>CAJUWN010001535.1:0-1200000 GCA_910589765.1 Avena atlantica | reverse complement strand
CAACTGCGCGCTTCATTAATTCGTCGGTGCTGGTAATCAGGGTAGGCAGGAAACTGGTGCAGCCTGATTTTTCGTTGGCTTTCTGCATGATTTGCAGCGTTTCTACACTGATCGCCGCAATGTCATCGTTAAACTGCACGCCGCCACAGCCGTTGAGCTGCAGGTCGATAAATCCAGGGGCAATAATCGCACCACCGACATCGCGAGTTTCGATGCCAGCGGGCAGATCTTCCAGCGGGCAGACTCGCTCGATCAGACCATCGGCAATGACAACAGCATGGTTATCGAGGATTTTGTGGCCGGTGAAAATGCGGCCCTGGGTCAACGCGTACATAATTTTTCTCCTGACTTTCCTGATAATTCCGGCTCTGCCCGGCGGTTATTGCGCTCAGGCAGAGCCGTTCAGTGATGCGGGCATCACAGGTCTTTAATATTTCCTGCTTCCATTTCGCGGAAATACTTCACGGTTTTGACTTTCAGTTCTGAGGTGGCGGGCTCATCACAGACCACGACTGCTTTGGCGTGCAGCTGCAGGCAGCTAATGGTCCACATGTGATTCACATTGCCTTCAACGGCGGCCTGCAGGGCCTGAGCTTTCACGTGGCCGGTCACCAGAATCATCACCTCTTCCGCGTCAAGCAGCGTACCCACGCCGACGGTCAGCGCATATTTTGGTACCTGATCAACATCACCGCCGAAGAAACGTGAGTTGGCGATACGGGTATCGTGAGTCAGCGTTTTAATGCGGGTGCGTGAAGCCAGTGATGACGCCGGCTCATTGAAAGCGATATGACCGTCGTTACCGACACCGCCCATAAACAGGTGGATTTTGCCATAAGAACGGATCTTCTCCTCATACTGGCGACATTCTGCGTCAATATCCGGGGCATTGCCATTGAGAAGATTGATGTTTTCACTTGGAATATCAACATGATCAAAAAAGTTACGGTACATAAAGCTGTGGTAACTTTCCGGGTGCTCTTTTGGCAGGCCTACGTATTCGTCCATGTTGAAAGTGACAACGTGTTTAAAGCTAACCTGGCCCGCTTTATGCATATCGATTAAATGCTTATAGGCTTCAAGCGGCGTACCGCCCGTCGGCAGACCTAATACAAAAGGACGGTCGGCAGTCGGGTTAAAAGCGTTGATGCGGTTAACAATGTGGCGTGCGGCCCACTTGCCGACCTGAGTTGGCGTTGCCAGAGGAATCAGTCTCATGTTGCACCTCATTTTATGCAGAGTTGGAATGGGTTAAAAACGGTGCTCTGTAATGGCTCAGGGTAAGCGTAACGTGATTACCGCAGGAGAACAGAGGGATTTATCCGTTATGATTTTTCGAATCATAAAATAAGTTTGTGCCGATCGCCAGCTGCATGCTAAGAATAATGCGTTTTTTGGTGATTTTAGTCACAGATACGGTGCTTTAATTTGCGAAGCGAATTAATTTTTTTTTACACTTCGCCTCGTGGTGTGTAGTGTCATACAAATTCCAAAAAACCGTGTAAAAAAATCAAAGCGGTTTTTGGTGCTATATCGGGTCTCATAGGGGAAATGGTGAATATTCTAGGCTTCTTTCAAAGATTAGGGCGGTCGTTACAGCTGCCGATTGCCGTGCTGCCAGTTGCAGCACTGATGCTGCGCTTCGGCCAGCCCGACTTACTCAACATGCCGTTTATTGCCCAGGCGGGCGGTGCGATTTTTGACAATCTCGCGCTGATATTCGCTATCGGTGTGGCATCAACCTGGTCGAAAGATAACGCCGGTGCAGCTGCGCTGGCGGGTGCGGTGGGGTACTTTATCCTCACCAAAGCGATGGTCACCATTAACCCAACGGTCAATATGGGCGTGCTGGCGGGGATTATTACGGGTCTGGTTGCCGGTATGACTTACAACCGCTGGTCCGACATCAAACTGCCTGACTTCCTGAGCTTCTTTGGTGGTAAACGCTTTGTTCCGATTGCCACCGGCTTCTTCTGTCTGGTGCTGGCCGCCATATTTGGTTACGTCTGGCCACCGGTGCAGGCGGGCATTCACGCAGGCGGTGAGTGGATCGTCTCTGAAGGCGCGTTAGGCGCCGGTATCTTCGGTTTCGTTAACCGTCTGCTGATCCCAACCGGTCTTCATCAGGTGCTGAATACCATTGCCTGGTTCCAGATTGGTGAGTTTACCAATGCGGCCGGTGCGGTATTCCACGGTGACATTAACCGCTTCTATGCGGGCGATGGCACGGCGGGCATGTTTATGTCTGGCTTCTTCCCGATCATGATGTTTGGTCTGCCGGGTGCCGCGCTGGCGATGTATCTGGCCGCGCCGAAAGAGCGTCGTCCAATGGTCGGTGGCATGCTGCTGTCCGTTGCGGTTACCGCCTTCCTGACCGGTGTCACCGAGCCGCTGGAATTCCTGTTCATGTTCCTGGCGCCGATGCTGTATCTGATCCATGCCCTGCTGACCGGTATCAGCCTGTTCGTTGCCACCACTCTGGGCATCCACGCGGGCTTCTCGTTCTCTGCCGGCGCTATCGACTACGTATTGATGTACAAACTGCCTGCGGCCAGTCAGAACGTCTGGATGCTGCTGGTGATGGGCGTTATCGCCTTCCTGGTTTACTTCGTGCTGTTCAGTGCGGTTATCCGCATGCTGAACCTGAAAACGCCGGGTCGTGAAGATGCCAGTGACCTGGTGGTGACCGACGAAGCGAATAGCAATACCGAAGAGGGGCTGGCCCAGCTGTCGCGTAGCTACATTGGTGCAATTGGCGGCTCCGAAAACCTGAACGTGATTGATGCCTGTATTACCCGTCTGCGTCTGTCGGTGAAAGATGCTTCCCTGGTTAATGACGCTCAGTGTAAGCGCCTTGGTGCTTCCGGTGTGGTGAAACTGAACAAGCAGACGATTCAGGTGATCGTCGGTGCGAAAGCCGAATCGATTGCTGAAGAGATGAAAAAGCAGATTGCTAAAGGCCCGGTGGCTGCGGCTTCTGCTGCCAGCGCAGCACCTGTGGCACCGGTTGTGGCTCCACAAGCCGTGCCAAACGTGGCGAAAGGCATTATCGGCACGCTGGTTGCGCCGGTCAGCGGCAAAGTTGTCGCCATTGACCAGGTTCCGGATGAAGCCTTTGCCAGTAAAGCGGTAGGCGATGGCCTGGCGATTCTGCCTACCAGCAGCACCGTTGTATCCCCTGCTGCAGGCACCGTGGTGAAAATCTTCAATACCAACCATGCCTTCTGCCTGGAAACGGAAAAAGGGGTTGAAGTAGTGGTGCATATGGGGCTGGATACCGTGACGCTGGAAGGAAAAGGTTTCACCCGCCTGGTGGAAGAGGGCAGCCAGGTGGTCGCCGGTCAACCGGTGCTGGAAATGGACCTTGAGTTCCTCAATGCCAATGCCCGTTCGATGGTGAGCCCGGTCGTGGTCAGCAACATCGATGATTTCACTGGCATCACGCTGCTGGCGGGTGAAACGGTGGTTGCCGGTGAGACCCGGTTATACGAAATTAATGGCTAAGCCACCCGGCTGAGGCTTGATTAAAAGGGCGGGAAGCGATTCCCGCCCTTTTTTTATGAGATTCCCGCAACAAACGGTTGTTTCGCCTCCCCGCTTTGTGGATCATACTCCGTTATTTGACAGCTAATTTATACTCGTCATTCTTCAAGTTGCAGCTGTGTTAGCTGCGTGTGTTCACCCCAGTCACTTACTTTGTAAGCTCCCGGGGATTCTCACACTTGCCGCCTTGCCGCAACTCGAATTATCTAGAGTAAATGCCATGCATTATTGAGGAAATTGAGATGAGTGAGGCTGAAGCCCGCCCAACTAACTTTATTCGTCAGATCATCGACGAAGATCTGGCGAACGGTAAGCATGCCACCGTGCATACCCGCTTCCCGCCTGAGCCGAACGGTTACCTGCATATTGGTCATGCAAAATCTATCTGCCTGAACTTTGGCATCGCGCAGGATTATCACGGGCAGTGCAATCTGCGTTTTGATGACACCAACCCGGTGAAAGAAGACCTGGAGTTTGTTGAGTCAATTAAACGTGACGTGAAGTGGCTTGGCTTTGAGTGGAGCGGCGAAGTACGCTACTCATCTGACTATTTCGAACAGCTGCACAACTATGCGGTTGAGCTGATCGGTAAAGGTCTGGCTTACGTTGACGAACTGTCACCTGAGCAGATCCGCGAATACCGAGGTAGCCTGACGGCGCCGGGTAAAAACAGCCCTTACCGCGACCGTAGCGTGGAAGAGAACCTTGAGCTGTTTGCCAAAATGCGCGCCGGTGGTTTTGCTGAAGGCACCGCCTGCCTGCGTGCAAAAATCGATATGGCGTCCAACTTTATCGTGATGCGCGACCCGGTTATCTACCGCATTAAATTCGCCGAGCACCATCAGACCGGCAATAAGTGGTGCATCTACCCGATGTACGATTTCACCCACTGCATCTCCGATGCGCTGGAAGGGATCACCCACTCGCTGTGTACGCTGGAGTTCCAGGACAACCGTCGCCTGTATGACTGGGTGCTGGACAACATCACCATCCCGGTGCATCCGCGTCAGTATGAGTTCTCACGCCTGAATCTTGAATACGCCATCATGTCCAAGCGTAAGCTCAACCTGCTGGTCACTGAGAAAGTGGTTGAGGGCTGGGATGACCCGCGCATGCTGACCGTGTCTGGCCTGCGCCGCCGCGGTTACAGCGCGGAATCAATTCGTGAGTTCTGCCGCCGTATTGGCGTGACCAAACAGGATAACAACGTGGAAATGGCCGCGCTGGAATCCTGTATTCGCGACGATCTCAACGAAAACGCGCCGCGTGCGATGGCCGTTCTTGACCCGGTAAAAGTGGTGATCGAAAACCTGCCTGCGCATCATGAAGAGATGATCAGCATGCCGAATCACCCGAGTAAGCCGGAGATGGGTACGCGCGAAGTGCCGTTCAGCCGTGAGATCTGGATCGATCGTGCTGACTTCCGTGAAGAAGCGAATAAGCAGTACAAGCGTCTGGTGATGGGCAAAGAAGTGCGCCTGCGTAATGCCTACGTGATCAAAGCTGAGCGCGTAGCCAAAGATGAAGAGGGCAACATTACCTGCCTGTTCTGCACCTGCGACGTGGATACCCTGAGCAAAGATCCGGCCGATGGTCGTAAAGTGAAAGGCGTGATCCACTGGGTGTCCGCAGTTCACGGCCTGCCTGCGGAGTTCCGCCTGTATGACCGTCTGTTCAGCGTGCCAAACCCGGGCGCAGCAGAAGATTTCCTGACCACCGTTAACCCGGAATCCCTGGTGATTCGTCACGGTTACGTCGAAGCGGGCATGCAGCAGGCTGAAGCTTCTGCACCTTACCAGTTCGAGCGTGAAGGTTACTTCTGTGCCGACAGCGTCTATTCCAGCGCCAGCAATCTGGTGTTTAACCGCACCGTTGGCCTGCGCGATACCTGGGCGAAAATGGGCGAATAAGCCGTAATCAGCTATATAAGAGGGCGATGATTCGCCCTTTTTTTTCGTCCGCTGGATACCGCTATCAGCGACGTATCGACAATCTCACCTGAAGGATATTGCATGTCTGGATTAGCCGAACAAGCCAGTCGCAGCGTGATTGTGCTGCATGAACTGATCGCCGAAGTGTTTCACGGCGACGGCAGTAAAGTGCCCGAACTGCTCGCTCATTTTGCCCCCGAATTCACCATGGTCACTCCCGGTGGAAAAATGCTGGCGCTGGCAGACGTTGCCGCACTGTTTACCCGCCTGACTGGCGGACGTCAGGGCGTGGTGATTCGTATTGAGCAGTGCCAAATTATTTCGCAGTCAGATCAGGATGTGGTGATTCACTACCATGAGCTGCAGCAGCAGGGGGATGTGCATACTCATCGTATCTCGCTGGCGGTGATTGACTGCAGCGCAACCCCACCACGCTGGCGCTATTTGCAGGAAACGATGGTTGCCGACTAGTTACCGTACTAGTTCGCGAGTGTGATTTTGTGTAGACTATGCGGCATTAATGCCGTTTAGCCAGTGGAATATCCCGGCGCGTGCGTTTTGTTACCGTTTCTCGCTAAGGATTTGCCATGGCTCTGCCTGCTTCTGCTGCTCCGTTACCCTCCACGCTGTGGGGGACCTTAATCATCAGCGGCACCATTATCGGTGCCGGGATGTTCTCCCTGCCGGTGGTCATGTCGGGGGCGTGGTTCCTCTGGTCTTCACTGTTGCTGATCCTCACCTGGTTTTGCATGCTGCTTTCCGGGCTGCTCTATCTTGAGGCCAGCCTGCATTATCCGCCGGGCGCCAGCTTCGATACCGTTACGCGCGATCTGTTAGGGCGCGGCTGGAATCTGATTAACGGGCTGTCGGTGGTTTTTGTACTCGGTATTCTGACCTACGCCTATATCTCCGCCAGCGGGGCGATTATTCAGCATAGCCTGAGCCAGCTGAGTGTCGATCTCTCTGCCCGCACCGCCGGGCTGCTGTTTGCGCTGCTGGTAGCGCTGTTTATCTGGCTGGGCACGGCTGTGGTCAGCCGCATGACGCTGATATTTCTGGGCGCGAAGGTGATCACATTCCTGATGATTTTTGGCGGCTTGCTGTGGCACATCGAGCCGGTGAATCTGCTCGACAGCGCGGCGGAAGACGGCCACTACCTGCGTTATCTCTGGGCGGTAGTGCCGTTCTGCCTGGCCTCATTTGGCTACCACGGCAATATTGCCGGGCTGGTGAGTTACTACCGTAAAAACGCCGGGCGCGTCAGCCGCTGCCTGATCTACGGCACGCTGCTGGCGCTGGCAATTTACCTGGTGTGGATCATCGGCACCATGGGCAATATTCCACGCCATGACTTTAAAGCGATTGCCGCACAGGGGGGGAATATCGATGTGCTGGTTGCGGCGCTGTCCGGCGTACTGCACAGTCAGTACCTGAATCTGCTGCTGGATATCTTCTCCAACTTTGCCGTGGCCTGCTCATTCCTCGGCGTCAGCCTTGGCTTTTTTGACTACCTTGCCGACCTGTTTAAGCTGGATAACTCTGCCACAGGGCGCCTGAAGACCACCGTGCTGACCTTTATTTTCCCGCTTACCGCCGCGCTGATCTGGCCCAACGGCTTTCTGCTGGCGATAGGTTATGCCGGGTTGGCTGCTACCCTTTGGGCGGTGATCACGCCCGCGCTGCTCGCCTGGCAGTCGCGCCGCCGCTTTGCCACCGCGGCCTGGCGGGTGAGGGGCGGCGTTGCGCCCATCGTACTGGTGCTCTGCTTTGGCGTGCTGAATGCCCTGGTATCGCTGCTCTCATACGGTCACTGGCTGCCGGTATTCGGCGAATAGCAGGCATAAAAAAACCGCTGGCAGGCAGCGGTTTTTACACAATCATGGAGATTACTGGTCGTGCAGAGTCTCGTCTTCGCGGCAGTCGCCCAGAGCACAGTGACCGTAAAGATAGAGGCTGTGGTTGCTCAGTTTGATGCCGTGGCGCTTAGCGATTTCACGCTGGCGCTCCTCGATGTATTCATCACGAAACTCGATAACTTTACCGCAGTCCAGGCAGATCAGATGATCGTGATGGTGCTGCTGGGTCAGTTCGAAAAACGGATTTGCCGCCTTCAAAGTTATGGCGGGTAACGATCCCCGCGTCGTCAAACTGGTTCAGCACGCGGTAAACCGTGGCCAGACCAATTTCTTCGCCCATATCAATCAGGCGTTTGTACAAGTCTTCCGCACTGACGTGATGGCCCTCTGGTTCCTGAAGCACTTCCAGAATTTTCAGTCGGGGAAGCGTGACTTTCAGGCCGGCCTTCTTTAATGCGGTGTTATTGTCAGTCATGCGGATATTGTCCTGTTACTTTGCTAGTCACTTAGTGGCTGAAAAGCCATGAACATCGGTCGACGCTAAAGCTGAATGCGTCTCAGTATAGAGCTGATAGTTCGAAATGAAAACTAAAAGGGATGCCTGAACCGCTGAGGGATGTAAGGATTAATGTCGTTACATCCTGGGAAGCGCGCGCCCGAATTATGCTGGGTTAACATTTCGTTCTCCCTCATCTCATCACACTCGGTAAACCAAGTGTCGTCAAACAGTGTGACGGGCGCTGAGTAAGCGGGTAACCGATGGGGTTATTGTACAGTTTTGCAGGTGAAAGTTACAAACATGTATCTATTACTTCTATAGGAAAAACCACTGACTTGATGTGAGATAACTCCCACATCAAGCCGCTGTGGTTAGGCTTCGATGATTTCTTTCAGCTGAAGTTCATCAAAAATCTGTTTTACCCACTTTTCAACACGTTCGTTAGTGAGTTCTGGCTGGCGGTCTTCATCAATCGCCAGACCGAGGAAGTTGTTGTCATCTGCCAGGCCTTTAGAGGCTTCGAAGTGATAGCCTTCGGTCGGCCAGTGACCAACGATAATCGCCCCGTTCGGTTCAATGATGTCGCGAATGGTACCCATCGCATCACAGAAATATTCAGAGTAATCTTCCTGATCGCCGCAGCCAAACAGCGCGACCAGCTTACCGTTGAAGTCGATCTCTTCCAGCGTTGGGAAGAAGTCATCCCAGTCGCACTGGGCCTCACCGTAGTACCAGGTGGGAATGCCCAGCAGCAGAATATCAAAGGCTTCAAGGTCTTCTTTGCTGCTTTTGGCAATATCACGAACTTCTGCAACATCTTTACCCAGCAGTTTCTGGATCTGTTTTGCAATGTTTTCCGTATTGCCTGTATCGCTGCCGAAGAAAATGCCGACGAGTGCCATGAGTTTAATAACCTCTTGAATCTTAATGATATGGTGACTGCTGAATTTTTCGCAGATATCGCTAATGATAACAGACCGCCGGAAGCGGATAAACGTGTAATGCTGCTGGTTTTGTCGCTGAGTGCTTAAGCCAGGCGATCAGGATTGATGACGCTGCAGCTGTTCCAGCAGCATCTCTTCGATCAGTTCGCTGCGACTCATATTGCGCTCTTCTGCCAGCTGGTTCAGGGTATCAACCGCGTCGCTGTTCATTTTCAGCTCAACGCGCTTCAGGCCGCGCACTTTATCCCGCTTCAGCTGGTTGCGCTTGTTGATGCGTAGCTGCTCATCACGCGTTAGCGGATTCGTTTAGGTCGTCCCGGGCGACGTTCATCTGCGAACAGATCGATCGTTGTGCGGTCCGTGTTCTCTTTTGCCATAGGGATAGTGATACTGAAAGGCTGAATTTCTGAAGACCAGGGTCGTTATGCCGCGTGAAGAATCAGCAGCGGCAAATTTTAGCGCGCCATCATACCCCAGCGAAAGTGATGACGACAATCATTTATACCCTTCATTCTTCAAGCCGCAGATGCGTTGGCTTCATCCATTATTCGGCCCATCCCTGGACCTCCCCCTTCGGGACCCCTGTCACAGAGCGATCTATGCTGCCGGGGACTCATGGCCTTGCCGCCTTTCTGCAGCTCGAATTATTTTGGCTATATCAACCCGAGGAAATAATTGTTTTTTACAGCGCAAAAAATCGATGGATTGCGCGTAACACGGCATCAGGTTTTTCGCATGTACCCAGTGGCCGGCTCCGGCTATCACATGCGCACGCGCCTGAGGGAACTGAGCTAGCAGGGCATCACGGTACTCATCCGCCAGATAAGCCGAGCGTTCGCCGCGGATAAACAGTGCCGGATGCGGGCAGGGAGCCAGAGGCTGCCAGCCAATAATCTGGTCGTAACACTCCCACAGCACCGGCACGTTGAAGCGCCAGTCACCTTCATGGAATGATTTCAACAGAAACTGGATCACGCCTTCTTCATCTATATGCAGGCGCATCAGCGCGGCGGCTTCGCTGCGCGTTTTAATTCCGGCCTGCGACACCGCTTGCAAGGCGGCAAAAATGTCGTCGTGATGGCGAGTGCTATAAGCCACGGGGGCGATATCGATGACCACGATCTCACCTACACGCTCGGGGGCCAGCGCGGTCAGCGCCATCGCGATCTTGCCACCCATCGAGTGGCCAATAAGGCTGAAGCGTTCAACCTTGAGTTCATCGAGCGTATCGAGGATATCCTGCGCCATCAGCGCATAGCTCATCTCATCAGCCCGCGGCGAAAGCCCATGATTGCGCACATCAATTTGAATCAGACGACGGTCATCTTTTAACCCCGCGCCAGCACGCCAAGGTTATCCAGGCTGCCAAACAGACCGTGGATTAGCACCAGCGGAAGATCGTTTGATGCGGATTGTTCAGATTGCAGGCGGAAGTTTAAATTCATAGAGAAAGTTCTTACAGTTGATGTGAAGGCTTAGGTATCATGGATCCCACAATTTCTGCCGCAGGCGCCATATGCGGTTACGATCTTTTTGCGGCATATTCCGACTTTTGCCCTGAAATGGGTCTGGCGCTACAACCCGGCAGGATTTAACTTTATAATCCTGATGTTAGAACTGGATCGGTTGAGCACGGGCGATCCCGACGATCGTTTTCGTCTCTGTGACCCGCGTTCTGACACAAGCACTAACCGTACTGGATAAAGATGAAAACGATAGAAGTCGACGAAGAGCTATACCGTTATATTGCCAGCCACACTCAGCATATTGGTGAAAGCGCATCGGATATTTTGCGCCGCATGTTGAAGTTCACTGCGGGTCAGACGGCTCCGGCTACAGCGGCAACATCCGCTGCAGCGGCGGGAAAGAGCCAGCAGCGAACACGGCGGTGAAAACTGAAGCCCGTCCGCAGGATCGTGTGCGTGCGGTACGTGAACTGCTGCTTTCTGATGAGTATGCCGATCAGAAAAGAGCAGTGAACCGCTTTATGCTGGTTTTATCGACTTTATACAGTCTGGATGCCAAAGCGTTTGGCGCAGCGACAGAGTCTCTGCACGGTCGCACGCGCGTTTACTTCGCGGGCAATCAGCAAACGCTGGTAGAAAATGGCACCCATACCAAGCCGCAGCACGTTCCGGGCACGCCGTACTGGGTGATCACCAACACAAATACTGGCCGTAAACGCAGCATGGTTGAACACATAATGCAGTCGATGCAGTTCCCGACGGAACTGACTGAGAAAGTTTGCGGTACCCTCTAACTGAAGCGTCAGGGAGAAGCGCCAATGGCCAATCACCCCCGTGCCGGGCAACCCGCCCAGCAGAGCGATTTGATTATCGTTGCACAATTAACATCTCAGTATTATGTCCTGCAGCCTGAACTGGGCAATGCAGAGCATGCGGTGAAATTTGGCACCTCCGGCCATCGCGGTAGCGCGGGTCGTCACAGCTTCAACGAGAATCACATTCTGGCTATCGCGCAGGCGATTGCCGAAGAGCGTAAAAAGAACGGTATTACCGGCCCGTGCTACGTGGGTAAAGATACCCACGCGCTGTCTGAGCCCGCCATTATTTCCGTGCTGGAAGTGCTGGCTGCCAACGGGGTGGATGTGATTGTCCAGCAGGATAATGGCTATACGCCAACGCCGGCGATCTCCAATGCTATCCTTGAGCACAACAAATCTGGCGGCGCACAGGCGGACGGCATCGTCATCACGCCTTCGCACAATCCACCAGAAGATGGCGGCATCAAATACAACCCGCCGAACGGTGGTCCGGCGGATACTAACGTCACCAAAGTGGTGGAAGATCGTGCCAATGCGCTGATCAAAGATGGCCTGAAAGGCGTGCAGCGCATGACGCTGGATCAGGCCTGGGCCAGCGGCCACCTGACGGAAAAAGATCTGATCCAGCCTTATATTGAAGGTCTGGCACAGATCGTTGATATTCCGGCGATCCAGAAAGCGGGTCTGAAAATTGGTGTGGATCCCCTTGGCGGTTCCGGTATCGCCTACTGGCAGCGTATTGCGGAGTTCTACAACCTCGATCTGACTATCGTAAACGATGCTGTCGACCAGACTTTCCGCTTTATGCATCTGGACCATGACGGCGTGATCCGTATGGACTGCTCGTCTGAATCTGCCATGGCGGGCCTGCTGGCGCTGCGTGACAAATTTGACCTGGCCTTTGCCAATGACCCGGACTACGACCGCCACGGTATCGTGACTCCGGCCGGTCTGATGAACCCGAACCACTATCTGGCGGTGGCGATTCAGTATCTGTTCCAGCATCGTCCGCAGTGGGGCAAAGACGTCGCCGTGGGTAAAACCCTGGTGTCGAGCGCGATGATTGACCGCGTGGTGGACGATTTGGGCCGCAAGCTGGTGGAAGTTCCGGTTGGCTTCAAGTGGTTTGTTGATGGCCTGTTCGACGGCAGCTTCGGTTTCGGTGGCGAAGAGAGTGCGGGAGCTTCCTTCCTGCGCTTCGACGGTACGCCGTGGTCGACTGACAAAGACGGCATCATCATGTGCCTGCTGGCGGCTGAAATCACGGCTGTGACCGGTAAGAACCCGCAGCAGCATTACGATGAGCTGGCGGCCCGTTTTGGCGCACCGAGCTATAACCGTATTCAGGCTCCGGCAACCTCCGCGCAGAAAGCCGCGCTGTCAAACTGTCGCCTGAAATGGTCAGTGCCGACACGCTGGCGGGCGATCCGATCACTGCGCGTCTGACGGCGGCTCCGGGTAACGGTGCTTCCATCGGTGGCCTGAAGGTAATGACTAAAAACGGCTGGTTTGCCGCGCGCCCTTCGGGTACTGAAGACGCTTACAAGATCTACTGTGAAAGTTTCCTCGGCGCCGAGCATCGTGCGCTGATTGAAAAAGAAGCCGTGGAAATTGTCAGTGCGGTACTGAAAAACGCCTGATTGCTGACACGCTGAATAAGGGCTGCTCACGCTGTGAGTGGCCCTTTTTTTATTGCAGAATCACGGAATAAAGCGGTAGCCGACGCCGGTTTCCGTGATCAGATGCTGCGGCTGTGCCGGGTCGTGCTCCAGCTTCTGGCGCAGGTGGCCCATATAGATGCGCAGATAGTGGCTGTGCTCAACCGCATTGGGCCCCCAGACCTGAGTCAGCAGCTGGCGCTGAGTCATCACCTTGCCGGGATGATTAAGCAGGCTGACCAGCAGGCGAAATTCTATCGGCGTCAGATGCAGCTCTTCACCGTGACGGGTAACGCGACGGGTGGCGATATCCACGCTGACGCTGCCAAAATTGACCTGTGCGCTGAGGCTGTCACTGCTCTGGGCCGGACGGTGGCGGAGCGCCACGCGCACCCGCGCCATCAGTTCGCCCACGCCGAAAGGCTTGGTGAGGAAATCATCGGCTCCGGCATCCAGCGCCGCGATTTTATCCTGCTCATCGCTGCGGGCGGAGAGCACGATAACCGGCATGCTGCTCCACTGGCGGATCTCACGGATAAACTGGCTGCCATCACCGTCCGGCAGCCCGAGATCGAGGATCGTCAGCTCCGGCTTGCGCGTTGCTGCTTCAATCAGACCGCGGCTCAGCGTGTCTGCATCAACGACACGAAAACCTTCCCCCTCCAGCGCCAGGCGCAGAAAACGGCGGATCTCTTTTTCATCTTCCACAATCAGAATGGTGACCACATTGCCTCTGCTGCATAACCGCGTAATAGAAGCTAATTTAGCAAAAAGTAGACAGAGCGTCTGTGATAGTTCGCAATCACCTGAGGGGTTAACAGAGTCGCTTTAATCATGCTATTCACGCTACGAATTTAACAATTATGTAACTAAGTTTCAGTCAGACTGAATTAAATGGCTTTTTTTTCGCCAAAAGTGGTCTGATCAGTAGTAAAATTACACCAGAAGCGCTACTATTTTAGTCAGATTACACACAGCATCTTTTCAACAATTATTCAGGAGGACGTATGAGTCTTTATCACAACTATTCACCCACACGGATTTTCATGCGTCGTGCCGCCGTCGTGTTTGCGGCGTGCTGGCCCTGCCGGTGATGTTATTCCGTGGCGATCGCGCACGTTTCTATAGCTATCTGCATCGCGTATGGGTTAAAACCAGCGACCAGCCGGTCTGGCTGGCGCAGTCAGAAGCCGCAGGGTGTGAATTCCTGTAACTTTTGGGGTTGACCGACCGGTAGCGGGCCGACCTATTTCCAGTCGACCCTCCTATACGAATAGTTTCCCGCCCATTGGCGGGATTTTTTTTTGCCTGTCGTCGGGCTTTTTCCGCTACACTAAAAGTTGTACATGGCTTTAGAGGTTGTATAACTATGGGCGAAAAAATTCCGGTGGGTATCAGTGCCTGTTTACTGGGCGAAAAAGTGCGCTTCGATGGCGGTCATAAACGCAATGCTTTTGCTGCCGAGCAGCTGGCACCGTTTATACGTTATGAGCCCGCCTGTCCTGAAATGGCGATTGGCCTGCCAACACCACGCCCGGCACTGCGCCTGACAGAGGAGGAGGGCGGAGAAGTCTCCCTGCGCTTCAGTAACGGCCAGGCGGATCCGGTCACCGAAGCGATGAAGGCATTCTCTGCCGAAAAAGTGCAACGTCTGCGCCACCTTTGCGGCTATATCGTTTGCGCTAAATCTCCCAGCTGCGGGATGGAGCGGGTACGCGTCTATCAGCCTGATAACAATAACAACCGTAAAGAAGGCACGGGACTATTTACCCGCGAGCTGATGGCACAGATGCCGTGGCTGCCGGTGGAAGAAGATGGTCGCCTGCACGATCCCAATCTGCGTGAGAATTTTGTGGCGCGGGTGTATGCCCTGCACGAGTTTAACCAGCTGTGGAGCAGTGGGCTGACGCGCGCCAAACTGATGGCCTTTCATACCCGTTACAAGCTGCTGCTGCTGTCTCATTCACAGCCGGCATACCGCCAGATTGGTCCGTTCGTCGCCAAAATGGACCAGTGGGAATCGCTGGAAGAATTTGCGCTGGAGTATCGTCAGCGCCTGATGGACCTGATGAAGCATGAGGCTACGCGCAGCAATCACACCAACGTATTGATGCACGTTCAGGGCTACTTCCGCCGGGAGCTGACTTCAGCCCAGCGCCGGGAGCTGGCTAACCTGATCGACCACTATCGCCAGGGCCTGCAGCCGCTGCTGGCCCCGATAACCCTGCTTAAACACTATATGGCGGAATACCCGCACCCGTGGCTGGCCGAACAGCGCTACTTTGCGCCTTATCCGGAAGCACTGCGCCTGCGGTATGGACAATAATTTCAGGGAGCATTATGACAACTCATCTGGTCTGGTTGCGCAATGACCTGCGCATCAACGACAACCATGCGCTGTACGCCGCCTGTCGTTCTGACAATGCACGGGTTATTGCCCTGTTCATCGCCACGCCCGGGCAGTGGCGGTCACACCATATGGCACCGAAGCAGGCGGAGTTTATCTGGCAAAGCCTGCAGGAACTCCAGCAGTCGCTGGCGGCAAAAGGTATCCCACTGCATCTTGAGCAGTGCGCCGACTTCGACGCCTCCGTTCCGCTGCTGCGGCAGTTTTGTCAGGAACACCAGGTTGACCGCCTGTTCTACAACTATCAGTACGAGGTGAATGAGCGCCAGCGTGATGCTGCGGTAGAACGCACGCTATTGGAAGACGAGGTGACGGTACAGGGCTTCGACGACAGTCTGCTGCTGCCGCCAGGCAGCGTGCTGACCGGCAGCCGCGAGATGTACAAAGTTTTCACGCCTTTCAGTAAAGCCTTTGTGAAGCGGCTACAGGAAGGATTGCCCGAATGTCTGCCAGCGCCGGCCTGTCGTGCGGAAGGTGCGGTGAACCCCCACCGGCTGAAAGCGTTTGACTATCCGCGCGAGGATATCAACAGCGCGCTGTTTCCCCCCGGAGAGAAGGCCGCCATCGCCCGGCTGCGCGAATTCTGCCAGCCCCGGTGACCCACTATCAGGCGCAGCGTGATATCCCGGCGCTTGACGGCACCAGCCGCCTGTCGGCTTATCTCGCGACCGGGGTGCTGTCACCCCGCCAGTGCCTGCATCGCCTGCTAAAGCAGCACCCGCGCGGGCTGGAAGACGGCAAAGTGTTTGTCTGGCTTAACGAGCTTATCTGGCGCGAGTTTTACCGCCATCTGCTGGTGGCTTACCCGTCGCTGTGCCGTCATCAGCCGTTTACCCGCTGGACGCGCGGCGTCAAATGGCGCGACGATGCCGAGGGGCTGAAGGCGTGGCAGCAGGGAAAAACCGGCTACCCCATTGTTGATGCTGCGATGCGCCAGCTTAATACGCTGGGCTGGATGCATAACCGCCTGCGCATGATTACCGCCAGTTTCCTGGTGAAGGATCTGCTGATCGACTGGCGGGTGGGCGAGCAATATTTTATGTCGCAGCTGATTGATGGTGATCTGGCCGCTAACAATGGCGGCTGGCAGTGGGCAGCGTCTACCGGTACCGATGCCGCACCCTATTTTCGCATTTTTAACCCCACCACTCAGGGTGAGCGCTTCGATGAAAGCGGTGAGTTTATTCGCCACTGGCTGCCGGAACTGCGCGATGTGCCGGAGAAATATATCCACCAGCCGCAGGAGTGGGCAAAGAAAAATCAGCAAACCCTCGATTATCCGCAGCCGATCGTGGAACATAAACAGGCACGCCTGCAAACCCTGGCCGCTTTTGAAGCGGCACGCAAACAGACGGACTGATTATGCTGAATACTGAACTGGAACGGCTGGTTAACCAGCTGCTCAACACTGAGAATTTCAAAGATTACGCCCCCAACGGATTACAGGTTGAAGGGCGGGGCGAAATTAAAAAAGTGGTGACCGGCGTAACTGCCTGCCAGGCACTGCTCGACGAGGCGGTGCGCTTAGATGCCGATGCCGTGCTGGTGCATCACGGTTATTTCTGGAAGAGCGAAGCCCCGGCGATCAAGGGCATGAAGCGCCAGCGTCTGAAAACGCTGCTGGCCAACAATATCAACCTGTTTGGCTGGCATTTGCCGCTGGATGGTCACCCCGAGCTGGGGAATAACGCGCTGCTGGCGAAGATGTTCGATATCGACGTCAAAGGTGAGATCGCGCTGCTGCTGCCGTGGGGAGAGCTGAAAACGCCGTTAAGCGGCGAGCAGCTGGCGCAGCGCATTGCTCAGGTATTAGGCCGTGATCCGCTGCACTGTGGGGATAATGCACCGGCATTGATTAAGCGCGTCGCCTGGTGCAGCGGCGGCGGTCAGGGCTACATTGATGACGCCGCGGCGTTTGGCGTCGATGCCTTTATCAGCGGAGAAGTCTCTGAGCAGACCATCCACAGCGCGCGCGAGCAGGGGCTGCACTTCTTCGCCGCCGGGCATCATGCCACCGAGCGCTGCGGTATTCAGGCGCTGGGCGACTGGCTGGCGCAGCATCATGGTCTGGATGTCACCTTCGTCGATATTTTCAACCCTGCCTGATCCTCTTTTTCACTGCCAATGACCTTCAGCGCGCAGCATTAAGGCCGCGCTGAAGGTTGACAGCCACCCGACAATTCCGCATAACTACCTGTCATAATTGATATTAAGTATCACTTTTTCCTATTTGTCAGGAGGCAGCTTTTGCAACGAGCACGTTGTTACCTGCTGGGCGAACGCGCAGTGGTGCTGGAGTTAGAACCTCCGGTCTCCCTTGCCAGCCAGCAGCGTATCTGGGGGCTGACACAACGCCTGCAGGACCGTCCGGAAGTGGCGGAAATCGTCCCCGGGATGAACAATATCACCGTGATGTTAAGCAACCCGCAGCAGAGCGCGCTGGACGCGATCGAATGGCTGCAGCAGTGGTGGGAAACCAGCGATGCGCTGGAGCTGGAGTCGCGCCTGATAGAGATCCCGGTGGTCTACGGCGGCAAGCTGGGGCCGGACCTCGACGAAGTGGCTCATCACAGCGGGCTGAGCGCCAGCCAGGTGGTGGCCTGCCACGCATCAGTGGATTACGTGGTCTATTTCATCGGCTTCCAGCCTGGCTTCCCGTATCTGGGCGGACTGGATGAGCGCCTGCATACCCCGCGCCGCGCCGAACCGCGCGTGCAGGTACCAAAGGGTTCTGTCGGCATTGGCGGCAGCCAGACCGGTATCTATCCGGTCGTCGCCCCCGGTGGCTGGCAGCTGATTGGGCAGACGCAGACGGCACTGTTTGCCCCGGACCAGCATCCTCCGGTGCTGCTGCGCCCTGGCGACCCGCGTGCGCTTTGTGCCGCAGAAGGAGGGCGTATGCTGAAAATTATTCGTGCCGGAATGAGCAGCAGTATCCAGGACGCGGGCCGTATCGGCTGGCGGCAATATGGTATTAGTCTGAGTGGCGTACTTGACCACCCGGCGATGCAGACTGCCAATATGCTGGTGGGAAATGCGCCCGACAGCGCGGTGCTGGAAATTACCCTCGGCCAGTTTTGTGCCGAGTTCCAGCGCGACGGCTGGATTGGCCTCGCGGGTGCAGGCTGCCAGGCCCAGCTTGATGGCGAACCCGTCTGGACGGGCTGGCGCACCGCGGTGAAAAAGGGCCAGCGCCTGACGTTGAGTATGCCGCAGCGCGGAATGCGCAGCTATCTGGCGGTCAATGGCGGTTATGCGGTTGAGCAGCGGCTCGACTCAGCCAGCACCGATCTGAAAGCCGGATTCGGCGGCTTTAACGGGCGTCAGCTACAGGATGGTGACAGCCTGCCGCTGGGCGAGCCAACCTGCGACTTCAGCCAGCCCGCAGGCGTACGACAGCTGCTGTGGGGGAATCGGGTGCGGGCGATGCCCGGCCCGGAATATCATGAGTTCAGCGCAGACAGTCAGGAAGGCTTCTGGCGCAGCGCGTGGCGGCTTAATCCACAGAGTAACCGCATGGGCTACCGTTTTCAGGGGCGCAAACTGACGCGCAACGTCGGCCGCGACCTGCTCTCCCACGGGCTGATCCCGGGGGTGATTCAGGTGCCGCCGAACGGTCAGCCGATCGTGCTGCTGGCCGATGCGCAGACCACCGGCGGCTATCCGCGCATTGCCTGCGTGATTGAAGCCGATCTCTACCACCTGGCGCAGCTGCGGCTCGGCGAGCCGATTCACTTCGTCTACTGCACGCTACAGGAAGCGCTGCAGGCGAAGCGTGAACAGCAGCGCTCACTGGAACAAATGGCCTGGGGGCTTGCCAATGAAAGTCGATCTTAATGCCGATCTCGGCGAAGGGTGTGAAAACGACCGCGCCTTATTACAGCTGGTCTCCTCGGCAAATATCGCCTGTGGCTTCCACGCGGGCGATGCGGAAACCATGCTGCAATCCGTGCGCTGGGCGCTGGAGTTTGGCGTGGCTATCGGCGCGCATCCCAGCTTCCCGGACCGGGAAAACTTTGGCCGTACCGCCATGCAGCTGCCGCCGGAAACCGTCTATGCCCAGGTGCTGTATCAGGTCGGGGCGCTGAAGGCGCTGACCGAGAGTGAAGGTGGCAAGCTGGTCCACGTCAAGCCACACGGCATGCTGTATAACCAGGCCGCACGCGACCCCCAGCTGGCCGATGCGATTGCGCGGGCGGTGAAGGCGGTTGATCCGGCGCTGGTGCTGGTCGGGCTGGCGGGCAGCGAGTCGATTCGCGCCGCCGAATGTCACGGCTTAACCCCCCGCCAGGAGGTGTTTGCCGATCGCGGCTATATGGCGGATGGTTCGCTGGTGCCGCGTAGTCAGCCCGGTGCGCTGGTGGAAAGTGACGAGCAGGCGATAAGCCAGACGCTGACCATGGTTCAGAAAGGTCAGGTGAAAAGCCTGAGCGGCGAGTGGGTGAAGGTGCAGGCCGACAGCGTTTGCCTGCATGGCGATGGCGCGCACGCGCTGGCGTTTGCCCGCGAGCTGCGTCAGGCATTTAGCCAGCAGAATATCGACGTGACCAGCCGCTAAACGTCGGCGAATTTTCATTCTGCCCCGTCCACCGCGTCGGGGCATTTTTTTCTGAGGAATCAACATGGACGCTGCTATTAATCTCTGGCCGCTATTGGGCATTGCTGCCATCGTCGTCGGCTTTATTTTACGTTTCAACCCGGTCATTGTCGTGGTCGCCGCTGGCGTGATCACCGGACTGACCGCACAGATGCCGGTTAGCGACATCCTTGAAAAGCTGGGCTCCGGCTTCCTGAATACCCGTAACCTGCCGTTTATCCTGCTGCTGCCGCTGGCGGTTGTTGGCTTGCTGGAGCGCCACGGGCTGAAGGAGAGGGCGCAGGCATGGATTGCGCGGATACGCAGCGCCACTGCCGGACGTCTGTTAATTGTCTATCTGCTGGCGCGTGAGCTGACGGCCGCCATGGGGCTGACCAGCCTCGGCGGGCACCCGCAGATGGTGCGTCCGCTGCTGGCACCGATGGCCGAAGGCGCCAGCGAGAACCGCTATGGCGAGCTGCCGCCTCAGGTGCGCTACCGCTGCGGGCAATGGCGGCGGCAACGGATAACGTTGGCCTGTTCTTCGGTGAGGATATCTTCGTGGCATTTGGCGCGATTATCTTTATGCACAACTTTATGCAGGAATCGGCGGGTATTCAGACCGAACCGCTGCATATTGCCCTGTGGGGTATTCCGACCGCGGTCTGTGCTTTCCTGATCCATGCGGTGCGCCTGCATCGTCTGGATAAAAAACTGGCGGCTGAACTGGGTAAATTAAATGCCAGTGCCTTACAGCAGAAGGGGGCTAAATAATGTTCCAGCAGGCTTATCTCTTCTGGCTGGCAGGCACTATTCTGCTGATCGTGGCGCTGATGTCATGGCGTGATAAAAGTAATCCACGCCGCTTAACTACCGGGCTGTTTTGGGCGCTGTACGGCCTGGTTTTCTTTATCGGCGACTGGGCAACGGCCTGGATCGGCGCACGCACCCTGCATATTGGTGTGGGCGTGGGTGTGGTGGTGATGGCACTGATAGCCGGCTGCGGCGGCGTCAGGCTGGGCAGCTACTCTACCCGCACGCCGCAGCAGCGCGAAGAGAGCGCGAGTCGCCTCGGCAATCGCCTGTTTTTACCGGCGCTGGTTATTCCCGTGGTCACGGTGATTGGCGTGCTGGCGTTCAATAACATTCCTGGCCTGCAGCTGGCAGTGTTCGGCGCGGGGAATCACTCGACGCTGGTGACACTGCTATCGATGTCGGTTGGCTGCCTGCTGGCGTGGCTGATAGCGCTGAAGATGACGCATGAAGCACCGGCACAGTCTTTACAGGGAGCGCGCCGCCTGCTGGACTCGATCGGCTGGGCGTTTATCCTGCCGCAGATTCTGGCGACCCTCGGATTACTGTTTACCAGCGCGGGGGTGGGGTCGGCGATTTCTCATCTGACCGAAAGCTATCTGGCGGTTGATAACCGCTTCATCGCCGTGGTGCTGTATACCGTGGGTATGGCGCTGCTGACGATGGTGATGGGCAATGCCTTTGCCGCATTCCCGATAGTGACTGCCGGGATCGGCATTCCGATTCTGGTGCTGCAGCATCATGGCAATCCGGCGGTTATGGCGGCGATTGGCATGTTCTGCGGTTACTGCGGCACGTTAATGACGCCGATGGCAGCGAATTTCAACATTGTTCCGG
Organism: Avena atlantica; assembly: GCA_910589765.1. Lineage (NCBI taxonomy): Eukaryota > Viridiplantae > Streptophyta > Magnoliopsida > Poales > Poaceae > Avena > Avena atlantica. The sequence continues at coordinate 1,178,652 of CAJUWN010001535.1, read as the reverse complement.
CGCGCCTGCTGGAGCTGCCGGACCGAAATGCGGTGATCAAAGCTCAGATCCCAACCGGTGTGCTACTGTTAGTGGCCAATACCTTCCTGCTCTATTTCCTGATGTTTTTGTGAGGGAACGATGAAAACTGTATTGATTACCGGCTTTGAACCCTTTGATGGCGAGCTGTTAAATCCGGCCTGGGAGGCAGTCAGCCAACTGAGCGACCGGATGATTGGCTCGACCAAAGTGGTCGCCAGGCAGCTACCCTGCGTGTTCGGTACTGCGATAGATGAGATCACCCGCATTATTGATGAGCTGAAACCCGAACTGGTGATTGCGGTGGGGCAGGCGGGCGGCAGAGCCGATATCAGCGTGGAGCGCGTCGCGATCAACGTGAATGATGCCCGCATTCCCGACAACGCCGGGGCGCAGCCGGTTGATGAACCTATCGAGCCGCAGGGACCGGCTGCCTATTTTGCCACGCTGCCGGTAAAAGCGATGGTGGCGGGTATTCGCGAGGCGGGGATCCCCGCTTCGGTCTCGCAGACCGCGGGCACCTATGTCTGTAACAACGTGATGTATGGCCTGCTGCACCACCTGCGGCGCCGTAAAACTCGCGGCGGCTTTATCCATATTCCCTATCTGCCGGAACAGGCGATAAAGCACCCTGGCGTACCCAGCATGTCGCTGACCACGGTAACGCTGGCGCTGGAGATGGCCATCGGTATTGCGCTGACGGTGAAAGAGGATATCCCTCTCGAGGGCGGCGCCACACATTAATTCGCAGGGAGGAGAGCATGCCAGAGGGTCCTGAAATCCGCCGCGCGGCGGATCGGCTGGAACAGGCGATTAAAGGCAAGGTGTTAACCGACGTCTGGTTCGCCTTTCCGGCATTGCAAACTTATCAGCAGGCGCTGGTGGGTGAACGGGTCATCGCAATCGAAACCCGTGGCAAAGCGCTGCTAACTCATTTCTCAAACGGGCTTACGCTGTACAGCCATAATCAGCTGTACGGCGTCTGGCGCGTGGTGGATAGCGGTACTGAACCTGCCAGCAAGCGCGTATTGCGGGTGAGACTGGCGGCAGCGGATAAAACCCTGCTGCTCTATAGCGCTTCGGAAATTGAGCTGCTGGATGCAGACGGGTTGGCCAGCCATCCGTTTTTGCAGCGCGTCGGGCCGGACGTGTTAGATATGACCCTGACAGAAGCACAGGTGCGCGAGCGTTTATTATCAAAGCGTTTTCGCCGACGTCAGTTCAGCGGGCTGTTGCTGGACCAGTCATTTTTGGCCGGGCTGGGAAACTACCTGCGGGTGGAAATTCTTTGGCAGGCCGCGCTGGCGCCGCAGCATAAAGCGGAAACGCTTAATGATGCTCAGTTAAATGCGCTGGTTACGGCACTGCTGGCGCTCCCGCGACTCTCTTACCAGACGCGCGGACAGGCGGATGAGAATCATCATCACGGCGCTCTGTTTCGCTTTAAGGTGTTTCATCGGCAAGGGAGGGCGTGCGAGCGCTGTGGTGCCATCATTGAACGCACCACGCTGTCGTCGCGGCCGTTTTACTGGTGTCCGGGCTGTCAGAAATGAAAAAAATAGGGGGCCGATCAAAAACGATCGGCCCCTACGTCAATCTACTCTGTTACTGTAGGGGCGGACTCTCTTTTTCGGTCCGCCCGCAAATTACTTCTTAATATTCGACGTAAAATCGCGCTGATCGTAGCCAGTATACAACTGGCGCGGACGGGCAATTTTCACGCCGTCGTCATGCATCTCTTTCCAGTGTGCAATCCAGCCCACGGTACGCGCCATCGCGAAGATCACGGTAAACATGGAAGACGGAATGCCCATCGCTTTCAGAATGATGCCTGAATAGAAATCGACGTTTGGATAGAGTTTACGTTCGATGAAGTACGGGTCGTTCAGCGCAATGTGTTCCAGCTCCATCGCCACTTCCAGCAGGTCATCTTTCATCCCCAGCTCATTCAGCACTTCATGGCAGGTTTCACGCATGACGGTGGCGCGCGGGTCATAGTTCTTATACACGCGGTGACCGAAGCCCATCAGACGGAACGAATCGTTCTTATCTTTGGCGCGGCGCAGGAACTCAGGAATATGCTCAACGGTGCTGATCTCTTCCAGCATGCGCAGACAGGCTTCGTTGGCGCCGCCGTGTGCGGGTCCCCACAGGGAGGCGATCCCTGCCGCGATACAGGCAAACGGGTTAGCCCCGGAAGAGCCGGCAGTACGCACGGTAGAGGTGGAAGCATTCTGCTCATGGTCAGCGTGCAGGATCAGAATACGATCCATCGCACGCTCCAGCACCGGGTTCACCACGTACTCTTCGCACGGCGTAGAGAACATCATGTTCAGGAAGTTACCGGCATAGGAGAGGTCGTTGCGCGGATAAACAAACGGCTGACCAATGGAATATTTGTAGCACATCGCGGCCATGGTCGGCATTTTCGACAGCAGGCGGAAAGCGGCGATTTCACGATGGCGCTCAATGTTGACGTCCATCGCATCATGGTAGAATGCTGCCAGTGCACCGGTTACACCGCACATCACGGCCATTGGGTGTGAATCACGACGGAAACCACGGAACAGATGGTGAATCTGCTCGTGCAGCATCGTATGGCGCGTCACCGTGGTCTTAAATTCTTCGAACTGCTCTGCGCTTGGGGCTTCGCCATTCAACAGGATGTAGCACACTTCCAGGTAGTTGGAGTGCAAAGCCAGCTGATCAATCGGAAAGCCACGGTGCAGCAGAATGCCTTCATCGCCGTCGATATAGGTGATTTTAGATTCGCAGGACGCAGTAGAGGTAAAGCCGGGGTCAAAAGTGAAGTAACCTTTTGAGCCGAGAGTGCGGACATCAATTTCTTCCTGACCCAATGTGCCTTTTAGCACATTAAGCTCAATAGGAGCTTCGCCATCGAGGGTTAGCGTTGCTTTTTTATCAGCCATTTTACAGTCTCCTTAGCGCCTTATATAGGGATCGTAATCAACAGAATGCGGCATTTCCCCAGCCTCTTGCCTGGCGCATGAGGTAATCAACTCTGTGGCATCTTTTTACGTGCAGGGTACAGAGTGACGGCGCGTGCTGGCCGGAGTGGCGCAATTCTGATGTGTAACATGGTCGTTCATCGGTGCGGTATGGCTATAACAAAAAGTGATAACCAATCCTGATAGTCTATTGATGATCCTGACCAATGTTACATAACTTGTGCTTAGGGGAAAGTGTATCCCCATAACTTTTGTGCATCATAGAACTTTTATCCGTCCGTTTGTAACAATAATGTTGAACTTTTGTCAAATCAGATAATTAAAATTGTATCAATTGTGAAAATCGTGAGGCCGATCACTGTTCCGCCGAAATGTTCCCAAAGTGTTTGTAGGGGAATTGTAATGAGAATGTGATCCACCTATACTGCCGCCAGGTCTCCGGAAATACCCTGCAGTAGGAGCCACCCAGCGTTTCATACGCGTCGTTTTTGACACTGGACGTTCGTTGTTGTTTTGGTGCCTGGCGCGAATGCTTGCCTTATTAACGCTGTCTGACCCGCCTTCAGGACCGGAGGAAGCAAAATAAGAAAGGCTGTGTGGGCAAAACCGTGAAAAAACAAAGACCTGTCAACTTGGATCTCACTACGATCCGGTTTCCCTTAACTGCAATTGCGTCCATTCTCCACCGCGTCTCCGGCGTGATCACCTTCGTGGCGATCGGGATTCTGCTCTGGCTACTGGGTCTGTCGCTCTCTTCACCCGAAGGCTTCCTGCAGGCATCTGCCGTGATGGACAGCTTTATCGCTAAATTCATTATGTGGGGCATCTTAACCGCACTGGCGTATCATATCGCCGGCGGCATTCGCCATATGATGATGGACTTTGGCTTCCTGGGTGAAACCTTGCAAACTGGCAAGCTCTCCGCGCAAATTGCATTCGGTATCACTGTCGTGCTCTCAATCCTGGCTGGAGTCCTCGTATGGTAAGCAACGCTTCTGCACTGGGTCGCAACGGCATTCATGACTGGTTGCTGCTGCGTGCTGCCGCCATGGTTATGACCCTGTATGTGCTGTATATCCTCGGTTTTATTGTGATGTCTGGGACCCTGACCTATGACATCTGGCGCGGATTTTTTGCATCCTCCTTTACTAAAGTGTTCACCCTTCTGACGCTGTTCTCCATTTTGGTGCACGGCTGGATCGGCATGTGGCAGGTACTGACCGACTACATTAAACCACTGGCGATGCGCATGATGCTGCAGCTGGTGATTGTGGTTGCGCTGTTGGTATATGCGATTTATGGAACTGTAGTAGTGTGGGGTGCGTAATGAAGTTGCCAGTAAGAGAATTTGATGCCGTGGTAATCGGCGCAGGCGGCGCAGGTATGCGCGCCGCGTTACAAATTTCCCAATCGGGCCAGAGCTGTGCCCTGTTGTCTAAAGTTTTCCCAACCCGTTCCCATACCGTGTCTGCGCAGGGTGGTATCACCGTTGCCTTGGGTAATACCCATGATGACAACTGGGAATGGCACATGTACGACACGGTGAAAGGTTCCGACTATATCGGCGACCAGGATGCGATTGAGTATATGTGTAAAACCGGCCCGGAAGCGGTGACCGAATTGGAACATATGGGGCTGCCATTTTCTCGTCTGGAAGATGGCCGCATCTATCAGCGTCCGTTCGGCGGTCAGTCGAAAAACTTCGGCGGTGAACAGGCGGCACGTACTGCCGCTGCCGCTGACCGTACCGGGCATGCTCTGCTGCATACGCTGTATCAGCAGAATCTGAAGAACAAAACCACTATCTTCTCCGAATGGTATGCGCTGGATCTGGTGAAAAATGCCGATGGCGCTATTGTCGGCTGCACTGCGCTGAATATTGAAGATGGTGAAGTCGTCTACTTTAAAGCGCGAGCCACTGTTCTCGCAACCGGCGGAGCCGGGCGTATTTATCAGTCGACCACTAACGCCCATATCTGTACCGGCGATGGTGTCGGCATGGCGCTGCGAGCCGGTGTGCCGGTGCAGGACATGGAAATGTGGCAGTTCCACCCAACCGGCATTGCCGGGGCGGGTGTACTGGTAACGGAAGGCTGTCGTGGTGAAGGCGGATATCTGCTGAATAAACACGGCGAGCGCTTTATGGAGCGTTACGCACCGAATGCCAAAGACCTCGCCGGTCGCGATGTGGTCGCGCGCTCAATGATGATCGAGATCCGCGAAGGGCGCGGCTGCGAGGGGCCTTGGGGGCCACACATCAAACTGAAGCTGGATCACCTGGGCAAAGATGTCCTGGAGTCCCGCCTGCCGGGTATTCTGGAGCTGTCCCGCACCTTTGCTCACGTTGATCCGGTAAAAGAGCCGATTCCGGTCATTCCTACCTGCCACTATATGATGGGCGGTATTCCAACACGCGTGACTGGCCAGGCGTTAACCGTTAACGACAAAGGCGAAGATGTGCTGATCCCGGGCCTGTTCGCCGTGGGTGAAATTGCCTGCGTGTCCGTGCACGGTTCAAATCGACTGGGCGGAAACTCGCTGCTGGATCTGGTGGTATTTGGTCGTGCGGCCGGTGTGCATTTGCAAGAGTCGATTGCCGAACAGGGCGAACTGCGCGATGCCACCGAAGAAGAGGTCGAAGCTTCTCTGGCACGTCTCAACCGCTGGAACAACAACGTGACCGGTGAAGATCCGGCTGAACTGCGTAAAGCGTTGCAAACCTGTATGCAGCATAACTTCTCGGTATTCCGCGAAGGCGATGCCATGGCAAAAGGGCTGGCAGAGCTGAAAGTGCTGCGTGAGCGCCTGAAGAATGCCCGCCTGGATGACCGTTCTCCAGATTTCAATACTCAGCGTGTTGAGTGTCTGGAGTTGGATAACCTGATGGAAACGGCTTACGCAACCGCAGTTGCAGCTAACTTCCGTACCGAAAGCCGTGGGGCACACAGCCGCTTCGACTATCCTGAACGTGACGATGCAAACTGGTTATGCCACAGCCTGTATCTGCCGCAAAGTGAAAGCATGACGCGCCGTGAGGTGAACATGCAGCCGAAACTGCGTGCGGCCTTCCCGCCGAAAGCGCGTACATACTAGTTTGCGGAGATAATCATGAGACTCGAATTTTCCATCTATCGCTATAACCCGGAAGTCGACGATGCTCCGCGTATGCAGGAATATACGCTGGAGTCAGAAGACGGCCGTGACATGATGCTGCTGGACGCGCTGATGCGTCTGAAAGAGAAAGACCCGACGTTAGCGTTCCGCCGCTCCTGCCGTGAAGGAGTGTGTGGTTCCGACGGTATCAACATGAACGGTAAAAATGGTCTTGCCTGTATTACCCCCGTCTCTGCATTGGGCAATGGTAAACAGAAGATTGTCATCCGCCCGCTGCCCGGTTTACCGGTAATCCGCGATTTGGTGGTAGACATGGGGCAATTCTATACTCAATATGAGAAAATTAAGCCTTACCTGTTGAATAATGGGCAGAATCCACCAGCAAGGGAGCACCTGCAGGAGCCAGAACAGCGTGAAAAGCTCGATGGCCTGTACGAATGTATTCTTTGCGCCTGCTGCTCCACCTCATGCCCGTCATTCTGGTGGAATCCGGACAAATTTATCGGTCCGGCAGGCCTGCTGGCCGCTTACCGTTTCCTGATTGACAGCCGCGACACCGAAACCGATGCGCGCCTCGACAATCTGAATGATGCTTTCAGCGTTTTCCGCTGTCACAGCATTATGAACTGTGTAAGCGTATGTCCGAAAGGGCTGAACCCAACGCGTGCGATCGGCCATATTAAGTCGATGCTGCTGCAGCGGGGCGCATAGCGTTAAATACCGGGAGCCTCAGGTTCCCGGTGTTTTACCAGGCGATCTTTGTAAGGTGTTTTCGGTGCTGTAACCCTGCCGGAAACCCTTTGCAAAGGTTCCCTTACGGGCCTTTCGCTCGTATCGAAGAACCGTACCACGGTAAGCCGTTAACGCGGCGGGGACTTGCAAAGGTTCCACTAATACAACCACGGCGAAAAAAAAAGCACACATATGCTTAAGGGATCACAATGCAGAACAGCGCGATGAAACCCTGGCTGGACTCCACCTGGCTGGCCGGCGCGAACCAGTCCTACATAGAGCAGCTCTATGAGGACTTTTTAACCGATCCTGACTCTGTCGATGATGCCTGGAAGAGCCTTTTCCAGCAGCTTCCTGGCACTGGGGTTAGACCTGAGCAATTTCACTCCACCACGCGCGAATATTTCCGCCGTCTGGCGAAAGATGCCTCGCGCTATACGGCCTCCGTTAGCGACCCTGAAACCAATGCCAAACAGGTTAAGGTACTGCAGCTGATAAACGCGTTCCGATTCCGCGGTCATCAGCAGGCAAACCTCGATCCGCTTGGCCTGTGGAAACAGGAAGATGTTCCGGATCTCGATCCAGCCTATCACGGCCTGAGCGATGCAGATTTCCAGGAGAGTTTTAACGTCGGGTCCTTCGCCATTGGCAAAGAGACGCTAAAACTGGCGGACCTGTATGCTGCACTGAAACAGACCTATTGCGGTTCGATCGGTGCGGAGTACATGCACATCACCAACACGGAAGAAAAGCGCTGGATCCAACAGCGTCTGGAATCCGTAGTGGGGCAGGCTTCTTACTCTGTTGAAGAGAAAAAAGGCTTCCTCAAACAGCTGACCGCAGCAGAAGGTCTGGAGCGTTACCTCGGGGCGAAATTCCCGGGTGCCAAACGCTTCTCACTGGAAGGTGGCGATGCGCTGGTGCCAATGCTCAATGAGATGATCCGCCATGCCGGTAAGAGCGGCACGCGCGAAGTGGTGCTGGGTATGGCGCACCGTGGTCGTCTGAACGTACTGATCAACGTGCTGGGCAAAAAGCCTCAGGACCTGTTCGACGAATTCTCCGGCAAGCATAAAGAGCACCTCGGCACCGGCGACGTGAAGTACCATATGGGCTTCTCTTCTGATGTGGAAACCGAAGGCGGCATGGTTCACCTGGCGCTGGCGTTTAACCCGTCGCATCTGGAGATCGTCAGCCCGGTAGTGATGGGATCGGTACGCGCCCGTCTTGACCGTCTGGATGAACCGAGCAGCAATAAAGTATTACCGATTACCATTCACGGCGATGCCGCGGTAATTGGGCAGGGCGTGGTGCAGGAAACCCTGAACATGTCCCAGGCGCGCGGCTATGAAGTGGGCGGTACCGTGCGTATCGTGATCAATAACCAAATTGGTTTCACCACCTCAAACCCGAAAGATGCCCGCTCTACGCAGTACTGTACTGATATTGGTAAAATGGTGCTGGCACCTATCTTCCACGTCAATGCCGACGACCCGGAAGCGGTGGCCTTTGTTACCCGCCTGGCGTTGGATTTCCGTAACACCTTTAAACGCGATGTGTTTATCGATCTGGTCTGCTATCGCCGTCACGGTCACAACGAAGCTGATGAGCCAAGCGCCACGCAGCCGGTGATGTACCAGAAAATCAAGAAGCACCCGACACCGCGTAAAATCTATGCTGACAAGCTGGAAGCTGAAAAAGTCGCCAGCCTGGAAGATGCCACGGAAATGGTCAACCTGTACCGTGATGCGCTGGATGCTGGTGAGTGCGTTGTGCCGGAATGGCGCCCGATGAGCCTGCACTCCTTTACATGGTCGCCTTATCTGAACCATGACTGGGATGAAGGTTATCCTGAAACCATCGAACTGAAGCGCCTGCAGGAACTGGCTAAGCGCATCAGTACGGTGCCGGAAGCGGTGGAAATGCAGTCGCGCGTTGCCAAGATTTACAATGACCGTGCAGAGATGGCGGCCGGCAACAAAATGTTCGACTGGGGCGCTGCAGAAAACCTCGCTTATGCCACGCTGGTTGATGAAGGCATTCCATGCCGTCTCTCCGGTGAGGATATGGGGCGCGGAACCTTCTTCCACCGTCATGCCGTCATCCACAATCAGGCTAACGGCTCGACTTACACGCCGTTGCAGCACGTTCATAACGGTCAGGGCATCTTCAAAGTCTGGGACTCCGTCCTGTCGGAAGAAGCCGTGCTGGCATTTGAATATGGTTATGCGACTGCGGAACCGCGCACCCTGACTATTTGGGAAGCGCAGTTCGGTGACTTCGCCAACGGTGCTCAGGTGGTTATCGACCAGTTCATCAGCTCTGGCGAACAGAAATGGGGCCGTATGTGTGGCCTGGTGATGCTGCTGCCGCATGGTTACGAAGGCCAGGGGCCGGAACACTCTTCCGCACGCCTTGAGCGTTATCTGCAGCTTTGCGCCGAGCAGAACATGCAGGTTTGCGTGCCTTCAACGCCAGCACAGGTTTACCACATGCTGCGCCGTCAGGCTCTGCGCGGCATGCGCCGTCCGCTGGTGGTGATGTCACCGAAGTCACTGTTACGTCATCCACAGGCAGTATCTTCACTGGAAGAGCTGGCCAATGGTGCGTTCCAGACGGCAATTGGTGAGATCGACGACCTTGATCCTCAGGGCGTGAAACGCGTTGTGCTGTGCTCCGGTAAGGTCTACTACGACCTGCTTGACAAGCGCCGCAAAAATGAACAAACCAACGTCGCCATCGTGCGTATTGAGCAGCTCTATCCGTTCCCGCATAAAGCGGTGCAGGATGTGCTGCAACAGTATTCCCACGTGCATGACTTTGTCTGGTGTCAGGAAGAGCCACTGAACCAGGGTGCCTGGTATTGCAGCCAGCACCATTTCCGCGAAGTCGTGCCGTTTGGGGCTTCATTACGTTATGCCGGTCGTCCTGCATCTGCATCACCGGCAGTAGGCTATATGTCCGTTCACCAGACGCAGCAGCAAGATCTGGTTAATGACGCGCTGAACGTTGAATAATTAAGGATAAATAATGAGTAGCGTAGATATCGTTGTTCCTGACCTGCCTGAATCCGTCGCCGATGCCAGCGTGGCAACCTGGCATAAAAAGCCCGGCGACAGCGTTAAGCGTGATGAAGTGCTGGTAGAAATTGAAACCGATAAAGTGGTGCTGGAAGTTCCTGCACCTGCGGATGGTGTGCTGGAAGCGATTCTGGAAGAAGAAGGCGCGACCGTGCTTTCTCGCCAGGCGCTGGGTCGCCTGAAAGAAGGCAACAGCGGCGGTAAAGAGACCTCAGCTAAAGCAGAAAGCAATGATTCTACTCCGGCACAGCGCCAGACTGCTTCGCTGGAAGAAGAGAGCAATGACGCACTGAGCCCGGCGATCCGTCGCCTGATTGCTGAGCACAGCCTTGATGCCGCAGCCATTAAAGGCACGGGTGTCGGTGGCCGAATCACGCGTGAAGATGTGGAAAAACATCTGGCTAAGGCACCTGCGAAAGCGGAAGAACCTAAAGCGGCACCTGCTGCTGCTGCTCCAGCAACTTCACTCGGCAACCGTAGCGAAAAACGCGTTCCGATGACGCGCCTGCGCAAACGCGTCGCTGAACGTCTGCTGGAAGCGAAGAACAGCACAGCCATGCTGACCACCTTCAACGAAGTGAACATGCAGCCAATCATGTCACTGCGTAAGCAGTACGGTGAAGCGTTCGAGAAACGTCATGGTGTGCGTCTGGGCTTTATGTCCTTCTACATCAAAGCGGTGGTTGAAGCGCTGAAGCGTTACCCGGAAGTGAATGCCTCCATTGATGGCGAAGATGTGGTTTACCACAACTACTTCGACGTCAGCATCGCGGTTTCCACGCCGCGCGGCCTGGTGACGCCAGTGCTAAAAGATGTTGATGCGCTGAGCATGGCAGATATCGAGAAGAAAATTAAAGAGCTGGCGGTGAAAGGGCGCGACGGTAAGCTGACCGTTGATGAACTGACCGGCGGTAATTTCACCATCACCAACGGTGGTGTGTTCGGCTCGCTGATGTCTACCCCGATCATCAACCCACCGCAGAGCGCGATCCTTGGCATGCACGCCATTAAAGATCGTCCAATGGCGGTGAATGGTCAGGTGGTGATCCAGCCAATGATGTATCTGGCACTTTCTTACGATCACCGTCTGATCGATGGCCGCGAATCTGTCGGCTATCTGGTCGCAATCAAAGAACTGCTGGAAGATCCACAGCGTCTGCTGCTGGATGTCTAACCCCCTGGGCACGGCCTTGCGCCGTGCCCAACCCTATGTGTAGCCACAACGTGGCTAAGTCTTTTCAGACCTGAATGGATAGAACATCATGAACTTACACGAATATCAGGCAAAACAGTTGTTTGCACGGTATGGCTTACCGGCACCAACCGGTTATGCCTGCACCACGCCACGCGAAGCAGAAGAAGCCGCCTCTAAAATTGGTGCCGGCCCGTGGGTAGTGAAATGTCAGGTTCATGCCGGTGGCCGTGGTAAAGCGGGCGGTGTGAAAGTGGTAAACAGTAAAGAAGACATCCGCGCATTCGCTGAAAACTGGCTGGGCAAACGTCTGGTGACCTACCAGACAGACGCACATGGTCAGCCGGTTAACCAGATTCTGGTTGAATCTGCGACCGACATCGACCAGGAGCTGTACCTGGGCGCGGTAGTCGACCGTGGCACGCGTCGTGTGGTGTTTATGGCCTCTACTGAGGGCGGCGTAGAAATTGAGAAAGTAGCGGAAGAAACCCCGCACCTGATCCATAAAATGGCGCTGGACCCGCTGACTGGACCACAGCCCTATCAGGGCCGTGAGCTGGCGTTCAAACTGGGTCTGACCGGTAAGCAGGTTGGCCAGTTCACCAAGATCTTCATGGGTCTGGCAACGCTGTTCCTGGAGCGTGACCTGGCACTGGTTGAGATCAACCCGCTGGTCATCACCAAGCAGGGCGATCTGGTCTGCCTGGACGGTAAACTGACTGCCGACGGCAACGCACTTTTCCGCCAGCCTGAGCTGCGCGAAATGCGTGACCCAAGCCAGGAAGACTCACGCGAAGCACACGCAGCGCAGTGGGAACTGAACTATGTGGCACTGGAAGGTAACATCGGCTGCATGGTAAACGGCGCCGGTCTGGCAATGGGCACCATGGACATCGTGAAGCTGAGCGGTGGCCAGCCAGCTAACTTCCTGGACGTTGGCGGCGGCGCAACCAAAGAGCGCGTCACCGAAGCATTCAAAATCATCCTGTCTGACGACGCGGTGAAAGCCGTATTCGTTAACATCTTCGGCGGCATCGTACGCTGCGACCTGATTGCTGACGGTATTATTGGCGCGGTCGCTGAAGTGGGCGTGAACGTACCGGTAGTGGTCCGTCTGGAAGGTAACAATGCCGAGTTGGGTGCCAAGAAACTGGCAGACAGCGGCCTGAATATTATTGCAGCAACCAGCCTGAGTGACGCGGCGCAGCGCGTTGTTGCCGCAGCGGAGGGTAAATAATGTCTATTTTGATCGATAAAAACACCAAAGTTATCTGCCAGGGCTTCACCGGTGGGCAGGGTACTTTCCACTCCGAGCAGGCATTAGCTTATGGTACTCAGCTGGTTGGCGGTGTCACCCCAGGCAAAGGCGGTACTGAGCACCTCGGTCTGCCGGTATTCAACACCGTACGCGAAGCCGTAGAAGCCACGGGGGCAACTGCCTCTGTGATCTATGTTCCTGCTCCGTTCTGCAAAGACGGTATCCTGGAAGCTATCGATGCAGGCATCAAGCTGATCATCACCATCACTGAAGGTATTCCAACGCTGGATATGCTGACGGTAAAAGTGAAGCTGGATGAAGCTGGCGTGCGTATGATCGGTCCAAACTGCCCGGGTGTTATCACCCCAGGCGAGTGCAAAATCGGCATCATGCCAGGTCACATCCACCAGCCGGGCCGTATCGGTATCGTTTCCCGCTCTGGTACGCTGACATATGAAGCCGTTAAGCAGACTACAGACATTGGCTACGGCCAGTCTACCTGCGTGGGTATCGGTGGTGACCCGATTCCGGGCTCTAACTTTATCGATATCCTGAAGCTGTTCCAGGACGACCCACAGACTGAAGCGATTGTGATGATCGGTGAGATCGGTGGTAGCGCAGAAGAAGAAGCGGCTGCGTTTATCAAAGAGTACGTCACCAAGCCGGTTGTCGGTTACATTGCAGGCGTGACCGCGCCTAAAGGTAAGCGTATGGGCCATGCGGGTGCAATTATTGCAGGCGGTAAAGGGACAGCTGACGAGAAGTTTGCTGCACTGGAAGCGGCAGGCGTGAAAACCGTGCGCAGCCTGGCTGACATCGGCGACGCGGTGAAAGCGGTTCTGCCTCAGTAAGCACGCTGTGCAATACAGCAAAAAAAGCCACCTGCGGGTGGCTTTTTTATCTTCTTATGCCACACTTTTATCAGCTTGAGATTTAACTTTATTTTTTTATCCATCCATCAGGTAAAAATCATTTAACCTAAATAAACACGATCTTGTGTTTATATTTAACGCCCATCTGGAAAGTGCATACAATAACTTAACATCTCCTTTTTACTACCATATTAATGCCAGTCATTATCTTAATCTGGATCAAGAAAAGCAGTTTTATTTATCGTCTTTATTGCTGGAAAGTGTCTTAGCTTTTAGTTTAAATTGCGCTGTATCAATTTGGCGGGTTTACCTATATCGCTCAGCAAATTGATGTGAAAAGGGAAAAATAATACTGTCGTCACAAAACCGCTTTAAAGTTGTGTGTATAAAGGCGTACAATAGTAAAACCTCTAAAATTAGCGTGTTTAAGCCGTTGGTAACCTTGAGTCGTCAGGCTAAGGCGTCGCGCCCTGCGTCGAAAACTACCATGGGATAAAATTTCATTTGTTGGAGATTTCGTCGAGAATAACTGAGTGTTTTACTCGGATATTATTCAGCGCGATCTGCTAGCGGAGCAAGGAGTCGAAATGTTGGATATTGTCGAACTGTCGCGATTACAGTTTGCCTTGACTGCCATGTATCATTTCCTGTTTGTGCCATTAACGCTGGGTATGGCGTTTTTACTGGCAATCATGGAAACCGTATATGTTCTGTCCGGCAAACAGATCTATAAAGATATGACCAAATTCTGGGGCAAGTTATTTGGTATTAACTTTGCCCTGGGCGTCGCCACCGGGCTTACCATGGAGTTTCAGTTCGGCACCAACTGGTCTTACTACTCTCACTACGTCGGGGATATCTTCGGTGCTCCGCTCGCCATTGAAGGTTTAATGGCGTTCTTCCTTGAATCCACCTTTGTCGGGCTATTCTTCTTCGGCTGGGATCGTCTGGGTAAAGTACAGCATATGGCTGTGACCTGGCTGGTGGCATTAGGCTCAAACCTTTCTGCGCTGTGGATTCTGGTGGCAAATGGCTGGATGCAAAACCCGGTTGCCTCCGATTTCAATTTCGAAACCATGCGCATGGAGATGATCAGCTTCTCTGAACTGGTCCTCAACCCCGTTGCTCAGGTTAAATTCGTTCACACCGTGGCGGCAGGCTATACCTGCGGTGCGATGTTTATCCTTGGGGTCAGCTCCTACTATCTTCTGCGCGGGCGCGATATGGCCTTTGCTAAACGCTCCTTTGCCATTGCCGCCAGCTTTGGCATGGCCGCTATCCTCTCCGTCATCGTGCTGGGTGATGAATCAGGCTACGAAGTCGGTGACGTGCAGAAAACCAAACTGGCGGCTATTGAAGCCGAATGGGAAACCCAGCCAGCCCCGGCGGCGTTTACCCTGTTTGGTATTCCCGATCAGGAAGCACAGCGCAATAACTATGCTATTCAGATCCCCTGGGCGCTGGGCTTAATTGCCACTCGCTCCGTGGATAAGCAGGTGACCGGCCTGAAAGAGCTGATGAGCGAGCACGAAGTGCGTATTCGTAACGGCATGAAGGCTTATCAGCTGCTGCAGCAGCTTCGCACCGGCAATCAGGATCCTGCAGTACGTGCTGAATTCAACGCGGCCAAGAAGGACCTCGGTTACGGGCTGTTGCTGAAACGCTATACGCCGAACGTGGCGGATGCCAGCGAAGCACAAATCCAGCAGGCCACTAAAGATTCGATTCCTGCCGTGGCGCCGCTCTATTTCTCATTCCGCATTATGGTGCTGTGTGGCGTACTGATGCTGTTGATTATCGGCCTGTCGTTCTGGTCGGTGATCCGCAATCGCATCGGCAAGTGCCCGCTGCTACTTAAATGCGCGCTATACGGTATTCCGTTACCGTGGATCGCCATTGAGTCAGGCTGGTTTGTTGCTGAATACGGCCGCCAGCCGTGGGCCATCGGTGAAGTGCTGCCAACCGCCGTGGCGAACTCGTCACTGACCATTGGCGATCTGCTGTTCTCCATCGGACTGATTTGCGGTCTGTACACGCTATTCCTGGTCGCTGAAATGTATCTGATGTTCAAGTTTGCGCGCCTTGGCCCAAGCAGCTTGAAAACCGGGCGCTATCACTTTGAACAGTCCGCCACTGCGCCGCAGCCGGTTCGATAAGACAGGAGTGCACACATGTTAACTTATGAACTAATGCGTTTTATCTGGTGGCTGCTGATTGGCATCCTGTGTATCGGATTCGCCATCACCGATGGTTTCGATATGGGGGTGGGGGTGCTGTCGCGCATTCTCGGCCGTACCGATACCGAACGCCGCATCATGATCAACAGTATCGCCCCGCACTGGGACGGCAACCAGGTTTGGCTGATCACTGCCGGCGGTGCACTGTTTGCCGCCTGGCCTACCGTTTATGCGGCGGCCTTCTCCGGCTTCTACGTGGCGATGATCCTGGTACTGGCCTCGCTGTTCTTCCGTCCGGTCGGTTTTGACTACCGCTCGAAAATAGAAGATCCGCGCTGGCGTGGAATGTGGGACTGGGCAATCTTTATTGGCAGCTTTGTACCACCGCTGGTGATCGGGGTGGCGTTCGGTAACCTGCTGCAGGGCGTGCCTTTCCACATTGATACTGACCTGCGCCTGTTCTACACCGGCAACTTCTTCCAGCTGCTTAACCCGTTTGGCCTGCTGGCAGGTATCGTTAGCCTGATGATGTTTCTGACTCAGGGGGCAACTTATCTGCAGATGCGTACCGTGGGTGAGCTGCGCCTGCGCGCGCGCATCACCGCGCAGATCTGTGCGCTGGTGATGATGGTGTGCTTTGTGCTGGCAGGCATCTGGGTCGTTTACGGGATTGATGGTTACGTGGTGACCTCGGTACTGGATCATAACGGCCCGTCCAACCCGCTGGTGAAAGAAGTGAGTCAGCAGGCGGGTGCCTGGATGGTGAATTTCAATAATGCACCGATTCTCTGGACCATTCCGGCGCTGGGCGTGGTGCTGCCGCTGCTGACCATTATGTGTTCGCGGCTGGAGAAAGGGGCGTGGGCATTTGTCTTCTCTTCCTTAACCATGGCCTGCGTGATCCTGACTGTGGGTGTAGCGATGTTCCCGTTCGTGATGCCTTCCAGCACCGTACCTAACGTCAGCCTGACGATGTGGGATGCCACGTCGACGTTGCTGACCCTGAAAGTGATGACCGTGGCAGCCATTATCTTTGTGCCAATCATCCTGGCTTATACAACCTGGTGTTACTACAAAATGTTCGGTCGCCTGACCAAAGAGCATATTGAAGGTAACAGCAATTCTCTCTATTAACAGAAGGAGCGTCATCATGTGGTATTTTGCCTGGATCCTCGGCACGCTGCTGGCCTGTGCCTTCGGTATTATTACAGCCCTGGCGTTAGAGCAGGCTGAAGCGGCAAGCGCTGAAGAGAAATCGTAATGGGGGAGGGCATCGCTCGTCTCTATCAACTGATGGATAAGGGCCCGTTACGGGCGCTGTCCCTAGTGGCGGCGTTGCTGCTGGCGGGCTGCATGTTTTGGGACCCGTCACGCTTCGCAGCCAACAGCAGCGAACTGACTATCTGGCAGGGGTTACTGCTGATGTGGGCGGTGTGTGCCGGGGTGATCCACGGTGTCGGATTCCGCCCCCAGCGTCTGCGCTGGCGTGGTTATTTGCGCCACTGCCCGCGCTGCTGATATTGCTGAGCGGGGTCGGATTTTTCTTCCTTTAAGCATGCCATGGGCCAGGTTTCTCTGGCCCATAATTTTTCCCGCTAAATTCCACTTCATTCCCGCCTTCGCCAATCTTTTTTTACCTGCTTTTTTGTCAATCATTGTTTAACAAATATGCTGAAATCAGTGAAGTTGTTACCGCCGGATAATTATTTTCGTAACCCTCTGGCAATCCATTCCCAAGCAGTTAGCTCTTGCGTATAGTAGCAACGTTTTCCTGTACCAATGATTAGCATTACCGGGATGTAGAGTGAGTACAACGCTGTTTCGATGGCCGGTGCGTGTCTATTACGAAGATACCGATGCCGGTGGTGTGGTTTACCATGCCAGCTATGTCGCTTTTTATGAACGGGCACGGACTGAAATGTTGCGCCAGCACCATTTCAATCAGCAGGCTTTGCTGGAACAGCAGGTCGGCTTTGTCGTGCGTCGTATCACGGTCGATTACCTTGCAGCTGCCCGTCTCGATGATATGCTCGACGTGCAGAGCGAGGTCATTGCCATGAGCAGAACGACCATGACATTCGCACAACGCATCGTTAATGCAGAAGGCCGTGTGCTCAATGAAGCAGAAGTCCTTATTGCCTGCATCAATCCACATCTAATGAAGCCGATAGCGCTTCCCAAGTCTATTGTCGCGGAGTTCAAGCAGTGACTGACATGAACATTCTTGATTTGTTCCTGAAGGCGAGCCTTCTGGTCAAACTTATCATGTTGATTTTGATCGGGTTTTCTATCGCCTCCTGGGCCGTTATCATTCAGCGTACCCGTATTCTGAATGCTGCCACGCGTGATGCGGATGCCTTCGAAGATAAGTTCTGGTCTGGTATCGAGCTGTCTCGTCTCTATCAGGAAAGCCAGGCCCGTCGCGATGAGCTGGGCGGTTCTGAGCAGATTTTCTACGCAGGCTTTAAAGAGTTTGCCCGTCTGCATCGTGCCAACAATCACGCGCCGGAAGCGGTGGTAGAAGGCGCGACGCGCGCTATGCGCATCTCCATGAACCGTGAACTGGAAGCGCTTGAAAACCACATTCCTTTCCTTGGCACCGTCGGTTCAATCAGTCCGTATATCGGTCTGTTTGGTACAGTGTGGGGGATCATGCATGCCTTTATCGCGCTGGGCGCGGTGAAGCAGGCCACCTTGCAAATGGTGGCACCGGGTATCGCTGAAGCACTGATCGCCACGGCGATTGGTCTGTTTGCAGCCATCCCGGCGGTTATGGCCTATAACCGCCTGAGCCAGCGCGTTAACAAGCTGGAGCAGAACTACGATAACTTCATGGAAGAGTTCACGGCTATCCTGCATCGTCAGGCATTCTCAAGCGACGTCAGCAAGTAAGTCGGAGGTTAGCATGGCCAGAAAACGTGGTCGCGGTGGTCGCCGCGAAGTTAAGTCCGAGATAAATATCGTACCGCTGCTGGACGTGCTGCTGGTGCTGCTGCTGATTTTCATGGCAACGGCGCCGATCATCACCCAGAGCGTGGAAGTCGATCTGCCGGACGCAACGGATTCTAAGACCGTCTCCAGCGATGATAACCCTCCGGTGATCGTCGAAGTTTCCGGAGTCGGGCAGTACAGCCTGGTGGTTGATCACGATCGGATGGAGCAGCTGCCACCGGAACAGGTGGTTGCCGAGGCGCAGCGTCGCATCACGGCTAACCCGAAAACCGTGTTCCTGATTGGCGGAGCCAAAGAAGTGCCTTATGACGAGATCATCAAGGCGCTCAACTTGCTGCATCAGGCCGGCGTTAAGTCTGTCGGATTAATGACGCAGCCGATTTAATTCATTCGAACCGTTTTTGGGAACCGAGAGTGTCGAAGGCAACCGAGCAAGACGAAAAGTTAAAACGTGCCATAACCGTATCAGTCATTTTGCACATCATTTTGATTGCACTACTGGTATGGAGCTCGTTTGACGAAAACATCGACGCCAGCGGCGGCGGTGGCGGTAGCGATATTGATGCAGTGATGGTCGATTCTGGCGCGGTGGTAGAACAGTACAATCGTCAGCAAAATCAGCAGAGCGAAAGCAAACGTGCCGAGCAGCAGCGCCAGAAACAGGCGCAGCAGCAGGCGGAAGAGCTGCAGCAAAAGCAGGCTGCTGAACAGAAGCAGCTAAAGCAGATGGAGAAAGAGCGTCTGCAGGCGCAGGAAGAAGCCAAACAGCAGGCCGCACAGCAGGCGGCTGAGCAGAAACAGGCAGCGGACGCGGCGAAGCAGGCTCAACAAGAGCAAAAACAGGCAGAAGCCGCCGCGGCAAAAGCGAAAGCCGATGCCAAAGCTCAGGCGGATGCCCAGGCGAAATCTGCGGCTGACGCCCAGAAAAAAGCGGCAGAAGAGGCTAAAAAAGCCGCTGCTGATGCGAAGAAACAAGCTGAGGCCGAAGCGAAGCAGGCCGCCGCAGAAGCCGCTAAAGAGAAAGCCGTAGCCGATGCGAAAGCCAAGGCGACCGCGGAAGCCAAAGCGAAAGCAGCGGCAGAGGCGAAAGCAGCCCAGGAAGCGAAACAGCAGGCTGCTGCCGATGCGAAAGCCAAAGCCGCAGAAGAGGCGAAAGAGAAAGCCGCTGCTGCTGCGAAAGAAAAAGCCGAGGCCGCGGCCAAAGCCAAGGCTGATGCTGCCGCTCAGGCAAAAGCTGACGCTGCGGCGAAAGCCAAAGCCGATGCCGCCGCCAAGAAGAAAGCCGCAGCGGAAGCCGCGAAAGAGTCTGGTGATGTCGGTGACCTGCTGGGTGACCTGACTTCAGGTAAAAATGCGCCGAAGTCCGGTAAAGCTGCCGGAGGCGGTGGGGCTGCAGGGCAGGGCAACCAGAAAACTGCAGGGGCATCTGGCGCGGAGATTAATGGTTATCTGGGGCAGATTACAGCTGCCATTCAGAGCAAGTTCTACGACGCGAGTACTTATGCCGGTAAAACCTGCGATCTGCGAATTAAGCTAGCTCCGGATGGTATGTTGATCAGTGTTCAGTCTGAAGGTGGTGACCCGGCACTTTGCCAGGCGGCCATAGCGGCAGCTAAGCAGGCTCGCATTCCTAAACCCCCTTCGCAGGCGGTTTATGAGGTGTTCAAAAACGCCCCGATGCGTTTCAAGCCACAATAATTCGGTAATAAGCGGCATGTTGAACTATGTTCACCATGTCGTACTCTTAGGTTTGTTGATTACAAGGCTATTTACCACGGGTGCTATGTCCGGGTAAGGGAGAAATAATGAAGCAGGCATTTCGTGTAGCGCTGAGCGTTTTAATGCTGTTTGTCGCGGTTGCGCATGCAGAAGTTCGCATTGAAATTACTCAGGGTGTGAACACCGCGCGTCCTATCGGCGTTGTGCCGTTTAAGTGGGACGGCCCGGGTGCAGCACCGGAAGATATTGGTGGCATCGTTGCTGCCGACTTACGTAACAGCGGTAAATTTAACCCAATCGATCGTTCACGTTTACCACAGCAGCCTACCTCTGCTGCCGAAGTGCAGCCTGCTGCATGGACCGCGCTGGGTATTGATGCGGTGGTTGTGGGCCAGGTTCAGCCGGGCGCTGACGGTAGCTATACCGTCTCTTACCAGCTGGTCGACACCTCGGGTAACCCTGGTGCGGTACTGGCGCAAAACCAGTTCAAAGTCACCAAGCAGTGGCTGCGCTACGCCGCACACACCGCCAGTGATGAGAGCTTTGAAAAGCTGACCGGCATTAAAGGTGCATTCCGTACGCGTATTGCTTACGTGGTGCAGACCAACGGCGGCCAGTTCCCGTATGAACTGCGCGTTTCCGACTACGACGGCTACAACCAGTTTGTGGTTCACCGTTCACCGCAGCCATTGATGTCCCCTGCCTGGTCTCCAGACGGGAGTAAAGTGGCTTATGTGACCTTTGAAAGCGGTAAGTCTGCGCTGGTGATTCAGACGCTGGCTAACGGTGCAATTAAACAGGTAGCCTCATTCCCGCGTCACAACGGTGCGCCTGCATTCTCACCCGATGGTTCTAAGCTGGCATTCGCACTGTCGAAAACCGGCAGTCTGAATCTCTACGTGATGAACCTGGGTTCAGGCCAGATCACTCAGGTGACCGACGGTCGTTATAACAGCACTGAACCGACCTGGTTCCCGGACAGCCAGACTCTGGCCTATACCTCCGACCAGGCCGGTCGTCCGCAAATTTATAAAATTGGTGTTAACGGCGGCACGCCGCAGCGCATTACCTGGGAAGGCGGTCAAAACCAGGATGGCGACGTAAGCACTGATGGCAAATCAATGGTGATGGTCAGCACCAACAGCGGCGCTCAACACGTCGCTCGACAAGATCTGGTAACGGGAGCCGTTCAACAATTAACGGACACGTTCCTGGATGAGACGCCAAGTCTCGCACCTAACGGCACGATGGTAATCTATAGCTCTACTCAGGGATGGGTTCCGTATTGCAGTTGGTTTCGACGGATGGGCGTTTCAAAGCGCGTCTTCCGGCAACCGATGGACAGGTCAAATTTCCTGCCTGGTCGCCGTATCTGTGATGCATGTGTAAATATGTATGGCAAACTATAATAGGAATTAAATAATGCAACTGAACAAAGTGCTGAAAGGCTTACTGCTGGCACTGCCAGTAATCGCAGTGGCTGCATGTAGCTCTCACAAGAACAACAACAATGACCAGACCAACGGTATGGGCATGGGTGACGGTTCTAACAGCGGCATGAACAGCGGTAACATGTCTTCTGACGAGCAGGCACGTCTGCAGATGCAAGAACTGCAGAAAAACAACATCGTTTACTTCGGTCTGGACAAGTTTGACATCCAGTCAGAATTCGCTCAGATGCTGGATGCACACGCAAACTTCCTGCGTAGCAACCCATCTTACAAAGTGACCGTAGAAGGTCATGCGGATGAGCGCGGTACTCCTGAGTACAACATTTCACTGGGCGAGCGTCGTGCTACTGCTGTGAAAATGTACCTGCAGGGCAAAGGCGTTTCTGCTGACCAGATCTCTATCGTTTCTTACGGTAAAGAAAAACCTGCAGTACTGGGTCACGACGAATCAGCTTATGCTAAAAACCGTCGTGCAGTACTGGTTTACTAAGAGAATCACATGATTAGTAGCTTCAGAACTCACCTGTTGAGTCTGTCGTTACTGATTGGCGTAGCGGCCCCCTGGGCCGCTAATGCCCAGGCAACAATCAGTAACGTTGGCTCTGGCTCGGTTGAAGACCGCGTCACCACTCTTGAGCGTATTTCTAATGCTCAGGCACAGCTCCTCCAGCAGCTTCAGCAGCAACTTTCCGCTAACCAAAATGATATTGACCAGTTACGTGGTCAGATCCAGGAAAACAGCTATCAGCTGAACCAGGTTGTGGAACGTCAGAAAGGCCTTTACCAGCAGATCGACAGTCTGAGCAGCGGTGGCGCAAATGCTAACGCAGCCGCAGCTGGCGGCGATGCTGCGGCAGGCAATAGCGGTGCGTCAGGTAGCGACGCGGCGGCGGCTCCTGCCGCCGCTGCTGCTGCGCCTGTGCAAAGCGGTGATGCCAACACCGACTACAATGCCGCAGTGGCACTGGTGCTGGAGAAAAAGCAGTACGATCAGGCGATCGCCGCTTTTCAGGCCTTTGTGAAGAAGTATCCGGATTCCACCTTCCAGCCGAATGCCAATTACTGGCTGGGACAGTTGAATTACAACAAAGGTAAAAAAGACGACGCGGCCTATTATTTTGCCACCGTAGTAAAAAATTACCCTAAATCACCGAAGAGTGGCGATGCGCTGCTGAAGGTGGGGGTGATCATGCAGGAAAAAGGCGACAAGGCAAAAGCCAAAGCGGTGTATCAGCAGGTGGTAAAACTTTACCCTAATACTGATGCAGCGAAACAGGCGCAAAAACGTTCGGCCGCTCTGTAATTTGCGCCATCTGGCCAGATTTCGCCTGGATTCTGGTCTTACCGCGTGAAAGCTAAGCAGTTGAACAGCTTAACCTGAAATAGTGGTTGCGCTGGAAATTCAAATCAGTAATATATGCCGCCGTTGCCGGGGGATATGTTAAGAGACGCCAGCAGCACAAAAGTGGGTCGTTAGCTCAGTTGGTAGAGCAGTTGACTTTTAATCAATTGGTCGCAGGTTCGAATCCTGCACGACCCACCACTATTAAGTTTTAAGCGGTGTAAACCGTGCTTTAAAGTTTCGATATGGGTGATTAGCTCAGTTGGTAGAGCATCTCCTTTACACGGAGGGGGTCGGCGGTTCGAGCCCGTCATCACCCACCATATCGGGTCGTTAGCTCAGTTGGTAGAGCAGTTGACTTTTAATCAATTGGTCGCAGGTTCGAATCCTGCACGACCCACCAAACTTTAAAGTGTGAAAGTAGCAAAGATTAACCGCATTGCGGGTCGTTAGCTCAGTTGGTAGAGCAGTTGACTTTTAATCAATTGGTCGCAGGTTCGAATCCTGCACGACCCACCACTTTCCCAGCGAAAGTCTTTGCGCAGCATGACGATATGGGTGATTAGCTCAGTTGGTAGAGCATCTCCTTTACACGGAGGGGGTCGGCGGTTCGAGCCCGTCATCACCCACCATATCGGGTCGTTAGCTCAGTTGGTAGAGCAGTTGACTTTTAATCAATTGGTCGCAGGTTCGAATCCTGCACGACCCACCAATGTAAGAAGGCGCCCTAAAGGCGCCTTTTTGCTATGTGCGATTCAGGCTGACCGAAAAAGAGGGTCAGCCACTACGAGCCGGTAAGTCGCATATCGCGCCGGGTTTCGTAGGGGACGACCGCTTTTCTGGTCGTCCCGGGTTTGTTGGCTGACCGAAAAAGGGGGTCAGCCACTACGAGCCGGTAAGTCGCATATCGCGCCGGGTTTCGTAGGGGACGACCGCTTTTCTGGTCGTCCCGGGTTTGTTGGCTGACCGAAAAAGGGGGTCAGCCACTACGAGCCGGTAAGTCGCATATCGCGCCGGGTTTCGTAGGGAACGACCGCTTTTCTGGTCGTCCCGGGTTTGTTGGCTGACCGAAAAAGAGGGTCAGCCACTACGAGCCGGTAAGTCGCAAATCGCGCCGGGTTTCGTAGGGGACGACCGCTTTTCTGGTCGTCCCGGTTTTTGTTGGCTGACCGAAAAAGAGGGTCAGCTTTCACATTACCCCAACTTGCCGCTCTTCCAGATATGCATCACTGCATAACTGCGCCATGGCCGCCACGCCTGTGAACGAACCTCTGCCTGCTTCGCGCTGATACCCCCCAGATTGTTACGTACCACGATATCCCCGGCGGGGAATGCATCCGGCCAGCGTAGCGCACGCATTGCCAGATACTGCGCTGTCCATTCGCCAATCCCCGGCAGGGCTAACAGCTGCGCCACGGTTTGCTCCGGCTGACTGGCAGCATCTAGCTGCAGCGTTCCATCCGCACAGCTTGCCGCCAGCGCCAGAATGCAGCGGCTGCGGGCGCTGACAATTCCCAGGCTGGCAATCTCATCTACCGAGCATTGAGCAACGCGAGCCGGCAGGGGGGAGAGGTGGGTTAACTGTGCAAACGGCGTGGTCAAGCGATCGCCGAACGCCGTGGCGAAACGCCCCCGAGCGTCGCTGCGGCCTTTACGGTGATCTGCTGACCAAGGATGGCGCGCACCGCCATTTCAAAGCCGTCAAAAGCCCCGGGCACGCGCAGGCCAGGGCTGGCATTCAGCGCGGGCGTTAACAGCGGGTCGAGCGCCAGATGTTCAGCAATCAGGTCCGGACGGGCGCTGAGATCGAACAGATTACGCAGGCGACGGAGCAGAGCGGGCAGCACCGGCGTCAGAGAATGGGTGAACTCCACCAGCAGCACACTCTTCGCTGCCGCCTGAGTGACTCTGATCCACCCCTGATGCGCTCCCAGACGCACGGTACGCGCATAACTCTGCTCATCAACATATTCCACGCCCAGCAGTGCACGCAGCCGCAGAAAGCCGAGCATGGCCTGCCAGTCGTAGGGGGGGCGATAGCTCAGCTGTAGGGTAGAGGTATCACTGCCGTTCAGCTCGCTCTCTTCGCACTCGCTGGCCTTGCGCAGGCGCGTGGGTGGCATCCGGTACTGAGTGCTGAAGGCGGCGTTAAAACGGCGCAGGCTGGCAAATCCGCTGGCAAAGGCGATCTGCGTGACCGGCAGCCGCGTTTCACTCAGCAACTGCTTAGCCAGCAGCAGGCGGCGCGTCTGGCGCAGCTCCTGCGGCGATACGCCCAGCTCCTTCTGCACGATACGCCGCAGCTGGCGCAGGCTAAGGTGAAACTGCGCGGCGATCTCTTCCAGACTCTCCACCTGCTCAATCAGCCCCTCGTCAATGCGCTGCATCAGCCGCCCTGCGATGCGCTGGCTGTTATCCACCGGGCGTTGCCGGGGGCCAGCTCCGGGCGGCAGCGCAGGCAGGGGCGAAACGATGCTTTCTCCGCTGCCTCGGCGCTGTCAAAGAACAGGCAGTTTTCCGCGTAGGGCGGTTTCACCGGACAAATCGGGCGACAATAGATACCCGTCGAAGTCACCCCGACGTAAAATACGCCGTCGAAGCGAGCATCGCGGGAAGTGAGGGCACGATAGGCAGAGTCTGGGTCAATCATGATATTGTCCTGTGGAACGGGAATCTCTCCAGGTTAGCGCACCGGGATGCGTTGCACTCGCCATATTCGGTCATATAACGATTTTAACCCGGTGACCGAAAACGGCCAGTGCTGCATGTCAGAACGCGCATAATCAGGGCAGAGACGGTATCAGTTAAGGAGAGGCAAAATGGCATTCTGGTACAAGATGATGCAGTCACCGGTCGGTGAGCTAAGCTGGTCGCAACCGAGCGCGGGCTGGCGGCGATCCTGTGGGAAAACGACGATCCCAAGCGCGTGCGCTTCCTGCCGCAGGACGAAGACCCGACAAACGCGATCCTGCTGGAAGCTGAAAAGCAGCTGCGCGAGTATTTCTCCGGGCAGCGTCAGCAGTTCAATGTAACGCTCGACTTTATCGGCACTGAATTCCAGCGCAAAGTCTGGGCGGCGCTGGTCACCATTCCGTTTGGTGAAACGCGCAGCTATGGTGAAATCGCGCGCCAGGTGGGCAGCCCGGCCGCCGTCAGGGCCGTCGGGGCCGCCAATGGTCGTAACCCCCTCTCGATTATTGCCCCATGCCATCGGGTTATCGGCGCCAACGGCAAGCTAACCGGGTTCGCCGGAGGGCTGGAGACCAAAGCGTTCCTGCTGCGTCTGGAAGGTGGCCAGCTGTGGTCGCAGGAAGCGCTATTATGATCGGCGTCACATCCTGCGGTGAAAAGTAAATATTCGGCGACATCGGTTCATTTTTCAGCTATCGTGTTTAGCATATAAAACAAACCAACCGTAGAGTTGGCGCCGGACCGGCCATCTACGCTAATTCGGTTAAGTTGAAGAAACGAGAGTCGCCTTATGAGCCTGATGTTCGATCCCGAATCCGCCGTATATCCTTTCCCGCCCAAACCGGCCCGTTTATCCGTTGATGAGAAACAGTTTTACCGCGAAAAATTAAGCGCCTGCTGAAAGAGCGGGATGCGGTGATGGTGGCGCATTACTATACCGACCCGGAAATCCAGGCGCTGGCCGAAGAGACCGGCGGCTGCGTCTCTGATTCGCTGGAGATGGCGCGCTTTGGCAGCCAGCATCCGGCTTCCACGCTGCTGGTCGCCGGGGTGCGCTTTATGGGCGAAACCGCCAAAATCCTCAGCCCGGAAAAAACCATTTTAATGCCGACGCTGCAGGCGGAGTGCTCGCTCGACCTCGGCTGCCCGATTGAAGAGTTCAGCAAATTCTGCGACGCCCACCCCGACCGTACCGTTGTGGTGTACGCCAATACCTCCGCAGCGGTCAAGGCGCGCGCCGACTGGGTCGTCACCTCCAGCATTGCCGTTGAGCTGATCGAGCATCTTGATAGCCTGGGCGAGAAAATCATCTGGGCCCCGGACCGCCATCTTGGTCAATATGTGACGCGCAAAAGCGGCGCGGACGTGATCTGCTGGCAGGCCGCCTGCATCGTCCATGACGAATTCAAAACTCAGGCGCTGCAGCGGATGAAAGCGCTGTATCCCGATGCCGCCGTGCTGGTCCATCCTGAGTCGCCGCAGGCTATCGTTAATCTTGCCGATGCGGTCGGTTCGACCAGCCAGCTGATTCATGCAGCGCAAACCCTGCCGCACAAGCAGATGATCGTCGCCACCGATCGCGGCATCTTCTATAAAATGCAGCAGGCCTGCCCGGACAAAGAGCTGCTCGAGGCACCAACGGCCGGCGAGGGTGCCACCTGCCGCAGCTGTGCGCACTGTCCGTGGATGGCAATGAACGGGCTGCAAGCCATTGCTGAGGGTCTGGAGCAGGGCGGCAGCGATCATGAGATCTTTGTTGACGATGCGCTGCGAGAAGGTGCGTTGATCCCGTTGAATCGTATGCTAACCTTTGCTGCAAATCTCAAACTCAACGTGAAGGGTAACGCCTGACGTTTCGCTCTGGACAGGATGGCAATATGGATTTTTTCAGCACGTCGAATATTCTGGTTCATATCCCTCTTGGGGCCGGTGGCTACGATCTGTCCTGGATTGAAGCCATCGGTACCCTTGCCGGGCTGCTGTGCATCTGGCTGGCGAGCCTGGAGAAGATCGTCAACTACGCTTTCGGCCTGATCAACGTGACGCTGTTCGCGGTCATCTTCTTCCAGATCCAGCTTTACGCCAGCCTGCTGCTGCAGCTGTTCTTTTTCGTCGCCAATATCTACGGCTGGTATGCCTGGAGCCGCCAGACCAGTGATAATCAGCAGGCGCTGAAAATTCGCTGGCTGCCGCGTGCGCAGCTGCTGGCCTGGACAGCGGTGATTGTTATCGCCATTGCGCTGATGACGCTGTATATCGATCCGGTATTTGCGCTGCTGACGCGTGCCGCTGTAAACATTATGCAGGGCATGGGCTTCAACGTGGTGATGCCGCAGCTGCAGCCGGATGCTTTCCCGTTCTGGGATTCGTGCATGATGGTGTTGTCGATTGCGGCGATGATCCTGATGACGCGCAAGTACGTTGAAAACTGGCTGCTGTGGGTGGTGATCAACCTGATCAGCGTGATGATATTCGCCCGTCAGGGAGTGTACGCCATGGCGCTGGAGTATGTGCTGCTGACGCTGATCGCGCTGAATGGCTCGTGGCTGTGGATGAAAAGCGCCCGCCAGAGAGGATAATTGGCCACGGGTCGACCGAAAAAAGGGTCGACCCGTACGGTTAATGGTGGTGGTGATGCTGGTGCTCGCCGCCGCCCTGAATCCACCCCACATCACAATCATCGCCATCGCAACGCTGATACTCCATCTGCACCGTGGCGTGCTCAATCTGATAATGCTGGTGCAGATACTCGTGAATGCGCTGCAGCAGCGCGTCATGATCGTAAGGCGGGATCACCTGTACATGCAGCGTGATCACCGGCTTCTCGCCCACCTGCCACAAATGCACATGATGCACGTTACGCACCTCCGGGATGCTGCGCGCCAGCGCACGCTGTAGCTTAGCCACATCAATATCCTGCGGCGCCCCCTCCAGCAGTTCGTGACCGCTCTCCTTGATCAGCATCCAGCCGCTGCGCAGCACCAGCAGGGACACCACAATCGACAGAATGGGGTCGATCGGCGTCCAGCCGGTAAACATAATAATCAGCGCGGCGGCAATCGCCCCGACCGAGCCGAGCAGGTCACCGAGCACGTGCAGCGCCGCCGCGCGCACGTTAAGGTTCTTCTCGCCGCTGCCGTGATGCAGCAGCCAGAACGCCAGCAGGTTTGCCAGCAGCCCGCCGATAGCCACAATCAGCATCATGCCACCCGCCACCGGCTCCGGCTGCCAGAAACGTCTCAGCGCCTCCCAGACAATCAGCACGGTAATCACCAGCAGCGCGATAGCATTGACAAAAGCTGCCAGCGTGGTCAGGCGCAGCAAGCCAAAGGAGTGGCGCTGGCTGGGCTTGCGCTGCGCAAAATGCGTGGCCAGCAGGGCCACCAGCAGCGCGGCGGCGTCGGTCAGCATATGCCCGGCATCGGCCAGCAGCGCCAGCGAGCCGGAGAGCAGACCGCCCGCCACCTCGGCCAGCATAAACAGGGCCGTGACAACAAAGGCTGCCAGCAGACGTGAACGGTTACCGTTCTTTTCAGTGTGGGTGTGAGCCATAGGATCCCAATTGAGTTAACAGGCTTTCGCTTAATGATATCAATAAATTCATTGCAGGCTTAGGGTTCTGGTGCAGGCGGGCAGCCTCAATGATTTGCTGGCACAGGGTTTCCCCTTCACTGTAGTTCAGCAGCAGCCAGCTGCCTTTCATTCTGTGCGCCGCTTTCTCAACCTGCTGCCACTCTTCTGACGCTATTGCCTGCCTGAGCGCGGCGCAGTCGCGCTTCAGCGTCTCGGCCAGCGTCTGGCACAGGCGTTGAAAATAGTGCTCATCGTGATGCGCCAGCTGATTTAAACGCTGCGGCAGGTCGGCAAACGGCGCGGGCGCCTCCGCCTGCAGCAGAGCGGCAAGATCCGCTAACGAAACTGGCTTCACCAGCAGGCGGTCAGCAACCTGTCGCGCCTGTGGCCGGTTGAGGATCTGCGCATCGGCAGAGCACAGCACCACCCGGGTATGATGCGGCTGATGGCGTTCGCCACGGCGCACTATTTTCACCAGCTGCACGCCGTTCGGGTGCGGCATGCTGTAGTCAACAAACAGCAGGTCCCACTGGCGACCGTCTTTCAGCAGCGCCCGGCCATCAGCGAAGGTTTCCGCCTGGATACCGCAGTGCGCCAGCTGTTGCTGCATCACCAGCAGATTGGTCGGATGGTCGTCGACAATCGCCACGCGCAGATGGCTGACCGCCTCGGTATTGCACTGCTGCGGTTCGGCATCTGCGGCAGGCAGTGGCGAGGGAATAAGCTGCCACGGTAGCAGCACGCTGACGCAGGTTCCCTGGCCGGGGGTGGATTGCAGCGTGATAGTGCCGCCCATGCGGTTGACAATTTCGCGGCAGATCGACAAGCCCAGCCCGCTGCCCTGCACCGAGAGCTGGCGACCGGAAGGGGTCTGATACCAGGGTTCAAACAGACGCTGCTGCTCATCCAGCGGGATGCCACTGCCGCTATCGCTGACCTGAAAATGCAGCTGTGGCGGCGTGCTCAGCGCTTCCAGCGTCAGCCGGATCTCACCCTCGCGGGTAAATTTGATCGCATTGGCAATCAGGTTGTTGGCAATCTGCTGCAGGCGTTCGCCGTCAATCAGCACCCAGGCGGGCAGGGGATTCAGGGCGCTGACGCTCAGCCGCGGTCCCTGTTCGCGCATCAGCGGGTGGTAGAACACCGCCAGCCGCTGCAGCCATTTTTCCGGCTCCAGCGGACGGGGGCCAAGCTGAAGCTGTTGCTCTCAACCCGGGCGTGATCCTGCAGATCGCCCAGCAGCGTCATCAGGCTGGCGGCGCTGCTGTGGATCAACGCCAGGTTATGGCTCTCAGGCTGCTGCATCAGCTCCAGCTCCAGCAGGCCCAGCACCGCCTGCATCGGCGTGCGCAGCTCGTGGCTGACGGTGGCGAGGAACTGACTTTTCATGCGGTTTTCCCGCTGGGCCACTTCGCGCTCCTGCTCCAGCAGCAGGCGCTGCTGCCGCTCACGCCGCTGCTCCAGATAGCGTCTCAGCAGCAGGATCAGCAGGAAGACGATGGCAAACAGCGCGGCGACCAGTACGAAGAGGGAGACCGGCCGCATCTCGCCGCTGTTGCTATCGCTAAAGCTGTCCGGCGTGCTGCTCCAGGTTTCGCGCAGCCGCTGCCAGCTTTCCGCTGGGATCTGCTGCAGGCTGTTATTCAGCAGTGCGCGCAGCAGCGGCCGATCGGGGGCGATGCCGATGGTCACCGGCCATGCGGTGTCGCTGGCGGCAAACGCCAGCTGCAGAGTATTGGCAAAACGCCCCTGGATGCGCCAGCGCGCTGAGAGCACATTGTCGACCAGCGCGTCGATCTGACCGCTGGCCAGCGCATCGTACAGGCTGCTGGCATCCTCAAATATCTGGGTTGTGCTGCCTGCGGGCAACAGGCGCCCGGCGATATCCCCGCGCAGCACGCCGATGCGTTTACCGCGCAGATCCGGCCAGCCGGTGACGTTCTGCGCCGCCGCCTGAACATAGACTCCCCACAGCGCACGCCACACCGGCTGGGTATTATTCAGCATTGCATCATCACCGGTCAGCGGCAGATTGAGTTGGATCAACGCCCGCCCCTGCTGCACCAGCGCGCCCGCCTGCTGTGCATTGCTGACCCAGTATGGCTGAAAGCGCAACCCGGTAATCTGGCCGATGCTGTTCAGCAGGTCAACACTGTAACCGGCGGGCTGCCCGCTGGCATTGCGGTAGCTCCACGGATAGTCGTCGCTGACGGCGGCATAAATCACCACCGGATGCTGCGCAATCCAGCTGCGCTCCATCGGCGTCAGGTGGGCGGTATTGCTGTCCTGATAGCGCGGCAGCGCACTGCTCCAGCGCCCCTGAATGCCGTTCACCACCTCCATTGGCAGCTGACGAATAGCGTTATCAAGCTGCTGCGCCAGTGTGGCATCCGCTGTGACCGCCTCCAGCTGCAGCACCCCCGGGTCAAGAGAAGAGGCGAGCTGATAAACTTCGCCCTGCTGCAGCTGGCTCAGCAGGAATCCGGCGCTGGTCTCATCCGCCACCACATAGTCGCTGTGCTGATTGAGCAGGGTGGAGAGGGCCTGTAAATCACTGGGCAGCACCTGCCAGTGATGCTTGCGCGCAAACTCGGGGTCAACGCGCGCCAGGGTGTCGCGGCTGACGCTGAGGCGGGCATCGCCAGAGTTGAATATCACCGGCCGCAGGTTATTGCGATTACGGTAAATACGCAGCGGGCTGGAGAACCACGGTTGCGTCGCGCTGAGGCCCGCAGGCAGCGTCTGCTGCGGAACGCCAAACAGCACATCCAGCTTTCCGCTCTGCAGTGCCGCCATCATCGCCTGCTGCGTGCTGAACCCCTGCACGCTGACGTGCAGGCCGCTGGTCTGCTGCAGCGCCACCAGATAGTCGGCATTGATACCGTACAGGTCGCTGCCAACGACAATATTCCACGGCGAGCTGTTGTCCTGTAATACGCCGACGCGCAGGGTTTTTCCCCATTCGACCGGCATCGGCATCATCTCCTGCGGCAGGGCGATGCTGCTCACCGGGCGCAGCGCCGCCAGCGCGCTGCTGGTGAACAGCAGCAGCATCAGCAGTAGCGTTCTCACTGTTGTGACTGCCACAGCTGAGCCAGTTCGACGACCGAGCCCGCTCCGGTTTTTTCCATGATGTTCTTTTTATGGGTGCTGACGGTTTTATTGCTGATATGCAGCTGCCCGGCGATCTGCAGATTAGACAGGCCGCGCGCCAGCAGCGCGAGGATCTGCTGCTCTTTGGCCGTCAACACCGCGTTAAGCGTATCGCCATGCTGGGCAGGGAAGACGCGCTGGCCGCCGAGCACGGCAAGGATGGCGGAGAGCAGCTGGCTGAGCGGCTGACGCTTGGCAACATAGCCAGATGCCCCGGCAGCTTCCGCCAGACGCGGATAGACCTGCTCCTCCTGTGCTGAGTAGATCACCACCGGCAGCGGCGGGTAATGGCGCTTAATCAGCTTAAGCAGCTGTAAGCCGTCGCTGTCCGGTAAGCCAATATCGAGGATCACTAGCCCAAAAGCGCGATCGCCGAGCAGCGCCAGGGCCTCGCGCTGATTATCCGCCGCCAGCAGCTTAAGCGGGAAGGGCGCGTGTACCAGGGCCGCTTCCAGCGCCACCTGGACCAGCGGATGATCGTCAAACAGCAATAGGGTGGTCATGAACAGTTCCAAATCAGGCAGGGAGTTCAGGATAGCCGAAGGTGGGCGGGAAAAAAACGAGAAAAGGAGAGCCGAAGCTCTCCTGGGTCATGCACCGGCTGACATTCTGCCTCGACGTACGGCTAACGTTCTGCCTCGAGCTACCGGCTGATATTCTGTCTCGGTCATGTAGTGGCTGACCCTCTTTTTCGGTCAGCCAGATTTCCGGTTAGCCAGCTTTTCCGGTCAGCCAGATTCTTTTTCAGCGAGCCAGAATCAGCCAGCCAGAACTTAACAAACGTTACTGCGAAGTACCGTCAGTTTTGGTATTCGCATCAGCGCCGACTTTTTTGTTAATGTCCGGACATTTGCCATCTTTGCACTGCGTGTTTTTGTTGATCTCATCAGCACTCATTTTCTTATGGTGCTTCATGGTTTTATGCTGAGTTTCATGGCCAGTGTTGATTTTGTCGTTATCAACTTTGTTAGGCGCAATATTTTCTTTTGCGCTGCCAGCCACTGCGCCGGCATCGGCCGCTGCATTTGCTGAACCGTCGGCCATTGCAGCGGTGCTGCCCAGAGTCATTGCGGCTGTCAGTAGTACCATAGAGAACTTATTCATTATTATGCTCCTTTAATTTTTGAATACGACATCATCAAGATCTAACGGTGTTTGAAACAAAATAGTGTGATTGCGGCGTTCGCCAATCATAAGTTGTGCAAATAGATTTATTTCAAGAGGTAATGATTAAAAGTGTAGTAGGGCTCCCAGAAAAAGCAAATCACGTCAGCAACGAATCCGCGAAAGGCGATTTACAGTCACCGGGAGTCACGATAAATTGGAGGAGATGCGCCTGGTGTGCAGTATGGCAATGAAATAACCTGGAAATATTATGAATTATCAAAACGATGATTTAAGAATCAAAGAGATAAAAGAACTTTTACCTCCGGTTGCGTTATTTGAAAAATTCCCCGCCACGGACAAGGCTGCTGCAACAGTATCCTCGGCCCGCCAGGCAATCCATAACATTCTGACTTCCCAGGACGATCGCCTGCTGGTGGTGATCGGCCCCTGCTCTATCCATGATACTAAGGCAGCTAAAGAGTACGCTGGCCGCCTGCTGGCGCTGCGTGACGAGCTGAAAGACTCGCTGGAAGTGGTGATGCGCGTCTATTTTGAAAAACCCCGTACGACCGTGGGTTGGAAAGGGCTGATCAACGATCCCCATATGGACGGCAGCTTCCAGATTAATGACGGCCTGCGTATTGCGCGCCAGTTGCTGGTGGAGATCAACGACAGCGGCCTGCCGGCGGCGGGTGAGTTCCTCGATATGATCACGCCACAGTACGTCGGCGATCTGATGAGCTGGGGCGCCATCGGCGCGCGTACCACGGAATCGCAGGTCCACCGCGAACTGTCATCCGGCCTCTCCTGCCCGGTAGGTTTCAAAAACGGCACCGACGGCACCATCAAAGTGGCTATCGACGCCATCGGCGCGGCCAGTGCGCCACACTGTTTCCTCTCCGTGACCAAATATGGCCACTCGGCGATTGTGGAAACCAGCGGTAACGAAGACTGCCATATCATCCTGCGCGGCGGCAAAGAGCCAAACTACAGCGCTCACCACGTCAGCGCGGTGAAAGCCGGTCTGGAAAAAGCCGGCCTGCCTGCCCAGGTGATGATCGACTTCAGCCATGCGAACAGCAGCAAGCAGTTTAAGAAGCAGCTGGATGTTGCCACTGACGTGGCGCAGCAGATTGCGGGCGGCGAGCAGGCAATTATCGGCGTGATGATTGAGAGCCATCTGGTCGAGGGCAATCAGAACCTGGAGAGCGGTGAACCGCTGGTGTACGGCAAAAGCGTCACCGACGGCTGCATCGGCTGGCAGGATACTGAAACCGTGCTGCGCCAGCTGGCCAGCGCGGTGAAAGCCCGCCGCGCGTAACGGCTTGCAGGCAATAAAAAACCCGCCATCAGGCGGGTTTTTTTTTCAATCAAAATCAGCAGCAATTATTTTGCTTTACCCTGGTTCGCGACGGCTGCGGCTTTCGCAGCAATCTCGTCGGCATCGCCCAGGTAGTAGTGTTTGATTGGTTTGAAGTTTTCGTCGAACTCATACACCAGCGGCACGCCGGTTGGGATGTTCAGCTCGAGGATCTCTTCTTCGCTCATGTTGTCCAGGTATTTCACCAGCGCACGCAGGGAGTTACCGTGGGCCGCGATGATCACTTTCTCGCCGCTTTTCATACGTGGCAGGATAGATTCGTTCCAGTATGGCAGAACGCGATCGATGGTCAGCGCCAGGCTTTCGGTGGTTGGCAGCTGCTCAGCGGTCAGTGACGCGTAGCGCGGGTCGTGGCCAGGGAAACGCTCATCGGCGCGGTCCAGCTCTGGTGGGGTCACGGCAAAGCCACGACGCCACTGCTTAACCTGATCGTCACCGTATTTCTGTGCGGTTTCTGCTTTATCCAGACCCTGCAGCGCACCGTAGTGACGCTCGTTCAGGCGCCAGGATTTCTCTACCGGCAGCCACACCTGGTCAACTTCATCCAGAATGTTCCACAGGGTGTGGATGGCACGTTTCAGCACGGAGGTGTAAGCGAATCGAAGGTGAAACCCTCTTTCTTCAACAGCTGACCAGCGGCTTTCGCCTCGGTGCGGCCTTTGTCTGACAGGTCAACGTCGTACCAACCGGTGAAACGGTTTTCGTTGTTCCACTGGCTTTCGCCGTGACGTACCAGAACCAGCTTAGTTACAGCCATAGCTTAACTCCTTAATAACTTTACGTTTCTATGATAATGGTGACCGGTAAACTGCCGGAAAGAACCGCACGGCAATTTTAATGTGCATTACCATAGCTGAATTCTGCGCAGCGCGTAAGCCCGTAACTGTCGCGATGCGCGATTTTCATGCGCTTTATCAAACCGCCGTCAGTTGGTAACGCGTCACTGACTGATACGATTCACCTGGCTGCAGCCAGCAGTCGGGCTGCGGATACTCAGGGTGATGCGGCGAGTCGGGGAGAAACTCGCTCTCCAGCGCAATTCCCTGGAAAGCAGTATAGACGCCCTGTTCGCGTGACGGGGTGCCTTCCAGATAATTCCCGCTGTAGAACTGCAGCGCCGGGGCGGTGGTAAACACATTGAGGCGCAGTTTTGCCATCGGCAGACCACAGCTGAGCAGCCGGGCTTTCGCCATCCTGGCTATTTAACAGGAAGGCGTGGTCGTAGCCTTTTACCGCCCGCTGGTCATCGTCCTGCAGGAAATCCTGCTGCACGCTCTTCGGCTGGCGAAAATCAAAGCTGGTCCCCGCCACGTCCTTCAGCGGCGCATTGGGAATGCCCGCGCTGTCCACCGGCAGATAGCGATCGCCATTGAGCAACAGCTGGTGCTGGCGGGCATCGCCGTGCTGCGCATCCAGATTGAAGTAGGCGTGGTTGGTCAGATTGACCGGGCAGGCTTTATCCACCGTGGCGTGATAGCGAATCGACAGGGTGTTGTCGTCGCTCAGCTGATAGCGCAGGGAGACCAGCAAATTGCCTGGAAAACCCTGATCGCCATCCGGCGAATCCAGGCGATACTCCACCTCGCTGTCGCTTTGACTGACAATCTGCCAGCGGCGATTGTGGAAGCCATCCGGGCCACCGTGCAGCTGATGCTCGCCCTGATTGGCGGCTAGCGGAAAGATTACGCCGTCGCGCGCGATCTGCGCATGGGCGATGCGGTTGGCGTAACGGCCCACCGTGGCGCCGAGATAGGCCGACTGCTGGAGATAGTCAGACGGGGTGGCGCAGCCAAGCAGCGCTTCACGCACGCTGCCGTCACCCATCGGTACGCGGGCGGAGAGCCAGGTCGCGCCCCAGTCCATAAATGTTGCCACCATCCCGTTGCGGTTGCGCAGGGTGGTGATGCGCCACGCCGCGCCGTCGGGGGCGTGCGAGTTGCGGTTGAGGTTTAGCATTCACCTGCTCCTTCAGACGCTTTGCAGACGTAGAAGGTCTCTTTAATGCCGGATTGCGCTTCATACTGCGCTTCGACGGCGGCTTTCACCTCATCGACCAAATCCAGCGGCATCAGCGCCACGATGCAGCCGCCAAAACCACCGCCGGTCATACGAACGCCACCGCGTTCGCCGAGGGTCTCTTTGACAATATCCACCAGCTGGTCGACCGGCGGCACGGTAATCTCGAAGTCGTCACGCATCGATGCGTGGGATTCCGCCATCAGTACCGCCATACGCGCCAGGTCACCTTTCGCCAGCACGTCGGCGGCTTCCAGCGTGCGGGCATTTTCGGTCAGCACGTGGCGCACGCGTTTCGCCACCAGCGGGTCAAGCTCGTGCTCGCGCGCCTCAAATTCGCTCAGCGATACGTCGCGCAGCGAGCTTTTACCAAAGAACTGCGCTCCGGCTTCACACTGCTGGCGGCGGGTGTTGTACTCGCTGCCCACCAGGCTGCGGCGGAAGTTAGTGTTGATAATCACCACGGCAATATCGGACGGCATCGGCACCGGGCGCGTGCCCAGAGTGCGGCAGTCGAGCAGCATAGCGTGATCCTGCTTGCCCAGTGCGGAGATCAGCTGATCCATAATTCCGCAGTTACAGCCGACGAACTGGTTCTCCGCTTCCTGGCCGTTGACCGCGATAGCCGCGCCGTCCAGCGGCAGCTGATAAAGCTGTTTAAACACCGTGCCGACCGCCACTTCCAGCGAGGCGGATGAGCTTAAGCCCGCGCCCTGCGGGACGTTGCCACTCATCACCATATCCACACCGGCAAAATCCGGGCAGCGTGTCAGCAGGTGCTTCACCACGCCGCGCACGTAGTTTGACCACATCTGGTCGGGGTGGCTTTCGATCGCCTCGTCCAGCGAGAAGATATCCTGCTGATTTTCGTAATCGGCGGCGATAACCCGCACCTGACGATCGCTGCGTTTCGCGCAGGCGATCACCGTCTGGTAATCAATGGCGCACGGCAGCACGAAACCGTCGTTGTAGTCGGTGTGTTCGCCGATCAGGTTGACGCGGCCCGGTGCCTGAATAATGTGGCCCGGGGCATAGCCAAACGCGCTGCTGAAAATCTGCTGGGTAGAGGTCTGTAAACTCATGGTTATGCTCCCGTCTCACGGAAATGAATATCGCTGACGGCGCGCAGACGTTCTGCCGCCTGCTCCGCCGTTAAATCACGTTGGGTTTCAGCCAGCATTTCATAGCCGACCATAAATTTACGCACCGTTGCCGAGCGCAGCAGCGGGGGATAGAAGTGCGCGTGCAGCTGCCAGTGGTCATTGGCGTCATCGTTAAACGGCGCGCCGTGCCAGCCCATTGAATAAGGGAAGGAGCACTGGAACAGATTGTCATAGCGGCTGGTGAGTTTTTTCAACGCCAGCGCCAGATCGTCGCGCTGCGCCTCACTCAAATCGGTGATGCGTTTAATATGCGCCTTTGGCAGCAGCAGCGTTTCAAACGGCCACGCTGCCCACCACGGCACCACGGCCAGCCAGTGTTCGGTTTCGACCACCGTGCGGCTGCCGTCTTTTAGCTCGCGTGCGGCGTAATCCACCAGCATCGGCGCACCGTTTTTGCTGAAATAAGCGCGCTGCAGATCGTCTTCACGCTTCGCTTCGTTAGGCAGGAAGCTGTTAGCCCACACCTGGCCGTGCGGATGCGGGTTGGAGCAGCCCATCGCCGCGCCTTTGTTCTCAAATACCTGCACCCAGGGATAGTGCTGACCGAGGTCGGCGCTCTGTTCCTGCCAGGTTTTCACCACCTCAATCAGCCCCGCAACCGTCAGCTCGGGCAGGGTTTTACTGTGATCGGGGGAGAAGCAGATCACCCGGCTGGTGCCGCGCGCGCTCTCGCAGCGCATCAGCATATCTTCGCTTTGCGGCGCGTCCGGGGTATCGGTCATCAGCGCAGCAAAGTCATTCGTAAACACGTAGGTGCTGCTGTAGTCGGGGTTTTTATCCCCGGTGACGCGCGTATTGCCGGGGCAAAGGAAGCAGTCAGGATCGTGCGCCGGCAGTTTATCCTGCGACGGGGTTTCCTGCGCACCCTGCCAGGGGCGTTTGGCCCGGTGCGGTGAAACCAGAATCCACTGATCGGACAGTGGGTTATAACGGCGATGCGGGTGATCGACCGGATTAAATTTCTGCATGTTGAGTTCCTGGTAACCTTTTTTATGCATTTTTTGCTGTGAAGGAAAATAGCACAGAGTCGCTGCGGAAAGCGTGATCAAGTCTGTATAAATGGAATCGTTTACACAAGCTGAAAAATCCGAAGTATCAATAAAAATAGTACGGGGCTGACTGATAAGCAGGCAAGGTGGGAGGAATAATGGTAGCGGTTACATTATGATTATGGGCTAACCGAAACAGAAGGTCAGCCCCACGCGGAACCCTGTAGGGGGCGACCATTTTTTCCGGTCGCCCCGTGCGGATGAATATCGACGAAGGTAATGACGACCATTTTTTCCGCTCGCCCCGTTAAACCTACAATGCCTCTTGCGTATAACGATAGCCGTCGCCGTCGGCCACAAAGCTCAGACGATGGGTAATACACTGCGGCGCATCTTCGGCATGGTGGGAGACAAACAGCAGCTGGGTGCGGCCTTCGCCAATCAGCACATCGACAAAGCGGCGGACCAGCAGGCGGTTGATGGGGTCCAGCCCCTGCAGTGGCTCATCGAGGATCAGCAGCGCCGGATGTTTCACCAGCGCGCGCGCAATCAGCACCAGCCGCTGCTGGCCCCACGACAGATCGTGGAACGGGGAGTCGGCCAGCGCGCCGTGCATTCCCAGCAGCGCCAGCCACTCGCGGGCCAGCGCCTGCTGACGGTCAGACACCGCCTGATAAATGCCTATTGAGTCAAAATAGCCAGAAATCACCACGTTGCGCACGCTGCTGCTGACGCGGTAATCAAGGTGCAGACTGCTGCTGACGTAGCCGATATGCTGCTTGATATCCCAGATGGTTTCACCGCTGCCGCGACGGCGGCCAAACAGGGTTAAATCGTTGCTGTAACCCTGCGGATGATCGCCGGTGACCAGGCTCAGCAGGGTCGACTTCCCCGCGCCGTTCGGGCCGACAATCTGCCAGTGCTGGCCGCGATCCACCTGCCAGCTCAGCTGGTTGAGGATCGGGCGATCGTTATAGGAGACCACGCCGTCGCGCAGCACAATCAGCGGTGCCCCGGCGGGCAGCGCTGGGATGGCGGCGGCATCGTCAGCTTCCGGCAGCGTCATACCGGCCAGCTGCTCGCTGTGCGCCAGCTGTGCCACCAGGGCTTGCGCCAGGATAGCATCCCGCGCGCCGACGTGGGTTAGCGTACACTCCGCCAGCACGCCGACGTGCGCGATAAAATCGGGGATGTCATCAAAGCGGTTCAGCACCAGCACCAGAGTAAATCCGGGCTGCTGCAGTTCACCCAGCACGCTGGCCAGGTTGGCGCGCGAACCGACGTCAAGGCCGTCAAACGGCTCATCGAGGATCAGCAGGTCCGGCTGCGCCATCAGCGCCTGGCACAGCAGCGTTTTGCGCGTCTCGCCGGTTGAGAGATATTTAAAGCGGCGCGTCAGCAGGTGCGCAATGCCAAACCGCGTCGCCAGCTGCTGGCAGCGAGCGGGGTCTTTGACCTCGTCCTGGATAATCTCAGCGGCGGTGCGGCCGGTATCGTCTTCACCGGGGCTGAGCAGGTCGGTGTTATTGCGCTGCCATTCATCGGAACCAGCTTTTGCAGCTGCTCCAGCGACAAGCGCACCGGGCGCTGATAATGGCGGCTGACGCTGCCCCTGGACGGCGCTAATTCGCCGGAGAGCGCGCGGGCCAGCGACGATTTACCGCTGCCGTTAGCGCCGACAAACGCCCAGCTTTCACCCGCGTTAAGGGTTAAATCATTCAGGTTCAGCGTTCGGGTATCGCTCAGGCGAAAGATGCCCTGCGTAATTTGCATCATTGACATTATTCATTCCATTATTGCACGTCATACTTCAAGCCACAGATGCGTTGGCTGCGCCTGCTCACCCCAGTCACCCAGTTATCTCAGCTGCTGGGGCTTCTCAGGCTTGCCGCCTTCCTGCGGCTCGAGTTATTGAGAGTCGCTGCATCGTGAGATGATTAGGGGCTTCCTGCTGCTGATTGTCAAACCCGCACCCGGGATTCAGAGCAGCGTCGCGATGATGGCGCGATCGGCATTAAAATATGCTGTCACCGCCGCGCCCGGCTGCAGTTTTTGCTGGGCAATATGCTGATTGTCCACGGTGGCGCACAGGGTTTCACCGCCGCTCAGGGCGATCAGGATTTCGCTGTGCGTCTCACCCTGTTCAATCTCGCGCACGGTGCCGGACAGCTGGTTGTCCGCCTCGACGCGCTGGCTGGACACTTCAACCCACGGCGCCTTAATCAGCACCAGCACCTCTTTGCCGCTTGTAAGCCCCAGGCGATCGGCGCTCTGAGCGGTCAGCGCGACCTGCACCTGGGTGACGCCATCGGCCAGCTGCACGCTAACGTGCTGCTGCACCGGCTGAATGTCGCGGCTGATGATGGTGCCAAAGAACTGGTTGCGCGCGCTGGTCTGCAGGGAAAAGCGCGCAATCGCGGCTAACAGACTGCCGGGCGCGGCATCATCCTGCAACACATCAAATGCTCTCTGCTGGATCTGTTCAAGCAGGGCGTACAGGTCCAGCAGGCGCTCTCCCCAGGCGGTAACCTGCGCGCCGCCGCCGCCTTTCCCGCCGGTGGCGCGCTCGACCAGCGTGCGCTCTGCCAGCTGATTCATCTCATTGATGGCATCCCAGGCGCTTTTGTAGCTGATGCCCGCCAGCTTCGCGCCCTGACTGATCGATCCGCTCTCTTTCACCTGGCGCAGCAGTTCAATACGGCGCGGGTCGGCGAACAGCCGCTGCTGTCGTTTCAGTATCAGGGCAATTTCAGCCTGCATAGATCCTCCGGGTGATAAGTTTTGGCCGGCGATTGTAGCAGCTACTGCCGGAATAGAAGTACTGGCCATAAAAAGCGCACGAAAGCACAAAAGGTCAGTGCATTCTTAGAGACTCCCGTTACAATAACTTTTTTCTTCAGCAAGATGAGGCTTCCATGCTGGAATTACTGAAAGGCCTGGCCGTAGCAATTATTATGGTGCCAATCGTGATGGCAATTATTCTCGGCCTGATCTGGGGACTGGGTGAAGTCTTCAACGTGATCTCGAAAATCGGTCACCGTAACGAGCAACCCGCGAAGAAAGACCGCATCGCTCAGTAACACTGATTACGTCATTCTAAACGCCCGGACCTCCGGGCGTTTGCTTTTGTCCCCTGCCAATTCCCCCGATTAAACTTCTTCCCGCCAATGCCGATATTTACTGTGGCAGAGGGTAATTCATCGCTATATCATAAAGTATATAACGTAACCCCCTGAAACCGGAGAAACATCATGTCTGTAACTGGAACCCCTGGCTGGCTGCGGCGGCCGTCAGTCTGAGCGTTGGCGGCCACGCAATGGCGGCCGAGCACATCACCGTGTTTTGCCGCCGCTTCCCTGACTAATGCACTGCAGGATATCGCCAGCCAGTATGAGAAAGGCAAGAGGTCAAAATTGTCTCTTCTTTTGCTTCCTCGTCAACGCTGGCGCGCCAGATTGAGCAGGGCGCTCCGGCCGATCTGTTTATCTCCGCCGATCAGCAGTGGATGGATTACGCTTCCGGGAAGAAAACCATTGATGACGCCAGCCGCTTTACCCTGCTGGGCAACGATCTGGTGCTGGTGGCGCCGGCTTCAACGAAAGCGCAGGCCGTTACCATCAGTGAAAAAACCGACTGGAAGAGCCTGCTGAAAGGGCAGCGTCTGGCCGTTGGCGATCCGGATCACGTTCCGGCCGGGATCTACGCCAAAGAGGCCCTGGAGAAACTGGGCGCCTGGCAGCAGGTTTCGCCGATGCTGGCCCCGGGTAATAGCGTGCGTGCCGCCCTGGCGCTGGTCGAACGTGATGAAACCCCTTACGGTATCGTGTATGGTTCAGACGCTATCGCCAGCAAAAAGTGACGGTCGTCGGCACCTTCCCGCAGGCCAGCCACAAACCGGTGGAGTACCCGATAGCCATCGTGAAAGACCATAACAGCGCCAGCGTCACCCGCGTTCTACAACTATCTGAAAGGGCCGCAGGCCGCAGCCGTGTTCAAACAGTATGGATTCTCCCCGTTAACCAAAGCTTTTAAGCTGCAGCAAGGCGGCAGTTGAGTGAAGCCCCTGGTGCTTACTCAAGTCAGTGACTGGGGTGAATGAGAGCAGCCAACGCAGCTGCAGTTTAAAGGATGAAGGTTAAAATGATGTTTCTCAGTGAGCCAGAATGGCAGGCCGTCGCCCTCAGTCTGAAAGTGTCCGTGGTCGCGGTCGCCTGTAGCCTGCCGTTTGGCATCCTGATGGCCTGGATCCTGGTTCGTCGCCAGTTTCCCGGCAAAACCCTGCTCGACAGCGTCATCCACCTGCCGCTGGTGCTGCCCCGGTGGTGGTGGGCTATCTGCTGCTGCTCGGATTCGGGCGCCGCGGATTTTTTGGTGAATATCTTTATGACTGGTTTGGCTTCAGCTTCGCCTTCAGCTGGCGCGGGGCGGCGCTGGCTTCGGCGGTGATCGCTTTTCCACTGATGGTGCGCGCCATCCGTCTGGCGCTGGAAGCGGTTGATAGCCGGCTGGAGCAGGCGGCGCGCACGCTGGGCGCCGGGCGCTGGCGGGTGTTCTTTACCATCACGCTGCCGCTGACCCTGCCGGGGATTATCGTCGGCACC
Organism: Avena atlantica; assembly: GCA_910589765.1. Classification (NCBI taxonomy): domain Eukaryota; kingdom Viridiplantae; phylum Streptophyta; class Magnoliopsida; order Poales; family Poaceae; genus Avena; species Avena atlantica. The sequence continues at coordinate 1,135,102 of CAJUWN010001535.1, read as the reverse complement.
GTGTTAGCCTTCGCCCGCTCGCTCGGCGAGTTTGGTGCCACCATTACTTTTGTCTCTAACATTCCCGGCGAGACGCGCACGCTGCCGTCCGCCATGTATACGCTGATTGAAAACCCCCGGTGCGGAAGGGGCGGCGGCGCGTCTGTGCGTCATTGCTATCCTGCTGGCGCTGGTTTCATTGCTGCTTTCCGAATGGCTGACCCGCTGGGGTCGTAAGCGTTTAGGTCTCTGATGTTAGAACTCGATTTCAGCCAGCAGCAGGGCGACCACACCCTGACGATTAACGCCAGCGTGCCCGCTCATGGCGTGACCGCCATTTTTGGCGTCTCCGGCGCCGGAAAAACCTCGTTAATTAACGCCATTGGTGGCCTGACCAAACCGCAACGCGGCACCATCGCCCTCAACGGGCGCCTGCTGAGCGATGCGGAAAATGGCGTCTGGCTGCCGCCGGAAAAACGGCGTATCGGCTATGTGTTCCAGGATGCGCGTCTGTTCCCGCACTACCGGGTGCGCGGCAATCTGGAATATGGCATGGCCAGGTCGATGCGCGCGCAGTTCGATTCGCTGGTGCGGCTGCTGGGTATTGAAGCGCTGCTGGATCGCTATCCGTGGTCGCTGTCCGGCGGCGAAAAACAGCGCGTGGCGATCGGCCGTGCGCTGCTGAGCGCGCCGGAAATCCTGCTGATGGATGAGCCACTGGCCTCGCTGGATCTGCCGCGCAAGCGCGAGCTGCTAGCCTGGCTGCAGACGCTGGCGCGTCAGGTGGAAACGCCGATCCTTTACGTCAGCCACAGCCTCGATGAACTGCTGCATCTGGCGGATAACGTGATGGTGCTGGATAAAGGTGAGGTGAAAGCCTTTGGCCCGCTGGAGCGTGTCTGGGCCAGCAGCGCGATGCGCCCGTGGCTGCCAAGAAGTGACCAGAGCAGTATCCTGCGCGTGATGTGCTGGAACAGCATCCTCACTACCAGATGACCGCACTGTCGCTGGGCGATCAGCATATCTGGGTAAACCGGGTGGATGCGTCGCAGGGCACCCCGCTGCGCATTCGCATTCAGTCGGCGGATGTTTCGCTGATATTAAAACTCCCGGTCAACAGCAGCATTCGCAACGTGATCCCGGCGAAGGTGGCAGAACTGCTGGAGATCGACAATCAGATCGAAGTCAAGCTGCTGGTGGGGCAGAGCGAGCTGTGGGCGCGTATCACGCCCTGGGCGCGCGATGAACTGATGATTAAGCCCAATATGTGGCTATATGCGCAAATCAAAAGCGTGTCGATCACCACCTGATCGACACGCTCTGATTACAGCACTTCGCGGTAAAGGGTATCGGCAATCCCGCTTTCGAGGTTGGTGCCAATGACGCGTTTCGCCCGCGCTTTAATAGCATCGTCCGCATTGCCCATCGCCACGCCTAAGCCAACGGTTTCCAGCATGCTGAGATCGTTATAATTATCGCCGAACGCAATCACCTCGCTCATCTGGTAGCCGTTCGCGGCTACCCACTGCGCCAGGCGCTTGCCTTTGCTGTTGCCCGCTTTGGCAATATCCACCTGGTCATGCCAGGACCACTCGCAGGCCAGCCCCATTTCAGCTTCAACTTTTTGCGCGAACTGCTGCAGCGCGTCGGTGTCTGCATGGGACAGGGCAAATTTCCAGATCGATTCAGCACTGCGTGCCGCGTCGGCCAGGCTGTCAACCTGTAAGAATGTCGGGCGCTGGTGTTCCGGCAGCGACAGTCCCCAGTTAATGGTGCGCGTCACGTGGCCGGTTTCAGCCTGATACAGCATGGCATTATCGACATACAGCAGGCCGTGGATGCCGCGTCGTCCAGCATCTCCACGACGCGCAGCGCCTGCTCCTGCGGCAGCGGATCGCTCTCGAGCACCGTTTTAGTCTGATAATCATACAAATAAGTGCCATTACAGCAGATTGCAGGTGTATCAAGCGCCAGTGCCTGATAAAAAGGGTGGATGGCAACGTGATGGCGACCGGTCACGATCAGGATTTTTATTCCCGCCTGCTGCGCTTTTTTCAGCGCGGCAAGCGATTCTGGCAGAATGGTTTTCGTCGGGGTTAACAGCGTGCCGTCCAGATCGAGGGCGATGATGCGATAGCTCATGTGCGATTCCGTGACTCGAAGTAAGCCAGTAAGTGTACACCTTGTGACGCCAGCTTTAAAACTAGCGGTGCAATAATCCATTCACCTGATTTCCCGTTCAGAACAAGGAGCATTCATGAAACAAGTTGTTTATACCGCCAGCCCGGAAAGCCATCAGATCCACGCCTGGCAGTTGCATGATGACGGCGCACTGACGCTGCTGCAGGTGGTTGATGCACCGGGCCAGGTTCAGCCAATGGTGGTCAGCCCGGACAAAGCGTTTCTGTATGTCGGCGTGCGCCCGGATTTTCGCGTGGTGGCCTATAAGATTGATGCCGAAGGTAAGCTGAAAGAAGCCGGCCATGCGCCGCTGCCTGGCAGCCCAACGCATATTTCTACCGACCGTAACGGGCGCTTTATTTTCGTGGGCTCCTATAATGATGCCTGCGTCAGCGTCAGCCCGATTGCTGCCGATGGCCTGCCGGGTGCGCCGCTGGAGGTGGTGAACGGGCTGGAAGGCTGCCACTCTGCCAATATCGATCTCGGTAACAACACGCTGTTTGTTCCGGCGCTGAAGCAGGACCGCATCTGCCTGTTTACGCTGGGTGAAGACGGCAAGCTGACGCCACGCCCGCAGGCGGAAGTCAGCACCACCAAAGGTGCCGGTCCGCGCCATATGGTGTTCCACCCGAACCAGCGTTACGCCTACTGCGTCAACGAACTGGACAGCAGCGTCGACGTCTGGGACATCAGCGCCAGCGAAGTGCAGAAGGTGCAGAGCCTGGATATGATGCCGGAAGGCTTTAGCGGCACGCGCTGGGCGGCAGATATTCATATCACCCCGGATGGTCGCTATCTGTACAGCTGTGACCGTACCGCCAGCATGATTACCGTGTTCAGCATCAGCGCCGACGGCGCGGCGTTAACGATTGAAGGCTATCAGCCAACCGAAACCCAGCCACGCGGTTTTAATATCGATCGCAGCGGCCAGTATCTGGTGGCGGCAGGGCAGAAGTCGCATCATATTGAGGTGTACAAAATCACTTCCGATCGTGGCCTGCTGCAGCCGCTGGCGCGCTACGCAGTTGGTCAGGGCCCGATGTGGGTGGTGATTCACTCACTGGCTTAATGCCCGTAGCGGTCAGGCATGCTACGGGTATCGCTGTAGGGGCGGGTCATGACCCGCCCGGTCCAGGCATGCCTGGACCCTACGTTAATTCTCGAATATTCATGACAGATCCACGCATGCCTGGAGCCTGGGTTAATTCTCTCATCAGGCAGCGGCGCAACGAAAAAGGGGCGGACCCAAACAGCGGTCCGCCCCTACAGGTCTTAAGCCAACCCGTCCATCCAGCTTAACTACGAATAGATCGCCGTAATGGAAGCGCTGCCCAGCGAATGGAAATGCACGTTGAAACCGACCATAGCGCCACTGGCGTTCTCATCCACTTCCAGCGTCTCTACATCAATGGCATGCACGGTAAAGATATAACGGTGCGATTCGCCTTTCGGCGGTGCCGCGCCGCCGTAACCTGCGCTGCCGAAATCGGTGCGCGTCTGCACCGCGCCGGCTGGCAGCTCCGCTTTGCCGGAACCGGCGCCCTGCGGAAGCTCGCGCACCCCGGCTGGCAGGTTCGCCACCACCCAGTGCCACCAGCCGGAGCCGGTGGGGGCATCGGGTCATAACAGGTGATAACAAAACTTTTGGTGCCGGCAGGCACGTCATCCCACTTCAGGTGTGGCGACAGGTTATCACCCTGATAGCCCATTGCATTCAATACCTGGCGCTCCGGCAGCTTATCGCCGTCGTTAAAATCGTGACTCAAAAGCTTCATTCCATCTCCTTAACTTTCATATTTGAGGCTGCATCTGCGTTAACTGCGCTCGTTATTCGGGCCATCCCTGGCCCTCGCCCCTGATGGGGCCGCTGTAAACAGCGTTCAAATCGGTTCCTGACTGATTTGTCATTCTCTTGTCGCCTTGATGCAACCTCAACTATTTTGGTTAGCAATTATTGATGTAACAACTTCAGCAGCTCTTCGGCCGCAGCAGCGGAGGAGGCCGGGTTTTGCCCGGTGACCAGGTGGCCGTCGGTCAGGACATAAACACCCCAGTTATCCGTGTGTTCAAACTGGCCGCCAAGCTTTTTCAGCTCGTCCTCAACCAAAAAAGGTACCACATTCGTCAGCCCAACGGCATGCTCCTCGCTGTTGGTAAAGCCGGTCACCCGTTTGCCCGCCACCAGCGGCGTACCGTCCGGTTTCCTGGCGTGGCGCAGCACGCCCGGCGCGTGGCAGACGGCGGCAACCGGTTTACCGTTGGCGAACAGCGTTTCGATTAAAGCAATACTGGCTTCATCTTCCGCTAAGTCCCACAGCGGGCCGTGGCCCCCGGGGTAGAACACCGCATCGTAATGGCCGGGAATCGATATTTTTCAGCTGCTGCGTATTGGCCAGCGCCTGCTGAGCAATGGGGTCCTGGCGGAAGCGTTCGGTATCGGGAGTTTGTGCATCCGGGGCGTCGCTGACCGGATCGAGCGGCGGCTGCCCCCCGGCGGGAGAAGCCAGCACCACATTGATATGGGCGTCAAAAAAGACATAGTACGGCGCGGCAAACTCCTCCAGCCAGAAGCCGGTCTTTTTACCGCTATCGCCCAGCTTATCGTGGGAGGTTAATACCATCAGGATCCTCACGGCCGATCCCCCGCAACGCGTATGACCACCTTGCCGAAGTTTTCCCCCTGCAGCATGCCGATAAAGGTTTCTGGTGCCTTATCCAGACCGTCGACAATATGTTCGCGGAACACCAGGCGATCTTCCGCCACCCACTGGCTCATCTGGCGGAAAAACTCGTCAAAGCGGTGCCCGTAGTCCTGGTTAATGATAAAGCCCTGCACGCGCAGGCGTTTGCGCAGGATCGCACTTTGCAGCAGCGGCAGACGGTCAGGACCGGCAGGAACGCCGGTGCTGTTGTAGTCAGCTATCAGCCCGCAGACCGGGATGCGCCCTTTGGTATTCATCAGAGGTAATATCGCATCGAATACCCGCCCACCGACGCTTTCAAAGTAGACATCGATACCATCCGGGCAGTGGCGCTTCAGCTGCTGTTCCAGATTGGCATCGCGGTGATCCAGGCAGCGGTCGAAGCCCAGCTTCTCTTCGGCGTAGCGGCATTTCTCCGCACCGCCCGCAATCCCGACCACGTGGCAGCCCTTGATTTTGGCGATCTGCCCGACCAGCGAACCGACAGCCCCCGTGGCGGCCGCGACCACCACCGTCTCGCCCGGCTGCGGGTTACCGATATCCAGCAGGCCCATATAGGCGGTGAAGCCCGGCATGCCCAACATGCCCAGCGCCCAGGAAGGGTGTTCCAGCACCGGGCCGCTGAGCTTAAGCAGGTCTCGCCCGTCAGACAGTGCGAAATCCTGCCAGCCGTTGCCGCTTACCACCCAGTCGCCCGCGCTGAAATCAGGATTTTCTGAACGCTCAACAATCGCTACCGTGCCGCCGCACATCACCTCATTCAGCGCGACCGGCGGAACGTAGGAAGGGGCGTCGCTCATGCGCCCGCGCATGTAAGGGTCGAGGGAGAGCCAGACGGTGCGCAGCAGCACCTGTCCCTGAGCGGGCTGCGGCACGTGCTGAGATTCCAGGCGGAAGTTCGCCTCGGTCGGCGCACCGTGCGGGCGTGAGGCCAGCAGCAGGCGGCGGTTGGTCTGTTTATCTTGTGGCATAGTTCCTCCGATTTCTTAATGCGGCAGTAGTGCCGCTTAAAAACGTTCTAAAAGCGTAGCGCATCACGCTTTTGCCTGCCGGGAGGGTGAGCCGATCCTGATTAATTAAACAGGGCCGGATAAGCAATAGCTTCACTGATGGCGTGCGTTAACTGCGCCAGCGCCGCCGGGGAGATGATATAGGGCGGCATCAGGTAGATCAGGCGACCAAACGGACGGATCCACACGCCCTGTTCGACAAAGAACTGCTGCATCGCCGCCATATTCACCGGTCGCTGCGTCTCTACCACGCCAATCGCGCCCAGCACCCGCACGTCCGCCACGGCAGGGTGGTCACGCAACGGCAGCAGCGCGGCGGCCAGCTGGCTTTCAATTGCGGCGACCTGAGCAGGCCAGTGGTTCTCCTGCAGTATCGCCAGGCTTTCGGCGGCAACCGCGCAGGCCAGCGGATTGCCCATAAAGGTTGGCCCGTGCATAAAGCAGCCGGCAGTGCCCTGGCTGATGGTATCGGCCACATGGCGGCTGGTCAGCGTGGCGGAGAGCGTCATGCTGCCGCCGGTTAGCGCTTTTCCAACGCAGAGAATATCCGGGGCGATCTGCGCGTGTTCACAGGCAAACAGCCTGCCGGTGCGGCCAAAACCGGTGGCGATCTCATCGGCAATCAGCAGCAGCGAATAGCGGTCGCACAGCGCGCGCACCCGTTGCAGATAGCGCGGATGATAAAAGCGCATCCCGCCCGCGCCCTGCACGATCGGTTCGAGGATGACGGCGCCGATCTGCTGATGATGCGCCACGATCAGCTGCTCCAGCGCATCGGCATCGCTCTCCTGCCACTCATCGTCAAAGCGGCAGGCCGGGGCCGGGGCAAACAGATGCTCGGGCAGATAGCCCTGATACAGGCTGTGCATCGAGTTTTGCGGGTCGCACACCGACATCGCCGCGAAGGTATCGCCGTGATAGCCGTGGCGCAGGGTGAGAACCGCTGCCGCTTTTCACCGCGCGCCTGCCAGTATTGCAGCGCCATTTTCATCGCCACCTCCACCGCCACCGAGCCGGAATCCGCCAAAAACACGCACTGCAAGTTCTGCGGCACCATGGCCAGCAGCCTGCGGCACAGCGCCACCGCCGCCGGATGGGTTATGCCGCCAAACATCACGTGTGACATCTGCGCCATCTGCGCCTGCAGCGCCCGGTTGAGGCGCGGATGGTTATAACCGTGGATCGCCGCCCACCAGGACGACATGCCGTCGACCAGCTGGCGCCCGTCGGCCAGCTGTAGCGAGGTCTCCTGCGCGGCGACGATCGGGTAGCAGGGCAACGGCGCGGACATCGAGGTGTACGGATGCCAGATGTGGTGACGGTCAAAGGCAAGATCGGCTGGGGTCATAAAATCACTTGTAAACCAAAAATAAAATATTTAGTTTACAAGTATAACCAGGCCGTGAAGACAAATGACAGACTTTTTTGGAGCAAGCAATGGCACATCGTTGGACTATTTCTCAGGCGCAGGCGCTGTTTGAAAAACCCTTTCTCGAACTGATGTTTGAGGCGCAGCAGGTACACCGCCAGCATTTCGACCCGCGCCAGGTGCAGGTCAGTACGCTGCTGTCGATCAAAACCGGCGCCTGTCCGGAGGACTGCAAATACTGTCCGCAGAGCGCGCGCTACAAAACCGGGCTGGAGTCCGAGCGCCTGATGGAAGTGGAGGAGGTGCTGATCTCGGCGCGCAAGGCCAAGGCCGCCGGCTCCGGCCGTTTCTGCATGGGGGCGGCGTGGAAAAATCCGCACGAGCGCGATATGCCGTATCTGGAAAAGATGGTGCAGGGCGTGAAAGCGATGGGGCTGGAAACCTGCATGACGCTGGGGTCGCTGAGCGAGCAGCAGGCGCAGCGCCTGGCCGATGCCGGGCTGGATTTCTATAACCATAACCTTGACACCTCGCCGGAATTTTACGGCAGCATTATTACCACGCGCAGCTACCAGGAGCGCCTGGATACGCTGGGCAAGGTGCGCGATGCCGGGATTAAAGTCTGCTCCGGCGGCATTGTCGGATTGGGCGAAACGGTCAGCGACCGCGCCGGGCTACTGGTACAGCTGGCGAACCTGCCCACCCCGCCGGAGAGCGTGCCGATCAACATGCTGGTCAAGGTAAAAGGTACGCCGCTGGCGGATAACGATGACGTCGATCCGTTTGATTTTGTGCGGACCATCGCGGTGGCGCGCATCATGATGCCTGGCTCCCATGTGCGGCTCTCCGCCGGGCGCGAGCAGATGAGCGAACAGACTCAGGCGATGTGCTTTATGGCCGGGGCCAACTCGATCTTCTACGGCTGTAAGCTGCTCACCACGCCGAACCCGGAGGAGGACAAAGATCTGCTGCTGTTCCGCAAGCTGGGTCTCAACCCGCAGCATACGGAGACCCACCGCGGCGATAACGAACAGCAGCAGGCGCTGGCGGCGCAGCTGATGACGGCCGATAACGACCTGTTTTACAACGCGGCACGATAATGGCCTGGTCACAGCGAATGAAGCAGGCGCTGGAAACCCGCCGCCTGCACGGCCAGTATCGCCAGCGGCAGGTGAACGAATACGCCGATGCGCGCAGCCTGCGGGTCGAGGGCCATGATTACCGCAATTTCTCTGCCAACGACTACCTCGGGCTGAGCCACGATGCGCGCATTGTGGCCGCCTGGCAGCAGGGCGCGGCCCGCTATGGCGTGGGCGCGGGCGGTTCAGCGCACGTTACCGGCTATCGCGCCCCGCAGGCGGAGTTTGAGCAGCAGCTGGCAGAGTGGCTGGGCTACTCGCGCGCGCTGCTGTTTATCTCCGGCTTTGCCGCTAACCAGGCGGTGATTACCGCGATGATGGCCAAAGACGATCGTATCTTTGCCGATAAGCTGTGCCACGCCTCGCTGCTGGAAGCCGCCAGCCTCTGCCCGGCCACGCTGCGCCGTTTTAGCCACAATCAGCCGCCCGCGCTGGCTTCCCTGCTGGCCACGGCGGGCAGTGGCGAGACGCTGGTGGTCACCGAAGGGCTGTTCAGCATGGATGGCGACCGCGCCCCGCTGGCGGCGCTGCAGCAGCTGGCTCAGCGGCACAACAGCTGGCTGCTGGTGGATGATGCGCACGGTATTGGCGTCTGCGGCGAACAGGGGCGCGGCAGCTGCTGGCAGCAGGGGGTGAAGCCGCAGCTGCTGATCGTCACCTTTGGCAAAGCTTTTGGCGTCAGCGGCGCGGCGCTGCTGTGCGATGACGCCACCGCGGAATATCTGCTGCAGTTTGCCCGTCACCTGATCTACAGCACTGCCATGCCGCCAGCGCAGATCTGTGCGTTGCAGGCGGCACTGGTCTGCGTGCAGCAGGGCGATGAGCAGCGGCAAAGGCTGAAGGATAATATTGGCTATTTTCGCCAGCACGCCAGCGGGTTGCGCTGGAAGCTGGCCGCATCGGACAGCGCCATCCAACCGCTGATGGTCGGCGATGAGCAGGCAGCCCTCGCGCTGGCACAGCGGCTACGCGCGGCGGGCTGCTGGGTGAGTGCCATCCGCCCGCCGACCGTACCGCCCGGCACCTCACGGCTGCGCATCACCCTCAGCGCGGCGCACCACGATTCCGATATCGATGCCCTGCTGGAGGTGCTGCATGCTGCAAATGGTCAATAAACAGGCGGTGGCGGCGGCGTTTGGCCGGGCCGCGCACAGCTATAACCAGCATGCGGAGCTACAGCGCCAGTGCGGAGAACGCCTGATGCAGCTGGCGCGCCCCGGGCAGGAGCTGGAGGTGCTGGATGCCGGCTGCGGCACTGGCTGGTTCAGCCAGCGCTGGCGTGAAAACGGGCATGCCGTCACCGCGCTGGATCTCTCCGCGGATATGCTGCGTCAGGCCGCTGCCGCGCAGGCTGCGCACCATTATCAGCTGGGCGACATTGAGGCGCTGCCGTTTGCCGATAACCGCTTTGACCGCAGCTGGAGCAACCTGGCGGTGCAGTGGTGCAGTTCGCTGCCGCAGGCGCTGCGCGAGCTGCAGCGCGTCACGCGCCCCGGCGGGCAGGTGCTGTTTTCCACGCTGCTCGCCGGCTCGCTGAGTGAGGTGCAGCAAGCCTGGCAGCACCTGGGACGCTGTGCGCCGGTCAACCGCTTTGCCACGCCAGAGATGATTGCAGAGGCGGCAAGCGGCATGCGGCTGTCGCTTGAGTGCTATCCCCTGACGCTGGCGTTTGCGGACGTGCTCAGCGCGCTGCGTTCCCTGAAGGGCATCGGCGCCACCCATCTGCATCAGGGGCGCGATGCGCTGGCGTTGAGCCGTGGCGCGCTGCAGCGGCTGGAGCAGGTCTGGCCGCGCGATGAACGCGGCTGCCTGCTGAGTTATCAACTGGTATCAGGAGTGATTGAGTGTGAGTAAGCGCTGGTTTGTCACCGGAACGGATACGGAAGTGGGGAAGACAGTGGCCAGCTGTGCACTGTTGCAGGCGGCGAAAGCTGCGGGATGGCGCTGTGCAGGCTACAAGCCGGTGGCCTCCGGCTGTGAGGTGACGCCTGAGGGCGTGCGCAACAGTGATGCGCTGGCGCTGCAGCGCACTGCCAGCGTCTGGCTGCCGTATCAGCAGGTCAACCCGCTGGCGTTTATCGAGCCGACCTCGCCGCATATTGTCAGCGCCGAAGAGCAGCGCCCGATCAGCGCCCGCCAGCTCTCTGCCGGGTTGGAGACGGTTGCACAACAGGCTGACTGGGTGCTGACCGAAGGGGCCGGTGGCTGGTTCACGCCGCTGTCGGAAAGTCTGACCTTTGCCGACTGGGTGGTGCAGGAGCAGCTGCCGGTGATTCTGGTGGTGGGCGTTAAGCTGGGCTGTATTAATCACGCCTTACTCACCGCGCAGGCGATTCAGGCCAGCGGGCTGCAGCTGGCGGGTTGGATTGCCAACGGCGTGCTGCCTGCGGGTAAACGTCACCAGGAGTATATGGCGACGTTAACCCGCACGATCCCGGCACCGCTGCTGGGCGAGATCCCGCACCTGCCGGGTGGAGAGGGGTTTGATGAGGTGGGGCGGTTTATTACCTTGCCGTAAACGGGTCAGGCATGCCTGCCCCTACGCACATCGTAGGGGACGGGCATGCCCGTCCCGCAAACTTCACACCGCCCCGCAAACCTCACACCGTCAGCCAGGTATTCACCATGCTCTCATCCAGCTGTGCCACCGTGCCGTGCGCCACGTTGCGCCCGCGGTGCAGCAGCAGGAAGTAGTCAGCCACGCGGCGAAAAAACGACAGGCGCTGCTCCAGCAGCAAAATGGTCATCCCGAAATCATGGTTCAGGCGATGGATCAGGTTGCCCATCTCCTCTTCCAGCCAGGGCGACATGCCTTCGGTCGGCTCATCCAGATCAGCAGCTTCGGCTGCAGTACCAGCGCACGCGCCAGCGCCAGCTGCTGCTGCTGGTCGATAGGCAGCTCGCCGCTGCGCTGATGACGCAGCGAATAGAGCGCCGGGAACAGGTCATACACCATCTGAGGGATAGCCCGGTGGCGTTCCATACCGGCACCGGCCAGCAGGGCGATTTGCAGGTTCTCTTCAATACTCATCTGCGAAAAAATGTGTCGCCCCTGCGGAACATAGCCTATCCCCAGCGAGGCGCGTTTTTCCACCGGCTGCAGCAGCAGGTCCTGCGGTGGGCCGTTATCTTCCTGCCAGATCATCGAGCCGCTGTTAATCGGCAATGCCCCATGATGCAGTTGACCAGCGTGGTTTTTCCCATGCCGGGCTGTCCGAGGATGCCGGTACAGGTGCCAGGTGGCAGATCGAGATCAACATCCCACAATATGTGGTTCTGCCCATAAAATTGATTAATAGAACGTAAGCTGAGCATCTGCACTCTCCTTCAGACAGTTTTCGATCGCACCTGTATTGCTCCCGCTCTTTGTCGTCTGGCAAACAGTCCGGTATCTCGCTATGAAGTACCCGCGGTTTTGTGCTCCTCGCTCTGGTGTTATGCAAGCTGCAAGCGTGAGGCGGTATGGACTAACCAGTGAGTACTTGCAATTAGTGGGCCAGAGGTGTTGAACGGCGGAAAAAAGTAAAAAAGAGACAAACTGATAACATTCATCCGCAGTTATTGGTCAGCGCGGCTAAACAATTTCCTGCAGTAAGCAGCGTGCTGCACCGGACCAGTGCCGCGGGTTAATCATTTATGGTGCAGCTGCCACGCGAAATGGCAGTGAGAGTCAGGCGGGGAGAATAAAACGTGCCCGGCTGATTGAATGCGCGGTGCATAACATGGCCAATGCCTGGCGAAATCCCCGCTGGCGGGGGTAAAATAAAGCAAAAAAAAATATTTGGCGGGTCGATCGCAGCGTGGGGACGATTTATACACATCAGACGCCTCAAGCGCTGAAAACAGTTATCCACCATTCCTGTGGATAACCTTGTGCATTAGAGTGTGAAAACCCGCGCAAGGCGAGAGCGGACGCGGCTTGCGCACGGGTTGGTGCGAAACTCGGCTTCTTTATATAAATGATTAAAATCAATTAGTTAATTAAAATCAAGCCACTGGAATATTCCTGATAAGCGCCGGGTCAGATTTGTCAGCAGGCTATTGACAAATGTTAAAAGCGTAAAGCATTTGGGGATAACCTCGACGCCTGTTTTGCGCATTCGTTTGCGCAACGGACGGCAAAAAGTGCAGACGGGCTCTCTTCTGATGCATCATGCAAAATAACTGTAATTTTATCCAGTCTTTTTTGCTGGCAAAATCGTCAGGGCAGAGTAGAATTACAGTCCGGTTCGCGCACTTCATTTTTCAGGTAGCCCTTCAATGAGCAAAGTCTTTAAACTCAACTCCGATTTCAAACCATCTGGCGATCAGCCTGAGGCGATTCGACGCCTTGAAGAGGGGCTGGAAGATGGTCTTGCCCATCAGACGCTGCTGGGCGTGACCGGATCCGGTAAAACCTTCACCGTCGCCAACGTGATTGCCGACCTGAACCGCCCGACCATGGTGCTGGCCCCTAACAAGACGCTGGCGGCGCAGCTGTACGGCGAGATGAAAGAGTTTTTCCCTGATAACGCCGTGGAATACTTTGTCTCGTATTACGACTACTACCAGCCGGAAGCCTATGTGCCCAGCTCCGACACCTTTATTGAGAAAGATGCCTCGGTAAACGAACATATCGAGCAGATGCGTCTTTCCGCCACTAAAGCCCTGCTGGAGCGGCGCGACGTTATCGTGGTCTCCTCCGTTTCTGCGATTTACGGCCTTGGCGACCCTGACCTCTACCTCAAAATGATGCTGCACCTGACGCGTGGTATGGTGATTGACCAGCGCGCCATCCTGCGCCGCCTGGCGGAGCTGCAGTACACGCGTAACGACCAGGCATTCCAGCGCGGAACATTCCGCGTGCGCGGAGAGGTGATAGACATCTTCCCGGCAGAGTCGGACGACTACGCGCTGCGCGTGGAGCTGTTTGATGAAGAGGTCGAGCGGCTCTCAATTTTCGACCCGCTGACCGGTCAGATTGAGTCGGTGATCCCGCGCTATACCATCTACCCGAAAACGCACTACGTCACGCCGCGTGAGCGCATTGTGCAGGCGATGGAAGAGATTAAAGTTGAACTGGCGGAGCGCAAAAAGGTGCTGCTGGAAAACAACAAGCTGCTGGAAGAGCAGCGCATCAGCCAGCGCACCCAGTTTGACCTCGAAATGATGAACGAGCTGGGCTACTGCTCCGGTATCGAAAACTACTCGCGCTACCTCTCCGGGCGCGGTCCAGGCGAAGCGCCGCCCACGCTGTTTGACTACCTGCCTGCCGATGGTCTGCTGGTGATTGACGAATCCCACGTCACGATTCCGCAGATTGGCGGGATGTACAAAGGCGACCGCTCGCGCAAAGAGACGCTGGTCGAGTATGGCTTCCGCCTGCCGTCGGCGCTGGACAACCGCCCGATGAAGTTTGAAGAGTTTGAGGCGCTGGCGCCGCAGACTATTTACGTCGTCTCCGCTACGCCGGGCAATTATGAGCTGGAGAAATCCGGCGGTGATGTGATTGACCAGGTGGTGCGCCCAACCGGCCTGCTCGACCCGATTGTCGAAGTGCGCCCGGTGGGTACCCAGGTGGATGACCTGCTGTCGGAGATCCGCAAGCGCGTGCAGATTAACGAGCGCGTGCTGGTCACGGTGCTGACCAAACGCATGGCGGAAGATTTAACCGAATACCTGACGGAGCACGGCGAGCGCGTGCGCTATCTGCACTCGGATATTGATACCGTTGAGCGTGTCGAGATCATTCGCGATTTGCGCCTCGGTAAATTTGACGTGCTGGTGGGGATTAACCTGCTGCGAGAGGGCCTGGATATGCCGGAAGTGTCGCTGGTGGCAATCCTCGATGCCGATAAAGAGGGCTTCCTGCGCTCCGAACGCTCGCTGATCCAGACCATTGGCCGCGCCGCACGTAACCTCAACGGTAAAGCGATTCTCTACGGTGATAAGATCACCCCGTCAATGGAGCGCGCTATAGGCGAAACCGAGCGTCGCCGCGAGAAACAGGAGCAGTACAACAAGGAGAACGGCATTGTACCGCAGGGGCTGAACAAGAAAATTGCCGATATTCTTGAGCTGGGCCAGGGGCTGGCGAGAACAAAGCTAAGCCGCGCAATATGAAAGGTAAGAGCCTGGTGGAAGACGATGCGACCTATGTCGATCTGTCGCCAGCCGGGCTGCAGAAGCGCATTCACCAGCTGGAAGCGCAGATGCAGCAGCACGCGCAGAATCTGGAGTTTGAAGAGGCCGCCCAGGTGCGTGACCAGCTGCACCAGGTGCGCGAGCTGTTTTATCGCCGCATCGTAATTATTTGGCCGCAGGTTTTTTGTAGGGGGGGACCTTCTTTTCCGGTCCCCCCGCGCGGTAAAGGATAGATCGCGGGCCGATCGAAAAAAATGATCGGCCCCTACGGTTCAAATCGGGCGCATTTTCACACCATCGCCTGCACCGCGTGCTCCAGCGCCAGGCGCAGCAGCTGGCGGTCGTGGCGATAGGGAATATCTCCGGCCTCCAGCGGCTCCTGAATCACCATGCGGTCGCTCAGATGGCTGCTGTCAACCTTCGGCCCGAGCACCAGCGCATCAATCACCCGTTTACCGATCGCCTTCTCCATCATCGCCAGCTTATCCACCACCGTCAGCTGTGCCGCTGCCGGGCTGAGCTCTTTGCCGAGATTGCCAATAAACACCATCGTCGCCGGGGTACGGCGCAGCGCCTGGGCGATTTCCGGCAGCAGCAGCACGGCGGCATCAGGCTGGTATAGAAACTGCCGGGGCCAATCAGGATCAGGTCGGCTTCACCAATCGCTTCTACCGCTTCACGCGTGGCGCTGACGGCAGGGGAGAGCATTAACTCCTGCGGCGGCTGGGTCAGCTGGTCAATTTCAGTCTCGCCGTATACCAGGTGACCCTCGCTATCCAGCGCCACCAGGTCGACGGGCTGCTCTGACATCGGGATAAGAAACGCATCCACCTTCAGCAGATTGCGGATCAGGTTTATCGCCTCAAACGGGCGCACGCTGAGATGATCGAGCGCCTTCAGCATCAGGTTGCCGAGATTATGGCCGGCCAGCTCGCCGTTACCGGCAAAGCGATACTCAAACATTGCCGAGGCCACGCGGCTCGGCGATCAGCTGGTTAAGGCAGTTGCGCATATCACCCCAGGCAATACCGCCTTCCGAGCGGCGAATGCGCCCGGTGGAGCCGCCATTATCCGTGGTGGTCACAATGCCGGTAAGGCGGGAACCCAGCGGAGAAAGTGCGGACATCACACGACCCAGGCCGTGCCCGCCGCCTAATGCCACCAACGCGTCGAGGTCAGCTAAAGTGCGATTGCGCATAGTTATTGTCATCATCATGGTTGAAACGTTGATAAAAGCTATTTTACGCTAAACGGGTGTTAAAATCCGGGAAAAAACGTTATATCTCAAAGTATATAGCGAAACTCTGTTCTGGTATCGCGCAGTCAGAAGCGCTAAAATTTTTAAACCATGGTTTAACCGATGTCCGGTAAATCACACTTAAGCCCTGATACCTAAGTCCTGCTGGATACGGTCTCCTGGCCGCAACCCCGAGTTGCCAGGGTGCAGAAAGAAATGACTGCATCTCCCCTCTTTGGAAAGGTGTTCTGGTGCCACAATTTGCTGATAGTTTTCGACCGCAGGTTCTATTACCTGCGTCTGTCGATCACCGATGTATGCAACTTCCGTTGCACATACTGTCTGCCTGACGGGTATAAACCACAGGGTATTCAGAACAAAAGCTTCCTGTCGCTGGATGAAATCCGTCGCGTCACGCGGGCGTTCGCCGCTGCGGGCACCGAAAAAGTGCGCCTGACCGGCGGCGAGCCTTCAATGCGCCGTGACTTTACGGAAATCATTGCGGCGGTGCGCGACAACCCCTCTATTCGCCAGCTGGCGGTGACCACTAACGGCTATCGCCTGCAGCGCGATGTTGCCGAGTGGCGGGCTGCCGGGCTGACCGCACTCAACGTCAGTATCGACAGCCTTGATGCGCGCCAGTTCCACGCCATTACCGGCCAGGACAAATTTCATCAGGTGATGCGCGGTATCGATGCCGCTTTTGACGCCGGGTTCAGCAAGGTGAAGGTCAATACCGTGCTGATGCGCGACGTGAATCACCACAGCCTGGATACCTTTCTTGCCTGGGTGCGCACGCGCCCGATCCAGCTGCGTTTTATTGAGCTGATGGAACCGGTGACGGCGGGGCGCTGTTCCGCAAACATCACGTTCTGGCGAAGTGAATCCGCGACCAGCTGCTGCAGCAGGGCTGGGTGCGTCAGGCGCGCGCGCGCAGTGACGGCCCGGCGCAGGTATTCCGGCATGCCGACTATCAGGGTGAAATTGGCCTGATTATGCCGTATGAAAAGGACTTCTGCGCCAGCTGTAACCGCCTACGCGTATCGGCGATTGGCAATCTGCATCTCTGCCTGTTTGGTGAGAGCGGCGTACCGCTCAGAGATCTGCTGGCGGATGACAGCCAGCAGGCGGAACTGCAGGCGCGTATCGCCAGCAGTCTGACCAGCAAAAGCAAACCCACTTCCTGCACCAGGGCAATACCGGCATCACGCAGAATCTCTCATTTATCGGCGGTTAAGCTAAGGACTTGATTATGAGTAAAACATCGACGGATTTTACCCCCCTTAACGTGGCGGTGCTGCCGTCTCCGACCGCCATACGGCGGAGAGCGACAGCTCCGGCAGCTATCTGCGGGAGGCCGCGATCGAGGGCCGGGCATCAGGTGCTCGACCATGCCATCGTGCCCGATAACCGCTAACCGTATTCCGCGCGTGGTCTCCAGCTGGAATCGCCAGCAGGGATGTGCAGGTGGTGCTGATCAACGGCGGTACCGGTTTTAATGAGAAAAACAGCACCCCGGAAGCGCTGCTGCCGCTGTTCGATCGTGAAGTGGAAGGATTTGGCGAGCTGTTCCGCATGATCTCCTGGAGGATATTGGCACCTCCACCATTCAGTCGCGCGCGCGGTGGCTGGCGTCGCCAATCAGACGCTGATCCTCGCCGTGCCCGGTTCCACCAGCGCCTGTCAGCTGGCGTGGGAGCGCATAATTCAGCCACAGCTGGATGCCCGAACTCGCCCGTGTAATTTTGTTTCGCATGTGAAGAAGCCGTAAATGTCTCAGTTAACTCATATTAATGCCGCCGGTGAGGCGCTATGGTGGACGTTCCACCAAACAGGAAACCGTGCGTGAAGCGCGGGCAGAAGCGTTCGTGGTGATGCACCGGAGACGCTGCAGATGATTATCGACGGCAGCCACCATAAGGGTGACGTCTTTGCCACGGCGCGCATTGCCGGCATCCAGGCGGCAAAAACGCACCTGGGAGCTGATCCCGCTCTGCCACCCGCTGCTGCTGAGCAAGGTGGAAGTGTCGCTGGAAGCCCAGCCGCAGCACAACCGCGTGCGCATCGAGTCGCTGTGCCGCCTGACCGGGAAAACCGGCGTGGAGATGGAAGCACTGACCGCGGCCTCCGTTGCCGCGCTGACCATCTACGACATGTGCAAGGCGGTGCAGAAAGATATCACCATCGAACAGTGCCGCCTGCTGAGTAAGAGCGGTGGGAAATCCGGTGATTTTCAGGCGGTGAGCCATGATTAACGTGCTGTGTTTTTGCCCAGGTGCGCGAGCTGGTTGGCACCGCCAGCCTTGAACTGCCCGCCGAATTTACAGCGTAGAAGCCCTGCGCAGCGAGCTGGCGCAGAAGGGCGATCGCTGGGCGCTGGCGCTGGAGTCCGGCAAGCTGCTGGCGGCGGTTAATCAGACGCTGGTGCCGATGGCGCATCCGCTGCGCGCCGGGGATGAAGTCGCCTTCTTCCCGCCGGTCACCGGGGGCTGAGATGGAGACGCGAATTCGGGTTGGCAGCGAACCATTTAATATGGCCGACGAGTATCAGTGGCTGGCCGCCTGCGATGAAGATGGGGCGGTGGTGACCTTTACCGGCAAAGTGCGCAATCACAACCTTGGTGATAACGTCAGTGCCATGGCCCTCGAACACTATCCGGGCATGACCGAAAAAGCGCTGGCGGAGATCGTAGCCGAAGCGCGCCGCCGCTGGCCAATGCAGCGCGTCACCGTCATCCATCGCGTCGGTGAACTGTTCCCGGGCGATGAGATCGTGCTGGTGGGGGTCAGTGGCGCGCACCGTGGTGCCGCCTTTGACGCGGCGGAATTTATCATGGATCGGCTGAAAACCCGTGCGCCGTTCTGGAAGCGTGAAGCCACGCCAGACGGGGAGCGCTGGGTCGAGGCTAAACAGAGCGACCGCGACGCCGCGCACGCTGGGAAAAATAGGTACACTGCGTCTTTCTCTTGGCTAAGGATTTTTCATGAGCCGTTTCTCTTTGAGACACCTCGCGCCGCTGGCCCTGCTGGTGCTGGCGGGCTGTATAACCACGACGTCGAAAACCACGCCTGCCGCGCGCACCGACCGATGTGAAAGCCCAGATCGCCCGGCTGTTACCGCCCGGCGTCAGCGAATCGCCAGGGCTGGGCCAGCGATATCTATGTCGCCTTCAACGGCCAGGAGATTGACCCTTCGGTCAGCACTGTGCGCGGTGATCGCCGTTACCGGGCAGGAGTCCAACTTCAGCGCCGATGCCAATGTGGCCGGCCTGCCGAAAATCGCCTGGGGCGAGATTGACCGCCGCCGCAGGGCAGCTGCATATCCCATCATTCCTGGTGCGCACCGCGCTGCTGATCAAATCCCCCAACGGCAAAATATGCCGATCGCCTCGATCATGTCTCCAGTGAAAAGAGCTGAGCGCGATCTTCGATGATTTTATCGATATGGTGCCGATGGGGCAGAAGCTGTTTGGCAATCTCAACCCGATCCACACCCGCGGCCCGATGCAGGTCAGCATTGCCTTTGCCGAAGCGCACAGTAAAGGCTACCCGTATCAGGTTGACGGCTCGATCCGGCGCGAAGTCTTCAGCCGACGCGGTGGGATGTGGTTCGGTACCCTGCATCTGCTGGGCTATCCGGCCAATTATACTGCGCCGCTGTATCGCTTTGCCGACTTCAACGCGGGCTGGTATGCCAGCCGTAACGCCGCATTCCAGGCGGCGGTATCCCGGCTGAGCGGCATCAAGCTGGCGCTGGATGGTGACCTGATCAACTACGGATCCGACAGTGCAGGCTCAACCGAGAAAGCGGTACGTACCCTCGGCAAGCGTCTGGACTTCAGCGAGCGGGCGATCCGCCGGGCGCTGGAGAAAGGGGAGAGCATCGACTTCGAGAAAACCGACCTGTACAAGTCGGTATTCGCGCTGGCGGATAAAGACGCCGGTAAGAGATTACCGCGAGAAGTGCTGCCGGGCATCAAGCTGGAAAGCCCGAAAATAACCCGTAATCTGACCACCGCCTGGTTTGCCCAGCGCGTGAATACGCGTTATCAGAGCTGTATCAGCCGTCAGTAATCTGCTGTCACGGGCCGATCGAAAAGGATGATCGGCCCCTGCGGTTACAGCCGGTTCGACGGGCCGATCGAAAAAGATGATCGGCCCCTACGGTTACAGCCGGTTCGACGGGCCGATCGAAAAAGATGATCGGCCCCTACGGTTACAGCCGGTTTGCGGGCCGATCGAAAAAGATGATCGGCCCTGCGGTTACAGGCCGGTTTGACGGCCGATCGAAAAAGATGATCGGCCCCTACGGTTACGCTCTGGTGTAGGGGCCGACCGCTTTTCTGGTCGGCCCTTACGGTTACGCTCTGGTGTAGGGGCCGACCGCTTTCTTGGTCGGCCCTCGATCCCGTTACGTACACGACGCGGCCGGTTCAGGTGAGCTAAACAGCTGCACGGTCTGCGCCAGCGTCTTCGCCTGATCCTCCAGCGATGCGGCGGCGGCCGACAATCTGCTGCACCAGCGCGGAGTTTCTGCTGCGTTGCGCCATCCATCGATTGACCGCGACCGTCACCTGACCGATGCCCTGCGACTGTTCATCGGAGGCATGCACAATCTCGCCGATAATGGTCTTCACCGAGTTTACCGCCTGCGTCATCTCCTGCATGGTTTTCCCGGCGCTCTGCACCAGATCCACCCCCCCGTGGTCGACGCGCTGGGTCGATTCGCGGCGATCAGCGCGGAGATATCCTTCACCGCATTGGCGCTGCGCGTGCCAGGCTGCGCACTTCCGCCGCCACCACCGCAAAGCCGCGCCCCTGCTCCCCGGCGCGTGCTGCTTCAACCGCCGCGTTCAGCGCCAGAATATTGGTCTGGAAGGCAATGCCGTTGATAATGCTGGTGATAGCACCAATCTTCTGCGAGCTCTCATCAATCTGCTGCATAATCTGCACCACCTGCGACACCAGCTGCTCGCCGCGCCGGGCGATGTCGGTAGCGTTATCCGTCAGCGCCGTTGCCTGGTGGGCATTATCAGCATTGTGCTTCACCGTGGCGGTTAACTGCTCCATGCTGGCGGCCGTCTCTTCCAGCGCCGCAGCCTGCTGCTCGGTGCGTGAAGCGAGGTCAAGGTTGCCGCTGGCGATCTCTTCCGCCCCCTGACGTACCGAGTCGCTGGCGGAGATAATCTCACCCACCATATTGCGCAGCTGGTGCTGCATGGTCTGCATGGCGAAAAAAATACTCTGCTTATCGTTCTCTTTTCACCGGGATAGTGGCGCTGAGATCGCCCTCTGCCACCGCCAGCGCAATATCAGCCGCCTGACGCGGCTCCCCGCCGATCGGTTTCGCCACTTTGCGGCTGAACACCAGCCCCAGCACGCCGCACACCACCACAATACTGATCACACCCCCATTATCAGCGCATACATCAGCTGGCGGTTCGCCGCGGCCATCACCAGCTTCACCGGCGCGGCAACGCCGAGATACCATGAAGCCTGGCTGTTGCCAACGGTGATCGGACGCCAGGTTTGCAGCACATCCTCACCCAAAACCGGGTCGTAGCGCTGGATTATCTGGCTGCTGAACTTGTCGGTTTCGCCTTTATAGGGCTTACCGGCATCGTCCTTGTTTGGGCTGGAAACCACCTTACCGGCGGTAGAGAGCAGCATGGCATAGCCTGCGCCTTGCCACGGTTTGATTTTACTCACTTTTTCCTGCAGCGAGGCGAGTGAAATATCGGAGGTGGTCACGGCTTTCACCTTGCCATCATCAAAAATCACCGCCGAAACGGAGGTCAGCAGGGTGGGGACGCCCTTCATAGGCGAAGCTGTAAGGTTCGGCCAGCGTGTCGCGTTCCAGCTTGCGTGGTACCAGATAGTAGTCGCCATCACCCGGGGTGAGAAATGTCCCCATCAGATGGCTTTGATAGGCACCCGCTTTATCCCGATCGACATAGCGCGAGAAGCGCCCACCCGGCGGCGAACCAGGCTGGCTGGCGAACTCCGCATCGCGTCCATCTAAAACATTGGGTTCGAGAACCGCCGACATCGACAGATAGCTGGGGTTCATCTTCAGCGCATAGACCATAATCTGTTCCGCCTGAGCGCGGTCAGTGATGCCCGCGGCGGGTAGGGCAATCAGGCTCTGGCCCATGGCGGCTGCGACGGTGCGTGCATACTCCAGCTCTTTCTGCACCGATAGCGCCTGGCTCTGGGCGATCTGCCCGAAATAATCTTCCGCCAGCTTTTTCTGCTGCTGGCTCGACTGCCAGCTCAGCAAGCCAATGGTGAGGCTGAAACCCAGGGTGATTGTCAGTACCCCAGTGAGCAGCATCAGCGTGCGGGTGCTCATTCTCTTTTTGCTACTGTCTGACTCTGCATGTGACCTTCCCCGATGTGGCAAAATGTACCCGTTAGTCACTTCCTGTTTTGCAACCTCCTTTGCTCAGTCTATCGGCAGTCAGTGAGCAATCTTTATCCGGCAGATGGATTTATTGGATAAATTCGGCGTGAGATAAAACTCTGCCTGTCAGTTACGACCTCGGATAATCATCACACTTTGCCCTGCGTCAGTTAAGCGATCAGAGCCAGTTGTGGCTGCCCAGCGGGTGATTTTGCGCTGTAATTTAGCGCTGAAGATCGGCAAAAGCCCTGGCAATCAATACGATCCAGCTTTGGGTGTCGAATGACTTCCCCCGAGTCCATTATTTTCCTATTGGCAAGGTCAGGTGTTAAGTAGGAAGTAATGTTCAGGTGGGTAATAAATAGCGCATGAATAAGACAATGTGCTCTCGTTATATCAATCAGGTGAATGTAGCGGATAGCATCAGGAAACCGGGAGAGGTTAAGGCGTGTTGCTTATTGGTTATTTTAACGCTATTCCGTACGGTATCATTGCTTGCGAGGCTGTACTCTATTTTTCTTGATAGTTTTTTTCGCTTCGGGGCAAACTTGATTTAGGAACATTCAGTATCGATCTCTACCCTGGTCTCTACCATGCCGATTTTTTCTTGGTGAAAATCCTAAAAATAAAAAAATAGTTTATCTCCTAATAGCGGGGGCATTGCCCCCTTGCAAAATTTCAACGCATAACCCCAGGTTTTAATAGCGGGTAGGGTGTTGGTATTAACTGGCTATTTCTTTCCAATAGTCTCTTTATAAGCGTCAAAAAAATCTTTGTTCTTCGCCCTTTAATATGTGCAAGCTCTTTATTGTTATGATTTCTATAGTAAATTTTCCTCCTTTTTTTGGTTTGATAGTGATATAAAATGCTGAAAAATATGATTAAAGGCAAGGTGAATAAAAGTAATAGTTTGTAACATTTTACACGCTCTCTCTTATGTCGTCTTTAGTAAGAATATTCCGTCAGAAAGATTTTTATACCAAAAATGCCCAATGTCTATAGTTTGAAAAAAATTAAGTTTGAGTATAGTTTTAATCAAGGGAGTATTTTTACCTGACAGGTAGAGGTTGCTATGTTAAATAAAATCTGCAGTATGAAATTTAGGAATATTCTACTGATCTCTGACGATACATTCCTCTGTGCGGGGGTTGGGTTTTTACCCGCGCTAAATCGTAGGGTGGAGTGTTTAAATCTCGAAAGTTTTATCGGTAGTGAGGTCAATGAGGCGGATATTGTTCTTCTGGATCTCCTTTCCTGGCAGACATGTACGTTTAGCGTTAAAACATCAATGACCGAGATAATAAATAACCATGCGAGAATGATAATGATTACTTGCGGGGTTTTTCAGGAGCTTCTTACTGATATTTTGTACCCTAATACATTGAAAGTTAATCGAAAGGATATCGTTCACCTGCTAAATAAGTTGTGCGGATTGCAGTTTTCATACAGATTCGAACCCACGCCCAAAAGAAAGGTGAGGAAGTTTCTGACTAAGAGGGAGTTTGATGTTTTACATGAGTTTATAACAGGGAGTGGATCAGGGATAATAAGTAATAAATTTAATATAAATTGCAAAACGGTGAGTTCACACAAGCTGTCTGCGTTAGGTAAAATTGGGTGCAAAAATATGGCTCATTTTTATATACTTAGCCGTCCCTTTACCTGTGATTTAGGCTTGCTGTTCAAGAAAAATGATAAATTATCGGCTTAAACGTTAATTTTTAGCGCACCTCACTGGCAGCAACACCATGGAAAAAAACGGTTAATATTTTATCCTCAGAAAACAGATTTCTGTCGTCTTGACGCGGACTACCTCTCCCGCAGGCGGTTAGCAGTAAAGCCAGCAACAGCTCCTCGGTGAATTTACCCACCAATAATGACACATGATGAAGTGCTAAACTCAATCGCGCCGCAATCAGCAACAAATCCGCGCGCTTTCGGGCTGGCGCAGGCGGGGCGGTATGTGCCAGACTTGTTTGAGGTTTAACTCACTTTTCATCCATCTATTAAGGGAGCATCATGGACCGATATCCACGATCCAACGATACCATTGTCCAGCGTGCCAGCGCGGGCCTGTCCGTCTATATGGCGCAGGTTTACGGCTGGATGACCTGTGGCTTGCTGTTAACGGCGTTTGTTTCCTGGTTCGCGGCGAATACGCCGGCGGTGATGGAGCTGGTATTTGCCAATCGCATCACCTTCTTCGGCCTGATTATCGTGCAGCTGGGGCTGGTGTTTGTGCTGTCAGGCATGGTGCACAAGCTGAGCGGAGCCGCTGCAACCGGCCTGTTTATGCTCTATTCAGCGCTAACCGGGCTGACCATGGCGAGTATTTTCCTCGTCTATACCTACTCTTCGATTGCCAGCACCTTCCTGGTTACCGGCGGGATGTTTGGCGCGATGAGCCTGTGGGGTTACACCACAAAACGCGATCTGAGCGGAATGGGCAGCATGCTGTTTATGGCGCTGATTGGCATCGTGCTGGCGTCACTGGTGAATATCTGGCTGAAAAGCAGCGCGCTGATGTGGGCAGTGACCTATATTGGCGTGGTGGTGTTTGTCGGCCTGACCGCCTATGACACCCAGAAGCTGAAAAACATCGGTGAAGGGATCAACGTTGATGACAAGGAGAACCTGCGCCGCTACTCGATTATGGGTGCGCTGACGCTGTATCTCGACTTTATCAACCTGTTCCTGATGCTGCTGCGTATCTTCGGCAACCGCCGTTGACGCGAAGGGCGGACCGAAAAGGGGCCGCCCCAACGTGCTGTAAGGGGCGACCTTTATTCGGTCGCCCTCGTTTACGCTAAATTCTTCGCTCTCAACGTCTTCGCCCGACCCTCCAGCCACAGATACATCACCAGCGCCAGCAGCAGCGGGGCGATAAAATAGAGTACCCGATAGGCCAGCAGCGCGGCGATAATCGCGCCGTGTGAGATGGGTTCTCCGCGCAGCACGCCAGGAACACCGCCTCCAGCACGCCAATCCCGGCGGGAATATGAATAATCACCCCGGCAATACTGCTGATGAGCAACACCCCAGCACCTGCGGGAAATCGACCTTTTGCATCAGCAGCAGCCAGATAATCGCCCCCATCACCAGCCAGTTAGCGCTGGAAACCGCGAACTGGATCAGCGCCATGCGCAGCGACGGCAGCGCCAGCTTCTGCCCCTTGATGGTCCAGCGGCGGCGTTTGGAAAAGGCACACAGCGCCAGATAAACCGCGACAAACGCCAGCAGGCAGATGCCTATCACCCGCAGGGTTCCGGCACCAATAAACCAGCCGTCCGGCACCCGCACCATCGCTGCGCTGAACACAATCCCGGCGACCAGAACATAGCCCAGCCAGTTAGTCGCAATGCTCAGGGAGAAGATGCGCGTAATGGTGCTGCCGCCAAGGCCGAGCCGCGAGTAGAGGCGATAGCGCATCGCCACGCCGCCGACCCAGGTGCTGAGCGTCAGGTTAAAGGCGTAGCAGATAAACGACACCAGCATCACCTGGCGTTTCGCCAGCTTGTGCCCGCAGTAGGCGCGGCCAATCAGATCGTACACGCCGTAGGTGAGGTAGCTGACCACCACCAGCGCCACGGCCCCCAGGATCGCGACGCGATTGTAGTTGACCACCACATCCCAAACGTCGGCCCAGTTCACCTGGCGGGCATAGACCACCAGCAATACGATTACCGCGATAAAGAACAGCCAGGTCAGAACCTTCTTCGCCCGGCTCCAGAGAGTATGCGCTTTAGCCATCAGGGTTTAACTCCTTCGTTGGGGGTCTCGACCCTGTCCTGGGTTTCCATCTCCGGCTGGGCCGGGGGCGGTACCTGCGCCAGCTTCGGCGTGTGGGCGGGCAGCCAGCCGGCAATCGCCGGGAAATGACGCAGAAAATGGAAAACCAGCACGCCTTTGCCCAGCTGCCACCAGTTGCGTTTCGGCAGTGGCTCTCCTGCACGCGCTGGCAGTCCGCCGCCAGCAGCCCCTCGAGGTTGTCACGCACGCACTGGTTAAAGTCGCGATCGTGAATCATCAGATTCGCTTCCAGATTGAGCGACAGGCTGAGCGGGTCGAGATTGCTGGAACCGACGGTTGACCACTGTTGATCCTGCACCGCGATTTTGGCGTGCAGCGGGCGGCGGCAGTACTCGTAAACCTCCACGCCGCCCTCCACCAGGTAGTTATACAGCAGCTCGGCGCCGACCTTGACGATCGGCATATCCGGCTTGCCCTGCACGATCAGCCGCACGCGCACGCCGCGCCGCGCCGCGTTGCGCATTTCGCGCAGCAGGCGATAGCCGGGGAAGAAGTAGGCATTGGCGATAATGACGTCTTGCTGCGCACTCTTCAGCATATCGATATAGTGCTGCTCGATGTCATCGCGGTGCTCATGATTGTCGCGATACACCAGCAGCGCCTGCGCGTTGCCCGGCCTGGCGTTATGTGCCGGGCGGTGCGAGCGCTGTCCCACCAGCGACGGATTTTCTGCTCGCTGCCCATCTGCTGCTGCACGTAAGCGGCAATATCGCCGACGATGGGCCCTTTAACCTCCACCGCATAATCCTGCTTCGCTTCCGGACCGTAGCTGGCGTTGTGCTCCGCCGAGTAGTTGATGCCGCCGACAAAGGCGATCTCGCCATCGGCGACCACAATTTTGCGGTGCAGGCGGCGAAACAGGTTGGTGCGCATGCCAAGGACCAGCGGGCGCGGATCGTAATACAGAAAGCGCACGCCGAGCGAGGTGAGGCTGTGGACAAATTCGTCCGGCAGGTCCGGGAGCCGTAGCCGTCGACCATCATCTCAATCTTGACCCCGCGCTGGGCTGCCGCCAGCAGTTCGGCGTGCAGGGCCTGGCCGACATCATCGTTAAACAGGATAAATGTTTCCAACAGCAGGCTGTGCTGGGCGCGCTGAATTGCCCCGAAAACGCGCGGGAAAAATTCCTCGCCATTTTCCAGCAGCCTGATCTGATTACCTTCCTGCCACTGGTTCATAGGTGGATCTCCACCGCCAGCGGCGCATGGTCGGAGAGATGCGACCATGGGCGTAGCGAATAGTTTGTGGATGGCTGACAGCGGCATTTTTGACGTAGATACGGTCAAGGCGCAGTAGCGGAAAGCGGGCGGGGAAGGTGCGCGCCGGGCGACCATTTTTGCGGCTGAAGACCTCTTCCATCCCGGCTCCGCGCTCAAGAATGGCATTCGCGCGCAGGCGCCAGTCGTTAAAATCTCCGGCGATCACCACCGGGGCATCCGGCGGCAGTTCATTCACCAGCTGACACAGCATTTTGAGCTGGGCCTGCCGGTGTGCTTCGCGCAGGCCAAGGTGCACGCACAGCACGTGCAGAGTGAGGTCGCTGTCCGGCACCGCAATACGACAGTGCAGGATACCGCGCTTTTCCGTGCCTGCGACCGAGATATCGCGGTTGTGATGCTCGAGGATGGGCAGGCGCGACAGCACCGCATTACCATGGTGCCCCTCTGGAAAACTGCATTACGGCCATAGGCAAAGTCACGCCACATGGTATCGGCGAGGAACTCGTAATGCGGCGTTTCTGGCCAGTTATCCACGCGCAGCTTGTGCAGATCGTGGCTGCCCATCACTTCCTGTAACAGCACAATATCAGCCCCGGTTGCCCGCACCGCATCACGGAGTTCAGGCAGAATAAAACGCCGGTTAAAGGCGTTGAAACCCATGTGAGTGTTAATCGTCAGGACTTTAAATGAAAATCCTTGCGTTTTTTGTGACATACTGATGACACTCTTCGTCTTAACTTGTGAAGGGTAAAGTGTAGTCTTTGTCACAAATGTGTGGCGGGAAACGCGTTTATTTGGCAGTATTATCCGAAAACTACGTTAGTCTGAGGACGTCGTTACTGGCCGGTGTCAGTAACCGCATGGGCGACCTGTTTCACGTAAGGTCTGCCAGGAGAAGAGCATGAAATGGTTCTAATCGTATTCAGATTGTCACTGGACAAACCTGCGTACATATCGCACTGCACCTGCTGCT
The DNA here is from genome assembly GCA_910589765.1 of Avena atlantica. Taxonomy (NCBI): domain Eukaryota; kingdom Viridiplantae; phylum Streptophyta; class Magnoliopsida; order Poales; family Poaceae; genus Avena; species Avena atlantica. The sequence continues at coordinate 1,106,956 of CAJUWN010001535.1, read as the reverse complement.
GATCGCCGCGCTGGTGTGGGGGTGGAAACATCAGGCACTGTTGCAGGTGAGCACAATTTTACTGGCGCTGTATGCCAGCGTGTTTGCCGCCATGCTGCTCACCCAGCGTCTGCCGCGTCTGCGCGTATTGGCGATTTCCTTGAAGATGTGACCACCACCTATTACTTCGGTGCCGCAATGCTGGTGCTGCTGGTGCTGTCACGGGTAATCCATAACAACCTGCTGCTTGGCGCAGTCGGGGTGGTGATGCTGGCGGGACCTGCGCTGGTCTCGCTGCTGGTTAAAGAGCGGGTACAACCGCGCCAGCGTCCACGTTAATCCCACACGGGCCACTTCGGTGGCCCGTTTGTTTTCCCGTCTGCTGCAGCCATCCTCTCCTTACCGACCCCTTCGCTGCGATGTGCGCTGGCGCGCTGTAACCGCTTGTAGCGCATTTTTGGACAAGATGCGTAAGAATAACTCCCTGTCGAGCGTAGGGTTCTGCTATAATCCGCCCTTAGGCACCGTGGTTTGTGCTCTCATTCAAGCGTCAGGAATGATCCTGGCGTCAACTCTCCCCCTGGAAACTACATCGTTACGCGGTCAGGGCGGATCCGGAGTCAGTCAACTTTATGTCATTTGATTCTCTCGGCCTTAATGCCGATATTTTGCGCGCTGTTACTGAACAGGGCTATAACGAGCCGACGCCAATTCAGCGCCAGGCAATCCCGGTAGTGCTGGCTGGACGTGACCTGATGGCCAGCGCCCAGACCGGTACCGGTAAAACTGCAGGTTTCACCCTGCCGCTGCTGCAGCTGCTCAGCAACAACAACCCGCACCCGAAAGGCCGCCGCCCGGTGCGCGCCCTGATCCTCACCCCAACCCGCGAACTGGCGGCTCAGGTGGGCGAAAACGTGCAGAATACAGCAAATACCTCGACTTGCGCTCGCTGGTGGTGTTCGGCGGCGTCAGCATCAACCCGCAGATGATGAAACTGCGCAGCGGTGTTGACGTGCTGGTGGCAACGCCTGGCCGTCTGCTGGACCTTGAGCATCAGAACGCGCTTCGACCTGTCCAAAGTAGAAATTCTGGTACTGGATGAAGCCGACCGCATGCTGGATATGGGCTTCATTCACGATATCCGTCGCGTGCTGGCAAAACTGCCTGCCAAACGCCAGAACCTGCTGTTCTCCGCCACTTTCTCTGACGAGATCAAAACCCTGGCGGAAAAACTGCTGCACAACCCGGAAGAAGTCTCCGTGGCGCGCCGCAACACCGCTTCCGAGCAGGTGACGCAGCACGTTCATATGGTCGACAAGAAGCGTAAGCGCGAGCTGTTATCGTTCCTGATCGGGCGCGACAACTGGCAGCAGGTGCTGGTATTTACCCGCACCAAGCACGGCGCTAACCACCTGGCCGAGCAGCTGAACAAAGACGGCATCACCGCCGCCGCGATCCACGGCAACAAGAGCCAGGGCGCGCGTACCCGTGCATTGAGCGACTTTAAAGAAGGTAAGATCCGCGTGCTGGTGGCGACCGATATCGCCGCGCGCGGTATCGATATCGAAGAGCTGCCGCACGTGGTGAACTTCGAGCTGCCAAACGTACCGGAAGACTACGTGCACCGCATTGGTCGTACCGGCCGTGCGGCCGCGGTGGGCGAAGCCCTGTCGCTGGTGTGCGTGGACGAGCTGAAGCTGCTGCGCGACATTGAACGCGTGCTGAAGCGTGAAATCCCGCGCATGGCGATTGAAGGCTATGAGCCGGACCCGAGCATTAAAGCTGAGCCGATCATCAACGGTCGCCAGCAGCAGCGCGGCGGAGCAGGCGGCGGCGGTGGACGCGGTCGTGGTGCTCAGGGCGGCCAGCGCAGCGGTGGCGATCGTAGCGCCAGCGGCAACCGTTCCGGTAACGGCGGCGGCAATGGCGCGGGTGCAGGCGGCGAGCGCCGTCAGGGCAACGGTTCAGGCCGTGCAGCACGCCCGGAAGGCGGTAACGCTGGCGCACGCGCGCGTCAACAAAACCCGTCCACGCCGTTCTACCCCGAGTAACAACGGCTAATTAATCGGGGGGAGGCGCCCGCTTCCCCCTGTTCTCTACTCTCCACAGGTTTACCATGCGCGTATTACTTGCCCCGATGGAAGGCGTTCTCGATTCGCTGGTGCGTGAACTGCTGACCGACGTCAACGATTACGACCTCTGCATTACTGAATTTCTGCGCGTAGTGGATGCTCTGCTGCCGGAGAAGTGCTTCCAGCGTCTCTGCCCCGAGCTCGACAATGACAGCCGCACGCCATCCGGCACGCGGGTGCGTATTCAGCTGCTTGGCCAGCATCCGCAGTGGCTGGCGGAAAATGCCGCCAGAGCGGTGGAGATGGGCTCATGGGGCGTTGACCTTAACTGCGGCTGCCCGTCGAAAACGGTTAACGGCAGCGGCGGTGGGGGCGACGCTGTTAAAAGATCCCGAGCTGATCTACCAGGGGGCCAAAGCGATGCGTGCGGCGGTGCCGGCTCACCTTCCGGTCACGGTCAAAGTGCGCCTGGGCTGGGATTCCGGCGCGCGGCGCTTCGAAATCGCCGATGCGGTGCAGCAGGCCGGCGCCACTGAACTGGCGGTGCACGGTCGTACTAAAGAGGACGGTTACCGCGCTGAGGCGATTAACTGGGCGGCGATCGGTGAGATCCGCCAGCGGCTCAGCATTCCGGTGATCGCCAACGGCGAGATCTGGGACTGGCAGAGCGCGCAGGATTGTATGGCGGTAACGGGCTGTGATGCGGTGATGATCGGGCGCGGCGCGCTCAACGTGCCGAATCTCAGCCGGATGATCAAATACAACGAGCCGCGCATGCCGTGGCCGCAGGTGGTTGAGCTGCTGCGAAAAATATGTGCGGCTGGAGAAGCAGGCGATACCGGCCTGTATCATATGGCGCGCATTAAGCAGTGGCTCGGCTATCTGCGTAAAGAGTACGAGGAAGCCACCGATCTGTTTATGCAGGTGCGCACCCAGCCAACCTCAGCGGATATTGCGCGGGTGATTAATGCGCAGAATCGAATGATTTGAGGTTAGCTCAGCGCGTTTGCGGTGCGCGCTAGCGTAGCGGCAAGGCCTGCCGCGCCTATTGCGCCACGTACCCACCGTCTACCAGCAGCGCCGCGCCGTTAACAAATGAGGCATCGGGGCTGGCGAGGAAGGCCACCACCGCTGCGACCTCCTCCGGGCGGCCGAGACGGCCAATCGGGTGCAATTTTTTCAACGCGTCTTTATCCTCCTCGCTGGCTTTGGACAGCAGCGGCGTATCGATATATCCCGGGCAGACCGCGTTGACGCGAATACCGCGCGCGGCATAGTCGATAGCCAGCGTTTGCGTCAGCAGCTTTACGCCACCTTTTGAAGCAGCATAGGCGGTGACGCCGTGCTTGCCGACCCAGCTATGAATCGAGCCGCAGTTAACGATAATTCCCGGCTGCTTATGCTCAAGCCACCAGGCGATCGCTGCCTGATTAATCAGAAATACGGCGGTCAGATTGATATCGATGGTTTTCTGCCATTTCTCCACCGTCAGCAGGTGCGCCGGGCCATCGGCGGCAATTCCGGCGTTGGCAAAGACAATATCCAGCCGCCCGAAGTGCGCCACGGTCTGTTCAATCAGCTGACGATTTTGCCGCGCATCGGTCACATCAATTTTGCAGAACTCAGCCTTGTGGCCCTCTTTCACCAGGCGGGCAACAAAGGCGCGGCCGGAAACTTCGTTGAGGTCCGCGATCATCACGGCGGCGCCTTCCCCGGCCAGTCGGGCGACGGTGGCCGCGCCAATACCGCTGGCTCCCCCGGTGACAATCGCAACTTTAGTACTGAATCTCATGGTCATTCTCCCTGTTGATAGACGCAGCCAGACTAGGCGCAAATTGCGCCAGCCGTTTGGCAACCCCTGCGCAGCGCATTGCAGATAGCTGGAAATAACGTGTCGGTAAACTTCGCGAGATCTGTTAGCAAGCTAAGGGTATGATGTGACCCACATCGCATTTTTATCTGGCTTTTTTATGTCTCTGAACCCGGCATTAACCTCTGCTCAACTGAACAAGCGCATTATCTCCGTGGTGATTTTTACCTTCTTCTGCTACCTGTCGATTGGTCTGCCGCTGGCGGTATTGCCCGGTTATGTGCATAACCAGCTGGGCTACAGCTCGTTTATCGCCGGGCTGATTATCAGCCTGCAATATTTCGCCACGCTGGTCAGCCGACCGCAGGCCGGGCGCTATGCTGACCTGCTCGGGCCGAAAAAAGTGGTGCTGGTCGGGCTGATTTTCTGCGGCGCCAGCGGGCTGTTTACCCTTCTTGCGGTGATGGTCGATGCCTCGCCGCTGGCCAGCCTGCTGCTGCTGGCGGTCGGGCGGGTGGTGCTGGCTTTGGTGAAAGTTTAACCGCCACCGGTTCGATCCTCTGGGGGATTAACGTGGTGGGCACCACGCAGAGTGGGCGGGTGATCTCCTGGAATGGCGTCGCGACCTATCTGGCGATGGCGATGGGGGCACCGCTCGGCGTGATGCTCAACTCGCTGTTTGGCATCCCGGGGTTTGCCGGGTTAATTATTCTGATGGCGGTTTTCGGCTACTGGCTGGCAACCCGTCGCCCGGCGGTGCAGGTCGAAGTCGGGCAGCGCATTCCCTTCACCCGCGTGTTTGGCAAAATCTGGCTGTACGGTTTGTGCCTTGGCCTCGGGACCATGGGCTTTGGCACGATTGCTACCTTCATCACCCTCTATTTCGCCAGCCACGACTGGAGCGGAGCGGCATTCTCCCTGACGCTGTTCAGCATCGGCTTTATCCTGATGCGCCTGCTGTTTAACAACAGCATCACGCGCTATGGCGCCATCCGCGTCTCGCTGGTGTCGTTTGCGGTGGAGTGCGCGGGTCTGATGCTCATCTGGCAGGCCAGCTCTATCTGGATGGTTGACCTTGGCGCCTTCCTGACCGGCAGCGGCTTCTCGCTGATCTTCCCGGCATTGGGGGTGGAGGCCATCCGCAAAGTGCAGCCGCAAAACCAGGGTTCGGCGCTTGGTCTGTACGCGGCCTTCCTTGACTGCGGGCTGGGCATTACCGGGCCGGTGGCCGGGCTGCTGATCGGTCACTGGGGCGTGGATTCCATCTATCTGGCGGCGGCGGGCGTGGTCTTGCTGGCGGGGATGATTATGGTACGCCTCATTCTGCGGGGCGACAGGTAGCCGCCCCCTTTTAGGGATTCGCCGGGGTTTAATAAACTTCCGGCACAATCATATCGTCCGGCACCGGCGAGCGGCGGTAATCTTCGTTACGTTCGCGCGGCGGCAGGTCGATGGGTTTCAGCTCGCTGTCCTCATACGGCACCTGGCGCAGCAGCTCGCGGAAATACTGTTTGCGCCAGGCCTTCTCGCCCTCTTCCATTTTCTCATCGCTGCCGAAGCGCAGGTCGTCCAGTTCCATCTCCAGCTCTTCATCGTAGCTGTCGTAAAACTCCTGCAGTAAGCGTTGGTTAAAGTTCTGCGCTGAGAAGTCATTGCCTTGCATCGTCATAGGTTATCTCCTGGTCAGAAGTGGGTAAACAGCCAGTAAAGGGTGGCCGAAAGTAGAATCGAAACCGGCAGGGTGAGCACCCAGGCCATCATCAGGTTGCGCAGCGTCGACATCTGCAGGCCGGAGCGGTTGGCCGCCATGGTGCCCGCCACGCCGGAGGAGAGCACGTGAGTGGTGGAAACCGGCAGCCCGAAGATGTCGGCTGCGCCGATGGTGGTCATCGCCACCAGTTCCGCGCTGGCGCCCTGCGCGTAGGTCAGATGCGTCTTGCCAATTTTTTCCCCAACCGTGGTCACAATACGACGCCAGCCCACCATGGTGCCGAGACCCAGCGCGATCGCCACCACCACTTTCACCCACCACGGAATAAAGCGCGTGGCGTTATCCAGCTCGCCCTTAAAAGCATCGAGGTTATGGCGGGTCTGCGCCGGAAGCTGCACCTTCTCATCGCTTTCAGATGCTTGAATCGCTTCAGAGGCCAGATACATGTCGTTACGGGTGTTGGATACGGCCTGCGCCGGGATCTTATCGACCGCGCCGTATTGACGGATCTGCTGGCCGATACGTCCGGTTAAATCGGCCAGCGCGGGCAGCACCGCGGGAACCAGCGTGCCGGTGCGCACATATTCGGTCAGCACATTGCGCGGGGAGGTGCTGGCTGCCTGGTCCGGCGTCAGCGCGCGCAGCTCCTGCTGCGTCACCACTGCCAGCGCCGCCACCTGCGGCGTATGCTCAGCAGGGATCGAGCGGTTCAGCGCGTAGGCGATCGGCATGGTGCCCACCAGGATCAGCATGATCAGGCCCATCCCTTTCTGACCATCATTGGAACCGTGGGCGAAAGAGACACCGGTACAGGTCAAAATCAGCAGCCCGCGGATCCAGGTCGGCGGCGGCTTATTGCCTTCCGGCGCGCTGTACAGCTCGCGGTTTTTCAGCACTTTTTTCATCAGCAGCAGCAGCACGGCGGCGCAGACAAAGCCGATAATCGGCGACAGCACCAGCGCATAGCCAATTTTCACCGCCTGGCCCCAGTCAACGCCGCTGGTCCCGGTGCGACCGTGGATCAGCGCATTCGCCACGCCAACGCCGATTATCGAACCAATCAGCGTATGTGAGGACGAGGCGGGCAGGCCAAACCACCAGGTGCCCAGGTTCCAGATAATCGCCGAGAACAGCAGGGCATACACCATGGCGAAGCCGCCGCCGGTTCCGGCCTGCAGGATCAGCTCAACCGGCAGCAGGGAGATGATGCCGAAGGCCACCACACCGCTGGAGAGCAGCACGCCGAGGAAGTTAAAGAAGCCGGACCACACCACCGCCAGCGTCGGCGGCATGGAGTGGGTATAAATCACCGTTGCAACGGCGTTGGCCGTGTCGTGAAAACCGTTAACGAACTCAAATCCGAGGGCAATCAGCAGCGCCATTCCCAGCAGCAAAAATGGCACGTAGCTGGTAAAGGTGGCGCCGGAATCGCTGACGTCGTTAAACAAATTCACCCCGGCGAAGGCGATACCGAGGATCAACAGCAGCAGAAAAATCATCACCGAACGACGGCTGTTCTTCGGGTAAACGGGGCTGGCGGACTGGCCCTGTTGCATGGCGGCATTGTCACTCATAGTTCCTCACTGGCATCGGCTGCATTGAAAGAGTCGCTGCAAAAATCGGGCAGAGGGTAGACCACATCCGGTGATACGCAGGTTGTGTGACAGAACAATGACGCGGGCGACGGATATTTGCCTGGCGAGGGGGCGGGGTAACAAAACTGTCATCTGCGTGCGGCAGGATAGCGCTATCGCTTCAACGGCTTGCTGCTGGGAAAACTATGACGCAACACCTGCCGCTTCTGCGGCAAAAACCCGATTTCAGTGATGACGTTTCCGGCCTGATTTACGGCTACCGGTTTGTTGAGGGGCAGGCGCCGCAAAGCCTGACGGTGCAGGAGTCGTGCGCGGCCTGGACCGATGGCGCGGCGGACGGCCAATTTCTGTGGCTGCACGTCAACCTCAACCATGCCGCCGCTGCACGCTGGCTGAAAAACCACTTTGACGTCGATGAAGATTTCTTTGATGAGATCCAGCACGGCTCGCACAGCACGCGCATTGAGCGGCAGAACGACGCGCTGATGGCGGTGCTTAACGATGTGACCTTTAACGCGCGCGAAACCAGCGATGAGAGTGCCACGCTGTGGATCTGGTGCCGCGATGGGCTGGTGGTCAGCGCCCGCCATAAACCCCTGCGGCTGGTGGAGCGTTTGCAGGGCAAGCTGGCCTCGCTCGGGCTGCGCTCCTCCACTGAACTGCTGGCTCAGCTGCTGGCGGAGCAGGAGGATGTGCTGGCCCTGATTGTGCGCCAGTCGAATCAGTATGTGGATCAGATAGAAGAACGCCTGCTCGGGCAGCACAGTAAAAGCAACCGCAGCGAGCTGGGCCGCCTGCGCCGCACGCTGCTGCGTTTTCAACGCCTGTTGGCTCCGGAGCCGGCCGCGCTGTTTCGCCTGATCAACCGCCCGCCGGGCTGGCTTGATCTCAGCGTGGTGCAGGATCTGCGCCAGTTTACCGAAGAGTTTACGGTAGTACTGAACGACCTGAATGGGCTGACCGAGCGCATTCGCCTGCTGCAGGAGGAGATAGCCGCGCAGCAGCTGGAACAGAGCAACCGCACCTTATTTACCCTGACGCTGATTACCGTGCTGGCGCTCCCGATCAACCTGGTGGCAGGCTTTTTTGGCATGAACGTTGGCGGGGTGCCGCTGGCGAATAATCCGCACGGGTTTATTTTACTGGTGCTGGTGGTGACGATATTCACCTGTGGAGCCGCATGGCTGGTACTTCGGCGGCGGGAAAGGGGATAGAAAAAAGCCCCCGCACCATCAAGAGGCGCGGGGGCTTTGTTTACTGCGCGGCTAAATCAGGATTTAGGCTGGCTGTAGATCGGGCCTGGCTGCGTCAGGGCAGGCATCGCCGGGGCGGCAACAGGCGTTGCGCTGTCGGCTGGTGCCTGAGCACTGCCGTTGTCCGCAGCGGCCGGAGCGGCCGCATCAGCTGGCGCCGCGGCTGGAGTAGCAGGATCTGCCACGTTCGCGCCTTCGGTGGTCACGGGCGTCATTGGCTGTTCCATTGGCTGTGCGCCTTCCTGCTCTGGCACTACCGCAGGCTCAGTCACCGTCGCTTCGCCGTTCACTTTTACCGGCATGCCGGAGCGCGCTTTCAGCGCATCTTCCATGCTGGTGCTGTTCACGCTGGCATCGGCAACAATTTTTGTCACTGAAGCAGGGATAGTCAGCGGCACAGGCTCGCGTGATTTGAACTGCTCTTCGGTCTGCGACAGCGGGTTGTGAACTTCCACATAGCGTGAACCGTCCGGCTCGACCGTGGCTTTGATGGGCTGGTCGATAAACTGAACGCGGGTGCCAACCGGCACGTGGTCGAACAGCCATTTAATATCGTCAGCACGCAGACGCACGCAGCCGTGGCTTACGCGCAGGCCGATACCGAAGTTGGCATTGGTACCGTGAATCGCGTACAGGCGGCCGATATACAGCGCGTACAGACCCATCGGGTTGTCCGGGCCAGCCGGGAATACAGCAGGCAGTGATTCACCGCGCGCATTGTACTCTTCATGCATTTTCTTGGTCGGAGTCCAGGTTGGGCCATCCTTTTTACGCTGAACGGTAGTGGTCCAGTTAATCGGGGTATCCTTGCCCAGCTCGCCGATACCAATAGGCAGCACGACAACGGTTTTGCTGCCTTTCGGGTAATAGTACAGACGCATTTCAGCACTGTTGATCACGATGCCTTCGCGCGGCGCGTCCGGCAGGATCAGCTGCTGAGGGATGATCAGCTTGCTGCCCGCTTTTGGCAGGTAAACGTCAACGCCCGGGTTAGCTTCCATAATGTTGCTCAGACCCATCTGGTACTGAGCAGCAAAAGCTTCCAGCGGAAGCTTACTGTCTTCCGGGATAGTGATTTCGAGGTTTTCCCCAGTCAGGCGGCTGTTAGCGGCCGGAAGAGGGTAAACCACAGCAAAGGCAGATTGGCTGAAAGCCGCAGCGGCCAGAATCAGGGTGACAAACGCACGGATGCTCTTTTTCATATTATTTCAGGTGTAGCGCCATGTAGACTGTTGATAAACGACCCAATACTGGCCAACTGTGACCGGCTGCACATTATATGTTCATAACGGCTCAGGAAGAAACCAGGATTTAACCCTGTTGAACTATCTTTACGATTAATTGTCTGCAAAGCCACCATTCTGCGACGTAAAATCCGTCGCAGAAGGCTCATGGTTGCCAATGGGTATCGCTGCCGTCGAGTTTTCGGTCAAGGAAGTAGGCGGCGCTAATCAGGGCAAGATGGGTCAGCGCCTGCGGGGTATTGCCCAGCGCATGGCCGCGACTGTCGAACTCTTCCGCATACAATCCGAGCGGGCTGGCGTAGCTTAGCAGCTTCTCAAATTCAAAATGTGCTTCCTCCACCCGTCCGGCACGCGCCAGGCACTCCACATACCAGAATGAACAGGCAGCGAATGCCCCTTCCTCACCCTGCAGGCCATCCGCCGGCGTCTCTTCCACGTTATAGCGCCGCACCAGCCCATCACTCACCAGCTTCTCCTTGATCTTATCCAGCGTGGCCAGCCAGTCCGGATCGGTGGCGCCGACAAAACGCACCAGCGGCATCAAAAGCATTGAGGCATCGACAAATTCGCCTTCGCGCGTGGCAACAAAGTGCCCCTGATCCTTGTTCCAGAAGTTCTGCCAGATATCGACACGGATATCATCCCGCGCCTGCGCCCAGCGCGCGTAGGGCATCGACAGCGAGCGTTTTTCACCGAGGCGCAGCGCGCGATCCAGCGCCACCCAGCACATCAGGCGTGAATGCAGGAAGTGCTGCGGCTCGCCGCGCATCTCCCAGATCCCGGCGTCGCGCTGGTTCCAGTTATCGGCAACATAATCAATCATGCGGCTAACGTGCTGCCAGCCGCGCTGCGAGATCGCCTCGCCATATTTATTCGCCAGATAAATCGCATCCATCAGCTCGCCGTAAATATCGAGCTGCGACTGGCGCCAGGCATCATTACCGATGCGCACCGGGGTGGAACCGGCGTAACCGGACAGGTTGAGCAGTTCGCTCTCATGCAGCTCGGTGCCGCTGTCGAGGCGGTACATCACCTGCAGCTTCTCCACATCGTAATGGCTGTTCTCCACGCACTTCGCCACCCAGTGGGTAAAGTTTTTCGCCTCGTCCACGTACCCCAGGCGCATCAGGGCATACATGCTGAAAGAGGCATCGCGGATCCACGAGGCGCGATAGTCCCAGTTGCGTTCGCCCCCCAGCTCTTCCGGCAGGCCAAAGGTGGCGGCGGCAGCAATGGAACCGTGCTGCCAGGAGGTCAAAAGTTTGAGCGTCAGCGCCGAGCGCTGCACCATTTCGCGCCAGCGACCGCGATAGCTGCTGTGCGAGCTCCAGCTGCGCCAGTAGGCGAGCGTCGCCTCGAAGCAGCTATCAGAGCGCTCATCATCAAGGTGTTGATCCTCCTCTGCGCCGAAAATAAACTCGCGGCACTCGCCGGTCTTCAGCTCAAAGCGGGCGACGGCGGCGGCATTGTCCAGGGTAAAATCGACATCGCCGGTCAGGCGCAGCGTGGGCTGGCCGTCAGCGTGGAAGGTCACCGAGCCAGTCTGGAGGGTGGCCTGCGTATCCGCCCGGGCATAATCATGAACCGGGGAGCAGCAGAGCTGAATGGTGGCACTGCCCTGGATCACTTTAATGCGGCGCACAATACGCGGCAGGCTGTCCTGCCGTTGGCAAATCGGCATATAGTCGGTGACTTCCACCACGCCACGGTCGTCGAGCCAGCGCGTTTGCAGAATATTGCTCTCGGGAAGGTAGAGCTGCATACGCCGCGCATCGGGCCAGTCGGGGCTGATGCTAAACAGACCGGCATCATCGCTGTCGAGCAGGGCGGTAAATACCGAAGGGCTGTCCAGATTTGGCCAGCAGAAGTAGTCGAGCGCGCCATCATCGGCGATCAGCGCACAGGTGCGTAAATCACCAATTACGCCATGGTTTTCAATAGGTCGTTTTACATTTTTCATCGCTTAACTATAGCCGCTGTTTTCACATGCGTAGCATAAAGCCGGGCGCGGCATGCCACAGCCCTGCGGGCCAGATGGTTGTCTGGACGGCGTGCTTAACTATCGTCGTGCAGAAAACGCTCCTGCAGCGTGGCCTGCAAAGCCAGCATCGTCTGAGCAGCGTGCGCCATATGTGCCACCATCACCCGCTCTACCGCCACGGCATCCTGACGGCGCAGCGCATCGATCAGCTGGTACTGATACTCAATTCCCTGGCGGCGATCAACCGGCTGCGGCTGCTGGTAGATGTCCTTGCACACCGCCAGATCTTTCAGCAGGCGCTGCAAAAACCGGCAGAAAAACGCCAGCAGCGGGTTGCTAGAGTAGCTGGCGACCACGCCGTGAAAATCCAGCTCGGCCATGCGCTGGTCCCAGCGCTCCTGCTCATCGGCGGGAGGATGGTCATACACGCCGATCAGCTGGTGCAGGCGGGCAAAACCGGCATCATCTATCTGTCCAATGGCGCTGACGGCCACCTGGGGTTCCAGCGTTTTACGCAGGGCATAGATATGTTCGATGGTAAGCTCGCGGGTAAACAGGTAGTTCGAGAGCAGGCTCATGGCGCGGGCTTCCGGCATGCTGTCGATAAACGCGCCGCCGCCGGGGCCGGTACGGGTGCGGATCAGCCCCTGAGCTTCCAGCGCTTTAAGCGCCTCTCGCACCGTGCTTTTCCCGGCGGAGAAGCGGGCAATGAGCTCTTTTTCCTGTGGCAGGCGGTCGCCGGGCAGCAAATTATCGTCAACGATGCTCTGCTTGATAGCATCAACAATCTCATCGGTACGTTTCCGTTTTACCGCTTCCGGCGGGCGTGAATCTTCTGCGGGCATAATCACCTGTTGACTCAAATGTGTGGGGCGCTTGCCAGTAGCTGGCGGCTGTAGTCATGCTCTGGCGCGCGAAACAGCTTTTCCGTGGCGGCACATTCAACAATAGTACCAGAATTCATCACCGCTACGCGGTCAGCAATCGACTCGACCACCGCCAGATCGTGGCTGATAAACAGGTAGGAGAGCCCGAACTGCTGCTTGAGGTCGTCCAGCAACAGCAGCACCTGCGCCTGCACGGAGACATCCAGCGCGCTGACCGGCTCATCCAGCACCAAAATTTGCGCTTCGGCCGCCAGCGCGCGGGCAATCGCCAGCCGCTGCGCCTGGCCGCCCGAGAACTCGTGGGGGTAGCAGTTCAGCGCATCCACCGGCATATTGACCGCCGCCATCAGCTGCTGCAGGCGCGGCAGACACTGTGCGGAACCATAGCCGCACAGCCTCTGCAGCGGTACGCTCAGCGTCTGACGCAGGGTTTTGCGCGGATTGAGCGAGGCTACCGGGTCCTGAAACACATACTGGATGGTTTTGCCGAACGCCTGAACGCCTCGGGCTGCCAGAACGCTGGCCTCTTCACCCTGAATCTTCAGGCTGCCGGAGGTAGGGGACTCCAGCCCGACCAGCATGCGGGCGAGGGTGCTTTTCCCGCTGCCGCTTTCGCCGACAATCGCCAACGTCTCGCCCTGCCAGAGATCGAGGCTGATGCCTCTCACTGCCTTAACCGCCGCCGGGCGGCTAAACCAGCCTGCGCTGCCGGGGAACGTTTTCGTCAGCTGGCGGATTTCGACCACTTTATTCCTCATGCTTCCTCCTGCGCCTGATACTGGCGGATCTGTTGCAGGAATGCCCGGCCCTGGCCCCGCTGCGGCACGCTGGCAATCAGCCGCTGCGTGTAGGCATGCTGCGGGTTCTGCAACACGTGCGTAGCCTGTCCCTGTTCAACGATTTCACCCTGGCGCATCACCGCCACGCGATCGCACATCTCGCTGACCACGGCAAAGTCATGGGTGATAAACAGCAGGGCCAGGCCGCGCCGATGGCGCAGATCGTTCAACAGCGCCAGAATACGTGCCTGTACCGTGACGTCGAGCGCCGTGGTTGGCTCATCGGCGATGATCACCTGCGGGTCATTCGCCAGCGCAATCGCAATGCCGACGCGCTGGCGCTGCCCGCCGGAAAGCTGGTGCGGCCAGGCATCGAAGCGCTGCGCCGCCTGCTGAATACCGGTGTCCTCCAGCAGCGCGATGGCTTTGGCTCGGGCGGCGCTGTTGCTCAATGGCTGGTGGCACTGGATAGCTTCCACCAGCTGCTGCCCAACGCGCATTTGCGGATGCAGTGAGGTGAGTGGGTCCTGGAAAATATAGGAAACCCGCACGCCGCGCCGCTGCTGCATGTGTGTCGGGGAAAGCGCCAGCAGCTCCTCATCACCCAGCCAAATGCTGCCGCCGGTAATGACTGCTGGCGGTGAGGAGACCAGCCCCATTATCGCCAGCGCGCTGACGCTTTTACCGGAGCCGCTCTCGCCGATCAGCCCGAGGCACTCCCCGGCCTGCAGGTGGAAGCTAACGCCTTTCACGGTGGGCACCGGGTGGCTGCCGCGGTGAAAGGCGACCTGTAAATCGACCACTTCCAGCAGGGCCTCGGGGCTTTGCGCGGCGGGACCGCGGCACGCTGTACGCGGGTCATCGCCTGCGATCGCAGCAGTGCGCCGGATTTCAACCGCGGATCGAGCAAGTCGCGAATGCCGTCACCCAGCAGGTTAAAGGCGATCACCAGGACAAAAATCATCACCCCAGGTACCAGCGCCACGTGTGGCGCGATAAACAGCTGATTGCGCCCCTGGCCGAGCATGGAGCCTAAATCCGCATCCGGTGGCTGCGTGCCCAGACCGAGGAAAGAGAGTCCGGCGGTTTCCAGGATCATCCAGCCCACGGTCGTAGAGAGCGTGACCACAATCAGCGGCAGCACGTTGGGCAGCACTTCAGTCAGCAGAATTTGTGGATGATTTTTACCGGATAGCTGCGCCGCCTGAATAAAGTCGCGCCCGCGCAGGCCAAGCGTTAAACCACGCACGTTACGCGCAAAGAAGGGGATGTTGACCAGCGCGATGGCGTACAGCGCGTTGAGCAGCCCGGGGCCAAGCACCGCCACAATCGCCAGCGCCAGCAGAATATAGGGAAAGGCCATAATCATGTCGATCAGGCGCATCAGGATTGTGTCGGTGCGCCCGGCGGTATAGCCGGCAATCAGCCCAATTAGCGTGCCGCACACCGCTGCCAGCAGCGTGGCGCACAGCCCGACCGCTACCGACACGCGGGTGCCCCACAGTAGCCGTGACAGCATATCGCGCCCCAGCGCATCGGTGCCGAGCAGATGGCCCGGCGTTAGCGGTGGCGCGAGGCGTTGCAGCAGGTCAGTAGCATCCGGGTCCGGCAGCGGTAGCAGCGGGGCGATCAGCGCGCTAAGCAGTGTGACAGCCAGCAGCAGCAGGCCAAAGGCGGCCAGCCGGTTATGCAGTAGCAGCGACCAGCCGGTGCGGCGTGGGGGGATCAGAGTTGTCTCCGTCATGATTTTACCCTCGGGTCGAGACAGGCCTGCACGATATCGGTCAGCAGATTGATCAACACATATGCAATGGCGGCCACCAGCACGCCGCCCTGCACCAGCAGCAGATCGCGGGTTGAGACGGCTTTCACCAGCATCGCTCCCAGCCCCGGCCACTGAAACACGGTTTCGATATATACCGCGCCGCCGAGCACAAAACCGGCCTGGATACCGATAGCAGGGATCACCGACACCAGCGCGACGCGGAAGGCATGACGCCAGATTACCCGGCGTTCGCTGACGCCCTTGGCGCGCGCGGTACGAATATAGTCCTGGCGCAGCACTTCCAGCATCGCGGTGCGCGTCAGGCGGGCAATCACCCCGGTGGCGACCACCGCCAGCGTGACGGTTGGCAGGACCAGGTGATGCAGCAGATCGCCTGCGCCGCCACCGCCGTAGATAGCAAACATGCCGGAAGCCGGGAACCAGCGCAGGCTGACGGCAAACAGCATAATCATCAGCAGCCCAATGAGAAACGACGGCAGCGAAATGCCCACCAGCACCAGCAGGGTGATCAGCCGGTCACCCCAGCCAAACTGGCGCACCGCCGAGGTGACTCCGGCCAGCAGGCCGAAGATCACGCTGAGCAGCAGCGCACAGCCGCCAAGCAGCAGAGTGCTGCAAAGCGCTCCAGCACTTCATCAATCACCGGCGATTCAGCACGTAGGAGCGGCCAAAATCGCCGTGCAGCAGGTTATTTACCCAGATGAAATATTGCTGCCACAGCGGTTTGTCCAACCCCAGCTCGCCGCTGACGCGCGCGACATTTTCCGGCGTGGCATAAGCGCCCAGCAGCGCCTGCGCCGGGTTGCCGGGGATCATCGCCATAATCAAAAAGACAATCAGCGACAGGCCAACGATCACTGGGATCACGCCAATCAGCCGCCGCAGGAGATAACGCCACATAGCGCCCCCGTTATGGTTTGCTGACCCGATGCAGGATCAGATTGAAGTTAGGCTGCAGGGCAAAATTCTGCACCGGGCGCGTGGTAACGGCGTTCTGCTTCCAGTTGGCGACGAACAGCCACGGTGCATCGTCGTGGACGATAGCCTGTACCTGGCGGTAGAGCGCGCCACGCTTTTGCCGATCGCTGGAGGTGCGCGCCTCATCCAGCAGCTTATCGACCTGCGGATTGCTGTAGTAGCCGGAGTTAAAGCCGCCTTTATCCGGCCACGCATCGCGGCGCAGGGTGAGGAACGGCAGGGTATCCGGGTCGTTAGTCATCCACGCCATCTCCGCCATCTGCGTCTGCGGCGTCAGCCCGGCGTTCACTTTGGCAAGATAGGTATTCCACTCCCAGGTCTGAATATTGACCTTCAGGCCGACGGCTTTCAGATCGGCCTGGATTGCGGTCGCCATCGGGATGGGGTCGAGCATGCCGGAACCGCCCTCGGTGACGTAGAAGTTGAGCGTTGCGCCCTCTGCTCCCGCTTCTTTCAGCAGCGCCCGCGCCTTGTCCGGGTCATAAGGGTAAGGGCCAACGTCTTTGTTCGCGGCCCAGCTAAAGGCAGACGGGATCGGGCCATCGGCAACCTGCGCCGACCCCTGCAAAACCTTGTCGACCAGCGCCTGCTTGTTGACCGCATAGTTCACCGCCTGGCGTACGCGC
This sequence comes from Avena atlantica, assembly GCA_910589765.1. Classification (NCBI taxonomy): domain Eukaryota; kingdom Viridiplantae; phylum Streptophyta; class Magnoliopsida; order Poales; family Poaceae; genus Avena; species Avena atlantica. Next base: position 1,090,255 of record CAJUWN010001535.1, on the reverse strand, counting down.
TTGTCGTTGAACGGCTTCTCGCGCGTATTCAGCAGCAGGAACCACACGTGTGGGCCAACCGCCTGGTACATCTGGAACTGCGGGTTACCGGCAAAAGTTTTCACCGTATCCGGCGGCACTTCTACCATCGCATCAATGCCGCCGGAGAGCATCTCCGCGGTGCGGGTATTGCCATCGGTGATGGGGCGGAAGACGGCTGTCTCAAGCTGTGGCGCGCCGTCCCAGTAGCTTTTATTTGCCGTCAGCACCACGCGCTGATTGGCCTGCCACTCGGCAAAACTGAAGGCGCCGGTGCCGACCGGATGGCGGCCATACTCTTTGTCATATTTTTTCACCGCCGTCGGTGAGACGATCAGCCCGGCAGGGGTGGCGAGATTGGAGAGCAGCGGAGCAAAGGGCTGTTTCAGGGTAAACACCACCGTGTGCGCATCCGGCGTGGCGATCTGGTCGATTGACGAGAAGAAGAAGCTGAGCGGGAACGGGCCGGTGTGATAGTAGGGATGCTGCTTGTTGAGCATCCGTTCGAAGGTGAACTTCACCGCGTCGGCATCCAGCGGGGTGCCATCCTGGAACTTCACATTGTCGCGCAGATGGAAGGTGTATTTCAGCCCGTCGGGGCTGATCTCCCAGCGGCTGGCCAGCGCCGGTTCAATCGACAGCGAACCGGGTGCGTTACGCACCAGCCCGTCGTAAATATTCACCAGAATGCGCGAGTCGTTCGCGGCGGTAGCCACCTGCGGGTCAAGGGATTGCGGTTCTGCCACCTGGCCAATCACCAGTACGCCAGGCGGCGTATCGGCATAAGCCGCAGGCAGGGTAGCCAGCAAGCTCAGGCAGACGGGAAGAGAGTGCAGCACGGTGCGTAGCGATCTCAACATGGTGGTCCTCGTTAAGCAGAGTGTTCAGGCCGCAGTGATAACACGCGGATGAACAAAATTTGTCCTGTCTGTTATTTATGCGTATAAATAGCGGTGAGTGCAATAATTTATCCATATAAATTTCATCTGACTGGCAGAAGGGGGGGCGATGACCTTTTCGATTGTGGCGCGCGATGCCGTAAGCGGTGAGCTGGCAGCGGCCACTGCAACCGGCGGTCCGGCGGTGGGAGCGTTGGTGATCCACGGCCGCAGCGGGACAGGAGCTATCGCGACTCAGGCGCTGACCAATCCGCTGTACGGCAGTCACGGGCTTGAGCTGCTGGCTGGCGGGCTTAATGCCGGACAGGTGCTGCGCCGGCTGTTGCAGGAGGATGACCAGTGCCAGCGGCGGCAGGTGCTGATTATAGATAACGCAGGCAGCAGCGCACACTGGAGCGGCCGCCAGTGCGGTCCATGGTTTGGCAGCGTGGCGGGAACACAGGTGGCGGTAGCTGGCAATATGCTGGTCGGCGCCGGGGTGACGGGCGCCATGCTTGACGCCTTTGAGAAATTTAGCGACTTACCGCTGGCCGACCGTGTGCTGGCGGCGTTGCATGCCGCACAGCAGGCCGGTGGCGACCAGCGCGGCATTCGCTCTGCCGCGCTTAAGTCTGGCATCAGCGGCGCTATGCCGATATCGATCTGCGGGTTGACTGGTCAGATGCGCCGCTGGAACAGCTGGCTGAGGTATTAAAACAGGTGCGCGCCCCGGCCTACGCCGATTTTTTTCGCTCTCTACCCACAGGTATTCCGTAGGGGCCGATCTTTTTTTCGATCGGCCCGCTGTTACTTATCGCGGCGCTTCAGCGCAATGCGAATACCCCAGACATCACGACCGCCAGCACCACCCAGAAAATACGCTTCAGGTGATGATCGAGCGTATGCAGCCACGGGGCGATCACCTGGCCGCCAAGGTAGCCGAGCGAAACGAAAATCAGCGCCCAGAGTGCGGCACCAATCACATTAAACAGCAGAAATTTGCGTGGGCTGAGGCGGCTGGCCCCGATAATAATCGGGCCGACAATGCGCAGCCCGTACATGAAGCGCACGCCAATCACGAACAGCACCGGCCTCTTGCGGATCAGGCGGTTGGCCTTATCGATCTGTTTCTGGTGCTTCTTAAAGCGTTTCAGGATCGGCTCACCGTAGCGGCGGCCAACGAAAAACAGCGCCGTATCCCCGAGGATACCGCCGCACATCGCCACCAGTAGCACCCAGCCAAAACGCAGCAGCCCTTCATGGGCCGCCACGCCGCCCAGCAAAGTAAATGTCTCCCCCTCGGCCAGGCAGCCAATAAACAGGGCCCAGTAGCCATACTGGGAAATTAACGCGTTCACATCCATCGGTAATTCAGTCCTCCATTTCGACATCAAGCCGCTAAGTCTAACCGTTCCTGGTAAATCCGCCGTTAAAATTGCCAAAATCACACTTTATTTTCACTCTAAAATGAAGTGCTTACCCGCTATTTGCATCGGTTGAAAAATAAACAACCCAAGGCCACGTATACTTGAAGAGATGCCGCCCGGGACAGTGCCAGTTGGCGGTCCGATGTTCAGAGGAGTAATGATATGAACCATGTCTGGGGACTGCTGGCGCATCCGAATCGTGAGATGCGCGACATCAAAATGAGAACGAAACCGTTTCTCACCATTATACCCATCACGTGCTGCTTTTGGCTCTGATCCCGGTGGTATGCGCGTTTATCGGCACCACGCAAATCGGCTGGGATGTCGGCGTCGAGCGCACCATTCCCCTGTCGTTATCCAGCGCGTTCGGGCTGGCTATCCTGTTCTATGCCTTAATGCTGGCCGGTGTGGCGGTGATGGGGCGGGTGATCTGGTGGATGGCGCGTGACTATCCACAGCGGCCTTCGCTGGCCAGCTGCATGGTATTCGCCGGATACGTCGCCACGCCGCTGTTTATCAGCGGGCTGGTGGCGCTCTATCCGCTGGTCTGGCTCTGTGTGCTGGTTGGCGCACTGGCGCTGGTATATACCGGCTATCTGCTGTACGTCGGCATCCCCCTGTTCCTGAATATCGACCGCGAAGAGAGCCTGCGCTTTTCCGGCTCGACGCTGGCAATCGGTATCCTGGTACTTGAAGTGTTGCTGGCGCTGACGGTGATCATCTGGGGCTACGGCTACCAGCTGTTCTGAACGCGGTAAGTTGCTGAAAACCGCCGGGCCACCGGCGGTGATTTGGTAATGCCCGGAAACGAATATCCTGTAGGAAAATGCTTAACATCCGGCGTATTATGCGCAGGCCAGCCCCCGCTGTAGTGCGGGCAGCGGCGTGTGGTATCCACACTGTCATCATCAGCCGTTAAGTTTCTACGATGCCTGCAAAAATTCGTTTATCGCTGTTAAGTCTGGTTCTGCTGTGTTCCGCTCAAAGCATCCTCACGCCGGCTGCTGCCCGTACTCATCAGCCCGCGGTGGCTGGCGCTGCCGCTCAGCCAGAAATTGCTTCCGGCAGCGCGATGATTGTCGATATGAATACCAATAAAGTGATCTACTCCAGCCATCCGGATCTGGTGCGCCCGATCGCCTCTATTACCAAGCTAATGACGGTGATGGTGACGCTCGATGCCCATCTGCCGATGGATGAGATGCTGGCGGTAGATATCAGCCACACGCCGGAGATGCGCGGCATCTATTCCCGCGTGCGCCTGAACAGTGAGATCAGCCGCAGAAATATGATGCTGCTGGCGCTGATGTCGTCTGAAAACCGGGCGGCGGCCAGCCTGGCGCACCACTATCCGGGCGGCTACGATGCGTTTATCAAGGCGATGAATGCCAAAGCGCGGGAGCTGGGGATGAACAACACCCACTATGTTGAACCGACCGGCCTGTCGATCAAAAACGTCTCGACGGCGCGCGATCTCAGCAAGCTGCTGATCGCCACCAAGCGCTATCCGCTGATCGGCCAGCTGAGCACCACCCATGAAGATATGGCCAGCTTCCGCAACCCGACCTACACGCTACCGTTCCGCAACACCAACCACCTGGTGTATCGCCCGGACTGGAATATTCAGCTGACCAAAACGGGCTTCACCAACGAAGCCGGTCACTGCCTGGCAATGCGCACGGTGATCAATCAGCGCCCGGTATCGCTGGTGGTATTGGATGCCTTTGGTAAATACACCCACTTTGCCGACGCTAACCGCCTGCGCAGCTGGCTGGAAACCGGCAAGATCTCCCCGGTGCCGCCGGCGGCGCTGAGCTATAAAAAGCAGAAAGCATCGCAGATGGTGAGTAACCGTGCGCCGGATGACAGCGCGGTAGATTAATTTATAGGGGGCGACCTTCTTTTTTGCTCGACACAATTTCGGTCAGTCCGTTATAACGCCAGCTGCATCAATAACGTATCGCGCCATTCGCCGTGCTTAAAGCCGACTTTACGGAAGTTGCCGACAATCTCGAAGCCCATTTTTTTATGCAGACTGACCGAACCCGCATTGCGCTCGCCGTTGCCGATAATCGCCAGCATCTGCTGATAATTGCCCAACTGGCAGCGGGCAATCAGCGCCTGCATCAGAGCCGTACCTACGCCTCGTCCCGCCATTTCGGCATCGATATAAACCGAGTCCTCAATGGTGAATCGGTAGGCGGGGCGCGGGCGATATTGGGTGGCATAGCAGTAGCCGACTACCGCGCCGTCGATTTCGGCCACCAGCCACGGCAGGGCGAATGAGTGCACCTTAGCCAGCCGGGCGGCCATTTCTGCGGCATCGGGCGGGATCTCTTCAAACGAGCCGCAGCCGTGCAGCACGTGCCAGGCATAGATACGGGTAATAGCGTCAATATCGGCAGGTGCGGCATCGCGCACTACCATGGCAGAACCGGGAAGGGACATCATTGCTCCATGCACTTTTTTTTATTCAGTTTGCCACTGGCGGCTGAAGTTGCGGTCATAGATTATTCTTATGACGGCGAACAGGTTTTTACATCGCAAATCCTATAGTCCCGGCCAGGGCAAAAGCATAAACTAGCCGGCAAATTGGCTGGCGCATCGCAGCGTCTACTTCAGTATCAGGAACCTTTTTCATGTCTGGCTTGTTAACTTTTCTTCGCATCTGTCTGCTGGCGCTGGTCGCACTCTCCCCGCAGCTGGTGCTGGCTGCCGATAATAGCGATTCGCAGCAAACTGAGGATGCCGCACCGAAGGTCAATGCGGCCGTCGAACTGCCAAAAATGCAGAAAGTGCTGGATAAAATCAAGCAGCAGGTTTCAGGCGAGACTAACGACAGCAAGCTCAGCGCGCTAAATGATATGGCGCTGGAGCTGTCCGGCGATGCCGATACTCTGGTACAGAGCATTACCCCGCAGCGTTCGCAGCTGCAGGCGCAGCTGGCGGTGCTTGGCCCGGCCCCCAAGGCCGACAGCGGGGTGAAAGAGACCGCTGAAGTGACCAGCAAGCGTACCAAGCTGGAAAACCAGAAAAGCAAAATGGACGACCAGATCAAGCAGGCCGAAGCGATTAAAAGCGGCTCGATTAATCTGTCGGCACAGATTGTTAACCTGCGACGCGACGCGCTGAAAACCCAGCTGGCGCTCAACGCAGGCAGCATCTTTGGCCCGCGCTTCTGGGCACCGCTGTTCAATACCCAAAGCGACGACAGCAGCAAGATCGGTGATTTTGTCGATGAGCTGACGTCAACCGCCGCGCTCTCCTGGGAACCTGGCTGGCGTTTAGGCACGCTTGCCTGGCTACTGGCTGCCGTGCTGGTCGCCACGCTGGGCCGCCGTTACCTGGAAGAGTTCCTCGCCTGGGTCGGCATCCATCATCTGCCGGAAGGGCGCCTGCGCCGCAGCTTCCTTGCGGCCGCCACCGCGATGACCACGCTGGCTGCCGTGGTGCTGGCGTTTAACTTCCTCGACCAGGCGTTTACCCGTCACGATGAAGTGATCGATGACGTGCGCGATTTCGCCGATAAGCTGGTGGGCCTGAGTATTTCCTGCGGGCTGATTGCCGGGCTGGGGCGCGCTTTCCTCTCCACGCGCCGCCCGTCCTGGCGCCTGCCCAATATCTCCAATGAAGTGGCAATGGCGTTAAAACCTTTCCCGCCGCTGACTGCCGCGCTGGTGTTTATCTTCCAGACGGTGGAAACGTTTAACAGCAGCGCCAGCACCAGCGTTGGCACGACGATTTTTGCTAACGGCATGACCGCGCTGCTGATTGGCGCGACCGCGCTGTCGATCAGCATGCGCACTAACCGCGTGCGCCGCCGGATGATCCAGCAAGGGCAGCAGCCGGAGGTGAAGTCGACGCTGGTGGGCTTGATCCAGATGGCGCTGACGCTGACTGGCGTGGCGATTATGATTGCGCTGACGATCGGCTATATCACCATGGCGCGCTTCCTGAGCTACGAGCTGATCTGGATGGGGCTGGTGTTTGGCACCTTCTATATCTTCAGCCAGCTGGTAGCCGACGGCTGTGAAAGCCTGTTTTCGACCAACAATGCCACCGGTAAGCGTATCCAGACCTCGCTGAATATTGACGAGCGCCACCTGGGGCAGATTGCCGCGGTGCTGGGCGCTATCGGCAAAACCCTGCTGGTGCTGGCCGCTGCGATGGCGCTGCTCAACGGCACTTTCGGTAGCTCAACGCCGATTGAGCTGGTGCAGAAAGCCATTGAATTTTGGGGCGGTAAAGGGCTGGAGTCGCTGAATATCGTGCCGGCGCATATGGTGAATGCGCTGATCTGCCTGGTGGTCGGTATCTGGGTACTGCGCTCGGTGAAGCGCTGGCTGGAGCACGACTTCCTGCCGAAAACCACCATGGATACCGGCATGCGCGTCTCGCTGATCACGCTGTTCAGCAACATCGGCTTTGTGCTGGTGATCCTGTTGACGCTGTCGATTATGGGCCTGCAGTGGAACAAACTGGCGTGGATCGTCAGCGCCCTGTCGGTAGGTATCGGTTTTGGTTTACAGGAGATAGTGAAGAACTTTATCTCCGGCCTGATCCTGCTGACCGAGCGCCCGGTGAAGGTCGGCGATCTGGTGAGCATCAGCGGTATCGAAGGCGATATTCGCCGGATTAACGTGCGCGCCACTGAGATCCAGCTCAGCGATAAATCGACGGTGATTGTGCCGAACTCGCAGCTGATCTCACAGAATGTGCGTAACGCCACCATGGGCAACGCGCAGGGCGTAGCGACCATTACGCTGACCTTCCCGCTGGATATCGACCCGCAGCAGGTACGCCAGCTGCTGCTGGATGTGTATAACGAAAACGAGCGCATTCTCGAGAACCCGGAGCCGTCGGTGTCGTTCAAAGACCTGACCACCAGCGGCATTGTGCTGTCGGTAACCGGTAACGTGGCCAGCCCGCGCCAGGTGAGCGGGGCGAAAAGCGATCTGCTGTTCGATATCCTTACCCGCCTGCGTAAAGAGGGGGTGGTGCTCTCCACGCCGCAAACCATGATCATTGAACGCAAGAATGGTCAGATGGTATTGCAGGAACCGAAAGAAGAATAACCCGGCCCTGATAATGCGTACGGGACGACCCTTTTTTCCGGTCGTCCCGCTCAGTTCGGCAGAGGGTTGTGATTGTGGACTGTTATGGTTTATCGCATCCGCACTCACCCCAGTGTTTCGCACGCGTGGTTTTGCCAATCCCCGGATTAAAACTGTTGGTCGGGTCGAGCTGCTGGTAAAACGCCTTCAGCTGCGGCTTGGCCTTGTACAGATGGCCAACATTGTGCTCGGCCGGGTACTCCGCGCCGCGCGCAGCCAGAATCTCCAGCATCTTCTCTTTTAGCGCGTGCACATCCACGCCTTTCTTCACGATATAGTCCTGATGGAACACGTGGCACAGGAAGTGGCCGTAGTAGAGGCGATGCGTCAGCGCCGCATCAAACTCCGGCGGCAACCGCTCGAACCAGTCGCGGTCGTTGCGGCGCAGGGCGATATCCAGCGCCAGGATATCCTCCACCTCGGTATGGTGCACCGCGTGATAGCGCACCGCCGCACCCGCTGCCGCAAAGCGATGCAGGAACGCGTGCGCCCCCTCTTTGCCCGCACATTCGAAATATTCGCCTTCGGCCTGCTGAAGAACGTTTGCAGATAGGCGCGCGCTTCCGCCACCCCCTCACCGGACATTTTCAGCATCAGGTGATGTTCAAAACGGTCGCGATACTGCTTCATGCGCGCGGGCAGATGCGAAGGCAGCAGCGCGGCCAGTTTCTGCAACAGGCGGTCGCTGAAGTGCGGCTTCAGCCACGGGATACGCGCCAGCAGCGCATCGGCACGCCCTTTCAGGGTGAAGAACAGCGGCATTTTGTCGGTACCGAGCTTGTCGATCATCACAAAGGTATCTTTGCCGTAGGTCTCGGCGATATCGAAAATATCGCGATGCATATATTCGCCCGCCACCGGCAGGTTACTGAAGTTAGCGAGCATATGGCGACGCAGCTGGTCAAGCACCGCCGTGTCGTTGGTGCCGATATAAAACACCTGCTGGGCGCTTTCACTGGCAAAGGTGTCAAGGCGAACGGCAAACAGCGCCAGCTTTCCGGCGCAGCCGCTGGCTTCGAACAGGCGGCGCGCGTCGGCGTTAAAGCGGGAGGGGGTATCGGCATCAACATCGCGCACCCGCTCGGCGTAATCGGGGTCGGAGGCGTGGCGCTCATCGTGCTGCACGTCAGCGGGCTGCCAGCTTTCATCATCCAGCTTGCTGAGGATCTGCTCCGGCGAGCTGCCAAGTGCGATCCCCAGATGGTTAACCAGCTGCAGTTTGCCCTCGGCGGTGATCTGCGCATACAGCGCCATCTCGCTGTAGGCCGGGCCGCGCTTCACCAGCGAGCCGCCAGAGTTATTGCATATCCCGCCCAGCACCGAGGCACCGATACAGGATGAACCGATCACCGAATGCGGTTCACGCCCCAGCGGCTTCAGCACTTTCTCCAGCTGATACAGCGTGCTGCCCGGGAAGGCCAGCACCTGCTTACCGCCGTCCAGCAGCTGAATTTGTCCATGCGCAGGGTGCTGATAATCACGATATCGCGCGGATAATCATTGCCGTTCGGCGTGGAGCCTTCCGTCAGGCCGGTATTGGCCGCCTGCATCAGAATAATCACATCAGCGGCAACGCAGGCTTGCAGAATACGCCACTGCTCCAGCAGAGTGCCTGGAAACACCACGGCGAGGGCATCGCCTTCACCCGATCGGAAACCCTTACGGTAGCGTTCGGTTTTTTCCGGTTCGGTGAGCAGATGGTTGCGGCCAACGATACGGCCCAGTTCAGCAATCAGTTTTTGTGCGGCGGGTTGAGAGGTGTGCATGTCATGTCCTTGTCAGTATCACCGCTTTACTGTAGCACTCGTGAGCGAGCAATAAAGCCCGGGAGGCGAGCGCTGTGATTCATCACCTGAAAACTAGCTGCTATTCTCAAGGTATGACACACTGCACCCACTTGTTACCTCTGGGTAAAAAAAATCAAACAACCTAGTCACTTGAGAGAAAATCATCTGATGAAATGGATTTGTTCTGTCAGCCTTGCCGTCACTCTGTCTATGCAGCCCGCTTTTGCCGAAGAGCTTATCGGCCCGCATCAACTGACCCCGCAGGCGCGCGACGCTTTCGTCAGCGGGCTGCTGAAAAAAATGACGCTGGATGAGAAGATTGGCCAGCTCAGGCTGATCACCGTCGGCCCGGATAACCCGAAAGAAGCGATCCGCGACATGATCCAGCACGGTCAGGTCGGGCGATTTTCAACACGGTGACGCGTCCCGATATCCGTGCGATGCAGGACCAGGTGATGCAGCTCAGCCGCCTGAAGATCCCGCTGTTCTTTGCCTATGATGTGATCCACGGTCAGCGTACCCAGTTCCCGATCCCGCTGGCACTGGCCTCCAGCTGGGACACCGATGCGGTGGCGCAGGTTGGGCGCATTGCGGCCTATGAAGCCGCCGATGATGGCCTCAACATGACCTGGGCGCCGATGGTTGATGTCACCCGTGAACCGCGCTGGGGCAGGGGGTCGGAAGGCTTTGGTGAGGATACTTACCTGGCGTCCGTGATGGGCCGCACCATGGTTAAGGCGATGCAGGGCAAAAGCCCGGCTGACCGCTACTCGGTGATGACCAGCGTCAAGCACTTTGCCGCCTACGGCGCGGTGGAAGGCGGGCGGGAATACAACACGGTGGATATGAGCCCGCAGCGCCTGTTCCAGGACTATCTGCCGCCGTACAAAGCGGCGCTGGATGCAGGCAGCGGCGGGGTGATGGTGGCCCTGAACTCGCTGAACGGCGTACCGGCCAGCGCCGACAGCTGGCTGCTGAAGGATGTGCTGCGCGATGACTGGGGCTTCAAGGGGATTACCATCAGCGACCACGGTGCGATCAAAGAGCTGATTCAGCACGGGGTGGCGCGTGACCCGCAGGACGCGGTGCGTATCGCGCTGCAGTCCGGCATTGATATGAGCATGAGCGATGAGTACTACAGCAAATATCTGCCGGGCCTGGTGAAAAGCGGCGCGGTGAGCGAGCAGGAGATTGATAACGCTGCACGTCACGTGCTCAATGTGAAATATGATATGGGCCTGTTTAATGACCCGTACAGCCACCTCGGGCCGGTGGGGAGTGACCCGGCGGATACCAATGCCGAAAGCCGCCTGCACCGCGCTGAAGCACGCGATGTTGCGCGCAAGAGTATGGTGCTGCTGAAAAACCGTCTGGAGACGCTGCCGCTGAAAAAATCCGGCACCGTGGCGCTGATTGGCCGCTGGCCGACAGCCAGATTGATATTATGGGCAGCTGGTCCGCCGCGGGCGTCGCGAAGCAGTCCGTGACGCTGCTGCAGGGGATGAAAAATGCCACCGCCGGCAAGGCCACGCTGCTGTATGCCAAAGGGGCAAACGTTACCGACGATAAAGGCATTCAGGACTTCCTGAATCTGTATGAGAAGGCCGTCACCATCGATACGCGCACGCCGCAGCAGATGCTGGACGAAGCCGTTGCCACCGCGAAAAAAGCTGATGTGGTGGTGCTGGCGGTTGGTGAAGCGCGCGGCATGGCGCACGAAGCCTCCAGCCGGACGGACCTGACGTTGTCCCACAGCCAGCTGCAGCTGATTGATGCGGTGAAAGCCACGGGTAAACCGATCGTGATGGTGCTGATGAATGCCCGCGCGCTGGCGCTGACCCACCAGCTTGAGCAGTCGGATGCGATGCTGGAAAGCTGGTACCCTGGCACCGAAGGCGGTAATGCGATTGCCGACGTGCTGTTCGGTGACTACAACCCGTCGGGCAAGCTGCCGATGTCCTTCCCGCGTTCCGTCGGCCAGATCCCGATTTATTACAACCACCTGAATACCGGCCGCCCGTATAACTATGAGAAGCCGAACAAATACACCTCTCACTATTTCGACGAGGCGAACGGCCCGCTGTTCCCGTTCGGCTATGGGCTGAGCTACACCACGTTCACGCTGTCGCCGGTGAAATTGTCGTCCGCAACGATGGCGCGTAACGGCACGGTCAATGCCAGCGTGACGGTCACGAATAGCGGTAAGGTCGACGGCGCCACGGTGGTGCAGCTCTACCTGCGCGACGAAGTGGCGAGCATCAGCCGCCCGGTGAAGGAGCTGAAGGGCTTCCAGCGCATTATGCTGAAGGCTGGAGAATCACAAACCGTGACCTTCCCGATTGACGTCAGCGCGCTGACCTTCTGGAATGCCAGAATGCAGCAGGTGGCCGAGCCGGGTAAATTCAGCGTGATGATCGGGCTGGATTCAGCGCGCACCGTCGATGCGGAATTTGATTACCTGTAACGAGGGGCGGGCATACCTGAACGACGGGGCGGGCATGCCCGCCCCCTACGCGCCCGGTTTGAGGAATAGCATCATGGTCACTATGCGCGATAAAATTCAGCAGCAGGTCTTCCGCTTAAACGGCCTGTCGCTGAATGAATTTGACCTGTCAAAGCCGATGGGGGACCCCGGCCTTTACGGGCCGGACAGCGTGATCTGGCGCGTGCACGGTGACTTTACCTCCATGCTGTGCGGCGGCATCTGCGCGCTGCTGCTGCAGATGCTGCATCCGCTGCCGCTGGCGGGCGTCTGGGATCACTCCACCTTTCGCGAAGATATGATGGGGCGGCTGCGGCGTACCAGCCAGTTTATCGCCGTCACCACCTTCGGCAACACCGCCGATGCTCATATCCTCATTGAGCGCGTTAAGCGCATTCACCTGAAGGTCAGTGGCGTCGACGCGCACGGTCAACCCTATGAGGCCAGCGATCCGCAGCTACTCACCTGGGTTCACGTTGCGGAGACCAGCAGTTTCCTCGCCGCGCACCTGCGCTATAAAAATCCGCAGCTCAGCCTGGGCGAGCAGGATCGTTACTACGCCGAGGCCGCAGTGGTTGCCGAAGCGCTCGGTGCACAAAACGTGCCCAAGAGCGTGGCGGCCGTCGAAGGATATCTGCAGGCGATGCGTCCGCAGCTGCGCTGCGATGAACGCACGCGGGAAGTGCTCTCCCTGCTGATGAACGCCCCGGCCCCAAGCTGGCAGGCGCGCCCGGCAATGAAAGCGATAATGACCGCGGGCATTGAGCTGCTGCCCGACTGGGCTTTACAAGACTTTGGCCTGCATTTTTCCCCGATAAAGCGCCGGATTATTCACGGGCGTATTCATACTCTTGCCGCGCTGCTGCGCTGGGCTATTCAACGCGGCGCCTGGCAGCGTGCCATGGCGCGCGTCGGGCGTGAGTATTAATCATCATAAGGATATCATCATGAAAAAAATCGTTACCGTGTCGCTGTTGCTGCTGAGCGGAAGTGCCAGCGCCGCAGGCATCCTGCGTCAGGATCTGGATACTCAGCTGGAAAACTGTCAGCAGCAGGCGGTCAGCACCCTGGCCAATCTGCAATGCTATGACGCGGCGAATAAAGCCTGGGATGCCGAGCTGAACAAGCAGTATAAGCTGCTGCTGGCCGGGCAGTCAGCGGCGGCACAGAGCGCGCTGAAAGCCTCGCAGCGTGCCTGGGTTAGCTATCGCGATAGCTACTTTGAGGGGATGAATAAGTATTATCAGCAGCAGCAGGGGACTATCTGGGGCCTGGTGGCGTCGGAGTCAAAGCTGAACGTGGTTAAAGAGAAGGCGCGCGATCTGTATCGCCTGCGCAATAGCACCCATATGGAAGGGTAAGCGTTCAACCCGGGTCAGGCATGCCTGACCCCTACGCTTATGTTGCCCGGCATGCCTGACCCCAACGCACATCGGGTCCCGTAGGGGCGAGGCACGCCTCGCCCCTATTGTTATATGCCACCCTCGCAGCCATTTTGAGACTTTTACCCTTGCCTCCGGCGGCCTTCAGGCGCCATCCTCTCTTAATATCCTGGCCTATGCTTCAGGAATGGATCCCGCCACACACCGTCGAGGCGTTATGACACAGCCCTACCCGATTGCTGAAGTCACCAATCAGCAACAGACGCTGATCGCGATAGTCGAACAGGATGCGCGCACAGCCTATTTCTATATCTGGCCGGCCGAAGGCTTCCGCACCCAGTTTGCCGTGCGCGGCTGCTGGCTGCGCAACCTGCTGCCTGCACCCATGCAGGAAGATGTCGAAGCGATGCAGCAGGGCACGCCGCCGCTGCTCAGCGCCGAATATTGCCGTACGCTGGAAGCCGAACCGATGCTGGATCCGGCCGGATTGCAGATTGTCTGGGAACCGACGGATGACGGTGCTGCCGTCTGGTATCAGGGCCAGCTGCTGGCCGTGATCCCCGGCTGGAGCCTCTATCAGGATAAGCAGGTCAGTTACTCCGCCAGCTGCATCAAAGCCAACCGCCTTACCGCGCCGCTCGGATCCGCATCCACCAATGAGTACTACGCCGCCGCGCAGCAGCACCGACAGTTCTGGCGCGACTGGCACGACGGCCAGCTGTGGGAGCCGATCCAGCAGGAGATGCTGCAGTGCTATGAAGCGCAGTATGGCGAGTCGCTGAAGTATTACTCCATCGATCAGGGTAACTGGCCGCCGATGGCGATCTCGCAGCACTACCACGAGGGCTGCTGGTATTTCCTGACCTTGGGCATGAGCATTCGCCCGATGCCGTGGGTCGATTTTCTCTATGAAGATCTGGCGCCGCAGTATCGGCGCGCCGAGCTGGCGCTGGCGATCGATGCACAAGTGATGACCGAAGAGAATGCGGTGCAGATGGCCAGCGCGCTAGCCGGATTCGCACATGTGCCCTGGGCACGCCTCAGCTGGCTGGGCGAGGGGCACACTCTGGAGTCGTCGGTGGCACCGATGGGATTTGAGGGCTTTATTCTCTCCAGCGCGCTCGGGCGCGAAAGCGGACAGTTCCCGCTGCCGAAGCGCGAGGGTGAGAAGGTGAATCTGCTGTGGGCGGCCCCGGTCACCACGCTGGAGCGCGAGTTTGCCCAGGCGGAAGAAGATGGCGGACTGCAGCTGGTCGCACGCCTGCTGCAGTACGGCAGCGGCCATATTTTCCGCGCCCGCCAGCAGGTGGTTGAAGCCGGGGAGTGATCCCCCGCTGCGCTGTTTGTTAAATTTGTGAAGCCTGTCACTCAAGTAATTCATTAACACGCCGTTAACACGATCAGGCAATTGTGCCTTTTTCGTGTTGAGTGGTGTGCTCATGTTTAAAACAACCCAGGCCAGATTTACCCTGCTGATCGTCAGCTTCTTTGTGTTACTGCTGCTGATCACCGTGGTGGTGATCAAACTGTTTGTAGCGCCTCAACTCGCGACCAATGAGAGTCGTCTGGTGCGCTACGAGGTAGAAACTATCGGTGCCAGCATCACGGAAATGATGAATCGCGTGCAGGCACAGCAGCGCAGTATTACCGAGTCCGTTGCCGTGCTCGACAGCAACAATATTGATGCCGTGCTCCCCGCGCTGGTGAATCAGTATCAGGACGTCGACGTGTTTGGCGGCGGCGTCTGGCCGCTGGCGCGTCAGCGCGATCCCGCGCGCGACAAATTCAGCAGTTTCTTCGCCCGCGACAGCAGCAACAAGCTGCAGGTCAACACCTACTGGAACTCCGCCGAGGCGCCTAATTACTACGAGCAGTCGTGGTACAAGGATGGCATGGCAGCGGCAAAGGGCCAATGCGCCTGGGCTAAAGCCTATCAGGATGCCGCCAGCCCGCAGCCGCGCACTAACTGCGCCATGGCGATTTATCGCGACGGCAACGCGTGGGGCGTCGCGACTATCGACGTGACGCTGGGCTTCTTTAACCATCTGGCGAAGCAGATGGGTGAAGCCATTCACGGTACCACGCTGATTGTTGAAGCGGACGGCAAAGTGGTGGGGGATGCCAGCCTGGTCGACGGCGCGCCAAAACTGCGCAATCTGTCGGAACTGAACACGCCGATGGCGAGCGCACTCAGCCAGATGCTGGGCAAAGTCAGCGGCACTGAGCCGCAGCAGAGCAGCTATGATGGTGAAGACGGCAGCCATACGCTGCTGGTGCAGCAGATCGGCGGCAGCCCGTGGTTCCTCGCCAGTGATGTGCCGAGCGCGCTGTTAGCGCAGCAGACCAGCTCGATTCTCACCCGTCTCGGCCTGGTCCAGATCCCGCTGGCTGTTGTACTGCTGCTGGTGCTGCTCGGCTTTATTCGCGCCATGATGAAGCGCCTTAGCGGGCTTAACGACAATATTCTGGCACTCTCCACCGGCGGTGCCGACCTTACCCAGCGCCTGCCAGCTAGCTCCAGCCCGGAATTCAACGCGGTGGCGCAGAGCTTCAACCAGTTTATCGCCAGTCTGCAGGGGCTGATGCGCCAGGTCGGTGACAGCGCGCTGGCGATTACCACCGCTTCGCGTGAGATCGCCAGCGGCAACCTCGATCTCTCCGCCCGCACCGAAGAGCAGTCCAGTTCGATTGTGGAAACGGCGGCGTCAATGGAGGAGTTGACCGGTACCGTGCGTCAGAATGCCGATAACGCCACGCATGCCAACCAGCTGGCGGCGGATGCATCGCAGTGGCGGAACGCGGCGCGCAGGTGGTGCAGAGAGTGGTGTCGACGATGGGGGAAATTAACGTCTCGTCGCGCAAAGTGGTGGATATTATCAGCGTCATCGACAGTATTGCCTTCCAGACCAACATTCTGGCGCTCAACGCCGCGGTGGAAGCCGCACGTGCGGGCGAGCAGGGGCGCGGTTTTGCGGTGGTCGCTTCAGAGGTGCGTAATCTGGCACAGCGCTCGGCGAACTCGGCGCGTGAGATTAAAAAGCTGATTGAGGAGTCGGTGGCGAATATCGACGAGGGCAGTCTGCTGGTGCAGCAGGCGGGCACTACGATGGACGAACTGATGAGCGGCGTCAGCAGCGTCAATACGCTGATGGCCGAGATTATGTCGGCCAGCCGCGAGCAGAGTATGGGTATCGATCAGATCAACACAGCCATCACCCAGCTCGACAGCACCACCCAGCAGAATGCCGCGCTGGTGGAGCAGGTCTCCGCCGCTGCGCAGGCGATGGAAGAGCAGAGCGTACAGCTGGAGCGCGTCGTCAGCAGCTTCAAACTGTAATTAAAGCCGCATCCGGCGCAGCCAGCGCCGGATACGCTTCTGCCGTTATTGTCACACACCGCACGATTTTATGCAGATCAATGTCCACTTCTTATGCCAGAATAGTGGCATTCGTCTTAAGGAGTCGGCATGTCTGCAATTGAAGTTATCCTCGTCGATCGCCACGATCGCCCCACGGGTAAAATGGAAAAAATGGAAGTACACGAAAAAGGCTTACTGCATCGGGCGGTCACCGTTTACGTGTTCAATTCCCGCCATCAGCTGCTGTTGCAGCAGCGCGCCAGCGGTAAATATCACTGTGGCGGGCTGTGGAGCAACACCACCTGCGGGCATCCTTACCCCCAGGAATCGACTCAGCATGCCGCTGAACGCCGACTGTATGAAGAGATGGGCTTGCGCCTGACGCTGCAACCGATGTTCGAACTGAGCTATAACCTGCCGCTCAGCAACGGGATGACCGAGCACGAGTACGGCCACGTCTATTTCACCATCAGCGATGCTGTCCCGGTGGTTAACCCGGAAGAAGCCGACGGCTGGCGCTACAGTTCGCTGGCGGATATTCAGCGTGAAATTGACAGCCACCCGGAACGCTTCACCCCCTGGTTCCTGTTCACTTTTGCCCGCATCCCGCAGGAATTTGCCCGTTTTGTCGGGCAGCAGTAAGACGCGCGTTACTCTTCAAGATAGAGCCCCATTCTCTCCGCCAGCGTCAGCAACTCCTCCACTACCGGGCGCTCAGTAATCTTCTGCGTTTTACTTTCGCTGAGCAGCATAGTGCCGTCGATACGGTCACCAAACAGCAGCCATGCGTTACCCTGATGCTGGCGCGAGGGCCACATCATTCCCTGAATACGCGGATACTGCTGATGGATTGCCTCAGCCCACTGGCGGGTAATCCCATATTCGCTGGCGTCGGAATGGATGAGTTTTTTCCCGGCGCGCATCTTTACCAGCGAGGGCAGGTCGAGGCTGGCAAGCTGTAACGCGGCAGCCGTGGTCAGGCGCGTATGGCGAAAGGCATCCAGCGCCGCAACAGGGTAACTCAGACAGGGCGAAGTCAGGTCGAGGTCGTGGAAGATCACTTCGCACAGCGCGACGCGAGGACTCTCCCCGGCATACAACGTGGGATCACCGTTCCGTCAGGGGTAAAAATGGGGCTGAAGCGGGCATTGCCGCTGACCGTGTTGTTAAAGCTGCTGCCGGAATAGCGCTGGCGGTGCACGCGACACAGCGTCGTGCCCGCCGGCAGGCTGAACGTATTGATTGCCACGGGGTGAGAAGGCGGGGCGAAACGTGAAACTCCCTTTTCGGACTGGCTCTCCTTAGCCATGCTGCGCCCCCTCTTTTGCCTGCCGTGCGGCGGCAATCACCGCCTGCGGATCGCTGCTCAGCAGATCTTTCGGCCGGCGACCGCCCAGCCAGCTATTGCTGCCAGCAAACCAGGCGGCCAGTGACCAGGGCGTGCGCGAGCCGTCAAAAATCTCCAGCACCTGTTTCACCGCCGGCAGCGGCTGCCAGGCTTCATCAAAAGCATAATCCGGGTAGCGGTCCTGACCTTCAACGCTGATGGCAAAGGTTCTGCCACGGCGTTTCCAGGCGTTGGGGCCGGCGCTGCGGTTGGCGTTAGTGAAATGTGCTTTGTCTGACAGTTCGCTGGAGCTGAGCCACTGCCCGTCCGCCAGAATGAATGCGCGCAGGTCCTCTTTGCGCTGCTCATTATTGATTCGATACTGTTCGAAACCGCTAAAGATACTGTCACTGTTTTTTGCCGTCGGCGTGGTTTTAGCCCCGGCACGTGATGGCATTAGCAGGTTCTGGGCGATTTCAAAAAAGGCCAATGCCAGCGAAGGATCGAGGCGGGGATTGCTAACCAGCTTTTCCAGCTTTTTACGCAGCGCATCGCGGGTCCCGCTTTTGGACGGCACAGCATCTTTCAGCTGATCAACATTGATCACCAGATATTCAGCGCTCTCTTCAGCTACCATGCTGCGCAGCTGCTGCCCGCTGAACAGGCTAACCGTTTCTATTTGTGCTGCACTGTTTTTGGCTGACATCGATCACCCCGTCTGGATAGATTGCATATATTGAATATATCGCATATCCAACGGAGTGTCTAAACTTTCGCCAGCTTAGCAATTATTCAGGCGAAGTCTTCGGCATCGATATCTCTAACGCGTCGTGCGCCGAAGAAGTGATTTCAGTCATGATGTTGAGTTTTATGTTCGGGAGTAAACTCAGAGCATAACGGCCCGACTGGCAGAGAGAAATTCCAGCTGGTTATGTGTTACAACGAAATGATCAAAGCCGGGCGGCCGGGGATTACCGCCAGTGTTTGCGCTCAGGAACGAACGATGAAGGTGTATCCAGCCAGCATCACGCCGCCGACGCCGCCAACGGCCATCAGCAGAAAAATAAACACCACACCAATTTTTTGCCAGTTCATAGCGAAGCCTGTTTTCTTAAGGGAGGGCGAAGTATAGCGCCTTCGCCCAGCGGAATTAAGCTGAAAGCGGCATTTTATTGCCCGCTGGCCGCCTGCTTAGAGAAAAACAGCGTGACGCGCGCTACTTCGACGCCAAACTTTTTCATCGAGGTGACGTTCATCAGGTGCTGCGCATCCTGCTGGTAAATCCAGTCGTCAAAGTTCAGTTTGTAGCTGCTGTCGTCGGTTTTCACCGTCATGGTATAGCGCCAGTTAAAGGCGTTGCCACGGGAGTGCCCCTGCGCGGTGCCGATAATATCCCCGGCGGTACCGACATAGCTGCCGTCGCTCAGGCGGCGGATATGCCAGACGCGCTGCTGCTTCTCGCCGTCGTCATAGACGAAGTGTTCATTCAGGGTCAGGGTATCGCCGACCACCTGGCCGTTAATGGTCACTTCAAAGCGGCGGATCTGTTTGCCGCTGTAGTCCTGTACCATCCCCCAGGCGCGGGAGTCGCCGTTGAACCAGCTGAAGATATCGATTTTCGGCTGGGCTTGCTGATAGTCCTCAATTTTGGCACCGCAGCCTGCAATCAGCAGGCTCAGCGTCAGCAGCAGGAATTTCCACATGGTTAACCTCCGGTCAGTTTCCGACGAATATCGGGATAGGTGGTGTTCGGCGCGAGCCAGATACCCAGGAAAGCATCACGGAACTCACGATTAAAATATGGGCCGATGGGTTTCATGGCGCCCTGCATCCCGGCGGGCTGCCAGTAAAACTGGCCGCCGTCGACATCGGCAGTAAAGGCCAGCCGCGTACCGTCGCTGACGTCCGGCCAGATGGCACCAAGCTGCTGCAGCCACTGCTGTTGCTGGCTGCTGCTGCCGGTTTTCTGCGCCTGCCACTGCTCCAGCGTGGCGTCCAGCAACGCCTGGCGGGTGATGTCGCGGCGGTAAACGATCACCAGGGAGACGGGCCACTGCTGCGGCTGCCAGCGCCCGTTCGGCGTCAGCAGCTGTGAGTCGTAGACGGTGAACGGCCCCCAGGTCAGCGTGGCCTGGCCGACCGTACGCCAGCTCAGCCAGTCAGCGGCCTGGACAAGGGGGAGAGCAACAGCAGGAGCAGCAGTAATTTTTTCATCAGTCGCGTCCTGAAGCAGTTGTGACCTGTTTTATCGGGCTGACCGGAACAGAGGGTCAGCCCCTACAAAAAATCATCACTGTGGCAGGGGCCGATCATCTTTTCCGCTCGGCCCGTGGCTGGCACTCGCTCGAGCCGAGACAGGCAGACACCAGCGGCAGATAGATCGCCCAACCCACCGCCAGCACGCCAAACACCAGGAGCGCAGGCTGATGCAGCTGCATCGCGCCCAGCCGTTCCCCGACGAAATAAGCAAACGGGCCGCCCAGCGACCCCACCAGCGCCAATAGCGGGGCACGTAAAGCAAAGCGCTGCTGTAGCAGCCACCACCAGCAGGCGAACACCAGCCACAGCGCCAGCATCCAGGGCGGGAAAAACGCAATGCCGTTAAAGCTGAACAGCCCGCTCCACAGCCACAGGCTGTCGAGGGCAACGCCACCCGCAGCCACCACCAGCAGCCGGACTTTTACCTCGCGCGGGCAGAGTAGCCACGCCAGCAGCGCCACCGCCGATAATGCCAGCCAGATGCGCTCGCGCAGCGCGACCGCCAGCCCCCAGTAGAGATCAAAGCCCAGGTTCAATAGCCAGAAGCGCCAGCGGCTCATGCGCGCTGCAGCGTCAGCTGGACAGTGCCAATGGTGTTGGAGCGGAAGCCCGCTTCGCAGTAGCACAGGTAATAGAGCCACATGCGGCGGAAGCGCTCGTCGAAGCGGCCCTGCGCCAGCTGCGGCCAGGCGTTGTCAAAGCGCCGCCGCCAGTGTTGCAGGGTCTGCGCGTAGTCATGGCCAAGCTCAAACTGGTCGAGCACGCTGAAATCACTGACGGCTTTCAGGGTCTTCTGCAGCAGGCTGACCGAAGGCAGGAAGCCGCCGGGGAAGATGTAGCGCTGAATAAAATCGACGCCGCGCGCGTAGCTGGCAAAGCGCTCCTCGCTGATGGTGATGGCCTGAATCGCCAGGCGTCCGCCCGGTTTCAGCAGCTGCTGGCAACGTTCGATAAACAGCGGAATATAGGCTTTACCGACCGCTTCGATCATCTCAATGGAGACGATTTTGTCGTACTGCCCGGTCAGATTACGGTAATCCTCGCACAGCACCGTAACGCGGTCGCTTAGCCCGGCGGCGGCGATGCGCTGGCAGCTGTATTCATACTGCTCCTGCGAGATGGTGGTGGTCGTGACGCGGCAGCCGTATTCGCGCGCGGCATATTCGGCCATTGCTCCCCAGCCGGTGCCAATCTCCAGCAGGTGATCGTGCGGGCTAAGTGCCAGCTTGACGCACAGCCGCTTCATTTTGGCCTGCTGTGCTTGCTCCAGCGACATCTCCGGCTGCGGGAACAGTGCGCTGGAGTAGAGCATCTCTTCGTCAAGGAAGCTGGTATAAAAGTCGTTGCCGAGGTCATAGTGCGCGGCGATATTGCGTTTCGCCTGACGCACGTTGTTGCGGCGCAGGGCATGCACCAGCTGATTGAGCGGGGCGCTTATCCAGCTGAGGCGGGACTCCAGCTTATCGACGACGCGGCTGTTGTTCGCCAGCGTCAGGATCACCGCCGTCAGGTCCGGGGTCTCCCAGTCGCCGTCCATAAAGGATTCCGCCGCCGCGATACTGCCGCCGAACAGCACCCGGCGGTAAGCACGGCAATGATGCACCACCACTTCCGCCTGCAGCGCTGCCTGCTCGTCGCCGAAGAACTGGCTGCCCAGATAGGGATCGTGCAGCGTCAGCCCGGCACCCTCAATGTGCTGCAGCAGGGAGAAGACCACCCGGCGCGAAGCACAAAAACGTTTACCCGTTTTGCTGCGGGTGGTCAGGCTGATATCGCTGCCAGTCATCACTTATTTCTCCAGCTTGCTGTGGTCATAAACAGGCGCACCTTTGCGCCAAAGTTTCCACGCCTGCCAGTAAATCGCCAGCGCGGTTCTCACGGTCATCATCGGGAAGCGCCAGAGGAAATGGCGCAGGGTTTGCCGGGTAAGCGGCTGGCGGCGCAGATGCAGGGTGGCATCAAACTCACGGCCTTCGCGGTGATTTTCAATATGCACCAGCAGCGATTTACCCGGCGGGGACAGCCGCCAGTGGTAGATCATCTCCAGCGGATTAAACGGCGAGACGTGAAACACTTTTTCCGTGGTTTCGCTGCCGTCCGGTTTCACTGCATAGGTGTGTCGCTCATTCCACGGCGTGTTGCGCACTTCGGCCAGCATCCAGCGCAGGGTGTCGGCGTCATCGTACAGATAGTAAAAATTGACCGGGTTAAACGAGCAGCCGAAGTAGCGCAGCTGGGTCAGCAGCATCACCCGCCCGGAAAGCTGCTCGCCGGTGAGCTGGGCAATACGCGCCTGTGCCCGCTGCTTGATATCGCCACCGCCGAGGTAGTCGTCGCTGCTGAAGCTGGCGGCGCGCAGGCGGCTGTGGCCAATGCCGACATTTTTCAGCAGCGGCAGCTCGTCGAGGTCAATCAACGGCATAAAGATCCGGTAGCTGAACTGGTGGTCGACCGGCGTAAAACGGCGGTGGCGCACGTGGCCGCTGTACAGCACGCTGTTCACAGCAGCTCCCCCTGTTCCATCGCCGCGATCACGTCGAGCGCGCTGCGGATGCCATCTTCATGGAAACCGTTATAGCTCCACGCGCCGCAGAACCAGCTGCGGTTGCTGCCATTGAGCAGCAGGCGCTGCTGCTGGGCGTGCAGGCAGTCGGGGCCAAACTGCGGATGATGGTACTCAAAACGGCGCAGCACTTTGGCCGGATCGATGGGCTGTGTGGGGTTCAGGCTGACGCAGAAAGTGTGCGGCGCTTTGATCCCCTGCAGGATATTCATGTTGTAGGTGACGCTGGCGCCCAGCAGCTCGTCTCCCGCCTGAGTGTCTTCCAGCCGGTAGTTCCAGCTGGCCCAGGCGGCGCGCGCTTTCGGTAACATACTGATATCGGTATGCAGCACCACTTCATTGGCGCGATAGGGGATGCCCGCCAGCATCGCCGCTTCGGCCCCGGAGGCATCGCCCAGCAATTGCAGCGCCTGATCGCTGTGACAGGCAAATATCACCTGGTCATAGCGCTCGCTGCCGCGTGCGCTTTCCAGCGTGACGCCGGCCTCATCGCGCAGGACGCGGGTCACCGGGGTGTTAAGATAGACAGCGATCTTCTCGCCCATCAGCTGCATCAGGCGGCGAATGTACTCGCGCGACCCGCCGGGGATGACGAACCACTGCGGGCGCTGCGCCAGATCGAGCAGGCCGTGGTGGTTAAAGAAGTGCAGAAACTGCGCCAGCGGCATGCGGCGCATCTCCGCCAGCGAGGTTGACCAGATAGCCGCGCCCATCGGCAAATATAGTGCTGAGCAAAGAAGGCGCTGAAGCCGTGCAGACGGAGAAAATCATCCAGCGTCCCCTGATCCTGCTGGTGCTCCAGCCACTGCTTGCCGCAGCGGTTAAAGCGCACAATCTCAGCGAGGAAGCGGTAAAACGAGGGTTTTAGCAGATTGCTGCGCTGGGCAAACAGGCTGGTCAGCGAGTGGCCGTTATACTCCAGCCCGCTGCGCTGATTGCGCACTGAAAAGCTCATCTCCGTTGGCTGACTCTCCAGCCCGAGCTCGGCCAGCAGCGCCAGAAAGCGCGGATAGGTGCGGTCGTTATAGACAATAAACCCGGTATCAATCGCCCAGCGTTTACCGGCCAGCTCGACATCCACCGTGGCGGTATGACCGCCAAGCGTTGGGCCAGCCTCGTACAGATGGACCTCAGCGCGCGCGGCAAGTTTCCACGCACAGCTAAGACCCGAAATACCACTACCGATAATTGCAACCCGCACGGGCTACCTCGCTATTCGCTGCGTGAGCAGGCGCTGAAGGGCAATGGGCAGGCGGGATGTGACCCGCAGAATAAAGGCAAACAGGCGGGGGAAAGCGATTTCCGCTTTGCCCTTCTCCAGACCGTGGCGAATAAAGCGCGAGGCCTGGACCACGTCGACAATCATCGGCATGGCGAAATCATTGCGCCGCGTCAGCGGGGTATCAACAAAGCCGGGCAGCACCAGGCTGATACCGACCTGCTGGCGCGAGACGTCCTGTGCCAGGCTGCGGGCGAAATAGGCCAGCGCGGCTTTCGATGCGCCGTAGGCTTCGGCCCGGGGCAGTGGCACCAGGCTGGCGGTGGAACCCACCAGCGCCACGCGGCTACCGGGCTGCATTTGCGGCAGCAGGCTGTCGAGGCAGTTAATCGGGCCGCTAAAGTTAGTCTGCATCACGCGGTGGACTTTTTCCGCTTCCACCAGCCCATGATCAAGGTATTCACAGGTGCCGGCGCACAGGATAGCGAGATCAACCAGCCTGTTGCTGAGGGCTGAACGCGTCTGCGCCAGATCGGTAATATCGAATTCGCACAGTTCAATTTGTGGATGCTGAACCTGCAGCGCTTCCAGCCGTTCGCGGTTGCGGCCACAGGCGGTGACGTGCCAGCCAGCGGCGGCATAATCCTGCGCCAGCTGCTGGCCAATGCCCGAACTGGCACCGGTAATCAGAACGCGTTTCATGGCTGTAGCCTCTTTTTGATCCGGTTGACCACTGAGCCCAGCAGCGGCAGTTTCTCATACAGCATTGCGCCCATGTCGTAGTAGTCGCGCTGGAAAACGATCTTATCCGCGCGAAAGCGCAGATAGCTGCTGCCCTCCAGGCTCTGCTCCGCGCCGCGTTGTAGCGCCGGGTGGGCATACTCCATACGCCATAGCAGCAGGGCATCATTGTCGAACTCGCGCACCAGCGTGACGATAAAGCGGCAGTAGCGCATATTTTTTAGCAGTTCGGCAAAGTAACGTTCAACCACCGCCAGCCCCTGATGTTCACCCACCGGATCGCACAGGCGAATATCGTGATGGTAAATTTGTGGCAGCTGCGCAAGACGGCTGCTGTCCAGCGTTTCATAAAATTCTACCAGCTGGTTCAGTGTCGCCTGTTGCGTCATGCCGTGCCCCTTCAATTACCGTGTGAGGTGATGGAGAATCCCTGTTCCTGCCAGTGAGCCAGCTGCTCCTGCTGGCGTTTGGTCAATGCTTTACCGGTGTAAACAAAGATATGCTGGCCGGGAAAGAGCTCAGGTCGCGGGGACTCCAGCGGTTCCGCCAGCACGTCAATACGCCAGCCCTGCTGCGCCAGGCGCCATGCTTCCATCCACAGCCGCGTGCGGTCGGTAATGCCCCAGCCTACCAGCAGGGCATCTTTACCTGCCTTCTTGCGCGAACCGGCTAAACAGAAGCAGATATAATCAATTAAAGCACCATCCAGCAAACTACACATAGCGCGAGCCGTATTTTGATCCAGCCCCAGCCGTTGACGGATAGGAACAAAAACGTGATCGATAAGCGATTCGGCCGGATTCTCCTTGCCAATACTGGCAATTTTGACGCGTAGTTTGGACGGACGCACCATGCGCAGCACGACCATCAGTTCTTCCTGAAGGGTAAACCACCCATCATCAACATTAACGTTTTCGCCTTCCAGCAAGGCCTTAACTTTGCCGACCGGCACGCCGCTCTCTATCCAGCGCTTGATCTCCTCAATGCGCTCAATGTCTTCTTCGTCGAACTGGCGGTGGCCACCCTCTGTGCGCTGTGGCTTGAGCAGGCCATAACGACGCTGCCAGGCACGCAGCGTGACCGGGTTAATACCGCAGCGTTCGGCGACATCACCGATGCTGTACAGAGTCATGCATTACCTCTTACTGACTACATTCCTGACACCAACGTAACCAATTACGTCAGGTTGTACAATTTATTTATAGTTGTACAACTTGAAACTGTCAGGTTTTCCGGTTAAATCTCATATATGAGATTAATTCCCTAATATGAGAAGATAAAGTGAAACAGACTCCAACGGAACAGCGGCTTGCTCAGCGTCTGGCCGATCTGCGTGATGAAAAGGGCTGGTCGCTGGAGGTGTTGTCAGATCTTACCGGGATTAGCCGCGCTTCGCTATCGCGTATCGAGCGTGCTGAGAGCAGCCCCACGGCGGCACTGCTCAATCGCCTGTGCAGTGCCTATGGATTAACCATGTCTCGCCTGCTCAGCGAAGTGGAACAGGGCGGGGTACAGCTTTTGCGTCCTGAACAGCAGAGCCTGTGGCGCGATGCGGAGAGCGGCTACCAGCGCCGCAGCGTCTCGCCTCCGGCGCAGGCGTTTCACGCAGAGCTGGTGGAGGCGCATCTCGAAGCCGGGGCGCGCATCGACTATGACATCCCGCCGGTGGCGGGACTGGAGCAGCATATCTGGATGCTGGATGGCGTGCTGGAACTGCGCATGAACGATCGGCAGTGGCGGCTGGAGAAGGGCGACTGCCTGCGCTTCCACCTGTTTGGTCAAACCTCTTTTCACGCGCCGGAAGCCAGCGGCGCGCACTATGCCCTGGTGGTGGCCCGCTCATGAATGAACTTGAATATCAGTGGTTAGACGCACAGCAGGCTCATTCTGAGCAGGAGGCACTGTACCGGGTGCTGGACGGCTGCGTGGCGCACGGTGCCAGCGTCGGCTTTGTCAATCGCGACCCGGCAGTGCTCAGCCGATTCTGGCAGGACGTGGTGCTGAGCCTGGCGTGCGGCGATAAACAGCTGCTGGTGGCGCGCCTGCAGGGGCGGATTGTAGCCACGGTGATGGTGGTGCTGGCGATGCCGCCTAACGGCGCGCACCGGGCGGAAATCGTCAAGCTGCTGGTGCATCCTGAAGCGCGGCGGCGCGGCATTGCCCGGGCGCTGATGCAGCAGGCAGAGGAGCGTGCGCGTGCCGCCGGGCGCAGCCTGCTGGTGCTGGACACCCGCAGTGGCGACGTTGCGGAACCGCTGTATGCCTCCCGCGGCTGGCAGGTCGCCGGGCAGATCCCGGACTATGCGCAGTCGGTAGCGGGAGAGAGAGAAGCCACAACGGTGATGTACAAGCGGGTCTGAAACGCCTGGCAAACTGCGAGCCGTCTCGGGAGAATAGTCATTGCAGGCTGACGCCACGGCAATACTGTGTAAAAATACAGCCTTGTTCAGCAGGAAGTGGTTGTCATGGCGTTAACTGTCGCGTTAAAAACGCAAATTGCCGGGTGGTATAAAGCCCTGCAACAGCAAGTCCCCGATTTTATTCCGCGTGCCCCCCAGCGGCAGATGATTGCTGAAGTGGCTAAAACGCTGTCGGGGGACGACGGTCGTCATCTGGCTATTGAAGCCCCCACCGGCGTGGGTAAGACGCTCTCCTACCTGATCCCCGGCATTGCCGTTAGCCGCGCTGAAGAAAAACCGCTGGTGGTCAGTACCGCCAACGTGGCGCTGCAGGACCAGATTTTCAGCAAGGATCTGCCGCTGCTGAAAAAGATTATCCCCGAACTGAAGTTCACCGCCGCCTTTGGCCGCGGGCGCTACGTCTGCCCGCGCAACCTGTCGGCGCTGGCGACGGACGAAGAGAATCAGGGCGATCTGCTGCTGTTTCTCGACGACGATATGACCGCCAGTAAAGATGAGCGCGCGATCTGCACCGAACTGGAAAAATCCCTTAAGCGCTATCAGTGGGATGGCCTGCGCGACCACAGCGCGGAAAATATCGAAGATTCGCTGTGGCAGCGCCTCAGCACCGATAAAGCCAACTGTCTCGGCAGTAACTGCAACTGGTTCCGCGAGTGCCCGTTTTACGTGGCGCGGCGTGAAATTGAGAACGCCGACGTGGTGGTGGCGAACCACGCACTGGTGATGGCGGCGCTGGAAACCGAATCGGTGCTGCCGCCGCCGAAGAACCTGCTGCTGGTGCTGGACGAAGGCCACCATCTGCCCGACGTGGCGCGTGATGCGCTCGAAATGAGCGGTGAGATCACCCCGGGCTGGACCATGCTGCAGCTCGACCTGTTCTGCCGCCTGGTGGAGCAGTGCCTCGCGCAGTTCCGCCCGAAGCGCCCGCCGCCGCTTAGCCACCCAGACAAACTGAAAGCGCACTGTGAAGAGGTGCGTGAGCAGCTGCAGATGCTGTCACAGATCCTCGGCCTGTACCTGCCGCCGGACGGCCAGGAGGGCGAGTACCGCTTTGAGATGGGCCTGCTGCCTGAGGAGATCCTCACCCTTTGCGCCCGCCTGTTCAAGCTCAGCGATGCGCTGCGCGGGCTGGCGGAAGGGTTGATGAACGACCTCAGCGAGAAGAGCGGCCAGTTTGACGTGGTGCGGCTGCAGCGCACGCTGATCCAGATGAATCGTGCGCTGGGCTGGTTTGAAGCCAGCAGCAAGCTGTGGCGGCTGGCGGCGATGGAGCAGGCTTCCGGTGCGCCGGTGTCAAAGTGGGTGGCGCGGGAGATCCGCGATGGCAATGCGCACCTGCTGTTTCACTGCGCCGGGATCCGCGTCAGCGATCAGCTGGAAAAGCTGCTGTGGCGTAAGATCCCTCACGTGGTGGTCACCTCCGCCACGCTGCGGTCCCTCAACAGCTTCCAGCGCCTGCAGGAGATGTCCGGCCTGAGTGAAAAGGCGGGCGATCGCTTTGTCTCACTCGACTCGCCGTTTAACCACGTCACGCAGGGCAAGCTGGTTATTCCGCAGATGAAATATGAGCCGATGCTGGCGAATGAAGTGATGCACCTGGCTGAAATGGCGCACTTTTTTCGCCAGCAGATCAAAGAGGCGCAGCACAAAGGGATCCTGGTACTGTTCGCCAGCAATCGGGCGATGCAGCAGTTTATCGCCTATCTGCCCGAGCTGCGCCTGATGATGCTGGTACAGGGCGACAAGCCGCGCCCGGCACTGGTGGCGCTGCACCGCAAACGCGTAGAGCAGGGCGAAACCAGCGTGCTGGTAGGGTTACAGTCGTTCGCCGAAGGGCTGGATCTTAAAGGTGACCTGCTATCCCAGGTGCATATCCATAAAATTGCTTTCCCCCCGGTCGACAGTCCGGTTATTTTGACCGAGGGCGAGTGGCTGAAAGCCTTAAGCGCTATCCGTTTGAAGTGCAGAGCCTGCCGAGCGCGTCGTTTAATCTTATCCAGCAGGTTGGCCGCCTGATCCGCAGCCATGACTGCTTCGGCGAGATTATTATTTATGACCGCCGTCTGATCAGCAAAAGCTATGGTGCGCGCCTGCTGGGTGCGCTACCGGTATTCCCAATAGAGCAGCCGCCCATGCCGGAGGGCGAGCTGCCGAAAGCCGTGACGCCTGCCGTGAGGCCAAAACCCGCAGGCAGGCGGCGTCGTTAATCGAGACAACCAGGCATGAGTATGGAATATAACAAGATTATTAAAGAGGTCGGGCGCGGCAAAAATCACGCGCGCGATATTGATATTGATACCGCCCGCGACCTGTATCGCCAGATGCTGGCCGGCAACGTGCCCGAGCTGGAGCTGGGCGGGATCCTGATTGCGCTGCGCATCAAAGGTGAAGGCGAAGAGGAGATGCTCGGCTTCTACCAGGCGATGCAGGAGCAGATGCCGCGGTTGAGGCCGCCTGCGCACCTGCCTATGCCTGTTGTCATCCCCAGCTATAACGGTGCACGCCGCCAGGGCAACCTTACGCCGCTGCTGGCGCTGCTGCTCTCTCGCCTCGGTTTCCCGGTGCTGATGCATGGCGTTAGCGACGATCCGACTCGCGTTACCAGCGAAGCGGTGTTCGCCGCACTGGGTATCGCGCCGGTGGCTTCAGCGGCTGAAGCGCAGGCCAAGCTGGACGCCGGTGAACTGGCGTTTATCACCATCGGAACGCTGTGCCCGGCGATGGAGCAGCAGCTCTCGCTGCGCTGGCGTATGGGAGTGCGCAACAGCGCCCATACGCTGGCTAAGCTGGCGACGCCGTTTGCCGAGGACGCTGCGCTGCGCCTCGCCAGCGTATCGCACCCGGAATATATCCCGCGCGTCGGCAAGTTCTTCAGCGATATTGGCGGGCGCGGGCTGCTGCTCAACGGCACAGAAGGGGAGGTTTACGCTAACCCGCAGCGCTGCCCGTCAATCAGCCTGATTGCCGGTGCACAGCCGGAGCAGCTGCTGGGGCGCCAGGATGAGCGGGTGCTGAGCGACGGTGCGTTGCCGGGTGCAAAGGATGCCGAAACCACCGCCGCGTGGATCCATCGTTGCCTGGCACAGGAAGTCCCGGTGCCGCAGTCGCTGCGGCTGCAGATCGCCTGCTGCTACCTTGCCACCGGGCGCGCCGCGGATCTCGATGGGGCGTTAGAGTTGATTGCTCAGGCGGGGTATTAAGGCGTAAAGGGACGACCGGAAAAATGGTCTTCATCACCGGGGCAACTCTCGGCACGGGACGACCGCAAAAAATGGTCGTCCCCTACAGGGGGGATAATATGGCCATTCTGTACATTGTCTTGTGTAGGGGCGGACCCTCTTTTCCGGTCCGCCTGCTGCGATGATCAACGTGGCAACAGCTGCTCTGCCAGCGCGGTCCACAGCGCAATACCGGGGCCGATCAGCGCATCGTTAAAATCGTAACCTGCATTGTGCAGCGGCGCTGACGGCGTCTCTCCATCCGCACCCAGCCAGAAATAGGCGCCCGGGCAGGCTTCCAGCATGCAGGCAAAATCCTCTGATGCCATCGACGGGTTCACATTCCACTGCACTTTTTCCGCAGGCAGCAAGGTTAATGCACAGTCGCGCACCCTGGCGGCTTCCTGCGCGTGGTTTGCGGTTACCGGATAATCGGTCTGATAGTCGATGCTGCCGTCAATGCCCAGCGGGGCGGTAAAGGTGGTGACAAACTCGTCAATCATCTGACGCACGCGCTGGCGCACATCGGCCTGCAGGCAGCGCAGCGTGCCGCGCAGCACCACATTTTCCGGGATCACGTTAATCGCTTCACCGCCGTTGATCTGCGTAATGCTGACCACCGCAGATGCCAGCGGTGACAGGCGGCGCGAAGGAATGGTTTGCAGCGCCAGGATCAGCTGCGCGGCGGCGACAATCGGGTCCGCGCCGTTTTCCGGCATCGCCGCATGGCAGCTGCGGCCGCGCAGGGTAATTTCAAACGAATCGAGCGACGCCATCATCGCCCCTTCATTAACCGCAACGTGCCCGGCGGGCAGCCCCGGCCAGTTGTGCATGCCGTAAATAGCATCCATCGGGAACAGGTTAAACAGCCCCTCTTCCACCATGCGTCGTGCGCCGCCGAGGTTTTCCTCCGCAGGCTGAAAGACAAAATGCAGCGTGCCACTAAAGTTGCGCGTGCTGCTCAGGTGCCTGGCAGCGGCCAGCAGTATCGCGGTATGGCCGTCATGGCCGCAGGCATGCATCACGCCGGGGCGGGTCGAGCGGTGAGCGGCGCTGCCTAATTCGGTGATTGGTAATGCATCCATATCTGCCCGCAGGCCTATCGTTGGGCCGGGGCCGTTTTCCAGCGTGCCCACCACGCCAGTGCCCGCCAGCCCACGATGCACCTGTAGCCCCATTGCGGTGAGCTGTTGCGCCACCATTTGAGCCGTTTGATGTTCCTGATAGCCCAGTTCAGGTTGGGCGTGCAGCATCCTGCGCCAGCCTGTGGCTTCTTCAATCAGCGAAAAGGGAATGGCCATCGGTTACGTCTCCTGTGCGGGGCGCTATTCACTTAGCGGGCAGGAAATAAGTTAGCATAAAACGCGGGTAAGAGGGGCAGTGATACGATGAAAAACGGGCCTGCAGACCAGGCCCGTTGCGGCGTTATTTGACCATTGGCAGATTGAGCTCGTGCTGATGAGCGCAGTTTTTGGCGATGTCATAACCGGCATCCGCGTGGCGCATCACGCCGGTGGCGGGATCATTCCACAGCACGCGGCCCAGACGCTTGTCGGCTTCTTTGGTACCGTCGGCGACAATGACGACCCCTGCATGCTGTGAGAAGCCCATACCCACGCCGCCGCCATGGTGCAGGCTGACCCAGGTCGCGCCGCCTGCGGTATTCAGCAGGGCGTTGAGCAGCGGCCAGTCAGAAACGGCATCTGAACCGTCCTTCATCGCTTCGGTTTCACGGTTTGGCGAGGCGACCGAGCCGCAGTCAAGGTGATCGCGACCGATGACAACGGGCGCCTTCAGCTCGCCGTTGCGCACCATTTCGTTAAAGGCCAGGCCCGCCAGATGGCGCTCGCCGAGGCCCAGCCAGCAGATACGCGCCGGAAGGCCCTGGAAAGCGATGCGCTCCTGCGCCATATCCAGCCAGCGGTGCAGGTTTTTATGGTCCGGGAACAGCTCTTTTAGTTTGGCGTCAGTCTTATAGATATCCTCCGGATCGCCAGAGAGAGCCACCCAGCGGAACGGGCCTTTACCTTCGCAGAACAGCGGGCGGATATAGGCAGGAACGAAGCCTGGGAAATCAAAGGCGTTTTTCACTCCTTCTTCCAGCGCGACCTGACGAATATTGTTGCCGTAGTCGACAGTGGGAATGCCCATATGGCAGAAGTCGAGCATCGCCTGAACGTGGACCGCCATCGAAGCGCGTGCCGCTTTTTCGACGGCTTTAGGATTCGTTTTGCGCTCGGATTCCCAGCGCGCCAGATCCCAGCCCGCAGGCAGATAGCCGTTAATCGGATCGTGCGCGGAGGTTTGATCGGTGACGATATCCGGCTTCATGCCGCCTGCTTTAGCACGCTTAACCAGCTCTGGCAGTATTTCGGCGGCGTTACCCAGCAGGCCAACGGAGATGGCACGCTTCTCTTTATTGGCTTTAGTAATGATATCCAGCGCTTCTTCAATGCTGTAAGCCTTGTAGTCGAGGTAGCGGGTGCGCAGGCGGAAGTCGATACGCGACTCCTGGCACTCCACTGCCAGCACTGATGCCCCGGCCAGCACGCCCGCCAGCGGTTGCGCACCGCCCATGCCGCCCAGCCCGGCGGTGAGGATCCACTTACCGATTAAGTCGCCGTCAAAGTGCTGGCGGCCGGCTTCGGCGAAGGTTTCAAACGTTCCCTGCACGATGCCCTGGGCACCAATGTAGATCCAGGACCCGGCGGTCATCTGGCCGTACATCATCAGGCCCGCTTTATCCAGCTCGTGGAAGTGGTCCCAGGTCGCCCAGTGCGGCACCAGGTTGGAGTTTGCGATCAGTACGCGTGGCGCATCGGCATGTGTGCGGAAAACGCCCACCGGCTTGCCGGACTGCACCAGCAGCGTCTCTTCCGGCTGCAGCGCTTGCAGTGAACGCAGGATCTGCTCGAAACACTCCCAGTTACGCGCCGCTTTACCAATACCGCCGTACACCACCAGATCTTCCGGGCGCTCGGCCACGTCCGGATCGAGGTTGTTTTGGATCATGCGGTACGCGGCTTCAATCAGCCAGTTGGCGCAGTGCAGAGTGCTACCATGCGGGGCACGAATGGTACGCGCGACGGCTTTGCTTACGGACTCGGTCATAACAGTTTCCTCCAAAGGATTAAGGCTTAGCGAGCGCGTGCGGGCAGCAGCGCGGCAATCATTTCCGGCCAGGTATCCTGGCTGGCCCACAGGCGCATCTGTTCAATATCAGGCGCCATCAGGCGATCTTTTTCGAGGTAAGGCACGCGCTGGCGAATGCTGGCCAACACCTGCTCCAGCTGCGGTGAACTGCGCAGCGGGCGATGGAAATCAATACCCTGCGCGGCGGCCATCGCTTCGATACCGACCACAGCGGCGGTGTTAAAGCACATGGCGCCGAGGCGACGCGCGGCGTAGGTTGCCATCGACACGTGATCTTCCTGGTTAGCTGAGGTTGGCAGGCTGTCGACGCTGCCCGGATGGGCAAGGGATTTGTTTTCTGAAGCCAGCGCGGCGGCGGTAACCTGGGCGATCATAAAGCCGGAATTGACCCCGCCATCGTTCACCAGGAACGGCGGCAGCCCGGACAGCCCGGTATCCAGCAGCAGGGCGAGGCGACGTTCGGAAATGGCACCGATTTCGGCCACCGCCAGCGCGATAATATCGGCGGCAAAGGCTACCGGCTCTGCATGGAAGTTGCCGCCGGAGATCACTTCACCCGTATCGGTGAATACCAGCGGGTTATCGGATGCGGCGTTAGCTTCGATCTGCAGCACTTTTGCTGCGTGGTTGAGGTTATCGAGGCAGGCACCCATCACCTGCGGCACGCAGCGAATCGAGTAGGGATCCTGTACGCGCCCGCAGTTGGCATGTGAAGGCAGAATATCGCTGCCCTCCAGCAGGGCACTGACCGCTGCGGCAACGTCAATCTGCCCCTGCTGGCCGCGTGCTTCATGAATGCGATGGTCAAAAGGTTTAAGCGAACCTTTAATCGCTTCCAGCGACAGCGACCCGGCTACCAGCCCGGCGGCGAAGGCGTTTTCTGCTTCGAACAGGCCGCGCAGTGCCAGCGCAGTAGACACCTGGGTACCGTTGAGCAGCGCCAGGCCCTCTTTCGGCCCCAGCACAAAGGGCTCCAGCCCGGCGAGGGCTAACCCCTGCGTGGCTGGCATCAGTTTGCCCGCCACGCGCACTTCGCCTTCACCCAGCAGCATCAGCGAGAGATGCGCCAGCGGGGCGAGATCGCCGGAAGCACCGACCGATCCTTTCTCTGGAATGCACGGCATCACACCCGCGTTAAACAGGCTAATCAGGCCGTCCACCAGTTCAATACGAATACCGGAGTGGCCGCGAGAAAGGCTGATCACTTTCGTCGCCATGATCACACGCGCGACATCATCCGGCAGCAACTCTCCGAGACCGACGCTGTGCGACAGGACCAGGTTGCGCTGCAGTTCGGCCAGGCGCTCGTTGGGAATGGTGGTTTGCGCCAGCTTACCGAACCCGGTATTGATGCCGTAGGTGACCTTGCCGGAGCTGACGATAGCATCCACGGTCGCACTCGCCTGCTGAATACGGCTGCGTGATGGCTCGTCCAGCGCCAGTTTTACCCCACCGCGATAAATCGCTTTTAGGGTGGCCAGGTCCACCTTGCCCGGTGTGAGCAGGCAATGATGTGTAGTCAGTGACATGGTATACTCCTGTATAGACAAGTGCGTGTGCAATGAATATGAGTCGAAGACATCATTGAGTGAATCACATGTGTATAGTCTTGTCTATACAACCAGCAAGAGTTGTGCCACCTGCGTCACAAATATGAATTTGGTTGCTTTGAGCGCACTTTTAAACTCGACTGACGCGCAGTAGGCGCCCTGCGCGACGCTGCGCGACGCTGCGCTGCACCATGCTGGTTCAATTTGCCATTTTCCGGTGCAAAGAGGATGTATATACATTCAAGAATGAAGTCAGTAAACTGCCCGTTATTACCACTACAAGGAACTTGCTATGGTCGTGCAGACTGCCATTTCACAACTCTCCGCCGCCATGAGCGATCAGCCCGCGCCAATCTATCAGCGTGTCAAGCAGGCGATTATCAGCCAGATTAGTGAAGGGGTATGGAAAGCCAACCAGCGCGTGCCGTCCGAAAGCGAACTGGTCAATGAACTCGGCGTCAGCAGGATGACCATCAACCGGGCATTGCGCGAGCTGACCAGCGAAGGTTATCTGATGCGTATGCAGGGCGTGGGGACCTTTGTCGCGGAGATGAAAGGCTACACCGCGATGTTGGAAGTGCATAATATTGCTGAAGAGATTGCCCAGCGCGGCCATAGTCACAGCTGCAAAATTCTCACGCTGCGCGAAAGCAAAGCCGATCCAGAGCAGGCGGCGGTGCTCGGATTAACGACCGGGCAAACGCTGTTCCAATCGCTTATCGTCCATTTTGAAAATGACCTGCCGGTGCAGCTGGAAGAGCGCGTCGTCAACCCGCTGGTGGCGCCTGATTATCTGCAGCAGGATTATCACAGCCAGACGCCGTACACCTATCTGATGCGCGTCGCCCCATTAACCGCCGGGGAACATATCGTTGAAGCGGTGCTGCCGGATGCCCAGCAGTGCCAGCTTTTGGCCATTGAAGCGCAGGAGCCTTGCCTGCTGATCCGCCGCCAGACCTGGAGCGACAGCAAAGTGGTGACCTATGCAAAGCTGCTCTACCCGGGGTCGCGCTACAAGCTGCTGGGGCGTTTTAAGAGCCACGGCTGAGGTCGTCAGCCAAGGCAAAATATAGGATGGATTTTAATTTCATCAGATAATCAAGGATTGATAGTAAAATAGAAATAAGTGTACGATAAAAGTGAATTTATAACTCAGGGAGCTAGTACAGAATGGACATCAAAAAATATTTGCGCATATTTGTAATGCTGGTTATCGCTGTTTTTGCTGTAATCTTTGTTTTTTTTCTTTGTAAGTATGTTTATTGTGTTAAAAGAGATGATTGATAATGGTGGTATTTACGCTTTTAATTCGGGTAATCTGATTGGTCATCTCCTAATACTTCTTTTTTCGGCAGGAATTATTTACTTTTCCATGAAGATATCCTGCCGTTTAAAAACTGGCTGATTCTACTGGCTAATGCCGTTTATCACGGTTAGGGCAATGATGCGCCTCGCTCCTTTAACCGGCGGGGAGCATATTGTTTAAGCGATACTTCCGGGCGCGCAACTCGCATAATCAGGTGCTGATGGTTAAATGGCATGAAATTTACTATGCAGGTGAATTTTAGTTAAGGGAGGCTGTAAAGAATGGATATTAAAAAATATTTGCGCATGTTTGTGATGCTGGTTATCGCTGTTTTTTCTGTAATCTTTGTTTTTTTGTTTGTGAGCATGTTTTTTGTTATTAAGATGTTGATTGATGATGGTGGAATATATACTCTCAATGCTGGAGATATGATCGGTCATCTCCTTATAATGCTTTTCTCGGCAGGGATTATTTACTTTTTGCTGAAAATCTCCTGCCGTTTTAAAGCGGCTGATTCTACTGGCTAAGGCCGTCTACCACGGTAAGGACGATATTTTCAAATTCACCTGGATTTTTTTAGCAATTGATATCGCCTCGATGAAGGGTTCGAGGTGGTCTTCAACGATGTAATAGAGAAGATCCAGATCTCCGCTATCCTTTAATCGGTAATAAATTTTCGGTGACTCATTAAACAATCGTTGTGAAGCGTATATTGCTCTGGCGCGTGCTCCTCCCAGTAGAAGCGCTGTGGAAAAGATGGCATTGACACCAATGCGGTTTAAAAGTTTATTGGCAAGCAGTGATGTCATATCCTGCATCAACACTTTATTAATAAAAATATCTCCGGTCATCTTGCCGAGTTTGCCAGGAACCAGTTCCAATATTTTTTCCGGAATATAGGCAGTGAATTCACTAGCAACTATTTTTACAATGTCTGTTATTCGAACTCTGAAGCTGCCTTTTTTAAGGTTTTTATTAACCTGATGGTTTCATTTTTATTCCTTCCTCTATTATCACTATCGAAGTACTCATAGGTTAAATAACCCACGTCTCTTGAAAAGTCCAACACCACATCACCCGTAGCTTCTGAGTATTTCATGTAGGCTGATTGTTTTCTTTTCTGCAATGTAGACAGTATTTGCTTTGCAATTAATTCTGGCTCAGTCATGCTACGTCCTTATATATTTAAATATCCATGATAAACTCTGATTTATCCAGCTAAACTGCGCGACACTTTGGCTTTTAACGTTCCCCACAGCAGCTGCGCGTTTTCGCTCAGCGGGATAAACTCCCCGGCACCTTCCCCCCACCAGGCGCCCTGGCCTGCGTCCAGCACCCCATCTGCGCACTGCCACTCTCCGGCAATCACATACACCACGCCGCTAACCTCATCCTGCGGGGCAAAGCGCTGGGTGGCGATCCCTGCCGCCGGCTGATAGCGGCTGCGGCGCGCCATAATATTGAAGTCAGTGCTGCAACCGCCTGCCAGACGGGCGGCAATAGCCTCTTCACCCGGAAAAGCGAACGGCTGATTAAGGGCAAGATGCTGGATAAGCGCGCCCTGGCGGTAGAGTGCGACATCGCCGCTCAGCAGAGTGATAATGCGGTCAATGCCGGGAAATGTGGAAAAATCGCCGTCGCTGGCGATGGTGGCGATGCTGATGCGCCAGTCGAAATCCACCACGCCGGGCGGATAGCTGATGATTTCCCGCGTCTCACCGCCGCCGTTGCGCCAGCGGCTGACGGGTAACTGCTGACTGTCGTAACGCCGGATCATCGCAGTGCCTCCAGGGCTTCGCGCAGATCGGCATCGATCTCAGCCTGCTGCGCATGCATACCGTCGTTAATCCGCTGCTGCCGGCGACAAACACGTCTTGAATCTGCGCGCGGTTGCCGGCAAACAGCCAGCGGTTCAGCAGTGACGCATCCGGCGTGCTGGCGAGCAGGGCGTCGTCGGCCAGCACCAGCCAGTCGGCACGATAGCCCACCTGCAGGCTGCCAATTTTCACCCCGCAGGCCTGCGCACCGCCGCTCAGCGCCTGCTGATACAGCACATCACCCACCGAGGGTTGCTGCGCGGTAACGATGCGGTTGCGGCGGCGGTCACGCAGGCGCTGGGCGTACTCCAGCCAGCGCAGCTCCTCGACGACATCCAGCGAGACATGGCTGTCGGAGCCAATTCCCCAGCGGCCACCCTGCGCCACATACTGCGTGGCGGGGAAGATGCCGTCACCGAGGTTCGCTTCGGTGGTCGGGCACAGGCCAGCAACGGCCTGGCTGGCGGCGAGGCGCGCGATTTCAGACTCATCCAGATGCGTGGCGTGGATCAGGCACCAGCGCGCATCCACGGCAAAGCGGTCCAGCAGCCAGCTAACCGGGCGCTCACCGCTCCACGCCAGCGAGTCGTTGACCTCTTTCTCCTGTTCGGCAATATGAATATGCACCGGCAGGTCGGATGGGCTATTTTCCAGCACCTGGCGCATCTGCTGCTGGTTAACGGCGCGCAGTGAGTGGAAGCACAGCCCCTGATTCAGCAATGGCTTAGCGGCGATTTTCTGTCGCAGGCGCTGCTGCTGCGCCAGGTAGCTGTCGGCATCCTGAATAAAGCGCTTTTGCCCGAGCTGCGCGGGCTGGCTACCGAATCCGGCAAAGCTGTACAGCACCGGCAACATAGTCTGGCCGATGCCGCTGCGCTCTGCCGCGAGGATCAGCGCATCCAGCATCGCGTCATCAGGGTAAGGTTGACCGTCGGGCTGATGGTGAAGATAGTGGAATTCCGCCACCTGGGTATAGCCGCCTTTCAGCATATCGACATAAAGGTGGCTGGCGATCGCGGTCACTTGCGCAGGCGTCAGGCGCTGCACCATGTGGTACATCAGTTCGCGCCAGGTCCAGAAGCTGTCCTGCGGATTACCGGCAACTTCGGCCAGCCCGGCCATGGCGCGCTGGAAAGCGTGAGAATGCAGGTTAGCCATCGCCGGAAGCACGCTACCCTTAAGACGCAGTGCATCCTGTGGCGTACTGTTGGCGGTGAGAGCGGCGATGTTACCCAGATGATCGACTTCAATCAGGACATTATGTTGCCAGCCTTCAGCCAGCAGGGCGCGGGGCGCAAAAAAGCGAGTCATGGTTGCTTCCTGTGCAATGAGGTTGTATATACATATACATACTTATGAAACAACAGTAAAGCGCACAACGCAGGAGAGCGGATGAACCAGCAACTCAGCTGTGACCATTTATGGTTCGGCGCCGATGTCGTCACTATGCGCGACGGGCGCTATAGCATTATTGAACAGGGCGCGATCGCCGTGAGTGGCGAAAAAATCGTCTGGATCGGGCCTTTATCACAAAGTGCGCATATTGTGGCGCAGCAGCGTACCGACCTTGGCGGCGGTATCGTTACGCCAGGGTTGGTGGATTGTCATACCCACCTGGTCTTTGGCGGCGACCGCAGTCACGAATTTGAGCAGCGACTGAACGGCGTCAGCTACAGCGAGATTGCTGCGCAGGGCGGGGGGATTATCTCTACGGTGCGCGCGACGCGGGCGGCGTCGCAGGATACGCTGGTGGCCAGCGCCCGTCAGCGCCTGGGGCATCTGTTGGCAGAGGGTGTCACCACCGTCGAGATTAAGTCCGGTTATGGGCTGGAGATTGACAGTGAGCTGCGCATGCTAAAAGCCATCCGTCAGCTGGCTACAGAAGTGCCCGCGCAGGTGGAAGCCACCTGTTTAGCGGCGCATGCGGTGCCGCCGGAATACAAAGACCAGCCCGATGCCTGGGTCGAGGTGATTTGCCAGCAGCTGCTGCCGCAGGTCGCTAAAGAGAAGCTGGCGGATGCGGTTGACGCTTTCTGTGAGCATCTGGCGTTTTCACCTGAGCAGGTTAGCCGGGTGTTCAGCGCTGCACAGCAGCTTGGTCTGCCGGTTAAACTGCACGCTGAGCAGCTCTCTTCCCTGGGCGGCGGTGCGCTGGCAGCAGGGTTTAACGCGCTGTCAGCTGACCATCTTGAATACGCCACTGAACGTGACGTGGCGGCGATGGCGCAACACGGCACGGTGGCGGTGCTGCTGCCGGGCGCCTTCTACCTGCTGCGCGAAAAGCAGCATCCTCCGGTTGAACTGTTCCGCCGCTATCAGGTGCCGATGGCGCTGGCGAGCGATGCCAATCCGGGCACCTCGCCCGCGCTGTCGCTGCGCCTGATGCTCAATATGGGTTGTACGCTATTCGGCATGACGCCGGAAGAGGCGCTGGCTGGCGTCACGCTGCACGGCGCGCGCGCGCTGGGGCTGGCCGAGCGGATAGGCTCGCTGGAGGTCGGTAAGCTGGCGGACTTTGTGCACTGGCCGCTGACGCGCCCGGCAGAACTGGTTTACTGGCTCGGCGGGCAGCTGCCGTGCCGGGTGGTGTTTAGAGGTGCAGACCGAGGAGAACAACGATGAACGCTTTTCAATTCAGCGCCGGTAAACTGCCGCTGCTGCTGAGTATTCCCCACGCGGGAACGCTGTTAACACCAGAAGTGGAAGCCGGGCTGAGTGATGCGGCAAAAGGTTTGCCGGATACCGACTGGCATATTCCAAAACTGTACGATTTCGCCCGTGAGATGGGCGTCAGCGTGCTGGTGGGAAACTATTCACGCTTTGTGATCGATTTGAACCGTCCGCCGGATAATCAGGCACTCTACACCACGGCCACCACGGGTCTGTACCCGGAAACGCTGTTTGACGGCACGCCGACTTTCAAGCGGGCATGACGCCAACTCCGCAGCAGCGGGCGGGCTATCTGCAGCATATCTGGCAGCCGTATCATGGCAAAATTCAGCAGGAGCTGGCGCGTATCAAGCAGCAGCACGGCTATGCGCTGCTGTTTGATGCCCACTCGATCGCTTCAGTGATCCCCCGCCTGTTCGAGGGGCAGCTGCCTGACCTGAATCTCGGCACCAACGACGGAGCAAGCTGCAGCCCACGTCTGGCGCAACAGCTGACCGCACGCTGTGGCGCACAGTCGCAGTTTAGCTGGGTGCTGAACGGGCGCTTCAAGGGGGGATACATTACGCGCGCCTATGGCAAACCGCAGGAGAACCAGCACGCGGTGCAGCTGGAACTGGCGCAGTGTAACTACATGGAAGAAGCACCGCCGTTCAAATGGCGTGGGGATAAAGCGGCTCAGCTGCAGCCGCTGCTGCAGCAGCTGATTGACACGCTGTTGCAGTATCACAACCGCTAACGCGCCTGCGGTCAGGCCCTGCTGCTACAGCAGTAGGGTTTCAATATCTCGCCAGTTTTCCACGCGACGGTAGCCCGTAACCAGACGGTTGTGTGGCGCAGAGTAGAGAAGGCCTTCCCCGCAGAAATTGACGAAGTTAAACGCATTGTCGTCGATCATATAATCGGCATTGATAATACTTTTGTTGCCGCAGAACACAATATGGCTTGGTCTGATATCAGGGAAATGCGTCTTCAGCCACTGAAATTTGGCGTTAAACGAGGTCGGGACCTCCATTGCGGCGGTGGTAATAAAAATCTCGTACCGCTCGCTCAGCCGGGCAATCACCCGCTGGCTGTCTTCGATAACGTCGAGGTCAGCAAAGAATGTCGGGTCGCTCACGACCAGCTCAAAAAGCTCTCCCAGCCGGTCAGGGTCATCCTGGTGCAGCTGAAACAGGTTCAACTCTTCGGGCGCCAGCCGTTGGGAAAAATGCGTGTTCCATGTT
Source organism: Avena atlantica (assembly GCA_910589765.1). Classification (NCBI taxonomy): domain Eukaryota; kingdom Viridiplantae; phylum Streptophyta; class Magnoliopsida; order Poales; family Poaceae; genus Avena; species Avena atlantica. The sequence goes on along the minus strand of CAJUWN010001535.1, from coordinate 1,048,343 downwards.
TTTACCATTTTAGGATGAAAGTCAGCGATAACCTCATCCATATCGATAGCAATGCGTTTCATAATCACTCCATGACTTCTCTGTTATTCAGCCCCGCATGATAACAAAAAAGCCCATCGCGTAAAGGCGACGGGCTTCATTTACAGCCTCAATGCGCTGAAATTAGGCCAGTTCCAGCACCACTTCCTGCGGCTCAAAACGCAGGCTCAGCATATCCAGCCGTTCAACCCGTATCCAGTGCAGCACATCACGGGCAATGGGGTGGCTGAGTTCGGTAATGGCAAACGCCAGCGCCCGATACCGATCGCAAAAAACGGTGAATATCTACTTGCGCGCATCCGGCCGGACCATATCAAAGCGTAGCGCCTCGCTGATGCCGTAATAGGCGCTTGGGCCGCCGGCACGCAGGATCGGTTCGGCCTTCGCCGTCTGATAGATACCGTCGACCAGCAGCTCATCATCAATATGAATCGCCACCACTTCTCCCAGCACCAGCCAGGTCGGGATCTGTTCACCGTCGGCACTCTGCAACTGAATGCACTGCGACAGGCGGCACTCAAAATTGACCGGGCTTTCCGCCACCATGCTGACACTCACCTGCGTGGCAGGGACAGCCGTCAGACCGGCATAAGTGAACTCATCTTCGCCGTGCGGCAGCGAGGCTGAGCTTTCATTCATCGGCACCGCCAGCGGGCGGGTCGCGAGGTTCCAGACAAATTCGCCGGTCTCCTGGATATTGGCCACGCTGTCTTTCCAGCCGCTGCTGGCGAAGCCGATGATCGGCGGGCGGTAGTTAAAGCAGTTAAAGAAGCTGTAGGGCGCCAGATTGCGCTGCCCGCTGGCGTTTTGCGAACTGATCCAGCCAATCGGGCGCGGGCCGATAATCGCATTCAGCGGATCGTGCGGCAGGCCGTGGCCCAGCTTCGGTTGATAGGAATAGCGTGTACGTGACATAAAACCTCCCTGAAAAAATTGTGTAACGCGGAAAAATGGCGTCAGTGGTTTACCATTATTACCACAGCAGGTATCTTACGCGCCTGCCGATAAGAGAGCCGCCAATGAAAACCCCCGTCGAAAAAAATGTGCTTCACCCGCGTAACCGCCACAGCGGCCGCTATGATTTCGCTGCGCTGATTGCCAGCCATCCCCCGCTGGCACCGTTTGTGGCGGTCAACAACTGGGGCAGCGAGTCAATCGACTTCGCCAACCCGGATGCGGTGAAGGCGCTGAATCAGGCGCTGCTGCACCATTTTTACGGTATCGCCCACTGGGATATCCCACCGGGTTTTCTCTGCCCGCCGGTGCCGGGGCGCGCTGACTACATCCACCACCTGGCCGACCTGCTGGCGGAAGATAACCGCCGCGTGGTGCCGCGTGAAATTAACGTGCTGGACGTCGGCTGCGGCGCCAACCTGATCTACCCGCTGATTGGCCACAGTGAATACCAGTGGCGCTTTACCGGCAGCGAAGTGAACGAGCAGGCGATGGCCGGCGCTAACGGCATTATTGCCGCGAATCCGGGCCTGAATCGCGCTATCCGCCTGCGCCGCCAGAAAGACCCCAAAGCGATCTTCAACGGCGTGATCCACAAAAGTGACTTCTATCAGGCCACGCTGTGTAACCCGCCGTTCCACGCCTCGGCGGAAGAGGCGCATCAGGGCAGCCAGCGTAAGCTGCGCAACCTCGGCCTGGACCGTAAATCCCCGCTAAACTTCGGCGGCCAGCAGGACGAACTGTGGTGCGAAGGCGGCGAAGTGGCCTTTATCCTGCGCATGATCGAGGAGAGCGTCAGCTTTGCCCGCCAGTGCGTGTGGTTCACCACGCTGGTATCGCGCAAAGAGCACCTGCCGGAGCTGTGGCGCGCGCTGGAAGAGGCCGACGTCGCCGCCGTGCGCACCATCGATATGGCGCAGGGGCAGAAGCAGAGCCGCTTTATTGCCTGGAGCTTTATGGAACAGCCGCAGCGCACACGCAACCTTCATCTTTGAAGCCGTAGCTGCGTTGGCTGCATGCGTTCACCCCAGTCACTTACTAAAGTAAGCTCCTGGGGACTCACGCATTTGCCGCCTTGCCACAACTCCAAATATTTTGGTTGCGTAAAGTTGCCATAACTTACTCCGGTGCCGTCAGTGCTTTATAACTGGCGGCACCTTCAATATCGACCCCGCTCTGCATCACCTGCACCGTCTGGTGCGGTGCCTTAATGCCTGCCTTATCAAAGTGCTTCTTCACCATGCCATCCAGCGCGAAACGCACCGTCCACTGCTTCAGTGGTTGAGTAGTAAACGACACGCGCACGGTAAATGACTGATTGGTCAGCCCGACCAGCCCGGCAAATGACGGCTCGCCGATCACCATACCGCGAATGCTCTCGTCTTCCAGCAGCTCCTTCACCGCCGCCTGCAGCGTGGCGTTCACCTTTTCAGTCTCTTCACGACGGTCAACATCATAGTTGGCGACAAACGAACCGATGCCGCGCACGAAGTTGGCAAAGGTGGTAATCGAAGACCACGGGATAATATGGTAAGCCCCGGTATCCTGACGCACGCCGACCGAGCGGATAGACATGCGCTCCACGGTGCCGGTGATGGCGCCAATGGTCACCAGATCGCCGGTATTCATGCCGTTCTCGAACTGGATAAAGATGCCGGTAATAATATCCTTCACCAGCGTCTGCGAACCAAACGACACGGCCAGGCCCAGCGCCCCGGCCCCTGCCAGCAGCGGGGCGATATTCACGCCAATCTCCGACAGCAGGATCATGATGGTGATGGTACTGATAATTACCGCCAGTGCATTACGGAACAGCGTCAGCAGGGTACGCGCGCGGGCGCTCGGCATCGGCCGTCCGTGCGAGTCAGACGCCAGCCGGCTTTCGATCATGCTGGCCAGCAGCGTCCAGCCCACGGCGGAGAAGAACAGGATCACCACGATGCGGATCAGAATATCCACCAGCTTCTCGCCCGCGCCGACCGTCAGCCAGTGCCACAGATCAAACAGGTTCCAGGCATTAAGCAGCAGCAGGGTGACGGCAAACACGGTGATCACGCGCGCCAGCTTGAGCATTGCCGACACCCAACCGTTGACCCGGCTTTGCAGCTCGGGGTAGTTACGCCGCAGCTCCGGGGAGAGCACGATAGTTTTGCCAATCCAGCGCGTCAGCATGCCGGAAACCAGCGCGCCGATGCCGACAATCGCCAGCGAGCGCACTGTGGCGGCCATCATAAACTGCAGGCTGTCGCCAGGGTTGAACATTGAAAACAGGAACAGCGCAATAAAGTAGGCGCTCGCCAGCCAGTGCCACACCAGCGCAAACGCACGGATAAATAGCGCAAAGAAAGAGAGCGAGCGGTCTGCCAGGCGCGCCAGCTCCTGCTGGATATTGCGCCGGTTATGGAAAATCAGATACAGCGCCCACAGGGTGATCAGCCCCATGATCGCCACGTTAACCAGCGCTGCAACCTGCACGTTCACCTGATTCGCCACAATCGGCACAATCACCAGCAGGCCGTAGCCAATCAGCCCGCTCAACCAGCTCAGGCGCGTATTCCAGTAGTGAGCGCGGCCGTCGGAGAGGTGGAAGAAGCGCAGCTCGGGAAAGCGCGGGCAGAACATCAGGCGCAGGATGGCCTTGAAGAATTCAATGAGCGCAAAGGCGTTAAGGAACAGCCCCTGCTGATAGGCGATGGTGCGGCTCCCGGCGTTCATATTGTCACTGAGGATCTGCCCGACGACCAGCGCCAGCGCCAGCAGCAGCAGGTCGATGATAAAGGCCGCGGCAATCATCCCCGGCAGGTGCAGCCAGCTGCGGCGGTCGGCATTCTTCTGCCGCCCCCACGCGCCCATGCGGCGGTACAGCGGGGAGACCGCCCAGCGCACCAGCCAGTAGAACGTAAATAGCGCGCCCGCCAGCATGGCGAAATGGCTCAGCGCGTTGAAAAATGTCTGATGATTAAAGGGCTTATGCGGAGCATTAACGATGCTGCTGTGCAGCTGCTGCAGCCGTGAGGCAAACTCGGCGCCAAAGTGGCGGCTGACGTCGGTGACGCCCTGCAACACGGTTTTATCTTCATCCTCTTTCGGGGGCGTGAGCACCGGCGCTTTGCCCGACGGCTGCGCGGCAGCGGCGTTTCGCAACTGTGCAATCAGCTCCTGGCGCGACGGGTCGTCAGCGAGAATATTTGCCAGCGCAGCATAGGCGGCTTTTTTATCATTAAGATCCGGCTCGGCCTGAGTATCGCTGTTCTGCTGGGAGTGTGAAGCGGCAACGGCGGCGGCGGGCAGGCTGACGGCCTGTGACTGCGGCACACCGATAAACAGCAGCAGCAGCAATGTGATACGCAGCGTGCTGGCGAATCCTGTCATCCTCTTCTCCTCGGTTAGCGCAAAGCAGAAAAGTATAGACCCTGATTATCGGGTGGGGGAGGAAGAGGGCATTTTGCGATAAATTGAAAGCAGGGGCAGCGGGCGCCGCCCCTGAACAGATTACGACACGTGCTGCAGGAACTCACGCAGACGGTCGCTTGGCGGGTTGCTGATCAACTCGTCAGGATTACCATCCTCGGCGATGCGGCCCTTATCGATAAAGATCAGGCGCGAAGCCACTTTCTGGGCGAAGCCCACTTCGTGCGTGACGATCACCATCGTCATGCCTTCTTCGGCGAGGTCCTGCATCACTTTCAGCACCTCGTGGCGCAGCTCCGGGTCGAGGGCCGAGGTTGGCTCATCAAACAGCATCATCTTCGGTTTAACCGCCAGCGCACGGGCAATCGCCACGCGCTGCTGCTGACCACCGGAAAGCTCGGAAGGGAAGTGGTTGGCGCGCTCGGCCAGCCCGACTTTGCCCAACAGCTCACGCGCCAGGCGCTGGGCTTCGGCTTTCTTCGTGCCGCGCACGCGGATAGGGCCAAAGGCGACGTTATCCAGCGCGCTCATCTGTGGGAACAGATGGAACTGCTGGAATACCATCCCGGCTTCCTGACGGATTAGGCGGTCATCAACTTTTGGGTCGTTAACCTTTTTGCCATCGACGATCAGATCGCCGCTGGTGATCTCTTCCAGCTTGTTAATGCAGCGCAGCAGCGTGGATTTACCGGAGCCGGATGGCCCGATAATCACCACCACTTCACCCTGATTGATTTTCAGATCGATGTTGTGCAGCACCTGGGTAGCACCGAAGTGCTTGGATACGTTTTTAAATTCAATCACAGGATTTTCATCCTTCTCTCAAGGCGACGTAGAACAAAGCTCAGCACCAGCGTAATAATCAGATAAATAACGGCAACGGCGCTCCAGATCTCCAGCGCGCGGAAGTTACCGGCAATAATTTCCTGGCCCTGACGGGTCAGTTCCGCCACGCCAATGACGATAAACAGCGAGGTGTCTTTGATGCTGACAATCCACTGGTTACCCAGCGGTGGCAGCATGCGGCGCAGCGCCAGCGGCATAATCACGTAGCACAGCGTCTCGCGGCTGGAGAGGCCCAGCGCCAGACCGGCTTCACGGAAGCCACGGTTGATCGACAGCACCGCACCACGGGTAATTTCCGCGATGTAGGCGCCGGAGTTGATCATGATCGTGACCACTGCAGCGGTCAACGCATCGATTCTGAAGTCAGGCAGTGCCATAGGCAGAGCAAAATAGATAAACATCACCTGCACCACAATCGGGGTGCCACGGATCAGCTCGATAAAGACCAGCGCGATGTTACGTGAAATCCAGCCGCCGTAAGCGCGGGCAAAGCCAGCGGCCAGGCCGATAATCACGCCGCCCAGCAGGCCCAGGACCGAAATCCACAGGGTCATTTTGGCGCCTTCAAGCAGGATTGGAATAGCAGGCCAGATGGCGCTCCAGTCAAACTGCATGTTAATTCTCCGGATCTAAAACCATTTTTGTTGAAGTGGAAAAAACGCAGAGGCAGAAATCCCGTTCTCTGCGTTTAAGCTAAACGCTGTTTTTATAATTATTTAGGTTCGCTGCCGAACCATTTTTTGTACAGTGTGTTGTAAGTGCCGTTGTCGCGCAGCGTTTTCAGCGCGCCGTTCACTTTTTCACGCAGGTCGTCGCTGCCTTTCGGGAACGCGATACCGTACTGCTGTGCTTCAATAGAGTCACCGACGGTTTTGAACTTACCTTTACCAGCGGTATGGATGTAATAGAGGATATTTGGCGTATCGTGCAGCACGCCGTCAGCACGGCCAATACCGAGTTCCATATAGGCGTTGTCAATGTTCGGGAACTGACTCAGCTCTTTGGTTTTGATGTGCTCTTTTGCGTAATCAACCGAACCGGTGCCGCTTTTCACTGCCAGCACTTTGCCTTCCATGTCTTTGATGCTTTTCACTTTGTCGTTATCGGCACGCACCATCAGCAGCAGGCCGCTTTTGTAATAACCGTCGGAGAATTCGATCGCTTTCTTACGTTCGTCAGTAATGGTGATACCGGCCAGCGCAAGGTCAACGTTACGGGTTTGCAGTGCAGGAATAATGCCGCTGAAATCCATTGGCTTCAGGGTGTATTCCATATTCAGCTGCTTCGCGATGGCATCCCACAGGTCGATGTCGAAACCGACATACTTGTCACCCTGTTTGAATTCAAAAGGGACGAAAGCGGTGTCGGTAGCAACGACCAGCTTTTTGTCGGCAGCTGTGGAAGACATAGCAAATGCCAGCGTCAGCGCGGCAAGTGAAACCTTAAAAATTGACTTCATCATTTTATCCTTATCGCTTTTCAGGAAAGGTCTTTCCCAATTAAATGCCCGCAGCCCTATGGAAGAATCGTGCCAGGTTTGCAATGACGATGAAAAACAGCGGGTTAATTGCGATTTTTCTTAAAGCAGCTGATACGATTCAGGCTGTTGCACTCTTTTGGTGCCTTGTTTTGGTGCGTGATGTTTTTTGTGGTGCAGGGCAGTTTTAACAAATTATCGGATAAAGACAACAGATAATGTCGCACGGTAACAATTTATTGCTATGGAGTTCTGATTTTTAACCTGGAAAGGGGGGAGAAGCGCTCAATTTGCCGGGCGGCTGCTGGGAGCGGTGGGTAAAAAAAAGCAGCTGACGCGGCAGCTGCTTAGGGTTCAGGGTTTCCAAAAGCTGCGCCGGACAGGGCGCAGTAACGGAACTATTCGATGTTAGATTCGATAAACCACAGGAACTTATCGAGGTCGCGAGAAGCCGCGGTGAAGATATCGGCGGTGTCTTCATCCGGCACTTCGCTAATCGCTTTGCGCGTGTCGTTAGCAACCACTGCGTAGCGGTCAGCCAGCGCTTTCAGGTGATCCTGCACGCTGTGAATATTCAGCGGGTAGCTTTTCAGCGGAGTTTTATCCTTCACGATCTGCACTGTGCCTAGCGCCACGCCACCTAACTGCACCACACGTTCTGCAATGGTGTCCTGGTGCTCGGTAATTGCGGTGCGGAATCCATCCAGCATCTCATGCACGCCAATAAAGTTCGCGCCACGCATGTTCCAGTGCGCCTGCTTGGTGATCAGCGACAGATCGATAAACTCGGTAACCAGACGATTAAGCACCTCGATAGTGGCTTTTTTCTCGTCTTCAGCCACGTCGTTACGGGTGTAAATCAGATCGGAAGATTTTGCTTTAACCAGTTTAGCGGTACTCATATTAATATCCTCTTAATAGTCAGGTTGTCCTAATACGGGATTAAGTATAGCACCGCTTTTAAAGCCTGCCTGGAAGTTAGCGCCTATTGATGGGATAGCAGCACGCTGTTGACTAAATAAACGTAAACTGGCCCTTTTTTAAATAAGGATAAGAATGATTTTCATTGTTATTGTGGTTTTATCTTGTTGTTTTGTAATGACTTTATTTTTATCATGCTGCTGGCTTTATTTTTTTAATTAAAAGAATAACAAAATATGTCAGAGAGGAGTAATTAACCTTTTATTCACCTGAGGGTATTTTGTTATTAACTAATAAGATAATTCTCACCCGGCAGCGATTATACCAGCAGGTGAGAACCGTTTATTCTCTTAGCTCACTGACCGGGTCGATTTTTTGCTTCGACGGGCGCATGGTCAAGGTAGAGCCCGCCGAGGCGGCAATGATAGCCAGCAGCGCCAGCCACTGTACCAGGCTCAGAACCTCACCCAAAAACAGCATGCCTGAAATGGCCGCCATCGCCGGTTCCAGGCTCATTAACGTCCCGAACGTTTTAGCCGGCAGGCGCGTCAGGGCCACCATTTCCAGCGAATAGGGCAGGGCGCTGGAGAGCACGGCTATCGCCAGGCCAATCGGAATTAAAGAGAGCGTCCAGACCCCGGGGTTGGCATAAATCAGCCCGAGCGGAACAAACACCAGTGAGCCAATCAGCGACCCCGCCGCGACGGTGGCAGGTCCGTGCTGACTGCCCGCCCGCTGCCCGGCAAGGATATACAGCGCCCACAGTGCGCCCGCGGTGAGGGCCAGCAACGCCCCTTCTGGATCTACACTTCCGATGTCGTGGCCGATTGGCAGTAAGAAGTAAAGGCCGACCACCGCCAGCGCCACCCAGATAAAATCCAGCGGTCGGCGCGAACCCATCAGCGCCAGCACCAGCGGACCGGTGAACTCCAGCGCCACGGCAATGCCGAGGGGAACGGTGCGGATCGCCAGATAAAAGCTATAATTCATCCCGCCGAGCGCCAGACCATAGATTGCCAGCGGTACCAGCTGGCTGCGGCTGAATCGCAGGCGCCAGGGTTTGAAAATCAGGCACAGTATCAGGGTGCCCAGCCCAAGTCGCAGCGCAGTGATACCCGGCGCGCCCACGGTCGGAAACAGGGTTTTCGCCAGCGCGGCGCCTCCCTGAATCGAAGTCATTGCAATGATGAGTACCAGAACCGGTAACCAGACAGCGTGCTTTGCATGAGTTAAGGACATCCTGTATTCCAGCCTTTGTTGATCCGTGACATGAAAATGACGGCCTCAGTGTACTGTAAGGCGAAAAAAAACGCTGTGAGCGGGCAAAAAAATTGTCAGGAAAGGGTGAAAATAGGGCCATTCTGGTAAAGAAATGTCAAAATCAATTAGGAATTATCTCAATGAACCTTTTTTACAGTGATATTTGCCCGGCAGGATTTGGTGATAATCATAAGTAAAAAGAATGACATACATTGCATCATTAACTTTCTGTTACACCAAACTTTTCATTAGACAATGAAATCAGGGCAGAGTTTCTTGCTGTTTTTTGTTATATTTTCAGCGTTGTCAGGAGAGAAGTACTTTCACATTTGAGGTGGTTTATGAAAAAAATTGCATGTCTTTCAGCACTGGCTTGCGTTCTGGCAGTATCTGCTGGTTCAGCAATGGCAAAAAGCACCGTTTCTGCTGGTTATGCGCAGAGCGACTATCAGGGCGTTGCTAACAAAGCTAACGGCTTCAACCTGAAGTACCGCTACGAAAACGGCAGCGATGCTCTGGGCTACATCGGCTCTTTCACTTACACAGAGAAAGATCGTACTGACGCAGGCGACTACATCAAGGGCCAGTACTACGGCATCACTGGTGGTCCAGCTTACCGTCTGAACGACTGGGCAAGCATCTACGGCGTTGTAGGTATCGGCTACGGTAAATACCAGTACAACGAACCAAACCGTGAAAAATCTGATTCAAGCGACGTAGGTTTCTCCTACGGTGCTGGCCTGCAGTTCAACCCAATCCAGGACATCGCTCTGGACGTGGGCTACGAGCAGAGCCGTATCCGCAGCGTTGACGTTGGCACCTGGACTGCTGGCGTAGGTTACAGCTTCTAAGTTGTCACCGCCAGAACCGTTTACCGGTTCAGCGCTGAAGAATCCGCCCCAAGGGGCGGATTTTTTTTATCTATTTTCCGAACGGATCCTGCTGAAGCTGGCTGAACGGCAGGCGCTGAAGCTTGAAGTTGGTCACTTCAATCGGCGGCGCTTTATCAGCGGAAACAAACCGATAGCCCGGCGCAATTTCCCGCGCCTGAATGCCGCTCCACTGGGAGAACAGCAGCAGGAAATCATTTGCCGAACGTGCAGCAGGGATCAGCTGGTGTCGGCTGTCGTCGCTGGAAGTGATAAACAGCGGTACCTCAAAATTCTGGCGATACTTATCGTCATGAGTCAGATACTCATTGCGCGTCCCTTTCTCCTTCAGTGCCAGGCCGTGATCGGAAAAATAGATCAGGGAGAAGCTCAGGCCGCTGCTGTGCAGCTGTTGCCACAGCTGCTGCAGAAAACCGTCGGTCTGGGTAATGCTGTAGAGATAGCAGGAGGTTTCCAGCGAGTGCAGGCGTTCTACGTAACGGCCGCGCGTGCGGTCGCAGGCTTTCGGATGCGAGCCAACCAGGTGATAAACCAGCAGGCGCGGGCGATCCACCGGGCGGGCAAACGCCTCAGGGGTGTACTTCAGCAGGTCCTCATCGCGCGTGGCTTTATCCGCTTCGAAATCCCCATCTTTCAAAAAGTGCACCGTTTTTGCCCGGCGGGCAATGCTGGCAATCGGGGTATCGAACTGGCCAATTTGCCCCTGGTTGGAGAGCCACCAGGTATCGAATCCGGCGCGGTTAGCCAGCGTAATAATATTGTTCTGATATTCCGGCTTACCGCCCACGACCTGAGTCAACGTCAGGCCGAGAGACTTTTGCGTGGATGAGGCCGCAGCGCTGTAGTGGGTGAAAAACTGCCCGTTGAGCTGGCTGGCGAACGGCGTGTTGTCCCAGCGGCCACCGAACGCGCCCAGCGCATCGCGGCGGGCGCTTTCACCGATCACCACCACGTAGATCTGCTGGTGCGGCTTTACCGCGGTCACGTGCCAGTCATCTTTCAGCGTTGCCAGCTGGTTCATGCGGTCGATCTCTTTGTCGACCGACAACTTGCTCTCCACGGTGTCTTTAACGAAGTGCGCCAGCGGAATACCGGTGTCTTTCAGGTTGAATACGCCGCCGGTCATCTGGTTGAGCAGCGGCTGGGTCAGCCATGCCACCACGACAAATGCCAGGCAGGCGCTCTCCCTGTGGCTCCAGCCTTGCGCTGGCATCGGTTTACGCCATAGCGCGACGAGACCCAGCGCCAGAATAGCCAGCCCAATCAGATAGTCGTGCAGCGGAAAGATGGCCAGGATCTCGCTGGTTTCTTCAGCGTTAGTGGCGTGCAGTGCCAGTAGGGTGTTGAAGTTCGGCGGGCCATAAACCTGGCCGAATGGGTAGTAAAATCCGGCAAGCAGCGCAGCGATAGCAATCAGGCACTTCTGCGCTCTGGGCGCAACCGCTGCCAGCAGCATCAGCAGCGCGCAAAATGCCAGGCTGTAAAGGCCGCTAAGCGGGTAGCCAAAAGACAGATTGATCAGGACGGACAACAGCAGATACAGCCCAATATACAGGCTAAGCCACGCACGGTAACGCACCGCCGTCGCAGTTTTAATTAAGGTCAGGTTCATTATTGGTTCTTATCAGGTCATTCCAAAGCGGCCGCTTCGATGCACACCGAAGCCGCTGACTGCCGATACAGCTCGTAAGACATCAGAAGATAAGGAGGAGGGGGGCCCGACTGCCTGCACTCTTTACGAAAGGCTGGCAAGATAATCGCTGTTTTGAGTAAAGGCAACCAGCAATATCAATACGTTCTGTGAAGTAGTAAACAAAATAGTGAAGGGCAGCGTCTGCGGGTTTTAAGAAGCCTGGGGACCAGGCTTCGGATGCGTCAACATTTCCAGCAGCATTAAGCGCAGCGTAAACGGCGAGCGGCTAAATAATTTCAGGATTAGGGGTAATTTCATCTGATGGCCCTCCGGTCAGTCAGGATATGAGTGAATTATCTACAGGTATAGCACAGGCTATAACTCTTAACCAGTGCTATTACGCTAAATTTTGTGCTTCTCAGTGGTTCGTTTACAATGTGCCACCAATGACCGCTGCGGCAGGGTTATAGTCGTAGTGGATAAGAACAAGAGGAAGCTGAATGAGTCGTCGCGCAAAAGTTGCAGTGCCCGCGCCACTGAAAGATATCGAAGAGCATGTCGAAGGCTTCCGCCAGGTACGTGAAGCACATCGTCGTGAGCTGATCGATGACTATGTTGAACTCATCTCAGATTTGATTCGGGAGTTTGGCGAAGCTCGCCAGGTCGATATGGCCGCCCGCCTGGGCGTGTCACAGCCCACCGTAGCAAAAATGCTTAAGCGCCTTGCTACCGTAGGCCTGGTAGAACAGGTGCCTTATCGCGGCGTCTTTTTGACGCCGGAAGGTGAAACGCTGGCTGAAGAGAGCCGCGAACGCCATCATATCGTCGAATCTTTCCTGCTGGCCTTAGGCATCAGCCCGGATACGGCGCGCCGCGATGCGGAAGGTATCGAACATCACGTCAGCGATGAGACGCTGGCAATATTCCAAAAATTCAGCGAAAGCCGTCAATAACGCCAGGTGCGCCAGCATGACCTCACTGCTCAGACCTTTTTTGCACGATCGATTTCTGCATTTGTTAGTGGTTCTGGGCCTGCTGCTGGCCTGCTTCGTTCCTTTTAAACTGGCCGAACTGCCGCGTGCCGTTGACTGGCCTACCATGGTGACCCTGTGCGGCCTGCTGATGCTGACCAAAGGCATCGAAGCCAGCGGCTATTTCGATGTGCTGGGGCGCCGACTGGTGCAGGGCTTTCACCATCAGCGCCAGCTGGCGCTGTTTCTGGTTGCTGCCGCCGCGCTGCTGTCCACCTTTCTGACCAATGACGTGGCACTGTTTATCCTGGTGCCGCTGACCTTATCGCTGCGCAAATACTCCGCACTGCCGATTGCCCGGCTGATCATCTTTGAAGCGCTGGCGGTCAACGCCGGTTCGCTGCTGACGCCGATCGGTAACCCGCAAAATATCCTGTTATGGCGCCACGGCGAGCTGGGATTTGCCGGTTTTATCTGGCAGATGCTGCCGCTGGCGGCGTGGCTGGTGTTGAGCCTGCTGCTACTGACCGCTATCTGTTTCCCGCCAAAGAGAATCGAGCGCCATGCCGGGCAGGAAGACGCTTCCTGGCAACGCCGGCTGCTGGTGGCAAGCGCGCTGCTCTATGTGCTGTTTATCGTGGCACTGGAGCTGGATGTGGCTGCCTGGGGACTGCTGCTGGTGTTTGTCAGCTTCCTGCTGCTGTCGCGCCGCATTCTGCTCAGCATCGACTGGAGCCTGCTGGTGGTGTTTATCGCCATGTTTATTGACGTGTTCCTGCTCACCCGCCTGCCGGTGCTGCAGAGCGCATTAGCCTCCGTGGGGCAGCTCTCCCACGGCGGGCAATATCTGCTGGCCGCCGGGCTGTCGCAGGTTATCAGCAACGTACCGGCCACCATCTTGCTGCTTAGCAGTCTGCCGCCTTCTCTGCTGCTGGCCTGGGCGGTCAATATCGGTGGCTTCGGGCTGCTGCCGGGTTCGCTGGCGAATCTGATTGCGCTGCGTATGGCGAAAGATCGCAGTATCTGGTGGCACTTCCACCTCTACTCCCTGCCGATGCTGGCCTGGGCGCTGGCGAGTGGATGGATTCTGCTTATGGTAATTCGTGCGGCCTGACCTCAGGCAAATCTGTATTCGTCAAGAAAGCCTGGCATTTGTCAATTTAGCCTCTATCGTTATAGAGGCTTTGCTCCGTAATTGTGCCCCAGTCCTTCGGAACACGATCCACTGCGGGGCACAGCCTTGCGTAGATAATTGCGGCTACGGTTTCGTACCGCCTTTTGATTGATGGATATTATGGCTAATCAGACACCTTCCGTTCCCGATGATGAAAACCAGCAGCAAAATGACCACCCGCAGGACGATGAGACACCGCGCAAAAGCCCCGGCAAGAAGCCACTGATTATTCTGGCGGTGGTCGTGGTGGTGATGGTTATCGTCGCGCTGTTCTTCTGGCTCACCACCCGCAATATCGAAACCACTGACGATGCCTTCACCGAGGCGGACGCCGTGACCATTGCCCCGAAAGCATCGGGCTATGTCACCGAGCTGAAGGTGAAGGATAACCAGCGGGTGAAGAAGGGCGATCTGCTGGTGGTGATAGACCCGCGTGACGCCACTGCCCAGCGCGAACAGGCGCAGGCGCAGCTCGGTCTGGCACAGGCGCAGCTGCATCAGGCGCAGGCGCAGTTAGCGCTGGCCCGCGTGCAGTATCCGGCGCAGAAAGACCAGGCGCTGGCACAGCAGGCGCGTGCGCAAGCTAACTATAATAACGCCCAGGAAGACTATAAACGTCAGCGCGGCGTTGACCCGCGTGCCACCTCGCAGCGCAATATCGATGCCGCCAGCGCGCAGCTGCGCAGCGCCCGTGCCGAGCTGACGAACGCCCAGGCCCAGGTGGAAGTGGCCTCGCAGGTGGCATTGCAGATCCGCCAGCAGGAAACCAACGTCGAAGCGCGTCAGAGCCAGGTAGAGCAGGCGCAGGCGCAGCTGAATACCGCCAATCTCAACCTCTCTTACACCGAAGTGCGCGCGCCGTATGATGGCTTCGTCACTAAGCGTAACGTGCAGGTCGGCACGCTGGTGCAGGCCGGTTCTTCGCTATTCTCGCTGGTCTCTGCCGATACCTGGATTGTGGCAAACTTCAAAGAGTCGCAGCTGGCACGCATGAAGCCGGGTGACAAAGTGGAGATCGGCATCGATGCCTGGCCGGACATGAAAGTGGAAGGGCACGTCGACAGCGTACAGATGGGCTCCGGCTCACGCTTCTCGGCCTTCCCGTCTGAAAATGCCACCGGCAACTACGTGAAAATCGTGCAGCGCGTGCCGGTGAAGATTGTGATTGATAAGGGACTGGATGCCAATCATCCGCTGCCGATTGGCCTGTCGGTTGAACCGAAGGTGACGGTGGAATGAGTTCCGGCCAGAGCTGGAAACCAGCCAGTAACCCGTGGCTGGTCGCGATGACCGTCACGCTGGCGGTGTTTATGGAGATCCTCGACACCACCATCGTCAACGTGGCGCTACCGCATGTGGCAGGCTCGCTGTCGGCCAGCTATGACGAATCGACCTGGGTGCTGACCTCGTACCTGGTGGCGAACGGCATCGTGCTGCCGATCTCGGCGTTCCTCAGCCGTCTGCTCGGGCGCAAGCAGTTCTTCCTGATCTGCATTGTGATGTTCACCGTCTGCTCGTTCCTCTGCGGCATCGCCACCGAGCTGTGGCAGATCATCCTGTTCCGCGTGCTGCAGGGCTTCTTCGGCGGCGGCTTACAGCCGGTACAGCAGTCGGTGCTGCTTGACTATTTCAAGCCTGCCGACCGGGGTAAAGCGTTTGGCCTGTCATCGATCGCGGTTATCGTCGCGCCGGTACTCGGCCCGACGCTCGGCGGCTGGATCACCGATAACTACAGCTGGCGCTGGGTGTTCTTTATCAACATCCCGGTCGGTATTCTTAGCGTGCTGGCGATCTACCAGCTGCTGGAAGATCCGCCATGGGAGCGGAAATGGGCCAAGGGCAAGCTGCGCGTCGACTATATCGGCATCAGCCTGATTACTCTTGGGCTCGGCTGCCTGCAGGTGATGATGGATCGCGGCGAAGATGAAGACTGGTTCCAGTCGAGTTTCATTGTCACCTTTGCCCTGCTGGCGCTGACCGGCATTGTCGGGGCGATCTACTGGCTGCTGTATGCCAAAAAACCGGTGGTTGACCTGCACGTGCTGAAGGATAAAAACTTCGCGGTTGCCAGCCTGCTGATGGCGGGCATGGCAGCGATCCTCTACGGCAGTTCAGTGGTGATCCCGCAGCTGGCGCAGCAGGATCTGGGCTATACCGCCACGCTCTCAGGGCTGGTGCTGTCGCCCGGTGCGGTGCTGATCGTGCTGTCGATCCCGCTGGTGCTGAAGCTGATGCCGATTATCCAGACGCGCTGGCTGATTGCCTTCGGCTTTACGCTGCTATGCGTGTCGTTTATCTACTCGGCCACGCTCACCCCGAATATTGATTTCACCACGCTGGTGTTGATGCGCAGCTTCCAGACTATCGGGCTGGGCTTCCTGTTCGTGCCGCTCACCACCATCGCCTTTGTCACCATTCCGCAAAAGCTGAATGCGGATGCCTCGGCGCTGTTCACGATGTTCCGCAACGTTGCCGGATCGATCGGTATTTCGCTCTCCACCGCGATGATCACCGAACGCTCGCAGGCGCGCAGTGCGGAGATGGTGCATAACATGACCCCGCTCAATGAGCCGTTTAACCTGGCGGTTGAACGCTGGGCGCAGGGCGTCAGGGACTTTGCGCATACGGTCGGTGACCCGGTGACTATCGCCACCGGCCAGCTCTATCAGCAGATGATCGTGCAGTCGCGGTTCCTCGCCTATATCGATGTGTTTATGGGGCTGAGCCTCCTCGCCCTGGTTCTCATTCCATTTTGTTTACTGCTGGCGCCAATCAAAAGCGAGGGCAGTGCAGGTGCACACTGACATGAACGTTTCTTCCATTTTTATGCGCTCGCGTAGCGCGCTGCTGGTCGCGGCAACGCTGGCGCTCGGCGCCTGTGCGGTGGGGCCAGATTACCAGGCGCCGAAGCCGGTTACGCCGGGCAGTTTTAACAGCATGCAGTCTGAAGGCGGTTCTCGACCGCTGGCGGCATCCACTAACCCCAACTGGTGGAAATCGTTTAACGATCCGCAGCTCGACAGCCTGATCGAGCGGGCGATAAAAGGTAACCTCAGTCTGCAACAGGCGGTGCTGCGCATTGCCGGGGCACGTCAGCAGCTCAATCAGGCGCGCGGCGCGTGGGCACCGTCGGTAAACGGTAATGCGCGCTTTACCCGCCAGCAGCTGGGGATCAAGGGTGAGCTGGAGTCTGAAGGGGTTTATGACCAGCTTGACCAGGCCAATACGGAGACCGATCTGCGTCCGGCGCTCGACAGCCTGTCAAAACCCGTCGGGTTATATCAGAACAGCTTCGATGCCTCATGGGAGCTGGATCTGTGGGGCAAAGTGCGTCGCCAGGTTGAGATGGCCGATGCGCAGCAGCAGCAGTCGGTGGAAAATCGCAACGATGCGCTGGTGTCGTTAGAAGCGGAAGTGGCGCGCGCCTACCTGCAACTGCGCGGCGCACAGGCCATTACGCAGACGCTGCAAACCCAGATTGACGTGGCGCAGCAGACGCTGGAACTGACGCAGAGCCAGCAGAAAAACGGCCTGGCGCCGCAGACCGACGTGGAGAATGCCCGCGCCCAGCTGAACTCCCTGCGCGCACAATTGCCGCAGTATCAGGCTCAAATTCATCAGGCGATGAACGGGCTGGCGGTACTGACCGGCAGAGTACCCGGCGCGCTGGATAGCGAGCTGATGGCAAGCAAACCGCTGCCTGCGCTGCCTAAAGCGGTGCCGGTTGGCGTGCCGTCACAGCTGGCACGCCGCCGCCCGGACGTGCGCCAGGCGGAAGCCAGCCTGCACGCAGCAACGGCCAATATTGGCGTGTCGGTGGCGGAGCTGTTCCCCAGCCTGTCGCTGACCGGACAATTTGGCATGCGCAACAGCGATGCCAGCTACCTGGATAACTGGAGCAGCCACTTCTACAGCTTTGGTCCGTCGGTCACTATCCCAATTTTCCAGGGAGGGCGGCTGGTCTCCAGCGTCAAGCTGGCACGCGCGCAGCAGGCCAGTGCGGCGCTGGGCTACCGCCAGACGGTGCTGACCGCACTGCAGGATGTGGAGAATGCGCTGGTGAGCTACCGCAGCGATCAGCAGCAGGTTGAGGGGCTGGACGATACGGTGGATGCCTTGCAGAACGCCTTTAAGCTCGCCAGCGACAGCTATGGTCAGGGGCTGTCGACGTTTATCGAAGCGTTGGACGCGCAGCGCCAGCTGGCGCAGGCGCAGCAGCAGGCCGAGCAGGCGAGGGTGCAGAGCAGTCTCGACCTCGTCGCGCTGTATAAAGCGCTGGGCGGCGGCTGGGAAGCGTATCAAAACGTCGATCTGCCGCAGTATTCGGTGTTCGGCCCGGCGGAAAATCCGTAACCCCCATTCCCGTAGGGGCGAGGCATGCCTCGCCCGGCTTTTTTCGGTCGGGCATGCCTCGTCTCTGCGGGACAAAACATCACCCGGCTAACATGCTTAAATCCCCTTCTTTAACGCTTAATTAAGTGGCTTATTTTTATCAGCCACTGATGGCTTCCTGTCTTTTCTGATTACAAATGAAACGAAAATCCATAATGAAACATGAGATGAAACGTTCTCAAATTATCCTTGCCGCGCATAGCTCCCATAAATACAACAGAATTAAGCTAATAATGTCTAATCAATCACGTTAACGCTGGAATAGCGAGATGTGTACCTCAAAATTTAATTTTCATTGTTGTTTGAAATGAAAAATATTATCTAAATTAAGGTCAGAGGCGGTGAACGGGTAAAAATCATGATGAGTCATCCCTCTTTTCCCAACTCAACCAGGTCGATGAGAGGTCACTGTAGTCACCATGGCAAAAGAACAATATATCACCCCCAACCGGGCGTCTGGGCCTAACAGCGCCACCAAAACAGAACCCTTTGTAAAGGTGATTGCGGTGGTTGCCACCCTTGGGGGATTACTTTTCGGTTACGACACCGGCGTTATCTCCGGCGCGCTGCTGTTTATGGGCGACGAGTTACACCTGACGCCATTCACCACCGGGCTGGTCACCAGCTCACTGCTGTTCGGTGCCGCTTTTGGCGCGCTGTTCTCCGGGCACTTCGCTGCCGCGCAAGGGCGTAAGAAAATCATTATCGTGCTGGCGATTATCTTCGCCATCGGCGCGATGGGCACCGCGCTGGCGCCGAATGTTGAGTGGATGATTTTCTTCCGTCTTATCCTCGGTGTGGCGGTAGGGGGGGCATCGGCAACCGTGCCGGTGTATATCGCCGAAATTGCCCCGGCCAATAAGCGCGGGCAGCTGGTGACTATTCAGGAGCTGATGATCGTCTCCGGCCAGATGCTGGCGTATATCTCTAACGCGGGGTTCAACGCTGCGTGGGGCGGTCATGAGACCTGGCGCTGGATGCTTGCCGTGGCCACCATTCCTGCGGTGCTGCTGTGGTTTGGCATGATGTTTATGCCGGATACGCCGCGCTGGTACGCCATGCAGGGGAGGCTGGCCGAGGCGCGCCGCGTGCTGGAGCGTACCCGCGCCAAAGAGGATGTGGAGTGGGAGCTGGAAGAGATCGCCGAAACGCTGGAGGAAGAGGACAGGCAGCAGACGCGCGCCAGCGTGCAGGAGCTGAAGAAACCCTGGCTGTTTAAACTGTTTATGATTGGCGTGGGCGTGGCGGTTATTCAGCAGACCTCAGGCGTCAACACCATCATGTACTACGCGCCCACCATGCTGAAAGCGGTGGGGATGAGTACCGATGCGGCGCTGTTTGCCACCATCGCCAATGGGGCAATCTCGGTGCTGATGACCTTTGTCGGTATCTGGCTGCTGGGCAAAATCGGCCGCCGCACCATGGTGAAAATCGGCCAGTTTGGCTGCACCGCCTGCCTGTTCTTCATCGGCGCCGTCAGCTACTTTATGCCGGAAACGGTCAACGGCCAGGTCGACGTGCTGCGCAGCTATATGGTGCTGTTAGGCATGCTGATGTTCCTCAGCTTCCAGCAGGGCGCGCTCTCACCGGTGACCTGGCTGCTGCTGTCGGAAATTTTCCCAACGCGCCTGCGCGGCGTCTTTATGGGCGGGGCGGTGTTCGCCATGTGGATTGCTAACTTCCTTATCTCGCTGGCTTTCCCGATGCTGCTGGCCAGCGTCGACCTGTCGGGTGCCTTCTTTATTTTCGGTCTGATTGGCATCTGCGGTGCGGTGTTTGTCATTAAATGCATTCCTGAAACCCGCAACCGCAGCCTGGAACAGATTGAACACTACCTGCGTGACTGGTTGAGCAGCGATGAAGAAAGTGCGGTAGTGAGCGCGACAAAACGTAAAGCGGAGAACCATTAATTGCCGACGGGCCTGTGCTGGCTGGCCCGCTTACTGCTTGCAGTGCAGCGTTAACCGCAGGCTAACGCTGCTGATGTGAACTGAACTCAGCACCCTGTTAATTGGTCGATGAGAGGTCACTAAAGTCACTATGGCAAAAGAACACTATATCACCCCCAATCGGGCCTCCGGGCCTAATAGCAGCAGCAGAACCGAGCCATTCGTCAAAGTGATTGCGGCGGTAGCCACGCTGGGCGGCCTGCTGTTTGGCTACGATACCGGCGTTATCTCCGGCGCGCTGCTGTTTATGGGCGACGAATTACACCTGACGCCATTTACCACCGGGCTGGTCACCAGCTCACTGCTGTTCGGTGCCGCTTTTGGCGCACTGATCTCCGGCCACTTCGCTAACAGCGCCGGACGTAAGAAAATCATCATCACTCTGGCGATTATCTTTGCACTTGGCTCCATCGGTACCGCGCTGGCGCCGGACGTGGAGTGGATGATTTTCTTCCGTCTGATCCTCGGCGTGGCGGTCGGTGGCGCATCGGCAACCGTGCCGGTCTACATCGCGGAAATTGCCCCGGCTAACAAACGCGGGCAGCTGGTCACCATTCAGGAGCTGATGATCGTTAGCGGCCAGCTGCTGGCCTATATCTCGAATGCGGGCTTTAACGCAGCCTGGGGCGGGGATGAAAGCTGGCGCTGGATGCTGGCGGTGGCCACCATGCCCGCCGTGCTGCTGTGGTTCGGCATGATGTTTATGCCGGACACGCCGCGCTGGTATGCGCTGCAGGGGCGTCTGGCGCAAGCGCGCCGCGTGCTGGAGCGCACCCGCGCGAAAGAGGATGTTGACTGGGAGATGGCAGAGATTGAGGAGACGCTGGCCGAAGAGGAGAATCAGGGAAAACCCGGCCTGCGCGACCTCGCGAAGCCGTGGCTGATGAAGCTGCTGTTTATCGGCATTGGTATCGCCGTGATCAACCAGACCTCAGGGGTGAATACCATCATGTACTACGCGCCGACCATGCTGAAGGCCACCGGCATGAGTACCAACGCGGCGCTGTTTGCCACTATCGCTAACGGCGTGGTATCGGTGACGATGGTCTGCGTAGGCATCTGGCTGCTGGGGAAAATGGGCCGCCGTACCATGACGCTGATCGGCCAGTTCGGCTGTACTTTCAGCCTGCTGTTTATCGCGGCGGTCAGCTTCTTTATGCCGGAAACGGTCAACGGCCAGGTCGATGTGCTGCGTGGCTACCTGGTGCTGCTCGGTATGCTGATGTTCCTCAGCTTCCAGCAGGGCTTCCTGTCGCCGGCGACCTGGCTGCTGCTGTCGGAGATCTTTCCAACGCGCCTGCGCGGAATGTTTATGGGCAGCGCGATCTTCGCGATGTGGATCGCCAACTTCCTGATCTCGCTGGCGTTCCCGATGCTGCTGGCCAGCGTTGGCCTCTCCGGCGCCTTCCTGATCTTTGCGCTGATCGGCATCATCTCCGGCATCTTTGTTATCAAGTGCATTCCGGAAACCCGCAACCGCAGCCTGGAGCAGATTGAGCACTATCTGCATGACTGGCTGAGTGACGAGGTGGACGCGCCGCCGCTGCCCGTGCCTGAACGTAAAGCAGAAATTCACTAATCCAGATGGCCGGGGAAGACCCGGCCTCTTCCGCTCTCACCGCCCCCTGCCAGACTGCTGTATTCCCCGCCTGTTTTTTTTGGCATAATGCGCGCTGACTCACATACTCACATCGCAAATTAAAGGCTATCTCTGTGCTAGTTTCCAGCAACGTCACCATGCAGTTTGGCAGTAAGCCGCTGTTCGAAAATATCTCCGTCAAATTTGGCGGCGGCAACCGCTACGGCCTGATCGGTGCCAACGGCAGCGGTAAGTCCACCTTTATGAAAATTCTCGGTGGCGACCTGGTTCCTTCCGGCGGTAATGTCTCGCTCGATCCGAACGAGCGCCTCGGTAAACTGCGCCAGGATCAGTTCGCCTTTGAACAGTATTCCGTGCTGGATACGGTGATCATGGGCCACGGCGAGCTGTGGGCGGTGAAGGAAGAGCGCGATGCGATCTATGCGCTGCCGGAGATGAGCGAAGAAGACGGTTATAAAGTCGCTGACCTCGAAGAGAAGTATGGCGAGATGGACGGCTACACCGCAGAAGCGCGTGCCGGTGAGCTGCTGCTGGGCGTGGGTATTCCGCTGGAGCAGCACTACGGCCCGATGAGCGAAGTCGCTCCCGGCTGGAAACTGCGCGTGCTGCTGGCACAGGCGCTGTTCTCTAACCCGGAAATTCTGCTGCTCGACGAACCGACCAACAACCTGGACATCGATACCATTCGCTGGCTGGAGCAGGTGCTGAACGAGCGTAACAGCACCATGATCATCATTTCGCACGACCGTCACTTCCTGAACATGGTCTGCACCCACATGGCCGACCTCGACTACGGCGAGCTGCGCGTTTACCCGGGCAACTACGACGAGTACATGACGGCAGCAACCCAGGCGCGCGAGCGTCTGCTGTCTGATAACGCCAAGAAGAAAGCGCAGATCAACGAACTGCAGTCCTTCGTCAGCCGCTTCAGCGCCAACGCCTCAAAATCCCGTCAGGCGACCTCACGCGCCAAGCAGATTGACAAGATCAAACTGGATGAGGTGAAAGCATCGAGCCGTCAGAACCCGTTCATCCGTTTCGAGCAGGATAAGAAACTGTTCCGCAATGCGCTGACGCTGGAAGCCGTGACCAAAGGTTTCGACAACGGTCCGCTGTTTAAAAACGTCAATATGCTGCTGGAAGTGGGCGAAAAGCTGGCGATCCTCGGCCCGAACGGTATCGGTAAAACCACGCTGCTGAAAACGCTGATTGGCGAACTGCTGCCGGACAACGGCACCGTGAAATGGTCCGAGAATGCGCAAATTGGTTACTACGCGCAGGATCACGCCCACGACTTCGCCGACGACCTGAGCGTGTTCGACTGGATGAGCCAGTGGAAGCAGGAGAGCGATGACGAGCAGGCGGTACGCGGTATTCTCGGCCGTCTGCTGTTCAGCCAGGACGATATCAAGAAGCCAGCCAAAGTGCTGTCCGGTGGTGAGAAGGGCCGCATGCTGTTCGGCAAGCTGATGATGCAGAAGCCGAACGTGCTGATCATGGATGAACCGACTAACCACCTCGATATGGAATCGATCGAAGCGCTGAACATGGCGCTGGAGATGTACGAAGGCACGCTGATCTTCGTTTCTCACGACCGTGAGTTCGTCAGCTCGCTGGCCACGCGCGTGATTGAGATGACGCCGGGCAAACTGAACGACTTTACCGGCAACTACGAAGACTATCTGCGCAGCCAGGGCATCGTGTAAACCCGGCAATCAGGCGATACCTTGTAGGGGCCGACCCTTTTTTATGGTCGGCGCTGGATGCTGATAGTGCGGGCTGACCGAAAAAGAGGGTCAGCCCCTACAAATGCCTCGCTGCAAACGTAGGGGACGACCTTCTTTTTCGGTCGTCCCGAATCTATTCACCCACCTGGTTTTTTCCCGCGCGTTTCGCCGCATACAACGCCTTATCCGCCTCGGCAATCAGCTGATGGCGCGCGGTTTCGCTGCGTTCGGTCACCGCCACCGCTACCCCAATACTGATCGTCACAATTCTCTCCGGCGTATCGCTGCCTGGGTTAGGAATGCCGAGCTTTGCCACCGCCTCCGTCGCCTGTTCGGCAAAGCGCAGCGCCGCTGTGCGATCCGCCCCCGGCATAATCACCGCAAACTCTTCGCCGCCGTAGCGCGTCACCAAATCTTCCGGGCGGTGCGGCAGGCGTGACAGCGTATGAGCGATCTGTTTCAGGCAATCATCCCCGGCCAGGTGACCGTAGGTGTCGTTAAAGGCTTTAAACGAATCGACATCGATCATCAGCAGCGACAGCGGGGTGCGCAGCTTGTGGGAGCGCTCGACGTTGCGCTGCAGATAGAGGTCGAAATGGCGGCGGTTTGCCAGCCCGGTAAGACTGTCGACCAGCGCCAGCGTCTGTAAAGTGCGGTTCATGGCGGTAAGCTGATCGCGCACCTGAGTCAGCTCCAGCTGATTCCTCAGGTTGAGGGAAATATGGCGCAGCACCAGCAACCCGAGCAGGGAGATCACCAGCAGCAGGATCGCCGACAGCGCAATATAGACGCTGAGAGCGGAGAACCACTCCTGCAGCAGCGCCTTTTTATCGTAGCCGACGGCCACCACCAGCGGGTAGCGCTTCAGGCTGGAGTAGCCCAACACCCGTTCAATGCCGTCCAGAGCCGATTTATAGAGCGCGGTACCGTTTGGAGTACTCTTCAGCAGCCGGGTAAAGAGCGGGCTGCCGGAGATATTACGGTTAATGGTATTGTCGGCGAACGGGCGCGCGTAAAGGATATTGCCATCGGCCTGCATCAGCGCCAGCACGTCGCGATCGCCCATATTGTAATAGCCATAAACCTGCTTAAAAAAGTTCAGGCGAACGGTCGCCAGCAGCACGCCGCGAAACGAACCATCGAGATTATTCAGGCGCATCGAAACGGGGATAACCAGATCGCCGGTCGAGCGGCTGCGGATCACCTTGCCAATATGGACATTGCCGTCGAGGTTCTGCTGATGATAGCGAAAATACTCGCGGTCGCTGTTATTAGCGCGCTGCGGAACATTGCCATCGGACGTGACCAGCCAGTTGCCTTCACTGTTGTAAATAAACAGGCCATGCAGCTGCGGCAGGCTGGCTTTGCGGTTGGACAGCAGATCTCTGAGATAGGGGGTGCGTTCATGGCGCAGGCCAATCAGCGAGATGCGGTCGCGCAGATCCTGTAACGTCAGGTCGACCTGCAGGAAAGTGTCCTCCGCCTGGCGCGACAGCGACTGCGAGAGGTTACGGGCATCGTTCTGCGAGCTGGTAATCATCCGGTTCCACGAGTTCCAGACAATCCAGCCGTTGATAACCATCACCGCCGTGACAATCGTCAGCAAAAAAAACCATCATCATGCGGCGCAGTGAAGATTTTGTGCCTGCTGAAGTGGCGATCTGTTCATCGATCATAAGCTAATCAATCCTTTCGCTTCCCAGCATTCGCTTAACTATAGTGCTGGAAAGCTTAGCTGCACACCTCGCAGCGCGGATCTTTTGCCACATTCATGCTGCGAAATTGCAGCGTCATGGCATCGTATAGCAATAGCTTTCCTGCTACCGCGCCGCCATAGTGCGCCAGCGCGCGGATCGCTTCCATCGCCTGGAGTGAGCCAATCACGCCGACCAGCGGCGCCATCACCCCGGCCTCAACGCAGCTCAGAGTCGACTGGCCGAACAGCCGGCTGATGCAGCGATAGCAGGGCTCGTCCTGACCCCAGCTGAACACGCTGACCTGGCCCTCCATGCGGATGGCGGCA
Organism: Avena atlantica; assembly: GCA_910589765.1. Taxonomy (NCBI): domain Eukaryota; kingdom Viridiplantae; phylum Streptophyta; class Magnoliopsida; order Poales; family Poaceae; genus Avena; species Avena atlantica. The sequence continues at coordinate 1,023,076 of CAJUWN010001535.1, read as the reverse complement.
CCGGAGACCAGCGGAGTTTTGCTGTCAAAGCACAGGCGGTTGAGCTGTTCACGCGTCTCCACGTTGTCGCAGCAGTCCAGCACCAGCTGATGCGAGGCAATCAGGGCTGCCAGGGGAGCGTCATCCAGTCGCGCATTGACGGTGTCAATCTGGATCAGCGAGTTAAGCGCCGCCAGACGCAGCCGCGCAGAGTCGACTTTTGCCATCCCGACCTGCGCCTCAGCGTGCAGCACCTGGCGCTGCAGGTTAGAAACGGCGACGTGGTCGAAATCCAGCAGCGTCAGATGGCCGACGCCCGCAGCGGCGAGATACTGGCTGGCGGCGCAGCCCAGCCCGCCCAGGCCGACCACCAGCACGCGGGCAGACTTCAGCTGCTCCTGCCCCGCAAAGTCAAAACCGCGCAGCACGATCTGGCGGTTATAGCGCAGCATTTCGTCATCGCTCAGCTCGGGCAGCATCTCAGCCCTCCAGCAGCGCGTTGAAAGGCTCAACGTCAACCCATTCACCCGGCTGCACGTCGCCGCGCTCGCGCTCCAGCACGATAAAGCAGTTGGCCTGATGGAAAGAGCTAAAGACGTGCGAGCCCTGGTGGCCGGTGGTTTTCACCTCCAGCTCGCCTGCGGCATTGCGCTGCAGCAGCCCGCGCTGGAAGTCGAGGCGACCGGGTGATTTCTTCAGCAGGTCGGCGCTGCGCACGCGCTGGCGTGGCGGCAGCGCCGGGCCGCTCTGCCCGGTAAGCTTCGCCAGCAGCGGCTGCACCAGCTGATAAAAGGTTAATACCGCCGACACCGGGTTGCCCGGCAGGCCGCAGAACCAGCTGTTGGGCAGGCGACCAAAGGCAAACGGCTTGCCCGGTTTGATGGCCAGCTTCCAGAAGCCGACTTCGCCGAGTTCTTCCAGCATCTGTTTGGTGTAATCTGCCGCGCCAACGGAGACGCCGCCGCTGCTGATCACCACATCGCCCGCTGCATCGGCACGGACGAAAGCCTCGCGCAGCGCCGCCGGGTCGTCGCGAATAATGCCGAGGTCAATCACCTCGCAGCCGAGCTTATCCAGCATCAGCTGGACCGCAAAGCGGTTGGTATCGTAAATCTGGCCCGCCGCCAGCGGCTGGCCGACCGGCTGCAGCTCATCCCCGGTGGAGAACACCGCCACGCGCAGCTTGCGCACGACCGAAACCTGCGCAATGCCGAGAGAGGCCAGCAGCGGCAGCTCGGCGGCGCCCAGCCTGGTGCCCGCGCTCAGCACCTCGGTGCCCTGAAGGATATCCTCACCGGCACGGCGGATGTTCTGCCCGGCGCTGACCTCAGCGGTGATACGGACTGTATCGCCAATGCTTTCGGTCTGCTCCTGCATCACCACCGCCTCGCAGCCCTCAGGCAGCGGCGCGCCGGTCATGATGCGGATGCAGCTGCCGGCCGGCCAGGCACCGCTAAACGGCTGGCCGGCAAACGCTTTCCCGGCCACGGTAAGTACCGCACCGGGGGTAACATCGGCCATGCGCAGGGCATAGCCATCCATCGCCGAGTTATCAAACGGCGGTACGTCAATCGGCGAAGTCACCGCCGCAGCGGTAATGCGCCCCACGGCGGCGGGTAGCAGCACGCTTTCGCTGTCGCTAAGGGGGGTGATCTGCGCCAGCAGGGTATTGAGGGCATCGTCGAGGGAGATCATTCCCGCAGTATAAGCTTCCATAGTGTCTCCGGTCGCACGCATAAATCTTAAAGCGCTATTATGGCGTGATTCCCCGCCAGGGTCACGTTTGCCCGTGCTGGCGGGGAAAATGTCGCATTCTGATTTATCTTAGAACCAATAGTTATTATCAGGGTGCGAACTTTCCTCTTTACATCGCCAGACTGCCTGCCTATAGTCAAAAATCGCATTTTCTCAATAAAATCATTCTAACTCAGTGTTTTTCATGCTGATTTGGCACACAGGGTAAATGAATTATGGCCAGAGCGACGATCGCAATTCATGGTGGCGCGGGGGCAATCGCCCGCAGCAGCATGGACAGTGAAAAGAGCAGCACTATCGCCAGGCGCTGTCAGAGATTGTCGCCAGCGGGCAGGCGCTGCTGGCGGCGGGCGCCAGCGCGCTTGACGTGGTGACCGAAGCAGTGCGCCAGCTGGAAGAGTGCCCGCTGTTTAATGCCGGGCGGGGTTCGGTGTTTACCCATCAGGGTACGCACGAGCTGGATGCCTGCGTGATGGACGGGCGCACGCGGCAAGCGGGAGCGGTCGCGGGCGTTAGCCGGGTGCGTAATCCGGTGCTGGCCGCGCGCGCGGTGCTGGAAACCAGTCCGCATCTGCTGTTTATCGGCGCGGGTGCGGAATCGTTTGCGGCAGAGAACGGCCTCGAAATGGTTGAAAACAGCTTTTTCTCCACGCCGGAGCGCCGCGCCCAGCTTGAGCGCGCGATGGCCAGCGACCAGACCCTGCTTGACCACGATGGCGATCCCCTTGACCCCGACCGTAAGTTCGGCACCGTTGGCGCGGTGGCGATAGATCTTGCCGGCAGCCTGGCGGCAGCCACTTCCACCGGCGGCATGACCAATAAGCAAGTTGGGCGCGTTGGTGACTCCCCACTGGTTGGCGCGGGCTGCTATGCCAGCGGCGGCGTGGCGGTCTCTTGTACCGGTACCGGCGAAGTCTTTATGCGCACGCTGGCGGCCTATGATATTGCGGCCCTGATGGAATACGGCGGCCTGTCGCTGGATGAGGCGAGTCGTAAAGTGGTGATGGAAAAGATCCCGGCTCTCGGCGGCAGCGGCGGGTTAATTGCCGTGGATGCTGAAGGCAATGTGGTGCTGCCGTTTAACAGCGAAGGCATGTATCGCGGCTATGGCACAGTGGGTGAAGCGCCAGTGGTGGCGATCTACCGGGAGGAGCCCTGATGAGTGAGTTTCGCCATCATGACAATGTGGTGCTGTCGGTGCGCGATCTCAGCGTCAGCTTTCAACAGGAGAGCGGGCGCGTCCAGGCGGTAAACAGGCTGTCGCTGGACGTGCGCCAGGGCGAAACGCTGGCGATCGTCGGCGAGTCTGGCTCCGGCAAATCGGTGACCTCGCTGGCGCTGATGCGTCTGGTGGAGCAGGGCGGTGGCAATATCGACAGCGGGCAGATGTGGCTGATGCGCCGCAATCAGCAGCGGGTCAACCTGGCCGCGCTGCCGCAGTCCGAGCTGCGGCGCATTCGCGGTGCCGATATGGCCATGATTTTCCAGGAGCCGATGACCTCGCTCAACCCGGTGTTCCCGGTGGGGGAGCAGATTGCCGAGTCGATCCGACTGCACCAGGGAAAAAGCCACGCCGACGCGCTGAAAGAAGCGCAGCGCATGCTCGATCTGGTGCGCATTCCCGAAGCGAAAAACGTGCTGTCGCGTTACCCGCATCAGCTCTCCGGCGGCATGCGCCAGCGCGTGATGATCGCCATGGCGCTCTCCTGCCGCCCGGCGCTGCTGATCGCCGATGAGCCCACCACCGCGCTCGACGTGACTATCCAGGCGCAGATCTTACAGCTGATCCGCGTGCTGCAAAAAGAGATGCAGATGGGGGTGATTTTTATCACCCACGACATGGGGGTGGTGGCCGAAATGGCCGACCGCGTGCAGGTAATGTACCGCGGCGACGTGGTGGAAACCGGCAGCGTCGAGTCACTGTTTGCTCATCCCCAGCAACCCTACACTCGCGCACTGCTGGCCGCCGTGCCGAAACTCGGCGCCATGAGCGGGCGTAGCCTGCCGGCAAAATTCCCGCTGATCCAGCAGGGTGAGCAGCAGCCGGAACAGCCGCAGGACACCGTCCGTCAGCAGGAGCCGCCGATTTTACAGGTGCGCGATCTGGTGACGCGCTTTGATATCCGCAGCGGCATCTTTAACCGCGTGCACCGCCGCGTTCACGCGGTGGAGAAAGTCAGCTTTGACCTGCGCCCCGGCGAAACGCTGGCGCTGGTCGGTGAATCCGGCTGCGGCAAATCGACCACCGGGCGCTCGCTGCTGCGGCTGGTGGAGAGCCAGGGCGGCAGTATCACCTTTAACGGCAAGCGCATCGATCGGCTTTCCGGCCAGGCACTGTCGCACCTGCGGCGCGATATTCAGTTTATCTTCCAGGATCCTTACGCCTCCCTCGATCCGCGCCTGACGGTGGGCTTTTCGATTATGGAGCCGCTGCTGGTTCACGGTATTGCCAAAGGGCAGGAGGCCGAGAAACGCGTGGCGTGGCTGCTGGAGCGCGTCGGCTTACTGCCGGAGCATGCGCAGCGCTATCCGCACGAGTTCTCCGGCGGACAGCGGCAGCGTATCTGCATTGCGCGCGCGCTGGCGCTCAACCCGAAAGTGGTGATCGCCGACGAAGCCGTCTCGGCGCTGGACGTCTCGATTCAGGCGCAGATTATTAACCTGATGCTCGACCTGCAGCGCGAGTTTGGCATCGCATTCCTGTTTATTTCGCATGATATGGCGGTGGTGGAGCGCATCAGCCACCGCGTGGCGGTGATGTATCTCGGGCAGATTGTCGAGATTGGCCCGCGCCAGGCGGTGTTCGAACAGCCGCAGCATCCGTATACGCGCAAACTGATGGCGGCGGTGCCGGTGGCCGACCCCACGCACCGCCGCCGTGAACGAGCACTGTTAGTAGATGAAATACCCAGCCCGATCCGCGCCCTGGGCGACGAACCGGAAGTGGCACCGCTGGTTGAAGTCAGCAGCGGGCATTTTGTGGCACGCCATGCTATCGCCCGCGCCTGAAACTGCATAATGACGACAAGGGATGAACTGAATGATAAATCAACACTCGCGTAAGTTGCTGTTAACCGCCGGCCTGCTCGGCAGTATTGTGGCGCTCCCTGCCTGGGCGGCGAAAGATGTCACCATTGCGGTCGCCTCAAACTTCACCACGCTCGACCCGTATGATGCCAACGACACGCTGTCGCAGGCGGTAGCGAAGTCGTTCTATCAGGGGCTGTTTGGTTTCGATAAAGAGATGAAGCTGGAAAATGTGCTGGCGGACAGCTACCAGGCCAGCCCGGACGGACTGACTTATACCATCGCGCTTAAGAGCGGGGTGAAGTTCCAGGACGGCACGCCGTTTAATGCCGATGCGGTAAAAGCGAACCTCGACCGCGCCAGCAACCCGGACAATCACCTCAAGCGTTTCAACCTGTTCAAAACCATCGCCAGCACCGAAGTGATCAACCCGACCACGGTAAAAATCACCCTGAAGCAGCCGTTCTCGGCGTTTATTAACACCCTCGCCAGCCCGGCTGCGGCGATGATCTCTCCGACCGCACTGAAGAAATATGGCAAGGATATCGGCTTCCACCCGGTCGGCACCGGCCCTTACGAATTTGTCACCTGGAACCAGACTGACTTTGTGAAGGTGAAGAAATTCGCCGGTTACTGGAAGCCGGGCTATCCGAAACTGGACAGCATCACCTGGCGCCCGATTGTCGATAACAATACCCGCTCGGCGATGCTGCAAACCGGCGAAGCGAACTTTGCTTTCCCTATCCCGTTTGAGCAGGCCAAACTGCTGGAGAAAAACAGCAAGCTCGATCTGGTGACCTCGCCGTCGATCATGCAGCGCTATATCAGCTTTAACGTCACGCAGAAGCCGTTCAACGACCCGAAAGTGCGCGCAGCGATTAACTACGCCATCAACCGTCAGGCGCTGGCGAAAGTCGCCTTCGCCGGTTATGCCACCCCGGCCACCGGCATTGTGCCACCGTCGATTCAGTATTCACAAAGCTACCCGGCCCCGGAATATAACCCGGCCAAAGCGCGTGAGCTGCTGAAAGAGGCAGGCTACCCGAACGGCTTCACCACCCAGCTGTGGTCGTCGCATAACCACAGCACCGCGCAGAAAGTGCTGCAGTTTACCCAGCAGCAGCTGGCGCAGGTTGGCATTAAGGTTGAACTGACGGCCATGGATGCCGGGCAGCGTGCCGCGCAGGTGGAAGACAAAGGCCAGAAAGAGAGCGGCGTGCGCATGTTCTACACCGGCTGGTCTGCCTCGACCGGTGAAGCTAACTGGGCGCTGACGCCGCTGTTTGCCACTCAGTCCTGGCCGCCAACCATCTTTAACACCGCCTTCTACAGCAACGCCCAGGTGGATAAAGACCTCGCTGACGCGCTGAATACCACCGACGGTGCGAAAAAAGCCGCGCTGTACAAAGATGCACAGGACATTATCTGGAAAGAGCAGCCGTGGGCGCCGCTGGTGGTTGAGAAGCTGGTTTCCGCCAACACCAAAAACCTCACCGGGTTCTACGTGATGCCGGACACCTCATTCAGCTTTGATGATGCCGATCTGAAGTAATGCACTGACGCGCCTCCCGCAGGGGAGGCGCAGGGAAGATGATGCTTAACTATTTTATTAAACGACTGCTGGGGCTGATCCCAACGCTGCTGATCGTGGCGGTGCTGGTGTTCCTGTTCGTCCATCTGCTGCCTGGCGATCCGGCGCGCCTGATTGCGGGGCGCGAAGCCGATGCGCAGGTCGTGGCGATGGTGCGCGAACAGCTCGGGCTGAACCTGCCGCTGCCGCAGCAGTTCTGGCACTACATCACCCACGCCCTTCAGGGTGATTTTGGCCATTCAATGGTGTCGAAACGCCCGGTATCAGAAGAGATTGGCCAGCGCTTTCTGCCGACGCTGTACCTGACGCTGACCAGCATGGTGTGGTCGGTGATTTTCGGCATGGCGATAGGCGTCGTCTCTGCCGTGTGGCGCAACCGCTGGCCGGATCGGCTGGGGATGACGCTGGCGGTATCCGGGATCTCTTTCCCGGCGTTTGCCCTCGGCATGCTGCTGATGCAGGTGTTTTCCGTCGAGCTGGGCTGGCTGCCGACCGTCGGTGCCGACAGCTGGCAGCACTATATTTTACCGTCGATCACCCTGGGTGCCGCCGTCGCCGCCGTGATGGCGCGCTTTACCCGCGCCTCGTTCGTGGAGGTGATGCAGGAAGACTATATGCGCACCGCGCGCGCCAAAGGAGTGCGCGAGTCGGTGGTGGTGATCAAGCACGGGCTGCGCAATGCGATGATCCCGGTGGTCACTATGATGGGCCTGCAGTTTGGCTTCCTGCTCGGTGGCTCTATCGTGGTCGAGGTGGTGTTCAACTGGCCGGGGCTGGGGCGCCTGCTGGTCGACTCGGTGGAGATGCGCGATTACCCGGTGATCCAGGCGGAAGTGCTGCTATTTTCGCTGGAGTTTATTCTGATTAACCTGATGGTCGATATGCTGTACGCGGCGATCAACCCCGCGATCCGCTACAAGTAAGGATGTTTGATGATTAACTGGCGACGTAATGCCGTGCTCGCAACGCTGCCCAGCGTGCGGGAGAATCGCGTGCGTACGTACCCGTGGCGGGAATTCTGGCGGCGTTTTCGCCGTCAGCACGTGGCAATGATTGCGGCGGTATTTGTGCTGCTGCTGATCCTGGTGGCGATTTTTGCCCCGCTGCTGGCCCCGTTCGATGCTGAAAACTACTTTGATTATGACCGGCTGAATGAAGGACCATCGATGATGCACTGGTTCGGCGTCGATGCGCTGGGGCGCGATATTTTCAGCCGCGTGCTGCTCGGCAGCCGCCTGTCGCTGGTGGCTGGCTTCTTCTCGGTGGCGGTGGGCGCGGTGACAGGTACGCTGCTCGGCCTGCTGGCCGGCTACTACGAGGGCTGGTGGGACCGGATTATCATGCGCATCTGCGATGTGCTGTTCGCTTTTCCCGGCATCCTGCTGGCGATTGCGGTGGTGGCGGTACTCGGTAACGGTATGTCGAATGTGATCCTTGCGGTGGCGATTTTCAGCATTCCCGCCTTTGCCCGTCTGGTGCGCGGTAACACGCTGGTGCTGAAACACCTGACCTATATCGAGTCGGCGCGCAGTATTGGTGCGTCTGATTTGACCATTATCCTGCGCCACATTTTGCCCGGTACGCTGTCATCGATTGTGGTCTATTTTACTATGCGTATCGGCACCTCGATTATCTCTGCTGCCAGCCTGTCGTTCCTGGGTCTTGGCGCGCAGCCGCCGACCCCGGAGTGGGGGGCGATGCTTAACGAGGCCCAGGCGGATATGGTGCTGGCCCCGCACGTGGCGATCTTCCCCAGCCTGGCGATTTTCCTTACCGTGCTGGCGTTTAATCTGCTGGGTGACGGGCTGCGCGATGCGCTGGACCCGAAGCTGAAGGTGTAACCATGGCGGGCGAGGCATGCCTCGACCTTTGTATGTGAGATCAAATATTTCTTAACCATTGCTGGTGAACGCCGCTGTGCACTCTATGATTGAAAGACCTTAATCGTAAAGGAACGTGACAATGCACAATGTGCGTATACCTCTCATCGCGGGTCTGGCAATGGCGTGTCTGGTGCTGGCTGGCTGCTCGTCAAAAGTGGCTGATACCAGCCAGTATTCCGGTTTCCTGCCGGATTATAGCCACCTGAAGCCGGAAAAATCCGCCAGCGGCGTGCAAACCCTGCGCTGGGTGTCACCGGACTATCAATCCGCAAAATACAACGCTATCCATTACACGCCTGCCGTTTACTACCCTGCCGCGAAGCCGACCGCCCGCGTCAGCCAGCAGACCCTCGATCAAATCCGCGCCTATCTCGACCAGACGCTGAAAGCCGCCGTGGCCCGGCACAAACCGCTGGTTAACCACGCGGGGCGGGGCACGCTGGAGCTGAAAACCGCCATTACCGCCGTCAATGCCGAAAATCAGGATATGAAGTTCTATGAGGTCGTGCCGATTGCGGCAGTGGTCGCCAGCACCATGGCGGCTTCCGGCCACCGTACCCAGAACAGCGTGCTGTTCCTGGAGATGCAGCTGGTGGATAGCCAAACCGGTAAGCCCGTGATGGAGGCGGTGCGCAAGGCCTATGGCAACACGGTGCCGAACAATAATGCCCCCATTACTCTTACCCAGTTGAAAAGCGGTATCGACCAGATGGTCAGTGACGTAGTGAACTTCCCCGATAAGTAATTCCTGTTTTATAGGCTGACCAATAAAAAGGTTGGCCCCTGCCCGGAGTGATTACGATGACGCGTTATCTGCTGCTGCCTGCACTGGCTGCCTCCCTGCTGTTAAGCCCCGCCCTCAGAGCTGAAAAAATCACCGTACAGGAGCTGCAAAGCGGTCTCGATCACCCTGGGCGCTGGCCTTTCTGCCGGGCGAAGAGGGGGTGTTGATCACCGAACGCGCCGGCCAGCTCAGGCGCTGGCAGCCCGGCTCCGGCCTCTCCCAGCCCATCAGCGGGGTGCCGCAGGTGTGGGCTCAGCGCCAGGGCGGCCTGCTTGATGTGGCGCTGGCGCCGGACTTTGCCAGCAGCCGTCGCGTCTGGCTCAGCTACACGCTGGCCGGAGAAGATGGCGCGGCTGGAGCTGTAGTCGGTTATGGCCGCCTGAGCGAAGATTACCGCCAGCTCAGTGGCTTCCAGCCGGTGCTGCGCCAGCAAGGTTTATCCAGCGGGGCGAATCTTGGTACGCGCATGGCGTTTGACCGCAGCGGTCATCTGTTCATCGCCTTTGGCGATAATTTCCAGGCCGCTAAAGCGCAGGATCTCAACGCATTGCAGGGCAAAATTGTGCGCCTGACCGCCGATGGCAAAATCCCCTCTGACAATCCGCTGGTTGGCCGCCAGGGCGTTCGTAGCGAGATCTGGAGTTGGGGAGTGCGTAACCCGCAGGGGTTAGCGCTCAACCCGCAGAGCGGTGAAGTCTGGGAGAGCGAGCACGGCCCGCGCGGCGGCGATGAGGTGAATATCCCGCGCAGGGGAAAAAACTACGGCTGGCCGCTGGCCACCTGGGGCATTGATTACAGCGGGGCGAAGGTACCGGGTTCAAAAGGCAGCACGGCCGCGGGAACCGAGCAGCCGCTGTTCTGGTGGAAAGTCTCCCCGGCTATCAGCGGCATGGCGTTTTACCAGGGTACGCGGTTTCCGCAGTGGAAAAATTCGCTGTTTATCGGGGCGCTAAAGGAGAAAAGCCTGATCCGCCTGAGCATCAACGGTGAACAGCTGAAAGAGCAGGAGCGCCTGCTGAGCGAGCGCGGGGAGCGCATTCGCGATGTGCGCAGCGGGCCAGACGGCTGGCTTTACGTGCTGACGGATGAAGCCAACGGCAAGCTGCTGAAAGTGGGTATTGAGTAAAATAAGCGGGCACTCCGTTGCCTGCCGATCTTATTTCACCCAGTGGCAGATTTCCCAGCCGCGCTGCTGCGCTAGCTGCTGCAGCGGCTCTGCCGGATTGATCACCCAGGCGTGATCGGCATGTTCCAGCATTGGCAGGTCGTTAATTGAGTCGCTGTAAGCCCAGGTGTGGGCAAAGCGGTGCTCCTGCTGCTGCGCCTTCCAGTCGCTGACGCGGCTGACTTTTCCCTCTTTGTAGGTCAGAGTGCCGTAGATTTCGCCGCTGTAGCGGTCATCAATAATCTCCACGCCAATCGCCAGCGCCGCGTGCGCGCCCAGCTGTTGCGCAATAGGCTTCACCAGATGTTCACCGCTGGCGGAGATCACGATGATTTTATCGCCGCGCTGCTGGTGCCACGCCAGGCGTTCGCGCGCGGCGGGGTAAACGCGCGGCAGGATATCGCGATGAATAAACCGGCGTATCCAGCCTGCTACCGTCGGCGTGGCCATTCCTGCCAGCGGCGACAGCGTGGTGCTCATATACTGTTCCATAGACAGCGACCCCTGATAGTAGTGCTCCATCAGCGCGCGTTCTTGTTCAATCAGCGCGGCCGGGGCAAACCCCTGGGAAACCAGCCAGCGCAGCCACAGGCCGGTACTGTCTTCACAAATCAGCGTTTCATCAAGGTCAAACAGCGCTAAATCCATCGTCGTCACTCCTCTGGCAGACTTTTCTCAGGTTAGCGGATTTTTGTGACGGGCTTAACTGTTCAGTGAAAATTCGGAATTTAACCTGTTTTCTGCCCGCGCCTAACGGCGATAATTTGGCCAGCCGTCTGGGCAAACCTAAGATTTTTCTAATAAACTCTAAGAAACTTTACGGTTTAAACGTTTTTTTTAAGCTTATAACGCCTTAGTGTAGGGCGGCTAATCGTCAGATGCGCTTTGATAATCATTGTCTTTCAAATGGATACCTGGTCTCGCCATGAAGAAAACGCTCCTCTCTACCGGTGTGTATGCACTGGCTACTACTTCGACGTTATTGCTGTTTACCCTCTCCCCCGCGCGCGCAGAGCAGGCCCCTGCCGCCCCTCAGATCGATGCCAAAGCCTGGGTGCTGATGGACTACAACAGCGGTAAAGTGCTGGCAGAATCCAATGCGGATCAGCGGCTCGACCCGGCCAGCCTGACCAAAATGATGGCCAGCTATGTTACCGGGCAGGCGCTGAAGGCGGGCAAAATCAGCAATGACGACATGGTCACCGTGGGCAAAGATGCCTGGGCGACCGGCAATCCGATTCTGCAAGGCTCTTCGCTGATGTTCCTCAAGCCTGGGGACCGGATCCCGGTGTCGGAGCTGAATAAAGGGATTGTGATCCAGTCCGGTAACGATGCCAGCATTGCGCTCGCCGACCACGTAGCGGGCAGTCAGGACTCTTTCGTTGGCCTGATGAACAACTACGTGCAGGCGCTGGGCCTGAAGAATACCCACTTTAAAACGGTGCACGGGCTGGATTCGGACGGCCAGTACAGCACCGCGCGCGATATGGCCCTGATTGGTCAGGCGCTGATCCGCGACGTACCGGATGAGTACGCGCTGCATAAAGAGAAAGAGTTCACCTTTAATAAGATTCGCCAGTACAACCGCAACCGCCTGCTGTGGAGCACCAATCTGCAGGTGGACGGGATCAAGACCGGGCACACTTCCGGCGCCGGCAATAATCTTGTGGCATCAGCGAAAGAGGGCGATCAGCGCTTAATTTCTGTGGTGCTGGGCGCGGCCACGGATGCTATCCGCTTCCGCGAGAGCGAAAAGCTGCTGACCTGGGGCTTCCGCTTCTGGGAAACGGTGACGCCAATCAAGGCCGGGACGGCGTTTGCCACCCAGCGCGTCTGGTATGGCGATAAGAGCGAAGTGAATCTTGGCGTAGCGAAGGATGCGGCGATTACCCTGCCAAAAGGGCAGATGAAAAACCTCAAGGCGAGCTTTACCCTCAGCCAGCCGCAGCTGACGGCCCCGCTGGCGAAGAATCAGGTGGTGGGAACGATTGATTTCCAGCTGGACGGAAAATCCATTGAGCAGCGCCCGCTGGTGGTGCTGGACGAAGTGAAAGAGGGCGGTTTCTTCAGCCGCATCTGGGATTTCGTTATGATGAAGATGACCGGATGGTTTGGCAGCTGGTTTTCATAATTTATAAGGGCCGACCGAAAAAGAGGGTCGGCCCCTGAATCTATCCTGCGTAGGGGCCGACCGCTTTTCTGGTCGGCCCTGAACAATCAAAACAGATCGTAAGCCACCGCAGAAATCGCCACCAGGCCGACCAGCACCACGAACACATTACTCAACTTACCGCTGTACTGGCGCATGGCCGGGACCTTGTTGATGGCATACATCGGCATCAGGAACAGCAGCACCGCGATAATCGGGCCGCCCAGGCTTTCGATCAGGCCGAGAATGCTCGGGTCCAGCGTCGCGACAATCCAGGTTGTTATCAGCATAAACAGCGCGGTAAAGCGGTTCAGCTTGTGCTCGGCAAGGGTTTTGCCACGGCTGCGCAGCAGCTTATTCACCGTGCCGTTAAAGCCTTCACGCGCCCCAAGATAGTGGCCGAGGAACGATTTGGTGATCGCTACCATGGCGATAATCGGCGCCAGCCATGCCATCAGCGGGGTATCAAAGTGGTTCGCCAGGTAAGAGAGAATGGAAATGTTCTGCGCTTTGGCTTCCGCCAGGTTCTCCGGCGTCAGGCTCAGCACGCAGCTGAACACAAAGAACATCACCGTCAGCACCATCATAATATGGCTGCGCGCGAGGATGCGGGAACACTTCGGCTCTGCCTGGTCGCCGTACTCTTCCCGTTTGGCCACGGCAAAGGCGGAAATAATCGGCGAGTGGTTAAAGGAGAACACCATCACCGGGATCGCCAGCCACAGGGTCATCATCAACCCCTTGCCGCTGCCGCTCAGGCTGGCATTGGCAAAAAATCGCGCTGCTCCAGTGCGGGATAAGATAGAGCGCCAGCAGCATCAGCACCAGCACGAACGGATAGACCAGTACGCTCATGGTTTTGACGATCATCACTTTGCCGAAGCGCACAATGGTCATCAGGCCGACAATCAGGATTAGCGCCAGCAGCGCGCGCGGCGGAGCCTGCATCTGCAGCTGGTGGGTGATAAAACTCTCAACGGTGTTAGTGATGGCGACGCTGTAAACCAGCAGAATCGGGTAGATGGCGAAGAAGTAGAGCAGGGTGATCAGCTTGCCGGCGCCGACGCCGAAGTGCTCTTCTACCACCTCAGTAATATCCTCGCCGGGTTTGCGCCCGGAGAGCACGAAGCGGCACAGCCCACGGTGGGCAAAGAAGGTCATTGGAAACGCCAGCAGCGCCATAATGACCAGCGGGATAAGGCCGCCAATCCCGGCATTAATCGGCAGGAACAGTACGCCAGCACCAATGGCCGTGCCGTACAGCCCCAGCATCCACATAGTGTCGGTTTTACGCCATGCGCTGGCATCCTGAGACGCTTCGGGGCTGAGCACCGCCGTTTGGGATGTGTCCATTTGATTCTCCAGTGTTTAAAACGATGAAGTTAATCGCGCCATCGACGCGTCGATTGACTTCATTGCTCTGGTTTAATGGCGCACACTCTACCACCAGAAAAAATAGATGAAAGCTCTGCGTCGTGGTTTATTGGAGTTTTTGTGACTTGCGCAACATAGAGATTAATTTGCACATTTATCAAGCAGATTGCGCAATAAACCTTGAGAAAATGGCAGGTTTATTTGGCAGTTTTTTAGCGGTTAATAACAATTAGGATGATATAAATCAGGGTAAAGCGGGACCGGTTAATATAGTCCCGCCAGCGAGTTAATGGCGTACCCAGCCCTTGCTGATAGGGAAAGCAAAAACGACGCGATAGAGTGCAGAAAGCAGCGGCATCAGACGTGCCCCGGTCAGCTGCCAGAAAATTTGCGCAAACAGGCAGGAGAGCAGGCCCACCAGCATGCCGCCCAGCATATCCATCGGCCAGTGTACCCCAAGGTAGACGCGTGACCAGGCGATAGCGGCACCGGTCAGCAAGAGAACGGCCCCTGACCAGGCGCGATGCCAGCTGATAAAGGCGATGGCAAAGGTGAAAATTACCGTACCGTGATCGCTCGGGTAGGAGTCATCCGGCGCGTGCGACAGGAACTGATGACCCAGGCCAATGGCAAACGGGCGTGGATGAGGAAACAGCTGCGCCAGGCACCAGGAGATCGCCAGGGCATAGAGCAGGGCGATACCGGTTTTCACCACCAGCACGCGCTGCGAGGTCAACTGGCTGCGCGGCCCCCACAGCCACAAGCCCACAATCAGCAGCGGCACAATGGCGATAAGATCGCGGGCAATAAAGGTGGCGAGGGCTATCAGCCACTCGGGGGAACGGCCGTCAGCGTTGATCAATAAAAATAGCGACCGGTTCAACTCATCCATCATGACTTTCTTTACCTTTTGTTCGCAGTAGTAGCACGAATTGCTTAAGGTAAAAGCGTGCGGCGGACAGGTAAAGGGCCACCCTCTTAATTACCGGGTTCGTTTGGCTTTTGTTGAGATTGAATGACGTTTTTGTGACGTGAAAAATATCGGCAGCAGATCAGATGATTCTGGGCCAAATGACAGGCAGAAAAAAACCCGCTAATCATAAGATTAACGGGCTCCTCAATTTGGGGATTTCAAAGAAAAGCAGTGGCACTAATTAAGACTGTGGCCCGCTATAAAAGTTCTCCCCAATCGATAAATTATTTTTAACCACCAAAAAACGGCCAGATTATCACAATCAGCGTGCCTGCCAGCGTCAGCAAAACGTTAGCAATAGCATAAGTTCCGGCATAGCCCAGTGCCGGAATGTTACTGCGCGCGGTGTCGCTGATAATCTCCATTGCCGGTGCGCAAGTGCGCGCGCCCATGATGGCGCCAAACAGCAGGGCGCGGTTCATTTTCAGTACCCAGGCACCGAACAGGAAGCAGATAATGACCGGCACCAGGCTGACCACCAGCCCGGCCCCGAGCATCAGCAGCCCGGTCTCCCCCAGGCCTTTGGTGATGCCGCTGCCGGCGCTCAGACCGACGCCCGCCATAAACACCATCAGCCCGAACTCTTTCACCATGGTCAACGCCCCCTGCGGGATGTAACCGAAGGTGGGGTGATTGGCACGCAGGAAGCCGAGCATAATGCCGGCGAACAGCAGCCCGGCCGCATTACCAATGCCAAAATTAAAGCTGCTGAACTGAAAGGTGATCATGCCGATCATTAGACCGATGATAAAGAAGGCGCAGAACGCCAGCAGATCGGTGACCTGACTGTGAATCGAGATAAAGCCAATGCGATCCGCCACCGATTTCACCCGGCGTGCCTCGCCGCTGATATGCAGCACGTCACCTTTATTCAGGATAATGCTGTCATCGATTGGCATCTCAATCTGGCTGCGGATCACGCGGTTAAGGAAACAGCCGTGATCGGTGAGCTTCAGCTGGCTGAGGCGTTTGTTCACCGCATTGTTGTTCTTCACCACGATCTCTTCATTAACGATGCGCATATCCAGCAGATCGCGATCGAACACCTCTTTGCCGTTGCGGAAACTCGGGTCAAGGCGCGAGTGCGCATCCGGATAGCCGACCAGTGAGATCTCATCGCCGGGCTGCAGCAGCGCATCGCCATCCGGATTTGCCAGAATGCCGTTGCGCCGAATACGCTCGATGTAGCAGCCGGTCTGGCGGTAGATGCCCAGCTCGCGCAGGTTTTTGCCGTCGCTCCAGGCGACCAGCTCCGGCCCGACGCGATAGGCGCGGATCACCGGCAGGTAAACTTTGCGCTGGCTGTCCGGGTCGAGGCCGCGCTCACGGGCGATCTGCTGGGCGCTGGTGGGCAGATCCTGATGCTGCAGTTTTGGCAGATAGCGCGCGCCAAAAATCAGGCTGACGAGGCCAATCAGGTAGGTCAGAGCGTAGCCGAGGCTGAGGTGGTCCTGTGCCAGGCTCAGGCTCTTACCGTCGCTCAGCGTCTGGCGCAGGGTATCGCCCGCGCCGACCAGCACCGGGGTCGAGGTCATGGCACCGGCCAGCATCCCCGCCGTCAGGCCGATGTCCCAGCCAAACAGCTTGCCAAGCCCCAGCGCCAGCACCATCGCGCTGCTGACCATCACAATCGCCAGCATCAGGTAATTTTTACCGTCGCGGAAGAAGATAGAAAAAAAGTTGGGTCCGGCTTCGACGCCGACGCAAAAAATAAATAGCATAAAGCCCAGATTCAGCGCATCGGTATTAATCGCGAAATGCTGCTGGCCGAGCAGTAAAGAAACAACTAAAACGCCAATAGAATTACCGAGTTGAACAGAACCTAACCGAAGTTTGCCTAAGCATAACCCCAGCGCCAGTACGACAAATAACAACAGAATGTAATTTCCACTTAACAAATCTGCGACGTTTATATTCACGGTTTAACTTCTTGTTTACCAGTAACCTATTGATGGGAAGGGGTTTATGCGCTAAATTTCACCCACTGATGCGATGAGCGCTATGCTCAATCGGCAATAATCACGCTGAATGGGATAAAAACGCCGCTCATTTTAATCGCAATAGCTTATGACAGCCAGCATTCGCCTGGCTTATTTGTTACGGATTTTAATTTTATCACTGCGCTATCCGTAGGCTTATTTTTATCGTGAAGGGAAAATAGCCTGGAGAAAATTCTATGTGGATAAAAGGGATAAGCTGGCCCGGCCTGGTCGCCTGTAGCATTTGTATGGCGCGATCTATATTGCCGTGCGTTTTCCGCTACCGGTGGGCTATGTCGGCCATGCTCAGCTGGGGTTGCTGCTGTTTTTACTGCCCGGTGCGCTGGCGGCACTGACCTCGAGAGAGGCGCCGCTGACCGCGATGGCGCTGGCGATTGCCCTCGCTTCTGCACCCTGCCTGGCGCTAATGCAGCTGAGTGCATTTCATCACCTGGAGCTGGTTCAGGAGATCGCGTTTATCACCAGCGCAGTGTTCTGGTGTGGTTCAGGGACGTTGGCAGTGATGTTGGGCAGGACGCTGCTGGAGATGCGGCATCAGCAGCGGTTGTAGGGGCCGGATATGAGAAGGGTCGGGCATGCCCGACCCCTACCGTAACCATAACCGCAAGGCGGTATGAAAACGGGCCGATCAGGAAAAGCGATCGGCCCCTACGGTAACAATAACCGCAAGGCGGTGTGAAAACCGGGCCGATCAGGAAAAGCGATCGGCCCCTACGGTAACAATAACCGCAAGGCGGTTATTATTACTGGTACAGACCGAGGTTTTCTTTGGCCCAGGCCTGGAATTCGGTGCAGCCGCCAATGTGTTTCTCATCGACGAAGATCTGCGGGACGGTTTCAACGGGCTTACCTACCGTTTTTTCCAGATCGGCTTTGGTGATGCCTTCAGCATGGATGTCGATATAGCGGAAGTGAAATCATCACGCTCTGCGGTCAGTTTCTCTGCCAGCTCTGTTGCACGTACACAGTAAGGGCAGCCCGGACGTCCAAAAATCACTGTAAACATAGCTCTCTCCTCAAAGGTCAGATTCTTTTATGTGACTCAAGTCACACCTTAACGCTTAATGGCGCCTATGATGCCCGCATCAACGAGTGAAATAAAGAAGGAATTGCCTGTCAGTCCGATTGGTCGCTATGCATAACTTGCCGACTTAGGCTTTAATAACCCCACTGCTTTTTATCATGCCGCCTGTCGGAGAGTGTTCATGCGTGCCTTTAGTCAGATGCCCCGTGCCGTACTTATCCTTGAAGTTATCGGCATCCTGCTGCTGGTCCTCTCTTACCTGACGTTGCACGAAGTGCTACCTTTACCGTCGCTGTTACGCGGTAAGCTGGCGGCAACGGTGATGATTTTCGCCGGTATCGCGCTGATGCTGCCTGCGGCCACGGTAATGATGTGGCGCACGGCGAAAGTAATGGCACCCGAACTTTTTAACACGCGCGCTTCGCGTGACACGTCTAAATCAGGAGATTCCCATGACGCCGACCATTGACCTGCTGCGCTCACACCGCTCAATTCGCGCTTTTACCGATCGCGCTATCAGCGACGAGCAGCGCGCAGCCATTCTTGCTGCTGCCCAGTCGGCTTCCAGCTCCAGCTTCCTGCAATGCACCTCTATCATTCGTATTACCGATCCCGCACTGCGCGAACAGCTGGTGACGCTGAGCGGTGGCCAGAAGTATGTGGCGCAGGCCGCAGAGTTCTGGGTGTTCTGCGCCGATTTTAACCGCCTGCAGCAGATCTGCCCGGATGCCCAGCTGGGTATGGCGGAGCAGCTGCTGCTGGGCTGTGTCGATACCGCCCTGATGGCGCAGAATGCGCTGACTGCTGCGGAATCGCTCGGCCTGGGCGGCGTGTATATCGGCGGTATTCGTAACAATATCGCGCAGGTGACCGAGCTTCTGCATCTGCCGAAATTTGTCCTGCCGCTGTTTGGCATGTGCCTGGGTGAACCGGCGCAGGACCCTGAGCTCAAACCGCGCATGCCCGCCGCGATGCTGGTGCATGAAAACAGCTATCAGCCGATCAACCCGGAAGTGCTGGCGCAGTATGACAACGAGCTGGTGGAATATTATCAGCACCGCGACAGCAATCGCCGCAGCGAGAGCTGGAGCGAACACATCCAGAAAACCATCATCAAAGAGAGCCGTCCGTTTATTCTTGACTACCTGCACAAGCAGGGCTGGGCGACGCGCTAATTCTGACGGCTTCGGAGGCTGCTGGTGAAAATTGCCATTCTTTCCCGCGACAGTACGCTTTACTCCTGTCAACGCCTGCTGGAGGCCGCCCGCAGCCGCGGGCATAGCATTGAGGTGATTGATCCGCTCTCCTGCTATATGAATATCAATCCCGGCTCGTCGGCCATTCACTATCGCGGTCGGCAGCTGGCGCACTTCGATGCGGTGATCCCGCGTATCGGTTCGGCGATCACCTTTTACGGCACGGCAGTGCTGCGCCAGTTTGAGATGTGCGGCAGTTACCCGCTGAACGAGTCGCTGGCGATTGCGCGCGCGCGCGACAAGCTGCGCTCGCTACAGCTGCTGGCGCGCGCAGGGATTGCCATGCCGATCACCGGTTTTGCTCATTCGCCGGATGACACCCGTGACCTGATCGAGATGGTCGGCGGCGCGCCGCTGGTGGTAAAACTGGTGGAAGGGACGCAGGGAATTGGCGTGGTGCTGGCGGAAACCCGTCAGGCGGCAGAGAGCGTGATTGATGCCTTTCGCGGACTGAATGCGCACATTCTGGTGCAGGAGTTTATTCAAGAGGCACGCGGCAGCGATGTGCGCTGCCTGGTGATTGGCGGGGAAGTGGTCGCAGCGATAGAGCGCCAGGCGAAAGAGGGGGATTTCCGCTCCAATCTGCATCGCGGCGGCAGCGCCCGGCGCGTGACCATCAGCGACAGCGAGCGTGAAATCGCCATCAAAGCCACGGCAACGCTCGGTCTGGACGTGGCCGGCGTCGATATTTTACGCGCCAGTCGCGGCCCGCTGGTGATGGAGGTGAATGCCTCGCCGGGGCTGGAAGGGATTGAAAAGACAACCGGTCTGGATATCGCCACCATGATGATTCACTGGATAGAGCAGCAGGCGCAACCTGGCTTCAGTCTTAAAACCGGTGGTTGACGTCATATTTCTGTCGTAATCGTGGTTTTTGGCGAGGTTTTTACGTAAGCTAGTGCGCAATTTTGTGGCGGCCAGAGAAAGAGACAAAGCCTATGGATTCACTCGTTGTTCCCGATATCGACGTGTTACGACGTTGGTTGGATCAGCAAAGTATCACCTGGTTTGAGTGTGACTCCTGCCAGGCCCTTCATCTGCCTCATATGCAGAATTTTGATGGGGTGTTTGATGCCAAGCTCGATTTGGTGGATAACGTGATCCTGTTTTCCGCCCTGGCGGAAGTTAAACCGACGGCGCTGATCCCGCTGGCGGGCGATTTGTCGCAGATTAACGCCAGCTCGCTATCGGCGAAAGCCTTCCTCGATATCCAGGATGATAACCTGCCGAAGCTGATCGTCTGCCAGTCGCTGAGCATTACCGCGGGCCTGACCTACGGGCAGTTCGCCTATTTTATGAAGCAGAGCGAGGAGCAGATCTCGATGATTGTGATGGAAGCCTTTGCCAATCATCTGCTGATGATCGGTGAAGATGACGATGACCGTACGCCGATGCTCGGCGGCCAACCGATGCTGCATTAAGCGGCTGACGTTTACGGCATTTTTTCCTGCGGGCGGACCTCTAATCCGCCCGTTTTTATTCTGTCTTTCTTACCCCATTCAATTTCTACGCTACTCCCTGTGTTAAATGCTGTTTTTAGCGACACTTCGTTCTGGAGCGATACCACTTTTTATTCTGCATTTTGCCCTCTAATGCCAGATTTCTATCGCCATTTATGCCGTGAATGGCATATCACATAGAGGAAACGTGCATAAAAAATCGATAAAAGGCGTTTTTTACCCTGAGGGCTGGTCTGGCCGGGTGAGTGGGGCTATTCTTGCGTGGCTGCATGAAGCGTGCAACGTCCCCAGATATATAGGTTTTTAGTATTAACCACGGGATGAATAATGATTCATTCTGTAGCCTTTAATGTACTGACCTATATTAAGAGGCAGGTGCTAACCAGTTAGCCTGCCCGGCATAAGATTATCCCTGTTCAGGAGGATGGAAGATGTTCAACCAACGTAAAAAATGGTTGTCAGGTGTGGTTGCGGGAACGCTGATGGCGATCTCTGCAGGCTCACTGGCCGCAGACAAGACGCTGCACGTTTATAACTGGTCAGATTATATTGCGCCAAATACCGTGGCGGATTTTGAAAAGCAAACCGGCATTAAAGTGGTGTACGACGTCTTCGACTCCAACGAAGTGCTGGAAGGCAAACTGATGGCGGGCAGCACCGGCTATGATGTGGTCGTCCCTTCCTCCAGCTTCCTGGCGCGTCAGCTGCAGTCCGGCGTGTTCCAGCCGCTGGATAAGAGCAAGCTGCCAAACTACAAGAATCTTGATCCCGATCTGATGAAGAAGCTGGAACAGCACGATCCGGGCAACAAATATGCCATCCCTTACCTGTGGGCGACCACCGGTATTGGCTATAACGTGGAAAAAGTGAAAGCCGCGCTGGGCAAAGATGCGCCGGTCAACAGCTGGGACCTGGTGCTGAAGCCGGAGAACCTGGAAAAACTGAAAAGCTGCGGCGTGTCGTTCCTTGATGCCCCGGAAGAGATCTTCGCCACCGTGCTGAACTACATGGGCAAAGATCCGAACAGCAGCGATGCCAAAGATTACACTGCGGCAACCGACCTGCTGCTGAAGCTGCGTCCAAGCATCCGTTATTTCCACTCGTCCCAGTACATTAACGACCTGGCGAACGGCAATACCTGCGTGGCTATCGGCTGGGCAGGGGATATTCTGCAGGCGAAAAAACGTGCGGTAGAAGCGAAGAACGGCGTCGATATTGCTTACAGCATCCCTAAAGAGGGCGCGCTGGCGTTCTTCGATACCCTGGCGATCCCCAAAGATGCCAAAAACCTGGATGCAGCCTATCAGTTCCTCAACTATCTGATGGATCCAAAAGTGATGGCGAACATCTCTAACTCGGTTTACTACGCCAGCGGCAACAAGGCCTCTGTGCCGTTCGTTGATGAAGCGATTCGTAACAATCCGGGCGTCTATCCAACGCCGGACACCATGGCGAAACTGTTCACCCTTAAGGTGCAGGATCCAAAACTTGACCGTGTACGTACGCGTGCATGGACTAAAGTTAAAAGTGGTAAGTAACTGATTGCAGTGACTGCATAACTGCACACTGTCAGCCCACAACAGAGGCGCGTTACCGGCCTCTGTTTTGTTATTTTTAGGGTGGGGCACCCGCACAGCCGTCCCCTCTTTTAGCGCCGGAGTAAAATGGTCGTGAACGACGCAATCCCTCGTACTCAAAGCAAAGCAGGCAAGGCGTTAACGCCGCTGCTGGAGATCCGCAACCTGACCAAGTCGTTTGACGGTCAGCACGCGGTGGATGATGTGAACCTCACCATCTATAAAGGCGAAATTTTCGCGCTGCTGGGTGCTTCAGGCTGTGGGAAGTCCACACTGCTGCGCATGCTGGCAGGTTTTGAGCCCCCGACTCACGGGCAAATTGTGCTCGACGGCCAGGATCTCTCTCACGTGCCGCCGTATCAGCGCCCAATCAATATGATGTTTCAGTCCTACGCACTGTTCCCCCATATGACGGTGGAGCAGAATATCGCCTTTGGCCTGAAGCAGGACCGTCTGCCAAAAGCTGAAATCAATGAGCGCGTGGCCGAGATGCTGACGCTGGTGCATATGCAGGAGTACGCCAGGCGTAAGCCGCACCAGCTGTCTGGCGGGCAGCGGCAGCGCGTGGCGCTGGCACGCAGCCTGGCCAAGCGGCCGAAGCTGCTGCTGCTGGATGAACCGATGGGCGCGCTGGATAAAAAACTGCGCGACCGCATGCAGCACGAAGTGGTGGATATCCTTGAGCGCGTGGGTGCCACCTGCGTGATGGTGACGCACGACCAGGAAGAAGCGATGACCATGGCCGGGCGTATCGCCATTATGAACCGTGGCAAATTCGTGCAGATTGGCGAGCCGGAAGAGATTTACGAGCACCCGACCACCCGCTTCAGCGCTGAGTTTATCGGCTCGGTAAACCTGTTCGAGGGGCTGCTGCGCGAGCGGCAAACCGATGGCCTGATTATCGACAGCCCGGGTCTGCTTCATCCGCTGAAAGTGGCGAGCGATGTCTCGATCGTGGACGGCGTGCCGGTCTCGGTGGCGCTGCGCCCGGAAAAAGTGATGCTGTGCGATGATATCCCGGCGGACGGCTGCAACTTTGCCGTGGGTGAAGTGGTGCACATTGCCTATCTTGGCGACCTGTCGATCTATCATGTCCGCCTGCACAGCGGCCAGATGATCAGCGCCCAGCTGCAGAATGCGCACCGTTTCCGCAAAGGTGCCCCGACCTGGGGTGACGAAGTGCGCCTCTGTTGGGAAGCCGACAGCTGCGTGGTTCTGACGGTTTAAGTGGGGGAGAGATGAGCCAATATTCTGAACGTACCACTGAGCCACCGAGCGGCCAGCAAACCGGCTTCAAAGGGCTGCTGACGCGCTTCCAGATGGCGCACGGTCGCAAGCTGGTGATTGCGCTGCCTTATCTCTGGCTGTCGCTGCTGTTCCTGCTGCCGTTCCTGATTGTGCTGAAAATCAGCTTTGCCGATATTGCGCGCGCTATTCCGCCCTATACCGAGCTGCTGAGCTGGGCCGACGGCCAGC
This sequence comes from Avena atlantica, assembly GCA_910589765.1. NCBI lineage: Eukaryota > Viridiplantae > Streptophyta > Magnoliopsida > Poales > Poaceae > Avena > Avena atlantica. The sequence goes on along the minus strand of CAJUWN010001535.1, from coordinate 999,603 downwards.
TGAATATGGTGCTGAACTTCGGTAACTATATTACGCTGACCGATGATCCGCTGTATGTCGATGCTTATCTGCATTCACTGCAGGTGGCGGCGATCTCGACGCTGATCTGCCTGGCGATAGGTTATCCGCTGGCGTGGGCAATCGCCCATGCAGCCCCGTCGACGCGCAACATTCTGCTGCTGCTGGTGATCCTGCCGTCGTGGACCTCCTTCCTGGTACGCGTTTATGCCTGGATGGGGATCCTCAACGATAACGGCGTGCTGAACCGCTTTCTGATGTGGACCGGCATTACCGACCATCCGATCGCCATTCTTTACACTAACCTGGCGGTCTATATCGGCATTGTTTACTGCTATCTGCCGTTTATGGTGTTACCGATCTTCACGGCGCTGACGCGCATTGACTACTCGCTGGTGGAAGCTTCGCTCGATCTGGGCGCGCGCCCGCTGAAAACGTTCTTTAGCGTGATCGTCCCTCTGACCAAAGGCGGAATTATCGCCGGGTCGATGCTGGTGTTCATTCCGGCGGTCGGGGAGTACGTGATCCCGGAACTGCTCGGTGGCCCGGACAGTATTATGATTGGCCGCGTGCTGTGGCAGGAGTTCTTCAACAACCGCGACTGGCCGGTGGCTTCCGCGCTGGCGGTGATTATCCTGCTGATCCTGATCCTGCCGATTATCTGGTTCCACAAACATCAGAATAAAGAAGTGGGGGATGAGGGATGAGTAATCTGCCGACCATTAAATCCAAGTGGCGCACGGCGATCCTCTCCGTCTGCTTCTTCTTCCTGTATGCGCCGATGCTGCTGCTGGTGATCTACTCGTTTAACTCATCGCAGCTGGCGGCGTGGGAAAGCTTCTCCCTGCACTGGTACAGCGTGCTATTCCACGACGATGCGATGATTAGCGCGGTGACGCTTAGCCTGTCGATTGCCGCGCTGGCGGCCACGGCGGCGGTGATCCTCGGCACTATCGCGGCAGTAGTGATTGTGCGCTTTGGCCGTTTTAAGGGATCGACGGGGTTTGCCTTTATGCTGACCGCACCGCTGGTGATGCCGGACGTGATTACCGGGCTGTCGCTGCTGCTGCTGTTTGTTGCAATGGCCAATGCATTTGGCTGGCCCGCCGACCGCGGCATGCTGACTATCTGGCTGGCGCACGTGACGTTCTGTACCGCCTATGTCGCAGTGGTGATCAACTCGCGCCTGCGCGAGCTGGACCGCTCGATCGAGGAAGCGGCAATGGACCTCGGTGCTACGCCGCTGAAGGTGTTCTTCGTGATTACCGTGCCGATGATTGCCCCGGCAATTGTCACCGGCTGGCTGCTGGCGTTTACCCTGTCGCTGGATGACCTGGTGATATCCAGCTTTGTTACCGGGCCGGGCGCGACCACGCTGCCAATGCAGATCTTCGCCACCGTGCGCCGTGGGATTAACCCGGAGATTAACGCCCTGGCATCGCTGATCCTGATTGTGGTGGGGCTGGTCGGGTTTATCGCCTGGCGCTTTATGGCGCACGAAGAGAAACAGCGTTTGAAGGATATCCAGAAGGCGCGTGGCGGCCATTAAAAGGGACGGGCATGCCCGTCCCCTACGATATCTGTAGCGGCGAGGCATGCCTCGCCCGTGCCTTTTATCCCAGCACCTTCTTCACGCAGGCTTTGAAGATCTTGATGCCGACCGGCAGCGAGTTGAGATCAAAGTGCATATCCGGGTGATGCAGACCCGGCACCAGCCCCGTTCCTAATCCCCAAAAACCAGCCTTTAGCGATGGGCGCTGGACCGGATAGTGGAAGAAATCTTCGCTGCCCGGCGTGGAGCGCGGCTCCATCAGTGCGTCTTCGCCCAGCACTTCAACAATCGCGCCGGAGATAAGCGCGCTCATCTCGTCATCAATTTCTGCGGCGGGCATCGCTTTTAAGGTCAGCACTTCAGCCGTTGCGCCAAAGGCGGCCACGCTGTGTTCGATAGCGCGCTGCACCCGGCTCTGCAACTCCACCATATCCTCGTTTTTCGCGGCGCGCAGGTCGAATACCACGCGTGCTTCATCCGGGATCGAGTTGGTGACGCCCGCGTCGCACAGGAAACGCGTGGCTTTGGCGCTCCAGACGCTGTTCGGGGCCATATGAATAGCGTTGACGGCGTTCACCGCGCTGACTGCGGCATCCAGCGCATTGACGCCGAGATGCGGGCGCGCGCCGTGGGCGGTCTGGCCGCGAACGATCGCCTCAACGGTGACGCAGGCGGAGTAGTAAACTGCCGGGATGGCGGTGCCAACCGCGCACTCTTCCGCCGGGCGCACGTGGAAGCCGAGGATCATATCGACATCGTCGATTGCTCCCCCGGCGATCATCGCCAGCGCGCCGGTGCCTAACTCTTCGGCCGGCTGGAAAATCAGCTTCAGGCGGCCTTTCTTCACCGCCTGCTCGGCGATCAGCTCCTGGGCTGCCGTCAGCACCACCGAGGAGTGTCCATCGTGGCCGCAGGTATGGCGGGCGCAGGGCACGCCGTTAATCACATGGCCGAGGGCATCCATATCGGCACGCAGCGCCAGCGTTGGGCCGGGTATGCCGCTGTCCAGCACCGCGACGATCCCCGTGGTGGCATTGAAATTGTCCTGCACGGCGTAACCGGCGGCCTTCAGCTGCTGGCTGATATACGCCGAGGTTTTGAATTCCTCGAAACCCAGCTCCGGGATTTCATGCAGGTAGTTGTAATGCTCCAAAACTTTTAACACGTTATGCACTCCATTCAGCTTTTATTACGCAACGACTCGCATCACCAGCATGGAAATTACCGCATTCATAATGCTGGTCAGCATTAACAGGGGCCAGTACTTTTTCGGCACGTCAGACACGCCCAGCAGGCGGCCCATATACTGTAACTGAGAACCCATCAAAAAGATTCGCCGGGGTTAAAATGGTAATATCCGCGCCGCTCAGTACGCCCTTAGCCAGCAGGCTGATCGCCACGCCAGTGCCGGCAGAAGAGGAGAGCCAGGCAGTGAGCAGCACGGTGACCGCTTGCCCCGGCAGGCCAAACAGGCCCATTACCGGGGCGAAAACATCACCAATCAGCGTCATCACCCCGAGCAGATTCAGCACCTCAGCAATGACATACGCCATCACTACGTTAGGCATTAAGTTGTGGATGGCAATATGGAAGCCTTTACGCGCCCCCACCACAAAGATATCAAACGGATTATTAGAGACGTTAACCTGTGGGTTATTCTGCATGCTGGAAGTCTCGCTTATACAGGGTATTCAACATCAGGCGCACAAACGCGCCGCCGACAAATTTCAGTACAAACATCAGCACCAGCGGAACCAGTACCGGCGTTGCCAGCGAAGCAAATAGCGCTGAGCCAATTGAGAAGTAGTTATTAATCAGCCCGGCGCCGGAATATTGCCAGGCGCCCATAATCACCACATCTTTTTTACTCACCTGCTTGTTGTCGTAAAGCTCTTTGGTTAATGCTGCACCCGCGTCGGTACTTTGCAGATCGGTAATCAGCGCCAGCCCGGTACGGCCCGGAATGCCTAACAGCGGGCGCAGCAGCGGCGTCAGCAGTTTGTGGGCGGCGCGGATGGCGCCATAGTGGGTAAAGATCTCCAGCAGGCCGAGTGCCAGCATTACCGTGGGCACCAGCGACAGTGCGAACAGAAAGCCCGCTTTGGCGCTCAGGCCACCGGCGCCAACGAAGGTGTTATGCGCCGGATCTTTCATGGTGCCGAAGCTGCCGCCGAGGGTGGTGAAATCAAAGGCGCCCAGCCAGGCCATGCCCTCCACGTTAAAAAACAGGCCGGAGAAAAACAGGATGGCCAATATTAATGCCAGCCAGGCGCCTGTGCCGACTGACCACTTTTCAGCCGAAAGCGGTAATTTATCTTCAGACATCGATCTTGCGACTCCCTGATAGTTTCAAAAATAAACAAAATAGCTTTCTGGCAATTTTTGTTCCGTATAGTGGAATTAATTGCGCATTCAGGCTAAAAATAGAGGGGCCGTTGCCGATATTTAGCGAACCCCCTGATATCGATTGCAGGGATCGTGCCAGAAATAAGTGGCTTATTTTATTGCGGCAATAGATCGCGGCAGCAAGGGGCAATTTGGCTGCGCGGGCAGAGTTAAAAAAGTTAATTTATTTTCACTGGTGAAATAAAAGACGCTTTTTTTCTCATCCGGCCAGGGATATTCTTAGCGGGGCGGCAGTGAGACACCACCATGGATCAGTTGCACCAGCGTGGGGCAAACGTTCGGAAAAGTTGGAGAGAGCGATGTCAGAGGTGTTGAGAGAGGTCAAAGCGGTGTCGCACACGGCATCCGGCATTCCGGTGCCGGTGTGGATTGCCGGCAGTGCCATTATTGCCACCCGTTGCCTGGGCGTCGTGCTGCTGGCTAACGAACTGGGCGTTGAAGAGGTGATGAACTTTATTCATCGCAGCGCTCAGGCCTGGGATTCAACGCTGATCTTCATCGCCAGCCAGCTGATCTTCTTTATCGAACTGCGCTGTGCCATCGCCCTGATGCGCGGCCATAACTGGGGGCGCTGGGGTTACCTGCTGACGCAGGTGGTGGTGCTGTTGTATATGTTCGCTGCGTCGATGGGCTGGATCTATCCGGAGATTTTCAGCATCAGCGGTGACACTAATCGTCAGATTATTCAGGCGTTACTGGCGCACAAGTTTCCCGATTTTGTGGTACTGCTGCTGCTGTTTGTGCCGCTCAGTAGCCGCCACTTCTACCGTAAGCGTGGCTATCGCTAAACCAACACTGCTATATCCGTCATGGATGTAAGCTCATCGGACTTGCCGCCTTGATGCAACCTCACCTATTTTGGGTATATACTTATCGGCTGCATTTCGCTTCCCTGATTAGGCTTTATCATGCATTGCGCGCTTTATGACGCGGGCCGCTGCCGCTCCTGCCAGTGGCTTGAGACCCCGTACCCCCAGCAACTCTCGCAAAAACAGTCGCACCTGCAGCAGCTGCTGGACGCGTTTCCGGTCGGCCAATGGCTGCCGCCGGTGGTCTCTGCCCAGCAGAAATTTCGTAATAAAGCCAAGATGGTGGTCAGCGGCAGCGTTGAGCGCCCTCTGCTGGGGATGCTGCATCGTGACGGCACACCGGTGGATCTGTGCGACTGCCCGCTCTATCCCGACAGCTTCGCGGCCGTCTTTGCCGAGCTGCGCCCGTTTATTGCCCGCGCCGGACTGACGCCCTATAACGTGGCGCGCCGCCGCGGTGAGCTGAAATATATTCTGCTGACGGAAAGTCAGCACAGCGGCGAGCTGATGCTGCGCTTTGTACTGCGCTCCACGACCAAGCTGGCACAGCTGCGCGCGGCGCTGCCGCAGCTCCAGCAGGCGCTACCGCAGCTGGTGGCGATCTCAGCCAATATCCAGCCGGTGCCGATGGCGATTATGGAAGGGGAGGAGGAGATCCCGCTGACGGACAATCAGCAGCTGGCCGAACGCTTCAACGATGTGCCGCTCTCCATGCTGCCGAAAAGTTTCTTCCAGACCAACCCGCGCGTGGCCGCTGAGCTGTATGCGACGGCGCGCGAATGGGTACGCGATCTCAAGGTTAAAGCGATGTGGGATCTGTTCTGCGGCGTCGGCGGCTTTGGTCTGCACTGCGCCACGCCGGAGATGGCGCTGACGGGTATTGAGATTAGCAAAGAAGCGATAGCCTGCGCGCAGCAGTCCGCCCGGCAGATGGGATTAACTCAGGTGAGCTTTGCCGCGCTGGACTCCACCGCCTTTGCTACCGGCGAGGGCAGCGTGCCGGAACTGGTACTGGTCAACCCGCCGCGCCGGGGGATCGGCGCCGCGCTGTGCGACTATCTGGAGCAGATGGCACCGCCGTGGGTGCTCTATTCAAGCTGTAATGCCGTGACGATGGCGGCCGATATCGGGCGTCTGCCCGCTTATCGTGTGGTCAGGGTGCAGCTGTTTGATATGTTCCCGCACACCGCACATTACGAAGTGCTAACGCTGTTGCAGCGGGTTTGATGCGGTAAAAAGGGTCGACCGAAAAAAGGTCGACCCTGGACGTGACAGGATGGCGGCTAAACGTAGGGGCGAGGCATGCTTCGCCCGCCGGTCGTTCACCCGGATGAGTTATTCCGGGAACCACTGCTTATTAAGTTTCGCGATTGTGCCATTCGCTTTCAGCACTTCGATCGCCGCATTGAGCTTAGCCAGAAGCGCATCGTTGTCTTTACGCACCGCGATACCAAGACCGGTGCCGAAATAGCTGCTGTCGGTAATATGCTCGCCGACCGGGGCCAGATTCGGGTTGGTTTTCAGCCATGCACCCACCACTGCGCTATCGCCTAGAATTCCATCGAGACGATTATTTTTCAGGTCGAGAATCGCGTTCTGGTAGCTGTCGTAGGAGACAGAGGTGACATCCGGGTATTTGTCCTGCAAATATTTCTGATGCGTAGTGCCATTCTCAATACCAATGCGCTTACCGTTAAACTGCGCCAGGCTGGTGAACTTGCCTTTAGGTGCGATCACAATGGCGGAGTTGGCATAGTACGGTTGGGTAAAGCTCACCTGCTTGCTGCGCTCCTCGGTAATATCCATACCGGAAATCACCGCATCATAGCGGCGGAACTTCAGTGCGGGCAACAGGCTGTCAAACGGGTTGTTGGTGAAGCTGCACTCGGCTTTCATCTCGGCACACAGCGCTTTTGCCAGGTCGATATCAAATCCCACGATCTGGTTGTCGCTATTGAGAGATTCAAATGGCGGGTAGGTTGCCGAAGAGGCAAAGCGGATCTTTTCTGCAGCCTGGGTTCCAAAGGCTACGCCGGCAAGCAGGGCTGCCAGAACGAGTTTTTTCATCTGTAAATTCCTTGCGATCTCAAAGTCCAACTCAGTATCAGCCCACCAGCAGGCGAGTCATTGAGTGATTAAGCTGCGGTGAAGGCGTTTATTCGCCGATGCCAGCCGGAAAAAAACCGTGCTGGCCGTCGGCATTAGTTTCGGTGCTCAAAACGCAATGCCCGGCGCTCAATCAGCCGCATCAGCAGCGTCAGCAGGCCGTTAACACACAGGTAAACCACGCCGGCAGCGGCAAACACCGTGACGTCATAGGTGCGCCCATACAGCAGCTGGCCGTGCCCATCACTTCCATCAGCGTGATGGTGTAGGCCAGTGACGTGCTTTTAAATACCAGCACCACCTCATTGGAATAGGAGGAGAGGGCGCGTTTAAAGGCATAAGGCAGCAGAATGCGCAGCGTATCCTGGCGGTTCATCCCCAGCGCCGCGCAGGAGTGCCACTGTCCGGCAGGGATAGCCTTCACCGCGCCGTGAAACAGCAGGGTGGTATAGGCAGCACTGTTGAGCGACAGCGCCAGCAGCGCGCACAGCCACGGCTGGAAAGCAGGTTCCATAGCCAGCCAATATTCTGGATGGCGGGGAACTGGCCCGGCCCGTAGTAAATCAGGAAGATCTGCACCAGCAGCGGGGTGCCGGTAAACAGCGTGATATAGCCGCGGGTAATCACGCTGAGCACCGGCACCTTTAGCGCGAGGATCACGGTAAACGCCAGCGCCAGAACCAGCGCGAGGAGCAGTGAAGCCACAGTCAGCGTCAGGCTGGTGTGCAGCCCCTTTAACAGTTCGGGAAAATAGCTCAGCATCAGGAGTCTCCGCGCTCAAAACGGGTGGTGCGCAGTTCAATGCGTTTGAGCACCTGCTGGCTGAACAGGGTGATCAGCAGATAGATCGCCGCCGCAATCAGATACCAGGTGAAGGGCTCCTGGGTGCGGGTGGCAATACTTTTGGTCTGCAGCATGATGTCGTTGACGCTGATCAGCGAGACCAGCGCGGTATCTTTTAGCAGCACCAGCCACTGATTGCCCAGCCCCGGCAGCGCATGACGCCACATCTGCGGCATCACCAGACGGAAGAAGATCGCTGAGGTTTTCATCCCCAGCGCCTGACCGGACTCCCACTGACCAACCGGCACCGCTTGCAGCGCGCCGCGCAGGGTTTGTGATGCGTAGGAGGAGTAGAGCACGGCCAGGGCAATCACCCCGCAGAGGAACGGGCTGACGTCGAAGTTTTCAATGTTGACCTGCACCGGGATCTGGGTAAATCCGAGGTTAATGTTGAATCCGTCAGACAGCGTCAGCAGCAGCTGCGACGCGCCGAAGTAGACAAACAGCACCACGAGGATTTCCGGCAGGCCGCGAAACAGCGTCACCAGCCCGGTGCCGAGCCACGCCAGCGGGCGCCAGCGTGCCGATTCCCAGACGGCAAACACCATCGCCAGCACCAGGCCGGCGACCAGGGAACAGAGGGCCAGGCCGACGGTCATCCCGGCGGCGCTGACAAGAGGATAAAGTTCGTTCATTAATTACTGCTGAAACCACTTGCTGTAGATAGTTTTGTAGGTGCCGTCGGCTTTCACCTTGTCCAGCGCGGCGTTGAACTTGCCCTGCAGTTCGCTGTTACCCTGGCGAACGGCAATGCCGAGGCCGGTGCCAAAGTAGGCTTTATCCGTCACTTTCTCGCCGATTGGGGCCAGCGTGGTGTTCTGCTTCAGCCATTCGTTCACCACCGCGGTGTCACCGAAGACAGCATCAATACGGCCATTTTTCAGGTCAAGAATAGCGTTCTGGTAGCTGTCGTAAGGGACAACGTTGACACCTGGCAGCTTCTCACCGAGATATTTTTGGTGCGTGGTGCCGTTCTGTACGCCAACGCGTTTGCCCTTCAGCGCCGCCACGTCAGCCACTTTGCCTTTCTGGGTGATAAACAGGGCAGAGTTGTCGTAATAAGCTTTAGTGAACAGCACCTGCTTTTCACGCTCAGGAGTAATATCCATACCGGCCATCACCGCGTCGAAGCGGCGGAACTTCAGGCTGGGGATCAGGCTGTCGAAGGCCTGGTTAGTAAAGGTGCAAGTCGCGCCCATTTCGCGGCACAGCGCGTTCGCCAGATCGACGTCGAAGCCCTGAATTTTGTTATCGGAGTCAACAAACTCAAACGGAGGGTAAGACGCTTCAGTGGCAAAACGAATGGTCTGAGCAGCGCTGGCGCTCAGGCTGAAACCGGCTAACAGTGCGGCAATTACAACTTTTTTCATCATTATTTCCTGCAGTTAGTGCGAAAGATAATTGGCAAACGCATCGGTTTGCGGCTGTGTAAAGCGGCTGGCATCACCCTGTTCGACGATATAACCGTTTTCCATATACACCACGCGGCTGGCCGTTTTACGCGCCACTTCCACTTCGTGGGTCACGATCACTTGAGTGATGTTGGTCTGCGCCAGCTCGCGGATAATGCTGACGACCTGGGCGGTGATCTCCGGATCCAGTGCGGCGGTGGGTTCGTCAAACAGCAGCACGGCTGGCTCCATCATCAGCGCACGGGCGATCGCCACGCGCTGCTGCTGTCCACCGGAAAGGTGCAGCGGGAAACGGTCGGCAAAGTCTTTCAGACGCAGGCGATCGAGCAATTTCGCCGCCCGCTGATGGGCCAGCTCTTTGCTTAAACCGAGCACGCGGCACGGCGCTTCGATCAGGTTCTGGGTGACGGTCAGATGCGGCCAGAGATTATACTGCTGGAACACCATGCCAACGTTCTGGCGCAGTTCGCGGATGGCGCTGTCGGACGGGGGCTTGCTGAAATCAAAGCGGCTACCGGCGATGTCGAGCGTACCGGAACGCGGCATCTCCAGCAGGTTTAAGACACGCAGGAGTGAGCTTTTCCCGGCACCGCTAGGCCCCAGCAGAACCAACGTCTCGCCCTGTGGGCACGTCAGCTGAATGTCAAATAGCGCCTGGTAGGCACCGTAGTAGCAGTTTATACCGTTTAGTTGAATACTCATGCGCAAAAACTGAATAGTAATTAGTGCCGCGAATCTTAACGTTGACAGCATAGTTATGCAATCATCGTGCGTTAAAATTTATTTTTGCGGGCAGGGTGGTTAAAGAGTAGCACAACATCGCGTGATGTTACGGCTTTCACCGCAATGCGCCACTGCGGTTATGCAAATGTGTGCGCGAGATCGTGCCGCCGGTTGGCGGCACGCATAATTTGCCTATTTTAGCAGCAGCTGGCTGAGCGAACCGCCAGCCAGATGCGGGGCTGCCCGAAGGTAGCGCACATCATCGACCGTCCAGCAGGTGCCTTCACGGACCATTAGCACCTCATCCTGCCATTCGCTGCTGCCACGCGATAAGTTGACGCGCAGCGGAATATTGCGCGCATCGGTGTTGGGGATGGTCGAGGCATCCGCCACGCTGGCCGCGGTTGCGCCGTCACGCTGGCTGGAGAACAGATCGCCGCTCAGCAGGCGCGCCTTCTGCGGTTCGCTGCGCTCTTTCAGCAAAGTCTGGTAGAGCTTATCGCTGAGATACGGCCGATATTTCGCCAGCTGTTGCGCATCGGGCACACCCTGACTGGGCTGTTGCAGGCGCATGTCGTAGAATTGCTGCGCCACGCTATCGGGGCCGCCGTCGACGCACGGCCCGATGCGGGTGCCGATATCCTTGTAGGCGGGCTCCACGCTTGTACAGGCGCTGAGTAACAGGGCCAGTGGAGCAATTGCAGCAAGTGCTTGGTATTTCATCCTGATTTCCTTATTGTTCTGCAAGAAAGGGTTTTTACCACTGAGTATAGCCGCTCTGCTTAACTGTACGGGCGCTGAGATCTATCAAGGAGAGAGTTATGCAATTTTCAACGACCCCAACGCTGGAAGGCCAGCCGATCACGGGTTACTGCGGTGTTGTGACGGGCGAGGCGATCCTCGGGGCGAATATCTTCCGCGATTTCTTCGCCGGCATTCGCGATATCGTCGGCGGTCGCTCCGGCGCCTATGAGAAAGAGCTGCGAAAAGCGCGACAGATAGCGTTTAAGGAGCTGGAAGAACAGGCGAAAGCGCTGGGCGCTGATGCCGTGGTCGGCATTGATATTGATTATGAAACCGTGGGCAAAGACAGCAGCATGCTGATGGTCAGCGTAACGGGTACCGCGGTCAAACTGAGCCGTTGATGAGCCCGATGTCGATTATACGCCCGCTGCTGGTGCTGCTGGCAGTGTGGCTCTACACCTCGATTACCCCGCAGGGACTGCATCCGCAGCAGGGTTACACGGTTGATACCCGCCAGGAGGCTTACGGCGCCCGCCCGCGCATTAAAGTGCTGGTGATCCACTATACCGCCGGGGATTTCTCTAACTCCCTCACTACGCTGACCGAGCGAGCCGTCAGCGCTCACTATCTGCTGCCCGCCACGCCGCCAAAATATGACGGTCAGCCGCTGGTGTGGCGCTTAGTGCCGGAGTCGATGCTCGCCTGGCATGCCGGGATCAGCTACTGGCGCGGCGCCACGCGGCTGAATGATACCTCGATAGGCATTGAGCTGGAGAACCCCGGCTGGCAGCGCACCGCCAACGGCATCAGCTGGACGCCGTTCCCCGCCGGGCAGATGGCGGCGCTGCTGCCGCTGGCGCGTGACATCATCAAACGCTACGGTATTCGTGCGCAGGACGTGGTGGCGCACAGTGATATTGCGCCGCTGCGCAAGCAGGATCCCGGCCCGCTGTTTCCCTGGCAGTGGTTTGCTCAGCAGGGCGTGGGGGCCTGGCCAGATGCCGCGCGCGTGACCTTTTTCCTCGCCGGAAGGGCGCCGGGGCAGCGGGTAGATAAAGCGAAGCTGCTGGGTCTGCTGGCCAGCTATGGCTACGAGGTGACTAAAGAGATGGCGCCGTACCAGCAGCAGGCGCTGATTGCGGCGTTTCAGATGCACTTCCGTCCGGCGGATTATCGCGGCGTGGCCGATGCGGAAACCGAAGCCATCGCCGCTGCGCTGGTGGAAAAATATGGGACAGAGTAAGCGCGGTTAGTGTGCGGCGATAAATGCCTGCCACTCGCTGACCAGCGTCTGCAGGGCGGCGCGATCAACGTCGAGGTGCGTCACCAGGCGCGTGACCGCGCCGGCGCTCACCAGGATACCGCGTGCTTTCATCCACGGCCCCAGCTGCGCGACCTGCGCCTGCGGCAGGCGCAGGAACACCATGTTGGTATCCTGACGCGTGACGTCGACGCCAATTTCACGCAGCGCCCCGGCAAGCCAGGTGGCGTTGTCGTGATCCTCTTTTAAGCGCTCAACATGATGCTCCAGCGCGTACAGCCCGGCCGCTGCCAGAATTCCCGCCTGGCGCATGCCGCCGCCGGTCATTTTACGCCAGCGGCGCGCGCGCGCGATAAACTCATGACTCCCGCACAGCATTGCACCCACGGGGCAGCCCAGCCCTTTTGACAGGCAGAGGGTCAGCGTGTCGCAGTAGCGGGCGAGGGCCTCCAGCGGCACATCCAGCGCCACGGCGGCGTTAAAAATACGTGCGCCGTCAACATGCAGCGCCAGTTTATGTTCGCGGGTAAAATCCCATGCCTGCTGCAGATAGGCGAGCGGCAGCACTTTACCGTTGTGAGTGTTTTCCAGACTGAGCAGGCGGGTGATGGCGAAGTGCACATCATCAGGTTTGATAAACTGCGCCACGACATCCAGCGGCAGCGTACCGTCAGCCGCCGCCAGAATCGGCTGTGGCTGGATGCTGCCCAAAACCGCTGCACCGCCCGCTTCGTATTTATAGTTGTGTGCCAGCTGGCCGACAATATACTCTTCGCCACGCTGGCAGTGGCACAGCAGCGCCACGAGATTGGCCTGTGTTGCGCTGGGGAGAAGCAGGGCGGCAGGCTTACCGCTCAGGCGTGCCACTTCAGCTTCCAGCTTATTGACGGTGGGATCATCGCCGTACACATCATCCCCGGTTTCAGCTGCCATCATGGCGGCCAGCATCGCCTGAGTGGGGCGGGTTACGGTATCACTACGTAAGTCGATCACGCTTGCTCTCCTGAAGTAAAAACGGACGCCGCAGCGTCCGTGAAAAGGCTTTAACTCTTTTACCGCAGCCAGTTGGTTTTTGCCAGATCAACCACCTCGTCGCCGCGACCGTTAATGATGGCGCGCAGCATATACAGGCTGAAGCCTTTGGCCTGCTCAAACTCAATCTGCGGCGGCATCGCCAGCTCCTCTTTGGCGGTCACCACATCAATCAGCGCCGGGCCATCGTGCGCCAGCGCCTGCTGGATCGCCTCATCCAGCTGCGAGGCCTGCTCAACGCGGATGCCTTTTACCCCGCAGGCATTGGCGATAGCGGCAAAGTTAGGATTCTCCAGTTCGGTACCGTCGGTGAGATAGCCGCCGGTTTTCATCTCCATCGCCACGAAGCCAAGCACGCTGTTGTTAAACACCACGATTTTGACCGGCAGTTTGAGCTGCGCCAATGAGAGAAAGTCGCCCATCAGCATACTAAAACCGCCATCGCCGCACATGGCAATCACCTGGCGCTGCTTATCAATGGCCTGTGCGCCAATCGCCTGCGGCATCGCGTTGGCCATTGAACCGTGGCTGAAGGAGCCGAGCAGGCGACGCTTACCGTTCATTTTCAGATAGCGCGCCGCCCAGACGGTTGGCGTGCCGACATCGCAGGTGAAAATGGCATCTTCACTGGCGTGCAGGCTGAGCTGCTGCGCCAGGTACTGCGGATGGATCGGCTGCTTGTCATTGGCGGTAGCGAGGTCGTCCAGCTCTTTACGCGCTTTGGCATAGTGCTCCAGCGCCTTGTCCAGGAATCTGCGCTCTGACTTCACGCTCAGCTGCGGCAGCAGCGCGCTGAGGGTGGCTTTGATATCGCCGACCAGCGCCATCTCCACGTGGCAGTGGCTGCCGATACTGCCCGGATTGATATCGATCTGAATAATCCTGGCTTTCGGCGGATAGAAGGCGCGATACGGGAACTGGCTGCCCAGCACCAGCAGCGTGTCGGCATTCATCATGGCATGATAGCCGGAGGAGAAGCCGATCAGTCCCGTCATGCCGACATCGTAGGGATTGTCGTACTCGATATGCTCTTTACCGCGCAGGGCGTGAACCACCGGCGCTTTCAGCGTCTCCGCCAGCTTCACCACTTCGGCATGTGCGCCGGCGCAGCCGCTGCCGCACAGCAGTGTGATATCACCCGCCTGATTCAGCGCCTCCGCCAGCTTTGCCAGCTCGGCGGGGACCGGTTGCACCTGCGGCAGCTGCGGCGGATACCACTCGGATGATGCGCCTTCCGGGGCGGCACTCAGGGCGATGTCGCCGGGCAGCACCACCACTGAGACACCACGATTGAGAATCGCTTTGCGCATCGCAATCGCCAGCACCTGCGGCAGCTGCTCCGGGTTTGAGACCAGCTCACAGTAGTGGCTGCATTCGCGGAACAGCTCCTGCGGATGCGTTTCCTGAAAATAGTTGCTGCCAATTTCGGCAGAAGGAATATGGGCGGCAATCGCCAGCACCGGAACATGGTTGCGGTGGCAGTCGTACAGGCCGTTGATCAGATGCAGGTTGCCCGGCCCGCAGGAACCCGCGCACACCGCCAGCTCCCCGCTAAGATGCGCCTCTGCACCCGCGGCGAAGGCGGCCACCTCCTCATGACGGGTCGGCATCCACTGGATAGTGCCCATTTTATTCAGGCTGTCACTCAGGCCGTTTAACGAGTCGCCGGTGACGCCCCAGATACGTTTTACGCCCGCGCTCTCAAGGGTTTTAGCCAGCAGTGCGGCAATAGTTTGCTTCATTAAATTCTCCCAGGTCAGAAATCCATTCGAATTGGCGAACAGTGCAAAGCATAGACGACTCTGCCAGACGGGGAGGATGATGTGATGCGTTAGCTCACTTGACCACCAGCAAGCCTGCTACCATCCATACATCTTGACCTGCCCCCAGGATTAGATACGACCTTCAGTTAGTAATGTCGGTTGGTTTTTCTTCATATTTCCTGTTTCGCCAGTCCGTTGCGAATTCAGCTGGTGTCTGGTAATCCAGCGATGAATGGGGACGGCACTCGTTATAATCCTGCCGCCAGTCATTAATCGTTTTCCGGGCATGAAGAATATCGCTGAACCAGTGTTCATTCAGGCATTCATCGCGAAAGCGCCCGTTAAAAACTCTCAATAAATCCGTTCTGTGTCGGCTTGCCGGGCTGAATAAGCCGCAGCTCCACGCCATGCTCAAAGGCCCATTGATCGAGCGCGCGGCAGGTAAACTCCGGGCCCTGATCGGTTCTTATCGTAGCCGGATAGCCGCGAAACAGCGCAATGCTGTCCAGAATACGCGTGACCTGCACGCCTGAAATCCCGAAGGCAACGGTGACCGTCAGGCACTCCTTCGTGAAGTCATCCACGCAGGTCAGGCACTTGATCCTGCGACCTGTGGCCAGCGCATCCATGACAAAATCCATCGACCAGGTCAGATTCGGCGCCGCGGGCGGAGCAGCGGCAGACGTTCTGTTGCCAGCCCTTTACGACGACGTCTGCGTTTTACGCCGAGTCCACTCAGATGGTAGAGCCGGTATACTCGCTTGTGATTAACATGAAGCCCTTCGCGGCGCAGCAGCTGCCAGATGCGGCGGTAACCAAAACGCCTGCGCTCCAGTGCCAGTTCGGTGATGCGCCCGGATAAATGCGCATCCGATGCCGGACGCTGCGCTTCGTAACGGCAGGTCGACAGGGACAAACCTGTAAGCCTGCATGCACGACGTTGCGACAGACCGGTCGCATCACACATCAACACCACGGCTTCCCGCTTCTGGTCTGTCGTCAGTACTTTCGGCCAAGGGCCACCTGAAGCGCCTCCTTATCCAGCATGGCTTCGGCCAGCAGCTTCTTGAGTCGTGCGTTCTCTTCCTCAAGCGACTTCAGGCGCTTAACCTCGGGCACCTCCATGCCGCCATACTTTTTACGCCAGGTGTAAAACGTGGCATCGGAAATGGCGTGCTTGCGGCAGAGCTCGCGGGCAGAAACTCCGGCTTCGGCCTCGCGGAGAATACTGATGATCTGTTCGTCGGAAAAACGCTTCTTCATGGGGATGTCCTCATGTGGCTTATGAAGACATTACTAACATCGCGGTGTACTAATCAACTGGGAGCAGGTCAATGATATTAGTCATGAGCAGTCCCAATGTATTTACTAGTGCAAGTATCTCGCATAACCCGACCATTCGCTTTCAGAATTTCTTTGCAATATGCGAAGTCAATGTCCGCTTCTCGCTCATTAGGGACAATCATACTTAAATCTCCCACATTGCAGGAGGTTTTAGCATGAACACGTCACTGTGGAACAAAGACCGTATCATCGGACAAAAAGACCGCTTCAGATATCTCACATCTGGGGGATTCGAATCAGACTTGAACTGGAAGGCAAAGCGCGCGATCTAGCCCTGTTCAACATGGCTTTAGACTGTAAACTTCGGGGCTGTGATTTGGTTAACTGCTTTCCCCTGTATAAGTCTGACAGTCACTCTTCACCGATAATGTCTGGGGTCATTGTTCACTTTGGTGGATGGTGATGTCATATAACGCATCTTGTTCTTCATGAGCATCTGACTATTCTGAGCGGAACGAAATACGTTTCATTGGTTCGGCAAGAGGACATCATCGGTTTGACGCTCTCCTGCGCAGCTCGCTGTCCATTCCGTAACTCATCAGACTATCAAGGAGTAATCATGAGTAAGACAGAGAATAAAGGCCTACGACTTATATTTCCGCTCTGGACGGGGGGAAATCTGCCCGAGTATCATTTTGGCGCAGAGATGCTTGCCTGGCTCGCCCCGGAAACGGTCATGCCAACCGAAAAGGTTGCCGTTACCACTCCCGACACCAAGACAGAGAACGAAAAGGGGATCCGGGGGCGTCATCATCTGATGAGCGATTTGGATAACGCGTCGGCACTTATCCGTAAACATAACCCCGACCGTATCGCAGTACTCGGAGGTGACTGTCTGATTGATCTCGAGCCATTTGCCTGGCTCAGCAAACGCTGGGGTGAAGGACTTGGCATTCTGTGGGTTGATACGCATCCTGATGTAATGACGCCTGCTCAATATGAAAATGCACATGCGTACGTTCTGGGGGCGCTCATGGGCAATGGCGATCCAGAATTAACCGCTCGCGTGTCTCACCCTGTTAGTGCCAGCCGGGTGATGATTGCCGGCATTCACAGCCCATCAGATTACGAGGCTGACTTCATCAAAAATAACGGTATTCAGACCTGCAGTCCGGATGAAATACGCACAGGCAGCAGTAAAATCACTGACTGGATACGTAAGGAGAACATCACACATCTTGCTATTCACTTTGATCTGGACGTGCTGGATGCCAATCAGTTTCGTGCCGTGATGTTTGCGCGCCCGGACGACGAGCCGGGAAAATGGGATGGCACAGCTAAAGGAAGATTGACCCTGAAAGAGGCTGCTGACGTTATCAGACAGGCTGAAAAGGCAGCTGACGTTGTTGGCCTTGGTATTGCTGAACACCTCCCCTGGGATGCCCTGAATCTGAAAAAAATGCTGTCCGACCTGCCTCTCTTCAGAAGATAAAAAAAGGTCTGACGGTAATTAGCGTCAGACCTGGTTTAAAACAGCGTAGTCCGGACGCTGCGCTTACCGCGAAATATCCCTAACGCCGCGCGTTTTTGACTACCTGAGACTGCCACATATGCAGAATGAACACGCTGAATGCCATAAGGGTAGCTATGTGCTGGCTACGTCAGGCAGTAAGCCTACAGGCAAAAACTCTGTAGTAACGGATGCGAAGGATCCCAGGGCAAGTGAAATCACTGCCAGCCATACCCCTCCTTTTTATCCGATGTTTCAACGGAGTTGTGGTGATGCGAACGCATTTTCCTGTTTCCCCTTATTCTTTCTTGTGTCTGAAGCGATGCAGACATCTGTTTTTTTCATCCCGCCATACACTCGTATATACGAGGTTCCTGTGCTGAACAGACAAGCATTACGGAAACGGTATGCAACGGATTATCAGGACCAGCGAAATAAACGCCCCGGCAAGTAGCTAAATTCGATGTGCTAAATACCGGAACGGTGCAAAGCACAGGTAAACCCCACCTCTACAATAAGGCCTGTAATGCAGGGAAAAAGGGGGTAATACTGTCATCTCTGTCCATATGTATGGATAATGATTTTTTTCGGACTGAATGGAGATGAAGGGATGAATCAATTACTGGCTATGCGCGCCTATGTGCGGGTTGTGGAAGCATCCTCCTTCATCAGGGCATCCGATCAGCTCGGACTGCCCCGATCGACTGTCAGCAAGTTGATTACTGACCTGGAAAAACATCTCGGCATAAAGCTTATACATCGTACAACCCGCTCCGTTGCCGTGACGCCTGAAGGACTTGAGTATTACCATCAGGCCGTTCGCCTGGTAAGCGGAGTGGATGCTGCTGACAACGCCGTCAGAAGTAAAAAAAATAAGCCGCGTGGAAATCTTCGTATTGATGCGCCGGTTTCCCTCGCGCACAGCCTTCTGATCCCCGCACTACCGGAGTTTCATGAGGAATATCCGGATGTGACTGTATCCCTGGGGGTGAGTGACAAGACGGTGAGCATCGTCGGAGACGGCGTCGACTGTGCCATCCGCGGTGGAAAACTGCAGGATATGTCCATGATAGCGCGTAAGATTTTTGAACTGGACTATGTCACCTGTGCATCACCGTCCTACCTCGAAAAATACGGCACCCCAGCCTCACCTGATGACCTGAAGAAGGGCCATAAAATAGTCGGCTACTTCTTTGCTTCCACAGGTCGGATGGAGCCCCTTATTTTTACGAAAGGGGATAAGTCAGTTGAGATCCATGAGAGCCACTTTTCAGTTAACGAGGGGGATGGTCTTGCACAAATGATGGTGGCCGGGCTTGGCATCGGTCAGCATCTCCGCCGCTTTATGCAGCAGGATATTGATGCCGGACGACTCGTGCCCCTGCTCACGGACTGGGGGCATCCAAAACTTCCTTTTCACGTGATTTATCCGCCGAACCCGCATCAGAGCGCCAGACTTAGGGCCTTTATAAACTGGCTGTCGGCAAAGTTCCGGCTTACATAACGCCTGTCAGCTCATCGTATTGTCCATAAAATTGGATAGTGTTGCCATGGTTACCCTCTTTTTCTTCTCTCAGCGACAGCTATCGAAGTTTTGGCGTTAAGCTTAGATCATTAAGCAGGTACTGCATCAATGCCGGGCTATAAGACTTGCTATATGTCTGCTTATCGCTCATGGCAGACCTGGACCTAATGACTTGCAAAGCACGAAACTAACTAACACTTCTCACCACTCAGATCCTGATTAGAAACAACAGGAAAGCGCCCTATGATACTGCAACTGATTGAGATTAGCGGTTTTCGCGGTTTGAACCAGCTCTCACTACCGCTGGAGCAGGATAACGTGCTGATCGGGGAGAATGCCTGGGGGAAATCGAGCCTGCTGGATGCGCTGACCCTGCTGCTGGCACCCGGGGAACTCTACCAGTTTAGCCCCGCCGACTTTCACTGTTCGCCCTATGGCGCAGCAGCGCGGGCGCAGCAGATTGAGGTGCGCTTTACTTTTGCTGAGTATGAGGCCGGGCAGCATCAGGCGGCGCGCTATCAGCCGCTTAACGGGCTGTGGCAGCCCGCGCAGGGCGAGTTAAAACGGCTCTGTTACCGGGTTTGCGGCGAGCTGCAGCCAGAGAAGGCGGTGGTCACGCGCCATGAATTTGTTGATGCGAACGGCGCGGTGATCCCGGGGGATCAGACGGCGCGGGTGCAGACGCTAACGCGGCTCCATCCGGTTTTGCGCCTGCGCGATGCGCGCTTTAACCGGCGGCTGCATCTGGAAGCGGACGCCTCTGGCGACCCGTCGTCATTTAACCAGCTGGCCAGCCAGATTGAGACGCTGACGCGGGATTTACAGTCGCGGCCACAGAATCTCACCGATGGCGCACTGCGTCAGGGGCTGAGCACCATGCAGCAGCTGTTAGAGCACTACTTCTCGGTTCAGCTGCCGGCGGCCTCTTCCCAGAGCGGACGTGCTGCTCATCAGCAGGCATCGCGGCGTGGCTGGCGCTATCTCGACAACATTAATCAGCTGATTGCGGATGCCGACAGCCGCAGCCGTCGCCTGATCCTGCTGCGGATGTTTGCCCTGCTGGTACAGGCGCGCGGCGCGCATCATCTTGACCCGCAGGCCAGGCCACTGCTGCTGATTGAGGATCCGGAAACGCGCCTGCACCCGATTATGCTGGCGGTGGCCTGGGGACTGTTATCGCTGCTGCCGCTGCAAAAAATGGCCACTACCAACTCTGGCGAACTGCTCTCAATGGTACCAGTCGAGCAGGTGTGCCGCCTGGTGCGCGAGCCGCAGCGGGTCAAAGCCTGGCGTGTGGGGCCGCAGGGCATGAGTGCGGAAGAGAGCCGCCGCATTGCGTTCCACATCCGCTTTAACCGCCCCTCGGCGCTGTTTGCCCGCTGCTGGCTGCTGGTCGAAGGTGAGACGGAGGTGTGGGTAATGAACGAGCTGGCGCGCCAGTGCGGCTATCACTTTGCCGCGGAAGGGGTGAAAGTGATGGAGTTCGCGCAATCCGGGCTGCGCCCGCTGCTGAAATTTGCCCGCCGCATGGGCATCGAGTGGCATGTACTGACCGACGGCGATGAAGCGGGCAGGAAGTATTCTGCTACCGCCCGCAGCCAGCTGGAAGGGGACAGCCAGGCAGAACAGCAGCACCTGACGCAGTTACCCGCACTGGATATGGAGCATTTCCTGTACAGGCAGGGATTCGCAGAGGTATATCATCGGACGGCACGGTTGCCGCCCAATGCGCCAATGAACCTGCGGCGCGTCATCGCCAAAGCGATTCAGCACTCTTCTAAACCGGATTTAGCCATCGCGGTGGCGATGGATGCGGCACAGCGTGGTACGGAGTCCATTCCTCTACTGTTACGCAACATGTTCGCCCAGGTACAGTGGCTGGCACGCGGCAAAGCGGATTAACGCGGTGGGCTTGAAAACGGCTTAACAAACCCATATCAGTTGAACGTCAGCGAGAAACAGAAAAATGCCAGCATCAGTGGCTGGCATTTTACCGTAGGGTTGTACAGAATGATTGTGAAGGGTCAGGCGCTAATTGCCATGGCCTCTTCCACAGGGACGATGAGGCTCGCATGATTGCCTTTTGGCCCTTCATGCACATCGAACTGGACTTGTTGCCCGGCTTTTAGCGTTCTGTATCCGTCCATCTTAATGGTCGAGTAGTGGGCGAAGATATCTTCGCCACCGCCCACCGGACAGATGAAACCGAAGCCTTTGGCGTTATTGAACCATTTAACAGTACCCGTCTCCATGCTTCTACATCCCTCGCAAGACATTCTAATTGAGTGGAGGTGTTCAGGTTTGTTGACCTGACGGCTGATTAAAAGATATTCAGCCTGTTGCTGTACTGTAGAGAAATGGTATCAAGGGTCAAGCAAACGGACGGTTATCGCAGGGACAAAATCATCAAAATTTGAAGCAGTTAACGCTATTGCAAATTTTGTGATGAAGGTCGCGAAAGACCAGTTCTGTAGACAATTTCCACCGCGCCGCTCAACATTTTCTTCATGTTATTCCTAACCTGAATGATGTTAGTCTGGCGTAATCAGGTAACGTTGATCACACTGGATATGTATGGGAAAGACTAACGACTGGCTTAACTTTGAACAGCTTGCTGATAACAAAGTGCGTGAAGAGCTCAAGCCACCATCGATGTATAAAGTTATTCTGAACAATGACGATTATACGCCTATGGAATTTGTTATTGACGTGCTGCAAAAGTTCTTTTCTTATGATGTTGAACGTGCAACGCAACTGATGCTTACGGTTCACTACCAGGGAAAGGCGATTTGTGGTGTTTTCACTGCCGAAGTGGCAGAGACCAAAGTCGCTCACGTGAACAAATATGCCAGGGAAAATGAGCATCCGTTGCTTTGTACGCTGGAAAAAGCCTGAATAAGGCGATCTATTGGGGGAGGTGCCTATGCTCAATCAAGAACTGGAACTCAGTTTAAATATGGCTTTCGCCAGAGCGCGTGAGCACCGACATGAGTTTATGACCGTCGAGCATTTGTTACTGGCTCTGCTCAGTAACCCGTCGGCCAGAGAGGCACTGGAAGCCTGTACGGTGGATATCGTGGCATTACGCCAGGAGCTTGAAGCCTTCATTGAACAAACCACCCCGGTCCTGCCGGTTAGTGAAGAAGAGCGCGACACACAGCCGACGCTCAGTTTCCAGCGCGTACTGCAGCGTGCAGTATTCCATGTCCAGTCTTCCGGCCGCAGTGAAGTGGCTGGGGCAAACGTCCTCGTGGCTATTTTTAGCGAGCAGGAATCACAGGCAGCTTATCTGCTGCGCAAGCATGAAGTCAGCCGCCTTGATGTGGTGAACTTTATCTCTCACGGCACGCGCAAAGATGAGCCAGGCCCGGCATCTGGCGCGGAAAATCCGGTTAACGAAGAGCAAGCAGGCGGGGAGGATCGTATGGAAAACTTCACCACCAACCTTAACCAGCTTGCCCGTGTTGGCGGTATCGATCCGCTGATCGGCCGCGATAAAGAGCTGGAGCGTGCTGTCCAGGTACTGTGCCGTCGCCGCAAGAATAACCCGTTGCTGGTGGGGGAATCGGGCGTCGGTAAAACCGCGATTGCTGAGGGGCTGGCCTGGCGTATTGTGCAGGGCGACGTGCCGGAAGTGATGAAAGAGTGCACCATCTACTCGCTGGATATTGGCTCACTGCTGGCCGGTACTAAATATCGGGGTGACTTCGAGAAGCGTTTTAAAGCGCTGTTGAAGCAGCTCGAACAGGATAACAACAGCATTCTGTTTATCGATGAGATCCACACCATCATCGGTGCAGGTGCGGCCTCCGGTGGCCAGGTCGATGCGGCTAATCTGATCAAACCGCTGCTGTCGAGCGGCAAGATCCGCGTGATGGGTTCGACCACCTATCAGGAATTCAGCAATATCTTCGAAAAAGATCGTGCGCTGGCACGCCGCTTCCAGAAGATCGATATTACTGAACCATCGATTGATGAAACGGTGCAGATCCTTACCGGTTTGAAGCCGAAGTACGAAGCGCACCACGACGTGCGTTATACCGCGAAAGCGGTGCGTGCAGCGGTGGAGCTGGCGGTGAAATATATCAACGATCGTCATCTGCCGGACAAGGCGATCGACGTCATTGATGAAGCGGGTGCGCGTGCGCGCCTGATGCCAGTCAGCAAACGCAAGAAAACGGTGAATGTGTCTGACATCGAAACGGTGGTAGCGCGTATTGCGCGTATTCCGGAGAAGAGCGTATCGGCTTCCGATCGCGACTCCCTGAAAACCCTGGGCGATCGCCTGAAAATGCTGGTGTTCGGCCAGGACAATGCCATTGAAGTGCTGACTGAAGCCATCAAGATGAGCCGTGCAGGGCTGGGCCAGGATCGTAAACCGGTCGGTTCCTTCCTGTTTGCTGGCCCTACCGGCGTCGGTAAAACCGAGGTGACCGTTCAGCTGGCGAAAGCGCTGGGCATTGAGCTGCTGCGTTTTGATATGTCCGAATATATGGAGCGCCACACCGTCAGTCGCCTGATTGGTGCGCCTCCGGGCTATGTTGGTTTTGACCAGGGCGGCCTGTTAACCGATGCGGTAATTAAACATCCGCACGCGGTGGTGCTGCTGGACGAAATCGAGAAGGCTCACCCTGACGTATTCAACCTGCTGCTGCAGGTGATGGATAACGGGATGCTGACCGATAACAACGGCCGCAAAGCGGACTTCCGCAATGTGGTGGTGGTGATGACTACCAACGCCGGGGTAAGGGAAACGGAACGTAAATCTATCGGCCTGATCCAGCAGGACAACAGCACCGATGCGATGGAAGAGATCAAAAAGATCTTTACCCCAGAGTTCCGTAACCGTCTGGATAATATTATCTGGTTCAAGCATCTCGACCAGGCCGTTATTCATCAGGTGGTCGACAAGTTTATTGTCGAACTGCAGGCTCAGCTGGATGCCAAAGGCGTCTCGCTGGAAGTCAGTGATGATGCGCGTGACTGGCTGGCAGAGAAAGGTTACGACAAAGCGATGGGTGCGCGTCCGATGGCGCGTACCGTGCAGGAGAGCCTGAAGAAACCGCTGGCTAATGAACTGCTGTTTGGTTCGCTGGTTGACGGCGGCTCGGTGTCGGTGGCGCTGGATAAAGACAACAACCAGCTGACCTATCACTTCCTCAGTGCCGAGAAGCGTAAAGCGGAAGGTACCGTTCACTAACCGCTAACCGTGATGTGAATAACAAGCCTGATGAATATCATCAGGCTTTTTTTTTACCTATCGACAGGTGGGTTGCAGCCGGAGTAACGACGGCCAGAGTGCGGCCCAGCCGCCGCCGTGCGTCATTCCCGCCACGCTGACAATACGCACGCAGGCGCTGTGGCTGGCTTGCGCGTAACTCTGCGTCACGCTTTCAGGTACTACCCGATCGTCGCTGCCGGAGAAGTGGATCTGCGGTAGCCGCGCCAGGGCAGGCGCGACGTCTTTAGCATTCAGCGAGCCGGGCATTGCGCTGGCCTGATGCAGCCGGTTCACTTCCTCACTGTCCAGGTTGCCCGCCACGGTGCGCAGTGACTGGATATCGTGGCGTCTTGCCGCTACCAGCGCGGCCACCGCACCGCCGCCGGAATACCCGGTCAGCACCACCGGCTGACCGGGCGTCTGGCGCACCAGCTGGCTGACGGCATCATTCATGGCGTCAATCACTGTGGGCGCGTAGCGCAGATCGGTCCACCAGCGGGGGGAACAGCTTGGGTTACGCGTCATCGCAATGAACTGGCAGGGGCGGGCCAGGTAGATCACATTGGCAGCGCGGTCTGCGGCAGCAAGCCTGAGCGCCACAGGGTTAAAAGGTGTCGGGTCATGGGAAGGCTGGCTGGGCGTGACCCAGGCAAAGCCATCGCCCTCAATGTAGAGATGCAGCGGCTGGCGCGGATCGCTTATTCGTCCCCACCAGCTGAGAATAAAGGGCGCGGCGTGAATTTCGCCGCGCTGGAATCCCGCCGACTGCGCAATGGCCTCGGCAGTTTCAGGACGATTGGCTGAGGTACAGCCGCCGCAAAGCAGGCTGCACCCCAGTAATCCTGCGCTTAAAAACGACAGTCGCATCGGCAGATTAGAACAGCTTGCGCACTTGCAGGCTGACGGTTTGCCCCTTAAAGTGCGGAGCGGCCTGCAGGTCATAGCGCGCTTCCAGGCTCAGATCATCAGCATGGGCCAGCGTGGCACCAATACTGGCTTCGGCACTGTCTTTAGCCGGGCTGGCACCCGAAGTAGTGAAGCGCGTCTCGCCAATACTGTCTGCACTGAAGCCGGAGGAGGTTTTCATCGGGCTGCGGTCATACTGATGCGTCCACATCAGCTGTACAAACGGCGACAGCTCTCCGGCACCGGTCGACCAGCTGTGCGCCAGCTTGCTGCCGAGGCTGCTTTCGAACGACTGGCTGTGCGCGCTGTCAACGGATAATGCACTGCCGCCATCGCTGCTCTCCTGATAGCTGCCCTGATGCAGATAGCTGTAGCTCAGGCTGGCCAGCGGGGTGAGCACGGTGGCATCGCCCAGCGCCAGCGGGTAGCCAAATTCACCTTTCACTGCGGCCTGCTGACCGTGGAAATGGCTGCTGGCGCTGTCGCTAAAGCCGCTGAAGTCAACGGCGCGCTGGCTTTCGTAAGACTGGCGGGTCAGGCTGGTGCTGAGGTTGACAAACCACGGTTCGCCGGTGTAGCTGGCGTAAGCGATACCGCCCCAGGCGTCGACATCGCTGCTGTTGCCCTTCAGGTTATCAGCACCTTTTACCGAGGTACGGCTGTAGCTCAGCGCCACGCCCGCGCGCCAGTTGCCGGGCAGCTGGCGGTCAAGACCCAGCACCAGGCCGCCGTAGTGGGCGCGGTAGCCGCTGACGTTATCAGTCATTCCCTGGCGAGCACTGCCGTAGAACGGTTTGCCCCACGCCGCCCAGTCGAGGCTGTCATCACCGGTGGCGATACCGCGAGCGCTGCCGCTTTGCGCAGTGCGCAGACCGTCCAGATGGCTGCCTACAACGCCCAGTGCATCCATTGATGCGGAGGAGGTTGCGGCGGAAGCCATGCTGTTCTGTGCCGGAGCCAGCTGTTCGCCAATACGGTTAGCCTCAGCCTGCGTGGTAAGGGTTTTAGAGGCGTTAAACAGGTCGAGCAGGCCAGCAGAAAAGCCGCTGTAGCTGGAGAGACCGCTGATCGATGCTATCGCATTACCGGTGGTGGGCAGCGGTTTGGCCGCTACCGGAGCGGTTGGCGTGGTCGGCGTCACCGGGATGACCGGAATGACTGGCGTTACCGGAATGACCGGGGTGACTGGCTCTGTCGGCGTGGTCGGGGGTGAAACCGGCACCGTTGGCGTGGTCGGGGTGACTGGCGTCACTGGTGTTGGTGGAGTTACTGGTGGTGTTACAGGTGGTGTTACAGGTGGTGCGGGTTCATCGAGATAGAGGGCCAGATCGCTGGTGCTACCGTTATCGATCACTTTCGCCGTAACCACACCGTTATAGTTATCCACCACGTAGTGCAGGGCGCTGGTATTGTAGGTCGCGCTGCCTGCACTGATTGCCAGATAGCGTTGGCCGCTGGCAAAGCCATAGCTGCTGCCGGTGCTGCTTAAACGGATGGTCGAGCCGGAATCAATCAGCGCGTTGCCGCTGACGGTCAGGCGGCCATAGCCGATATCAAGCGCGCTGCCCTGGGCATACGTGGTGTCAGAAACCCCGAGATTGAGGATAGCATCTTGGGTCTGATGGTAATTGCCGCGAATGGTGAGTGGCTGAGTGACCAGCACATCAGCACGGTTGGTGAGGGTATGGCTGCCACCCAGGTCCACATTATCATTCAGCAGCAGCATTCCCCCGCCAAAGCTGACATCGGCGCCGGTGGCGACAATCTGGCCTGTCGGGTTAGCCATTACTGGACCGATGATAAAATTGTTTGCGCCTGTCAGCTGGCCCCGTCGGTCACTGCCGCCGTTAATCACCAATTCATTGCTGGAAGTGTGGATAATATTGCCAGCAATGGTACCGCTGTTATTTATGGTGCCGATGGCACCATTAAAACTGTTGGTTATTGCATTGTTAGTGGATACGTTCAAACCTGGGTTAAAGGGACCGATAAAACCGTCGTTGTTCAGCGTGGTAATCTGCCCCTGGTTGAAAATCGCCGTTTGGGTACCGGAGATAATCCCGCTTGCGGTGTTGTTTAACGCGCTCAGGGTGCCGAAATTGGCGATGCCAATACCGCTATATCGCGAACCTGAAGAGCTGTTGGTGTTGATATAACCGCTGTTGATCAGTGAGCCAATATTATTGTCGTTTTCAAGCGCTATGCCGGTATCGGAGGTGATGAAACCGGAGTTTTTCAATGTTGCGAGATCGCCGCCGTTGTACAAGCCGATAGCTGTTTGATTGTAAATGGATCCCTGATTATCAATCAGCGTAGTGGTACTGGAGTTGCGCACGGCGAACTGCTGAGTATCAGCACTCACCATGCCGTTAGGGGTGATGGTTAAGGTGGCTGTGGAAACCACGTAAGGGGCAGCATACGAGGAGTCGTTAATCTCATTGCTGGGTACGGGCGTCGCGTGGGCCAGGGCTAAACTTTGCGCTGCTGTCAGGACAATGACCAGCGGTTTAAGCGGGAAAGCGTGAAGCGTTTTTTTCATTATTATTGCCACCATCAGAGTTATCAGAGCTGATTCATTCAGCTATTTTTAAGAATATTCTGATTTATCGGCACGGCCTGAAGGCACTTTAGCGGGGCTGGAAAATATATTTGGCGCATAAAAAAACCGGACTGAGAGCAGTCCGGTTTGGATTATCAGTGCGGCAAGCGTTAACGCGGCAGCACGGCAGAATGGGGCAAATTAGCGACTACGGAAGACAATGCGGCCTTTGCTCAGGTCGTACGGGGTCAGCTCTACAGTGACTTTGTCGCCCGTCAGGATGCGGATATAGTTTTTGCGCATTTTACCGGAGATATGAGCGGTAACCACGTGACCGTTTTCCAATTCAACGCGGAACATGGTGTTAGGTAACGTATCGAGTACGGTACCCTGCATTTCAATATTGTCTTCTTTGGCCATCGAATCCTCTAGGTGGACTACCTTAGTTTTGAACCGGCAAGATAATGCCGAATTTCACGTATTAAGTAAAGAATTGTGGATGAATTCACCCACATCAACCCCTCTAAAGCGCACACCTGCGCAGACGGGTTACGTTTAAATCTGGAGTAAATGGCGTCAGCGTGGGGGAACAGCGGGCTAAGAATCTGTTTAAATATGCTTTTGTCGCACGATTAAAACAGTTCTGACAAGGTGCGTTGAGATTCCCAGCCTGGTATTCCGCATCACCATCTTGTACCGGTGAAAGGCGGACGACATACCAAACGCGCATATTATATCACTGTTCTCATCGGCATGCCTGAAAAACATCGGGGAATTGCATTAAAAAAGCCGCTGCGGTTGCCAGCAGCCGGTGATAAGTGGCTGATGTGCGAGGGAATAGACGTATTGCAGATAGCGGGCGCGCGCGATCTCTTCTGCGCCGAGTGAGGCGGTGTGAGGGTTAAGCACTTGGCAGTCTATCAGCTTTCCGCCCTGGCGATGGAACCACTCGCTAAATACCAGCAGTGCCGTTTTGGAGGCATTCTCCCGCCGGCTGAACATCGACTCACCGCAAAAAATTTGCCCGAGCGCCAGCCCATACATGCCGCCCACCAGTTCATCGCCGAACCACACTTCAACCGACTGCGCATGCCCGAGTTCGAAAAGCTTGAGCCAGGCGCGCTTCACCTCAAAGGTGATCCAGGTACCTTCCTGGCGATCGCTGGCGCAGCCCTCGATCACTTGCTGAAAGTCCTGATTGATTGTCACCCGGTAGGGTGACCTGCTGTGAAAGCGTTTCATGCTGCGGCTGAGGTGAAAGGCTTCGGGTAACAGCACGGCGCGCGGATCGGGTGACCACCACAGGATAGGATCGCCAGGGGAAAACCACGGGAAGATCCCCTTATGGTAGGCATTTAGCAGACGAGCCGGGCTAAGGTCGCCGCCCATCGCCAGCAGGCCATTAGGTTCCCGCAGCGCCATTTCTGGCGGCGGGAAGTTTAACGATTCGCGTGAAAGCTGTATCAGGCGCATCCGCAGATTCTCAACAGGGCAGAGCTAATGACTATAGCGCAAAGCGCTGCAGAAAAGTCCAGTAGCGACCCTGTTTTGCGACTAATTCGGCATGATTTCCCTGTTCGATGATTTCGCCGCTGTCCATAACGCAAATCCGGTCAAAATGTGCCAGGCCGCGCAGGCGGTGGGTGACCATGATGAGGGTTTTGTTTTGTGCCACCTGGCGCAGCAGCGCGAGGATCTGCTGTTCGGTCTCCGCATCCAGCCCTTCGGTCGGCTCATCCAGCAGCATCAGATCGCCGCCGTGCAGCAGCGCACGCGCCAGTCCCAGGCGGCGCAGTTCGCCACCCGACAGCTGACGGCCGCCTTCACCAAGCCAGGCGTTGAGACCCTGATTGTTTTCCAGCAGTTTCTCCAGCCCGACCTGCTGCAGCGCGGCGCTCAGCTGTTCATCGCTCGCGTCGGGCGCGGCCAGCAGCAGGTTATCGCGCAGCGTGCTGCTGAACAGATGCACGCGCTGGGTGACGACGCTGGTGCGCGCGCGCAGGTCGGCTTCGCTGTACTGGTCAAGCGGCTGGCCATTGAGCTGAATAGTGCCGTGTTGAGGATCCCAGGCGCGCGTCAGCAGCTGCAGCAGCGTCGACTTGCCGCATCCAGTGCGACCCAGCAGCGCTATGTGTTCGCCTGGTGTGATATCCAGAGAGAGATCTCTGATCGCCAGCGGCGCGTTGTCAGCGTAGCCGAAGCTGATGTTGCTCAACGTGAGCGCAGCCTGTCCCGAGGCCTGCGTCGTAGCCTGGCGGAAGGTGACCGCCGGGCGCTGTTCGATAATCTGCGTTACGCGCTGCGCGGAGGCAATCACATGGCCAAGATGCTGGAAAGCGGTGCCCACCGGACCGAGTGCTTCGAACGCGGAGAGTGCACAGAAGACAAACAGCGCAATATACGCACCCGGATACGGGTCGCCACCAATGCCTGCGGCACTCAGCCACAGCATCAGCGTGACGGCAATTCCGCCCATCAGCATCACCAGCCCCTGTGACAGCCCTGTCAGGCTGGCCTGGCGCTGCTGTGCGCTGAGCCAGGCC
The DNA here is from genome assembly GCA_910589765.1 of Avena atlantica. NCBI lineage: Eukaryota > Viridiplantae > Streptophyta > Magnoliopsida > Poales > Poaceae > Avena > Avena atlantica. The sequence continues at coordinate 969,406 of CAJUWN010001535.1, read as the reverse complement.
TGTTCCGTGGCATCCATCGCGTCACGAAAGCGCTGTGCCGCACCGTACAGGCTCAGCTCTGCCTGGCCCTGGAGCCAGCGCGTCAGGCCGCTACGATACTCGCCGCGCAGGCGGGTAAGATCGGCGCCGACGGGCAGCCCGGCACGGTAAAACAGCGGTGGCAGTGCGACCAGTGTCAGCAGCATCAGGCCGCCGAGCGTCAGGGCCAGATAAGTATCAAGGAAGCTCAGGCCAAAAGTGACCACGACAATCACCACCAGCGCCCGACCAGCGGTGAAATCACCCGCAGGTAGAGGTGATCGAGCGTGTCGACATCCGCCACCAGTCGGTTAAGCAGCTCTCCCTGGCGGAAGCGGGCAATGCCGGCAGGGGAGAGCGGCAACAGCTTACTGAAGGTAAACACCCGCAGATGCTGCAGCACGCGGAAGGTGCCGTCATGGCTCACCAGGCGCTCAAGATAACGCGCGACGGTGCGGCTGATGGCGGCACCGCGTACTCCGGCGGCGGGCAGCATATAGTTAAAGCTGTAAATCCCTGCGACACCGGCCAGTGAGGTAGCGGCGAGGAACCAGCCGGACAGCGTAATCAGGCCGATGCTGGCCAGCAGCGTCACCACCGCCAGCAGCATGCCGAACAGCAGGCGCAGAATGTGGCGACGATACAGTTTTAAAAACGGCAGCAGGGTTTTCATTCAAGCGATCCTCCGCGCTGAGCCAGCAGGTCAGCAAATGCGCCGGGCTGATTCGCCAGCGTCTGCCAACGGCCCTGTTGGACAATTTACCGTCGCGCATCAGCCAGATTTCATCCCACTGTGACAGGCGGTCGAGCTGATGGGTGATTAACAGCGTGCTTTGCGCATGCGAAGCCGCCAGCAGCGCGTGATTGACGTGCTGCTCGCTGTGCGCATCAAGGCTGGCATCAGGTTCATCCAGCAGCAGCAGCTGGCAGGGCTTCATCAACGCGCGGGCAACGGCAACGCGCTGCGCCTGGCCAACCGACAGGCTGGCAGCCTGATCGCCGGTTTCACTGTCCAGCCCGGCAGGCAGGCGCGGCAGAAACTCATTGACCCCGGCAAGTTCCAGCACCTGCTGCAAACGGGCTTCATCGTGGTTGCCGCTTAGCAGAATATTCTGCCGCAGCGTGCTGGCGGGAAGATGCGGGTTTTGCCCCACCCACGCCAGCTGCTGCTGCCAGTGGGGCAGGGCAATATCGCGTAATTCGACGCCGTTAACCTGTAACGATCCCTGATAGGGCAGATAGCCGAGCAGCACGTTCATCAGCGAGGTTTTCCCGGCGCCGCTTTGCCCGACCAGCGCCACGCGCTGCCCTGGCTGCAGGGTGAAGCTAAGTGGCCCGGCGAGCTGACTGCCGTCAGCGGTGACGATCGTCAGATCGGTCGCGACCAGGCTTAAGCCATGGTGTAATTCAGGCGTGAGTTCACCACGCTGGAGCGCCGCGCCTTCACTCTCTTCAATAAAGGTTGTAGTGCATCGGCAGCACCCACAGCCTGGGCCTTGGCATGATAGAACGCCCCCAGATCGCGCAGCGGCTGGTAAAACTCAGGCGCCAGGATCAGCACCAGGAAACCGGCAAACATCGTCACCGCACCGCTGTAGTGGCCGAAGTCGAACACGCCAAGATAGGAGAAACCGAAATAGACAGCGATCAGAGCAATTGAGATAGAGGCAAAGAACTCCAGCACCGCCGAGGAGAGGAAGGCCATGCGCAGCACTTCCATGGTGCGCTGGCGGAATTGCTCGGAAGCCTCGGCAATGTTTGCCGTTTCAGCCTCGGCACGGTGAAACAGGCGCAGCGTTTCCAGCCCGCGCAGGCGGTCAAGAAACTGCCCGCTCAGGCGCGCCAGTGCCTGGAAGTTGCGGCGGTTGGCATCTGCGGCGCCCATACCGACCATCGCCATAAACAGCGGGATCAGCGGCGCGGTGGCGAGCAGGATCAGCGAAGCCGCCCAGTTAACCGGGAATAGTAGGATAAGCACCAGCAGCGGGATAATCCCCGCCAGCATCATCTGCGGCAGATAGCGCGCGTAGTAATCCTGCATCTCTTCGATCTGCTCCAGCAGCAGGGTAGCCCAGCTGCCGGCAGGTTTGCCCTGAACCCAGGCGGGCCGAGATCGGAGAGGCGGTTAAGCACCTGCTGGCGCAGCGCCTGGCGGATCGCCTGACCCGTTTTGAACCCCACCTTTTCCCGCAGCCACGCCAGCCAGGCGCGCGCCGCAAAGCAGGCCAGCAGCAGAATAAAATGCAGCAGTTGCGTATCGCGCGGTTGATGATCAACCAGCAGCGCCTGCAGCAGCGAGGCGAGGAACCAGGCCTGCGCGAGGATCAGGAGCGCACTTAACGTGCCCAGCATGTAGGAGAGACGCAGCCAGCGATGGCCGTGCACACTCTGACTTTTCAACCAGCGGGTGAGTTGTTGTTGCCGTGTTTTATTCATCTGTTGCCGTGTTGCCCTGACGTAAACAGTAGTGAGGCAAAGCCCCAGGAAGATCGGTGTCAAGCGCGGCAATGTTACAATGGGAGGGTGAAAAGGCGACAATTGCTCGTCGCCTTGGGCAAGATTAGCTCAGAGTTTTAACAACTTACTGATTATTTTTAACCAAACCGTCAAGATAACGCTCGGCATCCAGCGCGGCCATACAGCCGGTACCGCGGAAGTAATCGCCTGACGATAGATATGGTCCATGACATCTCCGGCGGCAAACACGCCCGGGATGCTGGTCTGAGTTGCGTTGCCATGGATGCCGGACTGCACCTTGATGTAGCCGTTTTCCAACTCCAGCTGACCGTTAAAGATTGCAGTGTTCGGGCTGTGGCCGATCGCGACAAACAGTCCGGCAACGTCCAGTGTCTTAGTCTGGTCATCTTTGGTCGAACGCAAGCGCAGGGAGCTGACGCCCATCTGGTCGCCCAGCACTTCGTCCAGAGTATGATCGGTATGCAGCACGATATTGCCGTTTCTCACCTTCTCATTCAGGCGGTCGATGAGGATTTTTTCTGCACGGAAGCTGTCGCGACGGTGAATCAGGTGCACCTCAGCCGCGATATTCGCCAGATAGAGCGCTTCTTCCACTGCGGTATTACCGCCGCCAATCACCGCGACTTTCTGATTGCGATAGAAGAAACCGTCACAGGTTGCGCAGGCGGAGACGCCGCGGCCTTTAAATGCCTCTTCTGACGGCAGGCCGAGGTAGCGAGCCGAGGCACCGGTAGCGATGATCAGGGCATCCGCCGTGTACTCACCTTCGTCGCCGGTCAGGCGGAAAGGGCGGTTCTGCAGGTCGACGCTGTGGATATGGTCGAAGATGATCTCGGTATTGAATTTCACCGCGTGCTCATGCATACGCTCCATCAGCAGGGGGCCGGTCAGTTCGTTAGCATCACCCGGCCAGTTTTCCACGTCGGTGGTGGTGGTCAGCTGGCCGCCTTTTTCCAGCCCGGTGATCAGCACCGGGTTGAGGTTGGCGCGTGCAGCATACACCGCTGCGGTGTAGCCCGCCGGGCCGGAACCCAGAATCAGTAATTTACTGTGTTTCGCCGTACTCATGAGACCCTCATTATTTAACTGGCAAACAGATGCAGCGATTGTAGGGAATTTGCCGGGGCAAAAAAAGCGTTCTGCAATTTTGTTAACAATTAATGAAAAAGGTTTAACCAATCGTGGGCCAGGCAAACGACTGCGCTGTCTGCAAAACAGACTATATGGCCCGGACTATGCCATTTTAAGTCAAAAATAGTCATTGAAAAACAGAGAGACAGCCACTGCTATGGCATGTTGTACTGATTTTATTTGTTTTGCTTTGACAATCGGCTGAGCTTTTGCGAAAACATTATGAGAAGCAGAGGGAATTCGGCCCGCTCTTCCAGGATTTCATCCCGGATTTTCTATTTATGGCCGGATAAACTCAGCCTGTTATGTGCAATGACTCATGGTGTGGACAGACAACATGCGTCAGGTAGATAAAGCGATTAGTCCCGCAACAGGCTCACTGTCTTCACTTAGATCAACCCTGTTACATTAATGGCGTTCAGGGTATGGCAGGTAGGGAAGGATTTTAAGAGAGACAATAATAATGGTAGACAATAAAAAACGACCTGGTAAAGACCTCGACAGAATCGACCGCAATATCCTGAATGAGCTGCAGAAGGACGGTCGTATTTCTAACGTCGAGCTTTCCAAACGCGTAGGGTTATCCCCAACGCCATGTCTGGAGCGCGTGCGCCGCCTGGAGCGTCAGGGCTTCATTCTCGGTTATACCGCCACAGTTAAACCCGCACTACCTGGATGCTTCTCTGCTGGTATTCGTTGAGATTACTCTGAATCGTGGTGCGCCGGATGTGTTTGAGCAATTTAACGCCGCCGTGCAAAAACTTGAGGAAACTCAAGAGTGTCACCTGGTTTCCGGTGATTTCGACTACCTGTTGAAAACCCGCGTGCCAGACATGTCTGCATATCGTAAACTGCTCGGCGAAACCTTGCTGCGTCTGCCGGGCGTGAACGATACCCGTACCTATGTGGTCATGGAAGAAGTGAAACAAAGTAACCGGTTAGTGATTAAAACGCGGTAACACAGGGCAGGTGCAAAACCTGGTAGTTTTCGGTACACTCCTGTGAATTCATACAGGTTCAGCGTCGGGCATGCCCGGCGCTGTTGCCTTCATAGTTTACAGGCACCTGGAGAGTACTCTTGAGCCAGGAATACACAGAAGATAAAGAAGTTTCGTTACAACCGCTAAGCAGTGGGCGTCGCCTGCTGGAAGCGTTACTGATTATTGTTGCTCTTTCGCCGTTTATCTGATGGTGGCGTTGATGAGCTTCAACCCTTCCGATCCCAGCTGGTCGCAAACCGCCTGGCATGAACCCATCCACAATTTAGGTGGGGGGGTAGGGGCCTGGCTTGCTGACACGCTGTTCTTTATTTTCGGCGTGATGGCGTACGCCCTTCCTCCGGTGATTTTAGGCCTGTGCTGGATCACCTTCCGTCAGCGTCATTCTCAGGATTACATCGACTACTTCGCGCGGTAGCACTACGTCTGATCGGCGTGCTGGCGCTGGTAGTGACCTCCTGTGGCCTGGCCGCGCTGAATGCCGATGATATTTGGTACTTTGCCTCTGGCGGCGTGATCGGCAGCCTGCTGAGTAACGCGATGGCCGCCTATTTCAGCGGTCCCGGCGGCACGTTGACGCTGCTGTGCATCTGGGCGGCGGGCCTGACGCTCTACACGGGCTGGTCCTGGCTGACGATTGCCGAGAAAATTGGCGGTGTAGTGATGGGGGTCTTAACCTTCGCCAGCAACCGCTCGCGCGCCGATGAAAAATGGCATGAAGAGGATGACGAAGCCTATCAGGAAGACGATCGTCCTGCGCGAGAGTCCAGCGCGCCAATAATGAAACGCAGCGCGCAGGCGGACGATGCAGACGATGTGCTGCTGGCAAAACCGCAGCCAATTTATGCTGATGTTGAGGATGGCGAGCAGCACGATCCGCTGTTGGCGAAACCCGCTGTTGCTGCTGCCGGTGCTGCGGCGGCCAGCGAAGTGGCTGCGGCGCAGCCTGCCGCTCCACAAATCTCAGCGGCGCAGGTTGAAGCTCCTGCCGCAGCGCCAGCGGCACCCGTTCAGGTTTCAACCCCGGTTGACACCGCTCAGCCGCCGTTATACCGCTTTGAAGTGCCTGCCGCAGCTGAGACCCCGGCACCTTCTGTTCCGGTTCAGCCGATGGAAGATGACGACGGTCCGCAGATGGGCAACTGGCGCGATACGGCAACCTCCTCGCCGTTTGATTTCTCGACGCAGCATGCCTCTCACCCCGCTTCCGTCGCTGCGGTGGCAACCGGCGTGGCCATTGGCGCCGTGGCGCAGTCTGCCACCTCCAATACGCCGTTTATGCCGGGCTTCACCGCCACCAGCGGTGATGAACTTAATCCGCAGGTGAAGCAGGGCATTGGTCCTGAACTGCCGCGCCCGAACCCGGTGAAACTGCCAACCCGTCGCGAGCTGGCTTCCTACGGCATTAAGCTGCCTTCGCAGCGCATGCGGAAGAGAAAGCTAAACAGCAGGAGCAGAGTCAGGCTCAGCCTCAGGCCTCTTATCACGCTGAAGTCGATGACGAGCAGGATGCAGCGGAACAGGCACAGCTGCGCGAAGCGTTCTTCGCTCAGCAGCAGCAGCGCTACGGCGAAGAGTTTGCCGCTGAAGATGAGGAAGCTCTGGAGCAGGCTGCACTGGCTCGCCAGTTTGCCGACCAGCAACAGCAGCGTTATGCGGCCGAGCCGCAGAACAGCGCGCCAACCTTTAACCTTGATACTGCCGGTGCGTTTGATTTCTCACCAATGGACGATCTGGTTGATGACGGCCCAGCTGAGCCGCTGTTCACGATCGCTGCCGCGCCGGAAGTGGAGCCTTTAGCCCCGCAGCCAGCACAATGGCAGCAGCCGGAAATCGCGCCGCAGCAACCTGCCGCCTGGCAACAGCCTGCTCAGGCCCCGGCCGCTCAACAGCCGGTTGCCCCTTCATGGCAGGCCAGTGCGCCTGCAGCGCCGCAGCCGGTTGCCGCTGAAGCACCTAAGCCGCAGGAGCCGGATATGGACAGCCTGATCCACCCGTTCCTGATGCGCCATGAACAGCCGACGTATAAACCGACGACGCCACTGCCTACGCTCGATCTGCTCTCGTCGCCTCCGGCGGAAACCGAGCCGGTCGATCAGTTTGCCCTGGAACAGACCTCGCGCCTGATTGAGGCACGTCTGGCTGACTACCGCGTTAAAGCGGAGGTTGTGGGTTCTTCACCTGGCCCGGTGATCACCCGTTTCGAGCTGGATCTGGCACCGGGTGTCAAAGCGGCGCGTATTTCCAACCTGTCGCGCGACCTGGCCCGTTCCTCTCAGCCGTTGCGGTGCGTGTGGTGGAAGTGATCCCTGGCCGCCCCTATGTTGGCCTTGAGTTGCCAAACCTGCATCGCCAGACGGTTTACCTGCGTGAAGTGCTGGACTGCCCGGCGTTCCGTGATAATCCGTCGCCGCTATCTATCGTACTGGGTAAAGATATTTCCGGCGATCCGGTGGTGGCCGATCTTGGCAAAATGCCGCACCTGCTGGTTGCCGGTACGACCGGTTCCGGTAAGTCGGTCGGCGTGAACGCCATGATCCTCAGCATCTTGTATAAAGCCACGCCGAAAGAGGTGCGCTTTATCATGATCGACCCGAAAATGCTTGAGCTGTCGGTTTATGAAGGTATTCCGCATCTGTTAACTGACGTCGTTACCGACATGAAGGATGCAGCCAATGCACTGCGCTGGTGTGTGGTGGAGATGGAGCGCCGCTACAAGCTGATGTCGGCACTTGGCGTGCGTAATATTGCGGGCTACAACGAAAAAGTGGATATGGCTGATGCCATGGGCCGCCCAATTCCCGACCCGTTCTGGAAACCGACCGACAGCATGGATATGACGCCGCCAGTGCTGGAGAAAGAGCCGTACATCGTGGTGATGGTCGACGAATTTGCCGACCTGATCATGACCGTCGGGAAAAAGGTGGAAGAGCTGATCGCTCGCCTGGCGCAGAAAGCGCGTGCAGCGGGTATTCACCTGGTGCTGGCAACGCAGCGTCCGTCAGTCGATGTCATTACCGGCCTGATTAAAGCTAACATCCCGACGCGTATCGCCTTTACCGTCTCCAGCAAAATTGACTCACGTACCATCCTCGATCAGGGCGGTGCCGAATCTCTGCTGGGAATGGGGGACATGCTTTATCTGGCGCCAAACTCATCGATTCCGGTGCGTGTTCACGGCGCGTTTGTGCGCGACCAGGAAGTCCACGCGGTAGTGGCTGACTGGAAGGCGCGCGAACGTCCTCAGTATAAAGAGGGCATTCTCAGCGGTGGTGAGGATAGCGAGGCCGGCGGCGGCGGTATCGACGGTGATGAAGAGCTGGACCAGCTGTTTGACCAGGCGGTGCAGTTCGTCGTTGATAAGCGTCGCGCGTCGATCTCCGGCGTCCAGCGTCAGTTCCGCATCGGCTACAACCGTGCGGCGCGCATTATCGAACAGATGGAAGCGCAGGGAATTGTCTCCTCTCCGGGCCATAATGGTAACCGCGAGGTGCTGGCACCACCGCCGCACGAAATGTAACAATCACTCCGGGCCGGCCACGTTGGCTGGCCCGTTGTTTTTTTGCCAGCAGTCCCCATATCTGCTCAGTGCCGCCGGGGAATTCAGTTTATTCTTCTGTCGTTCCTGCCAGCGCCTGGCTAAAGTTATCCACGTCACGCTTAACCCGCAACGGGATACAAAAGTTTTAATAAGGATGCCGTAATGAAAAAATTAATGATTTCCTGCTGTTTGCTGGCGGCCTTTACTTCTGCAAGCGTACTGGCAGATGCTGCCAGTGATTTGCAGCAGCGCCTGGATAAAGTGAAAAGCTTCCATGCGACCTTTAATCAAAAAGTGACCGACGGCAGCGGCCAGTCCGTGCAGGATGGTGAAGGTGAGATGTGGGTACAGCGCCCGAACCTGTTTAACTGGCACATGACCGCGCCGGATGAAAGCATCCTGATCTCTGATGGTAAAACCCTGTGGTTTTATAACCCGTTTGTTGAGCAGGTCAGCGCCAGCTGGCTGAAAGACGCCACCAGCAATACGCCGTTTATGCTGATTGCCCGCAACCAGTCGAGTGACTGGAAGCAGTACAACGTGGCGCAAAAAGGTAATGACTTCTCGCTGACGCCGAAAGCGGCGGATGGCAACCTGAAGCAGTTCACCATTAACGTTTCGCCGAACGGTACGATCAACCAGTTCAGCGCGATTGAGCAGGATGGCCAGCGCAGCAGCTACGCGTTGAAAAGCCAGCAAAACGGCTCCGTCAGCGCTGATAAGTTTAAGTTTACGCCGCCGCAGGGTGTGACCGTGGACGACCAGCGTCAGTGAGGTTTGCGTGAGTAATATGTCCCTCGATTTTTCCCGTAATGAATTTCAGCCTCTGGCCGCCGTATGCGGCCACGCACGCTGGCCGAATATATCGGTCAGCAGCATCTGCTGGCGGCAGGCAAACCGCTGCCGCGCGCGATTGAGGCAGGTCATCTGCATTCGATGATCTTATGGGGACCACCAGGGACAGGGAAAACCACGCTGGCAGAAATTATCGGCCACTATGGCCAGGCCGACGTGGAGCGCATCTCAGCCGTGACCTCAGGGGTGAAAGAGATCCGTGAGGCAATCGAACGCGCCAGACAGAATCGCAATGCCGGGCGCCGCACCATTCTGTTTGTCGATGAGGTGCACCGCTTCAATAAAAGTCAGCAGGATGCTTTTCTGCCGCATATTGAAGACGGCACCATTACCTTTATCGGTGCCACCACTGAAAACCCCTCCTTTGAACTGAACTCCGCGCTGTTATCTCGTGCCCGCGTCTATCTGCTGAAATCTTTGACCGTTGAGGATATCTCAGCGGTGCTTGAGCAGGCGATGCAGGACAGCGAACGCGGTTACGGCAAAGAGAACATCGTGCTGCCGGAAAATACCCGCAACATGATTGCCGAGTTGGTTAACGGCGATGCGCGCCGGGCGCTTAACACGCTGGAGATGATGGCGGATATGGCGGAGGTCAACGCACAAGGCCAGCGCGAATTGACGCCGCAGTTGCTCAATGAAGTGTCAGGCGAGCGCAGTGCGCGTTTTGATAACAAAGGTGACCGCTTTTACGATCTGATCTCCGCGCTGCATAAGTCCGTGCGCGGTTCCGCCCCCGACGCGGCGCTTTACTGGTATGCGCGCATTATTACCGCCGGGGGTGACCCGCTGTATGTGGCGCGCCGCCTGCTGGCGATTGCATCCGAGGATGTTGGCAATGCCGACCCACGCGGAATGCAGGTGGCGATTGCTGCCTGGGACTGCTTTACCCGCGTTGGCCCGGCGGAAGGCGAGCGCGCCATTGCTCAGGCGATTGTTTACCTCGCCTGCGCACCCAAAAGCAATGCCGTTTACAGCGCGTTCAAGTCAGCGATGCGCGATGCGCGTGAAAGCCCGGATTACGACGTGCCGGAACATCTGCGTAATGCGCCAACGAAGCTGATGAAGGAGATGGGGCTGGGGGCAGAATATCGCTATGCCCACAATGAACCGAACGCCTATGCCGCCGGTGAAGAGTACTTCCCGGCGCAGATGGCGCAGACCCGTTATTATCAGCCAACCACACGCGGGCTGGAAGGCAAAATCGGCGAAAAGCTCGCCTGGCTTGCTGAACAGGATCAAAATAGCCCGACAAAACGCTACCGCTGACAGTGACGTTGCGGTAAGGTTAGCAATGAATTCAACGTATTCTGCATAAGAGTACGTCCCTTCCTTTGACACTCAAACAATAAGCACAGGACAAGCATGCTCGATCCCAATCTGCTGCGTAATGAGCCAGACGCAGTCGCTGAAAAACTGGCACGCCGGGGCTATAAGCTGGACGTTGATACGCTGCGCGCGCACGAAGAGCGTCGCAAAGTACTGCAGGTAGAAACTGAAAATCTGCAGGCTGAACGTAACTCGCGATCCAAATCCATCGGGCAGGCCAAAGCACGTGGGGAAGATATCGAGCCGTTGCGCCAGGAAGTGAGCGCACTGGGTGAACGTCTGGATGCCGCGAAAGCCGAGCTGGAAGCACTACTGACCAGCATTAACGACTTCGCGATGGCTATCCCTAATATTCCTGCGGATGTGGTGCCACTGGGTAAAGACGACAGTGAAAACCAGGAAATCAGCCGCTGGGGTGAACCGCGTAAGTTCGATTTTGCCGTCCGCGATCACGTCGAACTCGGCGAAATGGCTGCCGGACTGGACTTCGCTGCTGCGGTTAAGCTGACCGGTTCACGCTTTATCGTGATGCGCGGTCAGATTGCCCTGATGCACCGTGCGCTGAGCCAGTTTATGCTCGACCTGCACACCGAGCAGCACGGCTACCAGGAAACCTATGTTCCTTACCTGGTCAACCATGCCAGCCTGTACGGTACCGGCCAGCTGCCAAAATTTGGCGAGGACCTGTTCCATACTCGTCCGCTGGAAGAAGAGGCATCAAGCAGCAACTATGCGCTGATCCCGACTTCGGAAGTGCCACTCACCAATCTGGTGCGCGACGAGATCCTTGAAGAAGAGTCACTGCCGATCAAAATGACCGCGCACACGCCGTGCTTCCGCTCTGAAGCGGGGGCTTATGGCCGCGATACGCGTGGTCTGATCCGCATGCACCAGTTCGATAAAGTGGAGATGGTGCACATCACCCGTCCGGAAGATTCGATGGACGCGCTGGAAGAGCTGGTCGGCCACGCTGAGAAAGTGCTGCAGCTGCTGAATCTGCCCTATCGTAAAGTGCTGTTGTGTACCGGCGACATGGGCTTCGGTTCGCACAAAACTTACGATTTGGAAGTCTGGCTGCCTGCACAGGATACTTACCGTGAAATCTCTTCCTGCTCAAATATGGGTGATTTCCAGGCGCGCCGCATGAAAGCACGCTGCCGTGCGCGTGGCGAAAAAGCCACCCGCCTGGTGCATACCCTGAATGGCTCCGGCCTGGCAGTGGGGCGTACACTGGTGGCGGTGCTGGAAAACTACCAGCAGGCTGATGGCCGTATTGAAGTGCCGGAAGTGCTGCGCCCGTACATGAAAGGACTTGAGTTTATTGGCTAATCACCTCGCCGATTGCAATGTTCAAAACCCGCCGCTGGCGGGTTTTTTTATGCCGGCGATCGAGCAAAATAAATGATGGAGAGTTTGGTTCGCCCTAAGCCAATTTAAAGAGAATTCAATGAGATAATTAGTGGCGAAAAGTTGTAACTCAGATCTCCCACTCGTTGTAGATAAGAAAATTAAATCGCTGTACTACAAATCGTGCTGTGGCTGATTTATTCCGCTTTTACAATTGCTTGCATAGTGGCATTATGCGCGCAAAATCCTCTCTCGCTGCGGTTCTTCACTACTATGTCCACCTGGTCACGCCCTGTTATCGTGCTGCTTTGCGGCTTGCTGCTGATGACGGTCTCAATTGCTGTGCTCAATACGCTGGTGCCACTGTGGCTGACCCATGATGCGTTGCCAACGTGGCAAGTGGGCATGGTCAGCTCCTCTTATTATTGCGGCAACCTGCTGGGCACGCTGATTGCCGGTTGGACGATCAAAAATTACGGTTTCAACCGCAGCTATTATTTTGCTTCCCTGCTGTTCGCCCTGGCAACCGTGGCTTTGGGGCTGGGCACTGGATTCTGGTCCTGGGCGCTCTGGCGCTTTATTGCCGGGGTCGGCTGTGCGTTGATCTGGGTGGTGGTTGAGAGTGCGCTGTTATGCAACGGTACGTTGCGCAACCGTGGCCGCCTGCTGGCTGCTTATATGATTATGTACTATATCGGCACCGTCTTCGGTCAGCTGCTGGTGAGTAAGGTCTCTACCGAACTGCTGCACGTGCTGCCGTGGGTAACCGGCGTGGTGCTGGCCGCTATCCTGCCGTTGGTATTCTGCCGTGTGACGGCAAACCAGATGGAAGAAGAGGCCACGCCAGGCCGACTCTGGCCGATGTTGCGCCGCCGCAGCGCGCGCCTGGGGATCAACGGCTGCATTATCTCCGGTATCGTTCTGGGCTCGCTGTATGGCCTGATGCCGCTCTACCTTTCCCATCAGGGAATGAGCGACTCGACGATTGGTTACTGGATGGCGCTGCTGGTCAGTGCGGGGATCATTGGCCAGTGGCCGATTGGCCGCCTGGCTGACCGCTTTGGCCGCCTGCTGGTGCTGCGCGTTCAGGTGTTTGTGGTGATCCTCGGTGCGCTGGCGATGCTCGGTAATGCGGCGATGGCTCCCGCCCTGTTTATCCTTGGCTGCGCCGGTTTTACGCTGTATCCGGTGGCGATGTCCTGGGCTTGTGAAAAGGTTGGGCACCACGAACTGGTGGCAATGAACCAGGCGCTGCTGCTGAGCTATACGGTGGGTAGCCTTGCCGGTCCGACGATGACGTCAATGCTGATGCAGAGCTACTCTGACCGCGTGCTGTTTGTGATGATTGCAGCGGTAGCGCTGGTTTATCTGGTGATGCTGCTGCGTAAAGCCGATCATCATGCGACGCCGGTGGCGCACGCATAAAAAAAGGTCGACCGGAACAAAGGGTCGACCTCTAACAGAGTTCGTTCGAAATTTTTTGCAGGGGCGGGTCTTCTTTTGCGGCCCACCCTTTAATACATCACGTAGTGGCCGTAACCTTCCAGAATACCCTTCACCCGATCCATGGTTTCGGCTTTCGGTGGGTGAACGCCATCCAGCTTGTACTCCTCCCCCATCGCTATCCATTTATGCTTGCCGAGTTCGTGGTAGGGCAGCAGCTCAATCTTCTCAACGTTACCCATATCGCGGGTAAATTCACCCAGTCGATGCGCAGAATCATCATCATCTGAATAGCCAGGCACCACCACATAGCGGATCCAGGTGCGAATTTTACGCTTTGCAAGGTAACGGGCAAAATCCAGCGTGCGGTGGTTAGACACGCCGACCAGCACCTGATGCACGTCGTCATTCATCTGCTTGAGGTCAAGCATCACCAGATCGGTTACGTCCAGCAGTTCATCAATCACCGGGTCGTAGCGGCGCACAAAACCGTTAGTGTCGAGGCAGGTATGAATACCTTCGGCATGGCAGGCGCGGAACCAGTCGCGCACGAACTCAGCCTGTAATATCGCCTCGCCGCCGGAAGCGGTCACGCCGCCGCCGGAAGCATTCATAAAGTGACGATAGGAAACCACATCCTTCATCAACTCTTCGACGGTAATCTCTTTGCCACCGTGCGTTGTCCCAGGTGTCGCGGTTGTGACAGTACAGGCAGCGCATCAGGCAGCCCTGGAAGAAGGTGATAAATCGGATGCCGGGGCCGTCGACGGTCCCGCAGGATTCAAATGAGTGAATACGGCCGGTAACTGACATTGCGATGAGTTCTCCACGGTGACACAGTCTTTAGCTGTGTTTTAAGTCTGTTTTGGCAGTGGTCCGTGTGGGCGACTGACAAAACGGGCTGAGTGGTGATCTGGCCCCTTTGCAGGGGCCAGCGGTGCTTGTTACATGCTCTGGGTGAAGGTACGGGTGATCACATCCTGCTGCTGTTCTTTAGTCAGCGAGTTGAAACGTACCGCATAGCCCGACACGCGAATGGTTAACTGCGGATATTTTTCCGGGTCTTCCATCGCTTCCAGCAGCATTTCACGGTTCATCACGTTGACGTTGAGGTGCTGACCCCCTTCAATGCTGGCTTCATGATGGAAGTAGCCATCCATCAGACCGGCAAGGTTGGTTTTGCGCACGTCATCGTTTTTACCCAGCGCGTTTGGCACGATAGAGAAGGTATAAGAGATACCGTCTTTGGCGTAGGCAAACGGCAGTTTCGCTACCGAAGTCAGTGAGGCTACAGCACCTTTCTGGTCACGACCGTGCATTGGGTTGGCGCCTGGACCAAATGGCGCGCCTGCGCGACGGCCGTCCGGAGTATTCCCGGTTTTCTTACCATACACCACGTTAGAAGTAATGGTGAGGACCGACTGAGTTGGCACCGCATTGCGGTAGGTCTGCAGTTTCTGAATTTTCTTCATGAAACGTTCAACCAGGTCACAGGCAATATCATCAACGCGCGAGTCGTTGTTACCGAACTGTGGATACTCACCCTCGATTTTGAAGTCCACGGCCAGGCCATCTTCATCACGAATGGTTGAAACTTTGGCGTATTTAATCGCTGACAGGGAATCAGCCGCTACCGACAGACCGGCGATGCCGCAGGCCATGGTGCGGTAAACATCACGGTCATGCAGCGCCATCAGCGACGCTTCGTAGCTGTATTTGTCATGCATGTAGTGGATGACGTTCAGGGCAGTGACATACTGTTTTGCCAGCCAGTCCATAAAGTGATCCATGCGGTTCATCACTTTATCGTAGTCCAGCACTTCATCCATCATTGGCGCTTCTTTCGGGCCAACCTGCATTTTCATTTTTTCATCCACGCCGCCGTTAATCGCGTACAGCATGGTTTTTGCCAGGTTGGCACGGGCGCCGAAGAACTGCATCTGTTTACCGACGATCATCGGGCTGACGCAGCAGGCAATCGCATAGTCATCGTTATTGAAGTCCGGGCGCATCAGGTCATCGTTCTCATACTGCAGTGAAGAGGTATCGATGGAGACTTTCGCGGCGAATTTCTTAAAGTTCAGCGGCAGCTTTTCTGACCACAGGATGGTCATATTAGGTTCCGGTGAAGGGCCCATGGTGTAGAGCGTATTCAGGAAACGGAAGGTGTTTTTTGTCACCATAGTACGGCCGTCAACGCCCATACCTGCCAGTGATTCAGTTGCCCAGATTGGGTCGCCGGAGAACAGCTCATCGTATTCCGGGGTGCGCAGGAAGCGAACCATACGCAGTTTCATCACCAGGTGGTCGATCAGCTCCTGGGCTTCCTCCTCGTTGATGACGCCTGCTTTCAGGTCGCGTTCAAAATAGATATCGAGGAAGGTAGAGACGCGGCCGAATGACATGGCTGCGCCATTCTGCGATTTCACTGCGGCCAGGTAGCCGAAGTAGGTCCACTGGACGGCTTCTTTGGCGCTGGTTGCCGGGCCAGAGATATCGCAGCCGTATTTTGCCGCCATCTCTTTAATCTGCTGCAGCGCATGGTGCTGGTCAGCAATCTCTTCACGCAGGCGGATAGTGGCTTCGAGGTTTACGCCATTTTCCAGGTCGCTTTGCAGTGAAGTGAACTGGGCAAACTTGTCTTTCATCAGGGCATCGATGCCGTACAGCGCTACGCGGCGATAGTCACCAATGATACGGCCACGGCCATAGGCGTCAGGCAGGCCGGTCAGTACGCCAGATTTGCGGCAGCGCAGGATATCCGGCGTGTAAACGTCGAATACGCCCTGGTTGTGCGTCTTACGATATTCCGAGAAGATTTTTTTCACTGACGGATCAAGTTCGCGACCGTAAACTTTACACGAACCTTCCACCATTTTGATGCCGCCGAAGGGGATCAGGGCACGTTTCAGTGGAGCTTCAGTTTGTAACCCAACAATTTTTTCCAGGCTTTTGTTGATGTAACCCGCGTCATGGGAAGTGACGGTTGAGACCAGATCGGTATCAAAATCGACCGGGGCGTGGGTGCGGTTTTCCAGCTTGATGCCTTCCATCACCTGGTCCCACAGTGCGGTGGTGGCCTTAGTGGCACCGGCCAGGAACGTTTCATCGCCTTCATACGGAGTGTAGTTTTTCTGAATGAAGTCACGGACGTTAACGCTGGTCTGCCATTCACCTGGTGCAAAGCTTTCCCAGGCTGATGCCATTTTTGATTAAGCTCGGTCATTTGATACCTACCTTATAACGTGAAGTTCGTTGTACGTTCCCGCCGGGTAGTGTCACGCCGACGGTTTGCAAGATTCTTGAGCTGGGATAATCAGTGATGGTCGCCATCACGCAGATAAATTACCCAGTAGGTCAACCCGACCAGCAAACCACCGCCGATGATATTGCCCAGCGTGACCGGAATCAGGTTGTCGGTAATAAAGTGGCTAACGGTGAGATGCGAAAACTGTTCTGCTGTCGCGCCGGTGGCCTGCCAGAATTCAGGTGAAGCAAAATCTCTAATCACAATCGCCATCGGGATAAGGAACATGTTGGCGATGCTGTGCTCAAAGCCGCTGGCAACGAACATCGCTACCGGCAATACCATGGCAAACATCTTGTCCAGCAGGCTGCGGCCGGAGTAGCTCATCCATACCGCCATGCACACCATCAGGTTGGCGAGAATGCCGAGGCAGACGGCCTCAACAAAGGTATGGTGCATCTTGTGATCGGCGGTCTGCAGCACATTCAGCCCCCACGCGCCGTTCGCTGCCATGTACTGTCCGGCAAACCAAATCAGCGCAACAAAGAAGATAGCGCCAAGAAAGTTTCCGAAATAGACGATGATCCAGTTACGTGCCAGTTCCAGCCAGCTAATGCGTCCGCTGGCTTTCGCCACCACCGTTAAGACGGTCGAGGTGAACAGGTCAGCACCGCATACCACCACCAGCATCAGTCCGAGTGAGAAACAGATGCCGCCAACCAGCTTCGCCAAACCCCAGGGAACCGTGCCTGTCCCGGTGGTGGCCGTGATATAGAAAGCAAATGCGATAGAGATGAATACACCGGCAGTAATTGCCAGAAAAAAAGTCGTGAAGGGGTGTTTCGTTGCTTTATAGACGCCAGCGTCTTCGGCAACTTTCGCCATTTCGGACGGTAATAATAGATCAAAGGGGTTGCCAGCTTTCACACTAACGTTCTCCCAAAAGTAGTCAGCGAGGAAAGTCTAACAAAGGAGTATAGGAGAGAAGTTGATGTGGATCATATTGCGCGAGCAATTGCGCCTGTAAAGCCATGATGTTAAAAGGGTTAATTGGTTTATCTTGTTGTTTTGTATCGAATAAAACTTTTTTAATTATTAAAAATATATTTGAGTCTTAATGGGAAGCTGGCCCGACGTGGGTAAAATACTGGTAGTAAATTTAGCTATATTGTGACAATAAAAAAGGTAACAGCCTGAGCTGTTACCTTTTATTAACCTGGCGCTGAACTCGCGCCAGAAAAATAAAACGGCGGAAGAAATTTATTTTGAATTTTTACGCCGTTTTAAATGGACTTATTTCCAGTAACGGCGTTTGGCAGCCTGTAGCTTTTCATAGGCCCCTAACAGCGCCTGGTGTGCCGGGAAGGCTTTCAGCTCGCTATCAACACTCTGCAGGCCGTAGAACGGAGCTTCACCGCTAAGCGCAGCAGAAGCGGCGTCAACCGCATCCTGACCGTACATGCGAACAAATGCCGTATGGTACTGCAGCGGATCGCGCTCATCTTCCTGGCTCAGCAGCAGTAGCGTCTGCAGGCAGCGATAGTAGTTAGCGCGCTCCGGGCTGAAAATGGACTGGTTGAATTCCATGGTCCACTCTGTCCAGATCAGCGCCTGCTCCAGATCGCCACCGGCCAGCGCCAGCATAGCCTTCAGTTCGCCAATGCGCAGCGTGTACCAGCCGTTGTCTTTACCGGTAGCCAGGCCCAGCAGTTCACGCACGCGGGTAAAGTCGTCGTGGCCGTCTTCATCCAGCTGCTCCAGCAGTGCAAGGTAGTCCGCTTTCTCCCAGCTGCTTTCCGGCAGGGCGAGCAGCGTATCACGCAGATAAGCGCCCATGCTGTTATTGGCCAGAAGGAGATCTTCCGCCGGATAAATATCTGACATGCCAGGCACGATAATGCGGCAGGCGTAAACATCCAGATGCTCGTAATCGGCGATGTATACTTCCTGATCTTCGGCCTTGAAGATCGCCATCAGCGTCGCGAACTCTTCCTCAGTTGTGCCTTTGAAGCTCCAGTCCGCGAACGGGTAGTCAGCATCATCTTTGAACATATCCCAGGAGATCAGGCCGCTGGAGTCAATAAAGTGAGTTTCCAGGTTGGCGTGTTCCGCTACTTCTTCATCATCGAAGGTAGGTGGGGTGAAGACATCCAAATCCTTCAGCCCGCGGCCCTGCAGTAGCTCGGTCACGGTACGCTCGAGCGCCACGCCGAAGTCCGGGTGCGCGCCGAATGAGGCGAAGCAGGTGCCATTAGCCGGGTTGAACAGCACCACGCAGATCACCGGGTATTTGCCGCCCAGTGAGGCATCGTAAGAGAAGATAGGGAAGCCTTCTGCTTCCAACGTGGCAATCGCTTCCACCACGCCCGGATAGCGGTCCAGAACATCCTGCGGGATCAGCGGCAGGCTGATGGATTCCGCAATAATACGATTTTTAATATGTCGCTCAAACACCTCAGACAGACCCTGAACGCGGGCTTCATTAGCGGTGTTACCGGCCGACATCCCGTTCGACACATACAGGTTGCCGATGATGTTCATCGGAATATAAACGGTCTGCTGGTCAGACTGACGGGTGAACGGCAGGCTGCAGATCCCGCGCGCGGCATTGCCTGACTGCAGATCGATCAGGTCGCTGGCGCTGACTTCATTTTCCGGGTCGTAGAATTTACGCAGACGGGCATCCAGAATGCCCTCAGGCAGCTGGTCATCATCCGGCAGCGGGAACCATTTCTCGTTAGGATAATGAACAAAATCGCCGTTGGCGATCTGCTCGCCTAACCAGAAGTCAGCGAAGAAATAGTTGGTCGACAGGCGTTCAAAATACTCGCCCAAAGCCGAGGCGAGCGCCGCTTTCTCACTGGCACCTTTACCATTGGTAAAACACAGCGGGCAGTCGCGGTCGCGAATATGAACTGACCAGACATTTGGCACCGGATTCAGCCAGGATGCTTCTTCAATGTTGAAGCCCAGATCCTGTAGTTTTTGCTGAAAGCGTGCGATGGAGACTTCCAACGCGGCGTCTTTGCCTGGGATATAAGTTTGAGTCATTTTGCCCACTCGTTTTGAATTGTGCGGAGATTGTGCGGAAAGCGCGCAATGATACGGGTTTTCCTCGGCAATCGCTATCTGACAACGTTAATTTCATTGTCGGAAGAGTGCCATTTTACAGTGAAAAGTTAACCGGTCTGTTTATGAAACAGGAAAATGCCTCACAAAATATCGTTTCCGCTTTCATACGCCCTACAAGCTGTTGCGGCGCGCCTCGGGAAACTGGTCGGCTGACCGGATAAATTATTGCAGCAATGGGGTGGCAATGATAAAACCGATAGAGGAATCAAAACCGATCGATCTGAAAGTGGTGAGGGGAAATGAGTCAGGTTTTCAATTTTAGCTCTGGTCCGGCTATGTTGCCGGTAGAAGTGCTCCGTCGCGCTGAGCAGGAACTCTGCAACTGGCAGGGCTTAGGGACCTCCGTGATGGAGATCAGCCACCGCAGTAAGGAATTTATTCAGGTTGCTGAAGAGGCAGAAAAAGATTTTCGCGATCTGCTGAAAATCCCCTCCAACTACAAAGTATTATTCTGCCACGGCGGTGCGCGTGCGCAGTTTGCTGCTGTGCCAATGAATCTGCTGGGGCAGCATACGACAGCCGATTACATCGACGGCGGCTATTGGGCGGCCAGTGCGGTGAAAGAGGCGCAGAAATACTGCACCCCTAATGTCATCGATGCCAAAACTACCGTGGCCGGTTTGCGTGGCATTAAGCCTATGAGCGAGTGGGCGCTGTCCGATAACTCGGCCTATGTGCACTTCTGCCCGAACGAAACTATCGATGGTATCGCCATCCATGAAACGCCAGATTTTGGCGATAAAGTGGTTGTAGCCGATCTCTCTTCGACCATCCTCTCTACGCCGCTGGATGTCAGCCGCTATGGTGTGATCTACGCCGGTGCGCAGAAAAATATCGGCCCGGCGGGCTTAACCCTGGTGGTGGTGCGTGAAGATCTGCTGGGTCAGGCGCGTAAAGAGCTGCCTTCGATCCTCGATTACAAAGTGCTGGCGGAAAATGAGTCGATGTTTAACACTCCGCCAACTTTCGCCTGGTATCTCTCTGGCCTGGTATTTAAATGGCTGAAAGAGCAGGGCGGTGTGCACGAGCTGGACAAGCGTAATCAGGCCAAAGCCGATCTGCTGTACGGCACTATCGACAGCAGCGATTTTTACCGCAACGATGTGGCCGTAGCGAACCGTTCGCGCATGAACGTGCCATTCCAGCTGGCAGACTCTGCCTTGGACAAGCTGTTTATTGACGAATCGTTTGCAGCCGGCCTGCATGCACTGAAAGGGCACCGCGTTGTCGGTGGAATGCGCGCGTCGATTTACAATGCGATGCCGCTGGAAGGCGTGAAAGCGCTGACTGACTTTATGGTCGACTTCGAGCGTCGCCACGGCTAAGGTGCCCCTGCATTCGCAGTGAGTTTTAAATCTGAAACCTCGCAGCCCTGCGGGGTTTCATTGCAATTATTTTGGAGAATACGTTTCACATGCAGGATTCCCTGACGTTACAACCTATCGCCCTGGTCGACGGCACCGTTACCTTCCCGGTTCTAAAAGCGTGTCTAACCGCGCGCTGTTACTGGCTGCGCTGGCAAACGGTACTACCCGCCTGACCAATCTGCTCGACAGTGATGATGTGCGCCATATGCTGACCGCGCTGCAGGCCCTGGGCGTGCAGTTCACACTGTCTGCCGATCGCACCGTGTGCCGGGTAGTGGGTCAGGGTGGTGCGCTGAAAGCTGAGGGCGCCCTGGAACTTTTCCTCGGCAATGCCGGAACGGCGATGCGTCCGCTGGCTGCCGCGCTGTGCCTGGGCAGTAACGATATCGTCCTGACCGGTGAGCCGCGCATGAAAGAGCGCCCGATTGGTCACCTGGTAGATGCACTGCGCCAGGGTGGCGCAGACATTGAATATCTTGAGCAGGAAAATTATCCGCCGCTGCGCCTGAAAGGCGGATTCAGCGGGGGGGAGGTAGCCGTCGATGGCAGCGTTTCCAGCCAGTTCCTGACCGCGTTGCTGATGACAGCTCCGCTGGCGACAAACGACACCCGCATTGCGATTAAGGGTGAGCTGGTTTCTAAACCTTACATCGATATCACTCTGAATCTGATGAAGACCTTTGGCGTTGAAGTAGAGAACGATAACTACCGTTCATTCACCGTGCGGGGTCAGCAGCAGTATCAGGCACCGGGAGATTACCTGGTCGAAGGCGATGCTTCCTCTGCCTCTTATTTCCTTGCTGCGGCAGCGATTAAAGGTGGAACGGTGAAAGTGACCGGTATTGGTCGCAACAGCATGCAGGGAGATATTCGCTTTGCTGACGTGCTGGAAAAAATGGGTGCCCGCATTGAGTGGGGCGATGACTTTATTGCCTGTACCCGTGGCGATCTCAACGCTATCGATCTCGATATGAATCATATTCCTGACGCGGCGATGACCATTGCAACGGCGGCACTGTTCGCTAAAGGCACCACCGTGATGCGCAATATTTACAACTGGCGCGTCAAAGAGACCGATCGCCTGGCGGCGATGGCCACTGAACTGCGCAAAGTTGGCGCAGAAGTGGAAGAGGGCAATGACTACATTCGCATTACCCCTCCCGCCCAGATTCAGTTTGCTGAAATCGGCACCTATAACGATCACCGTATGGCAATGTGCTTCTCGCTGGTGGCGCTTTCGGCCACCCCGGTCACCATTCTCGATCCAAAATGCACCGCCAAAACCTTCCCTGACTACTTTGAGCAGCTAGCCCGCATTAGCCAGCTGGCATAAGGGCTCTGCTGACGCGGTTGCAGCTTCAGCTTTGCAGGGTATAATGCGCGTCGATATTTACCGGGGTACAGTTTGCCCCGGTATCCCACCGACAGGAGAACGACATGACGGCAATAGCCCCAGTGATCACCATTGATGGCCCTAGCGGTGCCGGGAAAGGAACGTTGTGTAAAGCAATGGCCGAGGCATTGCAGTGGCACCTGTTGGATTCCGGCGCAATTTATCGCGTGCTGGCCCTGGCTGCATTACACCATCAGGTCGATATCACCTCAGAAGAAGCGCTGGTGCCTATCGCTGCCCATCTCGACGTGCGTTTTGTCTCTAACGGCGGCGAAATGGAAGTGATCCTCGAAGGGGAAGATGTCTCCTCCGAGATCCGGACTCAGGATGTCAGCAATACCGCCTCGAAAGTCGCTGCCTTCCCGCGCGTGCGTGAAGCGCTGTTGCGGCGCCAGCGCGGTTTCCGCGAGCTGCCGGGCCTGATTGCCGACGGGCGTGATATGGGTACCGTCGTTTTTCCTGATGCTCCGGTGAAAATCTTCCTGGATGCCAGCTCCGAAGAACGTGCTAACCGCCGTATGCTGCAGTTGCAGGAGAAAGGCTTTAGTGTTAACTTTGAGCGCCTTTTATCTGAGATAAAAGAGCGTGACGAGCGTGACCGTAATCGTGCTATTGCACCTTTGGTGCCGGCCGATGACGCCTTAGTGCTTGATTCGACTACAATGTCGATTGAGCAGGTGATTGAGATTGCGCTAAAATATGCGCGCGAAAAACTCGCTCTGGCCTAAAGTCAGCTACGCTTAATGACCTCTGTCTGAGCCCTTGCTCGCAGAATGATTTATCTAACCCTGTGATATGGACGTCATGGGGCATGTGAAACAACCCCACCCGTCAGGATGTCAGGTGGACGTTAAATTGAAGAATCCTGAAGATTATCAATATGACTGAATCTTTTGCTGAACTATTTGAAGAATCCTTAAAAACAATCGAAACCCGTCCGGGTTCCATCGTTCGTGGCGTTGTTGTCTCTATCGACAAAGACGTCGTTCTGGTTGATGCGGGTCTGAAATCTGAGTCTGCAATTCCTGCAGAGCAGTTCAAGAACGCAGCCGGCGAACTGGAAATTCAGGTTGGCGACGAAGTAGACGTTGCTCTGGATGCAGTAGAAGACGGCTTCGGTGAAACCCTGCTGTCTCGTGAAAAAGCTAAACGTCACGAAGCATGGATCACGCTGGAAAAAGCCTACGAAGAAGCTGAGACTGTTACCGGTGTTATCAACGGTAAAGTTAAAGGCGGCTTCACTGTAGAGCTGAACGGTATTCGTGCGTTCCTGCCAGGTTCACTGGTAGATGTACGTCCAGTGCGCGATACGCTGCACCTGGAAGGCAAAGAGCTTGAGTTCAAAGTCATCAAGCTGGATCAGAAGCGTAACAACGTTGTTGTTTCACGTCGTGCGGTAATCGAATCCGAAAACAGCGCAGAGCGCGATCAGCTGCTGGAAAACCTGCAGGAAGGCATGGAAGTTAAAGGTATCGTTAAGAACCTGACTGACTACGGTGCATTCGTTGATCTGGGCGGCGTTGACGGCCTGCTGCACATCACTGATATGGCATGGAAACGCGTTAAGCATCCAAGCGAAATCGTGAATGTTGGCGACGAAATCACTGTTAAAGTGCTGAAGTTCGACCGCGAGCGTACCCGTGTTTCTCTGGGTCTGAAGCAGCTGGGCGAAGATCCATGGGTTGCTATCGCGAAACGTTACCCAGAAGGCACCAAGCTGACTGGTCGTGTAACTAACCTGACCGACTACGGCTGCTTCGTTGAAATCGAAGAAGGCGTTGAAGGCCTGGTACACGTTTCTGAAATGGACTGGACCAACAAGAACATTCACCCATCTAAAGTTGTTAACGTTGGTGATGTTGTTGAAGTTATGGTTCTGGACATCGACGAAGAACGTCGTCGTATCTCCCTGGGTCTGAAGCAGTGCAAAAACAACCCATGGCAGCAGTTTGCAGAAACCCACAACAAGGGCGACCGTGTTGAAGGTAAAATCAAGTCAATCACTGACTTCGGTATCTTCATCGGCCTGGACGGCGGCATCGACGGCCTGGTTCACCTGTCTGACATCTCCTGGAACGCTACCGGAGAAGAAGCAGTACGTGAATATAAGAAAGGCGACGAAATCGCAGCTGTGGTTCTGCAGGTTGACGCAGAGCGCGAGCGTATCTCCCTGGGCGTTAAGCAGCTGGCAGAAGATCCGTTCAACAACTACATCTCTCTGAACAAGAAAGGTGCAATTGTTAACGGTAAAGTGACTGCAGTTGACGCTAAAGGTGCTACAGTTGAATTAGCTGACGGCGTTGAAGGTTACCTGCGTGCTTCTGAAGCATCGCTGGACCGCGTAGAAGACGCAACTCTGGTTCTGAATGTTGGCGACGATGTTGAAGCTAAATTCACCGGTGTTGATCGTAAGAACCGCGTTGTTAGCCTGTCTGTTCGTGCGAAAGACCAGGCTGATGAGAAAGAAGCTATCAATACGGTTAACACTAACAAACCGGAAGAAGGCAACTTCTCTAACGCTATGGCTGAAGCATTCAAAGCAGCTAAAGGCGAGTAATTGCTTTAAGGGCAGCGCAAGCTGCCCTGTAGCGTCGTTAACTGTCAGAACTTTCCCCTAAAGGGATTAACCGGAGGTTTTATGACCAAGTCAGAACTGATTGAAAGACTTGCTGGCCAGCACTCTCATATTCCGGCGAAAGTCGTTGAGGATGCGGTAAAAGAGATGCTGGAGCACATGGCAACGACGTTGTCACAGGGCGAACGCATCGAAATCCGGGGATTTGGCAGCTTTTCTTTGCACTATCGTGCACCTCGCACTGGCCGTACCCGAAAACGGGTGACAAAGTGGAGTTGGAAGGTAAATACGTTCCACACTTCAAGCCAGGTAAAGAGCTGCGCGACCGTGCCAATATCTACGGCGACTAACAGCAGTTATGCATAAAAAACGACACTTCGGTGTCGTTTTTTTTTGCCTGACATTCAGCGCAAGTGGAAGCCGATACGCAAAATCGCCGGCAAACGCGGCAACTTAAAACGATTGTTTGCGAGACGTCCCCAGCATCAGACAGCCTCTGGCTGACCGCCAATCTTTGCTGCGAGAAACTGGGTAAAGGAAACTCAGGGAGCCGCAATGTTGTTAACCGTAAACCAGCTGGCGTGGGGTGTTATCGCCGCGACGCTACCGCTGAATTTTTTATCGCAGCTGCCTGGTCGATGGGCCAGCGCCGCGCTGCTTTGCCTCGCGCTGTTGCTTGCACAGCTGCGCTGGGCTATGGCCATAAAAATGGGTTTAGTGCTGCTGCTGTTTGTCTGGTCAGCAGGAAGTGGTATTACGCTGCTGGAAAACATTCAGCAATTAACACGTCGGCCTCTGCAGGCAGAGGTAATCATCGAGAATGTGTTGCCAGATGGCGAGCGCATTAAAATCAGAGTCTGGCGCTATCAGCAACACATGCTCTTTCCCCGCTGTACGCCGTGGTCAAAGTCAGCCCGCAGCCTATCGCTTTTTGCGCGGGGCAGCGCTGGCAGATGCAGCTGGCGCTGAGATCGGTGCATGCGCTGTTGAACGAAGGCAGTTTTGACCGGCAGCGCTTTGCGGTTGCCAACGCGACACCAATGACCGGCAGGGTGATGGCGGCACAGGTCACTGATAAAACCTGCAGCTGGCGCGCCAGGGTAATCCGTGCCGCGCAACAGAACTATGGCGGCCTGCCCTGGCAGGCGCTGATTTCTGCATTGGCATTTGGCGAAAGAGCAGAAGTGGATCGCGCGACGAATCAACTGCTGCGGGAGACTGGGACGGCCCACCTGATGGCGATATCGGGAATGCATATTGCTCTCGCCGCCACGTTCGGCTGGCTGCTGGCCCGTGGCGTTCAATACCTGTTGCCTGCCGGGGCTATTGGTTACCGTTTTCCGCTGCTCTGCAGTTTGCTGGTTGGGCTGCTCTACTGCTGGCTTTCCGGCGGAAATCCCCCGGCGATGCGTGCGATGCTGGCACTGATAAGCTGGAACCTGCTGCGCCTGCGGGCGATCAGCTGCCATGGCTGGCAGGTATGGAGTGTGTGCATTGCCGTAATCCTGTTCGTTGATCCGCTCAGCGTGCTTTCGGACAGCCTGTGGCTGTCGGCGCTGGCCGTGGGCGGGCTCCTGCTGTGGTATCACTTTTTTCCGCTGCCGCCGAAGTTTGCACGAAAAAAACGCTGGTTTCTTCTACGGCTGCTGCATCTGCAGGTGGGCATGCTATTGCTGATGATGCCGCTGCAGGCTGTGCTGTTTCACGGGGTCAGCCTGAGTGCGCTGCTGGCGAATCTCTGGGCCGTTCCACTGATCTCGCTGGTGACCGTGCCACTGATGTTGATCGCGTTGATGGCTAATCCGTTGCCCGGTATCAATCTCTGGCTTTGGCAGGGGGTTGATCGTTCGCTGGCACTGGTATTTCTGCCGCTCGGGCGCCTCCCGCACGGCTGGCTCACTTTAGATGAGACACTGACCGCTGCCAGCCTGCTGTGCTGGCTGCTGTTTCTTAGCATAAGGTTTAGCTGGTGGCGTTCCTCTCCGCTTACGCTGTTGAGCGCCGCGTTGTTGCTGAGCAGCTGGCGCTATTTTAGTGAGAAGCCTGACTGGCGGGTGGATACGCTGGATGTCGGTCATGGGCTGGCCGTGGTGATTCCCGCCACGGAGAGGCCACGCTGTACGATAGCGGCAACCGCTGGCCAACGGGCAATATGGCGCAGAGTCAGATCCTGCCGTGGCTAGCCTGGCAGGGGCTTACCGTGACAAATATTATTATCAGCCATGCCCATCTTGACCATATTGGCGGGCTGGAGAGCGTGCAGGCGGCCTTTCCGACAGCCCGCGTGCGCAGCGCGCTGGGGCGTCCCGGTCACTTAACCTGCCGCACGGGCGAGCGCTGGCAGTGGCAGGGGCTGCAGTTTAGTGCTCTGTGGCCGCCAGCCGGGGAAAAGGGCGAGGGCAATAATCAGTCCTGCGTCATTGCCATCACCGATGGCAAATGGCGAGTACTGCTAACGGGTGATATTGAAGCTCCTGCTGAGCTCAAACTGACGGCGACACAACGGCAACATCTGGCTGCCGATCTTCTGCTGGTGCCGCATCACGGCAGCAGGACATCGTCGTCGCCGCCTTTTCTGCGCGCGGTCAATCCCCGCGTGGCGGTGGCGTCCGCTGCCCGATATAGCGCCTGGCGTTTACCTGCGGTACAAATTATTCAGCGCTATGGCAAAAATCACGTCGAATGGCGCGATACCGCCCTTTCCGGACAGCTGAGCGCGCGTTTTTACGGTGATTACTGGCAACTATTAGGATTAAGAGAACAAATAATGAACCGTTGGTACCATCAGTGGTTTGGCGTACTCCGCGATTCCGGCTAGAATAAGCGGCTATTTCATCTAAAGCTGGTTAAATAATGCATCTGGATAAAGATCTCTCCACCTGGCAGACATTCCGTCGTCTCTGGCCAATGATTGTGCCATACAAAACCGGGTTGATTGTGGCAGCGATCGCGCTGGTCCTCAACGCGGCAGGCGATACGCTGATGCTGTCACTGCTGAAACCTTTACTCGATGATGGTTTTGGCAAAGCGGACAGTTCCGTACTGCTATGGATGCCGCTGGCTGTGATTGGACTGATGCTGATCCGTGGCATTACCAGCTATGCTTCCAGCTACTGTATCTCCTGGGTATCCGGTAACGTGGTTATGGGCATGCGCCGTCGCCTGTTCAGTCACATGATGGGCATGCCGGTCGCCTTTTTCGACCAGCAGTCTACCGGGACTCTGCTGTCACGCATCACCTATGATTCTGAGCAGGTTGCTTCATCCTCCTCCAGCGCGCTGGTTACCGTGGTGCGCGAAGGGGCTTCGATTATCGGCCTGTTTATCATGATGTTTTACTACAGCTGGCAGCTGTCGCTGATCCTGATTGTTCTGGCTCCGATCGTTTCGTTTGCGATTCGCATGGTCTCCAAGCGCTTCCGCAACATCAGTAAAAATATGCAGAACACCATGGGGCAGGTCACCACCAGCGCTGAGCAGATGCTGAAAGGGCATAAAGAAGTGCTGATCTTTGGCGGCCAGGAAATTGAAAGCCAGCGCTTTGATACCGTCAGCAATCGCATGCGTCAGCAGGGCATGAAGCTGGTTTCCGCTTCATCAATCTCTGACCCGATTATTCAGCTGATTGCCTCGCTGGCTCTGGCCTTTGTACTGTATGCCGCCAGCTTCCCAAGCGTAATGGAAACGCTGACCGCCGGTACCATTACCGTGGTGTTCTCCTCCATGATCGCTCTGATGCGCCCGTTGAAATCGCTGACAAACGTCAACGCACAGTTCCAGCGCGGCATGGCTGCCTGCCAGACCCTGTTCTCAATCCTCGACAGCGAGCAGGAAGTCGATACCGGTAAGCGCACTATCGAGCGTGCTAAAGGCGACATTGAATTCCGCAATGTGACCTTTAGCTATCCGGGGCGCGATATTCCCGCACTGCGCGACATTAATCTGAGCATTCCCGCAGGTAAAACTGTGGCGCTGGTTGGCCGCTCAGGCTCCGGTAAATCCACCATGGCCAGCCTGCTGACGCGTTTCTATGATATTCAGCAGGGTGAAATCCTGATGGACGGTCACGACCTGCGCGAATACACCCTGGCATCACTGCGTAACCAGGTGGCGCTGGTATCACAAAACGTCCACCTGTTTAATGACACCATTGCCAATAACATCGCCTATGCGCGTCACGAGCAGTACAGCCGTGCCGATATCGAAAAAGCGGCCACCATGGCGCACGCCATGGACTTTATCGGCAAGATGGATAAGGGACTGGATACGGTGATTGGTGAGAATGGCGTGCTGCTCTCCGGCGGCCAGCGTCAGCGTATTGCCATTGCCCGTGCGCTGCTGCGCGACTGCCCAATCCTGATCCTGGATGAAGCAACCTCCGCGCTGGATACCGAGTCCGAGCGTGCTATTCAGGCCGCACTGGATGAACTGCAGAAAAACCGTACTTCGCTGGTGATTGCTCATCGCCTGTCCACAATTGAGAAAGCCGATGAGATCGTGGTGGTCGAAGATGGCCTGATTGTCGAGCGCGGTAGCCACGAAGTGCTGCTGGCGGAACGCGGCGTGTATGCCCAACTTCATAAGATGCAATTTGGTCAATGATCGAACGCATCTGGAGCGGACGCTCCGCGCTTTACCTGCTGCTGTTGCCTTTCAGCCTGTTGTACGGGCTGATCAGCAATCTGCTGCGCCTCAGCTATCGCTGGGGATGGCGTAAGGCGTGGCGCGCCCCGGTCCCGGTGGTGGTGGTTGGCAATTTGACCGCCGGGGGGAATGGCAAGACGCCGGTGGTGATCTGGCTGGTGCAGGCGCTGCAACAGCGCGGTTTGCGCGTCGGCGTAGTGTCGCGCGGCTACGGCGGCAAAGCTGACAACTATCCGCTGGTGCTGGGGCCGCAGACGGCTACCGCCGAAGCGGGTGATGAACCGGTGCTGATTTACCAGCGCACCGGCGCGCAGGTTGCGGTGGCTCCGGTGCGTCGTCAGGCGGTTGAAGCGCTGGTCAGCGGCGGACAGGTGGATATTATCGTTACCGACGATGGCCTGCAGCACTACGCGCTGGCACGGGATATCGAAATTGTGGTGATCGACGGCCAGCGGCGTTTTGGCAATGGCTGGTGGTTGCCTGCCGGGCCAATGCGCGAGCGCAGCAGCCGCCTCAACAGCGTCAGTGCAATTATCACCAATGGCGGCACAGCGCAGCCTGGTGAGCTGGCGATGCAGCTGGTGCCGGGCATGGCGGTCAATCTGCAATCCGGTGAGCAGCGCCGGTAGCTGAACTGAAGAACGTGGTGGCAATGGCCGGCATTGGGCATCCACCGCGCTTCTTCAACACCCTGCGCCAGCAGGGGGTAACGCTGGAGAAAGAAGTGGCTTTTGCCGACCATCAAAACTACAGCCCCGACGCGTTGAATGCGCTGATCGGCCCCGGGCAAACGCTCCTGATGACCGAGAAAGACGCGGTGAAAGCGCGCGCCTTCGCCGCCGCTGACTGGTGGTATTTGCCGGTGGATGCACGGTTACCACAGTCTGAGTCCGCGGCGTTACTGAACAAAATCAGTGCATTAATTCCTCGCTAAATTCTCCGTCATTACCGACTAAACGCTACACTGAAGCCATCTGAATTTTATGGATGGCATTATGACGGCAGTCACTCTCTCACTGGTTCAGGCTCGCCAGCTGCACCTTGCGGCACAGGGTTTACTGCGACCACCTTCTCATAAAGCGCGTTTTGACGATCTGCTGGCCGCGATAAGGCGCATGTCGCTGCTGCAAATTGACACCATCCACGTCGTGGCGCGCAGCCCTTATCTGGTGCTGTTCAGCCGCCTGGGAGACTACCCGGTTAGCTGGTTAGAACAGGCGCTGGCCCGCGGTGAACTGTTTGAATACTGGGCGCATGAAGCCTGCTTTATCCCGATTGAAGATTACCCACTGCTGCGCCACCGTATGCTCAATCCGGTGGCTTTAGGCTGGAAGTACAATCAGGCATGGATGGATCAGCATCAGCAGGAGATCGCCGATCTGCTGGCGCATATTGGTGAGAATGGCGCGGTGCGATCGGCAGATTTTGCTGCTCCGGCAGGGCAGAAACCGGGCTGGTGGGCGTGGAAGCCGCACAAGCGTCATCTGGAAAACCTGTTTAGCGCAGGCGAGCTAATGGTCAGTGAGCGCCGCAACTTCCAGCGCGTCTACGATCTGCGGCAGCGGGTACTGCCTGAATGGGATGATGCCCTGCATACATTGACGGAAAAGGATGCCACTGAGCGCATGCTGGAGAACAGCGCGGCCAGCCTGGGTATTTTTCGTCCCTCCTGGCTGGCGGACTATTACCGCCTGAAGCGGGCGCCCGTCACTCAGGCAATCACCCGCTGGCTGGAGCAGGGCAGGGTGCGCGCAGTACAGGTCGAAAGCCTTGGAACGCTGTACGTGCACCAGACGCTGTTCGCCCAGCTTGACGCTCCACAGGCCGCCACGCACACCGCCATCCTCTCACCGTTCGATCCGCTGGTATGGGACCGTAAGCGGGCGCTGGAGCTATTCAACTTTGACTACCGCCTGGAGTGCTACACGCCGGAGGCGAAGCGGCAATACGGCTATTTTGTTCTGCCGATCCTGCATCGTGGCGCGCTGAAAGGCCGCCTGGATGCGCGCATGCTGCGCAAGGAAAAAATATTGCAGGTCAAAACGCTGTGGCTTGAGCCAGAGGTGCGCGTCACGCAGCAACTGCTGGGCGATCTGCAGCGCGCGCTGACAAAGTTTGCCCGCTGGCAGGGCGCTGAAATGATCGAGGTCAATAAACTTCCGGCATCGATGGCAACGGCCTGGCCCGCGCGCTGGAAAATAGCGTGCGGGAGCGGTTTTTTCGTGGCCGGCGGGTAACTGCTGTGGTGCAGCTATGGTATTCTTGAGGCTTGCAAAACTGGGTTCATTGCGGAGGAACCATGGATCATCGTTTACTTGAAATTGTTGCCTGCCCGGTATGTCATGGCAAACTGTATTACAACAAAGATCTGCAGGAGCTGGTGTGCAAACCAGACGGGCTGGCCTATCCGGTGCGTGATGGAATTCCTGTACTGCTGGAAGTTGAAGCCCGTACGCTGACCCTGGAAGAGAGCCATCCATGAGTTTTGTGGCGATTATTCCGGCGCGTTTTGCCTCTACCCGCCTGCCGGGTAAACCGCTGGTGGATATTCACGGCAAACCGATGGTCGTCCACGTCATGGAGCGCGCACTGGAGTCCGGTGCTGAACGTGTGATCGTTGCTACCGATAACCAGGATGTGGCGCGTGCCGTCACGGCAGCCGGGGGTGAGGTCTGCATGACCCGCCCCGATCACCAGTCAGGCACCGAGCGCCTGGCGGAAGTGATTGAGCACTATCAGTTCGCCGATGACACGGTGATTGTCAACGTGCAGGGCGATGAGCCAATGATACCCCCGGTGATTATCCGTCAGGTGGCAGATAATCTGGCTAAAAGCAGTGCCGGTATGGCGACGCTGGCGGTGCCGATCGACTCTGCGGAAGAGGCTTTCAACCCGAATGCGGTAAAAGTGGTGCGCGATGCGAACGGCTATGCGCTCTACTTCTCGCGCGCCACAATCCCCTGGGATCGCGAGCGTTTTTTCAGCCTCACGCGACACCATTGGCGACCACTTTCTGCGTCATATCGGGATTTACGGCTACCGTGCCGGTTTTTATCCGCCGCTATGTAAGTTGGGAAGCGAGCCCGCTGGAGCAGATAGAGCTGCTGGAGCAGCTGCGCGTGCTGTGGTACGGCGAGAAGATCCACGTTGACGTGGCGAAAGCCATTCCAGCGTGGGGGTTGATACTCCGGAAGATCTGCTGCGCGTCCGTGCGGCCATGCGTTGAGTTTAATCGGGGGTGCATTCGCAGCCCCGATCTACTGCCTGCAAATTTGATCCCATGCTGAGCAAATCACCACTTTCAGCGCCATGATAAGCGTGCCTGCCTGAAAGGAGGGCGGATGGAACAACTGCGATCTGAACTCGAACTGGTACTTGGTGAAACTGTCAGCCGGGTTGAATGCATCAGCCAGCAACCGTATGCCAGCCTCTACACCCTCTATGATGACAGCGGCTATTCACTGCCGCTGGTCGCGAAATACTTCTCAATGAAGGGTATTGCCGCTCAGGAAGCCCACAAGCTGTCGATGCTGGCGCGTGAGGGGAAAGTGCGCGTGCCCGCCGTTTACGGGCTGGTGATCAGCCAGCAGCCCCCGCAGCACGAAGTGCTACTGATCGAGCGGATCGGCGGCGTCTCGGTTGAAGCGCCGACCCGCACTCCCGATCGCTGGCAGCAGCTGCAGGAGCAAATCGTCGAGGGCATGCTCTCCTGGCATCGTATTGACAGCCATGGCCTGGTCGGCACGGTGGACAGCACTCAGCAAAATCGCTGGCCTGCATGGTATACGCAGCGCATTGAGGTGCTGTGGGCGACGCTAAATTATCTGCAGCCGTCAGCGCTGGATATCGACGACCGCCAGATACTGTTTCGCAGCCGTGCCTGCCTCAGTGCCCTGTTTGCCGGTTTTGACGACCCGTGTGTGCTGGTTCATGGCAACCTCGCGCTGAGCAGCATTGTGAAAGAAGCCTGGGGCGACCGGCTGCAGGCGATAATCAATCCCGGTACGGTGCTGTGGGCACCGCGTGAGTTTGACCTTTACCCGCTGTGCGAGTCAGTAGCCGGTGAGGCGATTCTTAGCGCATATCTGCAGCGCGCTCCGGTGGCGGAGGGCTTTGTTGCCCGCCGCTGGCTCTATATCCTGTGGGAGGAGGTGGCGCGACTGATCCACACCACACAATTTGACCCGCCGCGTTTCAAGCTCGCCGCACGTTCCCTGCTGCCGTGGCTCAGCTAGCGCTTTGCGGCTTCAGCCATTGCCACAAGCGGCCCAGGCTCTCATACCATGCCCGCTCGCTGTGTCCCAGCCAGAATGAGTTCGGCAGCGCCCTTTCCCACAGATTGAGTGGAGAAGTGACCGCCAGCTGATTCGCAGGCGCCGGCCAGGGGTGTAACCCCTGGCGCTGGAAAAAGATCATCGCTCTGGGCAGATGGTTAGCTGACGTCACCAGTGCAAACGGCTGCTCGCCGACAATTTTCGCCACTTCACTGGCTTCCTGCTCGGTATCATGCGGCTTATCCAGGGTGATAATCGCTTCGGCAGGCACGCCCAGCGACTGCGCCACGCGTGACGTCACCTCAGCAGAGCTCAGCGGATTATTCTGCGCTCTACCACCGGTAAAAATCAGCCTGGCTCCCGGGTTGGCACGCCAGATGCGGATGCCTTCCGTCAGGCGCGGCAGGCTGTTGTTGAGCATGTTAGAGCTGGGTGCCCACGCGTCATTCCAGGTATAACCCCCACCAAGCACCACGATATAAGCGAGCGGCTGCTGATTGTGCCAGGTGGGATAACGATCTTCGATCGGCGCCAGCAGACGATCGGCGACCGGCTGCAGGCTGAGCAGCAGCAACAAGATCCAGCTGGCGGAGATCAAAATTTTGCCGCTCTTTTGCCAGTGGCTGAACCAGATCAAGAAAATACCCAGCGCCATGATTAACAGCAGCATGGGCAGGGGCAACAGCAGGCCGCCGAACACTTTTTTCAGCGCGAAAAGCATGAAAAAGGACTCCTTTTGTCCGAAAAAAACGCCACCCGGAAACGAAGCGATGACTGAGAGGTTCATTTATTGCCAGTGTATGCCAAAATACCCGACTGAATCACGCCTGAACGCTGGAGCTGCCTGTATGCAGGATCGCAACTTTGATGATATCGCAGAAAAGTTTTCACAAAATATATACGGTACCACCAAAGGCCGCATTCGCCAGGCGATCCTCTGGCAGGATCTCGACGCGCTGCTGAGTACCTTTCCTGCCCGGCCGCTTGCGGTGCTTGATGCGGGCGGCGGGGAAGGGCAGACCGGCTGCGGCATGGCAGAGCGTGGTCATCAGGTGCTGCTGTGCGACGTATCGGAGGAGATGATCGGCCGCGCCAGCCGCTTAGCGCTGGAAAAAGGTGTGAGCGGCAACATGCAATTTAAACAAATTAGCGCTCAGCAGGTCGTGCAACATTTGGATAAGCCGGTTGATCTGGTATTGTTTCACGCTGTACTGGAATGGGTAGCCGAACCGCAACAGGTGCTGGCCGCTTTGTATGATGCGCTGAAGCCCGGAGGCGTGCTGTCGCTGATGTTTTATAACGTCAACGGCCTGCTGATGCAGACCATGGTGCTGGGCAATTTCGGCTATCTGCAGGCAGGCTTAAGCAAACGCAAAAAGAAAACCCTGTCCCCGGACTACCCGCGCGATCCGCAGCAGGTTTATGCCTGGCTTGAGGCGTGCGGCTTTACTATTGAAACGAAAACCGGCATCCGGGTTTTCCACGACTATCTGCGGGATAAAACCAAGCAGAGTGAGCGGTTTGATGAAGTTCTGGCGCTGGAAAAGCAGTATTGCCGCCAGGAGCCGTTTTTGAGTTTAGGGCGTTACATCCACGTCACAGCGCGGAAACCCATTCAGAAGGACGAACTATGAGTGATTTTTCCCAGACTGTACCGGAACTGGTGGCCTGGGCGCGAAAAAATGATTTTTCCGTCACGTTGCCGACCGAACGTCTGGCTTTTTTGCTGGCGATTGCCACCCTCAACGGGGAGCGCATGGATGGCGAAATGAGTGAAGGCGAGCTGATTGACGCCTTCCGCCACGTCAGCGATGGCTTTGAGCAGACCAGCGAAACGGTGCTGGTTCGCGCCAACAATGCCATCAACGATATGGTACGCCAGCGCCTGATCAACCGCTTTACCAGCGAACACTCCGAAGGTAATGCTATCTATCGCCTGACGCCGTTGGGGATCGGCATTACCGATTACTACATCCGCCAGCGCGAGTTCTCCACGCTGCGCCTGTCGATGCAGCTGTCGATCGTCGCCGGTGAGCTGAAGCGCGCCGCCGACGCCGCCGATGAAGATGGCGATGAGTTCCACTGGCACCGCAACGTATTCGCGCCGCTGAAATACTCCGTGGCGGAAATTTTCGACAGTATCGATATTACGCAGCGCATCATGGATGAGCAGCAGCAGGCGGTAAAAGACGATATCGCGCAGCTGCTGAACAAAGACTGGCGCGCGGCGATCTCCAGCTGTGAGCTGCTGCTGAACGAAACTTCCGGCACGCTGCGCGAATTGCAGGATACGCTCGAGGCCGCGGGCGATAAGCTGCAGGCCAATCTGCTGCGCATCCAGGATGCGACGATGAACAGCCCGGATCTGGGGTTTGTCGACAAGCTGGTTTTTGACCTGCAAAACAAGCTCGACCGTATTATCAGCTGGGGCCAGCAGGCTATCGATCTGTGGATTGGCTACGATCGCCACGTCCATAAATTTATCCGTACCGCCATCGATATGGATAAAAACCGCGTCTTCGCCCAGCGGCTGCGCGTCTCGGTGCAGAACTATTTTGAGATGCCGTGGGCGCTCACCTATGCCAATGCCGAGCGCCTGTACGATATGCGCGATGAAGAGCTGGCACTGCGTAATGAAGAAGTCACCGGTGAACTGCCGTCAGAGCTGGAGTACGAAGAGTTTAATGAGATCCGCGAACAGCTGGCGGCAATGATTGAAGAGGCGCTGGCGATCTACAAAGCGCAGCAGAAGCCGCTGGATCTCGGCGCCGTGATGCGCGAATACCTGACACAATACCCGCGCGTGCGTCACTTCGACGTGGCGAGAATTGTCGTCGATCAGGCCGTGCGCTTAGGCGTGGCCGAAGCAGATTTCTCCGGTTTGTCCGCTGAGTGGCAGACCATTAATGATTACGGAGCCAAGGTGCAGGCACATGTCATCGACAAATATTGAACAAGTGATGCCGGTTAAGCTGGCCCAGGCCCTGGCTAACCCGATTTTTCCGGCGCTGGACAGCCAGTTACGTGCAGGCCGTCATATCGGCATCGATGAGTTAGATCAGCACGCCTTCCTGATGGATTATCAGGAATTTCTCGAAGAGTTTTACGCGCGCTACAACGTGGAGCTAATCCGCGCCCCGGAAGGTTTCTTCTACCTGCGCCCGCGCTCCACCACCCTTATCCCGCGTTCGGTGCTGTCCGAGCTGGATATGATGGTCGGTAAAATTCTCTGCTATCTCTACCTCAGCCCGGAACGTCTGGCCAATGAAGGGATCTTCAGCCAGCAGGAGCTGCATGATGAGCTGATGTCGCTGGCCGATGAAGGCAGGCTGCTGAAGCTGGTTAACCAGCGCTCGACCGGCTCTGACCTTGACCGCCAGAAGCTGCAGGAAAAAATGCGCGCCTCATTAAACCGCCTGCGCCGCCTCGGTATGGTGTGGTTTATGGGCAACGACAGCAGCAAATTCCGCATCACTGAATCCGTGTTTCGCTTCGGTGCCGACGTGCGCAGCGGTGATGATGCCCGTGAAGCGCAGCTGCGCCTGATCCGTGACGGTGAAGCGATGCAGCTTGACGGCGGGCTGGCGCTGGCAGATGAAACCGACGACGGCGAAAGTACGGCAGAACGTAACCAGCCGGACGGCGGAGAGGAAGAATAAATGATTGAACGTGGAAAGTTTCGCTCACTGACGCTGATTAACTGGAACGGTTTCTTTGCCCGTACCTTTGACCTCGACGAGCTGGTGACTACGCTGTCGGGTGGTAACGGAGCCGGGAAGTCGACCACCATGGCGGCCTTTATCACCGCGCTGATCCCCGACCTGACGCTGCTGCACTTCCGTAACACCACCGAAGCGGGCGCCACATCGGGTTCTCGTGATAAAGGCCTGCACGGTAAGCTGCGCCCCGGCGTGTGCTACGCCGCGCTGGACGTGATGAACTCACGTCACGAGCGCGTGATTGTCGGCGTGCGCCTGCAGCAGGTTGCCGGCCGCGACCGCAAAGTGGACATTAAACCTTTCAGCATCCACGGCCTGCCGACGTCGATTAACCCGACTGAAATTCTCACCGAAACGGTGAATGCGCGCCAGGCACGGGTGCTGCCGCTCAGCGAGCTGAAGGAGAAATTCGAAAGTAGCGAGAGCGTACAGTTCAAACAGTACAACTCGATTACCGATTACCACTCGGTGATGTTCGATCTCGGTATCGTGGCGCGCCGCCTGCGCTCTGCCGCCGACCGCAGCAAATATTACCGCCTGATTGAGGCCTCGCTGTACGGCGGGATCTCCAGCGCAATTACCCGCTCGCTGCGTGACTACCTGCTGCCGGAAAACAGCGGGGTGCGTAAAGCCTTCCAGGATATGGAAGCGGCGCTGCGTGAAAACCGCATGACGCTGGAAGCGATCCGCGTCACCCAGTCCGACCGCGACCTGTTTAAGCACCTGATTTCCGAAGCGACCAGCTACGTGGCCGCAGACTATATGCGCCATGCTAACGAGCGCCGCATTCACCTCGATGCTGCGATGGTGGTGCGTAACGACCTGTTCACCAGCCGTAAGCAGCTGGCCGCGGAGCAGTATCGTTCGGTCGAGATGGCGCGTGAGCTGGCCGAACATAACGGCGCAGAGAGCGATCTGGAAACCGATTATCAGGCCGCCAGCGATCACCTCAACCTGGTGCAAACCGCGCTGCGTCAGCAGGAAAAAATTGATCGCTATGATGCCGATCTCGAAGAGCTGACCTTCCGCCTGGAAGAGCAGAACGAAGTGGTGGCTGAAGCGCGTGAGCTGCAGGAAGAACATGAAGCGCGCAGCGAAGCGGCTGAGCTGGAAGTCGACGAGCTGAAAAGCCAGCTGGCTGACTATCAGCAGGCGCTGGACGTGCAGCAGACCCGCGCTATCCAGTACCAGCAGGCATTGACCGCGTTGCAGCGGGCGAAAGAGATCTGCCAGCTGAGCGACCTTAGCGTTGATAACGCTGAAGAGTGGCAGGAAACTTTCCAGGCGAAAGAGCAGGAAGCGACCAGTAAGCTACTGATGCTGGAGCAGAAAATGAGCGTGGCGCAGGCCGCGCACAGCCAGTTTGAACAGGCTTTCGAGCTGGTAACCAAAATTGCCGGGCCGGTCAGCCGCAGCGAAGCCTGGCAGGTCGGTCGCGATCTGCTGCGCGATGCGGGCAACCAGCGCTATCACGCTGAACAGCTGCAGCCGCTGCGTAGCCGCATTAACGAACTTGAGCAGCGCCTGCGCGAACAGCAGGATGCCGAGCGCCTGCTGAGCGAGTTCTGCAAGCGCCACGGTAAGCAGGTCGATGCTGAAGAGCTGGAAGCCCTGCAGTATGAGCTGGAAGCGCAGATTGAGCAGCTGAGCGACAGCGTATCCGACGCCGGTGAGCGCCGCATGAACATGCGCCAGGAGCTGGAACAGCTGCGCGAGCGTATTGCCCGCCTGACTAAACAGGCGCCGCAGTGGCTGGCCGCACAGGAGATCCTTTCCCAACTCAGCGAGCAGACTGGGCAGGCGCTGGAAAACAGCCAGCAGGTTACCGAATTTATGCAGCAGCTGCTGGAGCGCGAGCGCGAAACCACGGTTGAGCGTGATGAAGTCTCTGCCCGCAAGCGTGAAATTGAGCAGCAGATCGAGCGTCTCAGCCAGCCTGGCGGTGCCGAAGATCCCCGTCTTAACAACCTCGCTGAGCGCTTTGGCGGCGTGCTGCTGTCCGAAATTTATGACGATGTCACCATCGACGATGCGCCGTACTTCTCCGCGCTTTACGGCCCGGCGCGCCATGGAATTGTCGTCCCGGACCTGTCACGGGTACGTGAGTTGCTCGACGGCATGGATGACTGCCCGGAAGATCTCTATCTGATTGAAGGGGACCCGCAGTCGTTTGATGACAGCGTGTTCAACGTTGAAGAGCTGGAAAAAGCGGTGGTGGTCAAGGCCAGCGATCGCCAGTGGCGCTATTCACGCTTCCCGAAAGTGCCGCTGTTTGGCCGTGCGGCGCGTGAGAATCAGCTGGAGCTGCTGCAAACCGAGCGGGAAGGCCTGGCCGAGCGCTACGCCACGCTGTCGTTTGACGTGCAGAAAACCCAGCGTCTGCACCAGTCCTTCAGCCGCTTTATCGGCAGCCACCTCGCCGTGGCCTTTGAGTCCGATCCGGAAGCGGAAATGCGCCTGCTGAACAATCGCCGCACGGAAGTTGAGCGCGCGCTGAGCAGCCATGAAAGCGAAAACCAGCAGCAGCGCCAGCAGTTTGACCAGGCGAAAGAGGGCGTAGCTCAGCTTAACCGCCTGATGCCGCGCGTCAGCCTGCTGCTGGATGATTCCCTGCGCGACCGTTACGACGAGATTCTGGAAAAGCTGGATGAAGCGCAGGAAGCCGCACGCTTTATCCAGCAGCACGGCGCTCAGCTGGCGAAGCTGGAGCCGATCCTTTCCGTGTTGCAAAGCGACCCGGAACAGCATGAACAGCTGAAGTTGGATTATCAGCAGGCGCAGCAGCAGCAGCGCGATGCCCGTCAGCAGGCGTTTGCCCTGACGGAAGTGGTACAGCGCCGCGCGCACTTTGGCTATACCGACTCCGCAGGCATGCTCGACGGTAACAGCGATCTCAACGAGAAGCTGCGTCAGCGCCTGGAGCATGCCGAGGCTGAACGTGCGCGTGCCCGCGACCAGCTGCGCCAGCATCAGGCCCAGCTGACGCAGTATTCTCAGCTGCTGGCCACGCTGAAAAGCTCCTATGACGCCAAGCGCGACATTCTGAAAGAGCTGCAGCAGGAGATGCAGGACATTGGCGTACAGGCTGACTCCAGTGCCGAAGAGCGTGCGCGTATGCGCCGTGATGAACTGTATAGCGCCCTGAGCAATAATCGTGCCCGCCGTAATCAGCTGGAAAAACAGCTGACCTTCTGTGAAGCCGAAATGGATGCGCTGCAGAAAAAACTGCGCCGCCTGGAACGTGAATACCAGGTGGGCCGCGAGCAGGTCGTCAGTGCTAAAGCGGGCTGGGTGGCGGTACTGCGCCTGGTGAAAGACAACGGAGTCGAGCGTCGACTGCATCGCCGTGAGCTGGCGTATCTTGGCGGGGACGAGCTGCGTTCAATGTCGGATAAGGCGCTGGGTGCGCTGCGTCTGGCGGTAGCGGATAACGAACATCTGCGCGATGTACTGCGTCTGTCGGAAGATCCTAAACGTCCTGAGCGTAAAATTCAGTTCTTTATCGCCGTATATCAGCACCTGCGCGAGCGTATCCGTCAGGATATCATCCGCACGGATGACCCGGTCGAAGCCATCGAGCAGATGGAGATCGAACTGAATCGTCTGACCGAAGAGTTAACCGCACGCGAGCAGATGCTGGCGATCAGCTCGCGCAGCGTAGCGAACATTATTCGTAAAACCATTCAGCGCGAGCAGAATCGTATCCGCCAGCTGAACCAGGGCTTGCAGGCCGTCAGCTTTGGCCAGGTGAAAAGTGTGCGTCTGAACGTCAACGTGCGTGAAGCCCACTCCACCCTGCTTGACGTTCTGTCAGAACAGCATGAGCAGCATCAGGATCTGTTTAAAAGCAATCGCCTGACCTTCTCGGAAGCGCTGGCGAAACTCTATCAGCGCCTGAACCCGCAGATCGATATGGGCAGCGCACGCCGCAAACTATCGGTGAGGAGCTGCTCGATTACCGTAACTATCTGGAAATGGAAGTTGAAGTTAACCGTGGTTCCGACGGCTGGCTGCGCGCTGAGAGTGGTGCACTGTCGACCGGTGAAGCTATCGGTACCGGGATGTCCATTCTGGTCATGGTGGTGCAGAGCTGGGAAGAGGAGTCACGCCGCCTGCGCGGAAAAGATATCTCGCCTTGCCGACTGCTGTTCCTCGACGAAGCGGCGCGTCTGGATGCCAAATCCATCGCTACGCTGTTCGAACTGTGTGACCGTCTGGAAATGCAGCTGATCATCGCGGCGCCTGAAAACATCAGCCCGGAAAAGGGGACGACCTATAAGCTGGTGCGTAAGGTGTTTAATAATACTGAGCATGTTCATGTGGTGGGGCTGCGCGGCTTCGCTGCCGAGCCGACGGTGACCAGCAATGGCGCCGAAGCTGAGGCATAATCCTGGACTAAAAATATAAAAAATGATGGCGTGCAGTGGTAAAATCTCTGCTGCCAGATTACTCTGGATAACGGCATTTGCAACGGAAGAGGCAGATGCCGTTTTCTGTTTCTATACTTATAACAATGACAAACTGCTGCTGTTCTTCGATTCAGCTGGCTTACACAGGGGGCAAGGGATGTTGCTGAAGAAATCGTTATCCGCTCAGGCCGTTGCGCTTGGCTACTGTTTGATGTTCGGACTGACATACATGTCCCCCGCAGCGGCAGGTATTCCACCTGTTTCCGCACCTGCGTCATCGACCGTTAGCGTGGTTCAAAGCCAGGCACAAATCAGTGCGGCTTTCCCTCATGGGAGCACGCCGTTTTATTTGAAGAATCTCACCCCACTGTATGCCGCAAACGGTATGCGTCCGATGTGGCAGGATCAACAGGCCGTGCAGCAGTTCCAGCAGCAGCTGGCTGAGGTTGCGCTTTCCGGCGTGCAGCCGCAATTTACCCGCTGGGTCAAACAGCTGACCGATCCGCAAATTAGCGGGCTGGCGCGTGATGTGGTGCTGTCTGACGCCATGTTGGGCTATCTGCAATTCACCTCCAATGTGCCGAGCAAGGGTGAAGTCTGGCTGTATAGCAATGCCCCTTACAAGATGGAAGCGCCGTCAATGGCGGCGATCAATCAGTGGCAGCGCGCATTGGCGCAGGGCAATCTTAGCGGCTTTGTGCAGTCCCTGGCCCCGCAGCACCCGCAATATGCCCTGATGCATCAGGCGCTGAAAACCCTGCTGGCGGACGCGCGCCCGTGGCCGCAGCTGCGGGATAAACAAACGTTAAAACCGGGCAGGTGAGTGATGATGTTCCGGCGCTGCGCGACATTTTACAGCGCACCGGCATGATGTCTGCCGCCAATGAACCGCCGAAACCGACTGCCGAAGTGGTCGGAGCCGTGGATGCCCCGCTGGTGCATGACGATGATAACGCACAGCCGGATGCTGTCGTGCCGCAGCAGCGAGATACCAACGCGGTTGTCAGCCCGTCTGCCACTGCCACCACGGATATTCCCCCTCCAGCAGTGCCGAATAACGTCGGTAACGTGCAGGGCGAGGCTATCCCGGTCAATGCTGACAATATCTACACGCCACAGCTGGTTGAGGCTCTGAAACGCTTCCAGCGCTGGCAGGGGTTGGAAGCGGATGGCGCAATTGGCACGCGCACCCGCGAGTGGTTAAATGTCTCGCCGCAGCAGCGTGCTTCGCTGCTGGCGCTGAACATTCAGCGTTTGCGTCTGCTACCCGATGATATGCACAACGGCATCATGGTGAATATCCCGAACTACTCGCTGGCTTACTACGTTAACGGCAGCGAGATTTTATCCTCTCGGGTGATTGTTGGCCGCCCGGACCGTAAAACGCCGTTGATGCGCAGCGCGCTAAACAATGTGGTACTCAACCCGCCGTGGAATGTGCCGACCACGCTCGTGCGCAAAGATATTGTGCCGAAGGTGAAGCAGGATCCGATGTACCTGTATAAACACGGTTATACGCTGCTGTCAGGCTGGAGCAGCGATGCGCAGGTGATCGACCCATCAATGATTGACTGGAGTATGGTTTCGGCCGCCTCGTTCCCGTATCGCATCCGCCAGGCTCCGGGGGCCACCAACTCGTTAGGGCGCTACAAGTTTAATATGCCAAGCTCGGACGCCATCTATCTGCACGACACGCCTAATCACGGCCTGTTTCAGAAAGATATTCGCGCGCTCAGCTCAGGCTGCGTGCGCGTGAACCGCGCCTCGGACCTCGCTAACCTGCTGTTGCAGGATGTGGGCTGGGATGGCTCGCGCATCAGCAGCACCCTGAAACAGGGCGAAACGCGCTTTGTTTCGATCCGCCACCGCATTCCGGTCAATCTCTATTACCTGACCGCCTGGGTAGCAGATGACGGTCAGCCGCAGTTTCGTACAGATATTTACAATTATGATATGACGGCGCGCTCAGGCACTCAGGTGCTGACGCAGGCTGGTCAATTATTGCTCTAATTGTTGATTATCCAGCAGTTCCGCCCGCGGGGAGTTCTCCGCTCAGTTGGCTGGCGCAGCGGCGTTGAGTGCGCTCTCTGCGTCATACTCCGCTGCGCCGGGTTGACGGATGTTTTCTCCCCCGGTAAGGTTCGGACGGTGCAGTAAATGCATCGTTCCGAATACTTCAGCCAGGTAATACAGATTCATGGATAAATTTGACTCAAATCGTCGTAAGTGGTTAGCACTGGGCGGCGCTGCACTCGGTGTGGCACTTCTTCCCGGACAGGCTTTTGCCTCGCTCTCTACTGCTCGTCCTCGTGTGCTGACCCTCAGCAACCTCAACACCGGTGAAAGCCTCAAAACTGAGTTTTTCAATGGAAA
Organism: Avena atlantica; assembly: GCA_910589765.1. Taxonomy (NCBI): domain Eukaryota; kingdom Viridiplantae; phylum Streptophyta; class Magnoliopsida; order Poales; family Poaceae; genus Avena; species Avena atlantica. The sequence continues at coordinate 925,133 of CAJUWN010001535.1, read as the reverse complement.
AAGTTACGACAAGGATGAATTAGCGCGCCTGAATCACTTTTTCCGTGACTACCGGGCCAACAAAAGTAAGAACATCGATCCCCACCTGTTCGATCAGCTTTACCGCCTGCAGACCATGCTTGATACGCGCAAACCCGTGCAGTTAATCTCCGGTTACCGTTCGCTGGCGACCAACAACTCGCTGCGTTCGCACAGCAAAGGCGTGGCAAAGCACAGCTACCACACCCTGGGTCAGGCAATGGATTTCCACATTGAAGGAATTTCGTTAAGCAATATTCGCAAAGCTGCGCTTTCGCTACGTGCAGGCGGTGTAGGATACTACCCGAGCAGTAACTTTGTGCATATTGATACCGGTCCGGTACGGAACTGGTAAAAACGAAATTCCGGGCACCTGTGGTGGCCGGTAACGGAGAGTTATGGACTATCACATTATCCCGGTCACCGCGTTCGCTCAGAACTGTTCGGTGATTTGGTGTGCGGAAACTCGCGAAGCCGCGCTGGTGGACCCGGGCGGTGACGCGGAGAAAATCAAACGAGAAGTCGCTGATTTGGGCGTTAAGCTCACCCAGATCCTGTTGACGCACGGCCATCTTGACCATGTTGGTGCCGCCGCCGAGCTGGCAGAGCATTATCAGCTGCCCATTATTGGCCCACATATCGCCGATAAATTCTGGCTGGACGCGCTGCCAACGCAGAGTGAAATGTTTGGCTTTGCCACTTGCCAACCGCTGACGCCGGATCGCTGGCTGGAAGAGGGGGAGACGGTAAACGTGGGCAATACCCCGCTTGAAATCCTGCTGTGCCCTGGCCATACGCCGGGGCATATCGTCTTCTTTGACCGCGCAGGCCGCCTGCTGGTTTCTGGCGATGTGATTTTCAACGGCGGGGTCGGGCGTTCAGACTTCCCTCAGGGCAGCCACAGCGACCTGATTGCCTCCATTCACCACAAACTCCTGCCGCTGGGTGACGATGTGACCTTTATCGCAGGTCACGGCCCGATGTCGACGCTCGGGCGTGAACGTATCAGCAACCCGTTCCTGCAATAGCCGCATTGAAAAAGGGGGCGACCGCAAAAACGGTCGCCCCCTTCAATGTAAAGGCTGACCCTTAGTGCTGCCGGTCAGCCCTCTCTCATTTACAGTACCGCGACAATCGCCTCACACAGCGGTGCCATATTGTCCGGGGTCATGCCAGCAACGTTAACGCGCCCGGAGTTCACTGCATACACGCCAAACTCATCGCGCAGGCGAACCACCTGATCTTTGGTCAGGCCGCTGAACGAGAACATGCCGTTCTGATCGATGATAAAGCTAAAGTCGCCTTTCGCCCCTTTCTCCTGCAGCGTATTGACAAACAGCTGACGCATACGCTGAATGCGCTCGCGCATCGCGCTCAGTTCCTGCTCCCACAGCACGCGCAGGGCGCTGTTGCTGAGGATAGTCGCAACCACAGCCGCACCGTGTGCCGGTGGGTTAGAGTAGTTGGCGCGAATGGTGGCTTTCACCTGACTGAAGGCGGTATCTACCACCGCCGCATTAGCGGCGACCAGCGTGAAGGCACCCACGCGTTCGTTATACAGGCCAAAGTTTTTTGAGTAAGAGCTGCAAACGATCAGTTCCTGGTGGGTGGCAGCAAAGGCGCGCAGGCCTTCTGCATCCTCTTCCAGACCGCGAGCGAAGCCCTGATAGGCGAAGTCGAACAGCGGCAGCCAGCCTTTCGCCAGCGACAGCTCAGCCAGCTGTGACCACTGTTCAGCCGTTGGGTCAATCCCGGTTGGGTTGTGGCAGCAGCCGTGGAACAGCACTACGTCACCGGCTTCAGCGGCATTCAGGCTGTTTAGCAGGCCATCGAAGTCCAGCGAGTGATTCGCCGCATCGTAATATTTGTATTCACACACTTCCAGACCGGCGGCTTCAAACACATTTTTGTGGTTCGGCCAGCTTGGGTTACTCACCCAGATGCGTTTGGCTGGGGTCTGCGTGGCGATAAAGTCCGCCGCCACGCGCAAAGCACCGGTACCGCCAGGGGTTTGGGCGGTGCGGGCACGATGATGGCCAATCAGGGCGCTGTCAGCACCGAACAGCAGTTCCTGGGTGCAGCGACCAAAATCAGCAATACCATCAATGCTCAGATAGTTTTTGGTGGTTTCGTTTTCCAGCAGATACTGCTCAGCTTTCTTCACGCTGGTCAGTACCGGCGTGTTGCCGGTTTCATCTTTATACACGCCAATACCGAGGTTGATTTTAGTCTGGCGATCGTCGGCGCGGAACAGATCGGCTAAACCAAGAATAGGGTCGGCGGGTGCAGCTGCAATACGTTCAAACATAGTCGAAGTCCGTTAGCTTAATCTAAAGCGAAGTGAGGGCTCAGAGTACCGCCTGGAAGGGTAAATTGCCAACCGTTTGCGTGAAAAATGCAGCAGAAAAAGGAAGGGTAGGGGGAAGGGGAGCAAACAAAAACGGGGCCTCGGCCCCGATTAAGAAGTATCAGGACTTGGATAGAGGCCTGGTCTGAATAAGTGTTGGAGCAGAATTTATTCACGTAGGTATAGCCCATTTTATCGGTATCAGTTTTGCCAACTTATCATTTTATTGATGCGCGCAAAGATACCGTCGAAATAACTCTGATCGATGAAGAATGTATAAGTAATCTCAGCACTCTCAGGATGTCCTTCAGGTCGAAGAATCAGCGAAACACTAACACCATCACTGCCAGTCAAAGTCCCAAATGTGATGGATATTTGGCGCTCCAGACTGTCGAATATGACATTTGTCGTGGCGTGGTTTTCAAGCGCTGCTTGGACTTTTTTCACGCTTGCCTTCAATTCCGTCAATTCGCCCACGGTAAATGATGTTTCAAACTGTGAGGTCAATCCTATGACAGCGAACTCAATGTAGACTTTTATCCAGTCCCATGTATGAGTGATGGGATCAATATCGTTATCTGTGATGCGCTCGAAAGGAGTCACTGAAAATCTCAAGTTATCATCAATAATTTCAAACATTTATTATGCTCCTTTCGCAAAGTACATAAAGTGGGTAATTGTCCGGTCAGATTCGCGGACAATTATCTCCAGTGTGTACTTTTTGTATTCATACTGACGTAAATGTTTATTGAACCACATTTTATACATTTCAGTTTCATATCTTGCCATACCAACAGCTCCCCGAGGATCGGGCATTCTCTTGCTATTCCTAATTGCTTTTTCCATTATTTGTAATGGTACATAGCGACCGGGATTGAGCATATGGGCTGCAGCAGTTTCCGTCATCCTAAGATTACGAGCAGAGAGGCCTATCTTAAGCCGCGCTCTTAAGAAGGTGAGCGTTGACTGGCTAAGCTTTACGATTAGGGATGCCTTAGCACCAGCCTCAAGCAGTGCTCCGCCTGTTCGCAATATGCGAAAAACACCGAAAGCTATGAGGGCTAAGTCCGTGGGGTCAACCAGCGGCGCTTCAAGAGGAGCTTCCTCCATGGTAACGAACACACCATCCGTATCGTAGACTCTCCACAATCCAGGAGCCTGAGAAACGGTGTAGCCCACACATAACCCCGTATTATCGTCCACAACCGGCTGGGCGCTTACAGGAAGATTGCGGGGGCGAAGTTCGAAGTAGATTCCTTCCGGTAGTCGTGACTGGAAAGTATAGAAACGGCCTGGTTCATTATTTTATACTTGTATTAGTCCTGTCATTATGAAATCCCTTTTGCAGTATTAGTTAATACTAACGTTGCATGATATTAGTGGCTATCTAAAAAGGATCGGATTTTACTTGTGGAAGATAATAATCATGCTTTTAGGGGGAGGTGAAGAGGTTGGTGCTAAGCACAATACGAAGAGGGAAAGGGCAGTATGTGGACAGTGGTGAAAGAATTGCTTTTAAATTCAGCTTGTTGAAGTAATAAAAAACGGGGCCGAAGCCCCGTTTTGATGCTCTGTTAACCGCGACCGCAGCCGCAGTTAAATGGCAATTAGAACTGGTACTGCAGGCCAACACCAACAACGTCGTCGGTATTAGTACCGGAAGCGCGGGTGTAGTCTGTGTCATCCAGCAGGTTGATTTTGTAATCAACGTAGGTAGACATGTTTTTGTTGAAGTAGTAGTAAGTACCCACTTCGATGTATTTAACCAGGTCAGCGTCGCCGCCGCCGTAGGTAGTACCATTACCAACAACACCGTTCAGGTCCTTACCTTTAGACTGCAGGTAAGCGATGGATGGGCGCAGGCCGAAGTCGAACTGGTACTGTGCAACCACTTCGAAGTTCTGAGTTTTGTTAGCAGTCTGGGTGTTGCCATAGGTGCTGGTGTTACGTGCTTCACCGTAGAATGCTGCCAGGTAAACGTTGTTGGCATCATATTTCAGACCCAGAGCGTACTGGTCAGCTTTATCGCCGTTACCGTCAGCGATCTGGCGGTTAGTACGGTCAGAAGAGGCGTATGCACCCACAGCGCTGATACCCATACCGGTGTCATAGGCTACAGAAGTACCCCAGCCGTCACCGTTTTCATCAACGATACGACGATCGTTGCTTTCGTTTTTGCCCTGATACTGTACAGCGAAGCTCAGGCCGTCAACCAGACCAAAGAAGTTGCTGTTACGGTAGGTAGCCAGACCGTTTGAACGACCAACCATGAAGTTGTCGTTGTTGGTGTACATGGTGTCATCACCGAAGATTGGCAGCTGGTCGGTGTAAGACATTGCGTCGTAGATCACGCCGTAGTTACGACCGTAGTCGAATGAGCCTGCATCACCGAATTTCAGACCGGCGAAGCCCAGACGAGTTTTAGAACCGTCGGTGCCCTGTGATTCTGCAGTATTAGCCTGAACGTTGTATTCCCACTGGCCGTAGCCGGTGATTTGATCGTTGATCTGGGTTTCACCTTTGAAACCAAAACGAACATAAGTCTGGTCGCCGTCTTCACCAGCGTTGTCAGAGAAGTTGTGGCGCGCATCAACTTTACCGTACAGGTCCAGTTTGTTGCCATCTTTGTTATAGATTTCTGCAGCGTTCGCGGCACCAGCAGCCAACAGAGCTGGGATAACTACTGCAAGAATGTTGCGCTTCATCATTTTTTATTACCCTCATTGGAGTTATTTGGACACCTGCCACTGCCGTCAATAATTCTTTACAGAACTACGATGAGAGTTTGGTGTCTTCCTGTGTCTGCACGCATCTTTCCATTCACAGCCTGGTTAATCTAGCGCGAAAATGCTACCAATATCCTATTCTGGTTACAATAGGAAAATATGTATGACAAAATGTAAAAAATACGGAACTTTGTGAGGGAACTCTAAATTTACAAAATAAAAAAAGGCCAGCGAGGCTGGCCTTAGTATATATATGAATTTCTTATATTTAATGCAGAAATCAGAAGGTCGCGTTGCGCGGAGTACGCGGGAAGGCGATAACATCTCTTACATTTTGTACGCCGGTGACATAGGCGATTAATCGTTCGAAACCTAAACCGAAACCTGAATGTGGCACGGTGCCGTAGCGACGCAGATCGCGATACCACCAGTAATCTTCTTTATTCAGACCCATCTCGGCGAGGCGAGCATCCAGCACGTCCAGACGCTCTTCACGCTGTGAAACCGCCGATGATTTCACCGATGCCCGGAGCCAGAACATCCATCGCAGCCACGGTTTTGCCGTCGTCGTTGAGGCGCATATAGAAAGCTTTGATGTCTTTCGGGTAGTTCTTCACCACTACCGGTGCCTTGAAGTGTTTCTCGGCCAGATAGCGTTCATGCTCGGAAGAGAGGTCAATACCCCAGGAAACGGCATTTTCGAAGGTCTGGCCAGATGCCAGCAGGATCTCGACGGCCTCGGTGTAATCTACCTGCGCAAAATCGGTAGTCACAAATTTCTCCAGGCGCGAAATCGCTTCTTTGTCTACACGCTCAGCGAAGAAGGCCATATCGTCGGCGCGTTCTTCCAGTACCGCTTTGAAGACATACTTGAGCATCGCTTCCGCCAGCGCGGCGTTATCTTCCAGATCGGCAAACGCCACTTCCGGTTCCAGCATCCAGAATTCCGCCAGGTGGCGGCTGGTGTTGGAGTTTTCCGCACGGAAGGTTGGACCGAAGGTGTAGATCTTAGAAATCGCACTGGCGTAGGTTTCGCCGTTCAGCTGGCCGGAAACGGTCAGGAACGCTTCTTTACCAAAGAAGTCTTCGTCGTAATTGACTTTGCCTTCCGGCGTGCGCGGCAGGTTTTCCATATCCAGCGTCGAAACGCGGAACATTTCACCGGCACCTTCCGTATCGGAAGCGGTGATCAGCGGGGTAGAGACCCAGAAGAAACCCTGCTCGTCGAAGAAGCGGTGTAATGCCTGGGCCAGCGTATGACGCACGCGGGCGACGGCACCAATCAGGTTGGTACGCGGGCGCAGGTGTGCAACCTCACGCAGATATTCAATGCTGTGGCGTTTTGCCGCCATCGGGTAGGTATCAGGGTCATCAACCCAGCCAACCACTTCGACCGCCGTGGCCTGAATTTCAAAACTCTGGCCTTCACCCGGGGATTCCACCACTTTGCCGGTAATCACAACCGAGCAGCCGGTGGTCAGGCGCAATACTTCATCCTGATAATTATTCAGAGAATTATTGACCACAGCCTGAACGGGATTAAAGCAGGAACCGTCGTAAACGGCGATAAAGGAAATACCGGCTTTTGAATCTCTTCGTGTACGCACCCAGCCACGTACGGTGACTTCGCTGTCAACCGCGACCCGGCCGTGCAGTACATCCGCTACAGGCACAACGCTCATATAAGTCTCTCACTATTAATCTGAATAACCCCGAAATTAGGGTCTTGCTATGTTACTTGCCAGACGAGGAGAAACAAGAGAAATTCCCGGAAGCGGGAGAGATTTATTAACAGGAGGGGGCCATCAGGGGCCAGCACGGGTCTGGCCCCTGGAAACTGTTAGCTGGCTTTCTTGACCAGCGGAAGATCGAAAGCTTTGCGCAGGGCGCGGACAAAGGCTTTATCCTGACAGATAGTTTTACCCGGGCTGTCGGAAAGTTTAGCGACCGGCTTACCGTTGCACTCCACCAGCTTGATGACAATATTAAGCGGTTTCACCTCGGGAATATCGCAGGTCAGGCGCGTACCGATGCCGAAAATGACATTAATACGCTGACCAAACTGGCGATATAACGCCACGGCTTTATCCAGGTCAAGATTATCGGAGAACACCAGCGTTTTGCTCTGCGGGTCTAATTCCAGCTGCTGATAGTGGGCAATGGCTTTCTCGCCCCATTCAAACGGGTCCCCAGAATCATGGCGCAGCCCCTGGTAAGCGGTGGCAAACCCACGACCGAAGTCGCGCAGGAAAGCATCCATAGTGATGCAGTCGGTCAGCGCAATGCCCAGCTGGTCCGGATACTCCTCCAGCCAGGCCTGCAGTGCAGCGCGCTGGCTGTTAGCCAGCACCGGGCTGATCTGCTGATGCGCCTGGAACCATTCGTGCGCCTGAGTGCCGACCGGGGCAATACCCAGCTGACGCGCAACTTCATAGTTACTCGACCCGACCAGCCACGGAAATCCTGCTTGAGCGTGCTGACAATCGCCAGCTGCACATCGTGAGAGAAGCGGCGGCGGGTGCCGAAGTCCATCAGACGGAAGCGCGACATATCGAGATCCGCCGTCAGGCCGGCAAACTGCACCAGCTTGCTCTTCAGCTTGTCGACCGCCATCTGTGGCGTCACCAAAGGTGAGCGGTGACGATGCACCACTTCACTGATCAGCGCCAGCAGCGGCACTTCCCACATGATAACTTCACGCCACGGCCCGCTGATACGGATATCCAGCTTGCCGTGATGGTTGCGCACGCTCACCTGGCGCGGATCGTAGCGGAAGGTACGCAGCCAGCTCAGGTAGTCCGCCTTGAAGAAGGGCAGGCCGGAGAGATACGCAAACTCGTCGTCGCTCAGTACCAGCGAAGCCATCGACGCGATTTGCTCGTTAATCTCATCAGCATAGATGCCGAGCATGTCGTCACCACGGCAACGAAACTCGGCGGCGACGGTGACATCGTAATAGCGATGAAACACAGCCTGCTGCATGTGGAGTTTATAAGCATCGGTATCTAAAAGCGTGGTCAAAATCGGGGAAGCGTGTCGTGTCATGGTGCGTTTCAGCATCCTCTGGCGAAGAGCGTTATCCCTGGTTCAAATAAAAGAAAAGTCGCAGGAGTATAACCCGAATACTCATTTAGTGAAGCCGATCACAGCACAATTCGGCCAGTCGGGATGAGGAAAAGCGCGGCGTTTGTTAATGAGATGTACCATTTTCAGGCAATGGCGCCAATTGTCGTCGATTCTACGTGGCAACCAGGGCATAACAGGAATAGACTTGAAAAGGTTAACTAATTACGACGTGAGAAGGACTTATGACGCAACTGCCGCAAGCCAAAAATCGCCATGATTATCGTGCCCCGGATTACACCATTACCGATATCGATCTGACTTTTAACCTTGATGCCAGCACCACGCAGGTCACCGCTATCAGCCAGATTAAACGTCTGGGTGCCAGCACGGCGGAGCTGCGTCTTGACGGCGGTGAAGACCTGAAGCTGGTGTCGCTGCATGTCGACGAGCAGCCGTGGCAGCACTACCGTCTGGAAGAGGGCGCGCTGGTGTTAACCCAGCTGCCTGATGCTTTCACTCTGAAAATCGTCAATGAGATCCACCCGGATAAAAACACCGCGCTGGAAGGGCTGTACAAGTCCGGCGAAGCGCTGTGTACCCAGTGTGAAGCCGAAGGCTTCCGCCACATCACCTGGTATCTGGACCGCCCGGACGTGCTGGCGCGCTTTACCACCACGATTATTGCCGATCAGGCGCGCTACCCTTATCTGCTCTCCAACGGCAACCGCGTGGACGGTGGTCAGATGGAAGATGGCCGTCACTGGATGAAGTGGCACGACCCGTTCCCGAAACCCTGCTATCTGTTTGCGGTGGTGGCAGGTGATTTTGACGTGCTGCGCGACAGCTTCAAAACCCGTTCCGGCCGCGATGTGGCGCTGGAGATCTTCGTCGATCGCGGCAATCTCGACCGCGCTGACTGGGCGATGACCTCGCTGAAAAACAGCATGAAGTGGGATGAAGAGCGCTTCGGACTGGAGTACGACCTCGACATCTTTATGATCGTTGCCGTCGACTTCTTTAATATGGGCGCGATGGAGAACAAAGGCCTGAACGTCTTTAACTCCAAATACGTGCTGGCTAAGGCTGAAACCGCGACCGATAAAGATTACCTCGGCATTGAGGCAGTGATCGGCCATGAATACTTCCATAACTGGACCGGCAATCGCGTCACCTGCCGTGACTGGTTCCAGCTCAGCCTGAAAGAGGGGCTGACGGTGTTCCGCGATCAGGAGTTCAGCTCTGACCTGGGTTCGCGCGCGGTCAACCGCATTGATAATGTGCGCGTAATGCGCGGTTCACAGTTTGCCGAAGATGCCAGCCCGATGGCGCACCCGATCCGCCCGGAACAGGTGATCGAGATGAACAACTTCTACACTCTGACAGTGTATGAGAAGGGTTCAGAAGTTATCCGCATGATGCATACCTTGCTGGGCGAGGAAAACTTCCAGAAAGGTATTCAGCTCTACTTTGAACGCCATGATGGCAGCGCCGCCACCTGTGATGACTTCGTGCAGGCGATGGAAGATGCCTCCAACGTTGATCTCTCGCAGTTCCGCCGCTGGTACAGTCAGTCCGGTACGCCGGTGCTGTCGATTCGTGACGACTACAACCCGGAGCTGGAACAGTACAGCCTGCACGTCACTCAGATGACCCCGCCGACCGCTGACCAGAAAGAGAAGCTGCCGCTGCATATTCCGCTGGATATCGAACTGTACGATGGTGAAGGCAAGGTGATCCCGCTACAGCACAATGGCCACCCGGTCCATCATGTGCTGAACGTCACCGAATCGTTCCAGACCTTTGTGTTTGATAACGTCCATTTCCAGCCGGTGCCGTCACTGCTGCGTGAATTCTCAGCGCCGGTAAAACTTGATTACAACTGGAGCGATGCGCAGCTGACCTTCCTGATGCGCCATGCACGTAATGACTTTGCCCGTTGGGATGCGGCGCAGAGCCTGATGGCTAACCACATCAAAATCAACGTTGCCCGCCAGCAGCAGGGACAGCCGCTGTCACTGCCGCTGCACGTGGCGGATGCCTTCCGTGCCGTGCTGCTGGAGGAGAATACCGATCCTGCCCTGATGGCGTTAATCCTGTCGTTGCCATCAGAAAATGAGATTGCCGAGCTGTTTGAGGTGATCGACCCGGCCGCCAATGCGGTCGTACGTGAATCGCTGGTGCGCACGCTGGCAACCGAGCTGGCCGATGAGCTGCTGGCGGTCTACTACGCCAACCAGACGGCGGAATATCGCGTTGAGCACGCAGATATGGGCAAGCGCGCGCTGAAAAATGTCTGCCTGAGCTACCTGGCGTTTGGTGATGCGGAGCTGGCCAATAAGCTGGTGAAAGCCCAGTTCGAAAAAGCCAATAATATGACCGACAGCGTGGCCGCAATGGCTGCGGCCGTGAGTGCGCAGCTACCGTGCCGTGCGGATCTGCTGGCGGCCTTTGACGAGCGCTGGCATCAGGATGGCCTGGTGATGGACAAATGGTTTGCGCTGCAGGCTACCAGCCCGGCGGCCGATGTGCTGACGCAGGTACGTGCGCTGCTGAACCACCGTTCGTTCACCCTCAGCAACCCGAACCGTATTCGCTCACTGGTCGGGGCATTTGCCCAGCTTAACCCGTCCGCTTTCCATGCCATTGACGGCAGCGGCTATCAGTTCCTGGTGGAGATCCTCACCGATCTTAATACCCGCAACCCGCAGGTTGCGGCACGCATGATCGAACCGTTGATCCGCCTGAAGCGTTACGACAGCACCCGCCAGCAGCTGATGCGCAACGCGCTGGAGCAGTTAAAAGGGCTGGATAAACTCTCCGGCGATCTGTTCGAGAAGATCACCAAGGCGCTCAACGCCTGAACTTAGGTTTCATCCTAAGCGAAAACCAAACCGGGCAGTTGCCCGGTTTTTTTTTACTATTTTCTGGATGTTATTGCCTCAAATGCAACATTTGCCAACGGTAGCAAAGACCAACATAATCGTAACATGCTGACGAATGTTGCTCGCGCACTCAACAACGAGGATGACAGATGAAAATTGGATTGGTCGGATATGGTACGGGCGGTCAGTACTTCCATGCCCCCTATATTTGCGCCGCGCAGGGGGTTGAGCTGGCGGGCATTGTGGCGCGCGCACCGGCAACTATCGCGCGCGTCAAAGCGGACTTCCCCGAGGTGCCGGTTTACCCCAGCCTGACGGCGATGCTCGCCGCCGGAGTCGACATTGTCACCATTACCACCCCGCCTGAAACCCGTCGTGAACTGGTTCTGCAAGCTATCGACGCGGGGGTGGCGGTGATTGCCGATAAGCCCTTTGCACCTGATGCGCAAACCGGGCGCGAACTGGCCGCCGCCGCGCAAGCAAAAGGCGTGGTGCTGGGCATCTACCACAATCGTCGCTTCGATGCGGATATCGTGACCCTGCGCAAGGTGATAGAGCAGCAACGCGTCGGCAAGCCGTGGCGGCTGCACAACCGTATGGATCTTGACGACCCGTTAACGCTGGACGGCGGTGAAATGGGCGGCCTGCTGCGCGACATGGGGAGCCACCTGGTCGATCAGGCGGTGTGGCTGCTTGGGCCGGTGAAGTCGGTATTTGCCCAGACCGACATCATCCAGCGCCCGGAGGGGCCAACGGATGCCAGCTTTGTGATTACCCTGATGCACACCAGCGGCGTGCATTCCCATATCTCCTCCAGCAAGCTGAACCACCTCGCCAGCCGCGAACTGCGGTTATATGGTGACAAGGGCAGCTATCTGGCGAACAGTTCTGACGTGCAGGCAACGGCAATTTTCGCCGGCAAGAAACCAGCAGATGACCTGGCCGGCTGGGGCTATGAGCCTGAAGCACTGTGGGGGACATTGCGCACCGATAAAGGTGAGGAGCGGGTACCGTCAGAGCAGGGGCGCTATCACGCTTACTACGAAGCTTTTGCCGCCGCAGTGCGCGATGGCACCGAGCCGCCGGTGACCAGTGAACAGACGATCCGCACCCTGGAAGTGCTGGATGCGGCGCTGTTAAGCGCGAAGGAAGGCAGGCTGGTAACGCTGACCAAGCCCTGAACAAAAAGGGTTCTCAAGATGAGAACCCTTTTTCACTCTGCCAGCGCGTTATCAGCGCTGGGCATACTGCTTTTCGGCTTCCGCCAGCGGCTTGCGCTTCATCACCCGGTCCAGCACTTCCGCTTCCAGCTCTGCCAGCCTGACCGAACCTTTACGGCGCGGGCGCGGCAGGTCAACCAGCAGGTCCAGCCCGATATTGCCTTCTTCAATCAGCAGCACGCGGTCGGCCATCGCTACCGCTTCACTGACGTCATGCGTCACCAGCAGCACGGTAAAGTGATGCTGCTGCCACAGTGACTCAATCAGATCCTGCATTTCAATACGGGTTAAGGCATCCAGCGCGCCGAGAGGTTCATCCAGCAGCAGCAGGCCGGGGCGGTGGATCAGCGCCCGCGCCAGCGCCACGCGCTGTTTCTGGCCGCCGGATAACGCCGCAGGCCACTCTTTCGCCCGGTCAGCCAGGCCAACCGCATCCAGTGCGGCCAGCGCCTGCTCCTTCCAGGCTTTGCCTTTCAAACCCAGGCCAACGTTATCAATCACGCTTTTCCACGGCAGCAGGCGGTCATCCTGGAACATCAGGCGGATATCTTCGCGCGCTTCATTAAGCGGTGCGCTGCCCGCCAGCAGTTCGCCGCTGCTGCTTTTTTCCAGCCCGGCCAGCAGCCGCAGCAGGGTGCTTTTGCCGCAGCCGCTGCGGCCCACCACCGCCACAAACTGGCCGGACGGGATGTGCAGATCGATATTATTCAGCACCGTGCGATTGTTGTACTGCTTGCTGACGCCGTTGATCACCAGCGGCGTACCGGCATTGACACGCGCCGGAGACGGCGTTAACTCGCTCATGCGTTTTCCTCTTTCAGTTGATACGCCGGGTGCCAGCGCAGCCAGATACGTTCCAGCAGCTGCGCGCTGACGTCCGCCAGTTTACCCAACAGGGCGTAAAGAATAATCGCTACCACCACCACATCCGTTTGCAGGAACTCGCGAGCGTTCATCGCCAGGTAGCCAATGCCAGAGTTGGCCGAAATGGTTTCTGCCACGATCAGCGTCAGCCACATCAGACCCAGCGCAAAGCGCACGCCGACCATAATGGAGGGCAGGGCACCGGGCAGCACCACCTGAATAAACAGGCTCCAGCCGGAAAGGCCGTAGCTGCGCGCCATTTCCACCAGCCCGCGGTCAATATTACGAATGCCGTGATAGGTGTTGAGGTAGATGGGGAACAGGGTCCCTAATGCCACCAGGAAGATTTTGGCGGACTCATCAATGCCGAACCACAAAATCACCAGTGGGATCAGCGCCAGGTGCGGCACGTTTCGCAGCATCTGCACCGAGGTATCCAGCAGGCGCTCACCCAGCTTCGACATGCCGGTGATCAATCCCAGCACCAGGCCGATTGAGCCGCCGATGCTGAAGCCAATCGCCGCACGCCAGCTGCTGATCGCCAGATGCTGCCACAGCTCACCGCTGGCGGATAAATTCCAGAACGTGACCACGATCGATTCCGGCGACGGCAGGATACGCGTCGACAGCCAGCCGACCGTCGATGCAATCTGCCACACCACCACCAGCAGGATCGGCAGCGCCCAGGGCAGCAGGCCATTGCCAATACGTTTTACCGCTCTACTCATACACCACCTCTAACTCTGTGAGACTTTTTGCGGGGCGAAATCATGGGCAACGGCTTCACCGTGCGCCTTAATCACGCGCGGCTGCGGTACCTCTGGCACCTCAAGATCGAGGTGCGGGAACAGCAGTTCGCCAACGCGATACGCTTCTTCCAGATGCGGATAGCCGGAAAGTATAAAGGTTTCTATGCCGAGGTCGGCATACTCCTGCATCCTGGCCGCAACGGTCGGGCCGTCCCCGACCAGCGCCGTACCTGCACCGCCGCGCACCAGGCCAACGCCTGCCCACAGGTTGGGGCTGATTTCCAGCCGATCGCGCTTACCGCCGTGCAGGGCCGCCATGCGCTGCTGGCCGACCGAATCCGTTTTTGCCAGCGCCGCCTGGGCTTTGGCAATGGTGGCATCATCCAGATGAGAGATCAGACGGTCCGCTGCCTGCCACGCCTCTTCGTTACTTTCACGCACAATCACATGCAGACGGATGCCGAAGCGCACTTTGCGCCCCTGCGCCGCAGCTTTGGCGCGCACCTGCTCAATTTTTTCTTTGACCTGCGCAGGGGGTTCACCCCAGGTGAGGTAGACATCAACCTGCTCGGCGGCCAGATCCTGCGCCACCTCTGACGAACCGCCAAACCACAGCGGCGGTCGCGGCTGCTGAACCGGCTTAAACATTAGCCGCGCCCCGCGCACGTGTACATGTTTTCCTTCGTAATCGACCGTTTCACCTTCCAGTACCCGGCGCCAGACGCGGGTAAACTCGGCGGACTCTTCATAGCGCTCGCGGTGGTCAAGAAACACGCCGTCGCCCGCCAGCTCTTCGGCATCGCCGCCGGTGACCAGATTAAACAGCGCACGGCCGTTGGAGAGACGATCCAGCGTAGCGGCCTGGCGGGCGGCCTGAGTGGGTGAGATGACGCCAGGGCGCAGCGCCACGAGGAAACGCAGACGCTGCGTCACCGGGATCAGCGAAGCGGCGACCAGCCAGGCATCTTCACAGCTGCGGCCGGTCGGGATCAGCACCCCGCCAAAACCCAGGCGGTCGGCAGCCTGAGCGACCTGCTGCAGATAGGCGTGATCCACCGGGCGCGCACCTTCGTCGGTGCCTAAATATTTCCCATCACCATGAGTGGGAAGAAACCAGAAACGGAAAGGCTCATTGCGTTGCTCCTCAATCAGTGGGCTGTCGGGCCATGCCAGATGCGGCTGGAAATATCGACTTTAACCGGCATTAAATGGCTGCTGTAAAACAGGTCGGCGGTCGCCTGCTGGGCAGCGGCGGTTTTGTCACTCACCAGAACGATCGCGGTAGGTGGGCGATGGTCAAAATAGGTGGCGATAACCGCCTTTGGCAGGCCCATCGCCGTTGCCAGCAGCGCCACGCTCTGCTCGCGCTGGCTGCGGGTCAGCGCATCGGCCTGGCTAAAGGTATCGAGCACCTGTTGCAGAAATGCGCCGTTTTTCTCGGTAAACGGGCGGGTGGCTAAATAGAACGAACCGGTAAGATTCAGCGTGCTGCCATCTTTTAGCACGCGCACGCCGCCCTGCTGGATCGCTGCTGAATAGTAGGGATCCCAGATAGCCCAGGCATCAACATCCCCCTGCTGGAACGCGGCACGTGCATCGGCAGGCGTCAGAAAGGCAGGCTGGATATCGTTAAATCCAAGCCCTGCTTCTTTCAGTGCGCGCAGCAGCAAATTGTGTGAGCTGGAACCTTTCTGGAAGGCAACTTTATGCCCCTTCAGGTCGGCAACGGTTTTTAGCGGGCTGTTTTCGCGTACCAGAATCACTTCAGATTTCGGCTTTGGCGGTTCGGAACCGACGTACAGCAGATCCGCCCCGGCAGCCTGGGCAAAAATTGGCGGAATATCACCGGTGCTACCGAGGTCGATGCTGTTGACGTTTAATGCTTCCAGCATCTGCGGCCCGGCAGGGAACTCAACCCACTTTATTTGCGTATGTGGAAAACGCTTTTCCAGCAGCTGGTGGGACTTTGCCAGCACCATACTGACTGACCCTTTCTGATAGCCGATGCGCACCTGTGCAGGGGCATCCTTGCTTTCCGCCGCCAGCGCGCTGGATGAGATCAGCCCGGCGGCGATAACGGTGGCGAGTATCCGTGAAAACAGCGTCATCTTTCTCTCCCTGATTAAACCGCAGCGGCCAGCGGCTGATGGCGTCGGGCCAGCGCATGCCAGAAGGTATCCACCGCTTCGGCAAGGCGCTCCGCCAGCAGCGGCGACAGCTCAGGCTGGCGGTCATAATGGGTAATCTGGGTGTCATCCGCGAACACGCCGTGCAGCACTTCCTGCGCTTTTAGCGCGTTCAGCACCGGTTTCAGCGCGTAGTCGACCGCCAGCAGATGGGCGACGGTACCGCCAGTTGCCAGTGGCAGCACAACTTTATGTTCCAGCGCGCGCTCCGGTAACAGGTCGAGCAGCGTTTTCAGGGCGCCGGAGAATGACGCCTTATACACCGGCGTGGCGACAATAAATCCATCCGCAGACTCCAGGTCTTCCTTTAATGCCAGCAGGGCAGGGGAGTCAAAGCGTGCGTAAAGCAGATTCAGGATGGAAATTATGCAGATTCCACGGAATAACCTCGACGCCGCGTTTTTCCAATGCCTGCTGGCAGAGGGTCAGCAGTGCGGTGGAGCGTGAAGGAAAACGGGGACTACCAGCCAGAGTAATAACGCGCATAACCTCTCCTTATAACCAAAAGTTATTGATTAACCAAATTCAAGAACCGATAGGCTCATCCTGACAGAGCGCGCTATGTGGCTTAAATGATTTATCCGGCAAATTTATGCTGTTTTTGACATATAGCGGTGGCAGGGATGAGCACGCGCTAAAATAATCGTCATTTATTTAGCGGCTTTTGCGCCAGGTCATTTCCCTTTACGCCGCTAAACCCGGATAATACGACCCCGATTTTCCATCGGGACCTCAGGAGTGACCATGTATTACCCTTTCGTTCGTAAGGCGCTGTTTCAGCTCGATCCTGAGCGTGCGCATGACCTGACCTTGCAGCAGCTGACCCGCCTTTCCGGCACCCCCTTTACCGGCCTGATCCGCCAGTCTCTTCCCTTTAAGCCCGTTACCTGTATGGGGCTGACATTTAAGAACCCGCTGGGCCTGGCCGCAGGTCTGGATAAGAACGGCGAATGCATTGATGCCTTTGGTGCCATGGGATTTGGCTTCATTGAGATCGGTACGGTAACGCCGCGCCCGCAGCCGGGTAATGACAAGCCGCGTATGTTCCGCGTGGTTGAAGCGGAGGGGATCATTAACCGCATGGGCTTCAATAATCTGGGCGTTGATAACCTGGTGGAAAATGTCAAAAAGGCCCACTTTGACGGCATCCTCGGCATTAATATTGGCAAAAATAAAGACACCCCGGTCGAGCAGGGCAAAGAGGATTATTTAATCTGCATGGATAAAATCTATCCATACGCCGGTTATATCGCCATCAATATTTCCTCCCCTAACACCCCGGGACTGCGATCTTTACAATATGGCGAAGCGCTGGATGATTTGCTGGCGGCGATTAAAACCCGTCAGAATGATCTTCAGCAGATCCACCATAAATATGTTCCCGTGGCGGTAAAGATCGCCCCGGATCTTTCTGAAGAGGAATTGATCCAGGTGGCGGAGAGTTTACTGCGTCACAATATTGACGGCGTGATTGCCACCAATACCACGCTCGATCGCGAGCTGGTAAAAGGGCTGAAGCACGCGGATGAAGCTGGGGGCTTAAGCGGCCGTCCGGTACAGTCGCGCAGCACGGAAATTATCCGCCGCCTTGCCAGTGAGCTGCAGGGGCGCATCCCGATTATTGGCGTGGGAGGTATTGATTCACTGGTCTCGGCGCGGGAAAAAATGGCGGCAGGCGCCTCACTGGTGCAAATATATTCCGGCTTTATTTACAAAGGTCCGCCTTTGATAAAGGAAATTGTGAGCAATATCTAAGACATTTCTGCCCATTAATAAGCCTGGGGCTTTATTTTCGCCGCAGGCTCGTTTATATTTTGTTCTGTTCACTGATTATTCAGTTTTTAGCAGAGTGCGCCGGGTGCTTAAAAGCGCGTTCTGATTTCCGGAAGTGTTATTAAACGCCCCGGCCGTATGTTACTAAGTATTAATACAGGAACCATCATGAGGATAAAACCAGACGATAACTGGCGTTGGTTTTTTGACGCAGAACATGACCGGATGATGCTCGATCTGGCTGATGGTATGCTGTTCCGTTCGCGTTTCCCACGCAAGATGTTAACGCCTGATGCCTTTGATGTTTCTGGTTTTTGTGTTGACGATGCCGCGCTTTTTTTCACCTTTGATGAACGCTGCCGCCACTGTGGGCTGAATGCCGATCAGCGTGCTGAGCTGGTGCTAAACGCGCTGGTCGCCACGCGTTTCCTTAAGCCTCTGATGCCGAAAAGCTGGCATTTTGATACCCATCCTCAGGGAAGCTGGCGCCCGCAGAGGGTGAGCTGGTGTGCGTGAAGGTGTCTGAAAGCGGTGAGCAGGGCAGTTTGCTGGTGGTCGAGTCGGGTGACAGTGCCGCACTATGCCTGGTGGCACAGCCGCAGCTGACGGTAGCCGGTCGTGGTATGGTGCTGGGTGATGCGATTAAAATTATGCATGACCGCTTGCTGCCTCAGGTTAACAACGACGATATCAATTTCGCCCGCGCGGTATAACTTCCCGCGCAGGTTAATCTCATCTAACGCAAGACCAGATCGCCGGATGGGATGCAGCTACAGCTCAGCACCGTCCCGTCCTCTTTGCGCTCCGCGCCCTTCTTCATTGCCTGAACTTCTCCACTGACCAGCGTGACCCGGCAGCTGCCGCAGATTCCGGCACGACAGGAATAAGGCACTTTGATCCCCTGCATTTCCAGCTGTTCCAGTAACACCTGCTGATTATTGCCGGTAAAATGCTGACCCTGCCAGCTGATCGCCACCGGCTGCGCAGCCTTGCGGGCAACATCCAGGGTTTCGGTGACGTCACCCGCACCATAGGCTCGCGGGGTATGCGTGCTCATAATTTCCACGGCATCGCCCGCGCGCATGACGCCGCTGTTGCGGGCAATCAGGTTGAGGCCAAAATCGATGTCACCGCTACCGTCCAGCGCGCTGCGGAAGGTTTGCAGGGTGGCCAGTGGCTGTCCGGTTGGATGTTTACGCCCGTGCTGTGGGCTGACGGTGGTGAACACGCAGCGGCTGCACGGCTTGGGCACATCAAAGATAATCTCGCCGATTTTTAGCGATGCCCAGCCGTCTTCCGCCCATGCGCTGGCGCCGCTGACCACCAGATTTGGGCGAAACTGCTCCATTCTTACCCCTGCCGGGCAGCGCTGCTGCAGATCGTGCAGCGAGGCTTCATTCACCAGCAAAAAAGGAAAACCGTCGGCAAAACCGAGCGGAACCCGCTCAAAGCGTTTCACCGGCGCGTCATCTCCGGACCGACCCAGCGCAGCTGCACCGGGCGCGGAAAAAAGCCGCTCAGCCACTGATTAATGCTGTCCGGAGCAATTAACGCGGTAAACTGATTGCCCCAGACTTCGGTAGCTTGCGGATCCTTATGGAAATCAGCAAAACGCACGCTGGCGCTGCTGCCATCCGCGGCGCTGAGATGCAGGCCGTCAACGATAAGTGCCGGAGTAAACAGCACCATCTCCGGATACTGGCGGGCAGTAATAAAGGTGCCATCCGTATCGGTGATCATAAAAATACGGTCAAATGCCAGCCCGGAGGCCAGTGCCTGAGCGTGGGAAACCTGCATGCCGCGCATTGATTTAACCGGATGAACAAACAGACGTGACAAACTGATCATGGCGATTCTCCCTCGCGCCGGGCCGACCCTCCCTGCTATTTGCAGGGTTTCTGCCGCAAAAGAAGCTAACTTTATGACATGCCGCCATGATTAGCTATAATGCGCAGCAATTTTCTGATGACGATAAGTGACGCTATGAATTCTCTGTTTGCCAGTACGGCGCGTGGGCTCGAAGAGCTGTTAAAAAGTGAACTGGAAGCCCTGGGAGCGCAAAGCTGCCAGGTAGTCCAGGGCGGCGTACATTACCAGGGCGACGATCGTCTGATGTACCAGAGTCTGATGTGGAGCCGTCTGGCTTCGCGTATTCTGCTGCCATTAACCGAATGCGGCGTTTACAGCGACCTGGATCTCTACCTCGGCGTGCAGGCCATTGACTGGCCGGCGATGTTCGGCAGCGATAAAACCTTCGCCGTGCACTTCAGCGGCCTGAACGAGGTGATCCGCAACAGCCAGTACGGCGCGCTAAAAGTAAAAGACGCCATCGTCGACAGCTTTACGCGTAAAAATCTGCCGCGCCCGAATGTCGATCGCGAGCAGCCGGACATCCGCGTCAACGTCTGGCTGAATAAAGACACCGCCAGCATTGCGCTGGATCTTAGCGGTGAGGGCCTGCATCAGCGCGGCTATCGCCAGCAGACCGGCCAGGCGCCGCTGAAAGAGAGCCTGGCAGCGGCTATCGTGGTGCGTTCCGGCTGGCAGGCGGGTACGGCGATGGTTGACCCGATGTGCGGTTCCGGCACGTTGCTGATTGAAGCGGCGATGATCGCCTGCGATCGTGCGCCGGGATTACAGCGTAAGCACTGGGGCTTCACCGGCTGGAGTCAGTTTAACCAGCCGCTGTGGAGCGATGTGACGCGCGATGCCCACGAGCGCGCAGCCAAAGGCGTGCAGGCCACCACTTCACGCTTTTACGGTTACGACAACGATTCCCGCGTGATCGAACGTGCGCGTGCCAATGCCCGTAACGCCGGGCTTTCGGAGCTGATCGAGTTTACTACCCAGGATGTGCTGAAGCTGACCAATCCGCTGGGACAGGGCAGCACCGGCACCGTGCTGAGTAACCCCCTTACGGTGAACGACTGGACAGCGAACCGGCGCTGATTGCCCTGCACGGCCAGCTCGGGCGCCTGATGAAGACGCACTTTGGCGGCTGGAACCTGTCGCTGTTCAGCGCCTCGCCGGAACTGCTGAGCTGCCTGCAGCTGCGTGCCGATCGCCAGTTCAAAGCGAAAAACGGTCCGCTGGACTGCGTGCAGAAAAACTACCAGCTGGCAGAGAACCCGACGGGTGCTGCGGCCGGGCAGCTGGCGGATGATTACGCCAACCGCCTGCGCAAAAACCTCAAGAAGCTCGATAAGTGGGCGCGCCAGGAAGGGATCGAGTGCTACCGCGTTTATGATGCCGATCTGCCAGACTATAATGTCGCTGTCGACCGCTACGGCGACTGGGTGGTGGTGCAGGAGTACGCACCGCCAAAAACCATCGATCCGGGCAAAGCGCGTCAGCGTCTGTTCGATGTGATTTCTGCCACGCTCAGCGTGATGGAACTGCCGGCCAACCGGCTGGTGCTGAAAACCCGTGAGAAGCAGAAAGGGAAGAGCCAGTACCAGAAGCTGGGCGAAAAGGGCGATTTCTTCGAAGTGGGTGAATTTAACGCCAAACTTTGGGTTAACCTGACGGATTATCTCGATACCGGCCTGTTCCTCGATCACCGTATTGCGCGTAAAATGCTGGGCCAGATGAGCAAGGGCAAAGACTTCCTGAACCTCTTCGCCTACACCGGCAGCGCCAGCGTGCACGCCGGTCTGGGCGGCGCACGCAGCACCACGACCATTGATATGTCCCGCACTTATCTGGAGTGGGCGGAGCGCAACATGCGCCTGAACGGGCTTTCCGGCCGTCAGCATCGCCTGATGCAGGCAGACTGCCTGAGCTGGCTGCGCGATGCCGATGAACAGTTCGACCTGATCTTTATCGATCCACCCACGTTCTCCAACTCCAAACGTATGGAAGAGAGCTTCGATGTGCAGCGCGATCACCTCGATCTGATGAAAGATCTGAAGCGTATCCTGCGCAAAGGTGGCACCGTGATGTTCTCGAACAATAAGCGCGGTTTCAAAATGGATCTCGCCGGACTCGAAGCACTGGGTCTGGCTGCAACCGAAATCACTGCGAAAACCCAGTCTCAGGATTTCGCCCGTAACCGTCAAATTCACAACTGCTGGCTGATTGCTCACGCCGGTAAGGAATAAGTTTTTATGTCACTAATCAGTATTCATGGCGCTTACCTCTCATTCAGCGACGCGCCGTTGTTGGATAACACTGAACTGCACATCGAAGAAAACGAGCGTGTCTGTCTGGTTGGCCGTAACGGGGCGGGTAAATCGACCCTGATGAAGATCATCAACCGCGAACAGCCGCTGGATGACGGACGTATTATCTATGAGCAGGACCTGGTGGTGGCGCGCCTGCAGCAGGATCCGCCGCGCAACGTGCAGGGTTCTGTGTATGACTTCGTCGCCGAAGGCGTGGAAGAGCAGGCAGAACATCTGAAGGCCTATCACGCGATCTCGCACAAAGTGATGGAAGATCCGAGCGATAAAAATCTCAATGAGATGGCGCGCCTGCAGGGGATTCTGGATCACCAGAACCTGTGGCAGCTGGAAAGCCGCATTCACGATGTGCTGCAGCAGATCGGTCTGGACGGCGAAGCGCAGCTCTCTTCACTCTCCGGCGGCTGGCTGCGTAAAGCCGCGCTGGGCCGTGCGCTGGTCAGCAATCCGAAAGTGCTGATGCTCGATGAGCCAACCAACCACCTTGATATTGAGACCATTGACTGGCTGGAAGGCTTCCTGAAAACCTTCCAGGGCAGCATTATCTTTATCTCGCACGACCGCTCCTTTATCCGCAACATGGCAACGCGCATTGTCGACCTTGACCGTGGCAAGCTGGTCTCCTGGCCGGGCGACTACGACCTCTATCTCACCAGCAAAGAGGAAGCGCTGCGCGTCGAAGAGATGCAGAACGCCGAATTCGACCGCAAGCTTGCACAGGAAGAGGTGTGGATCCGTCAGGGCATCAAAGCCCGCCGCACGCGCAATGAAGGGCGCGTTCGTGCGCTAAAAGCCCTGCGCCGCGAGCGTTCCGACCGCCGTGAAGTGATGGGCAAAGCCAACATGCAGGTGGAAGAGGCTTCGCGCTCCGGCAAGATTGTCTTTGAGCTGGAAAACGTCAACTATTCCGTTGCCGGCAAACAGCTGGTGCGTGACTTCTCCCGCCAGGTTCAGCGCGGCGATAAAATCGCGCTGATCGGCTCTAACGGCTGCGGTAAAACCACGCTGCTGAAACTGATGCTCGACCAGCTGAAAGCGGACAGCGGCCGCGTTCATATCGGGACTAAGCTGGAAGTCGCCTACTTCGACCAGCACCGCGCCGAGCTGGACCCGGACCGCACGGTGATGGACAACCTCGCGGAAGGTAAGCAGGAAGTGATGGTTAACGGTAAGCCACGCCACGTGCTGGGCTACCTGCAGGAGTTCCTGTTCCATCCAAAACGTGCGATGACCCCGGTGCGTGCGCTGTCCGGCGGTGAGCGTAACCGCCTGCTGCTGGCGCGCCTGTTCCTTAAGCCAAGCAACCTGCTGATCCTCGATGAACCGACCAACGACCTTGATGTGGAAACGCTTGAGCTGCTGGAAGAGCTGGTTGACGGTTATCAGGGCACGGTTCTGCTGGTCAGCCACGATCGTCAGTTCGTCGACAACACCGTGACCGAGTGCTGGATCTTTGAAGGCAACGGCGAAATCGGCGCCTTTGTGGGCGGCTATCACGATGCGCAACTGCAGCGCAAAGCGTTTAAGCAGAATCGCGCCAGCGCCAAACCTGCCAGCGCGCAGCCGCGTCAGGAAAGCGCAAAAAGTGAAGCAGCAAAAAAAACCTGCCGCTAAGCTGAGCTACAATTTGCAACGAGAGCTGGAACAGCTGCCGAAACAAATGGAAGCGCTGGAAGCCCGTCTCGAGTCGTACCAGGCGCAGGTTGCCGACGGCGACTTCTTTACCCAGCCGCGTGAGGTGACTCAGCCGGTTCTGGACGCGCTGGCTCAGGCGGAGCAGGAGCTGGAAGTGGCGTTCGAACGCTGGGAATATCTGGAATCGTTACAGAACGGCGGCTGATACGGCCGTTTTTCCCCACCACAGAGGGTGAAGTATGTGTTCGTCGCACCACGCGCATCACTGGATGCTTTGTCCGCAGTGTGACCTGATGACGCAGTTGCCCGCTATCGGGCCGGGCAGCAAGGCAAGCTGCCCACGTTGTCACACCACGCTTCAGTCTAACTGGGATGAGCCGCGCAAGCGGCCCACCGCCTATGCGCTGGCGGCGCTGCTGATGCTGCTGCTGGCAAATTTGTTTCCCTTTATCAATATGCAGGTTGCCGGGCTGAGCAGCGAGATTACGCTACCGCAAATACCCAGCGTGATGGTTTCTGACGACTACAGCAGTCTTGCGACGCTGTTTCTGCTGTTTGTGCAGGGCGTACCTGCCATTTGTATGGTGGTGATCCTGCTGCTGGTCAACCGGGTGCGCATGCCGTCGCCGCTTAAGCAGCTGATGGCACGCGTGCTTTTCCAGTTAAAAACCTGGGGCATGGCGGAGATTTTCCTCGCGGGCGTATTGGTCAGTTTCGTCAAGCTGATGGCCTATGGCGATATTGGCATCGGCACCAGCTTTGTGCCGTGGTGCCTGTTCTGTCTGCTGCAGCTGCGCGCTTTCCAGTGTACCGATCGCCGCACGCTGTGGGCGCGCGTGGCTCCGCTTCCTGCACTGCCAGCTAAGCCGCTGGCGGGCGTCAGCGGCCTGCGTCAGGGGCTGCGCTCCTGCCGCTGCTGCACCGCGGTGCTGAGCAGCGATACGCTGATCTGCCCGCGCTGCGGCAGTAAGGGGCACGCCCGCCGCAAGGACAGCCTGCAGTGGACGCTGGCGCTGCTGTTTACCTCCATCCTGCTCTATATTCCCGCTAATCTGATGCCGATTATGGTGACCGAGGCGCTCGGCAGCAAAATGACCTCAACGATCATGGCCGGGGTGGTGCTGTTGTGGAGTGATGGCTCCTGGCCGATTGCGCTGGTGATTTTTATTGCCAGTATTATGGTGCCTTCGCTGAAGATGATCGCTATCGGCTGGCTGTGCTGGGATGCCAACGGGCGCGGCAGCAACCGGCAGGACAGCGAAAGAATGCACAAGATTTATGAAGTGGTGGAGTTTGTCGGGCGCTGGTCGATGATTGACGTATTTGTTATCGCCGTGCTGTCAGCGCTGGTGCGCATGGGAAGGTTGATGAGTATCTACCCCGCGATTGGCGCACTGCTGTTCGCGCTGGTGGTGATCCTGACGATGTTTGCCGCCTTGACGTTTGATCCCCGTCTCACCTGGGATCGGGTAAGAGAAAAGAGTACTGAGGAGCCTGCAAGTGACGGACAATAATTACAATACCGCCAAGGTGGAGCAGATTAAGCGCTGGTCACCGGTGTGGATCATCCCCATTGTTACCGTGCTGATTGGGGCGTGGATCCTGTTTTATCACTTTAGTCATCAGGGACCGGAGGTGACGCTGATTACCACCAATGCCGAGGGGATTGAGGGCGGTAAAACCACCATCAAAAGCCGCAGCGTTAACGTCGGGATCGTCGAAAGCGCCGTGCTGACTGACGATCTTCACCACGTGGAGATCAAAGCACGCCTCAATTCCGGTATGGAAAAACTGCTGCGCGAAGACAGCGCATTTTGGGTGGTAAAGCCAGCCATTGGCCGTGAAGGCGTAACAGGACTAGGTACGCTGTTGTCCGGAGCCTATATCGAGCTGCAACCCGGT
The DNA here is from genome assembly GCA_910589765.1 of Avena atlantica. NCBI lineage: Eukaryota > Viridiplantae > Streptophyta > Magnoliopsida > Poales > Poaceae > Avena > Avena atlantica. Next base: position 899,584 of record CAJUWN010001535.1, on the reverse strand, counting down.
TCAAAAGGGGAAAAAACGGAGCAATATAAGCTGCTGGACGCACCGCCGCTGGCGCCGCTGGATGCCAAAGGCATTCGTATTACGCTCGACAGTGAAAAAGCTGGGCAGCTCAATGCGGGCGATCCGGTGCTGTTTCGTGGCTACCAGGTGGGCACGGTGGAAACCAGCGCCTTTGACGCGGATAAGCGCATGATGACCTATCAGCTGTTTATCTCCGCGCCTTACGATCGTCTGGTGACCAGCAATGTGCGCTTCTGGAAAGACAGTGGCATTGCGGTGGACATGTCGGCTTCCGGCATGCGCGTTGAAATGGGCTCGCTGACCACGCTATTTAGCGGCGGCGTCAGCTTTGACGTCCCGGACGGCTGGGAGCTGGGTAAACCGGCCGAGAATAAGGCGGAATATCGCCTGTTTAACGACCAGCGCAGCATTCAGGATTCCCTGTATACCGCGCACAAAGACTTCCTGCTGTTCTTCAGCGATTCCATCCGCGGTCTGCAGCCGGGTGCGCCTGTTGAGTTCCGCGGCATTCGTCTCGGTACCGTGGCAGAAGTTCCGTTTACTATGCCTGGTATTGCACAGCGTCTGAACAATGATTATCGCATTCCGGTGCTGATCCGCATTGAACCCGATCGCTTCCAGAAACAGCTGGGCAACGATTTCAACTTTGAGCAGCATCTGAAAGATGGCATTGGGCGTGGTCTGCGTGCTTCCCTGAAATCAGCCAACCTGCTGACCGGCTCGCTGTATATCGATCTCGACTTCTACAGCAACGCAAAACCTTATGCCGGACCGAAAAGCTTTGCTGATTATGAGCTGATCCCAACGGTGAGCGGTGGCCTGGCGCAGATCCAGCAGAAGCTGATGGAGTCACTGGATAAGATCAATAATCTGCCGCTGAACCCGATGCTGAATGAAGCGACCGGTACGCTGAAAGAGAGCCAGCGCACGCTGAAAGAGCTGCAGAAAACCCTGGATAATCTGAACAAGATTACCGCCAGCCAGTCCATGCAGGAGCTGCCGGCAGACATGCAGAAAACGCTGCGTGAGCTGAATCGTAGTATGAAAGGCTTCCAGCCGGGTTCACCAGCCTACAGCAAGATGGTCGGCGATATGCAGCGTCTCGACCAGGTGCTGCGCGAGCTGCAGCCGGTACTGAAAACCTTAAACAGCAAGAGTAATGCACTGGTCTTTGAAGCAAAACCCGGCCAGGACCCACAGCCGAAGAGGGCGAAATAATGATGAAATGGATCCCCGTAGCCCTGGCGCTGGCATTGAGCGCCTGTAGCGGCACGCCGAAGACCGTCTACTACCAGCTGCCCGCAGCGGGCAGTTCCGTGGCGGCCAGCAGTCAGAATGTGTCCCGCCCGGTGTGGGTGGAGCATGTTTCGGTGCCCGATTATCTGGCGGGCAACGGTGTGGTATATCAAAGCAACGATGTGCAGTTCGTTATTGCCGCCAACAATCAGTGGGCCAGCCCGCTGGATCAGCAGCTGCAGCAAACGCTGGTCAGTAACTTGAGTGCCGCCCTGCCTGGCGCGCTGGTGTCATCCACGCCGATGGGGGAGCAGCACGATACGCTGAATGTCAGCGTGACAGGTTTCCACGGACGCTATGATGGGCACGTGGTGGTGAGCGGTGCATGGACGCTGGAGCACGACGGCAAACTGACCAGGCAGCCTTTTGCCTTCGACCTCGCGCAGAACGAAGATGGTTACGATGCGTTAGTAAGAACATTAGCTAAAGGATGGCAGCAGGTGGCGGGGCAGGTGGCTAATGCAGTAATTCGCCAACCTTAAGCAAAAATTTACTAACCGCCTAAGCCTTTGATTGTTGCAGATTCAGAATTTTGCACAATCAAGGGCTTTTTTATTGTTAATCAAAAGGCTGGAGGCGCTCGGAGCGGCAGATTAACCGAGACAGCACCCACAGTCTGATTCAAAATGATGACACTGGCGTGAAATTTGCGCGTTGATCTTTATTTAAAGTCGCGGTAGAACTTATGTGTGGTTGCGCAAACTGTGACCACTGTTTTCTTTCCACCAGAATCCATCAGACTAGAATGAGGGAAACGCGGCATGAAGAGACAGAAACGAGATCGCCTTGAACGAGCAGAATCACGAGGTTACCACGCAGGCATCACAGGACGCTCTAAAGAGATGTGTCCGTATCAGATGCTGGATGCTCGATCTCACTGGTTGGGAGGCTGGCGACAAGCCATGGAGGACAGGACGGTTACCGCGTAACGCCTGTTATCGATAGGGAAAAGACCTCCGCTGCTGCGGAGGTCTTCGTTTTCACCGTCATCATTCGCGCCATTGCTGCGCTAGCTGCTTTCAGAGACCCGAATCGCTTACTGGCGTAAGCTCATCGGGACCCCTTCATTTGCTGCCTTGATACACCACCAATTATGCGGTCAAAAATATTTTAGAAAGCCGTGGTGTCTTTAAACAGGCCCACTTTCAGGTCGGTCGCGGTATAGATTACGTGACCATCAACCAGCACTTCACCATCTGCCACGCCCATCACCAGTTTACGGTTGATGACGCGCTTGAAATGAATACGGTAGGAAACTTTCTTCGCGCTCGGCAGTACCTGGCCGGTGAATTTCACTTCGCCCACACCCAACGCGCGGCCCTTACCTTCAGCGCCCAACCAGCCGAGATAGAAGCCAACCAGCTGCCACATCGCATCCAGGCCGAGGCAGCCAGGCATTACCGGGTCGCCGATAAAATGACAGCTGAAGAACCACAGGTCCGGATTGATATCCAGTTCAGCTTCAACGAAACCTTTACCGTAGTTACCGCCGTCTTCGCTCATCTTAACGACGCGGTCCATCATCAGCATGTTGCCAGAAGGCAATGGCGGGCCTTCTGCGCCAAACAGTTCACCGCGACCGGAGGCAATCAAATCTTCTTTTGTATAGGAATCGCGTTTATCTACCATATTCTCAATAAGCCTTATTTTAGTGAATCACGGAGTCTAGCTTACACGTGTACGCCGAACAAGTCCGATCAGCTACGGTTAAACAAGTTTAGCCAGCGCAGCGGCCATGGACGATGGCGCATATCCTGCTGGTTAAATTGGGCAATACGTTCCTGAATGGTGCCAAGCAGGCAGGGGCCTTGCTCTTTATCCCATTCAACGCCGGTGAGTAACGGCAGCGCTTCTTCCACGCTGGAGACAGCCCACAGGTGGAATTTGCCGTCACGCACGGCATCGACCACTTCCTGCTGTAACGACAGATGACGGACGTTAGCGGCCGGGATGATCACCCCCTGAGTGCCGCTCAGCGTGCGCTGGTTACAGATGTGGAAGAAGCCTCAATTTTTTCGTTCAGGCCACCCACCGGCTGCACGCGACCAAACTGATCGACAGATCCGGTCACCGCCAGCTGCTGGTTAATCGGCTGAGAAGCCAGGGAGCTAATCAGCGCGCACAGCTCCGCCAGCGAGGCGCTGTCACCATCCACTTCAGAGTAAGACTGCTCAAAGACCAGCGAGGCGGAGAAGGGCAGCTGCTGTTCCAGCTCCAGCTCAGCAATGAGCCAGGCCTGCATGATCATCATGCCCTTAGCATGAATATTGCCGCCCAGTTCGGCTTTGCGCTCAACGTCATTGAACTCACCGTCACCAATGTGCACCACGCAGCTAATACGCGACGGCTCACCAAAGGCGCGTGGATGCCCCGGGAATTCAATCACCGACAGGGCGTTAATCTGGCCAATCATTTCGCCTTCGGTCTCGATCAGGATCTGATCGAGCAGGATTTCGTCACGAATACGTTCAGCCAGGAAGCCTTCACGCCATTCGCGCGTGCTGATCGCATCCTGCATATTTTCGGCGCTGACGCTGAGGTTATCACTGTACTGAACGGCATCCTGCAGCTGACGGCTCAGCCACATTGGGTCAAGAGGCAGCGTGTCCTGATCGCCGGTATAGCGGGCCGCTTCACGGATCAGCACTGGCCAGAAATCAGCTGCCGGTGCGTCATAACCCAGATTCTGAGCAATATTCAGCACCCACTGCATCCAGTGGCTGAAGTCTTCATCATCAACCAGCTGGATATTGTCCTCAAACTCGCTGTAGAGCGATAGGGAAGCCAGGTCGGGTTCCATCTCCTGGAAGTCAGCCAGCGCATCACGCTCACCAATCAGTACCAGACGGAACTGCATTGGCATCGCAGGGATATCGAGCGGCAGAGGGCGGGTTTCATCCTGGGAGTACCAGTCAAAGCGCTGATTCACCATAATTTGCTTGAGGCGCAGCCACATCAGCGGCTGAGCCAGCAAGGTTCGCAAGGAGAGGATCAGTACGCCACCGTTGGCACGATGTACCAGGCCTGGGGTCAGAGTGATGGCAGATTGATGCAGGCGTACGCAGCCAAAAAGCTGTTCCGTTTCAATCCACTCAGCCTGATGTACGCCGCCCACGCTGGCGAAGTTATCCTCTGCCCTTTCGGCCGGGCGCCAGCTGACGGAGTTCCCACTCAGCGTATAGTGGCCACCGTAGAGGGCAGATTCATCGCCATCGTCAGCCGCCATTGAGGTAAGGATATCCTGCAACAGCGTGAGGTATTCAGCGCTTTCAGGACTTTTGACCAGCATCAGCGGCACTTTTGCCGGGGTTTGCAGCAATAAGCTGAGGCCATTAAACAGGCGAGCCTGTACGGTAGCAAAGCACTCTGCGTCGGCAGCAACTGCCTGCGAGAGGAGATGCTGGAAGCGTTCGGTATCGGGCTGTAGGGCGCGCCACTCTAATCGATTGTTGGTCAAAGTTATCGTATTTTTCTGAAATGAATAAAAGCGGCATTATACAAGATTTCAGCCTGTTAAGCACCGTAGACATGCGCCTGAAACCAGGGCGATCTCACATTCCCCCCGCTGGTCCTGTTTTCTTTACAGCCTGATCAAAAAAAGCTGTTATTCTTAACCCGTTATGTGGTCAGCATGAGATTCCGATGAAATATCAACAACTGGAAAATCTGGAAAGCGGTTGGAAGTGGAAGTATCTGGTCAAAAAACACCGCGAAGGTGAATCGATCACGCGCTATATCGAATTAAGCGCCGCGCAGGCAGCCGTGGATGAACTGCTGGTCATGGAAAACCGGCCGGTTGAAGTATTGCAGTGGATTAGCCTGCATATTAATCCGACGCTCGAAAACCGCATGAAACAGACGATTCGCGCCCGACGCAAACGTCATTTCAACGCCGAGCATCAACACACGCGTAAAAAATCTATCGATCTGGAGTATCTGGTGTGGCAGCGCCTGGCGGGTCTGGCACAGCGCCGTAATAGCACACTATCGGAAACGATTGTGCAGCTGATTGAAGATGCGGAAAGAAAAGAGCAGTACGCCAGCCAGATGTCGTCGCTCAAGCAGGATCTGAAAGCCATTCTGGGCAAGCCGGAATAAGCGCGATTCTGTTAGCTCTGCCGGAAAAGAGACCGGCAATAAAAAACCCCGCCGAGGCGGGGTTTTTTTATGACTGATGGACTTAAGCCTGTGGCTGAGTCACAACGTCTTTGATGCCTTTAACTTCGATTTCTACGCGACGGTCTGGCGCCAGGCAGTCGATCAGGGCATTACGGCCTTTCACGCTGTCACAGGTGCTGCCGGTGACTGGGTTAGATTTACCCTCGCCACGTGCAGAGATCTTGTTAGCAGGGATGCCTTTAGAAACGAGGTAGTCAACAACAGACTGTGCACGCTTCTCAGACAGCTTCTGGTTGTACTGCTCTGAACCGATACGGTCAGTGTAGCCCAGAACAACAACAGAACCATCTTTAGGATCCAGATTGCTCAGCTGGGTGTACAGCTGATCCAGAGCCTGCTGGCCTTCTGGCTTCAGGGTGTTTTTGTTGAAGTTGAACAGCACGTCAGACTTCAGAGTGAAACGCTTGGTTTCAACAACTGGAGCTGGAGCTGGTGCTGGAGCAACAACTGGAGCAGCTGCTTCATCCTGACCGAAGCGGTAAGAAACGCCAACGCTCAGCATGGAGTTATCAGGACGCGCACCAACGGTACCTGCGTCACCGATGTTGTTAACCCACTGGTAGTCCAGACGGGTTGCCCAGTTTTTGGTCACTGCGTATTCAACACCAACCGCGGCCAGTGGAGAAAACACCGGTGTCGTGGTCGCTGATGCGATCGCCGCCAACAACCTGCTGAGTGGAGTCAGCACGCCATACCATGCCACCCAGACGGGTGTACACGTCCAGATCGTCCATTACTGGGTAGCTTAATTTAGCTGCCAGCTGAACGCCCTGTGCTTTGAATGCGCCGTTAACCTGGTCGCCTTTGTTAGGCATACGGCCTAACCAGTCATAACCCAGCTCGAAGCCCAGGTATGGGTTCGCCTGATAACCCATGAATGCACCAGCACCAAGCTGGCTTTCATGAGATGGGCCGTCGTTATCTTGGTAACCGTTACCGTAGTAACCTTTGTCATGGTACTGAGACCAGCCCAGTTTAGCACCGGTGTACCAGGTGTCATCTTTAGGGGCGGCCTGCGCTACGGTAGCGAAGCCAGCCAGTGCCACTGCAATTGCGATAGCTGTCTTTTTCATTTTTGCGCCTCGTTATCATCCAAATAGGCAATGAGCTTTAAGTTAGCTCTTTGGTTTAATCCTTCGCCGGGTTGTGTAGCTCGATTATGACTCTTCCAAAAAAAGGAGGTTATTGAGCACCCTGGCGAGCTAAAGTCTACAACGTACCAGCAAACTTACAAGTATGATGTGACGGTGCTCAGCAAAAAAACAGGGTTTCATACACATTTTTTAACATTTGAGGGTGAATTCTTTGCTGAAAAAAGGGTCTGTGAACGCAGCTAAACCATTGTCTAGCCGCGTCATAACATAATCAGCGGGTTAAAGCGGGGCAGGGAAAGAAAAAACCTGAGAAAAATCTCAATTTTACTTAATGATACAAACTAGAGTGAATTTTTATTCCATTTAACGGTCTGGATGGAAGATAAGAGGTCTCTTCCGGGCGCATAATCAGTCCGAGAGCTTGTCCAGAATCCGCTGCTTGCTGCAAACGTAGACGATCCGTTTCTGATACTTCCTCTTCCAGCCATCCCAAAACCACGCTGTAATTTCCCGTGCTCAACGCTTTGATCATCGCTTCAACGGTGGTGATGGTGGTGGAGTGAGGGGACTGCATCACTTTATCCAGCGGTAACCCGGAGCGCTGAAGCCAGTCGCGGCTCAGTTTTTTGCTGCGGCGTGAGCCACAGCTGCCAGCGCGACTGCGTACCTAACTGTTGCAACAACGGCAGCAGCAGTCGCTGAGTCATACCAGATTGATTCTCACTGTAAGTCAGTTCGCTGATCAGACCATTACCGCAGGCAGCTGCGGATGAAGGAACGTGCAGGGCACGAGTAACAGATTGAGATTTCAGGGAATGAGTACGCATGGTGTCTTCGCTCACAGGTGACTGTATGGATATACAGTATATCCACAGTGAGCAAAGAATCAACCTTAATCTTGCTTGTGCAACAGCGCTTGTAATGATGGAACCAGCCATCACCCGCATGGGCAAACGCCGTAACCCGCACGAACTGTTTACCCGCGCCAATCCCGCAGAGAGAAGATCTTCCCCGCCCGCCTCACTCTGCGCCTGAACATACACAGGCTGCAGAATACTACTGCGCTAATTTATCTGCTGACATGTTATTAAATTCATCTGCAAGCTGCGGGGTTTAATAAAGCGAAATTATTATTCTGCCTGTTAACGCCTGGCTTGGCCGGTTAGGTAAAAATAAATTTTATTGACACTCTATTCCTGGATATCAAACGTTAGTGGGATTGAGTCAATTGATAATAATTAAATGTTATTGTGCTGCGATCAATAACTGACATGGTGATTTTTATGGAAAGGCTCCTCGCGGCGTTCATCCGGCATCTCCGCCGTGTCTGCAATAGAAACATGGGTATTCAGCAGCTTGTGATGCATAACATCGGCACTGGCCGTTTTGAAATCCCCTCCCTGTGCGATGGCAGTAGCGGAAACCAGCAGGAAAAAACCGGCTACTAAAGGCGCGCTTATTTTCATCTGTTATTCTCCAAAATTTCTCGGAACTTATTCTGGCGCTACTTTGCCTGCTCTTTTGTCATGATTTGTCATAGTAGATTAAATCTTATCCTTGAGCTGTGTGGAATCTATTCTGCTGTCACGGGTGCAGGGCGGCGCAGGCGTGTTTCTACTGCAATACTCCACCACGGGAAACAGCAGGAAATAGTTATGCGAAAATTAAGAGGGTAATTTCTGCTGCCACGCCTTGAACCGGTTTTTTTCACCATCGGCTAATCCCTAAAGCCGGGGGCGATTCTGAAAGCGCGTTGCCCAGCACGGCCATCCCTGGCCGCGTGCCGAGGCCCGCAGGGAGCGTCTTTTGCTGTTCCGGCGTGCTCAGGCCGGGCTCAGATCGGTTTGCGGACGTTTAGCGATGGAAGTCATTTGTGGGATACCTCAGGGATTGCCTCCCCGCAGCAAATCGACCTCTCCTGGTTTTTTATTTTTTCGTTACGTCTCGCAAATCCTTTAGGTAAAACGTGGGAACTGAATTTATTCATTGAACACCTAATTGAGATTGAATACTTTCTAATGCGTTGATTTAAGGACGATAGTTAGAAAAATCTTAAATGTACAGGGAGAGATCATGACTAGCTCAAAACGTAAAATTGAAGAGGCAAAACAGCGTCTGCAGCTGCTGGGGGAAGTTGAATCGCGCACTCAGTTTGGCGGATATTGCCTAACGGTGGAGAAAACCGTTTTTTGCGGTCGTCGCTGACGGCGAGCTTTATCTGCGAGCCTGTGAGCAAGTGCGGCCCTATATTGTCGAACGCAAAATGGAGCCGCTAAACCTGAAAAAGCGCGGCGTGCCGGTGGCCCTTCACTATTATCGCGTTGACAGTGATTTATGGTCAGACAACGATCAGCTGGTGGCGCTTTCCCGCCTTTGCCTGCTGGGGGCCAGGACGCAGCAGTTAGAAAAACAGAAAAAGCGGCGGCTTAAGGACCTGCCCAATTTGGGGGTTCGAATGGAGATGCTGCTGCACCAGGTGGGAATTAACAACATCGAGACGCTAAAACAGAAGGGCGCGAAGCGGAGCTGGCTGCTGCTACGCACCTGCAACAGCAACCTCGGTTTAACCGTGCTCTACGCGCTGCAGGGGGCGATTGTTGGTCGCCATTACGAAGCTCTGCCGCAGGAGATGAAAGAAGAGCTGCGCATGTGGTTCCATCGCAATGCGCAGCGGGAAGCGAAAAGAGCGCGCGAACGTAACCAGGGGTTACGCTAGCCGCGCTGCGCGATCTGTTTTTTCAGCCGGGCAATTTCTGGTAAAAGAGCCACCAGCAGGCCAACCTGCTGAAGAACCAGTGGCTCTTTCGTTGTCGTATCGGCTTCACTATGCTGAATGCGCTGCGCCAGACTATCCATCATCCGCTGAGCCTTATCCTCTTCCACAACCTCAATGTGCAGCACATCATCGACGTAACAGACGGCGTCATCCATCAGCTGCAGCATCTCGTCACTCTCCAGCTTTTCACGGTGCGCACCGAGCGCTGATATGTAGCTGAGGAAAGAGTGATTCAGGCAGAGCAGGCGAAAAGCCGCTTCACGCAGCGTGCGGTCGGCTTTGTTTTCTACCGAAAGATTAGACACCACTGAAGCCAGCTCCGCATCACCATTGTGAGCATCACGACGGGCAACGCGATACTCCAGCCGATTGTCCTTACCCTGATGGTACTGCACGAGAATCGCATCCAGATATCGGCAGTTGGCGTTCAGGGTGCGCTCTGCCACGGCAGGAAGCCGGCGGAAGCGCCAGTCAGGCCAGATAAATGCCACGGCCAGCCAGGCAATGCCACAGCCAATCAGGGTATCGACAATACGCGGGATCGCCACTTCAAACCCTTCACCCAGCAGATTGAAACAGAGCAGAACCAGCAGGGTGATAAACATCGTGGCGTGGGCGTACTGCACGTTGCGGAAGGCAAAGAACAGCACCCCGGTGACCACCATCAGAATCAGCTGCCCCTCAACTGACGGTACCAGCCACAGCAGCGGCAGCCCCAGAACAATGCCCGCAAGGGTGCCGATAATGCGCAGCGCGAGGCGGCGGCGGGTAGCGTTGTAATTGGGCTGGCAGACAAACAGGCTGGTCAGCAAAATCCAGTAGCCGTGTTGTAAACCGGTCAGCTGGATAAAGGCATACCCGGTACACAGCAGCAGGGAAAGGCGCACCGCGTGACGAAAAAGCGGAGACTCCGGGCTCATATGGCGGCTAAGCCGCAGGCGGATATCGCTCCAGCCGGTCAGCCCCTCACTGGAGAGCGTCTGGTCATGCTGTGGCCCGCTCTCTGCCAGCGCCTGTTCCGATTCAATGGTCGCCAGCTGCGCATCAATTGCCTTCAGGTTGTTCAGCAGATAGTGCATTGCTTTCACCTCTGCGCTGGCGGGCTGCTGTATCTCCAGGCGCTGCAGCGCGCTGTTGAGATTGGTAAACACTCGCTCGAAATGGGCAGCGTGCAGATACTTTTCCCGCAGCAGAATCGCACTGGAAAGTGTCTGACAGGCCTGCGCCTGCAGCGTCAGCAGGCGCTGGAAGCGAAACAGAATATCGCTGGAGCCCCAGGCTTTGCGCAGAGCGTGATACTGCACGTGTGACGAACTGGCCCGCTCGTGAATATCCTGAGCGACAAAATAGTAGTGCAGGGTGCGCCGGGTGCCGCGCTGGCCACGGTCGCCGCGCAGACGTGACTGTATAGAGGCTTTTGCCTGATTCAGCAGCGTCACCAGCTGGCTGTTGGCCATGGCAACGCCGACCAGCGTCTGGTGATCGTCGTCTTCAATATCCGGGTCGAACAGGTTCGCTTTGGCTTCAAGATAGCGCGCCAGCTGGGCATAGCAGCGCGATATACTCTCCTGCAGCGGGCGGATGGGGAACAGCAGATGCCCGGCCAGCGTCAGCAGGTTATACCAAACAGCCCCCAGCAGCAGCAGGGCAGGCTGCAGATACCACTGGGCAAACAGGTTGATCCCCAGCATGGTATAGATGGCGATCAGCAGTGCACCGAAGGCGATGGTGGCATAGCGTGGCCCCAGCGCGCCCAGCAGGATAAAGCCCCAGCTAGATACTGCCAGCCCGACGATAAACAGCCATGGATGAGGAAACAGCAGCTCAACGGAAACCGAGGCGATACAGAAACAGACCAGCGTGATCAGCAGGTTGCGCAGGCGTCCGCTCAGGCGATCGTCGAGGTCAGCGAGTGCGGCGGCGACCACGCCCAGCGTAAGCGGAATCGTCCAGGCGATCTGATGCAGCCACCAGGGAACGGCCGCCGTTCCCGCCAGTGCCAGCGTGATGCGGATATTGTAGAGCCAGCTGCTGTTAAAAGCCTGACGCCGCAGGCTGCTGAACAGGGATCTCTTCATCGAAACGGTTATTTAAAGCGTGCGCGCGCATTGGCTTCACGCGCGGCCTGAGCGACTTCCACTGAGACCACCCGGCGCCCGACCGGCCACAGGGCAATGGCGGCAATTTTGAAGTTAGCAATACCGACCGGAATGCCGATCAGCGTAATGCACTGGGCAATACCGATGCAGATATGTGAGATACACAGCCACCAGCCGAAAAAGACCAACCAGACCACGTTCAGCAGCGTTCCACCGGTATTCAGCAGCGCATTCTTACCGCCCGGGTTTAACTCATCAACGTGCATCGCCTCGTTGCCAAAAGGCACCAGCGACAGTTTGGTGATCTCCCAACATGAGCGGGTCAACGGCAGCGTGAAGATGAAAATAATGCTGACCAGCGTCGCGACCAGCCAGGCGAGGGTAGTAAAGAAACCTCCCAGCACAAAATTCAGGATATTTAATACGGTGCGCATAAACGGGTTTCCCTCTTGCGATAGCAATCATCAACGGACAATTCCTTGATTGTAACGCGTTTTAGCGCTGGAGCGGTACAGCACGGACAGTTAAACTGTCAGATATAGAAAATAACCGCAGCCAGGGTCACCGGAATGGAATTGAAAGCAACATCGCTGGGCAAACATCTGGCACAACATCCTTATAATCGCGTGCGGCTGCTGAGCGCAGGCGTTGAGGTCAGCGGTGAAAAGCATGAATACCTGATCCCGTTTAACCAGCTACTGTCGATCAAATGCAAACGCGGCCTGGTATGGGGCGAGCTGGAATTCACGCTGCCGGATAACAAAGTGGTGCGCCTGCACGGCACGGAATGGAGTGAAACCCAGCGCTTTTATCACTATCTCAATCTGGCCTGGCAGCAGTGGAGCAGCGAGATGAGCGAGGTCTGCGCCGAGGTGCTTAGCGCGCAGGAACAGCAGATCCGTCAGGCAGAACAGCAGGATAAATGGCTGAAGCGCAGCGATATCGCCGCGTGGCAGCAGGCGATTCACAAAGCTTTTGCGGCGGTGCCTCTGCCCGTTGAGCGGCTTGACGAGTTTGATAACTGCCGGGCAGCGTATCGCTACTGTCGCCAGTGGCTGAGCGATAACGATGGGCAGCGCGTGCAGCGTAATAATCAGTGGACCGAGCGTATGCTGGTGCAGCATGCTGATTTTTTCAACCAGGTGGAAACCTCTCCGCTCAACCCTTCGCAGGCCCGCTCCGTGGTTAATGGCGAAGATGCAGTGCTGGTACTGGCGGGGGCCGGCAGCGGTAAAACCTCCGTGCTGGTGGCTCGGGCCGGCTGGCTGATGATGCGTAAGCAGGCCAGCGCGGGTCAAATCCTGCTGCTGGCGTTTGGCCGCAAGGCCGCCGAGGAGATGAACGACCGCATTCGCGCCCGTCTGCACAGCGAAGAGATTCAGGCGCGCACCTTCCACTCGCTGGCGCTGAATATTATCCAGCAGGGCAGCAACAAAGCGCCGACCATCAGCAAACTGGAAACCGATAATGCCACGCGGCAGTCGCTGTTAATTGACGTCTGGCGTCAGCAGTGCAGCGAGAAAAAAGCCCATGCCAACGGCTGGCGGCAGTGGCTGACCGAAGAGCTGGAGTGGGAGCTGGAAGAGGGCAGTTTCTGGCAGGATGACCGCCTGGCGAAACGGCTGGCAAGCCGCCTTGAACGCTGGCTGGGGCTGATGCGCATGCACGGCGGGGCGCAGGCGGCGATGATCGACAGTGCCCCGGAAGAGGTGCGGGAACTGTTCAGCAAGCGGGTGAAATTAATGGCGCCGCTGATGAAGGCGTGGAAAAGCGCGTTAAAAGAGGAAGGGCGGTCGATTTCGCCGGGCTGATCCATCAGGCGGTCAATATTCTCGATAAAGGGCGTTTTATCAGCCCGTGGAAGCATATTCTGGTCGACGAATTCCAGGATATCTCCCCCCAGCGAGCGGCACTGCTGGCAGCCCTGCGCCGGCAGAATAAGCAGACCACGCTATTTGCCGTCGGGGATGACTGGCAGGCAATTTATCGTTTCAGCGGGGCGGAGATGACCCTGACCACCGCCTTCCACCACCACTTCGGCGAAGGTGACCGCTGCGTGCTGGATACCACCTACCGCTTTAATGAGCGCATCGGTGAAATCGCCAATGGCTTTATCCAGAGCAACCCGCATCAGCTGAAGAAACCGCTCAACAGCCTGAGCAAAGGCAATAAAAAAGCCGTCTCGCTGCTGCCGCAAACGCAGCTGGAAGCGCTGCTGAACAAAATGAGCGGCTATGCCAAAGCGGATGAGCGCATTCTGGTGCTGGCGCGTTATCACTATTTGCGCCCGGAAGAGCTGGAAAAAGCGCGCACCCGCTGGCCGAAACTCAACATCGATTTTATGACTATTCACGCCAGCAAAGGTCAGCAGGCAGATTATGTCATTCTGCTGGGGCTGGAAGAAGGTAAAGAGGGCTTCCCGGCCGCGGCCAGAGAATCAGTCATGGAAGACGCGCTGCTGCCCGCTGAGGAAGACTTTCCCGATGCGGAGGAGCGCAGGCTGGCCTATGTGGCGATGACGCGGGCGAAACAGCAGGTCTGGCTGCTGTACGATCGGGAAAATCCGTCGGTGTTTGTGGCTGAGCTGAGCCGTCAGGGCGTGCCGTTACTGCGCAAGCCCTGACCAAATAGCCGCGCCGGAGCTATTTCAGGCGCTGCTGCAGATAACGTTCGTAATCCGGGATCAGGATCTCCACCGGCTGGGCGAAAAGCGGCGAGTGGATAATAAAATCAGCAGTAGCACGGTTAGTGGCGACCGGGATATTCCACACGGTTGCCAGGCGCAGCAGCGCTTTCACATCAGGATCGTGCGGCACCGCATTGAGCGGGTCCCAGAAGAAGATCAATACATCAATCTTCCCTTCAGAAATCAGCGCCCCGACCTGCTGGTCGCCGCCCATCGGGCCGCTCAGCATCGCCGTGACCGGCAGGCCGGTCGCGCGCTGCACCAGATTGCCGGTCGTTCCGGTGGCATACAGCGTGTGGTGCTGCAGCTGCTCTTTATGGGTATCCACCCACTGCATCAGGGCATTTTTACAGTGGTCATGAGCCACCAGCGCAATATGTTTTTGCGGCTGGAGAGTACGGGTTGTCTGATCCATTCAGGTATCCTGGTCGGGTGGGACGGGCAAAATCGGGTCAACAGAGGGCTGAGTGTAGCGCTGAGATTAATCTGCGATCAACTGGTATGCAGGGCTTTCATCAGCAGCACAAAGCGCTGGCGGGTGGCGGAGTCAACCTGGTGATACCACAGGCGTAGCATGCGCTCGGCCGGATGATGGCTGAAGGCGATATCCGGCATTTGCCCGGATGCCATGGCAGTCCGGCGCAGCGGCTGGGCAAAGCGCGGAACCGAGGCAATTTTGTCATCGAGGTTATACAGCACCATCGCCTGTTCTAAATCACCCTGCGCCTCACTCTGCAGGCGATCGCGCTTGCTCGCGATCTCGGCGCCATGCTCATCGAGCAGGACAAAGCGCGGGCTTTTATCAAAGTGCCTGCCGTCGCGCAGCGTCTGCAGGGCGGGAAGGGTGATAGTGACCGACTGCGCCTGAGTGGTGAAAGTGACGATTTGAGGAGCAGAAACCCAGTGGGTTGCCATAGGCGTTTGATTTTCCAGCGTGCGCTCAATGCGGAACAGCAACTGATGTTCCCCGCGCTCCAGTTCCAGGCCATCCGCGCCCTTCAGCAGCGAGCCGGAAATCTTATGTCCATCCAGTACCAGCAGATCAATATCCGGCGATAACTTCAGCGTGGTCGCCTGCACATGGGCAGCGAACAGCACTGTTATCAGTCCGATGATGACCCCGCGTAGCTTCATTGTTTCTCCGGCATGGTGAGTGATGGCTGGTCGTTGAATGTATCAAAGTCTTTCAGTATGACAGTATAGTAACATTTTAACATACTTATTCGTGCTATAAATCATGAAACGCAGCAGACGCTATTTTCCATGCGCTGACCAGGCCACAATTAGCGGCAGGCAGGTTAACCAGGTTAAGGGAGGCAACAATGAGTGATGAGACGATTGCACAAGTGCTGAAAACCACCAAAACTATTGCGCTGGTCGGGGCCAGTGACGATCCCTCGCGCCCCAGCTATGGCGTGATGGGCTATTTACTGGCGCAAGGTTATCAGGTTACGCCGGTCAGCCCGAAGCTGGCAGGGCAGACGCTGCAGGGGCAAAAGGTGTATGCCACGCTGGCAGATATTCCGCATCCGGTGGATATGGTCGATGTGTTTCGCAATGCACAGGCCGCATGGGGCGTGGCGCAGGAGGCGATAGCCATCGGTGCGAAGTCACTGTGGTTGCAGATTGGCGTTATCAACGAGCAGGCGGCCGTGCTGGCGAAAGAGGCGGGTTTGCAGGTGGTAATGGATCGCTGCCCGAAAATAGAGATCCCGCGCCTCGGCCTGACGAAGCAGGCATAAAAAACCCCGCAGCTGCGGGGTTTTATCAGTTTCTCAGGCGGGGAGCGGTCAACTGCTGGCGGATGGATGCCGCAAGCTCGTCCAGCGAGGAGTTATCCGGGTGTTCGCCGGGCAGTTCCCACGACAGCTGCGCTTCAGCCAGATAGGTTTGCACCGTCTGGCCATCATCATCTTCCATCACCACGTGATACCAGGGGGCTGAACGCATAGCATCGCTATCCACGACGTCATCAATGGCGGGTTCTTCCAGTGAATATTCCGGGTCGACATCCACCACTACACCGAGAAAACCGAGCAGCTGATGGCGTACCTGTTGTCCGATACCAAATTTGCTGGCAATCATTATTACCTCCTGAGAAATATTGCTCTTACCTGAAATGGGGGCGCGAGCAACGTTTTCAAGTCACAATACGCGGCAGGCAAAACCTTTCAAATACATCCCTTCAGGATAGCTGGTAATCACCGGGTGATCGGCGGCCTGGCGGAATTGCTCAATAAACTGCACGTCACGCCCCGCATCCACGGCAGCATCCGCGATAAGCTTCTGGAACAGATCGGTGGACATCAGGCCGGAGCAGGAGAAGGTCATCAGCATCCCGTTAGGGTTAAGCAGCTGCATGGCCAGCATATTGATATCTTTGTAGCCACGGCACGCGCCCATCAGCTGATTTTTATTCTCAACGAATTTTGGCGGGTCCATGATGATCAGATCAAACTTCTCGCCTTCATCACGGTAGCGACGCAGCAGCTTGAACACGTCATCGCGCAGGAACTGGGCCTTAGAGAGGTCCAGGCCGTTCAGCTCAACGTTCTGACGCGCCACGTCCAGCGCCGCCTGCGACGTATCTACGCTGATCACTTCAGCGCAGTTACCCATCAGTGCGGACACGGCAAAGCCCCGGTATATGAGAAGCAGTTCAGCACGCGGCGGCCTTCGGCATAGCGGCGCGTGGCCAGGCGGCTGTCGCGCTGGTCAAGGTAGTAACCGGTTTTGTGCCCGGTCTGGATATCGACCAGCAGCTTCATGCCGTGTTCAGTAATCGGCAGCAGTTCCGGTGGCATCTCCCCCAGCACTAAGCCCTGGGTCAGCTCCAGACCCTCTTTCTTGCGCACGCTGACGTCGGAGCGGTCATAAATGGCGCAGCCCGGATAGCAGGTCTGCAGCGCAGCGATCAGCGCGGCACGCTGATACTCTGCACCGGCGGACAGTAGCTGCAGCACGAGGAAGTTGCCGAAGCGGTCGATGGTCACCCCTGGCAGTCCATCAGACTCACCGGCGATAATACGGTAGCTGTCGAGATTATCACGCTGTGCCAGCCAGTCGCGCAGCTGCTGAGCGGCTTTCAGGCGGCGCACGAAGAAGTCGATATCAATCGATTCATCCGGCTGCCAGCTCCAGACGCGGGCGCGGATCTGTGATTCAGGCGACCAGGCGGCGCGCGCCAGCCATTTACCGCTGCTGTCGCAGACATCAATCGTTTCACCGGAGGAGGCTTTGCCCTCCATCCGGGCAACCGCGCCAGAGAAAACCCATGGATGGCGGCGAAGTAAGGACTTTTCACGTCCCTTGGCAAGAATTAATCGTACGGTCATGTTTTGCTATGCTTACTTTCAGAGAGTCAGGCGATATTGTCCGGTGCCGACCGTCAAAAAGCAATCGGTGATAGGCAGAGGAGGAGAAATGGCAACGATCTGTGTGCGCGTATGGGTTCATGGCAGGGTGCAGGGGGTAGGATTTCGCTACAGCACCCAGCGCGAAGCGAAGCAGCACGGGCTGAGCGGCTATGCTAAAAACCTGGATGACGGCAGTGTGGAGGTGCTGGCGTGCGGTGAACAGTCTGGAGTGGAAGCCCTGTTGGCATGGTTGAAAGCCGGAGGACCACGCAGCGCCAGAGTGGATAAGGTGCTAACTGAACCTCACCACCCCACGCATTTTCCGCAGGGTTTCAGCACCGCTTAGCTTTACAGGCACTTAGCCGGTTTGGGTAAACCGGCAATTTTGGTGGCCTGCTTTGCCGGACCTTTCGGGAACAGGCGGAAGAGATAACGGCTGTTGCCTTTCTCCTCGCCGTACTTCTGCGCCATCGCTTTTACCAGCATGCGCACCGCCGGGGAGGTATTAAACTCCAGATAAAATGCCCGCACGAAGCGCACCACTTCCCAGTGGGCCTCGCTCAGTTCGATGGACTCTTCTGCCGCCAGCGCCAGCGCCAGCGTCTCATTCCAGTCCGCAACTGATTTCAGATAGCCCTGCGCATCGCGCTCAATCTCTTTACCTTCAAACTGCACTCTCTTGCCCCACGCTATTTAACCGGCGCCCAGTTTAGCAAACTTTTAGCGGCAAAAAAAAAGCCCCGCGCTGCGGGGCTTGATGCCAACCGGTCGCGGCTTAGTTATTACGCGACATGCCGAGCAGGCTCAGCAGGCTGACGAAGATGTTATACAGCGACACATACAGGCTCACGGTGGCGCGAATATAGTTGGTTTCGCCGCCGTGAATGATGTTGCTGGTCTCCCACAGGATCGCACCGGCAGAGAACAGAACAAACAGCACGCTGATCGCCAGGTGCAGAGCAGGGATGTTGAGGAACAGGTTGGCGACAACAGCCACCAGCAGCACCACAAAGCCGGCCATCATCATGCCGGAAAGGAATGACATATCCTTGCGCGTGGTCAGCACATAGGCAGAACAGCAGAAGAACACCAGCGCGGTGCCGCCAAGTGCCAGGCCGATCACATCGCCCATGCCGGCAGACAGGAAGCTGTTTAGAATCGGGCCAAGGCTATAACCGAGGAAGCCAGTGAAGGCAAACGCCGCCAGGATGCCGGCCGGGCTGTTAGCCAGACGGTAGGTCAGGAACATCAGGCCGTAAAAACCGACCAGCATCAGGATCAGTCCCGGTGCCGGTAGGGCATATACGGTGCTCAGCGTGGCGGTGAGCGCGGAAAATGCCAGCGTCAGGCCGAGCAGGAAATAGGTGTTGCGCAGAACTTTGTGCGTGCTGAGCAGCGAGCTTTCACGTGTGCTTGAAACGATGCGATCCATAAAACACCTCTTCTGGGTCACTAAAAAATGGCGATGGTAATATAGCAGCGAGAATAAGGAGCACAGCGCAGCGGGGAAAGGCGTTTTACCCTTCTTTACGCGCTAAAACGCTGATTCCGTGAGCAGGCTGGTGATAATCTCAACAAACAGCTGTCGATTGACGTTTTTTCACGCGATTGAAACAAAAGCCACTTTACAAGCTCTACGGGGATGTTTATAGTGCGCCCCATTGTGGAAGCGTGGCCGAGTGGCTGAAGGCACCGGTCTTGAAAACCGGCGACGGGAAACCGTTCTAGAGTTCGAATCTCTACGCTTCCACCACCAAATTCAAACGGGTTAGCGAAAGCTAGCCCGTTTTGCTATGCGCGCAATAAACAGGCCGACCCACGCCTCTCTCTGCTGCTTTCTTATCCATTTTGCTACGCGTTGCTGGTTTTTGCGGCAAACGAACACAAATGCTCACAAAATCAACAAAATAGATAAAAATAGTCTTGGCAAATGCGCAAGCACCCCCTATACTGCGCCCCATCAGTTAGCGAGACACGTCTCAACAGCTGGTACGTGTGGAAGCGTGGCCGAGTGGCTGAAGGCACCGGTCTTGAAAACCGGCGACGGGAAACCGTTCTAGAGTTCGAATCTCTACGCTTCCACCATCAAATTCAGAACCCCGGGCTTAAAAGTCCGGGGTTTTTTGTTTAGCGCATTCCAGCCAGTCCGTGCTCCACGGTGGCCAGATAGATGCAGAAGTAATCTTTAACCATCTCGATAAACGTTGGTGACAACGTCAGGTCATTGGCACCCTCTTCGATCTTCAGCAAGCCAATCTCTTCAGCGGCCTGCAGGCAGCGCCGGATATGCGAGCGGGAAACGCCGCAGCAGAATGCCGATTTCAAATATTGAACTTGATGGTCAGGCTCTGCTGCTTAATGGTTTCCAGATAAAGATTAAACATCATCATATGCCCGCCGTCGCGGCTGAGAAACTCAGCGCTGCCGGGCACCATATCGTGGATAAAGAGACGGTTAAGCGTGATCTCCGCATAAGTGCGGAAAAATTCAGGCACGAAATTTTTGTGCTGCTGATAAAATTCAAGGTCAAAAGAGTCGGTCAGCATCGCGCAGGGGATAATCATGGTGTTGATCATACGCTGCGTTTCTGCCAGCGCCTTCGGCGTTGGCTTATAATTCAGTTTGCGCTTATCTTCACTGTCGCGATAAACCTCCAGTCTTCCTCCCACCCGCAGAAAAAGCAGGAATGAATCCAGAGAGTTACTGCTGAAAAGATCGTTACTGATACAAAAGCGTTTTACATCTTTAAAGGTACTGCTTTTACGAATGTAGTAGATGCCGAGTATTGCCGATCCGACAATAAATCGATTCGCTTTAAATAGCGTTTTGAAGTAAAGCGGATTAGTTAAGTACAGCTTAAGTAAAAGCTCATAATGACACTGGATCGCGTCATTGAGTTCCCCTCGTGCTTTGTACTCTTCAGCTTTGCATTTTAGCTTTTTTTCTAATTCTGGCTTCTTTTTGCTTATAAAAGGCATATATCACTTTCTTAGTTATATTATCTTCCGTGGTGTAAGAATTATCTTATTTTGCTATTTCGACTCTGTCAACCGAAGTGGGGTTTTTTTACTTATTTTAACATGACTAAGTGTTAATAGTAGTCGTAAAACATTTGTATTACATGCACTTAAGTTGCGTAAGATCTTTCTTAATTGCCAATATTTCTGGCTGGGTAATCTTAGGCCTTCGTAACATATTGTTTTGATCTGATTTAAATTAACAACAAAATGGACAGTGACTTGGGTAGTGGACTGATTAGTATTGCCTCGCTTTTAAAGGAATACCGGGGATGAGGTGGTCGATTATTGTAATTAATAACCGACGGCACTTTCATGACGAGGCTCATTCTTTCAGTTAAATATCAGTCAAGGACAATTAAATGGAAATCAAAAAAATCACCGCTGTTGCACTGTTCGCTTTGGCCACTACTGGCGTCGCTCATGCAGCCGATCAGGGCAACGGTAAAGTCACCTTTTACGGTTCAATCGTCAATGCTCCCTGCTCAATCGCACCAGGTGTGGACGATCAAAAAATTCCATTGGGTCAGGTCTCTAATTCGGACCTGGCGAACGGTGGCGAGCAGAAAGCCGTCGACTTCACCATCGATCTGCAGAACTGTGACGATGCAACCAAGCACACGGTAACCGCGACCTTCACCGGTATGGCGGGCGTTGATGGCCGTCTCGGTATCACCGGGGAAGCGAAAGGCGCCAGTATTTTACTGCGCGACGGCAGCGGTAAGAAAATCGAGCTGGGCACGCCAACCACCGCGCAGACGTTAAACGGTAACGCGAACACGCTGCAGTTTACCGCCGCCCTGAAGGGTGATGGCACCAAAGATGCGCCAGTTGAGATTGGCACCGGTGCATTTACAGCAGTTACTAACTTTACACTGGCCTATCAGTAATTCACCTCCGCCAGATAAATAACAGAGCGCCTGTAATAGCAGGCGCTATTTATCGCCCGTTGAGCATCAACCAGTGACGATTTGTGGGACCATGGGAAAAATGACCTTTACAATCAAATCGCCAGCATTCCTGGTTATTTCCATTTTTCTGGCGCTAAGTTCAACTTTGAATAGGGTTCATGCTGAAGATATTCAGTTTAACACCGATCTTTTAGACGTCGACGATCGTAATAATATTGACGTCACTAATTTTGCGCGCAAAGGCTACATTATGCCTGGCCGCTATACCCTTAATGTCCGGCTGAACGGTGACGCACTGGGCGACCGCAGCGTGGATTTTTACACCCCAAAAGAGCATCCCGATGAGAGCCTTCCCTGCCTGACACCGCAGCTGGTGGATGAACTGGGTCTGAAATCGGCGGCGACCGATGCCCTTAAATGGTGGCACGGCGGTGAATGTCTGGCAACCAGCAGCCTGGCAGGAACGCTGGTGCGCGGCGAGCTGGCTAACTCGACGCTGTCGATCAGTATGCCGCAGGAGTTTTTGCAGTATCAGTCCGCCAACTGGGACCCGCCCTCGCGCTGGGATAACGGCATTCCGGGCTGCTGTTTGACTACAACTTCAATACCCAGGCGCGCTTTAACGCCCACTCCGGCGACCAGCGCAGCCTGAGCGGCTCCGGTGTCGCGGGTGCCAATGCCGGCCCCTGGCGTTTGCGTGCTGACTGGCAGGGGCGGCGCGACAGCCAGCGTGGTGAAACGCGCAGCAGCTTTGACTGGACGCGCTATTACGCCTACCGCGCGCTGCCGCAGCTGGGGGCCAAGCTGACGCTGGGCGAGGATTATCTGGTCTCCGATATTTTTGACAGCTTTCGCTTTGCTGGCGCCAGCGTGGTAACCGACAGCAATATGCTGCCGCCCAACCTGCGCGGTTATGCACCGGAAGTGACGGGCGTCGCCCGTACCAATGCCCGCGTGGTGGTGATGCATCAGGGCCGCGTGCTCTATCAGTCCCAGGTCGCTGCCGGACCATTTCGCATTCAGGATATTGATGATTCAGTGATTGGCGAACTGGATGTGCGGGTGGAGGAAGAAGACGGCACGGTGCAGACCTTCACGCTCAATACCGCCACGGTGCCTTATCTGACGCGCCCGGGACAGGTACGCTACAAAATGGCGCTGGGCCGACCGGTAAACTGGCAGCACGCGGCCAACGGACCGGAATTTGCCAGCGCGGAGTTCTCGTGGGGAGTCAACAACGGCTGGTCGCTGTACGGCGGCGCAATTGGCAGCGATAAATACCAGGCGCTGGCCGGCGGTATCGGTCGCGATCTGCTGGCATTTGGCGCGATGTCGTTTGACGTCACGCACTCAATGGCGCAGCTGGCGACGGGGGAGTCGCGCGCGGGAAATTCCTATCGCCTGAGCTACTCAAAGCGTTTTGATGATTACGGCAGCCAGGTGACCTTTGCCGGTTATCGCTTCTCTGAAAGCCAGTTTATGACCATGGACGAGTTCCTGGATGCGCAATCGCAGCGGGACCGCACCAGCAACAGCCGCGAGATGTATATGGTAACCCTGGCACAGGATATCCGCCCGCTGGCCGCCAGCGTGCAGCTGAGCTATAACCGGCAAACCTGGTGGGACAAGCCCGATACGGAACGTTTTAGCCTGGCCATGTCACGCTATTTTGATCTGATGGAGTGGCGCAATCTCAGCCTTTCGCTCTCCGCCTGGCGCAACCGGGATAATCAGAGCAGTGACAAAGGGCTCTATTTATCGCTCTCGCTACCTTTTGGCGACAATAAGACCATCAGCTACAGCGGTTCAACCGGGCGTGATAACAACACTCAGCAGGTCAATTATTATCAGCGGCTGAATAATAGCGACAGCTATAGCCTGAGCGCCGGCAGCAGTAATAACAGTGCTGCGATGGCGGGATATTACATTCATGAAGGTAATGCCGGCCAGATGACCGCCAGTGCCAATATTCAGCCGGGGTAATTATCAGGCGTTTGGCGCCACGATGAAAGGGGGCATAAGTGCCACAACTGAGGGCATGGCGCTACACCGCCAGAATAGTCCTGGCGGCACGCGCTTATTACTGGATACCGACGGCGTGGCGGATATTCCGGTGAAATCAACTTCAGGCACGGCCCGCAGTAATCGCTTTGGCAAAATGGTTATTTCCGATGTCAGCAGCTATTACCGCAACCAGGTAGGCATTGATATTAACCGATTACCTGAAAATGCCGAAGTCACCTCCTCAATGGTGCGGGTAACCCTGACCGAGGGGGCCATCGGCTACCGGCACTTTTCCGTGCTGGCAGGGCAGAAGGCTATGGCGGTTATCCGCCTGGCTGATGGGAGCTTTCCGCCTTTTGGTGCGCAGGTATTTAACGCGCGCCAGCAGGAAGTGGGGCTGGTCGCTGATGGTGGCAGTGTGTACCTCAGCGGGCTGCAGTCCGGGCAACAGATGTCAGTGCACTGGGATGGAAAAACGCAGTGCACGCTGACGCTACCGCAGCTGGATTCAGCATCGCTGGCGAACCTGCTGCTGCCTTGCTTCAAAGCCGTAGCTAAAAACACCGAACTTTCGCAGGCTGCAAAATAAAGGAACAGTAAATGAAATCATTAATCAAGCCGGCTGCGCTAAAAACCATCGCGGCCACCACTCTGTTTATCTCCTCATTCTCATGGGGCGCTATCGCACTGGACCGCACGCGCATTATTATGGATGCCGATAATCCCTCCGTCAGCCTGACTGTCACCAATGAGAGTCAGCGTTTACCCTATCTGGCGCAGGGGTGGCTGGAAAACGAGCATGGAGAGAAAATAACCACGCCCTTAACTGTCTTGCCACCGGTTCAGCGCATTGAGCCGGGCGAAAAAAGCCAGGTTAAAATCCAGTCGCTTCCCAGCGCTAATTTACTGGCGCAGGATAAAGAGACACTTTTTTATTTCAATCTGCGCGAGATCCCACCGCGCGCCGATAAGCCGAATACTTTGCAAGTGGCGCTGCAAACCAAAATAAAGCTGTTTTACCGCCCGGCATCGCTGCAGCTGTCACCAGGTGCCTATGCCAATCCGGTACAGCTGCAGGTCAGACTGACGCGCGTTGGCGATGATTACCGTATTGAAAATCCGACGGGATACTACATCACCTTCGTCGGAGCCAGCCGCCATGAGGGGGAAGAGTCGGTCCGCGGGTTTGCGCCGCTGATGGTCGGCCCGCGGCAGAATGTGATGCTGGGCGGCAGCGCGGCCGCGCTGGGAGATGCCCCGGTGCTGCAGTACGTTAATGATTTTGGCGGACGCGTCGCGCTGCACTTCCGTTGTCAGGCGGGCAGCTGCAGGGCAGTGGCTAAATCATGAGGCGGGCACTGGTTCTGCTGCTGGTACTGCTGCTGCCGATGAAAGCGCTGGCATTTGCCTGTATTGATAAGCGTGATGGTAAACCGTTTAACGCCGTGGGGCAGCGCAATATTGACATCACCGTCAATCTGTCACCAGAGATTATTATTGGCGACGTGGTGGTGTTTGATCTCGCCAATTACTTTACCTGTAAAAATGAGCTTCCCAACAGTTACGTCGACTATATGCGCCTTAACTCGGGGACCTATCAAACTTCGCTGGATGAGTCATTCAGCAGCGGACTGGAGGTTAACGGCACCCGCTATCTTAATCCGATCAACTCGCCGATTACCGTATTCGAGCTGCGCGACGGCAACTGGCACGATCTGCAGGTAAAAGCCTTTTACCAGTTAAAGAACAGCCCGGGGCGCGGCGTGTTTATCAAGGCCGGGACGGTGGTCGCCAGCATGCAGATGTACAAATGGAGTGCGCCAGCGGGCGGGGTGTTTACCGCCAACTGGCGCATTCTTGCCGCCAACGATGCCTATTACACCGCCGGCACCTGCGAGATCAACAACAGCCAGGACATTAATATCGATTTTGGCTTTGTCGCCCGCAATCAGCTGACGCAAAGCGCCAGTCTCAGTCCGTTCAGGCAGCAGGTGAATATTCCCTATCGGTGTAAAGACACCAGTGACTGGGCGGTGAAGCTGACGCTGTCGGCGGATGCCAGCAGCTTCTCCTCGCAGGCAATCAAAACCACCAACCCCGATTTGGGGGTAGAGCTGTACCACAACGGCCAGCTGATCAAGCCTTTCGACAGCATCAATAGCCGTATCGTAAACGGTATCGGCAGCGACGATTTCACCTTTGCTCTGGTGAGGTCGGGCAATGCTCAGGTGGCGACCGGCGAGTTTAACGCCACCGCGATATTAGTGATGAGCCTGCAGTAGGGCCGGAACGCTGGAACAAGGATGCACTATGACCGACCGTGCTTATATTACCGTCATGATGTTGGACAGTGACCGCTATTTTCAGGAGGGCGTAGTGCAGGTGCTGAAGAATCAGCTGCCGCACACGGTGGTCAGGCACAGCGCACAACTTCAGGGCAACGTCGATCTGCTGATCGCCGGGTGTGACGCGGTTTCGCTCTGTGCCGCGCAGCATTTCGCCGCAAGCATGTCGCCGCACGGCCAGCTGATCACCATCACCGATACCGCGCAACAGCGCTGGCAGTCGTTACCGCCCCTGCTGCAGGCCTGCCCGCAGTGGCTGTTGCATCGTCGCCAGTCGGAGGCCCAGCTGGCAGCGCTTTTGCGCCGGGTTATGCCGCCCGATACCCGGCTTATCATGATAGTCGACCCGCGTGCGCACAGTGAAGAGAAGCTGACGCCGCGGGAAAAAACGCTGATTGAACTGCTGCGCGTTAATGCGACACCGCACCAGATAGCAAGGTGTATGGCGCTGCATCCGAAAACGGTCAGCACCTATAAACGGTCGGTAATGCACAAGCTGGGGATGCAGAAGAATCTGGAGCTGTATCACTGGTTACTTTATTCATAAGGATGCAAATCATGAGCGGATACAGGCAGTGGCTGTGGGCCATCATGCTGGCGGCGAGCGGCGCCGTGGCGGCGGATAACAGTAATGGGTTCGGTAAAATTAATATGCGCGGGGTGGTGATCGATGCGCCCTGTTCGCTTGCACCGGAGTCGGCCAGCCTGGAAGTGGACTTCGGCCAGCTGAGCAGCGCCGCGCTGCGTAACGGGCGTGAATCTCAATCCGAAGAGTTCGTGCTCATTTTGCAACGCTGTTCCAGCATGCTGAAAAATCAGGTACGCGTCACCTTTCAGGGGACCGCCTATTCAGACGGCCTGTTTGCAGTCGGCAGCGGCAACGAATCGATCGGACTGGTGCTGCGCGACCGTAATGGGCAATCGGTATTAAATAACCAGCCGGTTGCCTGGCAGCGCATTAATGATGGCGATAATAAGCTGGTTTTTTCTGCGGCAGTGAAAGGGCGCGCGGCCACCATCGATACGGGGAATTTTCAGGCCCAGGTATTATTCCTGGTTGAGTACAACTGAAGCTGAATAAAAGCGCTGATCACCGTGCTTAACGTCTTCTGTTTTGCCCGACATCCTGCTATTTCTTGCGAGGTGGTGATGATTAGAGCATTCCTAAAAACATCCTGTTTCTTTTCAATCCCCTGAAGCCACTAAACCGCCGGGGTCAGAGTCTGCTATATTCTCAATATCAATGACTAAACCAGTCTCTGGCCTTATCTTGAGAGCGGTGGTGGTGAGTCAGCGCAGCGCGCTGCTCTTCTTTCTGCGCTGCAGGTTTTTGCCGGCCGGTAAGTTCACCCTTGAATCAATGGAATAAATAGATGATCAACAAGTTCAGTCTCTGCGCGTTAGCGGTTTACTCCGCACTCTCCGGTGCTTCTGCCTGGGCTGCCGACGGCGATTATCAGCTGGAACAGGTGCTGATGATGAGCCGCCATAACCTGCGCGCCCCGCTGGCAGATAACGGCAGCGTACTGGCGCAGGTCACTAAAAAAGCCTGGCCGAAATGGGAAGTTCCGGGCGGCCAGCTGACCACCAAGGGTGGGGTGCTCGAAGTTTACATGGGGCGTTATACCCGCGAATGGCTGGCGCAGCAGGGGCTGGTGAAAGAGGGCGAATGCCCATCTTCTGACGACATTTACGCTTATGCCAACAGCCTGCAGCGCACCGTTGCCACCGCGCAGTTCTTTATTACCGGCGCTTTCCCGGGCTGTGATATTCCGGTTTCGCATCAGGATGAGATGGGCAGCATGGACCCGGTATTTAATCCGGTGATCACCAACGACAGTGAAGAGTTCAACAAGCAGGCGCTGGCGGCAATCAATGCCGAAGGCGAAAAGCTGGCCCTGAAGCCGGCCTTCCAGCGTCTGGAAAAAATCATCGATTACAAAAACTCCGCGGCTTGCAACGGTAAGAAGCAGTGCGACCTTTCCAGCACCAATCAGAACCAGTTCAGCGCTGATAATGGCAAAGAGCCAAATGTTTCCGGCCCGCTGAAGGTGGGTAACTCGCTGGTGGATGCATTCACGCTGCAGTATTACGAAGGTTTCCCAATGGAGCAGGTGGCCTGGGGGCAGATAAAAACGCCTGAGCAGTGGCAGGAGCTGGCCGCGATTTAAAAATGGTTATCAGGATGCGCTGTTCACCTCCCCGGCCGTCGCGCACGAAGTCGCCGCGCCGCTGGTGGACTACATTCGCAGCATGCTGGTCGACCAGGATAAAGCCAGCGCGCCTAAAGTGACGCTGATGGTGGGGCACGACTCTAACATTGCTTCACTGCTGACCGCTTTGGATTTCAAACCGTATGACCTGCCGGGCCAGAATGAGCAGACGCCAATCGGTGGCATGGTGCAGTTCCAGCGCTGGCACGACAAGAAAAATGACAAGGAGCTGGTCAAAGTGGAGTACGTCTACCAGACATCCGGCCAGCTGCGTGATGCAGAGCCGCTGTCGCTGGACAATCCACCGAAGCGCGTCACGCTGCAGATGGCCGGATGCCCGACCGATGCCAACGGCTTCTGCTCGTGGGATAAGTTTACCGAAGTGCTGAACACGGCACTGCAGGGCACGCCGCTGCAGGTGGCTACCCGGCTCCCGCTGCTGCTGCGCCTGCTGCCGATGCCAAACCGGCCGACGAGAAAGCCGTAGTAAACAAAGCCCTGGCCGATAAAGCGGCCGCGGATAAGGCCGCAGCGGAAAAGGCAGCGCAGGCGAAAGCATCAGCTGAAAAAGCAGCGGCAGACAAAGCCGCTGCGGAAAAGGCGCGAAAGAGAAGGCCGCAGCCGACAAAGCTGCCGCAGACGCCGGCAAAGCCACTGCCGACAAAGCTGCTGCCGACAAGGCAACGGCGGATAAAGCCGCCAGTGACAAAGCCACGGCAGAGAAAACCTCCCCTGGCGCGGCAGAGACTAAACCCGCCCCGGCGGCGGCCCCTGCGGCCAACTGATGTAGCCGAGAGTGTGACAACAGGCCAGCAGCTGATGCTGGCCTTTTTTTTTCTCCGCTGGGCAAATGCTGCCGCCAGCGGTTAGGCATTTAACGTCTCTCCTCAGTGTAAGCAGCGATATACCCTGATTTTGTTATTCATCAGGTGCTTTGGCACCCGACTTAACGAATCAGGAGACGCATTCAATGACCCGTTCAACCCGCTATGGTGAGATTCAGCCTGGCGAGCACAAAACGCTTATCCCAGGCGTAACGCTCTCTGACTCTCATTGCTCTTCCCGCTTACTTCTCCTCACCTTCAACGAAGAGGTCACTCAGGCTTTTCTACAGGCAGCGCGCACCTTGCCGGTTCAGGCGCTGGAGTACAAATCGATGTTGCGCTTTCACCTTGGCAAACTGCTGGACGACCTCTGCGGCAATCAGCTGCGGTCGCTGCTGAGTCGCACCCTGCAGTCGCGCGAGCAGGGGGCACTGTTAATCAATGCGCAGGGGTTGATCAGCGTTGACCGGGCAGAGGAGATGGTCCGTCTGGCCACGGCGATCGCGCATCTGATTGGCCGCGCAAATTTCGACTCGATGAGCGGACAGTACTACGCACGCTTTGTGGTGAAAAACAGCGACGATTCCGACAGCTACCTGCGTCAGCCGCACAAGCCGCTGGAGCTGCATAATGACGGCACCTACGTGGAATGAACCGACGGATTTTGTGCTGATGATGAAAATCGACGAGCAAAATATGCAGGGCGGTGAGTCGATTCTGCTGCACCTTGATGACTGGGCGCAGCTCGACAGCTGGTTCAGCCATCCGCTGGCGCGGCGTACGATGCGCTGGTCGGCACCGCCCAGTAAAAATACGCCGCACAGCGTTTACCACCCGGTATTTGGCGTGGACGAACGCGGCCGGCCGGTGATGCGCTACATTGACCAGTTTGTTCAGCCAAAAGATTTTACCGAGGGCAACTGGCTGACCGCGCTGTCGGACTCGCTGGAAAACAGCGGAGGTAAAATCTACGTTCCGGTGCCGGTGGGCAGCATGCTGTTGATCAACAATCACTTCTGGCTGCACGGGCGCGATAAATTCCTGCCGCATCCGGCGTTACGGCGCGAGCTGCTGCGCCAGCGCGGTTACTTCACACCGGTGCTGTAATCGTCGGGCAGGGAGGGCTGCGCACAATGTATGATTTCGTGATTGTTGGCGGGGGCATTATCGGGATGTCGACGGCTATGCAGCTGATGACCGCCTATCCGGATGCGCGGATAGCGGTGCTGGAGAAGGAGACCGGGCCAGCCCAGCACCAGACCGGTCACAACAGTGGCGTGATCCACGCGGGGGTCTATTACACGCCGGGCAGCCTGAAGGCGCGCTTCTGCCTGGCCGGCAATCAGGCGACCAGGAAATTCTGCTCACGCCATCAAATTCCCTGGCAGGCGTGTGGAAAAATAGTTGTCGCCACAACGCCGCTTGAGATGGATCGCATGGCAACCCTGTGGAAGCGTTCGGCGGCAAACGGGCTGCAGCGGGAGTGGCTGAATGCAGAACAGCTGCAAGAGAGGGAGCCAAATATTGTTGGCCTCGGCGGCATTCTGGTGCCCGCCAGCAGTATTGTTGACTACCGTCAGGTCACGGTTACGATGGCTGAGATATTCACCCGCCGGGGCGGTGAAATTATCTATCAGGCTGAGGTCACAGCGCTGCATGAGGAGAGGCAAAGCGTGGCCATCACCACGGCGCGCAGCGAGTTCAGCTCACGCTATCTGATCGCCTGCTCAGGGCTGATGGCCGATCGGCTGGTGGCTATGCTGGGGATCGATGCGGGCTTTATCATCTGTCCGTTCCGCGGCGAATATTTCCGTCTTGCCAGCCAGCACAACCAGATTGTTAACCATCTTATCTATCCGGTGCCCGACCCTGCGGTGCCGTTTCTCGGCGTTCACCTGACGCGGACGATTGAGGGTAGCGTCACCGTCGGCCCAATGCGGTGCTGGCCATGCAGCGGGAAGGCTATCACAAACTTGATTTCAGCTGGCGCGATGTCCGGCAAATGGCGGCCTATCCGGGAATGCGCAAAATGCTGCGCAGGCACTTTCAGGCGGGCGTGCAGGAGATGAAAAATTCACTCTACAAAAGTGGCTATTTGCGGCTGGTGCAGCGCTATTGCCCCACTCTACAACAGCAGGACCTGCTGCCGCATCCGGCGGGCGTGCGCGCCCAGGCAGTCACGCGTGAAGGGGAGCTTATCGACGACTTTCTGTTCGTCAGCACTGCCCGCACCCTTCACGTCTGCAACGCGCCGTCGCCTGCTGCCACCTCAGCCCTGCCGATCGGCGAGCATATCGTCAGCCGGATTAAGGCGCTGGTGGGGTAGCCGCAGCATCGCGATCAGTGCGGAGAGCAGCGGCCGTTGTTCAGCGCTGTTCCAGACGCAGAGCGAGGGTAACAGCAGCGAACTCCTGCGGCAGCGGGCAATAGCTGACGCCGGCCATCGCGGTAAACGCAGGCTGGCGGGGACCAGTGCGATACCGCAACCGCGCGCCACCAGCGCCACGACGCCAGCCAGTGGCGTGCCTCCCAGCGCGTGTCGGGCTCAATATCTGCGGCCAGCAATACTGACTGAATGCGGTCGTAATAACGCGGGGAAAATCGGCGCGCGAAGAGGATAAATGGCTCCTCTTTGAGCTGGTTGAGCGCCAGCTCACCGGCAGCAGCCAGCGGATGCTGCACCGGTAAGCAGAGTGCCAGCCTGTCGTGGGAAAAACGCAGTGAGGAGAGGCCTGCGGGCAGGGGGGATGTATGAATAAACCCCACGTCCAGGCTGCCGTGAGCCAGCTCGCTTAGCTGGTTGCAGGTATTGAGCTCGCGCATACTCAGCTGCATCCCCGCGTGGCGCTGCTGAAACTGCTGCATCAGCTCGGGCAGTCCCTGATAGAGCAGCGCGCCGACATAACCGATACGCAGATGGCCGGTCACCCCGTGCGCCACGTTTTGCACCTCAAGTAGCATGCTTTTCCATCCGGTCCAGCAGCGCCTGGGCCGCAGGGATCAGCGCCTTACCTGCGGCAGTTAGCCGCACCTGCTGGTGGCTGCGTTCAACAATTTTGCCCCGATTGACTCCTCCAGCTGGCGAATGCTGACGCTCAGCGGCGGCTGTGAAATAGCCAGACGCAGGGCGGCACGGCCAAAATGCAGCTCCTCGGCCAGCACCAGAAAATAGTGTAAACGACGAGTATCCATGAGCGGCAGTCACTCCTCCGGTGGCGACATCATCTGAATACAGTATCAGCCGATACAGCGTCGGTATTGGACAAAGCTGCGCCATTTGCCAACAGTGGTCCTCAGACAACGCAATGGAGGTCACATGTTCTCTTCAATTCTCAAGCGGAAAACATTCCGGATCGTCACGACGTCAATCTGTTTACCAGCGACACCACGCTTCAGGCTCTCCTGCCGCTTTATCTCTCTGACGCACTGCGCAAACAGCTGCAGCCCGGCTGCAAACGCTGGGGGCACTGGCCGGGGGGCGGCTGAATGCACTTGCCGAGAGCGCCGATAAAAATCCACCGCAGCTGAAGATGCGCAGCCGCACCGGCAGCGACCGGCAGAGCATCATCAAGCACCCGGTTATAGCGAAATGGAACAGCTTGCTTTTGGTGACTTTGCCATGGCGGCGCTCTCACACCGCGCCGATCTTCCCGGCTGGCCGGGGCCCTGCCCGCCGCTGGTGAAATACCTGTTTACCTATCTGTTCGTGCAGGCCGAATTTGGTCTGATGTGCCCGGTTTCAATGACCGACTCGCTGGCGCGCACGCTGAAAAAAGTTTGGCTCGCCGATGCTGACGCAGCGTTATCTGCCGCGCCTGACCTCCCTGGATGCCGCAACGCGCCTGCAGGGAGCGATTGTTTATGACCGAGCAGGACGCAGGTTCTGATATTGCCGCCACCACCGCGCTGGCGGTGCCAGCGCAAGATCACTATCTGCTGTATGGCGAAAAGTGGTTCTGCTCGAACCCTGACGCCGGGCTGGCGATGGTGCTGGCACGTATTGAGGGCGCTCCCGGGGGGATAAAAGGGGTGTCGCTGTTTCTGCTGCGCGTACGCTGGAGGGGGGAGCCGCCAACGCCTACCGAATTCTGCGGCTGAAAGATAAGTTGGGCACGCGCTCGATGGCCAGCGGAGAGATCCGGCTGGAAGGTGCCCAGGCCTGGCTGGTGGGTGAGGCAGGTCGTGGCTTTGTACAGATGGCGGATATGATTAACAACTCGCGTCTGTCAAACGGCGTGCGCTCCGCCGGGCTGATGCAGCGGGCGGTCAGCGAAGCGTTCTACATCGCCCGGCAGCGGCGTGCCTTCGGCAAAACGCTGATTGAGCAGCCGCTGATGCGACGCCAGCTGCTAAAATTTTACTGCCTTGTGAGCAGGCGCGCAGCATGGTGCTGCAGAGCGCAGAGATACTGCGCCGGGCTGGACGGCGGTGATAAACAGGCTTACGCGCTGCTGCGTATTCTGACGCCGCTGATTAAGTTTCGCGCCTGCCGCGATGCGCGTAAGGTCACCGCAGATGCCATGGAGGTGCGCGGCGGGTGCGGTTATATCGAAGAGTGGGGCGACCCACGCCTGTTCAGGGATGCGCAGCTTGGCTCGATCTGGAAGGGACCAGCAACATTGTGGCGCTGGGACGTGCGGCGCGCCATTCTGCGGGAGCAGTCGCTGGAGGCGCTGGCGCCCTGGCTGGCGCACTACCTGTCTGAGGCAAAGCTGGGCAGCGAGCTGCAGCAGCAGTTTGCCGCAGCGCAGGAACAGGTGTGGGCGCTGGCCGCAGCGAGCGCTCAACCCGAGGGCACGGCGCTGGCCCGTGCCGCAGCCAGCGGACTCTATCATTTCATCAGTGCGGTCATCATGGCGTGGGAGAGCCAGCAGGCCGGGCTGCCGGCCAGACGCCAGCTTGCCCAGCTAATCCTTATTCATAAGCTGCTGCCGCATAACCCGCTGGGCCGTGATGCAGCGATGGCGCCTGAGGTTGAAGCGCAGCTGCTGGCCGACGTCGGCGATGCCGGGCGGGAGCAATAGCCATGACGGCGTTAACCACAGTTCACTGGCGGGGATCCGCGTTATCGATCTCTCGCGCGTGCTGGGGGGGCCCTGGTGCGGCCAGCTGCTGGGCGATCACGGTGCCGACGTGATAAAAGTCGAGCCGCCGCAGGGCGATGAAACCCGCCGCTGGGGGCCGCCTTTCAAACAGGGGGTGGCGGCGTACTACCTGGGTCTTAACCGCAATAAACGCAGCGGTCCGTCTCTGGATTTATCGCAGCAGAGCGGGCGCGAAACGCTGTTTGAGCTGCTGGCCGATGCGGATGTGCTGATTGAAAAACTTCAAGGCCGGCACGATGGAGAGGTGGGGAATAGGCTATGAGAGCCTGGCAAGGCGCTTTCCGCGCCTGATCCACTGCCGCGTGTCGGGTTTTGGTGGCGATGGTCCGCTCGGCGGATTAGTCGGCTATGACGCCGCGCTACAGGCGATGAGCGGCATAATGAGCGTCAACGGCGAAGCAGACAGCGGTGGCGTACGCGTCGGGATACCGATAGTCGACCAGTCTGCCGGGATGAATGCGGCCATCGGTATTCTGCTGGCGCTGTTTGAGCGCACCCGCAGCGGGCTGGGGCAGTTTATTGAAGCCAGCCTGTATGATACCGCGCTCTCGAGCTGCATCCCTATTCGACTAACTGGCTCACCAGCCAGCAGCCGCCGCAGCGCAGCGGCAATGCCCATATCAGCGTCTATCCCTATGACGTTTTCCCAACGGGTGGCGTGGCGGTATTTATTGGCGCAGGCAACGATAGACAGTTTCACACGCTGTGTGAATGCCTGCAGGCGCCCGAACTGGCAGACGATGAGCGCTTTGCTACCCCTGCCGCGCGCTCGGTAAACCGGCGGCAGCTGCGCACTTTACTGATTGCGCAGCTGGCTGGCTATGACGGAGCCGAATTTTCAGAGCAGCTGCTAAGGGCGGGGGTGCCCAGCGCGCCGCTGCTCACGGTTGATGCCGCCCTGTCACATCCGCACACCCTCCACCGTAAGATGATCATCCGTATCGGTGACGGCTATTGTGGCGTCGCCTCGCCGATTAAGCTCAGCCGCACCCCGGCCAGCTATCGCCTGGCGCCGCCGATAAAGTCGTAAGCTAATGATAACGGGAGGTAAGCGACCATGAAAAACAACCGTCAGCAGCCACGCGGGCATATGGGAATAGCGCTGGCGCGTCAGGGGACGATTTTGATCGCCACCCTAGATAATCCACCGGTCAACGCCATCAGCGCAGCGGTGCGCACTGCGCTTCAGGCGCTACTGCTGCAGCTGAGTCACGATGATGAGATTGCGGCACTGCTGCTGCTGGGTCGCGGTGGCCACTTTTCGGCAGGAGCCGACATTCGGGAATTTGGTCAGGCCCGCCCGCCGCCCGCACTGCGCGATCTCTGCGACCAGCTGGAAGCCAGCGATAAGCTGGTGGTGGCGGCAATTTCCGGCAACGCACTTGGCGGCGGGCTGGAGCTGGCGATGGCGGCCCACTATCGGCTGGCACTGCCCGACGCGGCGTCTGGGGCTGCCGGAAATCAGGCTCGGCCTGCTGCCCGGCGCCGGGGGCAGCCAGCGCAGCGTGCGGCTGACAGGCGTCAAGGCGGCGCTCGACATGATGCTCGGCGGTGATCTGCTCTCGGGTGAACAGGCGCTGGCGATCGGGCTGGTAGATCGCCTGGGGCACAATGCGCGTGAAGATGGCCTGACATGGACCCGCGAACTGCTCGCGGCAGGCGGGGAAGTGCGCCGTAGCGCGACGACAAGCGCCAGAGCAGAGAGCCGCGAGTCGGTGCAGGCAGCGCTCAGCGCCGCGCGTGCGAAGCTGGCGCTACAGTTCAGGGGGCTGTTCTCTCCCGCGCTGATTATTGACTGCGTGGAGGCGGCCAGCCGCAGTACATTTGCCGCGGGCTGTCGCTTCGAAGCGGCACAGTTTCAGCGCTGCCTCTTCAGCCCTCAGCACCGCGCGCTGGTGCACATTTTTCTGGCGGAGAAAAGAGCAGCAAAGTTTCCTCTGCCGCCGGGGGTTACGCCAGCAAGCTTCAGCGCTGCGGGGGTAATTGGCGGGGGAACGATGGGGCGGGTATCGCGGTGGTGATGCTGAACGCCGGTCTGCAGGTCACTCTGGTTGAGCGTGACGCGCTGAGCCTGGAGGGCGGGCTGGCACGCATCAGGGGCTATTTCCAGCGCCAGATCGCGAAAATGCGGCTGACGCCAGGCGAAGTGCAGAGCCGGCTGGCGCGACTGCAGGGGACGCTTGAGCTGAGCGCGTTGCAACCTGCCGATCTGGTTGTCGAAGCGGTGACGGAAGATCTGGCCGTTAAAACAGGCGCTGTTTCGCCAGTTAGCCGTTCACTGCCGCGCCGATGCGCTGCTGGCCAGCAATAGCTCCTACCTCTCTATTACCCAGATAGCCCGGGAACCGCCTGCGCCAGCCACAGCCTGGGGCTGCATTTCTTTTCTCCCGCGCCGGTCATGCGGCTGCTGGAGGTGATCGCCCCGGAGAGCGTCCCACAGCGTATTGTTGCCAGTGCGTTCAGTCTGGCACGGCGGCTGGGCAAAATAGCGGTGCGCAGCGGCATCTGCGATGGATTTATCGGCAATCGTATTATGTCTGTGACTCGCCGGGCTGCCGAGGCCATGCTGGTGGAGGGGGCCTCACCGTATGAGATTGACAGCGCGCTGCGCGGCTTTGGCTTTGCTATGGGCCGTTTGAAACCAGCGATCTGGCCGGTGGTGACATCGGCTGGGCCACGCGCAGGCGGCGCGCGGCGACCCGCGATGCGCGCGAGCGCTATGTCAGCATTGCCGACCGCCTGTGCGAACAGGGATGGCTGGGGCAAAAAACCGGGCGCGGGTGGTATCGCTACGCTGCGGGCGAGAAAAACGGGCTACCTGACCCTGAAGTGCTGGCCGTGGTTGATGCCGAGCGCCGCCGGGCAAATATTGTGCCGCGCAGCTTCAGCCCGCCTGAGATTGTTCGACGCTACCTGCTGGCAATGATCAATGAGGGGGCAAAAGTGGTGGAAGAGGGCATCGCCCGCTGTCCGGGAGATGTGGATGTGGTCATGGTCGCGGGCTTTGGCTTCCCCCGCTATCGGGGCGGCCCGCTGTTTTACGCCGACACCCTTGGGCTGGACCGGGTAGTGCGTGATTTAACCCGATTTGCGGAGGAAGAACCCCACTTCTGGCGTCCCGCAGCACTGCTGTTGCAGCGGGCCAAACAGGGCCGGCCCATTTCTCAGGCCTGACCGGGGTAAAAAAAAAAGCCGACATTATGTCGGCTTGACGTTTACTGATGAGGAGAGGTTATTCGTCGTTACTGACCACCACCAGTTTCTGATTCACAAACTCTTTAATGCCAAGGTCGGAGAGCTCGCGGCCATAGCCGGAACGCTTAACGCCACCAAATGGCAGCTCGGCTGCAGTGTTACTTGCCGAGTTGATATAAACCATGCCGGTCTCGATGCGCGAGGCCAGCGCCTTGGCACGCGGGATATCGCGGCTGAATACCGCACCGCCCAGACCGTAGTGGGAGTCATTGGCCAGCTTCACCACTTCATCGTCATCTTTCACCACGTAGACCTGCGCCACCGGGCCAAAGAACTCTTCGAAGTAGGCCGGATTGTCACGCGTAATGCCGGTCAGAATGGTCGGCTGGTAGAAGCAGCCTTCACCCGCTACCGGTGCGCCACCCAGCCAGCACCGTGGCACCTTTAGCTTTCGCCTGTTCAACCTGCTTCTGCAGGCGATCGCGGGCATCGGCTGATGAGAGCGGGCGAGGGTGGTGCTGGCGTCAAGCGGATCGCCGATTTTTACATCCTTAAACGCCGCGCTTAGCTTCTCGATAAAGCTATCGGCCACTTTTTCATGCACCAGGAAGCGTTTAGCAGCGGTACAGACCTGGCCACAGTTGCTGAGACGCGCGCCAACCCCGGCCTTCACCGCTTTGTCCAGATCGCAGTCGTCAAGCACCACGAAGACGTCGTTACCGCCCAGTTCAAGGGTGGTTTTCTTCAGATATTTACCGGCCTGCTGCGCCACGGCGCTACCGGCACGTTCAGAACCGGTCAGCGCGGCACCCTGCACGCGATCGTCGGCAATCAGCGTGGCAATCTGATCGTTGCTGGCAAACAGGTTGGTCCAGGCCCCGGCAGGCGCGCCGGCTTCTGTTACCAGCTCCTCAAACAGCGTGGCGCAGTGCGGCACGTTAGGGGCATGCTTCGCCAGCACCGGGTTACCCGCTGCCAGGTTAGGCGCCAGTACGCGCATCAGCTGGTAGAACGGGAAGTTCCACGGCTCAACCGCCACCAGAACACCGATCGGATGATTTTCTACCCAGGCTTCACCCAGTTCACTCGGGTAGCGGGTGGGGGCGAGAAAGCGCTCGGCATTCTCAGCATAATAACGGGCGATCTGCGCGCAGAGTTCGACTTCGCCTTTGCTCTGGGCGATCAGTTTGCCCATTTCAATGCTGGCGGTCTTAGCCAGTTCGTCGACGCGGCTGTCGATCAGGTCAGCCAGCTTTTTTAGCACCTGCAACGCGGCTGGATCGGACCTTTTGACCATGCTGAATGATAGAGCTGGTCCGCAGTCGCCAGCGCTTTTTCGACGTCGCTGTCGCTGTGGGAAGGCCAGGATTTAATGAGCTCATTACTTGCAGGATTGATTGTCTGATAGGACATAGAAAACTTTCCTCTGTCAGTAAGCAGCCGGATTCTGGCTGTCAGTGAAACGTGGGATCAAGCGTAGTAGAGAAAAACAGGGGATGTTCAGTTATCGGATGAGTCCTACGCGTGAAAGGGCGGGTAAGACCCGCCCTGATATCGTTAAACGTTCCTGCGCTCAACCACTTTGCTGTCCCAGGTCAGAACGTCCTGATCCGTTTTTTCGAAGGCGCGAATAAGGACTTCGTCGCTACCCTGCTGCTCCCAGATCTGCTCAGCGAGCTTTTCATCGTAATTTGCCACTTCGAAAATAGCCTCAGCAATCTCCTTAGAGGTATTACGGACGGATGCAAATTCCCCGACGTGATGTTCTTTCGATTTCTGCGTTAGCATATTGCTCTCCTGTGGTTGAGATTATCCGTTTAGTTTTACTGCCAGCCCGGCAACGTACTCACCCTGATAGCGGGCAATGTTCAGCTCTTCGGCACTGGGTTGACGTGAACCATCGCCTCCGGCAATGGTGGTAGCACCGTAGGGCGTTCCTCCGCGCACCTGCGAAATATCAAACAGCTCTTTGGTGCCGTATCCGATGGGGACAATCACCATGCCGTGGTGGGCAAGGGTCGTCCAGGTTGAAGTGATGGTCTGTTCCTGACCGCCGCCGGTGCCGGTGGAGGCAAACACGCTGGCAAGCTTGCCGTACAGCGCGCCCGATGCCCACAGCCCGCCGGTTCGGTCAAGGAAGCTGCGCATCTGCCCGGCCATATTGCCGAAGCGGGTAGGCGTGCCAAGCAGAATGGCATCATACTGCGCCAGTTCATCCGGGGTGGCTTCCTCGGCAGCCTGCCCGGTTTTGCCGCCCACCTCGGCGAAGCGGGTGGCATCCATGGTCTCCGGTACGCGCTTGATAGTGACTTCGGCGCCGGAAACGCGTTTTGCGCCTTCGGCGACGGCCTGCGCCATGGTCTCAATGTGGCCGTACATTGAGTAATAGAGCACTAAAATCTTTGCCATTTTGCGACTCCCTGATTAACGCTGAGAAGCGATCGTTTGTCCGATTTGTCAGTATAGAAGATGCCTGT
Source organism: Avena atlantica (assembly GCA_910589765.1). Classification (NCBI taxonomy): domain Eukaryota; kingdom Viridiplantae; phylum Streptophyta; class Magnoliopsida; order Poales; family Poaceae; genus Avena; species Avena atlantica. Next base: position 859,986 of record CAJUWN010001535.1, on the reverse strand, counting down.
CTTATGCCCGCCGTCTGAACAATATTTGCTCACCCACCGCCCGTTTAGCTTATTATTTCGCATTATTCATTAATGAAAATTGAAGGGTAAATCAGGCTGTTCGCGGCAATCGGGGCGTCATCAGAACCGCGTTTGTCACGACATTCCGCTTAATACACTATGCTTAACAGCGCGGCGGGCATCGTGGCCTGTACGCGAAACAGCCGGCGGCAGCATCAGCGGTCGGTGCAATTCAGTATGATGTCTTAACTATTCGGAGGTAAGAAATGGCCGAACATCGTGGTGGATCTGGAAATTTCGCTGAGAACCGTGAAAGAGCATCAGAAGCAGGGCGGAAGGGCGGAAAAGTGAGCGGGGGCAACTTCAAAAATGACCCGCAGCGTGCCTCCCTTGCAGGGGAAAAAGGTGGCCGCAACAGCCGCGGCAGCAGAAGCAAAACGGAAGAGCACTGATCTATCCCACCCGCAGCCCGCCGCCGGGCTCGCCCGGCGGCTCATCCTTACGTTGACAATAACGGCACTTGATTCCGTAAAGCGAACCCCGCACACTGACGCCAAATTTTCAGCTGGGCGCACCATGTCTGCTTTTCTCTCTCGTTATAAATTCGCCGTCAACCCGCAGGAAGGGGTGCTGATCCTCATTACCATGATTTGGGGCGGGACCTTTCTTGCCGTGCATCATGCAATGACCGTCAGCGGGCCGTTCTTTTTTATTGGCGTACGCTTTGCAACGGCCGCGCTGCTGCTGGGGGCGATCTGCTGGCGCGTGCTGCGCGGGGTGACCTGGTATGAGATCAAAGCCGGTGCGCTGATAGCCTGGCGATTGGCTGCGGCTACGGCTGCAAACCTACGGCATGCAGACCATCTCCAGCAGTAAATCGGCGTTTATTACCGCGCTGTATGTGCCGCTGGTGCCGCTACTGCAGTGGATGTTCCTCGGCAGAATGCCGGGGCTGATGTCGTGGGTGGGCATCGTCCTGGCGTTTAGCGGCCTGCTGCTGCTGGCCGGGCCGGACGGCGGCGAACTGGCGTTTAATGCGGGGGAGATTGCCACGCTGCTCAGCACGCTGGCCATCGCCGCCGAAATCATTTTGATCAGCGCCAGTGCCGGCAAGGTGAACGTCCAGCGCGTCACGGTGATCCAGCTGGCTGCCGCGTCGCTGTTTGGCTTTCTGATGATGGTGCCCAACGGAGAGTCGCTGCCGCCGTTCAGCCCGTACCTGCTGTACAGCGCGGTCGGGTTGGGGGTCGCCAGCGCGTTGATTCAGGTCACGATGAACTGGGCGCAGCGCAGCGTATCGCCAACGCGTGCCACGGTGATTTATGCCGGTGAACCGGTTGTGGGCAGGGATTGTTGGGCGTATTGCCGGGGAGCGCCTGCCCGCCGTTGCGCTGCTGGGCGGGGCGCTGATTGTGTTGGGCGTATTAATCAGCGAGTTGAAGCTGAAAAAACGCAATAAATCGGCGCATAATAAGCCCGCGTAACAGCGGGCGAGGCATGCCTCGTCCCCCCCCAAAAAAATCGTAGGGGTCGGGCATGCCCGACCCGCAGCCAACGACGCTAAAGGTCCTGACGTACCACGCTGTTGCCGCTTAAGGCCGCAGCGCGCTTATGGCTCAGAATGGCGTTCAGCAGGATAGCGCCAAAGGTTTGCCGTACCGATCCCACCCAGCGTGAAGCTGCCAATTTTCAACGCGAAATCCCCGGCGCCCAGCACCAGCGTCACCGCCACCATAATCAGGTTGCCATTCTGGCTCAGATCGACCCTGTTCTGCACCCAGATACGTGCGCCCGCCACGGCTATCAGACCAAATACCACAATCGATGCTCCGCCGATCACCGGGCCGGGAATGGTATGGATCAGCGCGCCAAATTTCGGCGAGAAGCCAAGCACCATCGCAATCATCGCCGCCGCAACAAATACCAGCGTCGAATAGACTTTGGTCACCGCCATCACCCCGATATTCTCTGCGTAGGTCGTTACGCCGCTGCCGCCGACGCCGCCGGACAGCATGGTCGCCAGACCGTCGCCGACAAAGGCACGCCCCATATACGGGTCAAGATTGCGCCCGGTCATGCCCGCCACGGCTTTAAGGTGTCCGAGGTTTTCCGCCACCAAAATTACCGCCACGGGTGCAATCATCACCATCGCCTGGCTGCTGAAGGTGGGAGAGGTGACCAGCGGCAGGCCGAACCACGGTGCGTGGGCCAGCAGGCTGAAGTCGACCGGTTTGCCAAAGCCAAAGCCGTTGGTCAGCACCGCATATATCGCCCAGGCAACGATAAGCCCAACGAGGATCAGCAGGCGCTGCACCATGCCGCGGGTAAATACTGCCACCACGCCGATGCACAGCACCGTCATCACCGCCATCCAGCTGTCAAACATCGAGGCCGACACGCCGCGCACGGCAATCGGCGCCAGGTTGAGGCCAATCGCCATCACCACTGCGCCAGTGACCACCGGCGGCATCATCTTCTCAATCCAGCGCGTGCCGGCTTTCATCACCACGACCCCAATCAGGGTGTAGAGCAGGCCGCAGGCGATAATCCCGCCCAGCGCAACGCTGAGATTGGGGTTCAGCCCCTGGCCATTGAATCCGGTAACGGCAATCACCACCCCACAAAAGCGGCGCTGGAGCCGAGATAGCTCGGCACGCGGCCGCCCGTTACCAGGAAGAACAGCAGCGTACCTACCCCGGACATCAGAATAGACAGGTTGGGATCCAGCCCCATCAGCAGCGGCATCAATACCGTCGCACCAAACATCGCCACCGCGTGCTGCAGCCCCATAATCACCGTCTGCCCTAAGGGCAGGGCTTCATCCGGTGCAACGATACCCGTGGAGGATGCCGTTGTTTTCGACCATTTGGGAAACCAGGAAGCTGCCATCGTTATCTCCAGAGTGTGAGCACTGCGTGAAAAATCAGAAACTGCGTGGGGGTAGTGGGTGATAGCCGCGATCGAACCAGATCAGGCCATGGCTGCTGTCGTTGATGACCAGCGCCTGCGCCTCGCATACCAGAATGTCATGGGTGCCGACGCTCATCGTCTGCGTGACGAGGCAGTCAAACGAGATCAGCGCGCCGCTGAGGATCGGCGATCCGGTGACGCCCGTCGTCCAGTCGGCGGCAACAAAGCGCTCGGCCATTGGCGTTTTACCGCCGAACAGGTTGGACAACGCCTCATGCCCGGCGGCCAGCGTATTGACGCACAGCTGGCGGTTCTGGCGGAAAGCGTCATACACCGAGGCGGAACGGTTCAGGCATACCAGCAGTGTTGGCGGCGAATCGGTGACGCTGCACACCGCCGAAGCGGTAAACCCGGCACGGCCGCCAGCCCCGTCGGTGGTGATAATATTGACCGCCGCGCCGAGGCGGGCCATCGCATTGCGAAACTGCTGTTTGTCCACCAGCGTATCGGGGACGGGAATTTTCAGGGCTTCAGACATAACGGCTCCATTTCGGCGGTATTGGCGGCCAGGCTCTTATCTTGCAGCCAGCTCATCAGCAGGTGATTTAAACGTTGTACTGTCTGTGACGCTCATGGCATGGCCACCCCAGTTCATGCGCTGCAGCGTGGCGTCAGGTAGCGCGGCCAGCAGCTGTTCGGAGCAGGTCCAGGGCACCAGCAGATCGTCACGCGCGCACAGCAGCAGCACCGGCTGGTGGATACGCTGCGCCTGCGCGCTGTAATCACAGGCCATCAGTGCATGCAGACGTTTCAGCAGGTTCTCACGCCCCTGAAAATGCGCCGCGTGCAGCGTGTCTTCAGCTTCAATGCGCTCCTGATGCTGCGACAGCCAGTCAGCCGGATAGAGGAACAGCGGCTGAGCCCGCACCCAGGCTTCAACGCCAACGTTGAGCAGCAGATCCTGACGCACGCGGAAGCAGCGACGGGTGTGAGCATCCAGCTGTAGCCAGCCGTTAACCAACACCAGGCGCTGCACGCGTTCGGGGTAGTCGAGCGCCAGCTGCAGCGCCACCATGCCACCCAGCGCGTGACCGATGATGTCGTAGCGCTCGATGCCCTGCGCGCTGAGCGCCTGCGCCAGTTCACTGGCCATATCCTGCATGCTGTAGCCCTCAGGCAGGGTATCCGGGCTGCGGCCGGTGCCGCGCTGGTCATACACCACCACGCGATACGCGGCACGCAGCGCATTCATCTGCGGTAGCCAGAAACTGCCCAGCCCGCCCAGCCCGGCGGAAAGTACCACGGTCGCGGCGCCGGCATCGTCGCGGCCTGAAAGCTCAATATGCATGCGTCACTCCTTATTGAGCGATGTGCGCGACGCTGGCGATCTCAATCAGCGCATCGGGTTTCACCAGCCCGCACTGAATGCAGAAGCGCGCCGGTTTTTCGCCGGGGAAGAACTCGGCATACACCGCGTTAACCGCCGCGTAGTTGCTCCAGTCGGTGATAAAGATCGAGTTAAAGGTCACGTCGTCCATTGTGCCGCCCGCCGTCTCAATCACGCTTTTGATCGTTTCCAGCACGTGACGCGTCTGCGCGGCAGCATCACCGACATGCACCAAGTTGTTGTCCTTATCGAATGGCAATGTCCCGGAGACATACACCACGCCGTCGGCCAGCGTTCCCGGCACAAAAGGCGCAATCGGCACGCTGGTGCCCGGTGGGGTGATAATCGTTTTTGGCATGCTCTTGACTCCGTCTCAATAATGCAGTTTTTATGCCGTTTGTTGTGCGGCGGTAGGTTCATGCTGTAATGCGCGACAGAAGCTGCCGACGTCAGAGACCCAGCCAAAGAAGGTTTCGATATTGAAAATCGCCGCCTGCTGGACAAAACAGCGGCCCGGCCTGATAGGTCGCGTCTTCCAGCACGATGCCAAAGTATTCAAGGAAGAAGCCGTCGCGCAGCGTCGACTCCACGCAGACGTTGGTCGCAATGCCGGTAAACACCAGGTGGCGAATTCCGCGGCTGCGCAGCATGCTGTCGAGCGCAGTGTTGAAGAAGCCGCTGTAGCGCGGTTTTGGCAGCACAATATCGCCCGGCTGCGGCGTCAGTTCGTCGACCAGCTCATAATCCCAGCCGCCCTTCGCCAGCAGGGTGCCCTGCAGCTCCGGCTTCTGGCGCATGGTTTTCAGCGCGTTGGATTTGTGCCAGTTCGGTGAGCCGGGGCCACCCGCTTCCACGTACTGATCGTCCCAGCCGTTCTGGAACCAGATAATCTGGATTCCCGGCGTCGCGCGCCGCTTTAGCCGCCACGTTGATCTGGTCGATCACCGGGCGGGTGGCGGAGACGTCAAAGCCGGCGAGATCGAGATAGCCGCCGGTGGTGGCGTAGGCATTCTGCATATCTACCACGATCAGCGCGGTCTGCTCCGGCGGAAAGACAATCGCTTCCGGGCGAGCGGGCAGGGTAATGGCATTCTGGCTTGAGGCGGTGGTACAGACCACGGCGGGTTTGCTCTTCATTACGCGACCTCCTGAGTAGCATCAATCACATCAAGGCGGCACTGCATCAGCGGCTGGATGCGCTCGCCGAAGTTCTCAATGCCCTGTAGGAAATCATCAAAGGTCAGCAGCACGCCGTGGGTGCCTTCAACCGTTGCTACTTCATCCAGCATGCGCGCGACGCTGGCGTAAGAGCCGACCAACGTGCCCATATTGATATTCACCGCGGAAGTCGGGTCAGCCATCTGGCGCACGTTGGTATCGCTGCCGGATTTCTTATCCTGCTGGCTCTGCGTGGTCAGCCACGCCAGCGCTTGTTCGTCTGCCCCCTCTTTGTAGTGCTCCCATTTCGCCCGCGCCGCCTCGTCGGTTTCATCGGCGATGATCATAAACAGCACATAGGAGCCGACATCGCGCCCTGCGGCATCGGCCGCCGTTTTCATCCGCGCAGCGGTCGGGGCGAAAGCGGTCGGCGTATTCACCCCTTTACCGAAGCAGAAGTTGTAATCGGCGTGCTTCGCGGAGAAGTCCATGCCCGCATCGCTCTGTCCGGCGCAGATCACCTTCATCGGCTTCTGCGGCTGCGGGCTGAGGCGGCAGTCGTTCATGGTAAAGAACTCACCTTTGAGATCTGACTTACCCGTGCCCCACAGATTCGCGCAGCACGCTGACGTATTCGGTCAGATAGTCGTAGCGGCGCGAGAAGTACTCATCGCCCGGCCACAGGCCCATCTGGTCATATTCCGGCTTCTGCCAGCCGGTCACCAGGTTAACGCCGAAGCGTCCGCCGGAAATTGAGTCAATCGTTGAGGCCATGCGCGCCACGATCGCCGGAGGCAGCGTCAGAGTGGCGGCGGTGGCGTATATTTCAATGCGGAGGTGACGGCGGCCAGCCCGGCCATCAGCGTGAAGGACTCCAGATTGTGGTCCCAGAATTCGGTCTGGCCACCGAAGCCGCGCAGCTTGATCATCGACAGGGCGAAATCAAAGTGATAGTGCTCGGCTTTCTGCACAATGGCTTTGTTCAGTTCGAACGTGGGCATGTACTGCGGCGCGTTGTTGGAGATCAGCCAGCGTTGTTACCGATAGGGATAAAGACACCAATTTTCATGTGAAATCCTCTGATTAAGCGAAAGATTGACTGCGATACGCTGTGCAGGAATATTGCAAAGGCTGTGCCATAATCAGAAAAGTCTTTAAAAACAGCGTGTTGCTTAAAGGTTGTGAAATTGTACTGGAGTGGATGGTCCAAATCAGACCATTTGGTCAAAACTATCTGCACAAAAAGCAGGCAGGCGTGGTCAATAAGTGCATCCCTCTGATTAGGTATGCTTCGGGCGATTTGATATTATCCCCGCAACCCACATGGATCATGGAGTCACGGTGAATTCGACTGATAAGCCTGCGGCAAAAGCCTCAACCGCCGTTCTCGCGCGGTAGCCGCCAAGCGCAACGCTATTCTGGCGGCAGCGCTGGAGTTTTTTTCCCAGTTTGGCATCCACGGCACCAGCCTGGATAAAGTGGCTGAACGCGCTGACGTTTCCAAAACCAATCTGCTTTACTATTTCCCGTCGAAAGAAGAGCTGTATATCGCGGTGCTGAAAGATCTGCTGGACGTGTGGCTGGCGCCGCTGCGTGCCCTGCGTGCCGATCAGCATCCGCTGGAGGCGATACGCGACTACATCCGCCTTAAGCTGGAAGTGTCACGCGATCATCCGCAGGCCTCACGTCTGTTCTGTCTGGAGATGCTGCAGGGGGCGCCGCTGCTGAAGGCCGAACTGGCGGGCGATCTCCGTCACCTGGTGGAAGATAAAGCGGCGGTGATTGAGGCATGGGTGGTGCAGGGCAAGCTGGCGGCGGTCCAGCCGCACCATCTGATCTTTATGCTGTGGGCCACCACGCAGCACTATGCCGATTTCTCCACGCAGGTAGAGGCGATAACCGGGCAAACGCTGCAGGATGAGCAGTTCTTTAACCAGACGGTAGAGAACGTGCAGCGCATGGTGATTGAGGGTATTCGCGTACGCTAAACGCAGGCTGAACAGGACAGGTTTATGGATTCCGTTTCACAATTTGTGTTGGGCGCTGCGGTAGCCGTTGCCGTGATGGGGCGCAAAGCACCGGTATGGCAGGCTGCGGCCGTGGGCGCGGCCTGCGGCACGCTGCCGGACCTTGATGTATTTATCGACCACGGCGATGCTATCCGCAATATGACCCTTCACCGTACTGAAAGCCATGCGCTGCTGTGGTTGACCCTGGTTTCGCCGCTGCTGGCCGCGCTGTTTGCCCGCCTTTGCCGCCAGCAGCAGCACTTCGCCCGCTGGTGGGTGGCGGTGTGGCTGGCGCTGATCACTCACCCGCTGCTGGATTTGACCACGGTCTACGGCACCCAGCTGGCGCTGCCATTTACCGATCGGCCGTTTGCCATCGGCAGCATGTTTATTGTCGACCCGCTCTATACGCTGCCGCTGCTGGTGGGAATGGTTGCCGCGCTGGCGTGGCGCGGGGAGCGCGGGCGACGCTGGAATCGCATCGGGCTGAGCCTCAGCTGTGTTTATCTGCTGTGGAGCATGGTCGCGCAGGCGTGGGTGACGCATGAGGTGAAGCAGCAGCTGGCGGCAGACCGCGATGATGTTGAGCAACTGCTGGTCACGCCGACAGCCTTAAATACCCTGCAGTGGCGCGTGGTGGTCATGAGGGAGGGCAGCTATCAGGAGGGGTTCTATTCACTGCTCAGCCCGCACAAACCGCTGGTATTAACCACCCACGATCGCGGTACGGCGCTGTATCAGCAGCTGGCGTCGAACTGGTACGTGCAGCGCGTGGCCTGGTTTAGCCGCGGCTTCTTTGCCATGAAGCAGGTCAATGGCTATATCACCATCACCGATTTGCGGATGGGGGAGGAGCCGGACTACACCTTTACCTTTGATCTCGGTCCGCTGCCGCTTAAAGAGGGGCCTTATAAGCCATCGCGTCTGGCGGTACAGCGCCCACCGCTCGGGCAGGCACTGCATAAACTGTGGTCACGCTTCTAAACCTACCGTGCCGGGCATGATGCCCGGCACGGGCGACAGAGTTACCCTGCCTTACGCTTGCGCAGGAACCAACCCACCGCCAGCATCAGGAACCACAGCGGCGTTACCATCAGCGCCTGGCGCGTATCGGTTTCCAGCGTCAGCAGCACAATGACGAAAGCGAAGAAGGCGATGCAGATCCAGCACATGAATTTGCCCAGCGGCATCTTGTAGCTCGATTCAGCGTGCCGCTGCGGGTACTTCTTACGGTACGCCAGGTATGAGCACAGAATAATGGTCCAGACAAACATAAACAGAATCGCGGATACCGTGGTGACCAGGGTAAACACCGTCATCACGTTCGGGATCAGATAAATCAGCGCAACCCGCCCAGCAGGCACAGGCAGGAGAAGAACAGCCCGGTGGTCGGCACGGCGCGGCTTGACAGCATGCCGAAACGACGATGGGCCACGCCCTGTTGCGCCAGACCGTACAGCATGCGGCTGGTCGAGAAGATACCGCTGTTCGCCGAGGAGGCTGCCGAGGTCAGTACCACAAAGTTAACGATGCTTGCCGCCGCCGGCAGGCCGATCAGCACAAACATCTCCACGAACGGGCTGCGGTCCGCGACCACCTGATCCCACGGTGTTACCGCCATAATCACCATCAGCGCCAGCACGTAGAACATAATGATACGCAGCGGAATGGCGTTAATTGCACGCGGCAGCACGGTTTTTGGATCGTGCGTTTCAGCGGCAGCGGTGCCGACCAGCTCAATACCCACAAAGGCAAAGACCGCGATCTGGAACCCGGCAAAGAAGCCGCTCAGCCCTTTCGGGAACATTCCGCCGTGATCCCAGATATTGCTCAGGGAAGCGGTGCCGCCGCCCGGAGAAGGGTAGTGCATGGCGACCAGCACGATACGGTGGCGATCAGCGCAACGATGGCGACGATTTTAATAATCGCAAACCAGAACTCCATTTCGCCAAACAGTTTTACCGTGGCGATATTCAGCGTTAAGAATATCGCGATGCACAGCAGGGCGCTCATCCAGACCGAGAAGTCGGGGAACCACAGCTGGAAGTAGGAGGCAATAGCCACCACATCAGCAATGCCGGTTACCACCCAGCAGAACCAGTAGGTCCAGCCGGTAAAATACCCCGCCCAGGGACCGAGCAGGTCGGCGGCGAAATCGCTAAAGGATTTGTACTCCAGATTGGAGAGCAGCAGCTCGCCCATGGCGCGCATGACAAAGAACAGCATAAAGCCGATGATCATATAGACGAAGATGATTGACGGCCCGGCCAGGCTGATAGTTTTACCCGACCCCATAAACAGACCGGTACCGATCGCACCGCCGATAGCAATCAGCTGAATATGACGATTATGCAGGTTACGCCGGAGTGTATCCGGTCCTTCCTCCGAGACGATTGCCTCTTTTGATTGATCAACCATATGGGTTTCCTGTCCTGTGGTGATGATGTTTAAGCTCTGATGGCTTTTAATAAATCGATGATGTCGAGGTTAGTGCGGTCAAGAGCTTAACGCAAAAGACCGGAGGATAAAGCAGAAATTGCGGCTAAACTGCGAGAAGCACGCATCGCCTGCTTAAAAACCCGGCGTTGATCTCACCCACACAATAAAAGGGGAGGGAAATGAAGCAATTAATCGCATTTGCACTACTGGCTTTGCTTGGCTGGCTGGCGCTGCCCACCCTGCTAAAAAAACTGCCCGCCGAATGGAATCCCGCTACCCCGCTGGCGGTGACCGACCCGCCCACGCTGGTGACGCGCTACAAGCTGAAGCGGCTGGCAAGTGACGGCGCTGGCTGCCTGGCGGTGCTGCAGCAGGCCGAGAGTGCGGGCTATATCAGCTATACGCGCCCCGGCAACCTGCAGGGGCAATGCCCGCTGGTCGACCCGGTGCGTATCACAGGCTTTGGCGAGGTCAAACTCAGCTCAAGCTTTCTCGCCAGCTGCGCGCTGGCGGTGAGCAGCACGATGCTGGTGACCCAGGCCCTGAAACCGCTGGCGCAGAGTGAGTTAGGCTCGCCTCTGGCGCGGATTGACCACCTTGGCAGTTATGCCTGCCGCAATATTTATCATCGTGCGCAAGGGCGGCTGAGCGAGCACGCCAGCGCCGAAGCGTGGGACCTCAGCGCATTTCGCTTGCAAAATGGTCAGCGTATTAGCGTGCTGAATCACTGGCAGGCGAATGATGCCCGCAGTCGCTGGTTGCATCAGGTGTTTGCGCAAAGCTGCGGCCTGTTCGGCAACTCGCTGGGGCCGGAATATAACGCCGCTCACGCCAACCATTTTCATCTGGGCATGCGCGGGTTTAGCCTCTGTCGCTGAGGGCTACCCTGCGAATTTCATCTTTTAACCCCGTTTGATTGTCAGGGTGGGTAAGCGTAAGGCCTTAGTATAAATGTGGATATATCTGATGTTTTTCCCCGCAGGTTAATCTATTGTGTAAAGCCAAATTGGTTAAGGTTAAGGATAATTAACAATGATATCAGTGTGTTTAACTAGTAACCCACAGGAAGTTACTGTTTTTTAACCAAAATACCCTAATTGATCGTGTAAAACTTTTATGTGTAAACGGCAAGGAAAAAGGGGCAAATTTATTGAATATTTATAGGAAAAATCCTATTCTAACGCCATGTGGTGAGGGCGGAGATAAATCTCGCTATCCCGGTTGCAGATCATTTGGTGCTGGCATGCCTGCTTTTTTTACGGCTGCAGAACGCTTTTTCGGGATAATTTCCCCGATAATTTTTAATGCCCCCAGTCATGAATAATGCTGCATTAAGCACGGCTTTAACGCCTGGCGGAACACGCGGGATAGTTAGCTTTTACTCGACGACATTCATTTTTTGCGACCAGTTAGACAATGACAATTATAATTAGGGTATGGAGTTTTACCACTGTCCCGCTGAGGCGTTATGACACCTGAGAACTATTTCAGTTGGCGAACCGAAATGCAATTTGCCTTTAGTCAGGTTGTCAGCAAGGCTGATATTACCCGTACGATTGAACAGCAGATGTCTCATCTGGGATTCGATTTTTATGCATTTTTTATTCGGCACCCCGTTCCTTTTACCCGGCCGAAAACCTTTTTTTTTACTAATTATCCACAGAATTGGGTCGAGTATTATTTGCAGGAGGACTTTGCACAGCTCGATCCGGTTTTGAAAAATTGTCGTGCTCCTGGCAACGTCTGGCCGTGGGACGAAATGGCCGATGCAGCAGGCAGAAAAGTGTTCCTGGCTGCCCGTAAACACGGCATCTATCACGGTATTTCATGTTCGATGATGGCGAAGAATCGATCTATGGGTATCTTGTCGATGTCCTATGCTTGTGAAAGTAAGACTATTCAGTTAACAACTGGACTGGAGCTTCAACTTCAGAACCTGGCCGAACTGAGCCTTGCTGCGCTGATCGAGATGGATGATATCTCGATGACGGCCGCTAAACTGGAATTAAGTGAACGAGAATTGGAGATACTAAAATGGACAGCAGAGGGAAAAACTTCTGCAGAAATATCCTTAATACTCTCAATTTCAAAAAATACGGTGAACTTTCACCAAAAAAACATGCAAAAACGATTTAATGCACCAAACAAAACGCAAATCGCCTCTTACGCTGCAGCAATCGGTTTAATCTGAAAGAGGATGCAACTACTATTTTTGGTAGTTTCGTATTGCTAACCGGTTGTCTACCCTGCGCCCAGGGTGACAACCCTGCCCGTGCCGTCAGGAGCGGCGCTCACGAGGGAATGCGACAGGGGATTATATGAAGATTATCCAGACCAGATTGAAGGACATGCCATCGTCGTTGCTGGCAGAATTAGGAAGTTATCGGTATAGCGTTTTTGCCCGCGGTGAGGGCTGGTCAATTCCTTCACGCCTGAGCACTCCGGGACAGGAGTACGACCGCTATGACCGATCTGATGTGATCTGGTTGATCGCCTGGAAAGCGCAGCATGGTATTTGCGGCTGCGTACGCCTGATGGCGTGGCACAACCCCGATAATAATTCGTCGGAGATGATCGGTGACAGTGAGTCTGACGACAGCGAAATTGTCTGGGAAATGTCGCGCTTTTCCGCCCGGCTTGAGATTGACGCCGAACTGCCACTCAATATTTTATGGCATGCGGTACAGCTGGCGGCGCAGTCCGGCGTGAAATACCTTTACAGCGCGGCAACGCCAATGCTGGAACAGATGTTTGAACAGCATCAGGTGAATTATGAACCCCTCACGCCGGGGATTATCCAGTCAGAGGATAATCTGTTTGCGGTGAAAATCCCGGTGCAGCAGCCTAATCTGGCGGAAAAATTCCACGGGGCGCGGCGTTTTCGTCCTGAGGAAGTGCTGCCCACGCTGGGCGTTTCGGTTAGCTGGGGAGCCCGCGGGCGTTAGTCGCTCAGTGACCCTGCCACTTTGACCACAGCGTGATTAATAACCACGCTGCCGCACACCAGCACACTACGGCTGCCAGTAGCGCCCACGGCAGCCGCATCAAATTGATCAAATACCATAGCGATAGCAGATAGACAAAATAGGGAATGATCGCCCACATCCCGAAAAGGATGGTGGTGCGTAGTGCTTCAACACCGCGTTCACTGGCAACAATATAGTGAGCCAGCAGCGCGAATGTGGGAAACAGCGGGATCAGACCGGCAAGATAGTAATTGCGGGTTTTAGACAGAATGCCAATTAACACCACAACGAAAGCGCCGAGTAATGCTTTGAAAAGTAAGGCCATTGCTTTATTCAGTCAGCGAAAACCTTAAGATGTGACAAAATCACTGAAAAAGCAATGGACCTTTTATGAGCCAGCGTGCGCCAGCGCAAGGGGATTACTGGCGGAACGCGAACTTAATTTGCTTAACGGTGTTGCTAAATACTTCCGCCTGCTGCCGATCTTCGAGATCGGCGATGTAGCGTTCCATCTTGATAATCACTTTCCCGGCATCGGCCTGACCCATTCCCTTCAGCATCAGCGTAACCAGTGCCTTCATACAGGTCACTTCGTTGGCGAGTGCCTGCACTTCTTCGCTGGTTGTAAAGTCAATCTGACTCATGATCTCTCCCAATAGTCATTGAAAACAGCGCACCTGGCAGGTAGACCAGGCACTAAAAGTTGTTAAAAGTATATCACATAATGGTATGAAGGAATCCCCTGCGCGGGACGCTTAAGATTAAACTGAACTCATCACTCAGGCAGCGGTGATTAACATTGATGGCAGAATAGGATGGCGAATCGGCTGCCGCATAAAAAGAGTGAGCTATTATTTTTTCAAAATTTAAACTATTGCCGGATAAATCTATCTATTTGTAATATATGTGATAATTTACTATGATTTGAATCTGTTATTGATGGAGCGAGTTATCTGGCCCTGATAGATGTGCTAATACAGTGGCAATGTTGTTGGATTTTCGCGCGAATAAAATGCGCTGGATAATTATTTTTTCTGCGCTATGTATCATTATTTCTGTTCTAACACTGCTGGAAAAGTAGTAACATAATGGCCCTGCCAATGTCTCTACTGTCACCCGCCTCAGCCATCTAGGGAGCCTCTTTTGATAAGCGTATTTCTTGTTGATGACCACGAACTGGTACGTGCAGGTATTCGTCGCATCCTGGAAGATATCAAAGGTATCCAGGTCGTCGGCGAAGCCAACTGCGGTGAGGATGCGGTAAAGTGGTGCCGTAGCAACAGTGCCGACGTGGTGCTGATGGATATGAACATGCCCGGCATTGGCGGCCTTGAGGCCACGCGTAAGATTGTGCGCTACGCCCCGGACAGCAAAATCATCATGCTGACCATCTATACGGAGAACCCGCTGCCGGCGAAAGTCATGCAGGCTGGGGCTTCCGGCTACCTGAGCAAAGGTGCCGCGCCGCAGGAAGTGGTCAGCGCGATACGCTCCGTGAATGCCGGGCAGCGCTATATTGCTTCAGATATTGCTCAACAGATGGCGTTAAGCCAGCTTGAACCGCAAAAAGCGGAATCACCCTTCAGCTGTTTGTCGGAACGCGAATTGCAGATTATGCTGATGATTACCAAAGGCCAGAAAGTGACGGAAATTTCCGAACAGCTTAACCTGAGCCCGAAAACCGTTAACAGCTATCGCTACCGCATGTTCAGCAAACTTAACATTAGTGGTGACGTAGAGTTAACGCACCTGGCCATTCGTCATGGCCTGTACAATGCGGAGCCGTTAATCAGTAGTGAGTGATCTGTTGATGCTAAATCTTTCCTGAAAACCGTCACCAGTCAGCCTGGTGTCTACCGGATGTATGATGCCGGCGGCACAGTCATCTATGTCGGTAAAGCGAAGGATCTTAAAAAGCGCCTGACCAGCTATTTTCGCGGCAATCTCGCCAGCCGGAAAACCGAAGCGCTGGTGGCACAAATTCAGCAAATTGATGTGACGGTAACGCACACCGAAACCGAAGCGTTACTGCTTGAGCACAACTACATCAAGCTCTACCAGCCGCGCTATAACGTGCTGCTGCGTGACGATAAATCCTATCCTTATATCTTCCTGAGTGCGGATACCCATCCACGCCTTGCCAGCCACCGCGGCGCCAAGCATGCGAAAGGGGAGTACTTTGGTCCTTTTCCCAATGGTTATGCGGTACGCGAAACGCTGTCGCTGTTGCAAAAAGTCTTTCCGGTACGCCAGTGCGAAAACAGCGTTTACCGCAATCGCACGCGTCCCTGCCTGCAGTATCAGATTGGTCGCTGCCTCGGGCCATGCGTCGCAGGACTGGTTTCGGAAGAGGAATACGCGCAGCAAATTGATTACGTCCGGCTGTTCCTGTCCGGTAAAGATGATCAGGTGCTCAACCAGCTGGTGGGACGGATGGAAAACGCCAGCCGCGATCTGCGCTTTGAAGAAGCGGCCAGGCTGCGCGATCAAATTCAGGCCGTGCGCCGGGTTACCGAGAAGCAGTTTGTCTCTAACCAGGGCGACGACCTTGATGTGATTGGCGTGGCATTTGACTCGGGCATGGCCTGCCTGCATGTGCTGTTTATCCGCCAGGGGAAAGTGCTGGGCAGCCGCAGCTATTTCCCGAAAGTGCCGGGCGGCACCGATCTGTCAGAAGTGGTGCAAACCTTTGTCGGTCAGTTCTACCTGCAGGGGAGCCAGGCGCGCACGCTGCCAGGGGATATTCTGCTGGACTTTACGCTGCCGGAAAAAGATCTGCTGGCGGAGTCGCTGACCGAACTGGCAGGGCGGCGCGTGTCGATTCAGAGCAAACCGCGCGGCGATCGCGCCCGCTACCTGAAGCTGGCCCGCACCAATGCGGCCACTGCGCTGGTGACGCGTCTGGCGCAGCACTCCACCATCCATCAACGGCTGGCTGCGCTGGCGCAGACCCTGGAGCTGCCGCCAATCCGTCGTATGGAGTGTTTCGATATCAGCCATACCATGGGCGAGCAGACCGTTGCTTCTGTGTGGTGTTCGATGCTAACGGGCCGCTGCGCAGTGAGTATCGTCGTTACAATATTACGGGAATTACCCCGGGTGATGACTACGCGGCAATGAATCAGGTGCTGCGCCGCCGCTATGGCAAAGCGATTGAAGAGAGCAAAATCCCGGATGTGATCCTGATCGATGGCGGGAAAGGCCAGCTGGCGCAGGCGAAAACAGTGTTTGCCGAGCTGGATGTTCCCTGGGATAAAAATCGCCCGCTGCTGCTCGGCGTCGCGAAAGGGAGCGATCGTCGGGCAGGGCTGGAAACGCTGTTCCTCGAGCCGGAAGGTGAGGGCTTTGCTCTGCCGGCGGACTCCCCGGCGCTGCATGTTATCCAGCATATTCGTGATGACTCTCACAATCACGCAATTACGGGTCATCGTAATAAACGGGCAAAGTGAAGAACACCAGCGCACTGGAAACCATCGAAGGCATCGGCCCGAAACGGCGCCAGTCGCTGCTTAAGTACATGGGGGGCCTGCAACCGCTGATTAATGCCTCGGTTGAGGAGATCGCCAGCGTCCCGGGAATATCGCACGCGCTGGCGGAAAAAATCTTCCATGCGCTGAAACACTAAGCATTGCAACACCCGGGGCAATGTAGCAACATAGGGACAAATTCTACTCTGTCCAGACAGTTAGCGTAATTATGCCATTTAATATTCCGACCTTACTTACCCTGTTTCGTGTAGTGTTAATCCCATTCTTTGTGCTGGCGTTTTATCTGCCATTTCAATGGGCTCCGCTCGCCTGTGCGCTGATTTTCATTTTCGCTGCGGTGACTGACTGGTTCGATGGTTATCTGGCGCGCCGCTGGAAACAGACCACGCAGTTCGGCGCCTTCCTCGACCCGGTAGCGGATAAAGTGATGGTAGCAATGGCGCTGGTGCTGGTGGCGGAATATTTCCATGCCTGGTGGATTACGCTGCCTGCCGCCACCATGATTGCCCGCGAGATTATCATTTCTGCTCTGCGCGAGTGGATGGCTGAAATCGGTAAACGCAATAGCGTGGCCGTATCCTGGATCGGTAAAGTGAAAACCACGGCGCAGATGCTGGCGCTGTTTGCTCTGTTATGGCATCCAAATGATGTGATTGAAGGCGTCGGCGTCGCCGCTTTATATATCGCAGCGGTGCTCACTTTCTGGTCAATGTTCCAGTATCTCAGTGCGGCGCGCGGCGATCTGCTCGAACGGTGATCGAAGCGGTTCAAAAAGCAGCAAACAGATGCTTTGTGAGGATAATTTTATTGACTCGCCTGGTGAGAACAGTAGAATGCAACGCATCGAAAGGCAGCATGGTCTGCCAGAAGATAAAGCAAGTCAGAGAGTTAACTTAACTTTCTGATTGCTAAGCGGGAATAGCTCAGTTGGTAGAGCACGACCTTGCCAAGGTCGGGGGTCGCGAGTTCGAGTCTCGTTTCCCGCTCCAAATTTAGTCAGCAGAGATGAAGCTCTGATGACAGAAAAGAATAAAAGGCGCGTTGGCAGAGTGGCCATGCTACGGATTGCAAATCCGTCTACCTCGGTTCGACTCCGGGACGCGCCTCCACTTTACACCCAAGCCCGGGTGGTGAAATCGGTAGACACAAGGGATTTAAAATCCCTCGGCTTATGGCTGTGTGGGTTCAAGTCCCACCCCGGGCACCATCTTCGAACTACCGATTAAAACGAATAAAAACAAGCTGTAAGCAATGTCGTAACCGCCCCTGAAAGGCGGTTTTTTTATGCCTGAAATTCCTCTTTCCCACTATTTCTGCTTTGCCCACGTTAATAACGGGCGACTGGCGCAGTGGCTAAGAATTATCTAAACTCTCTGGCAGTAGCTTCCATTCTTTATCTGAGCGTGCTTATAATTGCCGGATAATTTTAGTTAGATCTCTAATCATCAGGCATCGATACATTGAACTCCCAGGAACTAAACTTTTCCCGTTTACTGCATCTGACGGCTCATGCCTGGCGTCAGGCGATCGACCGTCGTATGAAAGACAACGGGTTGAGCATGAGTAGCTGGATGGCCGTCGCCACCATTGCCATTCAGGATCAACCCATGAGTCAGAAAGAACTGGCGCAGGCGCTGGGGCTGGAAGATGCCAGCGTAGTCCCGCTGATCGATCGGCTGGTGAAGCAGCAGCTGGTTGAGCGCGTTCAGCCTGCGGAAGATCGGCGTAAGCGGCTGCTGCACGTCACCCCAAAAGGGGAGCTGCTCTATCAGCGTTTAAGAACGGAAGCCGACGCGCTGCGTAATGAACTGCTGTCAGGGGTTAATCCCGCCGAGCTGGCGGTCACCGAACGCGTACTGCAACAACTGCTGGCGGCAACTGAGGTGAAGTAGGGTGCGTCGCAATAAATCCAATCCTTATGCACCGGTTGAGTGGGCGCCCGGTGAAAAACCGATGCTGCCTGGCTCCCCCTCCACGCCAGTTCATCCCACGCATAAACGTATTGCTTTTGGTATCGTTGGCCTGCTGATCTGTATCACCGGGGCGTTGAGTAATGCGCTGGTAACGGCGAATCTGACCAATTTACAGGGCGTATTCGGTGCTTATAACAACGAAATTGCCTGGCTTCCCGCCGTCTATGTGATGGGCAATATCTCGATCAACCTGCTACTGGTCAAGTTTCGCCAGCAGTTCGGCCTGCGCGTGTTTACTGAAGCCTTCCTTGTCCTGTATGTGCTGGTGGCGTTTTTCCATCTGCTGGTCAACGATCTCAGCTCGGCAATTATCGTGCGTGCCGCGCACGGCATGGTGGGCGCGGCGCTCAGCTCGCTGGGAATTACTATCAGGTGCAGGCATGGCCCGCAAAGCACCGGCTGAAAGCGCTGGCGATTGGCCTTGGGGCATCCCAACTGGCGATCCCCCTGGCGCGCCTGTTCTCCACCGAGCTGCTGCAGCTTGACGAGTGGCGCGGACTCTACCTGTTTGAGCTTGGCCTGGCACTGATGGCGCTGGGCGCGGTATTAATCCTTAAGCTACCGCCCGGTGAGCGGACCAAAGTTTTTGAGAAAAAAGATTTTCTCACCTTCTTCCTGATGGCGCCCGGCATGGCACTGTTCTGCGGCGTGCTGTCGCTCGGGCGTATCGAATGGTGGACCAGCACGCCGTGGCTGGGGATCTGTCTGGCGCTGGGGCTGGTGCTGGTCACCGCCGCGGTGCTGGTGGAGCATAACCGCAGCAACCCGCTTATTAATACGCGCTGGCTGGGCAGCGGGGCGATATTCCGTCTCGGTATTGTGATGATCCTGCTGCGTATCATGCTGGCTGAACAGAACACCGGGGCGATTGGCTATCTGCAGCAGCTGGGGATCCAGAATGACCAGATGCAGGGGCTGGCGCTGGCGATCCTCGCCGGTGTCGCCGCCGGGATCGTCTGCAGCGCGCTGACCATCAATCCGCAGCATCTTAGCTGGCCGATTGTCATGTCGCTGATTATTGTGATGGTCGCCTCGTTGATGGATGCGCAGTCCAGCCCGCTGACCCGTGCCAATAATATGTACTTCAGCCAGTTTCTGCTGGGTTTCAGCACCTCATTCTTTATTGCACCGGCCATGCTGCTGGGCGTGGGTAGCGTGGTGACGCAGCCGAAAAATTTGGTCAGTTTTGTGGTGCTGTTCGGCATGAGCCAGAACCTGGGGGGCCTGATGGGTTCCGCGCTGTTAGGGACCTTCCAGACGTGGCGTGAGAAATATCACTCCAGCCTGCTGGGCGATCAGCTCTCCCTGCTCGATCCGAATGTCACCGATCGGCTGGCGCAGTACAGCAATCTGTTCACCAGCCTGCTGGGCGACAGTACGCTGCGCGGCGCAGAAGGCACCTTGCAGCTGCAAACCGTTGCCACCCTGCAGGCCAATGTGCTGGCGTATAACGATGTTTACATTCTGACCGCTGTGATGGCAGGGGTCACTTTACTCTGGGTGTTATGGCGGCTGTCGCGCCTGCGCTACCTCAACTGGCAGCAGGCGAAACGCGAAGCGGAAGCGGAACAGCGAGCTATGCAAAATACTAATATTGCGAATGTAGGTAACTAATGAGTCAACAGGACCAGCAGCTCCAGGAGCGCCAACGAAATAACAAGCTGCGTATTGTCTCCATTGCCCTTGGCTCCGGCATCGCGCTGGTCGGGGTGCTGGTAATCCTTTATGCCTGGCAATTGCCGCCTTTCACCAGTGAGACGCAGTCAACGGAAAAACGCCTACGTGCGCGGCCAGGTGACCTTTATCAGTCCGCAGGTGAGCGGCTATATCACCTCGGTGGACGTGCTGGACTTCCAGCCGGTACATCGCGGTGACGTGCTGATGACCATTGATGACCGCATCTATAAGCAGCATGTGCATCAGTCCCTCGCCCAGCTGGAGATGAAAAAGGCCGCGCTGGCCAACAACCTGCAGCAGCGTCGCAGTGCTGAAGCGGTGATCAAGCGCAATGAAGCGGCACTGATCAATGCCAAAGCTCAGGCGGTGAAAGGCGGGCTGGATCTTAAGCGGGTAGAGAACCTGGTGGCGGATGGTTCGCTGTCGCTGCGCGAGCGTGATGCATCGCGCGCCAGCAACAGCCAGACGCTGGCCGACGTGCAGCAGGCGCAGGCCACGCTGGAAGTATCGAAGCAGGATCTGCAAACGGTGATTGTTAACCGCGCCTCGCTGGAGGCAGATGTCGCCAGCGCCCAGGCGGCGCTGGAACTGGCGCAGATCGACCTGGACAACACCAAAATTATTGCACCACGCGACGGGCAGCTGGGGCAGATTGCCGTGCGCGAGGGCGCATATGTCTCCGCCGGGACGCGCCTGACGTCGCTGGTCCCGCAGCAGATGTGGGTGATCGCCAATATGAAAGAGACGCAGATGGCGCGGGTTAAACCGGGCCTGCCGGTGGTGTTTACCGTTGATGCTCTCGATGGCGAGCGCTTCAGCGGCGAGGTTGAGTTTATCTCACCGGCGGCAGGTTCCGAATTCAGCGCGATCTCACCGGATAATGCTACCGGTAACTTTGTCAAAATCGCCCAGCGTATTCCGGTGCGTATCAAAATCACCAGCGATAACGCGACCCACCTGCGACCGGGCATGTCGGTGGAGGTGAATATCGATACCGCAGCCAAACCACGCGACGGGGAGCAGCAATGATGGCGGCCAGACAAACGCTGCTGGCGATCATGATGACGGCAGCCCTGGCCGGGTGCGCCACCCAGGTGGAAAAAGCGCCTTCCTCGTTGCCCATTCCCGCGCAGTGGCGCAGCCAGGTCGGGCCGGGTGCAGCGGTGGAAGCCAGCTGGTGGCGGGCGTTTAACGATCCCTCTCTCAATCAGCTGGTTGAGCAGGCGCTGCGCAACAACCCGGATATTCTCACCGCCCGCTCGCGTGTCGATCAGTACCGCGCCCAGCTGCGCGGAGCAGAGGGGGATGACTTCCCGACGCTGGATGCTGGCGTGGCGGCGACGCGCGCGCGCGCTATCTCAGCGGTGACCGGTCAGCCTTATCAATATTCGGTATTCCAGGGGCTGCTGCAGGCTAACTACAATGTCGATTGTGGGGTGAGCGCAGCAGCAGCGTCGATGCGGCGAAAGCCTCGCTGGCGGCACAGCAGGCAGCGGCCAGCGCCGCAGAGCTGACGATTGCCAGCTCGGTGGCATCCGGCTATATGACGCTGGTATCGCTGGATGAGCAGCTGCGCGTGACCGAGGCGACGCTGGCCACGCGTGCCAACTCGCTGAAGCTGGCGCAGCGCCAGTATGAAACCGGCTATACCTCTAAACTGGAGTGGGTGCAGTCGCAGTCTGAATACCAGACGGCGAAAGCGCAGATCCCGCTACTGCAGCATCAGATCGCCCAGCAGGAGAATGCGCTCAGCATCCTCGTTGGCATGAACCCGCGCCAGATCGCGCGGCAGAACCACTTCGAGCACCTGGCGCCGCAGACGCTGCCGTCGGTGATGCCATCGCAGCTGCTGCAGCGCCGCCCGGATATTGTGCAGGCCGAGCGCCAGCTGCTGGCCGCCGATGCCTCACTGCAATCCTCGCGCGCCGCGCTGCTGCCATCGCTTAACCTGACGGCGAGCGGTACCCTGCAGAGTTCCATCCTGCACGATCTGGTCAGCGATCCGTTACGTCTGTGGAGTATTGGCGGCAGCGTGCTGGCCCCGATACTCAATCGCGAAGCGCTGACGGCGCAGGTCGATGTTTCGATGGCAACGCGCAATCAGGCGCTGTACAGCTATGAGAAAGTGGTGCGTAGCGCGTTTAGCGAAGTGAATGACGATCTGGATGCCATCGCCCGTTACCGCGAGCAGCTTGGCGAACTGCAGGCGCAGGAGAAGGTGGTGCAGGAAGCACTGCGCATTGCCAGCAACCGCTACCAGAATGGTTACGCTTCCTATCTTGATGAGCTGGACGCACAGCGCACGCTGTTCAGTACCCAGCTCAGCGTGGTGCAGGCAAAAAACAACCTGCTGCTGGCGCAGATCGATCTGTATCGCGCACTGGGCGGCGGCTGGCAGCCTGAATGATTGCCGGGTCGGGCATGCCCGACCCGCTTTACCCGCCTCTGCTAACCAACAGCTTTAGCTCGCCCGTGAGCTTGCGCCGCGCGTTTACTGGGTAACACGAGCTGCTATTGCTTAGGATTTTACCGGGGGAAGTATAAGTGAAAGTTGATAATCATTTGCTCTGACTGTTCACGGGCTAAAGCACTGTTTTGCCTGATTCTGCATACCAATACGCTATATCTTATTCCCTTTTCTGCAGCCTGAAATCAATTTATTACGTTAAACAACTGCGCCATTGTGCTACTATTTAGCGCGATAATCAGACAGTTTCTTTCTGCTGGCAAGGTCACCCTTGTGCCTGCGACAAGCTGAGTTTTCGTTAGAATTCCTTATTTTTATTCATGAAATGGATGTCTTTCATATTTTTACTGGCGCCTTTACAGGAACGTTTTGCCGGTATGCTGTGGCTGATAATGAAAAACCGTTCTAAACCCGACCCTGAAAAAGAGAGCCGGGTCCCGTTAGATGATGCACAGTTTGCGATTGTCGTGCTGGCAATCACCTCTTTTACCCTGATCATTTTCGTGCTGACTATCACGCTGTGGATGTCCTGACAGGCTCCTGCTTCAGTTTGATCTGCTGGCTGCGTAACGCCAGGGCAAACGGCTCATTAACGGTGCGGTTGCCGTTGGCATCCGGCAGGCCAAACAGCCCGGCGGGTGAACGGCGGTCATCGTCCCAGGCGGGATAGTCGACCAGCGGATAGATCGATACCCCCTCCAGCGCTACCCCGGCCTCCAGTGCCAGCGCAACCTCCTGACTGACCCGGTTAAACCAGTCCGCACATTTACCGATCTCTGCCCCGGTTTCAGCTATCAGCAATGGGCGTTGATAACGTTGCCAAACTTGCTGTAAAAGATGATGCAGCGGCAGGTAGTCGGGGTGATGGGGTTCCAGCGGGTCACCATTGTGGAACCACTCATTGTCCGGGTACCAGGTGAATCCGATAATATCCAGTAACTCCTCTGAACCTCCCAACTCCGCCGCGCTGCGTCCACTGATCCAGTCCCAGACTTCAAACTGTGCCTGATGCTGCTGCAGTGCCTGCTGCTTTGCGCTGCTGGAATAACCGGAAGCCGCAACATGGACCAGCGGGTCGGTAATGACGAAACGCACTCCGGGCAGCTCTTCACGCATTGCGCGCATGGCGGCGATACTGGCTGCAACCAGCTGACGCTTCAGCTCAATACGGCGCCCAGTAACAAAGGGGTTAAACCAGGCGATATCGGCGCCTGCCCACGACCAGAAAGAGATTTGATTCATCGGGCTGATAAAGGGGGCGGCCTGTCCTCGCGCGCGCAGCAGGCAGGCAAAAGCGCGGGCGAAGGCGGCAAAGCGCTCAACAAATTCTGGCTGCCAGATATCCAGCCAGTCCGGCCAGCCAAAGTGCGCCAGCTCCCAGATCATTTCGATATGGTATTTTTCGGCTGCTTCCAGCTGCGGCAAGAAACTCTGCCAGTTATATTCACCTGCCTGTTTTTCAACCAGATACCAGCGTGCGCCATCGCGCGCTGTCAGTAGCTGATGCTGCTGTAACAGGGCATAATCTTTCTCCAGCAGGGTATCATGTCCGCTGCTGAGCATCAGATCCGCACGTTTCCCCGGGGTGCGGCAGGCGGTGGAGCAGGCAAAACTGCCCTGATAAAAGCTGTTAAACAGGCTGGCCTGGTGGCGTTTCTGATTGTGCTGGCTGCCAACATGCATGATGCTCTCCTGGTCACTGGGACTGTCGCAGGGCGATGGGCTAAGTCTAGACTATATGTCTGGTCAGACGGGGAGAGATCGTCGGAAGATACCGGATGAACAACCGTAACCTGTTAAGGATAGTTGATGACCGACACGCTTCACTCGCCGCAGGAAGAGAGCCTGGCCGGCACGCGACTGGCTCATGCCATTACGCCTCTGGTTGAACAACATCCTGAGCACAGCGGGGTCTATCCGCTGGCGGAGGGGCTGGATGCCTTTGCAGCACGCTATCTGCTGATTTCTCTGGCGGAGTGCACGCTGGATATCCAGTACTACATCTGGCAGAACGATATGTCAGGCCGGTTGCTGTTCAGCGCCCTGCTGGAGGCGGCCGCACGCGGAGTAAAAGTGCGCCTGCTGCTGGACGACAACAACACCATGGGGCTGGATAAGACGCTGAGCGAGCTGAATCGCCATGAGAATATTGAAGTGCGTCTGTTTAACCCGTTCTCATTTCGCAGCCTGCGCATGCTCGGCTATCTGACCGATTTTGCCCGCCTGAATCGCCGCATGCACAACAAGAGTTTTACCGTGGATGGCATGGCGACCATTGTGGGCGGGCGCAATGTCGGCGACGAATATTTCGGTGCCGGTGACGAACCGCTGTTCTCCGATCTCGACGTGCTGGCCGTCGGCCCGGTCGTGCATGATGGCGCTGGATTTCGACCGCTACTGGCAGAGCCGCGCGGTGGCTCCCCTTAACAGCGTGGTGGAGGATGAGCAGAGCAGCCCTTCAGCCGTGGTGCTGCCCGAGGAGTGGCGCGCCAGCGAGCAGGTGGTGCGCTATCTCGATAGGGTTGAAGCCTCCAGCTTCGTTAGCCAGTTGGAGAGCCGCAGCCTGCCGTTTACCTGGGCTGATACCCGCCTGCTGAGTGATGACCCGCGCAAAGGGCTGGGCCGTGCCCGCAGCAGTACGCTGCTGCCTCAGCGTTTGCTGGAGGTTATTGGCCAGCCGCAGCAGCAGTTCGATATCATCTCGGCCTATTTTGTACCGACCCGGGCAGGGGTGGCGCAGCTGCTGCGGCTGGTGCGCAAAGGCGTCAAAATCTCGATTTTGACCAACTCGCTGGCGGCGAACGATGTCTCTATCGTGCACGCGGGCTATGCCAAATGGCGCAAGAAGCTGCTGCGCCACGGCATTCACCTGTATGAGCTGAAGCCGCACATGGCTGCACGTGAGCCGAGCCACGACCGTGGCCTGACGGGGAATTCCGGTTCCAGCCTGCACGCCAAAACGTTCAGCGTCGATAATCAAAAAGTCTTTATCGGATCGTTTAACTTCGACCCACGCTCCGCCGTGCTGAACACCGAAATGGGGCTGGTCATTGAGAATGAGGGCCTGGCAACGCGAATTCATCAGCGCTTTATCAGCAGCATGCGCGAACGGGCCTGGACGCTGCGTCTGGATAAATGGGGGCGGGTAAACTGGGTGGAATACCGGGGGAGGGGGCGAATGAGGTGGTACACAAGCACGAGCCGCGCACCCGGCTGATGCAGCGGATCCTGGTGCGGCTGGTGTGGCGTTTACCGATTGAGTGGCTGCTGTAGGGGCCGGGCAGGCCCGATCCGGGGCGAGCCGGGCCATCGGCCCGACCACACCCGATGACTCAGTTTGCTATGTGCGCTGTGGCTTGCCAGAAAACAGGAAGCGCAGCAGCGGAATGCGCAGGTGGATCTCATACAGCAGGAAAGAAATCCCGAAGACAAATAGCAGCCCGGCGAAAAAGCCCAGCGTGTTACTGCCAATCACCGGCACAAAAAGGATGCCGTAGATAATGGTTAACGGATGGTGGACCAGATAAATAAACAGCGATGCATTCACCAGGTAGGTGACGCGCGGCGAGTGGGAGTTCAGCAGGCGATGCCCAAGGGAGAACACCACGTTAACCATCCACAGCCCCATCAGCATCGATACCAGGGTATCAATCTCATACAGCCAGCCTTCACCCTTGTTCCAGGTTTGGTTAGCCACATAGGCAGCGAAGGCCAGTGCCGAACCGACAAAGGTCCAGGGCACCGGCGCACAAACAGCGCTTTAATCGCCGGGTACTTAAAGGCCATTCCACCCAGCATAAAGAACGGCAGGTAAACCAGGGTTTGCATCACGGCCATATTGAACAGGGCATCACCCAGGATCTGCGGCGCAAAGATAAACATCAGGCGGCGGAAAATACCCCAGGCGAGGCCGCAAAGCAGGATCCACAGCGTTAATTTCCCCCAGGTTAGCTCGGAATAGTCTGTTTTTTCCCGCTGGCTATCGCGCAAAATACGGAACAGCCAGTAGCCCGCCACAGTCAGTATTACCAGAACCAGCAGAAACCACAGGTGTGAAATCAGATCCCAAACCAGCGCGTTGTACTTTTGATAGGGCGTTAATTTGCTCCAGTCGCCAATCTTACTGGTCCACTCCTTCAGCAGGAAAAACTGCGGCAGGGTGATGAGCGGGATCGCGGTCAGCATTGGGATGCCAACCCGCTCCAGGCGCACCTTCAGCCAGTCTGACGGGCGGTAGCGTAGGAATAGCATGTAGGAGAAATAGCCTGAAATGACGAAGAACACCTGCATGCGAAACGCATGGATAAAATCATTAAACAGGGTGAGCCATTCAGAAGGGTGCAGGCTGTTTACTGACCACGTCTGAGTGGAATAAATGAGCGAAACATGGAATGGCACACCTAATAACATCAGATAGGCGCGAATAGAGTCGAGAAAATATTCTCTTGGCTGCGTTTTTTAGTCATAAATGTCCGATATTCAACATGTTAATGTCCTGATTCACCCTGAACCAGACTAAAGTTTAGCGCTTACTTTAATAGTTGAAACCCGGGTATACTATCAGCCAAATCTGTTTCCGTTAACCGCTTGAGAATAGGGCGCTTAACACGATCGGATTCATGGAACAAAAACGTGGTCAGGCTGTCGGAATGCTGGATTATCCTTTAAGATGGATGCAATTGATTTAAGCACCCGAAAGGGGGGGAAGTGCGGAATAAAATGAACAATAAACCAGAACTGATGAAATTGCGCTGGATTGGCGCAGCAGTTTTGCTTTCAATGTATGCCAACACCAGTTGGGCGTTTAACATTGATGATGTGGCAAAACAGGCGCAGGAGTTAGCCGGGAAAGGCTTCGAAGCGCCTAAGAGTAACCTGCCATCACAGCTGCGTGATATGAAATATGCTGACTATCAGCAGATCCAGTTCAATCACGATAAAGCGTACTGGAGCAATCTTAAGACCCCTTTCAAACTTGAGTTCTACCATCAGGGAATGTATTTCGATACCCCGGTGAAACTCAATGAAGTCACGGCGACCAGCGTGCGTGAGATCAAGTACTCCCCGGACTATTTCAACTTCGGCAACGTTAAGCACGACCCTGATACCGTCAAAAACCTCGGGTTTGCTGGCTTCAAGGTGCTTTACCCGCTGAACAGTAAAGATAAGAAAGACGAAATCACCAGCTTCTCGGCGCGAGCTACTTCCGCGTTATCGGTGCCGGTCAGGTTTACGGTCTCTCTGCCCGCGGCCTGGCCATTGATACTGCGCTGCCGTCCGGGGAAGAGTTCCCGCGCTTTAAGCAGTTCTGGATTGAACGGCCTAAACCCCAGGATAAACATCTGGTCATTTATGCGCTGCTGGATTCACCACGTGCGACCGGTGCTTACCGTTTCCTGATCACCCCGGGTAAAGACAGCACGGTCGACGTGCAGTCTAAGGTTTACCTGCGTGACAAAGTGGGCAAGCTGGGCGTGGCCCCACTGACCAGCATGTACCTGTTTGGCGCCAACAGCCATCGCCAGTGCCAAACTATCGTCCGGCGCTGCATGATTCTAACGGTCTGTCGATTCACGCCGGAAACGGTGAGTGGATCTGGCGTCCGCTGAACAATCCAAAACACCTGGCTGTCAGCACCTTCACCGTGGAAAACCCACGTGGTTTCGGTCTGCTGCAGCGGGGGCGCGATTTCGATAAATATCAGGATCTCGACGATCGCTACGATATGCGTCCAAGCGGCTGGATTGAGCCGAAAGGCGACTGGGGTAAAGGCCGCGTAGAGCTGGTTGAGATCCCAACGTCCGACGAGACCAACGATAACATCGTGGCGTTCTGGACCCCGGAAAGTCTGCCAGAGCCAGGAAAAGTGATGAACTTTTCCTACCGCCTGCACTTCACGCGTGACGAAAGCGCGCTGCATTCACCGGAAACGGCGTATGTGAAAAGCACCCTGCGTTCAACCGGTGATGTGAAGCAGTCGAACCTGGTGCGTCAGCCTGATGGCACCGTGGCATTTATCGTCGACTTCGTTGGCCCGGAAATGAGCAAGCTGCCGCAAAACACCCCAGTGACCCCTCAGGTCAGCATCGGTAACAACGGTGAGCTGGTGGAAAACAGCGTGCGCTATAACCCGGTCACCAAAGGCTGGCGTCTGGTGCTGCGCGTGCGCGTAAAAGACAACAAACAGCCGACGGAAATGCGTGCTGCACTGGTTAACGGTGACAAAACGCTGACTGAAACCTGGAGCAATCAGCTGCCTGCCAATGAATAAGTCTACCGTAATACCCGATGAGTATATCGACGCGCTGCCCCTCTCCGCCGAGCGGAAAGGGGAGCTGCGCTCGGCACTGCCGCCTGAATCTGACGACGCCTTTGGCCAGCTGCATCACCTGCTGGCCGAAGAGGGTCCGGTTGAAACGCGTGCCGATGACGCGCCGCAGGAGTCGGTAAAAACACGCGTCGAACAGAGCTGGCCGGATTCCGTTGATGACGGCAAGCAGTTCGACAAAGATGCGCTGGACCGCACCACGCTGAAAGCGATGCCGAAGCATACCCGCTCTTCCATGTACCCGGAAGAGTGGCGTACCAACCCGGTGGCGCGCGCGTGGGATTCCGTGCGTGGCCGTAAAACCACCCCGCGTTTTGCCAGCCGCGAAGAGCAGAAAAGTGAAGATAAGTGGCGCCATGTTGGCTCCATCCGCCGTTATATTCTGCTGTTCCTCTCTGTTTTCCAGACGGTTGTCGCCACCTGGTATATGAAGACATTCTGCCTTACCAGGGCTGGGCGCTGATCGACCCAATGGAGATGATCAACCAGAACTGGCAGCAGTCGGTGCTGCAGATCCTGCCTTACGTGCTGCAGACCGGGATCCTGTTCCTGTTTGCCGTGTTGTTCCTGTGGGTCTCCGCCGGTTTCTGGACCGCGCTGATGGGCTTCCTGCAGCTGTTGATCGGTAAGGATAAGTACAGCATCTCCTACCTGACCAACGGTGACGAGCCGATCAACCCGGATCACCGCACCGCGCTGATCATGCCGATCTGTAATGAAGACGTTGAGCGCGTGTTCGCCGGCCTGCGTGCGACCTGGGAATCCGTGGTGCGTACCGGTGAGCAGGACAATTATGACGTCTACATCCTCAGCGACAGTTACAACCCTGATATCTGCATGGCCGAGCAAAAGGCGTGGATGGAGCTGGTACGTGATGTCGGCGGGGAAGGGCGCATTTTCTACCGCCGCCGCCGCCGTCGCGTAAAACGTAAATCCGGTAACATCGATGACTTCTGCCGCCGCTGGGGTAGCCAGTACAGCTACATGGTGGTGCTGGATGCGGATAGCGTTATGAGCGGCGAGTGTCTCAACGGGCTGGTGCGTATGATGGAAGCGAACCCGAAAGCGGGTATCATCCAGTCTTCGCCGAAAGCATCCGGGATGGATACGCTGTATGCGCGCTGCCAGCAGTTTGCTACCCGCGTTTACGGCCCGCTGTTTACCGCTGGTCTGCACTTCTGGCAGCTGGGCGAGTCGCACTACTGGGCCATAACGCCATTATCCGCGTTAAGCCGTTCATTGAGCACTGTGCGCTGGCACCGCTGCCGGTGAAGGCTCATTCGCCGGTTCAATCCTGTCGCATGACTTTGTGGAAGCTGCACTGATGCGTCGTGCGGGCTGGGGCGTGTGGATCGCTTACGATCTGCCGGGTTCTTATGAAGAGCTGCCGCCAAACCTGCTGGATGAACTGAAGCGTGACCGTCGCTGGTGCCACGGTAACCTGATGAACTTCCGTCTGTTCCTGGTAAAAGGCATGCACCCGGTGCACCGTGCAGTGTTCCTGACCGGCGTGATGTCTTACCTGTCTGCTCCACTGTGGTTTATGTTCCTGGCGCTGTCGACCGCGCTGCAGGTGGTGCATACGCTGATGGAGCCGCAGTACTTCCTGCAGCCGCGCCAATTGTTCCCGGTGTGGCCGCAGTGGCGCCCTGAACTGGCGATAGCGCTGTTCTCAACCACCTTAGTGCTGCTGTTCCTGCCGAAGCTGCTGAGCATCGTGCTGGTGTGGTGCAAAGGGGCGAAGCCTTACGGCGGAGCGCTGCGCGTGCTGGCCTCCCTGTTCCTGGAGATGCTGTTCTCGGTGCTGCTGGCGCCGGTGCGCATGCTGTTCCACACCGTATTCGTGGTCAGCGCGTTTCTTGGCTGGGAAGTGGTGTGGAACTCGCCACAGCGTGATGATGATGCCACACCGTGGAGCGAAGCGTTCAAACGCCACGGCTCGCAGATGCTGTTGGGCCTGGTGTGGGCGGGCGGTATGGGCTGGCTGGACCTGAACTTCCTGTGGTGGCTGTCGCCAATCGTGTTCTCGCTGATCCTGTCGCCGTTTGTCTCGGTGTGGTCAAGCCGTCGCACGCTGGGTCAGGCTTCGAAACGCGGCAAACTGTTCCTGATCCCGGAAGAGTACGATCCGCCGAAGGAGCTGCTGGATACCGACCGTTACGTTGAGCTGAATCGTGAACGTGCGCTGGAGAATGGCTTTATGCACGCCATGTTCCATCCGTCGTTCAACGCACTGGCCAGCGCAATGGCGACCTCGCGTCACCTGAACAGCGATATTCTCGACTATGCCCGCGACCGCCGCATTGAGCAGGCGCTCAGCGAGTCACCCTCTAAACTGGATCGCGATCAGCGCCTGGCGCTGTTCAGTGACCCGGTGACGCTGGCGCGTATGCACTACCGCCTGTGGCAGAATGCGGATAAGTACCACGACTGGTTAGATTATTACCATTCGCTGGAACTGAACCCGAAGGCGCTGAATAACGCCAACTAGTTTGCGGGGCGGGCATGCCGCCCCCGACGACGCGATAAGCCGGAACTCAGGTTCCGGCTTTTTTTTACGTTTAATTTGCAGTTGCCGCTCTGGTCAAAACTGGACCAGACTGTAGAATAGTGCGTTTTTTACTCTGGGGCAGCGATGGTGACAATGATAGTGCGGGGATTAGCGGTGGGGCTGTGCGTGCTGATGCTGAGCGGCTGCGGCAGTATTATCAGCAGAGCCGTGCCCGGACAGGGGCACGGCAATCAATACTACCCCGGCGTACAGTGGGATATTCGCGACAAGCCGTGGCGTTTTCTCGCCATTATTGACCTGCCGCTGTCGCTGGTGGTCGACACATTACTGCTGCCGGTTGATGCCAGCCACGGGCCTTACGAGTAATTATTGTCGGCGTCGGTGTTATCGTCTTCCCACTCTCCCGCTGCCGCGTCGGCCTCTTCGCTGCCGGCAGGCGGTTCCAGCTGGAATTCGCCCTCATCCCACTCGTACAGCGTCTTCTCCGGCAGCCACTCCTGACGCAGTTCAACCTCATCGAAATCATCTTCAAAGATGGCCTGCGCCGCATCTCCACTGCGGAAGGCCAGTAGCTCTCCTTCATCACTGTCATCGGTGAGAAACTCCGCCTGCCACATAATATCCCATCCTGCATCACAAACTTCTGCAGATTGAACTGATTAACAGAGGCTTCACCCTCGTCCAGCTCCGGGTTATCAGCAAGGTACTCTTCACGTGCCATCTCAATCGCTTCTTCCAGCGTGGCATACATGCTCATGGCATCTCCTCAGGTCAAAAATGACTAAAGCGTAATTGTTGTCGCTATGGGCAAAGATGCAAGGCGGGGGAGGAGAAATATTTTCATGGTGATTTATTGTACGGGTATTGCCAGGCTTTATCCCTGAACCCCCATCCACTGCTTCAGCTTTGCCACCGTGGCAGGGGCCTGATAAAACCAATCCACGCCCATCTTTAAGCGCACGCAATAAGCCGCGAGCTGCCAGTGTCTTCAGGCGACTTCTGGCGGTGTTATCCGAGAGTGACAGACGCTGGCTGACGCCGGCGGCGCTCAGCAGAGAGCCGGGAGCGTTTAGCGCGAGTGCCAGAATATCCTGCGCGGTTTTATCCAGCATGAAGATATTTACTGTCGCTGGCGCTATGCTGCGCCAGTAGTGCAATAAGCTCCTCAGCGCTAAGTTCAGCCTCAGCCACTGAGGGCGGCGTTTTGGTTCTCATCTCAGACAATCTCAAAAAGGCTATTATTTGAGATTACTTGAGATGAGCCGCCACCGCAATTCCCCTTACTCTGCTTCAGATAGCGGGCGCTGTTCTTCTTCCCGCACCACCATTCTTGCGGTTCGTTTTCTCAGCGTGTACCAGGTGTACCCCACGTTGAACAGCACGATGCAGGCGGTGACCAGAAACACCGCACGGAAACCGTAATGGGCCGACACCGCGGCGCCCATCAACGGGCCACTGACGTTACCGATGTCGCGGAAAGACTGGTTATAGCTGAAGATGCGCCCGGCGACCTGATTGCTGGAGTTGTAGATCAGCAGCGACTGCACCGCTGGCAGTAGTGCACCGTCGGCGGCGCCGAGCAGAAAGCGCAGGATCCCCAGCTGCCACGCATTCTGCACAAAAGCCATCGGGATCAGTAGCACGACTGAAATCAGCAGCATGGCAACGAGGATTCGCTCCGGGCCGATGCGATCCCCCAGCCTGCCAAGGCGTGGCGCACTCATCAGCGCCGCCACGCCAGGCACCGAGGCAATCATACCGCTAATAAAGGCCAGATTCGCCACGTTGCCCGCCAGCTCGCGCACGTACAGCGTCAGAATGGGGGCAATCGAACCGGTAGCGACCTGGATTATCAGCGTGGTGACGAACAGTGCCAGTACCAGCCGGGGATTTTTCAGCGAGGTGAACACCTGGCGGGCGTGTAGCAGATCTTTTTTCTGCACCGCGGTGAAGCTCTCACGGATGCAGAACAGGGTCATCAGGAAGCAGGAGAACAGCACCGCCGCAGTAATATAGAACACCGGGCGCAGGCCAAAGCTGTCGGCCAGCAGGCCGCCGATTAGCGGGCCGATCAGCGCGCCGCTGACCGCCCCGGTTGACAGCCAGCCCATCGCCCAGCCGGTTTTATTACGCGGCACCTGGGTGGCGATCAGCGCGTTGGCGTTGGGCACAAACCCCCGAGCAGGCCGAGCAGTGCACGCAGCGCCAGAAACTGCCAGACGGAAGTGGCCATACCCATCAGCATCATCACAATTGCCATGCCCAGGGCGGAGCGCAGCAGCATGATTTTGCGGCCTTTACGGTCGGCAAGTCCGCCCCAGAAAGGGGATGCAATAGCAGAGAACAGGAAAGTGATGCTAAAAACCAGCCCGGACCAGATGTTCAGCGCCTGGGGATCGGTAATGCCCAGCTGCTCGACATACAGTGGCAGAAAGGGCATAACCAGGCTGAAACCGGCGCCGGTGAGGAAACATCCCACCCAGGCGACAAAGAGATTTCTCTGCCAGTTGATGACAGTTGAGGGCGTATCGGCCGTAGACATAGCGTGTGCAGTAACCTTAGAAGTTAACGTCGCAAATTAACCATTAGCTGGCTAAGTATGCGCCATTAAATGCTCACTGCCTAGCCACTGCAGAAATAAATGAAAAACGGTTTCAAATAGTGGAACAGGCCGGATAACCGGCCTGTGGAGAGGGGTCAGTAAAGGGAAGGTTGACCTTCCGGGCGGGTCTTAAAGCGGCGATGCAGCCACATATACTGATCTGGCGCCATCAGTACGCCGTGCTCGACCACGCGGTTCATCGCGGCGGCTGTGGCGACTTCATTGTCCAGTGGGATATCCTGAACTTCCGGCAGGATCACCATCTCATACCCTTTTCCCGACGGCAGGCGGCGTGGCACAAAAGGGATCACTGCCGGGTTGCCACTGCGTATCAGCAGATAGCTGCCTTTAGTGGTTGCCGCCTGGTCAACGCCGAAAAACGGTACAAATACGCTGCTGCGCGGACCGTAGTCGTGATCAGGAGCGTACCAGATAATATCGCCGTTTTTCAGGGCGCGGATCATGCCTTTCAGATCCTTGCGGTCCAGCATGCTTTTATTGGAACGCATACGGCCCCAGGTTTGCAGCCAGTCAATCAGCGCGTTGTCGTTGGGGCGGTAAACGCCAATACCCGGGTTGTGGATGCCGAAAATACGCGCGCCCAGTTCCAGGGTTAAAAAGTGCATGCCAATCAGCAATACGCCTTTACCGTCGGCAGCCGCTTTGCTGATGTGCTCCAGGCCGCTGACGCTGAACCATTTTTTGATGCGCCAGTCAGGCCAGAACCATGCCATGCCGGTTTCTATCAGGCCCATGCCGAGCGATTCGAAGTTGCGTGTTACCAGAGCTTCACGCTCGGCGGCAGGCATCTGCGGGAAACAGACTTCCAGGTTGCGCCGGGCAACCTCCACACGGCGCTTAAGTAGGTGCATTGACAGCCGACCCAGCCCGCAACCAATGTAGCGGAGCAGGGGGTAGGGCAGCATCACCAGCAGGTAAAGCAGGGCAATACCCAACCAGGTAAACCAATAACGGGGATGCAGCAATGCGCGACGAAATTGAGGCAGCTGAGTCATGATTTTCCAGATCGCAAAAAAGGGGGAACATTATAGTGCCCGTTTAAAATGAGTTATGGCCTATTGTGCCATTTTATTCGCATCAGATGAAATAAGCGCCTGTTCAGATTAGGTTTTCACGGGCAGGTAGGTCAGGTGTGCTGCTAATAGCATAGTCATAATGCGCATATTGCGCATCGCTTTTTGCGCCGACTGCTGCTATTTACAGCGTTCATGCACGACAAACCCCGGGTCTCTCAGGTATAATAGCGCCGCAAAATTTTCCCTCTCTTTAGAATTCAGGAACGTACACCATGCCAGTGTTACATAACCTTGTTTCCAATGAAGAGCTGAAGGCACGCATGCTGGCCGAAACCGAACCGCGTACCACAGTCTCTTTTTATAAATACTTCACTATTGACGATCCGCGTGCGTTTCGCGACGCGCTCTACGTTACCCTCACCAAACTAAACGTGTTTGGCCGCGTTTACGTCGCCGCTGAGGGAATTAACGCGCAGGTCAGCGTTCCGCCAGCCAGTACGAGCAGATGAAAGCCGCGCTGTACGCTTTCCACCCGGCGCTGAATAACCTGCGCATGAACATCGCGCTGGATGATGACGGTAAATCTTTCTGGGTACTGCGTCTGAAAGTACGTGAGCGCATTGTGGCTGACGGCATTACCGACGACAGCTTTGATGCCAGCGATGTCGGCGCCTATCTGAAAGCGGCGGAAGTGAACGCCATGCTGGACGATCCGCAAGCGGTGTTTGTCGATATGCGTAACCACTATGAGTATGAAGTGGGCCATTTTGAAAACGCGCTGGAGATCCCGGCGGATACTTTCCGCGACCAGCTGCCGATGGCAGTTGATATGCTGCAGCAGGATAAAGACAAAAAAATCGTCATGTACTGCACCGGGGGGATCCGCTGTGAGAAAGCCAGCGCCTGGATGCGTCATAACGGTTATGAGAATGTCTACCACATCGAAGGCGGAATTATTGAGTATGCCCGCCGCGCGCGCGAGCAGGGCTTACCGGTGCGCTTTAAAGGCAAAAACTTTGTCTTCGATGAGCGAATGGGCGAGCGGATTTCAGACGATGTGATTGCCAACTGCCACCAGTGCGGAGCGCCCTGTGACACCCATGTAAACTGCCTGAATGACGGCTGCCATCTGCTGTTCATCCAGTGCCCGAGCTGCGCCGAGAAGTTTCATAACTGCTGCAGCCCGCTCTGTATGGAAGAGCTGGCACTGCCGCCGGAAGAGCAGCGTGCGCGTCGTGCGGGCCGTGAAAACGGCAATAAGATTTTCAACAAGTCGCGCGGCCTGTTGAGCACCACCATGCATATTCCTGAAGAGTAACAGGCTGAACTCACCGGGCGCAGGCCCGGTGAGTGTGATGGCTACTGGCGCACGCCTTCCACCGAGATCATCAGCTCCACCTGCTGCGATGCCGGGCCCAAATCCTTCTCAATGTTGAACTCTTTCAGCGCGATAGTTCCCGTCGCTTCAAAGCCAGCACGGTAGCCACCCCACGGATCTTTACCTTCCCCGGTCAGTTTTGCCGCCAGTTCTACCGGTTTAGTCACGCCGTTCAGCGTCAGGTCACCGTCTACGATCAGGCCATCGCCCTGTTTACTGACCTTGGTGGAAACAAACGTTGCCTGGGGGAACTTCCCGGCATTGAGGAAATCAGCGCTGCGCAGGTGCTTGTCACGCTCGGCGTGGTTAGTGTCGACGCTGCCGGTATTGATAGTCACGTTAACTTTGTCTTTGCCAGGGTCGGCCTGATCAAAGGTAAAGCTGCCGTCGAAATCTTTAAACGTGCCGTAAAGCCAGCTGTAGCCCAGGTGCTTGATGCGGAACTGCACGAAAGCATGCTGCCCCTCTTTATCAATTTTGTAGTCGGCTGCGGCGGCTGTCCCCGCCGTCATCAGCAGGGCGGCGGTAGTGATGGCCAGAATACTTTTTTTCAACATGGTGTTCTCCATTCCAGAGGTTAATGGATGCGGCGGCCCAGCATCTTTTTCAAGGTAATATCACGATCGATAAAGTGGTGTTTTAGCGCGGCCAGGGCGTGCAGCCCGGAGAGGATCACCACGCTCCACGCCAGCCAAAGATGGACTTCCCCCGCCAGATCCGCCTGCTCGCCCAGCCCGGAAAACAGCGCAGGAACCGGCAGGATACCGAAGACATTGATCGGTTTACCCTCTGCGGTAGAGATCAGATAACCGGTAATCAGAATGGCGAACAGCACGCCGTACAGCAGCAGATGCGCGGTAATCGCGCTATAGCGTACTAGCGGGGAATAGCTGCTGAGCGGTTTCGGCGGCGGCGAAACAAAGCGCCACACCACGCGTACAATCATTACCGCGAACAGCGTGATGCCGATGCTTTTGTGCAGTTCGGGAGCTTTGTGATACCAGGTATCATAATAACCGAGGGTGACCATCCACAGTCCGAGGGCAAACATTCCGTAGACCGCAGCCGCGACCAGCCAGTGCAGGGTGATGCTCAGTGAGCCATATTTTGCAGCGCTATTTTTTAACGGCATCCAGGGTTCCGCCAATAAGAATTTTAAGTCAGACTGACGGCGACAAGGGTGAAAATCAACAAATAAATTAACTGATTACTAAATTAAATCTCATAATGAAATATTTTGAATAAAATAATGGCTTATCACCAGTAAATCAGAAAGCGGGTGGCCTGATATGGCTCTGCGCTCGAGTTTGTGGAGAAGCTTTGCCATGGTGAGGGCAGGATCATGTTCTGTATTTTTGTCTTTAATTTCAATAAATGTCATTTTTTTGTCACGTTATGTCAATAATGCCTGCTGTGTAATAGTTATTTTGCTTAATGAATAGGGCGGGCGTGGTAGCCGCCGGGGGCCGCCTGCCAGTGGACTCTATTAACCAGGACAGAGAGGGTGGCGAATACGGCAGGTTTGCTCGCCAATGGCAGCGATTAGTGTGGTTAACTTG
This sequence comes from Avena atlantica, assembly GCA_910589765.1. Taxonomy (NCBI): domain Eukaryota; kingdom Viridiplantae; phylum Streptophyta; class Magnoliopsida; order Poales; family Poaceae; genus Avena; species Avena atlantica. The sequence continues at coordinate 822,096 of CAJUWN010001535.1, read as the reverse complement.
AAAAATCACCGAATCTTGTATAGATTAAATTTGTGTAAGCAACGGCAGTCTAAGATTTACCGTTCATTACCATCCGCATTTTCGCTGCGTTATAGCTTTCTTCCCCTCTGTTATTCCCCACTATTTTTCAGGCGACGAAAGCTATAAGGCTGCTCACTCACTACAACAGGGAGCTGCTATGAGCAATACATCTGAAGGGCAACAGCCGCAGAAGAAGCATTTCTGGAACAAGAACAAAAGCGCGAAGAAGGAGCTGAGCGTCGATGATATTACTATCGTCGATAAAGACATGCTCAAGCGTGCGGTCGGCGCGGCCGCGCTGGGTAACGCCATGGAGTGGTTCGACTTCGGGGTTTACAGCTACCTGGCTGTGACTATCGGTAAAGTTTTCTTCCCCGGCGGCAGCCCGGCAGCGCAGCTGCTGGCGACCTTTGGGGCATTTGCCGCCGCCTTCCTGGTTCGCCCGGTGGGTGGACTGGTGTTTGGCCCACTTGGCGACCGCATCGGACGCCAGAAGGTGCTGGCGATTACCATGATCATGATGTCGATCGGCACCTTCTGTATCGGGATTATTCCTGGCTATCACTCCATCGGGATTATGGCGCCAGTGCTGCTGCTGGCAGCGCGTCTGCTGCAGGGGTTCTCCACCGGCGGTGAATACGGCGGTGCAGCCACGTTTATTGCTGAGTATTCAACCGATGAGCGCCGCGGTTTTATGGGCAGCTGGCTGGAGTTCGGCACGCTCGGCGGCTATCTGCTGGGGGCGGGGCTGGTAACGGGCCTGACGGCGGCGATGCCGGAACAGGTCCTGCTTGACTGGGGCTGGCGTATTCCGTTCTTTATCGCGGCGCCGCTCGGCCTGTTTGGCCTCTATATTCGACTGAAGCTGGAAGAGACCCCGGCATTCCAGAAGCATATGGAAAAGCAGGAAGCGCTGGAGCACAGCAAACCGCGCCTAGGGTTGTGGCAGATGCTGAAGAAGTACCGAGCCTCAATGCTGAAATGTATTGGTCTGGTGCTGCTGTTTAACGTCTCCAACTATATGCTGACCTCGTATATGCCAAGCTACCTGACCGGGATCCTGGGTCTGAGCGAGCTGAGCAGCCTGCTGCTGATTCTGGTGGTGATGTTTGTCATGATGCCGCTGACCCTGTTCTGGGGCCACTGGAATGACCGTTTGGGCCGTCGTCCGGTGATCTGGGCCGGTGCCATCGGCCTGATCGTTATGGCAGTGCCGTGTATGATGCTGATTGGTACGGGCAACCTGTGGCTGGTGTTCCTGGGGCTGATTATTCTCGGGGTGATCCACACCTGCTTCAGCGGCTCAATGCCGGCGACATTACCGGCGCTGTTTGCCACCGATATTCGCTACAGCGCGCTGGCAATCGGCTTTAACCTGTCGGTTTCACTGTTCGGCGGCACCACGCCGCTGGTGACCACCTGGCTGGTGGAGAGCACCGGCAATCTGCTGATGCCGGCTTATTATCTGATGGGGGCGGGCGTTATCGGGGTGATTACGGTGTTCACGCTGCGTGAAACGGCGCGTAAGCCGCTGCGCGGCTCTGCACCCTCGGTCGGTAGCCGTGCCGAAGCACACCGCCTGGTCAATAAGCTGCGTCTGCGTCGTAAGAAAGAAGACGATGCCGCCAAAGCCGAAACGCTGACCAACAAATAACGGGCACTGACTGCCATTTAAAAAGGCTCACAGTTGAACTGTGAGCCTTTTTTTATTGTTTAACGTTGCTGACGAACGTCAGGCGAAGCGCGATAAAGAGAACGGGGTTAAGTCGAACTCGCTGCTTTTACCCTGAGCAAACTGTGCGGCGATTTCACCCAGCACGCTGGCGAATTTAAACCCGTGCCCGCTCAGGCCGGTAATGATCATGCGATCGGTTTCACCAGGGAAGCGGTCGATAATAAAGTCTTCATCCGGTGAGTTATCGTAGGTACAGGCTTCACCGCGCAGGCAGACGCCGACCCCGGGTAAGAACTGACGCAGGAAGCCAAACAGTTCGTTGCCGTCCGCCGCCACGCTACCAAACGGCTTGCGGCCTGCCGGGGAGTCGATCGGCTGTCCGCCTTCATGCTTTCCGATTTTAATGGCGTTATTATCCGCCGGGAAGCCGTAATAGTGGGTGCCGTCCGGCATCTGCGCGGTAAATGCCGGGAATGTGTTGTTCTCGCTGTAGCGGCCGTCAGCCTGATGCCAGGCAAAGACCTTGCGCACCGGCGCGACCGGCAGAGCAGGGTTAGAGCGTTTTCACCCAGGTGCCGGCACTCAGCAGCAGCTTGCGCCCCTGGTAAATCCCGTCTGCCGTGGTGACGGTTTGCAGGCCGTCCAGCGTGTCGATCTGGCTGACCGGGCAGTTAAACAGCTGCGCGCAGCCGGCTTCTTTCGCCAGACGGATCCAGCTTTTAATCGCCACTTCGGATTTCAGATAGCCGGAGCCGGGTTCAAAAACGCCGATATAGCCCTGCGGCACGCTGATTTGCGGCCAGCGCTGCACGATCTCGTCGCTGTTGAGGATCTGCACTTCAAGCTGGTACTGCTGCGCGCTTTGCATCACGTTCTGAATAAATTCGGACTCCTGCGGCGCGAAGTTGAGCACGCCGCTGCGCTGCATGATGCGTTCACCGCTCTGCTGCTCCAGCTCATCCCACAGCTGCTGGGCACGCAGCACCATCGGTACGTAGCGCGCACCTTCACCGTAAGCGTGACGAATTAAGCGGCTTTCACCATGATGGCTGCCTTCGCGGTGCGGCGGATGGTGACCGTCGATCATCAGTACCTTCAGGCCGGCCTGGGTGGCATACCATCCGGCGGCAGCCCCTACGGAACCACTGCCGACCACAATTAAATCGTAAACCATTTGCAGCACTCTTTTTTTTCAGGAGAGGGCAGCAGAATAGCAAATTATTGCGGGCATGAAAAAGGCACCCTGCTGTGGGTGCCCTTAGGCGAAACGTTGAGCGAATTAGTGCTTCTTGTAATCACGATCCTGGTAATCGGTTCGCTTCAATCTTGGCAATGCCAGCTTCGAGAATGGAGATAAATTGTCTGGCAACATCAGTGGTCAGCCAGTAAGTCTGGCCTACATCGGCATCTTCGGCTTGCTGCTGATTAGAAGAGAGCGAATGCAGACGGATCATCATGGCATCATAGCTGTCTACAGTACTGATATCCCATCCGATGAGGGGATGTGTCTGGATGACTTCTTACTTCTGTCCATTAAAACCCCCTATAACTCGTGAATAATGACGATACCGGTCATACTTCAAGCTGCAGGTGCCTTGGCTTCTCTGGCTCACCCGAATCACTGACTGATGCAGGCTCATCGGGATTTGCTCATTTTCCGCCTTACTGCAACTCGAATTATTTAGGGTAACCAAGTGATTTTTCGAGGTTCAATGCGGCTTTTTTTTCCATGGAGCAATGTCATTATAACAGCAATTCTCTTTTTCGCAGGATTAAATTTTAGCCTGGGTCAATATTGGATGTTATTGGCACGCTTATTAAGCCGCGAGCCTGGTAAATAATCGACGTTAAGAGTAAAAGAAGGATTATTCAGGGCTGACTATCAGATTGTACTGATGGTGAACCCAAACGTTTTTCCAGCTCCAGCGCCAGCCGAATGAAATGCTGCTGTAGCTGTTCATCACGATTCTGGTTTTGCCCTTCAAGGCGTAAGCTGTGGATTAACAGCTGGTTAGCTTTGTCATCAAGGCAAAATGACAGCGTAGAAAACGCATTTTCTAATACGGTCAGGCGGCGCTGTTGCTCGGCGATCATTGCCAGCAGCTCACCAAATGTCATTGCCTCTTCTGGATTATCGGCAGCCATGAAAAAAACCTCAGTAATTAATCACCGCCTCAGAATAGGTTATTCTGCCTGCGCCGTCTATCGGTGTTGCGGGGTAATAATTGGGCATAAAAAAGCCGGATAGCGTATCCGGCAAAAACGGCACAAGCGGTCGAAAGCGCAGCGCTTAATCGGTAATAAACCAGTCGTCGGCGCTTTCCCAGGTTTCCTGCAATATATCGGTGATGCGATCTTTGGCTTCTTTACCACCGCCCATCACCGTCAGGTTATTGGCGCTGGCGTAGCGTACCGAAATGGTATTGCTGCCATCCGGAAAATGCTGATCGATTCGTTTGCTAAGCTCCTGCGTTAGCGCGTCAATCGCGCCCGCAGGCAGGGAAGTGGTTTTTGCTACAGTGACTTCAATACGCATGATAGCCTCCGGTTGAATTACTGTAAATATATACAGTAATACCGGCGTAAGCAAATATTATTACTGGAGCAGTGAAATGCCGGGGACGCCCGCTGAGGGATCGCCATAAACATCGATCTGAATATCATCGCGGGATGACAGGCGTCAGGTTCCATGAGGGAGGACTGCTTTCCGCACCGGCATGAATACATCCCTGTAGCCTGGCTCACGGCCATCCCTGGCCGTGGGCCTGCTGCAATCAGCCCTCCCTCCTGCCACCCAAAGCCTCAGCGTCGCGGTTTAGAACCCACAGCGAGCACGATGATAGTGGGGGATGAGCTTGGCCTGAGGTAAGCCGGACGTCACGCGGCAGGGATGCCGCGTGCCGAGGCCCGCAGGGAGCGTCTTTTGCCGTTCCGGCGTGCTCAGGCTGAGCTCAGACCGGTTAGCGGACGATTAGCGATAGCAGTCATTTCAGGGGGGCCCCAGAGGACGACCGCTTTTCTGGTCGTCCCGCTGGACAGGTTAACTCTCGACGCGCCAGTTCAGCGTCTCGCCGGCCAGGAACGGCACCAGCGTATGGCCATCGTTACCGACCTGTACGCTTTCCGGCACGGTCCACGGCTGGCGCACCAGCTTGAGGGTGCCTTCATTCAGCGGCAGCCCGTAGAAGTTAGGGCCATTTTCGGAGCAGAAGGCGGCAAAATGCGCCAGCGCGCCGATCTCTTCAAACACCGTGGCATAAGCGCTCAGCATAGACGGGGCGTTGAACACGCCGGCACAGCCACAGCTGGTCTCTTTACGGTCGCGGGTATGAGGTGCGGTATCAGTACCGAGGAAAAAGCGTGAGTGCCCGCTGGCAACCGCCTCGCGCAGCGCCTGCTGATGGATGTTGCGCTTAAGGATTGGCAGGCAGTAAAGATGCGGGCGAATGCCGCCAACCAGCATATGGTTGCGGTTGAACATCAGGTGCTGAGGGGTAATGGTGGCCGCAAGAAAACGATTGCCTTCCAGCACATAAGCAGCGGCTTCTTTGGTGGTGATGTGCTCGCACACCACCTTCAGCTCCGGGAACTGCTGGCGTAGCGGGTCAAGCACGCTTTCAATGAAACGCGCCTCACGGTCAAAGATATCGATATGGGCATCGGTCACCTCGCCGTGGATCAGCAGCGGCATACCGATCTTCTGCATGCGTTCCAGCACCGGAGCAATCGCCGCGATGCTGGTAACGCCATGCGCGGAGTTGGTAGTGGCATGCGCCGGGTAGAGTTTCGCCGCGGTAAACACCCCTTCATGAAAGCCCGTTTCGATTTCGTTCGGATCCAGGCCGTCGGTCAGGTAGCAGGTCATCAGCGGCGTAAAGGCGTGCGCGGCCGGAACGGCAGCCATGATGCGCTCGCGGTAGGCGCGGGCAGCGGCAACGCTGGTCACCGGCGGAACGAGGTTAGGCATCACAATGGCGCGGCCACAGACCTCACTGGTAAACGGCACCACGGCCTCCAGCATCTCACCATCGCGCAGATGGATATGCCAGTCATCAGGGCGGCGAATAATCAATTCTTGAGGTTGTGCGGTCATGCGATCTGCTCCGGCAAAGGGGTGGAATAGCTGTTTTTAGCCGGGTATAAAGATTAATGATAAAGCGCGGTGAATGCACCTGCTTTATACGCAGGCGGAAAAAAAAACGCTGCGCGCAAGCCGCAGCGTTATCAGACGATCAGTCAGTAAATGGGATAATCAGCTCGCCCGGCTTCACTTCAAGCCCTTTGGCGAAGCGTTTGGCCAGCGACTCGGCCTTACTGCGGTCGGTACTCAGCACGTAAGCGGGTTTCTGGTTGAAGTAACTTTTCAGCGACTCATTAAGATATGGCGTCAGGGTTTTCAGCACGCCCTGCATTTTTTCCGGCTGCACTTGCACATCCACCAGCTCCATATCTTTCAGATAGATAGCCCCTTCCTGCTGGTTAAACACCGGCTGTGCTTTCATTGTCAGCTTCATATCCGCTTTTTGCGGGCCAAACAGGGAAGTGATATTCACTTTGGCATTGCCGATCAGCGTGACTTTATTCGGCTCCTCGCGGCCAATCTGGCTGCTGAGGTCGGTCAGGGTGATATGGGCATCGGCCAGCCCGGCCACGCCAATCTGCTTCTCATAATTGTTGTGTTTCGCCAGCGCCTGATTAATTTCCTGCTCGCTGATGCTGTATTGGGCAATCTGATTACAGCCGGTGACTAAGCCTGCTAATAGCAGCGCACCAAGACCAAAAAGTGTCTTCTTCATGTTATTCCTCTGTTTTATTCACCGGTCGACCCTACCGGGCAGCGAATAGCATGCACCACCGGGCGGCATTCGTCACCAGGACAACGCTTAACCGGCAGGGGGAAAGCACAACGGAATGTGTCGGGCCAGCAAAAGCTGGCCCGGCAATATCAGGAAGCGACAGAGGATAACAGGTTGATTTGCGTCTGTTTAGCCATGTTATCGCGGTAATCCGCCACGCGGGAAGGGTACTCAATACCGGCTACCAGCGACAGCGAACGCAGCAGTGGGAACAGATGGATGTCGTCCAGCGACAGCTCGCCGCTGACGGCATTCGGCTTAACGATCAGCTTATCCAGCTTGCGCAGGTCATCATTGACGTTTTTAATCCAGCCCGCCGAGTGTTCGCGCAGCTCGGAAAAATCACCATAAGTGCCCTGTTTTTTGTTTTTGAAGTAGTCGCGCGCTTCCGGCGTGGCGAACTCGGCAAACGGCGCTTCCGCCACGCGCGGGATCAGCAGCTTGTTAACATAGCTGTTGATATGGCGCAGCCAGTCGGTGATGGCCGGATTGGTTTTCCGGTCAGCAGCGGCTCGCGATCGATACGATCGATATAGTGCACGATATCCAAACTTTCCGGCATGCAGCTGCCGTCTTCCTTCATCAGAATCGGCGCCATTTTCTGACCAATCAGGCGGGTGGGCGTCGCTTCGTCATCGTTCAACATCACCACCAGCTCAACCGGAAGGTTTTTCAGGCCGAAGATCATGCGGGCTTTTACACAGAACGGGCAGTGTTCATAGATATAGAGTTTCACTATCAATTCCTTCTTTTGCGATATCGATGAATTAACATCAATTATCTGAATGTATTATGAAAGTATGGAAGAGAACCCGCAGAAGGGCAACCGCAGGGGCGGGTATGGCGAGGTTTTAAGCTTAATTTCGTGGATTATGCCATTTTTTATGCGGCAGCGTATTACCGGCAAACGGGATGGCGGTTATAGTGAAACGAGTAGAGTGACGCGCCGTGGTGCGCGGTCTCACTCCCCAACTCACAATGCTTTCCAGACACGTGTTTCAGGAGAAATGATGTTTGGCTATCGTACTGCTGCACCTAAAGTGCGCCTGACTACCGATCGTTTGGTGATTCGTCTGGTCAACGAACGTGATGCCTGGCGGCTGGCTGATTACTATGCTGAAAACCGTGCTTTTCTTAAACCGTGGGAACCGGTGCGCGATGAGAGCCACTGCTATCCCTCCGGCTGGCAGGCGCGGCTGGGGCTGATTGCTGAGATGCAGAAGCAGGGCAGTGCCTTCTACTTTGCGGTGATGGACCCGGATGAGAATGAAGTGCGCGGCGTAGCGAACTTTAGCAACGTGCTGCGCGGTTCGTTTCACGCCTGCTACCTCGGCTATTCGCTGGGGGAGAAGTGGCAGGGGCAGGGGATGATGTTCGAAGCGCTGCAAAGCGCAATTCGCTATATGCAGCGGCAGCAGCGCATGCACCGCATTATGGCTAACTATATGCCGCATAATCAGCGCAGCGGCAATTTACTGGCGCGCCTCGGTTTCCAAAAAGAGGGTTATGCCAAAGAGTACCTGCTGATCGATGGACGCTGGCAGGATCATGTCCTGACGGCACTGACCTCCCACGAATGGACGCCGGACCGGCGCGGAGTGTAATTTCACATGATCAAATCCCCTTTTACCGCCGTTGAAGCGCGGGTGATTGGCTGCCTGCTGGAAAAGCAGGTCACCACCCCGGACCAGTATCCCATGTCGCTGAACGGCGTGGTGACCGCCTGTAACCAGAAGTCTAACCGCGAGCCGGTAATGTCACTGAGCGATAGCGAGGTGCAGAACACACTCGACCTGCTGGTGAAAAAACATCAGCTCACCGCGCTAAACGGCTTTGGTAGCCGGGTGGTGAAATATGAGCAGCGTTTCTGCAACTCGGAGTTTGGTCAGCTCAAGTTCACCCCGGCAGAGGTGGCGGTGGTCGCCACGCTGCTGCTGCGCGGCGCCCAGACGCCGGGCGAGCTGCGCACGCGCAGTTCGCGCATGCATGACTTTGCCGATATGAACGAAGTGGAGCAGACGCTGGAGCGACTGACGCAGCGCGAAGACGGTGCGCTGGTCGTGCGGCTGGCGCGCGAGCCGGGCAAGCGTGAAAGCCGCTATATGCACCTGTTCAGCGGAGAGGTGGATGAGAGCCTGGCCGCCAGCCCGCAGCCGGAAACGGACAGCGGGCTGGAAGCGCGGGTACAGCTGCTGGAACAGCAGGTCGTCACGCTGCAACAGCAGGTCGCCACGCTGCAACAGCAGCTATCCGCACTGCTGGCAGAGGGGGAGGGCACATGAGCGGCTTGAAAGTGGGCATCGTCGGGCTGGGCGGCATTGCGCAGAAAGCCTGGCTGCCGGTGGTGACCCGCACCGACGGCTGGCAGATTGCCGGGGCATTTTCGCCCAATCAGCAAAAAGCGCGCCCGGTCTGCGACAGCTACCGCATTCCGCTGCACGCATCGCTGGACGATCTCGCCGCCGCCAGCGATGCGGTGTTTGTCCACAGCAGCACCGCCAGCCACCATGAGATCGTTAATCGCCTGCTGCGCGCGGGGGTCGATGTCTGCGTTGATAAGCCGCTCGCCGCTACGCTAAGCGAAGCCGAGCGGCTGGTGGAGCTGGCGGAAAAGCGCGGGCGCAAGCTGATGGTGGCGTTTAACCGCCGCTTTGCCCCGCGTTATCTGCAGCTGCAGGCGGCACTGCAACAGCCTGCGTCACTGCGCATGGATAAACATCGCAGCGACAGCGTCGGGCCCAACGATCTGCTGTTTACCCTGCTGGATGATTATCTGCACGTGGTCGATAGCGCGCTGTGGCTGTGCGGCGGGGAGGGTAAGCTGCAAAGCGGCACGATCCAGACCAACGACAGCGGGCAGATGCTCTACGCCGAACACCATTTTAGCGTGGGGGGGACGCAGGTGACCACCAGTATGCATCGTCGCGCCGGAAGCCAGATGGAGCGAGTGATGGCGGTCGATGATGGCGCGGTCTACCAGCTGAGCGAGATGCGTGACTGGCAACAGGAGCAGGCGGGCGTCGTGACCATCGACCCGATCCCCGGCTGGCAAACCACGCTGGAGCAGCGCGGATTTGTCGGCGCGGCGCACCATTTCATCCGCTGCGCAGAAAATCAGACAATGCCGCAAACCAGCGGCGAGCAGGCGCTGATGGCGCAGCGGCTGGTGGAGAAATTATGGCGTGAAGCCGTGCGGGAATAGGCTACAACCTGCCTTCCTGTAGGGGCCGCCCCTCTTTTCCGGTCGGCCCGAGGCAGGATGGATTAGGGGCGACCGAAAAAAAAAGGTCGACCCTTACGCGATCCTCGATATACCCGGTAACAAACCGCTATGGTTATTTCCTTTTACTTCAGTAGACTATCCGCATCAAAAAACGATCGGGGGTCCCCGGTCCGTTATCCAGAACCAGGAAAGACATGAACCTGTTGAAATCACTGGCAGCGGTCAGCTCAATGACCCTGTTTTCACGCGTGCTGGGATTTGCCCGCGACGCGATTGTCGCGCGCGTATTTGGCGCCGGGATGGCAACCGATGCCTTTTTGTCGCGTTTAAGCTGCCTAACCTGCTGCGACGCATCTTTGCCGAGGGGGCGTTCTCCCAGGCGTTTGTTCCTATTCTCGCCGAATACAAAAGTAAACAGGGTGAAGAAGCCACGCGCGTCTTTGTGGCTTATGTTTCCGGCTTGCTGACGCTGGCGCTGGCGATTGTCACGATTTTGGGGATGTTTGCTGCCCCGTGGGTGATCCTCGTCACTGCCCCCGGCTTTGCAGATACCGCCGATAAGTTCGCACTGACCTCATCGCTGCTGCGCGTGACCTTCCCGTATATCATGCTGATTTCACTGGCTTCGCTGGCCGGGGCGATCCTCAACACGTGGAACCGTTTTTCGGTCCCGGCGTTTGCCCCGACGCTGCTCAACGTCAGCATGATTGGTTTTGCGCTGTTTGCCGCACCGCACTTCCACCCGCCGGTGATGGCGCTGGCCTGGGCGGTCGTCGCCGGCGGCGTATTACAGCTTGGCTATCAGCTGCCGCATCTGAAAAAAATCGGCATGCTGGTGCTGCCGCGCCTTAACCTGAAGGATGCGGGCGTGTGGCGCGTGATGCGCCAGATGGGGCCGGCGATCCTTGGCGTGTCGGTCAGCCAGATCTCGCTGATCATTAATACCATTTTCGCCTCGTTCCTCGTTTCCGGCTCGGTGTCGTGGATGTACTACGCTGACCGCCTGATGGAGTTTCCCTCCGGGGTGCTGGGCGTGGCGCTGGGCACTATTTTGCTGCCGTCGCTGGCGAAGAGTTTTGCCAGCGGCGACCAGGCAGAGTATTCGCGCCTGATGGACTGGGGCCTGCGCCTCTGTTTCCTGCTGGCGCTGCCGAGCGCCGTGGCGTTAGGGATTCTGGCAAAACCGCTGACCGTTGCGCTATTTCAGTACGGCAAATTTACCGCCTTTGATGCCGCAATGACCCAGCGTGCGCTGGTGGCCTATTCAGTCGGTTTGATGGGGCTGATCGTGGTGAAGGTGCTGGCTCCGGGCTTCTACTCGCGGCAGAACATCAAGACGCCGGTGAAGATTGCTCTCTTCACGCTGCTGGCAACCCAGGCGATGAATCTGGCATTTATTGGTCCACTGAAGCATGCCGGACTGTCGCTGTCGATCGGTCTGGCGGCCTGCCTGAATGCCGCGCTGCTTTACTGGCAGCTGCGCAAGCAGGATATTTTCCAGCCGCAGCCGGGCTGGGCGAGTTTCCTGGTGCGTCTGTTTTTCGCCGTTGTGGCGATGGCGGCGGCGCTGGTCGGCGTGCTCTATCTGATGCCTGACTGGGCTACCGGCAACATGCTGTGGCGGTTAATCCGTCTGGCAGCGGTCTGTGCGGTGGGTGGCGGCGTCTACTTTGCCGTGCTGGGCCTGTTAGGTTTCCGCCCGCGTGATTTTGCCCGCCGCACCGTGGCATAAACAGAAAAACCCCGCAGCGCAGGCGCGGCGGGGTAAAGTCTGACAATAATTACGCTTTACGGCTGACGGGCGCGCTGTGGATCGCCTGGCCGTCGGGGCCATAAAATTTTTGTGACTGATAAGGCTTCAGTACCTGCAACGCATGCTCGTTATGACTGATTTGATGATTGAGCAGCATACCGTTGTGTAGATTGGTATCGCGTAATTTGACCGTGTGATCCTGAATCGATGACCAGCGTCTCGCCAGTTCCACGTGGCGGCTGTAGGGCACGTGTAGCCCGGCCGCTTTTTCTTCATCGCGGCGCATTTTTTCCAGGAAGTCCAGGGTGGCAAGCAGCGAGCTTTTATCCTCGGTAATTCGCTGCAATAAGCTGCTGTTGACCTGACCCGCCGAGAGCTGTTCTTGCTCCGCATTCATCACATCGGCCAGCGACGAAAGAACTTCCAGCATTTTATCAAGCGTGTTGAGCAGCTTATCCATTGAGTTAATTACCTTGCAGTGAGTCTTTAGCTTCCTGAATCAGTGCGTCGGCGATTTTGCCGCTGTCCATCTTCAGTTCGCCGTTACGAATAGCGGTTTTCAGCTCTTCCACGCGGGCAGTATTAATGTCCTGTGAGCTGGCCTTGGTCAGCTGTGACTGTGCGCCACTCAGTACCACCTGGGTGCCGGCAGTTTCAGTGGTTTTGCTTTCCGCTGCGCGAGCCTTCGGCTGGGCAACATCATTAGTATCGCGTTGTTGAACGGTGCTGGCCGGGTTCAGTGGCTGGGTTCTGTCGATGCTCATATCTGGCTCCTGTTAACTCAGGTGTGACTACGCCTGATGCTCAATATTCTAATAGTACTACGGCTGTTATTAACACTATCGGCAGAACTGATGCCTTCTTTAGTGGTTTATAGCGATATCAGAATATTCCCATCCGAGTCGACTTTGCCCATCACAATCTGGCCGGAGCTCATGCGTACCCTGACCGACTGCAGGGCCGTTGCGTTGTTCATTGCTTTGCCTTCGCTACTGATATTGAAGCCGTCGCCGCTGGCGGTCACGGTGACCATCTGCCCGGCTTTTACGCGCCACGGCTGGCGCATCATCATCTGGGTTACCGGCTGGCCGGGATTGATATCGCGCAGGGTAATGGCACCTACCGCATCTTCAGCTTTCATCAGCGTGCGGGCGGGCAGAGTATCTAAGCGGCCCTGCTGCATACGCAGATCGCCAGCGGCGATAGCGGTTCCGCGCGGCACCTGGCGGGTGGCCACCAGATAACTGCCGCTGACCTGCACCTGCACCTGAATATAGCGGCGGTTCTGATCACAGTTGGCCGCGACGCTGATATTGCCCCACATGCGGCTGTTGCCCGGCAGGGAGAACTGCGGCGCATCACAGGCGGGCCACATATTCTGCGGTGTCTTCACCACCACGCTCAGGTTATCGGCACCCTGGCCGTTTTCCCCATAGCGGTTTTTAAAAAACTGGTTGAGCTGTGCGTTGAGATCGCCAGCAGTGGCGGTGACGCTCGCCAGGCTCAGCAGCGCGCTTAACAGCAGTGTGGCTCCACGCATGGCGCCCCCTCTTTTTTATCAACATGGCAGCGATTCTACCCTCACGGGTGCGATGTCAAGGCGCAAATTAGCGACCATTTTTAGCGCTATTCAAACGATAGGCCTTCCCACCCCGAGATTATGCTGTCAGCTCTAAATTCTCACTTGCGGAGGACGCATGCTCGACAAACTGGACGCAGCACTACGGTTTAACACCGAAGCTCTGAACCTGCGCGCACAGCGGCAGGAGATCCTGGCATCCAACATCGCGAACGCAGACACGCCAGGCTATCAGGCGCGCGATATCGATTTCGCCAGCCAGATGAACAAGGTGATGGAACAGGGGCGGGCGCAGGGTTCCGGGCTACAGCTTGCGGTCACGTCGGCACGCCATATTCCTGCAGAAACGCTTCAACCCCCATCCATGGATTTGATGTACCGCATTCCTGACCAGCCTGCGCTGGACGGAAACACGGTTGACATGGACCGGGAACGTACCGAGTTTGCAGATAACAGCCTGAAATATCAGACCGATCTCACCATGATCAGCAGTCAGATCAAAGGCATGATGTCCGTGCTACAGGGGCAATAAGTTATGGCACTTTTGAACATTTTTGATATTGCCGGTTCGGCAATGGCTGCACAGTCACAGCGTCTGAACGTCAGCGCCAGTAACCTGGCCAACGCCGACAGCGTCACCGGGCCGGATGGTCAGCCCTACGTCGCGAAGCAGGTGGTTTTCCAGACTAACGCGATGCCGGGTTCACCGACCGGTGGCGTGAAGGTCGCTCAGGTGATCGACGACCCGGCGCCCGCGCGCCTGGTGTACGAGCCGGGTAACCCGATGGCGGATGCCAAAGGCTACGTGAAGATGCCGAACGTGGATGTCGTAGGGGAAACGGTGAACACCATGTCAGCTTCGCGCAGCTACCAGGCCAACGTTGAGGTTTTAAACACCGTTAAACAGATGATGATGAAAACCTTAACGCTGGGCCAATAAGGAGCTTCCCAATGAGTATTGCTGTAGGCGTAAACGAAAAACAGGCGACCACCACGCTAACGAACTCTTCATCCAGCTCTGATACCTCAGCAGCGGATCTCCAGAGTAACTTCCTGACGCTGCTGGTCACCCAGCTACAGAACCAGGATCCGACCAATCCAATGGATAACAGTCAGCTGACCTCTCAGCTGGCGCAGATCAATACCCTGAGCGGGATTGAGAAGCTGAACACCACGCTGGGCTCCATCTCCGGGCAGATCACCAGCGGCCAGTCGCTGCAGGCATCGACCCTGATTGGCCACGGTGTGATGGTAGACGGTTCGCAGATCCTGGTCGGCAGCAGCACCACCACGCCGTTTGGGGTGGAACTGGCTCAGGCCTCAACCAGCACCACCGCCACCATTAAAGATGCCAGCGGCGCAGTGGTTCAGACCATTGACCTTGGCGCACAGACTGCAGGGGTTCATACCTTCCAGTGGGATGGCAAAGCGGCGGATGGCACCACCGCGGCAGACGGCAAATATACCGTGTCTATCGCTGCCAGCAACGCTACCGGCCAGCTGGTCGCACAGCCGTTGAACTACGCCTACGTCAGCGGCGTAACCACAAATTCTACCGGTGCGGTGCTCGACCTCGGCACCATGGGCACGACAACCCTGGCTAACGTTCGTCAGATCGTTTAATCCACTAATTTTGCTTCAGGAGTGACAACATGGGCTTTTCACAGGCGGTCAGTGGCTTAAACGCTGCGTCCAGCAACCTTGACGTTATTGGTAACAACATCTCCAACTCCGCCACCGCGGGCTTTAAATCCAGCACTGTCGCGTTTGCCGATATGTTTGCCGGTTCTAAAGTCGGCCTCGGCACCAAAGTGGCTGCTGTGGTGCAGGACTTTGGTGACGGTACCACCACCACCACCAGCCGCGGTCTTGACGTGGCGATCAGCTCTGCAGGCTTCTTCCGTATGGCCGACACCAGCGGCGCGGTCTATTACAGCCGTAACGGCCAGTTCACGCTGGACGCGGATCGCAACATCGTGAACATGCAGGGCCTGAAGCTGACCGGCTACCCGGCATCCGGCAACCCGGCCACCGTGCAGACCGGTGCTAACCCGGTGGCGCTGACCATTCCTGAAGCGTCCATGCCGGCCAAGATGACCAGCACCGCGTCACTGACTGCCACGCTGAACTCTTCCTCTGCCGCGACCACCGGTGCGTTTAACGCCTCCGACACGTCGACCTATGACAAAAAACCTCGCTGACCGCGTATGACTCGCAGGGCAACGAGCACACCATCAACATGTACTTCGTCAAAACTGCGGACAACAGCTGGACCGTTCACGCGCAGGATGCCTCTGCTACTGACCCGTCCACCACCGACACCACCACTAACCTGGTGTTCGATACCAGCGGCGCCCTGACCACCGCCAGCGCCAAAGCGATTAGCGTGACCATGGACAACAAAGGTGGCAGCGTCACCGCCAGCCCGTTCACTGTGGATATCACCGGCAGCCTGCAGCAGAACAACGGTGGGTCCACTTTTGGTAACCCAACGCAGAATGGTTATGCCCCGGGTGACCTGACCAGCTACCAGATCAATGACGACGGTACGCTGGTCGGTAACTACTCGAACGAAAAAACCCAGGTACTGGGTCAGATCGTGCTGGCGAACTTTGCTAACCCGGAAGGGCTGAAGTCGGAAGGCGACAACGTCTGGTCTGCCAGTGCTTCCTCTGGCCAGGCGCTGACCGGTATCGCCGGTACCGGTAACCTCGGTACGCTGACGGCGGGTGCGCTGGAGTCCTCCAACGTCGACCTGAGTAAAGAGCTGGTGAACATGATCGTGGCGCAGCGTAACTACCAGTCGAACGCGCAGACCATCAAAACTCAGGACCAGATCCTCAACACGCTGGTCAACCTGCGTTAATACGGTTAACAGGGGAGTTCAATGGATCACGCGATATATACCGCAATGGGGGCTGCCAGTCAGACCCTCGATCAGCAGGCAGTGACGGCGGCCAACCTCGCCAACGCCTCTACGCCGGGCTTTCGCGCACAGCTGAATGCCGCGCGCGCGGTGCCGGTGGAAGGCTTATCTCTGCCTACCCGTACGCTGGTCACGGCTTCAACGCCGGGATCGGATATGAGCCAGGGCGCGCTGGATTATACCGAGCGCCCGCTGGATGTGGCGATGCAGGGTGACGGCTGGCTGGCGGTGCAGACCGCTGACGGCACTGAAGCCTACACCCGCAACGGCAATATGGAAGTCAGCCCGGCCGGGCAGCTTACCGTGCAGGGCAACGTGGTGATGGGCGACGGCGGGCCGATTGCGGTGCCGCAGGGTTCGGAAATCACCATCGCGGCTGACGGTACCATTACCGCGCTGAATCCGGGCGATGCACCAAATGCCACGGTACAGCTGGGCAAGTTGAAGCTGGTGAAAGCCAGCGGTAGCGAACTTCAGCGCGGTGATGACGGCATGTTCCGTCTCACTGCCGCTGCCCAGACTACCCGCGGCGCAACGCTGCCGCTGGACGCGACGATGAAAGTGATGCCTGGCGTGCTGGAAGGTAGCAACGTCAGCACCACCCAGACCATGGTCGATATGATCGCCAACGCCCGTCGCTTTGAGATGCAGATGAAAGTGATCTCAAGCGTTGACGAGAACGAACAAAAAGCCAACCAGCTGCTGTCAATGGGCTGATCAGAGGAATAAACAGATGATCCGTTCTTTATGGATTGCCAAGACCGGCCTTGACGCTCAGCAGACCAATATGGACGTTATCGCCAACAACCTGGCCAACGTCAGTACCAACGGTTTCAAACGTCAGCGTGCGGTCTTTGAAGACCTGATGTACCAGACCATGCGTCAGCCGGGTGCGCAGTCATCCGATCAGACCACGCTGCCTTCCGGCTTGCAGATTGGTACCGGTACGCGTCCGGTTGCCACCGAGCGCCTGCACAATCAGGGCAACCTGTCGCAGACCGACTCGTCTAAAGACGTGGCGATTAACGGTCAGGGCTTCTTCTCGGTCCTGATGCCGGACGGTACCACGGCGTATACCCGCGATGGCTCTTTCCAGACTGATCAGAATGGCCAGCTGGTGACCAACGCCGGTTTCCCGGTGCAGCCAGCCATCACCATCCCGGCTAACTCGCTGAGCATGACCGTCAGCCGTGACGGCGTAGTGAGCGTCACGCAGCAGGGCCAGACGAACCCGGTGCAGGTCGGTCAGCTGACCCTGAGCACCTTTGTCAATGATGCCGGCCTGGAAAGTATGGGTGAGAACCTGTACCAGGAAACTCAGGCCTCCGGTGCGCCAACCGAAAGTAACCCGGGCAACAACGGGGCCGGTACGCTGTATCAGGGCTACGTTGAAACCTCAAACGTTAACGTCGCAGAAGAGCTGGTAAGCATGATCCAGACCCAGCGCGCCTACGAAATTAACAGTAAGGCCGTCAGTACTTCCGACCAGATGCTGGCGAAGCTGACCCAGCTGTAATACGACGGAGAGCTTGACCGTCGCAGGTGCCGGGCTTTACTGCCCGGCCCGTTAATAAAATATTCACGTAATGAAAGGTTCATTTCCATGGCGCAGCAGATCTCATTGCCTGGACGTTTGTTAGTAGCCGCGATGCTGCTGACGCTTAACGGTTGTGCGTTAGTTCCCCGTAAGCCTCTGGTAGAAGGTTCGACAACGGCTCAGCCGCTGCCTGCTTCTCCGCCGGTGGTCAACGGCTCTATTTTTCAGGGTGTGATGCCAATGAACTACGGCTACCAGCCGCTGTTTGAGGATCGACGCCCGCGTAATATTGGCGACACATTAACCATCACGCTGCAGGAAAACGTCAGCGCGAGTAAGAGTTCTTCTGCCAATGCCGGACGTGACGGCAGCAGCAGCTTCGGGCTGACCGCCACGCCGAACGCGCTGGCTGGCCTGCTGGGCGGTGACAAAACCACCTTCGCCGGGGCCGGTAAAAATGATTTCGCCGGTAAGGGTGGCGCAACGGCCAATAACACCTTTACCGGTACGATTACCGTTACCGTCAATCAGGTACTGCCAAACGGCAACCTGAGCGTGGTCGGTGAGAAACAGATTGAGATTAATCAGGGAACTGAGTTTATCCGCTTCTCCGGGGTGGTTAACCCACGCACGATTAGCGCCAGCAACAGCGTAGTATCAACCCAGGTGGCGGATGCGCGCATTGAGTACGTCGGTAACGGCTACATCAATGAAGCACAAACCATGGGCTGGCTGCAGCGGTTCTTCCTGAACATATCACCGATGTAAGAGGTTTTCATGCGTAATGTACTGATTCGATTTGCTTTGCTGCTGACGATGGGGATCAGCGCCCTGGCGCAGGCCGATCGTATTCGCGATCTCACTACCGTTGGCGGAGTGCGCGATAACTCCCTGATCGGCTACGGCCTGGTGGTGGGGCTGGACGGCACCGGTGACCAGACTACCCAGACTCCGTTTACCACTCAGAGCCTGAGCAACATGCTGTCGCAGTTGGGGATCACCGTCCCCGCCGGCACCAATATGCAGCTGAAAAACGTCGCGGCGGTGATGGTTACCGCCAAGCTGCCGGCCTTTGGTCGCCAGGGGCAGGTGGTGGACGTGGTGGTTTCCTCTATGGGTAACGCCAAAAGCCTGCGCGGCGGTACGCTGCTGATGACTCCGCTGAAAGGCGTGGATAACCAGGTGTATGCGCTGGCGCAGGGTAACGTGTTGATCGGCGGAGCCAGTGCCGCCGCCGGTGGCAGCAGCGTGCAGGTCAACCAGGTGAACGGCGGGCGCATTACCGGTGGCGCCACCATTGAACGTGAGCTGCCAAACAACTTCGGCAGCAGCAACGTGATTAACCTGTTCCTTAATCAGGAAGATTTCAGCATGGCGCAGCGCATCAGTGACGCCATCAACAGCCGCGGCGGCTATGGCATGGCGCAGGCGCTGGATGGCCGCACCATTCAGATCCGCAGCAGCGCTAACAGCACCTCGCAGGTGCGCCAGCTGGCCGATATTCAGAATATCGACGTCTCCGTGCCGATTCAGGATGCCAAAGTGATCATCAACTCGCGCACCGGCTCGGTGGTGATGAACCGCGAAGTGATGCTGAGCCAGTGTGCAGTGGCGCAGGGCAACCTGTCGGTGACGGTGAATCAGACTCAGAACGTCAGCCAGCCGAACACGCCGTTTGGCGGCGGTCAGACGGTGGTGACGCCACAGACGCAGATCGATCTGCGCCAGAGCGGCGGAGCGTTGCAGAGCGTGAATGCCAGCGCCAATCTCAACAGCGTGGTGCGCGCCCTGAATGCGCTGGGTGCAACGCCAATCGATCTTATGTCCATTCTACAGTCGATGCAGAGTGCCGGTTGCCTGCACGCCAAACTGGAAATTATCTGATGAGTGACAACAGCCAGTCGATGATGGGCGCGGCGTATGACAGCCGCTCGCTCAACAACCTGAAGCGCCTTGCCAGCAGCGATCCGAAAGCGCATGCGCTGCAGGTTGCTAAGCAGGTGGAAGGGATGTTCGTGCAGATGATGCTGAAAAGCATGCGTCAGGCGCTGCCGCAGGACGGCATGCTAAGCACCGAACAGACGCGGCTGTACACCTCAATGTATGACCAGCAGATCGGCCAGCAGATCGCCTCGAAGGGGTTAGGGCTGGCCGATATGATCGTCAAGCAAATGGAAACGCAGAAAGCCCCGGACGAAAAAGCCGGAACGGTGCCTATGCCGTTGGATAAAGCCTTTATCAACACGCTGCCGCCGCTGGCGATGGAACAGATGGTGCGTAAAGCGGTTCCGCGCTTCAACGCCAGCGAAATGCCGCTTTCCGGCGATAACAGCGACTTTATCGCCCAGCTGTCGCAGCCGGCAAAAGCCGCCAGCGAGCAGAGCGGAATTCCGCATCACCTGATCCTCGCCCAGGCGGCGCTGGAATCCGGCTGGGGGCAGCGCCAGATCCTGACGCGTGACGGTAAGCCGAGCTATAACGTCTTTGGCATCAAAGCTACGGGCAGCTGGCAGGGCAAAACCACCGACGTAATGACCACCGAATATGAGAACGGCGAAGCGAAGAAGGTGAAGCAGAAGTTCCGCGTTTATGACTCCTACTTCGACGCACTGACCGACTACGTCAAACTGCTGAGCAACAACCCGCGCTACGCCGCCGTCACCACGGCAGCGTCACCGGAGCAGGGCGCCCAGGCCTTGCAGGCGGCGGGTTACGCGACCGATCCGAAATATGCACAGAAGCTGGTGGGGATGATCCAGCAGTTCAAAAACATGGGTGAAAAAGTGGTGAAAGCCTATGGTCAGGATATGAAAGATATCTCCACGTTATTCTGATTTTTTTGGTTTTTGGTCTCAAGTTTACCCCGGTTGTACCGATAACCTTTTCAGGCCGGATTTGAGTTAACCCAACTTACCGGCAAACGATTCGTCAATGCTGGCTCTGCAGTTGCCGGTTAACAAGGACCCGAAATGGCAAACTTAATTAATACCGCGATGAGCGGATTGAGCGCCGCCTCCGCCGCGCTGAATACCACCAGTAATAACATCACTAACTATGCCGTTAGCGGTTATTCACGCCAGACCACGGTCCTTGCCCAGACCGCCAGCACCCTGAGCGGCAACAACTACTACGGCAACGGGGCCAGCGTCTCGGCGGTGTATCGCGAATATGACCAGTTCATCACCAATCAGCTGCGTGCCGCCAGCACTCAGGCCAGCAGCATCAGCACGCAGTACAGCCAGATGTCGAATATCGACGATATGCTGTCCAGCACCACTAACACCCTGTCGAGCAACATCCAGGACTTCTTCAGCTCGCTGCAGAGTCTGGTCAGCAATGCCAGCGACTCCTCGTCGCGTACTGCCGTGCTGGGTAAAGCGGAAGGGCTGGTAAACCAGTTCAAGGTCACCGATACCTATCTGTCCAATCTGGACAGCAGCGTCAATACCTCTGTCACCTCGACCGTTGATCAGATCAATAACTACGCTAAGCAGATCGCGAACGTTAACCAGCAGATCGGCAAGCTGAAGGGTGCAGGAGCGGGCAGCGAACCGAATGACCTGCTGGATCAGCGCGATCAGCTGGTAAGCGAGTTGAATAAGCTGGTGGGTGTTACCGTCAATCAGCAGGATGGCGGCAGTTACAACATCTCCATCGGCAGCGGCGTCTCGCTGGTGCAGGGCAGCAGCTACAGCCAGCTGGCAGCCGTGCCGTCCAGTGCCGATCCGTCGCGTACCACTATCGCTACCGTGGATGCCACCACCGGCGCAAAAAGCGAACTGCCTGAATCACAGGTGACCAGCGGTTCACTCGGGGGCCTGCTGGCGTTCCGTAAAGAGCTCGACGGCGTGCGTAACCAGATTGGCCAGCTGGCAATGGCGCTCGGCACCAGCCTGAACACCCAGCACCAGGAAGGTGTGGATGCCAACGGCGATGCGGGCGGCGCGCTGTTCAGCCTCGGCAGCCCGGCGGTGGTCTCGAACACCAAAAACAGCGGTGGGGCATCGTTAAGCGCCACCTGGGCGGACACCACGAAGGTACAGGCCTCCAACTACACCGTCAGCTATGACGGTACTAACTGGACGGCAACACGCCTTTCCGACAACAGCAAAGCCGCTATCACCGTTGACAGCACCGCGCAGACGCTCTCTTTTGATGGTCTGACGCTCAGCTACGATAAGCTGCCTGCTGCCAAAGACAGCTTCACGGTCAAGCCGGTTGCCGACACCATTACCGGAATGAGCGTGCTGATCTCCGATGAAGGCAAACTGGCTGCCGCCAGTGCTGTCGGTGGCGCAAGTAACAACGAGAATGCGCAGAAGCTGCTGAATATCCAGACCGCCGGTGTGATTAACGGCAAAAGTACCCTGACTCAGGCCTATGCCAGCCTGGTGGCGGATGTGGGAAACAAAACCAGCACGTTGAAAACCACCAGTACCACGCAGACCGCTGTGGTGACGCAGCTGACCAATCAGCAGCAGTCGGTTTCCGGCGTCAACCTTGATGAAGAGTATGCCAATCTGACGCGTTACCAGCAGTACTACATGGCGAATGCCCAGGTACTGCAGACCGCTTCCACCATTTTCCAGTCGCTGATGTCCGCAGTCAGCTGATTTTTGCAGAGGAATTAAACCATGCGTCTCAGTACCAGCATGATCTATGACCAGCAGGCCCGCGGCATTGCCAACTCGCAGCAGAGCTGGTTGAAAGTCGGTGAGCAGCTGTCCACCGGTAAACGCGTCGTCAATCCGTCGGATGACCCGGTAGCAGCCGCGCAGGCGGTGGTGGTTTCCCAGGCTCAGGCCCAGACTGCGCAATTTTCCACGGCGCGCGTGTTTGCCACGCAAAACCAGTCAACCGAAGACACCACGCTGAAGCAGGTTGCCGATGTGGTGATCAGCGCCCAGACTACCCTGGTGGCGGCATCGAACGGCACGCTGTCTGATGATGACCGCGCCTCTTACGCTACTCAGCTGGAGGGCCTTCGTGCACAGCTGCTGAACCTGGCTAACAGCACTGACGGTAATGGCCGCTATGTGTTTGCCGGCTACAAAAGCGATACTGCCCCGTTTGTCACGGATGCCACCACGGGTGAAACGACTTATGCAGGTGGCACCACGCCTATTACGCAAAAGGTAGATGCCAGCCGTACGTTGACGACCAACCACACCGGTGCACAAATTTTCGACTCCTTGACCAGTAACGCCACGAAAGAGCCGGATGGTTCGACCGGTGAAAGCAACATATTCACGACGCTGGACACCGCGATTAAAGCGTTGAAAACGCCGCTGGCTGACGCCGATCAGACCACCGTCGACTCCGCCTCCGCCGATATGGAAAAATCGATCCGCGGCCTTAAGAACTCGCTGAATAATGTCTCTACCGTGCGCGCCGAGGTGGGGACCAACCTGCAGGAGCTGACAAACCTCGACTCCAAAGGGGATGACACTACTCTGAACCTGAAAACTCAGCTGAGCGGGCTGGTAGATGCCGATACTACCGAAACTATCTCCAGCTACACCATGCAGCAGGCCGCTTTGCAGGCTTCCTATACCGTGTTCCAGCAGATGTCCAAGCTGTCGCTGTTCAAGCTGAATTCCTGATCCCATATTAAATTTTGAGCATGCTTAAACCGGGTGTGCTCAGTTTCCCCCGCTGTCGGTATTTACCTGCCGACAGCGGGATTTTTTTTGCCTGCCATTTACGCCCGGTGGCGACCTCCCCGAGTGTACCTTGCGCGCGCACCGGGGCAGGTTTTGTCGCCTGCGCTGAGCGGGCGGTTGCCGGCGGTGTGCGAGCAGGCGATAGACGACATTATGCGGGGGTGGGATTCACTGGCCGTTCAGGCATAAAAAAAGCCCCGGTCATCAGACCAGGGCTTTTTACTCAGCGGGACAGTTACGGACGCGTTGCCGGTGCCGTCGCCTGATGAGTGGCAGCATGACCGCCTGCGGAGCCTTTACCTTCAAAGTTGAAGTCAGGGCGCACCCAGTCGCTTTGGCGAGCAGGTTCTGGCTGGTAAGCCGGAGCCGGCGCTTTAGTCATTGGCGCGGTAGCATGGTGCTTGAAGCTGCTCTGCGCTGGCGCAGCAACGGCGGCAACGGCCGGCTCGTCACGTGCCGGAACCGGTGCGTGCGGCTCGCTGATGGCAGCTGGCTGCTCAGCGGCAGCTTCTGGTGCGTGCAGCACTTCGGCAACCTGCTGTTCAACTTCCGGGCTAACGTCAGCGACAGTTTCATGCGCCAGTTCGCTGGCCGCTTCAGTAACCTGAGGCTGTTCAGCGTGCTGGGCTTCTTCCACCATTTCTGCCACGGCATCAACCGCTTCGAAAGCTGGCGCAGGCTGCGCCGGGACCGCTTCGGCTGCCGTTTCCTGTGCAACAACTTCGTCAGCGCTGGAGATCACCGCCGGCTCTTCGTTCACCGCAGCATCGATAGCTGAAGTGTCCGCCGCTTCCACCGGAGCAATCTCCGGCTGCATTTCAGGCTGTGGTTCTGCGATATGCACAGGTTCAGCTTCTGATACCGGCACCGCTGGCGTTTCCGCAACCGGGGCTTCTGCCACGGCTGCCGGTGCAGTCACTTCCGCCGGAGCCGCTACTTCAGCAGGGGCCTCAACCGCAGCAGGTGCTTCAACCGCAGCAGGTGCTTCAACCGCAGCAGGTGCTTCAACCGCAGCAGGGGCTTCGATAGCCGCAACGGTTTCAACAGCGGCAACGGCGGCAGCGGTTTCCACGGCGGCAGATTCTGCCACATCGGCGTGACCGTAAGCGGGAACCACAGACTGATGCTCAGCATGAGTTTCGTGATCGTTAGCCTGCGCAACCGGATAGGAGACCCACACTTTCCGGATGCCATCTCTGGCGATGCAGCAGCGTTAGCCAGCGGCATTGGGGACTGTGTTGGGTAGCGCTCATCACGGTAACGACGACGACGCTGACCGCTGACGCGCAGGTGGCGCGGCGAACGGCGTGAACGGCGCGGCATGTTGTTGCTTTCGCGATCTTCGCTGTCATCGGCTTCAGCGGCAGCTGGCTCATTCACCGCAGCTGCTGGTGCAGCGACTTGCGGTTCGAATGAACGCGCGGCAGTCTGCTCGGCGGTTTCGATACGCACTTTCTGATTCAGCTGGCGCGGTTTACGGCGCGGCATCACCTGTACGTTCTCTTCCTGCGCATCCTGATTTTCATCTACCGCGGCGACGATCGGTTCAACAATTGCCTCTTCCTGCACAACCGGGCGTTTTTCTTCCTGGTTCTGAGACGGGCGACGACGCTGACGTTCCTGACGCGGCTGCGGCTGTGAAGGCTCGCTGCGCTCGAATTCGTCCGGCACCATGCGCTCGCTGCGTGAGTCGTTCTGCTGCGAGTTGCGTTTGTTATTGTTGCGACGGTTGTTATCACGGCCTTCACGCGCTTCATTGTTACGCTCGCGCGGGGCACGATCGTTACGTTCAGTACGCTCGCCATTGCGATCCGCATTACGATCGTTACGCTCTGCGTTACGGTCGTTATTACGCTCACCACCGCGCTCGTTGCGCTCACCGCTACGTTCGTTGCGGTCACCGTAACGCTCATTGCGCTCGCCGTTGCGGTCACCATTACGGTCGCGACGGTTATTCTGGCGGCGATTGTTGCGGCGTTCACCACGCGGTGCAGCGGCTTCTGGCGCTTTCTCTTCTACTACCGGCTGTACTGGCTGCGCTGGCTGTTTCTCTTCAGCGGCAAACATTTTCTTCAGCCCGCTGAAGAAGCGGCTCATCAGGCCCGGCTGAGCGGGGGCCGCAGGGGCTTTCGCTTCCGGTTTCGCAGGGGCGGCAGGGGCAACAGCTGCGGTAACTTCTTCTACCGGCGCCGGTGGTGCATCTGGCATCACGAAGGCGGCCAGAGCGGGCTGTTCAGGGCGCTTACGCTCTGAATGCTCTTCCTCAGACGGCAGGGCCATTTCGGCTTCGTGCAGCTTCGGCAGATGGTAGCTCAGGGTCTGAGTCTCTTCGCCGTTACGCACGCGCAGCACGGAGTAGTGCGGAGTCTGCATCTGATCGTTTGGCACGATGATAGCTTTGACGCCACCCTGACGCTTCTCGATGGCGCTGACCGCTTCGCGCTTCTCGTTCAGCAGGTATGACGCTACCTGGACTGGAACAATCGCGTGAACTTCTTTGGTGTTCTCTTTCAGCGCTTCTTCTTCAATCAGACGCAGGATAGAGAGCGCCAGCGATTCGTTATCACGGATGGTGCCGGTACCGCTACAGCGTGGGCACACGTGATGGCTGGATTCACCCAGTGACGGGCTGAGACGCTGACGCGACATTTCCAGCAGGCCGAAGCGTGAAATATGGCTAATCTGAATACGCGCACGATCCTGGCGAACCGCTTCACGCAGGCGGTTTTCAACCGCACGCTGGTGACGTACCGGGGTCATATCGATAAAGTCGATAACGATCAGGCCGCCGAGGTCGCGCAGGCGCAGCTGGCGGGCGATTTCGTCAGCCGCTTCCAGGTTGGTGTTGAAGGCGGTCTCTTCGATGTCGCCGCCGCGGGTTGCGCGCGCGGAGTTGATATCGATAGCGGTCAGGGCTTCAGTGGTGTCGATAACAATCGAGCCGCCGGAAGGCAGACGCACTTCACGCTGGAAAGCGGACTCGATCTGCGACTCAATCTGATAGTGGCTGAACAGCGGGATTTCACCGGTGTACAGTTTAATTTTGCTGCTGAAATCCGGACGGCCCAGTGCGGCGATATGCTGGCGCGCCAGTTCGAGCACTTTCGGGTTGTCGATCAGGATTTCGCCGATGTCCTGGCGCAGATAGTCACGGAAAGCACGCACAATCACGTTGCTCTCCTGGTGGATCAGGAACGGGGCAGGGCGGCTGTCAGCGGCTTTCTTATGGCGTCCCAGTGCTTCAGGCGGAAACTGAGGTCCCACTGCAGCGCATCGGCCTGCTTGCCAACGCCCGCAGTACGCACGATCAGGCCCATGCCATCTGGCAACTCAAGAGCCGAAAGGGCTTCTTTCAGTTCGGTGCGGTCGTCACCCTCGATGCGGCGTGAAATCCCGCCTGCACGTGGGTTATTTGGCATCAGGACCAGATAGCTGCCTGCCAGGCTGATAAAGGTGGTCAGGGCAGCACCCTTGTTACCACGTTCTTCTTATCAATCTGTACGATCACTTCCTGGCCTTCACGCAGTACGTCCTTAATATTCGGGCGGCCGTGTGCGTTGTAGTTAGCAGGGAAGTATTCGCGGGAGATTTCTTTCAGAGGTAGGAAACCGTGTCTTTCAGCGCCGTAGTCAACAAATGCGGCTTCCAGACTGGGTTCAATGCGGGTGATCTTGCCTTTATAGATGTTGGCTTTTTTCTGTTCGTGTCCAGGGCTTTCAATATCCAGATCGTACAGACGTTGTCCGTCCACGAGGGCAACACGCAACTCTTCCTGCTGAGTTGCGTTTATCAGCATTCTTTTCATCGTAACTTACTCATTATTCTTACATTAGTGACAAAGCTGCGGGCAAAGTAACGCTGGACGTGAAAGACCGATGACCCCGTGTCTCATCGCAAAGCCGTCAACCTCACGGATGTCGGCTGCTCTTGGGGCGCAAATACTCGGTAGCCTGTTTTACATATGGAAAAACAGCGCTTTGATAGGGAGAACCGCCAGTATAATACCAGGTGAACCAATCCCGTTTTCGTCCAGGCTGCAACCCGCAGCCCGCTAAATGCCTGATTGCACAATACGTCTTACGCCATTGCTGCGTGTATGGGCTATCCGGCAAAATTTCGTATTACACCCTTATCTTTCAACTGCCATATAAAGGAAGGCTGAAAGCTATCGGGTAAACGCTTTTTTCTCGCATTCACAAGTCTTAGCGTCAAAACGGAAACATTATTCCATTGCTAAGCGGGTGATCGCAAGATGACTTTCTCCGCGTTGAGAAGTTTCTCTCAGCTTTTAGAGCGAATTGCAGTGCTTTTCAGCAGATCGTCTAAAAACCGATCATAACCTTCTGCGAAACCGTCCAACTTAGTTAAGCACAGAAAAAGAGGTGGCGCTATCACAGCGCACTATTTAGAATCGCCAACCATGAAAACCAATACTCCAGCCGTACATTTTATTGCTATTTCTGCCGATGAGGCAGGACAGCGCATCGATAACTTTTTGCGCACCCAACTAAAAGGGGTGCCGAAGAGCATGATTTATCGCATTTTGCGTAAGGGCGAAGTGCGGGTGAACAAAAAACGCATCAAGCCTGAATACAAGCTTGAGGCCGGGGATGAGGTGCGTATTCCGCCGGTGCGCGTGGCTGAACGTGAAGAAGAGAACGTGTCGCCGAAGCTGACCAAGGTGGCTGCGCTGGAAGGCGCGATTGTTTATGAAGATGACCATATTCTGGTGATGAACAAGCCTTCCGGTACCGCGGTTCACGGCGGCAGCGGTCTAAGCTTTGGCGTGATTGAAGGCCTGCGCGCGCTGCGCCCGGAGGCCCGCTTCCTTGAATTGGTGCACCGCCTGGACCGCGATACGTCCGGCATTCTGCTGGTGGCGAAGAAGCGCTCGGCGCTGCGCTCGCTGCACGAGCAGCTGCGCGAAAAGGGCATGCAGAAAGATTATCTGGCGCTGGTACGCGGGCAGTGGCCTTCGCACGTGAAGGCGGTGCGGGCGCCATTGATGAAAAATATTCTGCAAAGCGGCGAGCGCATCGTCAAAGTGAACAGCGAAGGTAAGCCGTCCGAGACGCTGTTTAAAGTGGAAGAGCGCTACGCAATAGCAACGCTGGTGAAAGCCAGCCCGGTTACCGGGCGTACTCATCAGATCCGTGTGCATACGCTCCATGCCGGGCATCCGATTGCGTTTGACGATCGCTATGGTGAGGCCGAGTTTGACATGCAGCTGAGCGGCACCGGGCTTAAACGCCTGTTTCTGCATGCTGCAGCGCTGCGCTTCACCCATCCAGCAAGCGGCGAAGTGATGCGCGTGGAAGCACCACTGGACGACCAGCTCAAGCGCTGCCTGGATATCCTGCGGAAGCAGTACCCGGCAACGTAACCTGTTATTTAATGGGGTCAGGCATGCCTGACCCGCATCACCGTCGCGCTATCATCCTAGCGGATTCACCCCTGCCTTTCTTAACATCTCACACAGCGCTATCAGCGGCAGCCCGACCAGCGTATTGGGGTCGCGCCCCGATAAACGGTCAAATAGCGTGATGCCCAGCCCCTCACTTTTAAAACTGCCTGCGCAGTTTAGCGGCTGTTCTTTGCCAACATATGCCGCAATTTCACTGTCGCTTAATTCACGGAAATCAACGCTGAATGGCTCACAGATAAGTTGCGTTGTTCCTTCGCGGCTGTCGTGCAGTGCCAGGCCGGTGTAAAACACCACGCTGTGCCCGCTGGCGGCACGCAGCTGGGCGTGGGCATTCTCCTCGGTATGCGGTTTGCCGCAAATTTTGCCCGCGACCACGCAGACCTGATCTGAGCCGATAATCAGGTGATCGGGGTATGCAGCCGCCAGTGCCTCAGCTTTCGCTGCCGCAAGGCGGGCCACCAAATCTGTCGCGGATTCCCCGGCGAGCGGGGTTTCATCAACCTGCGGTGCCGCAGTGATAAACGGCAGCTGAAGCTTGGTGAGCAGCGCCTTTCGGTAGGTGGACGTAGAGGCTAAAACCAGTTGGCGCATAATTTTTTCCAGAATATATAGCGAATCGGTGGCAGGCATTTTAAACTATGCGCCGCACAGGATGCGAATCATGGCTGAAAGATGCCGTTTTACGGCCTTTTTCTTTGACTCTATGTCGTTACAAAGTTAATATGCGCGCCCTATGCAAAAGGTAAAATTACCCCTGACTCTCGATGCGGTCCGAACCGCTCAAAAACGCCTGGACTACCAGGGTGTTTACACCCCTGAACAGGTTGAGCGTATCGCCGACTCGGTGGTTAGCGTGGACAGTGATGTTGAATGTGTGATGTCGTTTGCGATTGACGAACAGCGCCTGGCGGTACTGAAAGGTACGGCTGAAGTTTCTGTGACGCTGTGCTGCCAACGCTGCAATCAGACATTCCCGCATCATGTCCACGTATCGTACTGTTTCAGCCCGGTCGTCACTGACGAACAGGCCGAAGCATTGCCGGAAGCGTACGAGCCGATCAACGTCAACGAGTTTGGCGAAACCGATCTGCTGGCATTGGTTGAGGATGAAATCATTCTCGCCCTGCCTGTCGTTCCGGTGCATGATTCTGAACACTGTGAAGTGTCCGAGGCGGACATGGTCTTTGGCAAGTTGCCTGCAGAGGCAGAAAAACCAAACCCATTTGCCGTATTAGCCAGTTTAAAGCGTAAGTAATAGGAGTAAGGTCCATGGCCGTACAACAGAATAAACCAACCCGTTCCAAGCGTGGCATGCGTCGTTCACACGATGCCCTGACCACTGCAGCTCTTTCCGTAGACAAAGTTTCTGGCGAAACTCATCTGCGTCACCACATCACTGCGGATGGTTACTACCGCGGTCGCAAGGTCATCGTTAAGTAATTCCGCGGCTAGCGGAGCTATTTTGACACGATTGACCCTGGCGATAGATGCCATGGGCGGGGACTTCGGTCCCTGCGTGACAGTGCCTGCATCACTGCAGGCACTGGCATCTAACCCACATCTGCATCTTCTATTAGTCGGCGATCCCGACAAAATCACGTCATTACTTACCACAGCTGATTCTGCCCTCAGGGCGCGTCTGCAGATTATTGCTGCCGAATCGGTTATTGCCAGTGATGACAGCCCTTCAAAGGCGATTCGCGCCAGCCGCGGGTCATCCATGCGAATGGCGCTGGAGCAGGTGAAAGAAGGGCAGGCTCAGGCCTGCATTAGCGCGGGCAATACCGGGGCGCTGATGGGGCTGGCCAAACTATTATTAAAACCGCTGGACGGCATTGACCGCCCGGCGTTAGTGACCGTGTTACCGCATCAGCAGCACGGCAAGACCGTGGTTCTGGATTTAGGCGCTAACGTCGATTCTGACAGTGCTATGCTGGTGCAGTTTGCTGTTATGGGTGCGGTAATGGCGGAAGAAGTGTTAGCCATTACGCGCCCAAGAGTGGCACTACTTAATATTGGTCAGGAAGAGACCAAAGGGTTGATTTCGATTCGCGATGCGTCAGCCAGGCTGCGTGAAACGCCAGAAATTAACTATATTGGATACCTCGAAGGCAACGATCTTCTTACCGGTAAGACAGACGTGCTTGTCTGCGACGGTTTCGTGGGCAATGTCACGCTGAAAACGATGGAAGGCGTGGTAAGAATGTTCCTTTCGCTGTTGAAATCACAGGGCGAAGGTAAAAAGACGGTCTGGTGGTTGCGAGTGCTGGGGCGCGTTTTACAAAAGCGCCTGGCGAAGAAATTCGGCCATCTCAACCCCGACCAGTACAATGGCGCCTGTCTGTTAGGATTACGCGGCACCGTGATTAAGAGTCACGGTGCCGCGAATGAACGCGCATTTGCGGTGGCTATCCAACAGGCAGAGCAGGCGGTGCGGCGGCAAGTACCCGAGCGGATTGCTGCCCGCCTTCAAGCTGTATTACCTAAGAGTGACTGAGCGTACATGCATACGAAAATTATCGGTACGGGCAGCTATTTGCCCGAACAGGTGCGGACTAACGCCGATCTGGAAAAAATGGTGGATACGTCAGACGAGTGGATTGTCACTCGTACCGGTATCCGTGAACGTCGTATCGCCAGCCCGGATGAAACCGTGGCAACCATGGGTTTCCACGCCGCAGAACGTGCGCTGTCCATGGCCGGAATTGATAAGAACGACATTGGCCTGATCGTGGTTGCGACCACCTCCTCAAGTCACGCATTCCCAAGTTCCGCCTGCATGATCCAGCAAATGCTGGAGATTGATGATGCGGCATCTTTCGATCTGGCTGCCGCCTGCGCGGGTTTCACCTATGCACTTAGCGTGGCCGACCAGTACATCAAAAACGGCGCAGTAAAACATGCCTGGTGATCGGCGCTGACGTGCTGGCGCGCATGCTTGACCCTGAGGATCGCAGCACGATCATTCTGTTTGGTGATGGCGCAGGCGCAGTGGTACTGGGCGCCAGCGAAGAGCCGGGTATTATCTCGACTCACCTGCATGCCGATGGCCGCTATGGCCAGCTGCTGACCCTGTCAAATCAGGATCGTGAGCATCAGGATCAACCGTCCTATGTGACCATGGCGGGTAACGAAGTCTTTAAAGTCGCCGTGACCGAGCTGGCACATATCGTTGACGAAACCCTTCAGGCCAATAATCTTGACCGCAGCGCTATCGACTGGCTGGTGCCGCATCAGGCTAACCTGCGTATCATCAGCGCCACCGCCCGCAAGCTGGGTATGGATATGGATAAAGTGGTGGTGACGCTCGATCGTCATGGCAACACCTCGGCGGCCTCGGTGCCGACGGCGCTGGATGAAGCGGTGCGCGATGGTCGTATTCAACGCGGCCAGTTAATCCTGCTGGAAGCCTTTGGCGGCGGGTTCACCTGGGGTTCGGCGCTGGTGCGCTTCTGATTATCTTTTTTGATTAATAAGAATTTTATTAATAAGTCATCGCGACTAACAGGAAATCACAATGACGCAATTTGCAATGGTTTTCCCTGGACAGGGATCTCAGGCGCTGGGCATGCTGGCCGATTTGGCGAGCGAAAACAAGCTTGTGGAAGAAACCTTTAGTGAAGCCTCTGCTGTGCTCGGTTATGACCTCTGGCAGCTGGTTCAACAAGGACCTGCTGAAGAGTTGAACAAAACCTGGCAAACTCAGCCTGCTTTACTGGCCGCATCTGTTGCCATTTTCCGCGTTTGGCAGGAAAAAGGCGGAAAAGCGCCGTCAATGCTTGCAGGCCACAGCCTGGGTGAGTACAGTGCGCTGGTTTGTGCAGGTGTGATTGCTTTTGCCGATGCGATCAAGCTGGTTGAACTGCGTGGCAGACTGATGCAGGAAGCCGTTCCTGAAGGAACGGGCGCGATGCAGGCCATTATTGGTCTGGACGATGCGTCTATCGCCAAAGCCTGTGAAGACGCTGCGCAGGGGCAGGTTGTTTCTCCGGTAAACTTTAACTCCCCTGGTCAGGTCGTGATTGCCGGCAACAAAGAAGCCGTTGAGCGTGCGGGTGCTGCCTGTAAGGCCGCCGGCGCTAAACGCGCGTTGCCACTGCCAGTGAGTGTACCGTCGCACTGCGCGCTGATGAAGCCCGCTGCGGATAAGCTCGCGGTAGCGCTGGAGCAACTTACCTTTAACGCCCCCGCCTTCCCGGTGGTGAATAACGTTGATGTGAAGTGCGAAACATCAGGCGAAGCGATTCGCAGTGCGCTGGTTCGCCAGCTGTACAGTCCGGTACGCTGGACAGAATGTGTAGAATTTATGGCTCAGCAGGGCGTCACTTCGCTGCTGGAAGTGGGCCCGGGTAAGGTTTTGACCGGGCTGACTAAACGTATTGTTGACACTCTGACGGCGGCGGCGGGTAAACGACCAGGCCAGCCTGTCAGCGGCGCTTGAACAATAAACGAGGATGAACATGAACTTCGAAGGTAAAATCGCGCTGGTCACCGGTGCAAGCCGTGGAATTGGCCGTGCTATTGCAGAAACTCTGGTAGCTCGCGGTGCCAAAGTTGTGGGTACTGCAACCAGCCAAAGCGGTGCCGATGCTATCAGCGCCTATCTGGGTGATAACGGTAAAGGCCTGCTCCTGAACGTTACCGACTCAGCCTCGATTGAGAGCGTGTTGGAAAATATTCGTGCCGAATTTGGCGAAGTTGACATTTTAGTCAATAATGCAGGCATCACGCGTGATAATCTTCTGATGCGCATGAAGGACGATGAGTGGCAGGATATTCTGGACACCAATCTGACTTCCGTATTCCGCCTGTCGAAAGCGGTAATGCGTGCCATGATGAAAAAACGCGCGGGCCGAATTATTACCATTGGCTCCGTAGTTGGAACAATGGGTAATGCGGGCCAGGCAAACTACGCGGCAGCAAAAGCGGGTTTGATTGGCTTTAGCAAGTCACTGGCGCGTGAAATCGCGTCACGTGGCATTACCGTTAACGTCGTGGCACCCGGTTTCATTGAAACCGACATGACGCGTGCGCTGAGCGAAGATCAGCGTGCGGGCATTCTGGCGGAAGTGCCTGCAGGTCGCCTCGGCGGCGCGCAGGAAATCGCCAATGCCGTTGCATTTTTAGCCTCTGACGAGGCTGCGTACATCACTGGTGAAACGCTGCACGTCAACGGCGGAATGTATATGGTCTGATCATCACGAAAGTATTTGCGTTATTTGGGGTAAAAGCCGCAAAATAGCGTAAATCGTGGTCATACCAGCCGGGATTTAGTTGCATCTTTTTCAACATTTTATACACTACGAAAACCATCGCGAAAGCGAGTTTTGATAGGAAATTTAATAGTATGAGCACTATCGAAGAACGCGTTAAGAAAATCATTGGCGAGCAGCTGGGCGTTAAACAGGAAGAAGTTGTTAATACTGCCTCTTTTGTAGATGATCTGGGTGCTGATTCTCTTGATACCGTTGAGCTGGTAATGGCTCTGGAAGAAGAGTTCGATACCGAGATTCCGGACGAAGAAGCTGAGAAAATCACTACCGTTCAGGCTGCCATTGATTATATCAATTCAGCTCAGGCATAAGTGAACATCTCCAGGCGGTCATTCGACCGCCTGAGTTTTATCTGAACTTCCCACACAGTGTCAACTTTTCCCTCCCTGGAGGACGAACGTGTCTAAGCGTCGTGTAGTTGTGACTGGTCTTGGCATGTTATCTCCTGTCGGCAATACCGTAGAGTCCACCTGGAATGCTCTTGTTGCCGGTCAGAGTGGCATCAGCCTTATCGACCATTTTGATACTAGTGCCTACGCAACGCGTTTTGCTGGCTTAGTAAAAGATTTCAATTGTGATGAATTTATCTCGCGTAAAGATCAGCGCAAGATGGATGCTTTCATCCAATATGGCGTCGTCGCTGGCATTCAGGCCATGCACGATTCCGGCCTGGAGATCACCGAAGAGAACGCCGACCGTATTGGTGCCGCTATTGGTTCCGGTATTGGCGGGTTAGGTCTGATTGAAGAAAACCATGCCTCTCTGGTGAATGGTGGCCCGCGTAAAATCAGCCCGTTCTTTGTGCCTTCGACCATTGTGAACATGATTGCGGGTCATCTGACCATCATGTTCGGTATGAAAGGTCCTAGCATCTCTATCGCTACCGCCTGTACTTCCGGTGTGCATAACATCGGTCACGCTGCCCGTATCATCGCGTATAACGACGCGGATGTGATGCTGGCAGGCGGTGCTGAGAAAGCCAGTACCCCACTCGGCGTCGGTGGATTCGGGGCGGCACGAGCGCTCTCAACCCGCAACGAAAACCCGCAGGCTGCAAGCCGCCCGTGGGATAAAGACCGTGACGGTTTCGTCCTCGGCGACGGAGCAGGGTTAGTGGTGCTGGAAGAGTATGAGCACGCGAAAAAACGCGGCGCGAAAATCTATGCAGAAGTCGTAGGTTTCGGCATGAGCAGCGATGCTTATCATATGACTTCGCCACCTGAAAATGGTGCAGGTGCCGCCCTGGCGATGGTTAATGCATTGAAAGATGCACAGCTGTCTGCGGAGCAGATTGGTTATATCAACGCGCACGGTACTTCGACGCCGGCCGGTGATAAAGCCGAAGCTCAGGCGGTGAAATCCGTGTTTGGTGCTTCAGCGCACAGCGTTATGGTCAGCTCGACCAAATCCATGACCGGGCATCTGCTCGGCGCGGCGGGGGCGGTGGAGTCTATCTTCACTATCCTTGCGCTGCGCGATCAGGTTATCCCACCCACCATCAATCTGGATAATCCGGATGAGGGTTGTGACCTGGATTTTGTCCCGCATACCGCACGTCAGGTGAAAGGTATGGAGTACAGCCTGTGTAACTCCTTCGGCTTTGGCGGAACTAACGGCTCGCTGATCTTCCGTAAAATCTGATCCTGCACGTACTTATCTAAGGCCCGCACCCAGCGGGCCTTTTTTATTTGTGGCCGTTGCGGGCCGGTTCTATACGCTTCATTACCTGGAATCAGATGATTCTGGCGCGCCGGACAGGTAATCTGTTCGGGTGAAAATTACGGAGAGCAAGCATGATGTGGGTGAATGGCCTTGCGCAGGAGAGCATTGACGCACGCGACCGTGCCGTGCAGTTTGGTGACGGCTGCTTTACGACCGCCCGTGTCCTGCACGGCAGTATGCAGCGACCGCAAGCCCACCTCCAGCGGTTTGCAACAGGCCTGTGAGCGCCTGAGGATCGCCGGGGTTGACTGGCAGCTCCTTGCGCAGGAAATCACGGCTATCGCCAGCACGATAGATGATGGCGTGCTGAAAGTGATTATTACGCGCGGCAGCGGCGGGCGTGGCTACAGCGCCAGCGGCTGCCAGCAGCCTGCTCGAATTATTTCACTCTCCGCCTGGCCCGCGCACTACCTCAGGTTGCGCCAGACCGGGTGCGTCTGGCGCTCAGCACGGTCCGGTTGGGGAAAAATCCGCTACTGGCCGGGATAAAACACCTCAACCGCCTTGAGCAGGTGATGATCCGCACAGAGCTTGAGCAGACCGCCGCGGATGAGGCGCTGGTGCTTGACAGTGACGGCATGCTGGTGGAATGCTGTGCGGCAAATTTATTCTGGCGCGTGGGAAAACAGGTATTTACCCCGATCTCAGCGCCTCCGGGGTGAATGGCATCCAGCGCCAGCAGGTGATGCAACAGGTCATCGCACTTGGTTATACCCTGAGCGAAGTGCGCCAGGGCTATGAGGTGTTGGCCGATGCGGAAGAAGTGCTGATTACCAACGCGCTGATGCCGATATTGCCGGTCAGCCAGATTGAGGCGTGGCGCTATACGTCACGCGACCTGTTCAGCCAGCTCAACCCTGATAATGAATGATGTGGAAACTTCATGACTAAAATCCGAAAGATACTCGTCGCGCTGCTGGCTATCGCCGTACTGGCTGCCGCATTCAGCTACTGGAAAACGCGTCAGTTTGCCGATTCCGCCCTGACCATTGACAGTGAAACTCTCTTTACGCTGCCGGCCGGTTCCGGGCGAGTGGTACTGGAAGCGCAGCTGGAATCAAAACACATTATCAGCAGCACGCCGTGGTTTGGGATGTTGTTGAAGCTGGAACCGGAGCTGTCGAAATTCAAAGCCGGGACCTACCGCTTTACGCCAGAAATGACCGTGCGTGAAATGCTGCAACTGCTGGCCAGCGGGAAAGAAGCGCAGTTCCCGCTGCGTTTTGTTGAAGGTACGCGCATGCAGGAGTGGCTAAGCCAGCTACGCAGCGCGCCCTACATCAAGCACCACGCTGAGCGACGATAAGCTGGCGACGGTGGCCGCTGCGCTCAAGTTAGAGGGCGAGCAGCAGGGCGTGGAAGGCTGGTTCTATCCGGATACTTACCTGTATACCGCAAACACCACCGATGTGGCGCTGCTGAACCGCGCCCATGAGCGCATGGAAAAACTGGTGGATAGCGTCTGGCAGGACAAAATGGACGATCTGCCGTATAAAAGCAAAAATGATATGCTGACCATGGCCTCAATTGTTGAGAAAGAGACGGCGGTGAGTGAAGAACGCAGTAAAGTGGCCTCGGTGTTTATTAACCGGCTGCGCCTTGGTATGCGTCTGCAAACCGACCCAACCGTGATCTACGGGATGGGCGACAGCTATAAAGGCACCCTGACGCGTAAAGATCTGGAAACGCCGACCGCCTATAATACCTACACCATCAGCGGCCTGCCGCCAGGCCGATTGCGATGCCGGGTAAGGCCTCCCTGGAAGCAGCAGCCCACCCAGAAAAGACCAACTTCCTCTATTTTGTCGCCGATGGGAAAGGGGGGCACACCTTTACTACTAACCTGGCGAGCCATAACAAAGCCGTGCAGGTGTATCGCCTCGCGCTGAAGGAAAAAATGAACAGTAAATTTATCGTTATCGAAGGGCTGGAAGGCGCAGGAAAAACCACGGCACGCGATGCGATAGTCAGTGAACTGCAGCGCCACGGCATTAACGATATTGTTTTCACCCGCGAACCGGGCGGCACGCCGCTGGCCGAGAAACTGCGCGATTTAATCAAGCAGGGCATTGAGGGGGAGCAGGTCACTGACCAGGCCGAGCTGCTGATGCTGTACGCCGCACGCGTGCAGCTGGTGGAAAACGTGATCAAACCTGCGCTGGCACGCGGTGCATGGGTGGTGGGCGATCGTCACGATCTCTCTTCTCAAGCTTACCAGGGGGGCGGACGCGGTATGAACAGCGACCTGATGAGCAGCCTGAAGCAGGCCGTGCTGGGCGATTTCGCACCGGATTTGACCCTGTACCTTGACGTGACCCCGGAGATTGGCCTGCAGCGCGCGCGCGCGCGCGGTGAGCTCGACCGTATCGAACAGGAGTCGCTGAACTTCTTTACCCGCACGCGTGAGCGCTATCTTGCCCTGGCCGCCGCCGATAGGCGTATCCGCAGCGTGGATGCCACCCAGCCGCTGGAACAGGTCAGCGCCGCGCTGAAGGCCACGCTCAACCAGTGGCTACAGGAACAGCAATGAACTGGTATCCGTGGCTGAACCACAGCTATCGCCAGATCCTCAGCCAGCACCAGGCACAGCGCGGGCATCATGCCCTGCTGATTCAGGCACTGCCCGGTATGGGGGATGATGCGCTGGCCTGGGGCATCAGCCGCTGGCTAATGTGCAAACAGCCGGACGGACTGAAAAGCTGCGGCGAGTGCCACCCCTGCCAGCTAATGCAGGCGGGGACGCATCCGGACTGGTATCGGCTGGAAGCGGAGAAGGGCAAAAGTTCGCTCGGCATTGATTCGGTACGTAACGTGACCGAGAAGCTCTGGCACCACGCGCAGCAGGGCGGGGCAAAAGTCGTCTGGCTACCGGATGCCGGGCAGCTGACCGAAGCGGCGGCCAATGCTTTACTGAAAACGCTGGAGGAGCCGCCGAAGAATACCTGGTTTCTTCTCAGCAGCCGTGAACCGTCGCGCCTGCTGCCAACGCTGCGCAGCCGCTGCCTGTTGTGGCACCTCGCGCCGCCGGATGAAGCACAAAGCCTGCAGTGGCTGCATAAGCAGTGTGCCGCCGGGCTGAATGAGCGCACCGCTGCGCTGCGCCTTGCCTCCGGGGCACCGGCGGCCGCGCTTGAACTGCTGCAAGAGAAAACCTGGCAGCAGCGCCAGCAGGTTTGTCAGGCGTTGCCTGCCGCCCTGCAGGGCGATACGCTGGGCCTGCTGCCTGCACTTAACCATGATGACGCTGCACGGCGCATCGGCTGGCTCTGTTCGCTGCTGGTGGATGCCGTCAAGTGGCAACA
The DNA here is from genome assembly GCA_910589765.1 of Avena atlantica. Lineage (NCBI taxonomy): Eukaryota > Viridiplantae > Streptophyta > Magnoliopsida > Poales > Poaceae > Avena > Avena atlantica. The sequence goes on along the minus strand of CAJUWN010001535.1, from coordinate 783,141 downwards.
GGGCGGCGGGCAATATATCAGCAATGTCGACCGCCAGGCTGAAGTGATTCACCTTGCCAGCCTGCTGCCCTCGGCGGCGATCGATGCCAGCCTGCGCCAGTGGATGCAGTGCCGCGATCGTCTGCTCAATGTGGTCGCGGTTAACCGCGAGCTGCTGCTAACCGAACAGCTGCTGAGCTGGGAAGCTATTGTTAAACCGGCTGCGGCCGCTTCACCGAATTAGAGAGTAATGCGATGTTTTTAGTCGATTCCCACTGCCATCTTGATGGCCTGAATTATGAAACCCTGCATCAGGACGTGTCCGACGTGCTGGCCAAGGCCGCCGCGCGCGATGTGAAATTTATGCTGGCAGTGGCGACCACGCTGCCGGGGTACAAGGCCATGGTTGACCTGATTGGCGAGCGGCCAAACGTGGCCTATTCCTGCGGTGTGCATCCGCTGAATCAGGAAGAGGAGTACGACTTCGCCGAGCTGCGCGCCCTGGCAGCCCATCCGCGCGTGGTGGCGATGGGGGAAACCGGGCTGGACTACTTTTACCAGAAAGAGACCAAAGCGCGTCAGCAGGCCTCCTTCCGTGAACATATCCGCGTAGGGCGCGATCTGAACAAACCGGTGATCGTCCACACCCGCGATGCGCGTGAAGACACGCTGGCGATCCTGCAGGAAGAGAAGGCCGACGAGTGCGGTGGCGTGCTGCACTGCTTTACCGAAGATCGTGAGACGGCCGAAAAGCTGTTAGATATGGGCTTTTACATCTCGTTCTCCGGCATTGCCACTTTCCGTAACGCGGAGCAGATCCGTGACGCGGCGCGCTACGTTCCGCTCGACCGCATGCTGGTCGAAACCGACTCGCCTTATCTGGCCCCGGTGCCGCATCGTGGTAAAGAAAACCAGCCGGCTTACACGCGCGATGTGGCGGAATATATGGCGGTGGTCAAAGGGGTGAGTATTGAAGAGATGGCCCAGGCCACTACGGAAAACTTCTCACGCCTGTTCCACGTCCCCATGTCGCGCCTCGCCGATTAATGATTGAGCAGCGATTTCTTTTATAGCTCGTAATTAATAGGCAGAAGTCGTAAAGTGCAGCGCCATAAAAGGTTGCTGCACTTTTTTTGTGCCGGAAAATGGCCCTTTTTTGCCGGAGTCTTCTAAAGAAATGGCCCACGTTCAACGAAACGTGATAGCCATCAAACAAATTTTAACGGATTTATTTTACTCTTCGTAATAAATACCGAGAGCGCAAAGCGCTCCACCCGCAGCGGGACCTCCCCCCTCTGCAACGCAGGCCGATCTCTCAGCCTGCGATAAAAAAAGCACTCATACTCAGGAGCTTTACACTATGTTCAAAAATGCATTTGCGAACCTGCAAAAGGTCGGTAAATCGCTGATGTTGCCCGTATCGGTTCTGCCGATCGCGGGTATTCTGCTGGGCGTTGGTTCTGCCAACTTCAGCTGGCTGCCTCTGGTAGTTTCACACGTTATGGCGGAAGCCGGTGGTTCGGTGTTCGCCAACATGCCGCTGATTTTTGCTATTGGTGTGGCGTTGGGCTTCACCAATAACGACGGCGTTTCAGCACTGGCGGCCGTAGTGGCCTACGGTATTATGGTGAAAACCATGGCCGTGGTCGCCCCGCTGGTATTACATCTGCCAGCCGAAGAAATTGCGGCGAAACACCTGGCGGACACCGGGGTACTGGGCGGTATTATTGCCGGTTCCATCGCCGCGTATATGTTTAACCGCTTCTACCGCATCAAGCTGCCTGAGTATCTGGGCTTCTTCGCCGGTAAACGCTTTGTGCCGATTATCTCCGGTTTCACCGCCATCTTCCTCGGCGTGATCCTCTCCTTTATCTGGCCACCGGTCGGTACCGCCATCCAGACGTTCTCACAGTGGGCGGCTTATCAGAACCCGGTTGTGGCCTTTGGTATCTATGGGGTGGTTGAGCGCTCGCTGGTGCCGTTTGGTCTGCATCATATCTGGAACGTACCTTTCCAGATGCAGATCGGTGAATACACCAACGCCGCGGGCCAGGTGTTCCATGGCGATATCCCTCGCTACATGGCGGGTGACCCGACTGCGGGCATGCTGTCCGGCGGCTTCCTGTTCAAAATGTATGGTCTGCCAGCGGCGGCTATCGCCATCTGGCACTCAGCGAAACCTGAGAACCGCGCAAAAGTGGGCGGCATCATGATCTCCGCTGCGCTGACCTCGTTCCTGACCGGGATTACCGAACCGATCGAGTTCTCGTTCATGTTCGTTGCGCCAATTCTGTATGCCATCCACGCTATCCTGGCGGGCCTGGCCTTCCCAATCGCTATCCTGTTAGGCATGCGTGACGGCACCAGCTTCTCACACGGTCTGATCGACTTTATCGTGCTGAGCGGCAACAGCAGCCGCATCTGGCTGTTCCCTATCGTCGGGGTGGTTTACGCGCTGGTTTACTACACCGTGTTCCGCGTGCTGATTGTCAAACTGAACCTGAAAACCCCTGGCCGTGAAGATACCGCCAGCGAGCAGAGCACCAGTTCAGCCAGCGAAATGGCCGGTAACCTGGTGGCGGCATTTGGTGGCAAAGAGAACATCACCAACCTCGATGCCTGCATCACCCGTCTGCGCGTGAGCGTTGCCGACGTCGCAAAAGTTGACCAGGCTGGCCTGAAAAAACTGGGCGCTGCGGGGGTGGTTGTGGCAGGTTCCGGCGTTCAGGCAATTTTCGGCACTAAGTCCGATAACCTGAAAACCGAAATGGATGACTACATCCGTAACATGTAATTCATGACGTGAGTCGGGGACGGGCAATGCCCGTCCCTTTTTTTATCTCATTGCTGAAGCGATCGGTACGGGACGGGCATGCCCGTCCCTTTTTTATCTACCGCTCGATGAAGCGACTACAAATAGACCCGCAGATACTCCGTCAGGCACAGCAGCGCCATCGCCTGGCCGTAAGGCATCGAGGTCAGCGGTACCTGGCGATAGTAGTCGAGGTCGTTGCCCATCGCGGTGCCGAATGAGACCTGCGTCAGCTCGCCAGCATCATTAATGCGCTCAATCACTCCCTGTAACGCCCGTTCCGCCACCGGCGTATAGTCGCGGCTGATATAGCGTTTGCGTATCGCTTTCAGTATCCCGTAGGCAAACCCGGCGGTAGCGGAAGCTTCCAGATACGAGTCACCGTCGTCGAGCAGCGTATGCCACAGCCCGCTTTCATGCTGGCACTGCGCCAGCGCCCTGACCTGAGTCTCCAGCACCTGCAACAGATAGCGGCGCGTGGCGTGCTGTTCCGGCCAGTTCATCAGCTCAATAAAATCGGGGATGGCAATCGTCAGCCAGCTATTGCCACGCGCCCATCGCGCTTCGGCAAAATTGTGCTGGCCGTCGAAGGTCCAGCCGTGGAACCACAGGCCGCTCTTACGATCCATCAGATACTGGGTGTGCAGCAGGAACTGGTAGGTGGCTTCCTCGACGAATTCGGGGCGGTTCAGCAGCTGGCCGATCTTTGCCAGCGGCATCACGCTCATCATCAGCGTGTCATCCCACATCTGCTGGTGGTTCTCATTGTTATAAACCAGATGCTGAATGCCGTGATGCTCGGTGCGCGGCATCTCATACATCACCCACTCCGCCCAGCGCTCCAGCACCGGCAGCAGCGTCGGGTCGCGCGTCTCCTCATAGCGGCAGGCCAGCGTCAGAAACGGGCAGGCGGTGTTGACGTTTTGGTCGGCGTGCCTTCTGCCAGCCGGGCGCGGAACCAGTCGTCAATACGTTGCAGCGTCAGCGGGTCCCCGGTCTGCTGGTAATAGTGATACATGCCGTACAGCCCGATGCCGTGCGTCCACTCCCAGCCCGCCCAGCCTTTGGTGTCATCACCCGGCCATCGTCAAGCGCGCAGCAGAAACTCGCCGCTTTCGTCGGTAATGCTCACCAGATTGTCGCTGACGCGGGCAATCAGTTTGCGCAGTTCGGGCTTAGGCAGCAGGAATTCGGGCTGGCGCAGCAGCGCGCTGTACTTAACCGGGTAGACTGTCATCATGGTGCTCCTGAGGTCGGATAGCAGGGAAGGTGGGCGCCTGCGGCAGCATAGCTGCCGGAGGTTTATTACGGTTGAGGTAGCCAATATTGTTATTACCCCACAGATTTTCATAGGCCATGCCGGTCAGCGTCTCGACGGTGGCGCGTGCCTGCGCGCTTAACTGCTGAGGTACCGGCCCATCAGCCGCGCGCATTTTCAGCGTCTCTTCGCGCAGCGTGCGGTGCGTGTGCAGGTTGAGCTTAAAGCGCAGTGAGATAACAACGCCGCAGGTCAGTATTGCCAGCGTGCCGACGCTGAGGATAAAGATAATCGTATGGCTGACCTGCGGCAGCTGCTCTGACCTGCCGGAGACAAAGCCGGAAAGCTGCAGCACGATACCCACCACCATCACGGCACCTGCCTGCGAGGCTTTGCGCGTCAGCGTCATGATGCCGGCAAAAATCCCCTCGCGGCGCTGGCCGGTAATCGCCTCATCGACATCGGCAATGTAGGTGTAAATGTTCCACGGGATGTAATTGATGCCGCCGCGACCCAGCCCGGCCACTGCAGAGATCAGCACCAGCAGCGCCAGGCTGTTGCTCATTCCGGCATACCACAGCAGCGCATAAGAGAGGGAGCTGGCGGCGAACAGCGCCACCACCAGGCGGTAAGCCGGGCCGGGCCGATACGAATGCACAGCGGGATCATGCCGATCACCGCAATAAACTGCAGAACCGCCATGGTGCCCATCAGATTGGCAGCCAGCTGCGCACCCTGCATCAGCACAAACACCACGTACCAGGTAAACACCGCGTTAAACACGTCCTGCGCAATATAGCCGCCGAGATACATCCCCAGATGCTGGCGGAAGATGCGAATGCGCAGCGTGGAAGCCAGCTCCACATACAGCCGTTGCAGGCTCTGACGCAGGTTAAGCTGCTGTTTCTCCGCCATGGCGCGCTGCGACTCGGCCGAAAGGGCATCTGCCGGGCGCTCCCAGGTGAACGCCCACACCAGCATCAGCACGATGGCGCACAGGGTGGAGAACACCAGGCTGGCATAGAAAAATGACACCGCATTGTCCTTGCCGAAAATCCCCAGCAGAATGCCGGGCAGAAAACGCGGCGAGGATGGTTGAGAGCTGGGCCAGTGCGATGCGCGCGCCGGAAAAGCGGGTTTTCTGCTTAAAATCGTCGGTCATTTCCGGTACCAGGGTTTCATACGGCACCAGCACCATGGTGTAGACGATATCAAACGCCAGGTAGGTCAGCAGATACCACAGATAGCTCATCTCACCGACCCACATCAGGCTGTAGCTGAATACGCCGGGAATACCGAGCAGGATGAAGAATTTACGGCGGCCAAAGCGTTTTCCCAGCCGGGTGGTACCGAAGTTGTCGGTGAGAAACCCCATCAGCGGACTGATCGCCGCATCCAGCACGCGGGCAAGGGCAAAGATAAAAGTCGCTTCAATCGGCGTCATGCCGCAGAAGGTGGTATAGAAATAGAGCAGCCAGGCGGCAGTCAGCGCCGTGGTCCCGGCACCGAGGAAATCCCCGGAGCCGTAGGCAAGGTAATTCACCAGTCCGATCTTGCGAGTGTGCATCAGGAAAGCTCCTTGCTGTAGGGTGGCTTCAACCACGTATTCCGGACAACTCAGACGGATGGTGGAAAAGTAGAGTGTTCCCAACCATTCAACCTTGTCGTTTTTGCCAGCAAATTGAGCAGAGTGGCAAAATCACCGTGATTGCCTTGCGGGATCTCTAAATTTATAAAACAGTGTTTCGTTTTTATCGAAAATGGCAGTTCATTGTGCGAAGCGTCACGCAAAAATAATTTTTTGACGGGCGGGCGGGGGCATAACGTCGTAAAGCCGTGCGATTAGCGAAAGAAAAGTCAGTTGCAGGTTGAAAGAAAAGGATTCTCTCACTCATACTGCGGTAACTTATATTACGCTCAAGGACATGCAGCATGGCTGAAGAAACCATTTTCAGTAAAATCATCCGCCGTGAGATCCCGGCCGACATCATTTTTCAGGATGAGCTGGTTACCGCATTTCGCGATATCTCCCCGCAGGCACCGACGCATATTCTGATTGTGCCAAATATCTTAATCCCTACCGCCAATGATGTTGGCGCCGCGCATGAAGCTGCGCTGGGGCGCATGATGACGGTTGCGGCGAAAATCGCTAAAGATCAGGGCATCGCCGAAGATGGCTATCGCCTGATCATGAACTGCAATAAGCACGGGGGTCAGGAGGTGTATCACATCCACCTGCACCTGCTCGGCGGCCGTCCTTTAGGCCCAATGCTGGCGTCCTGAACGCCAACGACTACGGACACAAATCTATGCGGGCAAGCGTAACGGCACTCACGTTACTGGTAGCGTTAGCCGGATGCAGCAGCGAGCGCACCACCATCAATACCTCACAGTCGTTAGTGATGGAGTCGGCCGTGCTGTCGGCGGGCATTACCACCGATGAACCGAATATTGGCGAAAGGGAAGGGCAGCAGCGCGCCACCACCGTGCTGTTTAATCAGCAGGAAAAGCCGGTTCAGGTCACTTATCGCTTCTACTGGTATGATGATAAAGGGTTAGAGATCTTACCTTTTGAACGCCCGCGCACGGTGACAGTACCCGCGCATGGTAAAGCCGACATCTCATCCCAAACCGGTAATCTGACGGCGAGCAAGTTCGTCTCTACCTGTATCTGTAAGGAGTTAAGTGTGAACAGGAATATCTTTAAGCTCTCAGGCGTGCTGCTACTGGCGCTGATTCTGAGCGGCTGTATCAACAATCAACAGCAGCAGCAGCCTGAGCAACCCGCCAAGGTTGAGCCCGTGCAGCCGCCGGTAACCGTGCCGGAGCAGCCAAAACCGGAACCGGGCCAGAACGTACCGCAGCCGCCAAAAATGCAGACCATCAACTGGCCTGCCAGCGTATCACCGCTGGTGGCGCAGATGCTGAAAGCAGACGGCGTCACGGCGGGCAGCGTACTGCTGGTGGATAACGTGAAGAACAGCACTACGGCAGCCTGCAGAGCGCGAAAGCGACCGCGGCGCTGCAAAGCTCGCTGGCGAACAACGCGCAGTTTACCCTCGTCACCTCGCAGCAGCTGGCGGTAGCGAAACAGACGCTGGGGCTCTCCGCAGAGGACAGTCTGGTGTCGCGCAGCAAAGCGATTGGCCTGGCGCGCTATGTCGGCGCCAGTACGTGCTGTACAGCAATGCCGAAGTGACGTGAAGTCACCGACGCTGCAGATGCAGCTGATGCTGGTGCAGACCGGCGAAATTATCTGGTCAGGCAGCGGTGCCGTCCAGCACTGATCCCGCGCTCGACAGGCTGATCGGGCAACAGTTTCCGGCGGCGAGTGCCGCCGGTTCCTTTTCTGCGCTCAGCGGATTGAGCGGCTACAGCGTGCAGGTCTCGCTGGACGATCGCAAATTTCTGGCACGGCGGGCAGCCAGCGGGCAGACCATGCCGGGGGTTGACCGCCAGCGCGAATATCGTCTGCTGCGTAAACTGGCCGCCAGTGGCCTGACGCCTGGTGTACACGGCAGGAATAGCGACTGGCTGCTGCTGGGGTGGCAGCCAGGCGAAGTGTTGAGCGCCGGGCAGCTGGACAGCTGGCTGGAGGGGCTGGTGGATGAGGTTGTCAGCTTACATCACCAGCCGCTGAGCGGTTATCGCCTGCAGCTGATGCCGCTGCTGATGGATTACTGGCAGCGCAGCCAGCCGCAGCGCCGCACCGTTCAGTGGCTGCGCGCGCTGCGGCAGCTGCAGCGTCAGGGTCAACCGCATCCGCTGCGGCTGGCGGTGCTGCATATGGATCTCCACTGCGGAAATCTGGTCGCCGAAGGCAGCCGGCTGCGCTTTATTGACTGGGAGTACGCAGCGGATGGCGATGTGGCGCTGGAGCTGGCCGCCATCATCAGCGCCAATGGGCTGGACGGCGCGCAGCAACAGCGGCTTATTACCCGTTATGCGACGCGTCAGCAGCTGAACATTGACGCGCTGAGCGGCCAGATCCAGCGCTGGCAGCCGTGGCTGTCTCTGCTGGCGACCAGCTGGTACGAGCTGCGGGCGCAGCAGAGCGGTGAACAACATTTTTATACGCTGGCAGCAGAAGGCTGGCAGCAACGACAGAACAAGAGGTGAAGTGTGGGACCGGTAATGTTAGATGTGCTCGGCTGCGAGCTGGATGCGGAAGAGCGTGAGATTTTACAGCATCCGCTGGTAGGGGGCTGATCCTGTTTAGCCGCAACTATCATGACCGGCGCAGCTGCGTGAGCTGGTACGGCAGATCCGCAGCGCCTCGCGCAACCGGCTGGTGGTGGCAGTGGACCAGGAAGGCGGGCCGCGTGCAGCGTTTCCGCGACGGCTTTACCCGTCTGCCGGCGATGCAGGCGTTTGCTGCGCTGAATGATGCGGCCAGCGCGGAACAGCTGGCGCAGCAGGCAGGCTGGCTGATGGCCTCGGAGATGATCGCCATGGACATCGACATCAGTTTTGCCCCGGTGCTGGATATCGGCCACGGTAGCGCGGCGATTGGCGAGCGCTCTTTCCACGAAGACCCGGCAATTGCCCTGCAAATGGCGCGCTGTTTTATTCGCGGGATGCATGATGCCGGCATGAAGACCACCGGAAAACATTTTCCCGGACATGGTGCCGTCAGTGCGGACTCGCATAAAGAGACACCGCGAGATACGCGCAGCGAGGCGGAGATCCGCCATCATGATATGCCGATCTTTCAGCAGCTGATCGCCGAGCAGGCGCTGGACGCTATTATGCCTGCCCATGTTATCTATACTGAAGTCGATCCGCGCCCGGCCAGCGGCTCATCACACTGGCTGAAAACGGTACTGCGTAAGGAGCTGGGCTTTAACGGGGTGATCTTCTCTGACGATTTGTCGATGGAAGGCGCGGCGATTATGGGCAGCTACGCAGAGCGTGGCCAGGCGGCGCTGGATGCCGGTTGCGATATGATTCTGGTGTGTAATAACCGCGCAGGCGCGGTCAGCGTGCTGGATAACCTGTCGCCGATCAATGCAGAAAGGGTCGCTCAGCTCTACCATCGGGGAACCTTTACCCGTCAGCAACTGCAGGAATCGTCGCGCTGGAAGGAGACGAGCAACGCGTTAAATACGCTGCAGGAGCGCTGGCTGGCCCATAAAGCGGCTGCGGGCATCTGACAACAGGCTGCCCGTGGCGAATCACAATGAGGATGACGATGATTATCTATCTGCATGGTTTTGATTCAAACAGCCCGGGCAATCACGAAAAAGTGTTGCAGCTTCAGTTCATCGACCCGGACGTGCGCCTGCTCAGCTACAGCACCCGCCATCCTAAACATGATATGCAGCATCTGCTCAAAGAAACCGACAAGATGCTGCGTCAGAGCGATGACGATCGCCCGCTGATTTGCGGCGTGGGGCTGGGGGGTTACTGGGCCGAGCGTATTGGCTTTCTCTGCAATGTGCGCCAGGTGATGTTTAACCCCAATCTGTGGCCGAATGAAGTGATGGACGGCAAGATTGATCGTCCGGAAGAGTACCTGGATATTGCCACCAAGTGCGTCAGCCACTTTCGCGAACAGAATCGCCAGCGCGGGCTGGTGTTTCTCTCCCGCCATGACGATGCGCTCGACAGCACCCGCAGCGCGCAGGCCTTACACCACTATTACGAAGTGGTGTGGGATGAAGTTGAGGGCCACAAGTTCCGTAACATCTCCCACCATCTGCCGCGCATTAACGCCTTCAAAACACTCGGTTAAATCGCCGCATCCGGCGTCACATCCAGCCGCTGAAGCCCGCTAAAGTGCGGGCTGATTTTGTGGTCTTTATTCGTACTATTCTTAGTTTTGCTAATAACATTGACCAGGATCAATTTTCTTATAGCAGATGATTTCCTCCGTGTTATTCTGACCCCAGCTCGCGAATTAATATCGCCAACCCTATGTTAATTAAGGTTATTTATTTAACTTTTAATTAACGATTGGTTCACTTTTACAGGGGGTCGTTTGACAACACCTATGAAGAAAATTGTGATTATCGGCGGAGGTGCCGGGGGACTTGAACTGGCTACTCAGCTCGGCCATAAGCTGGGCCGCAAGAAGAAAGCCCAGATTACCCTGGTCGACCGCAACCATAGCCATTTATGGAAGCCGTTGCTGCATGAAGTCGCCACCGGATCGCTGGATGAAGGCATCGACGGTCTGAGCTATCTGGCTCATGCCCACAAGCATGGCTTCAGCTTCCAGCTTGGCACCTTGACCAACCTCGACCGCGAAAATAGCCGCCTGCAGCTGGCGGAAATCCGCGATGCGCAGGGTGAAGTGCTGGTACCGGAACGCGAGCTGGCCTACGACACGCTGGTGATGGCGCTGGGCAGTACCTCAAACGACTTCGGTACGCCGGGCGTGAAGGATAACTGTATCTTCCTCGATAACCCGCACCAGGCGCGCCGTTTCCACAACGAAATGCTGAACCTGTTCCTGAAGTTTTCTGCCAGCGAAGGCACGCAGGAGAAGGTCAATATCGCTATCGTTGGCGGCGGTGCCACCGGCGTAGAGCTGTCAGCCGAGCTGCACAACGCGGTTAAGCAGCTGCACAGCTATGGTTATAAAGGTCTGGATAACCAGGCGCTGAACGTCACGCTGGTGGAAGCCGGTGAGCGCATTCTGCCTGCGCTGCCGCCGCGTATCTCCAGCGCCGCCCACCAGGAACTGAGCAAAATCGGCGTGCGCGTTCTGACGCAAACCATGGTGACCAGCGCAGACAAGAAAGGCCTGAACACCAAGTCCGGCGAATTTATCGAAGCTGACCTGATGGTCTGGGCAGCGGGCATCAAAGCACCGGACTTATGAAAGATCTGGGCGGTCTGGAAACCAACCGCATCAACCAGCTGGTGGTTGAGCCAACGCTGCAAACCACGCGCGACCCGAATATCTACGCGATTGGCGACTGCGCTTCCTGCGCGCTGCCGTCCGGGGGTTTTGTGCCGCCGCGTGCGCAGTCCGCGCACCAGATGGCTTCCCGCGTGCTGGCCAACATTCTGGCAGAGATGAAAGGGCAGCCGCAGAAGCCCTACGTCTATAAAGATCATGGCTCGCTGGTCTCCCTGTCCCGTTTCAGCACCGTGGGTAGCCTGATGGGTAACCTGATGCGCGGTTCAATGATGGTCGAAGGGCGCATTGCGCGTTTCGTTTACATCTCACTGTATCGTATGCACCAGGTGGCGCTGCACGGCTACTTTAAAACCGGTCTGATGATGCTGGTGGGCAGTATTAACCGTGTGATCCGTCCACGAATGAAGCTGCATTAATCCCGCCGCTTTCTGTAAAATAAACGGCTTATAGTGCCACCAGCTATAAGCCGTTGTTCTGATAGCGCCGTCTGAACCCCCCGTTAAGAACTCTCTTAAAAGCTTTCTCTTATCATGCGCTGGCCCTTTTTCTTCCAGTATTCTTATTGTCACATTCGCTCACACAACGCAAACTCAAGACTCATTACCACGGCGCGTCGCGCACGCCGGGAATGCCGTAGCTGTTACAGGACGTCTCAGCAGGCAATCATGCGCGGTAACAATTTCAGGAGGTTTTCCTGTGAATAAATCAATGTTAGCGGGTATTGGCATCGGTGTAGCAGCCGCCCTGGGTGTGGCCGCTGTGGCAAGTATGAACGTGTTCGATCGCGGACCGCAGTACGCGCAGGTGCTCTCTGCAACGCCAATCAAAGAGACGCTGAAGAACCCTCGTCAGGAGTGCCGCAACGTTACGCTGACGCATCGTCGCGCCGTGCAGGATGAAAATCGCATTGCCGGTTCAGTGCTGGGCGCGGTAGCGGGCGGGGTACTGGGTCACCAGTTTGGTGGCGGTCGTGGTCGCGATGTGGCAACGGTAGCGGGTGCGCTGGCCGGCGGCTACGGTGGTAATCAGGTGCAGGGCGCCCTGCAGGATCGCGATACTTACACCACTTCCGAGCAGCGCTGCAAAACCGTTTACGACAAGCAGGAAAAGATGCTGGGCTATGACGTCACCTATAAAATTGGTGACCAGCAGGGTAAAATTCGCATGGAAAACGACCCAGGCACGCGCATCCCGCTCGATAATAACGGCCAGCTGGTGCTGAGCGACAAAGCGTAATAGCATCCTGGCGCGCTGTTCTGTAGGGGCGGACCTTTGGTTAAGGTTCGCCCCTACTGTTTGGGCCAACCTGAAAAGCGGTCGGCCCCGACAATATTCAGGTTATCGGCATCCCCTGTAGGGCGGACCCTTTTTTCGGTCCGCCCTTATTGTTGGTAACATGAGTTACGCCGCCGCGTTTTCCAGCATCTTATCCATAAACTCCCGCACCCAAACCATACGCACTTTGCGCTCGCCAAGGTCGCGCATAAACTTAATGCGCGTCGGGCCGTCCAGCCGCCATTGCTGCGGATCTTTCTGCAACAGGCCAATCAGCCAGGCCGGGTCGACCTTATTTTTCTCGGCGAACTCAACGAAGCCGCCTTTCTCGCTGGCTTCAACCTTACGCACGCCCAGCTTCTTCGCCACCAGACGCAGCCCGGCGATATCCAGCAGGTTACGCGCTGCATCCGGCAGCAGGCCAAAGCGGTCGATCAGCTCAACCTTGAGGTCATCCAGCTCGCCGGACTCCTGCGCGCTGGCAATGCGCTTATAGAAGGAGAGGCGGGTATTAACATCCGGGATAAAATCATCCGGCAGCAGCGCAGGCATGCGCAGCTCGATCTCCGTCTGGCTGTTGGTGAGATCCTCCAGCGAGGGTTCACGGCCCTCCTTCAGCGCATCAACGGCATTTTCCAGCAGCTCCATATACAGCGAGAAGCCGATCGTTTCCATCTGGCCGCTCTGACCTTCTCCCAGCAGCTCACCGGCACCACGGATTTCCAGATCGTGCGTTGCCAGCGCGAAGCCCGCGCCCAAATCTTCCAGCGAAGCCAGAGCCTCCAGGCGTTTGTGCGCGTCGGTGGTCATCGCTTTCGGGTGTGGCGTCAACAGCCAGGCGTAGGCCTGGTGGTGAGAACGGCCCACGCGGCCACGCAGCTGGTGAAGCTGCGCCAGACCAAAGTGATCGGCACGTTCGATAATAATGGTATTCGCGGTCGGGATATCGATGCCGGTTTCGATGATGGTAGTACACACCAGCACGTTAAACCGCTGGTGGTGGAAATCGTTCATCACCCGTTCCAGCTCGCGCTCGCGCATCTGACCATGGCCGATAGCGACACGCGCTTCAGGCACCAGTGCGGAGAGACGCTGTGCGGCCTTCTCGATATTTTCGACGTCGTTGTAGAGGTAATAAACCTGGCCGCCGCGCAGCACTTCACGCAGGATCGCCTCGCGCACCACCAGCTCATCGTACTGGCGCACAAAGGTTTTTTACCGCCAGGCGGCGGGCCGGTGGCGTGGCAATAATCGACAGATCGCGCATCCCACTCATCGCCATATTCAGCGTGCGTGGGATCGGCGTGGCGGTCAGCGTCAGAATATCCACATCGGCACGCATCGCTTTGATGCGCTCTTTATGCCGTACGCCGAAGCGGTGCTCTTCATCGACAATCAGCAGGCCGAGATCGCGCCATTTGATCTCACTCTGCAACAGCTTGTGTGTGCCGATCAGGATATCAACCTTGCCTTCCTGCGCCTCGCTCAGCACCTGCACCTGCTCTTTGGCGGTACGGAAGCGGGACAGCATCTCAATGCGCACAGGCCAGTTGGCGAAGCGGTCGCGGAAGTTATCGTAATGCTGCTGGGCCAGCAGGGTGGTCGGCACCAGCACCGCCACCTGCTTGTGGTTTTCCACCGCGAGGAAGGCGGCACGCATTGCCACTTCGGTTTTACCAAAGCCCACGTCGCCACACACCAGGCGGTCCATCGCCAGCGGCTGGCACATATCGCTCAGCACGGCATTAATAGCAGCGGACTGGTCAGGGGTGGTTTCGAACGGGAAGCTCTCGCAAAACAGCTGATACTGTTCCCGGTCATGCTTAAAGGCAAAGCCGGTTTTGGCGGCACGCTGGGCATAGATATCCAGCAGTTCGGCGGCCACATCGCGCACTTTTTCTGCCGCTTTCTGGCGCGCGCGCGACCAGGCATCGCTGCCCAGCTTGTGCAGCGGCGCGTTCTCTTCGGCACCGCCCGCGTAGCGGCTGATCAGATGCAGAGACGACACCGGCACATACAGCTTGGCATCGCCGGCATACGCCAGCATCAGATACTCCGCCTGGATACCGCCGGTTTCCAGCGTGGTCAGGCCGATATAGCGCCCGACGCCGTGCTCCAGATGCACCACCGGCTGGCCCGGATGCAGTTCCGCGAGGTTGCGGATCAGCACGTCCGGGTTGATGGTGCGGCGGCTGTCCTGGCGACGACGGCTAACGCGCTCGCCCAGCAGATCGCTTTCGCAAATCAGCGCGCGGTTACGCAGGCCGTCGATAAAACCGTGTTCGCTGGCGCCGATCAGCAGATAGTGGCCTGGCGCCTGCGCATCCGGCAGCGAGTGGATCGCCGTCGGCTTCAGCTTGATGCGCGCCAGCAGCTCCTGCAATGCTTCGCGGCGGCCTTCGCTCTCTACCGAGAACACCACCGGGCCGCTGAAACTCTCCAGAAAACGGCGCAGGGCATCAAGCGGTGCTTTGGCCTGCGCCTGCACCGCCAGATCGGGCAGCGTTTCATAATGCAGATTGGTATTGGCGGCTTTATCGGCCAGCAGTTCGGTTTTCAGCTGCACGCGCGGCCACTGCTTCAGTTCGCCGAACAGTTCATCACTGCGCAGCCACAGGGTTGGCGGCGGCAGCAGCGGACGCATCGGGTCGACGCGGCGGTTCTCATAGCGGGCGTTAACATCCTGCCAGAAACGTTCGGCGCTGGCTTCCAGGTCGCCGGAAATGATCAGCAGCGTATTGGCCGGCAGATAGCTGAATAACGGCTGCAGCGGCTGCTCGAAGAACAGCGGCTGCCAGTATTCAATCCCGGCGGGCAGGGTGCCTTTGCTCACCTGCTGATAGATATGCTCGGCTTCACGACGCACGTCAAAATGTTCGCGCCACTGGGTGCGGAACAGCTCAATCGCGGCTTTATCGGTCGGGAACTCGTGCGCGGGCAGCAGATTAATCGCCGCGACCTCTTCCTGAGTGCGCTGGCTGTCGACGTCAAACAGCCGCAGGCTGTCGATTTCATCATCGAAAAAGTCAATGCGGTAAGGGCGGTCGCTGCCCATCGGGTAAAGGTCAAGCAGTGCGCCACGGGTGGCAAACTCACCGTGTTCCATCACCTGATCCACGCTGCGATAGCCCGCCTGTTCCAGCTGGGCGCGCAGCTTGTCGCGCGACAGCTTTTGCCCTTTTTGCATCACCAGCGCATGGCCGTGCAGGAAGCTGTGCGGGCAGACGCGCTGCATCAGTGTGTTAACCGGCAGGATCAGCACGCCGCGCTCAAGCGTCGGCAGTTGATACAGGGTGGAGAGTCGCGAGGAGATAATTTCCTGATGCGGCGAAAAACTGTCAAAAGGCAGCGTTTCCCAGTCCGCCAGCGCCATCACCGGCTGGTCGGTAAACTGTTTAATTTCATCCTGCAGGCGCAGTGCATTCTGCATATCCGGTGCAATCAATACCACCGGGCCTTGATGACGTTCAACCATTTCGGCACATTCAACGGCACAGGCTGCACCGGTTAATTGCCCCAGCTGGCGCTGGTCGCCTGCTCTGGTCGGCAGGTCGTAGCGGTAGAGTTCTGGCATAATCAGTTAGACGGTCTCTTGGCAAAGGGGAGATCGGAAAACCGCTGTGGTGCCGGGCGGTCCCGATTCAGCTACGCGGAGTATACCTTGATTTTAGCGGCAGTTGGGCATCCTGGCCTATTTTGGTGACTGCTGCGTATAGTGCATGCGCGGGCGGTCAATATTCGCCCAGATCAGCTCATTTTCACCATGATAGCTATGGTTGCCATCGTCCCACTTGACGTAGTAACCGGCGGGCTGGTCACCCTGTTCAAAAACATTCAGCACCACGCCTTTAATCTGTCCGGTTTTATGGCGCACGATACTGCCTTGTGGATATCTGGACATCGTTAACCCCCGCAGATACCGCCAGTAATGGATGCCACCATAGTCGCAGGGTTAACCATCGGTCATTGTCATTGAGATCAAAAACCGACAATTAACCCCGTAATTTTGTTCAGACGTCACCGGTATTATCATCCTCAACGGCCTGATAGATACGCTGCAGGATATCCGGGAAGGCTGACTGTACGCGGCTCCAGCTGGGGATAAAGGGTTTCTCATTCGGGCGTTCAATAAACGACTGCCCGGCGTCGAGAATGGCCTGAGTAAACATCTCCACGGCGGCTTCCTCCGCATGCTGGTCGAACTTCAGGCCATTCATCGTTGCTTCATGGTTATAGATCTCCATCATATCCAGCGCGTTACGATAGTAGGTGGCTTTCAGCACGCGGAAGGAGTCGCTGGTAATATTAACGCCCATGGTGGCCATTTTACGCAGCAGCGACTGCACAATGTCGTTACTCATGCGCTTCAGTCCCCCGGTGCCGTCCTCTTCGGCCAGCGGCTGATGCTTATGGTCGTAGTTATCGGCAATCTCCACCTGGCAACTCTGCCGCGTGGTGTAGTTGCGATAGATCTCGGACAGCACGCCAATCTCCAACCCCCAGTCGCCGGGAATTTTAATGCCGTTCAGTACATGGGTGCGCATGGCGAACTCGCCGGAGAGCGGGTAGCGGAAGCTGGAGAGATAGTCGAGATACTCCGAATGGCCGTACACCTTTTGCAGCGAGCGCAGCAGTGGGCCAACCAGCAGGCGGCCAACGCGGCCATTCAGCTTGCCATCCGCGACGCGGGCATAGAACCCTTTGCAAAACTCATACTGGAAGCTGGGGTTCGCCAGCGGGTAGAGCAGGCGGGCCAGCATGCCGCGCTCATAGGTGACGATATCGCAATCGTGCAGCGCCACGCAGGCGGTTTTATCGGAAGCAAGGGTGTAGCCGGTGCAGAACCAGACGTTACGCCCTTTACCCGGCTGCGCAGGGGAAAGCCCCTCTTTGTCCAGTTCGGCATCCAGCGCTTTCAGGCGCGGGCCGTCGTTCCACAAAATACGATGGCGCTGAGGCAGGCGCGAAAAGAACTCGCGGGCATGCAGGAACTGATCGCGGTCGGCGCGATCCAGCCCAATCACGATCTCGGCCAGGTAAGGGACTTTCGCCAGCTCATCGACGATATGGCTGAGGGCCGGACCTTCCAGTTCCGAATAAAGGGAAGGGAGGATCAGCCCCATTTTGCGCTTGCGTGAGAAGCGCGTAAGCTCTTTTTCCAGCTCCTCCACGCTGCGCCCCGTCAGGTTATGAAAGTTAGTAATGACGCCGTTCTGGTAAAAATCGCTCATCGCTTACCTCGTAAAGGTGACCTCAGCTAACCCCAGTCACACAGTGATCTATGTTGCTGGGACTCGCGGCCTTGCCGCCTTCCTGCACCAAAAGTAGGCCCCACGAGGGGACTCGAATTAATTAGGGTAAAAAATGCTCAAGCCCTTCGCACCAGCCTTCCGGGCCAAAATGTTCGGTGTAATAAATAGAGTGCTTATCCTGACGCTGCAAAATAACCGGATTTTTACTGTAGCCCTTAATCACCACCGCATAATCGACGGCATCCAGCATCTCCGCATCGTTAGGGCCGTCCCCCAGGCCAATGGTGAGCGGTGGCCCCGCCGGGTGAGGGTAGTGCTGGAGCAACCAGCGCAGCGCCGCGCCTTTACCACATCCACTGCGCACCACGGACCAGAAGCGCCCGCCCTGGATCAGGGTGAGATCCTGCTGCGCCAGATGCTGGCGGAACTCGGTGAAACGCTCCTCGCTGTCGCGCCAGATAAGGCTTTCCGAGGCCTCGCGCTGGCGTGCTAAAGCCGCCTGATGCGGGGCCAGCCCGGTCCAGTCGGAGACCTCCTTTTCACTGACTTCGGCAAAGCCGATGAACCTGAAGCCGTGCTGCTGTTTCAGGCGCTGCAGCGTGCGGCACAGCGTGGCGTAATCGGTGCCGCCCGACTCCCTGAAAGGGCCAGCGCCGCTGCCGTCATCCCACTGCACCAGCGCGCCATTTTCAGCTATAAACGGCGCGCCGGCGATCCCCAGCTGATCTTGCAGCGGGACGATCTCCGCTGCAGTCTTACTGGAGCAGATAACCAGCGGGATGTGCTGCGCATGCAGGCGTGCCAGCCAGGGTTCGGCAGGTTGCCAGCTATAGGTATGATGGTCCAGTAGCGAACCGTCGAGATCGGTGATAATCATCACCGGGTCCTGCAACGTCGGCATTGGCAATACCTCATAAGTGACGGTGAGCATTGAGTATAGTCCAGAGTTTCACAGGCGCGGGGAGGGCGTAAAGCGCTCGATAGCGGTTCGGCAACTCCAGGAATTATCTTAAAAGCAAGTGAGAAAAGTGACGGGAGTGACAGTCGCGGGCGGAGCGAAAGATCAGCAGTGGCGCAGGCTGTAGCCGAGAAGCTTGTACAGGCTGTGGATTTTTGTACAAATTAAACGGAAGTTAGGAGTTGTCTTAGCCAGACAATGCGTTACTCTAATGACGTCAATGAATTACCCAAGTAACGAATTCATTTCCTGTGAGAATACTTTATCCCGGCCAGTCACTGGCTGGGATTTTTTTTGCTCAGGCAGAAATCGCAGGCAAAAAAAAGCCCGCGCTGCGCGGGCAAAATCCTTGTTACTTTTGGTAGGCGGTCTCCACTCACGCTAACATCCAGGGGTGGAGACAGCCTTTCTGCGCCTTTGGGGTTGGTGCAGTGAGAAGATTCTAAGATTAAACCCTGTCAGGAGTCTCACCGCGAAACGTAAAGAAAGCGAAAAAGTGAGACAACAGAAGACTTTACGCAGCTTTACGCGCTAACGATGCGATGATTTTTTTGGCTAGCTATACTGATCAACGGGTTAACCCCTGACAAAAACAGAAAACGGAGAGTGTATGGACTTTTTACGCATTGTGATTGCGATTCTTTTACCCCCACTGGGTGTGTTTATGCAGGTTGGTTTTGGCGGAGCATTCTGGCTGAATATCCTGCTGACGCTGTGCGGCTACATCCCCGGTATCATCCACGCGGTGTGGGTGATTGCACGTCGCTAACTGACCAGACTGCTGCGCGCCATAAAATACTCGGTTAAACTGAAGCAAATCAGGCTTGGAGAGACCATGAAAGTTAATGAGCGCGTAACGGTAAAAACTGACGGCGGACCACGCCGTCCGGGGACGGTTCTGGCAGTGGAGGAGTTTAGCGAAGGCACCATGTTCCTGGTGGCGCTGGAGGATTATCCACTGGGGATCTGGTTCTTTAATGAATCCGGCCACGAAGACGGCATTTTCGTCGAACCGCACCCGTAACCAAAGAGGTGACAGTCATCGCTGTCACGTTGTGGCGAGGCACGCCTCGCCCGCTTCAGGCCAGCCCTGAATGTGCCGGCACAAAATTTTCTCGCCCGCCCGCAATTCCCCACAAAACGCCGTACCGACCCTTATCAACCCAAAAACTCTCGCCAGCATTGGCCTTACACTGTTTTAAACCGCCAAAAACAGTCAGGGATCCCTATGCTAATGCCGCCTGTGCCTGCCGTTGCCGAATGGCAGCGCGATGACTACCTGTTAAGCAGCGACCCGCAAAAAATCGATATCGCCTGGGTCCACCACCACATCTCCGAACACAGCTACTGGGCGCAGGGGCAAACGCTGGAAATGACCGAGCGCTCCCTCGCGGCCTCAATGCCTTTCGGCATCTATTACCAGCAGCAGCAGGTAGGTTTTGGCCGCCTGATCACCGACTACAGCCGCTTTGCCTATCTCAGCGACGTGATGATCGACGAAGCGCACCGTGGTAAAGGCTTAGGGCGCTGGTTTGCCGCCGCAATTGTCCATCACCCTGAACTGAAAACCATCAAACGCTGGATGCTGGCGACCGATGACGCGCACGACGTATACCGTCGGGCGGGCTGGAAGCCGGTGGCACAGCCGCAGCGCTTGATGGAATTTATTCCTACCCCACCAGAGGATCGCACTCCATGACCTACCGCGTTGGCGTCGATATCGGCGGCTCGTTTACTGACTTTGCGCTGCTTGACGAGCGTGATAACAGCATCCGCACCCTGAAAGTCTTGTCGCGGCCCGACAGCCCCGGCAGTGAAATTACCACCGGGCTGGCGGCGTTTCAGCAGCGCGATGGCATCAATCCGGCTGATATCCACTACTTCACCCACGGCACCACCGTTGGCGTGAATGCGGTGATCCAGCGCAAAGGCGTCAAGCTGGCGCTGTTCGCCACCGAGGGCTTCTGCGACGTGCTGGAGCTGGCCCGCCTGAAAATCCCTCATATCCACGACCTGTTCTCACGCCGCCCGGCCCCGCTGATCGCCCGCGACCGCGTCTTCGCCATCAAAGAGCGCAGCGACCGCGACGGCAACGTGCTGCAGCCGGTCGAGCGTCAGAGCGTGGTAGACGCGGTAGACAGGGCGCGCGCTGCGGGGTGCCAGGGGATAGTCGTCTCGCTGCTGCATAGCTATCGCAACGGCAGTAACGAAGCGCAGGTGCGCGCGATCGTCGCCGAAATTGCTCCCGATCTGCTGACCTCCTGCTCGGCCGAGATCTGGCCGATTATCCGTGAATACGAACGCACCATCACTGCGGTGATCAACGCCTATGTACAGCCAAAAGTGATCCACTACCTTGACTCGTTCGAACGCGCCCTGAAAGAGATGGGCGTGCCGGTGCCGCCGCGCATCACCAAATCCAACGGCGGAGTGATGGCGCTGGCGCAGGCCAAAGCCGAGTGCGTACAGATGGTGCTATCCGGCACCGCTTCCGGCGTGATGGGCGCCAGCTATATTGCCGAAAGCTGCGGCTTTGACCGCCTGCTCAGCCTCGATATCGGCGGCACCAGCGCCGATGTGGCGGTGATTATCGATGGCCGCCCGGAGTACGGCAGTGGCGAAATTATCGGGGATTTCCCGATCTACATTCCGTCAGTGTCGGTCACCTCGGTGGGTCAGGGCGGCGGGTCGATCGCCTGGATCGACAGTCTCGGCGTCCTGCAGGTCGGGCCGGACAGCGCCGGTTCGCTGCCGGGGCCAGTCTGCTTCCGGCGCGGCGGTAGCGAAGCCACCGCGACCGATGCCTTTGCCGCCTGCGGGCTCATTGGTCACGGCGACCTCGGCTATAACGCGGTGCAGGTCGACGTGGCCGGGGCGCGCGCGGCGGTGGAAAAACTGGCGGCACCGCTCGGTATCAGTATTGAGGAGACGGCGGAAAATATTATCGCGCTGGCGATCTCCAGCATGTACAGCGACACCAGTGGGCTGATTTCACGCTTCGGCCTCGATCCCCGTGAGTTCTACTTCCTCGCCTTCGGCGGCGCCGGGCCGATGATGGGCTGCTTCCTGGCGCGTGAGCTGAAGCTGAAAGGCGTCGTGGTTCCCCCTACGCCTGGGGTGCTGTCGGCGCTTGGCGGGCTGGTGGCCGACATAAAAAATGACTTTATCCGCACGCTGTACTGCGAGCTGACGCTGGCGGTCATGGACGATCTGCAGGTCAACGCGAGCGAACTCCGTCGCGACGCCGAAGGCTGGCTGGCGCGGGAATACGGTGCCGATCTGCCGTATCAGCTGAGCTTCTCCGCCGATATGCGCTACCGCGGTCAGTCGTTTGAAATTGACGTGGCGCTGCAGGAAGCCTGGCTACTGGCGGGCGATCTCGCCGCCGTGCGTGCGGCATTTGATGCCCACCACACGCGCCTGTTCGGTCACCACGACCAGCACGCGGCGATACAGCTGATCAACCTGCGGCTGGTGCTCTCCTCACCGACGCCGAAACCTCGCCTCAGCACGCTGGCGCAGGCCACTGATCCGGTGGCCGTAGTGCGTGAAGTGGACGCGTGGATCGACGGCCAGTGGTGGCAGGTTGGCGTGGTCGCCCGCAGCGCGCTATTGGCCGGGCACCAGCTGGATGGCCCGGTGATTATCACCCAGGACGACTGTACCACCTGTGTTCCACCGCAGATGCAGGTCGACGTCGACCGCTTTGGCAACCTGATTATTACCCCGCAAACCGGAGCGCATCATGGCAATTGATGGTCGTAACCTGCAAATCCTCGCTAACTACTGCGCGGCCGCCGCCGATGCGATGGCGTTTACCCTGATGCGCACCGCCCACTCGACCTTTGTTAAAGAGACGGAGGACTTCTCCTGCCAGATCGTCAGCCGCAGCGGAATGGCGTTTGCCTCACCGCGCAGCTTCGGCGCGCCGTGGTACAGCGGTATCGACTACGGCCCGGTACTGGAACTGATCGACGGCTACCGGGAAGGGGACATCTGCATCACTAACGACGCCTACGCGGGCAATGTGGCCACCCATTCGCCGGATATCCATATCTGGAAGCCGGTGTTTTATCAAGGTGAGATCGCGTGCTTTGTGGTCGGGCATATCCACAATACCGACGTCGGCGGCGCTGTTCCGGCCTCGCTGTCGCGCTCGCTGAGTGAAATTGTGCAGGAGGGGATCCGCATTCCGCCGCTAAAAATCATCAGCGCTGGGGTGCTGAACGAAGAGGTGGCGCGCATAATGCGCCTCAACGTCCGTGCGCCGGATCAGAACTGGGGCGACTTCAACGCGCAGATCGCCTCGGTCAACATCGGCGAACGCAAGGTGCAGGAGATTATCGCCCGCTTCGGCATTGACGATTTCCTCAGCGGTATTGAGGGGATTCTCGACTATGCCGAGCAGCAGGCACGCAGCATAATCAGCACCATTCCCGACGGCGACTATTTTTACGCCGACTATGCCGATGAAGACGGTGAGGGCGGCTATCCGTGCCGCATCGCCGTCACGCTGCGGGTAACGGGCGAGCGGCTGGAGCTGGATTATACCGGCAGCGATCCGCAGCTGATGTCGTCGCTGAATATGCCCACCGGCGGGCGCGAGCGTCATCCGCTGGCGCTGGTCGGCGTCACCTATGTGCTCTCTACCCTTGACCGTTCGCTGCTGCTCAATGCCGGAACGCTGCGCCCGACGCGGGCTATTCTGCCGCCTGGCACCATTATGAACTGCGAAGCGCCAGCGGCGGTGGGAATGCGCTCACTGACCTGCGCGATGTCGCAGATCGCCACCGTGGGGGCTTTCTCGCTGGCGATGCCGGAGCGCCTGCCGGCCAATTCGCCGGGCGGCAATTCCATTATTAATATTCGCACCGTTGACGGGCAGAACCGCAGCGTGGTGGCCTCGCTCGGCCCGGTAGGCGGCGGCGCGGGTGGCACGCCAAGGCACGATGGCCCGGACGGTTCGGGCGGCCTCTCGGCGTTCCTGAAAAATACCCCCATCGAGATTAACGAAGCGGAGGTGCCGGTACGCTTTCATCGCTACGGTTTGGCCGCCGACAGCGCCGGGGCCGGGGAGTTTCGCGGCGGGCTGGCAACGGAGATGGCGTTTGAGGTGTTCGCACCCAATACCACCATTACGGCGCGAAACCGTAACCGCTCGGTGTTCTCTTCGGCGGGCGCCGCCGGTGGCCGGGCGGGCAGCACTTCGTGGTTCCGCACCGAACACGCCGACGGGCGCGTCACTGAACACGGCAATACCGATGTGATCCACTGCGGGCCGGGGGATGTGGTGGCGATCAAGGGGCCGGGCGCGGGCGGCTACGGGCTGGCGAAGAACCGCAGCCTGCAGGCGGTATTGCAAGATGTGCAGTGCGGTTTTGTCAGCGAACAGGCGGCGCGCGAGCGGTACGGCGTGGCGCTGCAGAACGGAGAGATTGACGAGGTCGGCAGCGCCCGTCTGCGCAGCGCGATGGCGGATGCCAGCGGGGAACACTTTGACGTGGGCAGCGCCCGACTCGAGTTTGAAAGCCTGTGGACGCCGCAGCGCTATCAGCTGCTCACCACCTTTCTCGCGCAGCGCCCGGTCGTGTGGCGTCACTTTCTCAAGCACCAGGTGTTTGCGGCAGTGCAGGCAGGTGAAGGCCGTGAATTAGCGCTCGATCAGCAGATGTCTCAGCTGTTTGCGCGCTTATTACAACGCTTCCCGGCGCTGAACGTCCCGCAATCAATGTAACGCTAATGTAGGGCCCTGCTGAATTTTGCGATCCGTGCCGGAAAACAAAATTTGCCGGGGTTTTTTTATCGGCTTCATTAATGTTTTTCTATTTTTAACCGGGTAGGATTATCGGGTAGATAATAAACAGTGGGTTTATTAGTGGAATAAGTAAGAGAGGTTAAGATGGATTTCAACCTGAAGGATTTTGTCAGTGCGATAGGGGGTGGGCTTGGTTTGGGGTTTGGCCTTTCAAGCCTGGTTCCCGTGCTTGTTCCTTCCGTAGTCTACAGCGATTACATCTGGAAGTGTGGCGCTATTTCTGGAGCAGTGGTACTGAGTGCTCTTTATCTCTACTCGGCATGGAGAGCTAAATGATGGAGTCAGCCTGGTATTTCCCGCACAACGGTCAGCAGTTGGGAGTATTCTATTTAACGATTTGCGTTATCTATTTATTAATTCACTTAATATGGGAGAGATATAGTGTGCGCGGACCACTTTTTTCCCTGAAAAATATGCATCTTAAGGCGGCCCTGGTTTTCTCCAGCACGACAATGGCATCCAGCCTGCTTTTTGTGGTGATCGTCTTCGATCTGGAAAATCCGCTGCGCTATTCGGATGCCTTTGTCCTGCCGCTGGTTATTTCAGCGCTGTGCGGGATATTTGTCTCGCTCTCCTCGCTTGATCCGGAAGCGGGGGTGAGATAATTAAAGGTCGGGCATGCCCGACCCCAACATTATTTGACCAGCGCCAGCGAAAAGCCATCCCAGCCTTTGGCGCCCACGGTTTGAATCGCGGTGGCGTCAAGGCGCGGATGGCTGCCCATCATCGACAAAAAATCACGCACGCCCTGCAGGTTCCAGTCGCTGGTGTCGCCGTCGGCCACGCGCCCGTTGCGGATCACGTTATCGCCAATAATTAACGTTCCGGAACGGGAATAGGTAATCGCCCATTCAAGGTAAGCCGGGTTATTACGCTTGTCGGCATCGATGAAAATCATATCGAACGGCGCGGACCCGGCGAGAGTGGGCAGGGTATCCAGCGCTGCGCCGACGCGGATAGTTACCTTACTCTCCAGCCCGGCATGACGGATGTTTTTCGCCGCAATTTCGGCATGATGCGCTTCATATTCCAGGGTAATCACTTTGCCATCCTCCGCAGCGCACGAGCCAGCCAGATGGTGCTGTAGCCGCCCAGCGTGCCAATCTCCAGAATGCGTTTTGCCCCGACCATTCTGGCGAACAGCTGCAGCAGCTTGCCCTGGTTGGGGGCGACATCAATTGCCGGTAAACCCGCCGCCTGGTTCGCCTCCAGCGCCGCAAGCAGTGCCTCATCCTGCACCACCAGCTGCTCCACCAGATAGTCGTCGACCTGCGCCCAGCGTTGTTGATTCATCGTTTGTCCCTGCTGAATGGTAAATCGCTAATTATAGATGGGTTGAGGCGGGCGAGATGCCACAGTAGGGGGATATTTTTGATGTATGCAGGTCTACTGTAGTGGCCGACCTTCTTTTCCGGTCGGCCTTCAGCAAAATAGTGCGGGTTGACCGAAAAAGAGGGTCAACCCCTATGCCGTCACCCTGGCAACAAATTGCGGGTCTGCCTTCAGTTAACGATATCAGTTGCGGCAGGTTTCCTGCTGCGGCGATCGCGCATCGGGGATAAGGGTTAACAGCCCGCAGAACGCCATGCCAACGCCAATCCACAGCGGGGCGCTCAGGCCAAAGCCGTACTCAATGCCCAGCCCGCCGAGCAGCGAACCCAGCATCAGGCCGAGGGTGATCATCGAAGCGTGCAGCGTATTCACCAGCTGACGGTTGCCGGCCGCGCCCATCACCCGCGTCACCATCGCCGGGTTCATCGTTACCCCGGTCAAGCCAACGCCGACCACCGCCGCCACGGCAATCACCGGCTGCGCAATGTAAAGCGCAAACAGCGTCATAAACAGCATCAGGCACAGCAGGCCAAAGATAATCACCGGCAGCGCAAAGCGCTGTGCCAGCCTGCCGACCACCGCATTACCCAGTACCGTAGCGGCGCCGTAAATCACCAGTAGCCAGGTAATGCTCCCGGCGCTAAAGCCAGTCTCGTTGCTCAGGATCGGCGTGAAGTAGCTGAAGCCGGCAAAGGTCGCGCCGATGATCATCATGCTGGTACTGTAGGTGCGCCACAGCAGCGGGTTTTTCAGCGCCCGCAGCTCGTCGCCCAGACTGATATCTTCCGCTTGCAACGATTTTGGCAACGTCAGCCGCGTCAGCCACAGCGCCAGCAGCGTAATCCCCACCACCGACCAGAAGCTGACGCGCCAGCCCGCGAGGTTCCCAATAAAGCTCGCCAGCGGCAGACCGATAACGGTGCCGATCATCAGCCCACCCAGCACCACGGTGATCGCACGTGAGATCAGCTCTGGCTTAACCAGCCTGACGCCAGTACTCACCGCGCAGCCAATGAATGCCCCGGCAACCGCCCCGGTCATAATGCGCGCCGCCATCAGCAGCGGGTAGTTGCTGGCAATGGCACCGAGCGCCTGGCTGGTAATAAACAGCCCGAGGAGAATAAACAGCCCGCGGCGCGGCGGCTGCTTCAGCAGCAGCAGGGTTAGCAGCGGGCCGCCGAGCGCCATCGCCAGCGCATACACGGTGATCAAATAGCCCGCCATCGGCAGGCTGATGTGCAGGTCGGCCGTCATGATATTCATCATTGCCGCCACCTGGAATTCGCTGGTTACCATGGCAAAAACGCCGAATCCCAGCGTATACACGGCCGCAGGCAGAGAAGTGGAAGTTGCAGACATAACGTTTCCCGGAGAAGAAGAAGCAAAGAGGCAAAGTGTAGACGTTGTTCTGTGTTTGCTAGTTAGCGCACCATGCTCACCACTCGCGGCGCTTTTTAAAAACCTTCATCACTCCTTAACCGCACTGTCACACAACCTGGCCATCTTGGTGTGCAACCCGGTGGGGAGCTTAAGGCACATTGCCTCCCCCGCTGAACGGACGGTTTCGCGGAGATTTTTTACATGCTCAACTTATCCAGACATCCGACCACTTTGTATCAGGCCATCGCCGCCCAGCTGGAGGAGGAGCTGCGCAACCGCTATCGCTGCGGGGAGTACCTGCCCTCCGAAAAACAGCTGGCCGCAAACTATGCCGTCAATCGCCACACCCTGCGCCGTGCGGTGGATGAGCTGGTGGATAAAGGGTTGGTTCAGCGCCGCCAGGGCGTGGGTATTCTGGTGCTGATGCGCCCGTATAACTACCCGCTGCATGCCCAGGCGCGCTTCAGCCAGAACCTGCTGGAGCAGGGTAGCCACCCGACCAGCGAGCGTCTGCTGGCGGTACTGCGCCCGTGCAATGCGGAAGTCGCCAGCGCACTGGCGTGCAAAGAGGGCGACACGGTTGTCCATCTGCGCACGCTGCGCCGGGTCAACGGCGTGCCGGTCTGCGTGATTAACCACTACCTGCCCGATCTGAGCTGGTGGCCGCAGCTACAGCAGTTTAACAGCGGCTCACTGCACGATTTCATTCAGCAGCACCTCACCGCCGGGCTGACGCGCAAGCAGACGCGCATCACTGCCCGCCGCGCCCAGGCAAAAGAGAGTGGCCTGCTGGAAGTGGCCCTGCACGCGCCGCTGCTGTGCGTGCGCACCCTGAATACCTGTACCGACAGCGGCAGCATGGCGGAATACTCCGTCAGCCTGACGCGTGCCGATATGATCGAACTGACGCTGGAGCACTAAATGGAAGCAAACAAGGCACGTCAGCACTGGCTCTCCGTGCTGGCCCACAGCCAGCCTGCAGAGTTGCTGGCGCACTGGCCGCAGGATCTGAAGGCGGATTATCAGCTGCTGCGCCCGGCAGAAACCGGCCTGACTCGCCTGCAGGCGCGCATGGGCGGCACCGGTAAACGCTTTATTCTGGGCGATACCACCGTGACCCGTGCCGTGGTGCGGCTGGCAAACGGGCTGTGCGGATACAGCTACATTCTTGGCCGCGATAAAGATCATGCCGAACGCTGTGCGCTGCTGGATGCCCTGCTGCAAAGCGACGGTATGCCGCATCTGCATCAGCACATTATTGCGCCGCTGGCGGCCCTGCGTCAGGAGCAGCAGACGCTGCGCTCACGCGAAGTGGCCAGCAGCCGCGTTGACTTCTTTACCCTTGTCCGGGGAGATAACTGATGACCTTACTTGCCAGCTTTAGCCATCCTGTTGCTGATGCCCAGCGCGCCTTTCGCCGCATTCTTAAAGCGATGAGCGAGCCGGGCGTAATGGTGTCGTTGCCCGCGCTGCCGGCCTGGGGGCGTGCTTCTCCGGCCGCCACGGCGGTATTAATGACGCTGGTCGACCGCGAAACGCCGCTGTGGATCGACCAGGCGCTGAACGATGATGCGCTGCTCAGCAACTTGCGTTTCCATACCGGGGCGCCGGTCACCGCGCGCACCGACGCCCCCTTTGCCCTGCTGCACGCCGCTGACGGCACGGAGATAAGCCAGTTCTCTGCGGGGGATAACGTCGCGCCGGAGAAAAGCACCACGCTGATTATCGACGTGCCTGCCCTGAGCGGCGGACTGACGTTACGCCTGCGCGGGCCGGGCCTGATGGAGCGCCGCGCCATTGCGCCGCAGCTGCCGGAAAGCGTGCTCAGCTACCTGCGTAACCGCGCGCATCACTTCCCGCAGGGCATCGACCTGATCTTTACCTGCGGTGAAAACATGATGGCGCTGCCGCGCAGCACCGTTGTGGAGGTGTGCTGATGTACGTTGCCGTTAAAGGGGGCGAGAAGGCGATAGCCGCCGCCCATCAGCTGCAGGAGAGCCTGCGCCGTGGCGATGCGAACCGGGCTGAAATCCGCTGTGAACAGATTGATCAGCAGCTGGGTCTGGCCGTGGATCGCGTGATGACCGAAGGCGGCATTCACGACCGCCAACTGGCGGCGCTGGCGATCAAACAGGCGAGCGGCGATCTGGTGGAAGCCATCTTCCTGCTGCGTGCCTACCGCACCACGCTGCCGCGCCTGGCGGACAGCCTGCCGCTCGACAGCGCGGCGATGCGCGTCGAGCGACGCATCTCGGCGGTGTATAAGGATCTGCCTGGGGGGCAGCTGCTCGGCCGACCTACGACTACACCCATCGCCTGCTCGATTTCACCCTGCTGGCAGAGGGCAAAACGCCGCACACGCCGCGTGCCGAACAGCCGCTGCAGGCAGAGTGCCCGCATATGTTTGACCTGATGACGCGCGAAGGGCTGGCGCTGCGTGAGGAAGATGACGGCAGTGAACCTGTCGATATCACCCAGGATGCGCCATCCTACCCGATGCCGCGCTCGGCGCGCCTGCAGCAGCTGGTGCGCGGTGACGAAGGTTTCCTGCTGGCGCTCGGCTACTCCACCCAGCGCGGCTACGGGCGTACCCACCCGTTTGCCGGGGAGATCCGTACCGGCTATGTCACGGTGGAGATCTGCCCGGAAGAGTTGGGCTTTCCGCTGGAGATCGGCGAAGTGCTGCTGACCGAGTGCGAGATGGTCAACGGCTTTACCACCCCGGCAGATCGGGCGCCGCACTTTACCCGTGGTTACGGGCTGGTGTTTGGCCGCGCCGAGCGCAAGGCGATGGCGATGGCGCTGGTGGACCGTGCGCTGCAAACCGATGAGCACGGCGAGCGCATTACCAGCCCGGCGCAGGACGAAGAGTTTGTGCTGTCGCACGCCGATAACGTCGAGGCAGCGGGCTTTGTCTCGCACCTGAAACTTCCCCACTACGTTGATTTCCAGGCCGAGCTTGAACTGCTCAAGCGCCTGCGTGCTGAATACCAGAGAAACACCGTGACTGAACTCAGCGGTTACAACCCCGGCTACCTTGATGAGCAGAGCAAGCGCACCATCCGCCGCGCAATCCTCAAGGCGGTGGCGATCCCCGGCTATCAGGTGCCGTTTGGCGGGCGTGAAATGCCGATGCCTTACGGCTGGGGCACCGGCGGGATCCAGCTGACCGCCAGCGTGATTGGCGAAAATGACGTGCTGAAGGTGATCGACCAGGGCGCGGACGATACCACCAACGCGGTGTCAATCCGCCGCTTTTTCCAGCGCGTCAGCGGGGCAGCAACTACGGAACGCACCGTGGATGCCACGCTGATCCAGACGCGTCACCGCATCCCGGAAACGCCGCTGGTCGAGGATCAGATCCTGATTTATCAGGTGCCGATCCCGGAACCGCTGCGCTTTATTGAACCGCGTGAGACGGAAACCCGCACCATGCACGCACTGGAGGAGTACGGCATCATGCAGGTGAAGCTGTATGAAGATATCGCCCGCTACGGCCATATCGCCACCACCTACGCCTACCCGGTGAAGGTCAACGATCGCTACGTGATGGACCCGTCGCCAATCCCGAAATTCGACAACCCGAAAATGGATATGATGCCCGCGCTCCAGCTGTTCGGCGCCGGGCGCGAGAAGCGTATCTACGCGCTGCCGCCGTATACCAAAGTGGAGAGCCTGGATTTCGACGACCACCCGTTTAGCGTGCAGCAGTGGTCTGAACCCTGCGCGCTGTGCGGCTCGCGCGACAGCTATCTGGACGAAGTGGTGATGGATGATGCCGGCACGCGCATGTTTGTCTGCTCGGATACCGATTACTGCCATCAGCAACAAGAGAATCAGCCATGAACCGTGAATCCCCGCTGCTGGCGGTCAATCAGTTAACCCATCTTTATGCGCCGGGCAAAGGCTTCAGCGACGTGTCGTTTGAGCTCTATCCGGGGGAAGTATTAGGCATCGTCGGCGAGTCCGGCTCCGGTAAAACTACGTTGCTGAAGGCCATCTCGGCGCGGCTGGCGCCGCAGCAGGGCGAGATTATCTATCAGGGGCAGGATCTGTACGCGATGAGCGAAAGCGAGCGCCGCCGTCTGCTGCGCACCGAGTGGGGCGTGGTGCATCAATACCCGATGGATGGCCTGCGCGCGCAGGTCTCTGCCGGGGGCAATATCGGCGAGCGCCTGATGGCGGTGGGGCAGCGCCACTATGGTGAGATCCGCCACACCGCAGGCAAATGGCTGCAGGACGTGGAGATCCCGCTGGCGCGGATTGATGACCTGCCGGGCACCTTCTCCGGCGGTATGCAGCAGCGTTTGCAGATTGCGCGCAACCTGGTGACCCATCCTAAACTGGTGTTTATGGACGAGCCAACCGGTGGGCTGGATGTTTCGGTGCAGGCGCGCCTGCTCGATTTGCTGCGCAGCCTGGTGCGTGATTTGAATCTCGCGGTGGTGATTGTCACGCACGACCTCGGCGTGGCCCGCCTGCTGGCGCATCGCCTGCTGGTGATGAAGCAGGGCGCGGTGGTCGAGAGCGGCCTGACCGACCGGGTGCTGGACGATCCGCATCATCCGTATACCCAGCTTTTAGTCTCGTCGATTGTATAAACCGGGCGGACCGAAAAAGCGGGTCCGCTCCTACGGTTCGTGGCCGCCCGGGTCATCCAGGGGACGCCCCTTTTTCCCGGTCGTCCCGTGTTGAAAATGATGGAAATAATCATGAAGCTGAAACTGCGCGTCGAAAATCTGTCGAAAACATTTGTGATGCATAACCAGCACGGCGCGGAACTGCCGGTGTTACGCAACGCCTCACTGCAGGTGGCGGCGGGGGAGTGCGTGGTGCTGCACGGGCCATTCCGGCAGCGGCAAATCAACCCTGCTGCGCTCGCTGTATGCCAACTACCTGCCGGATAGCGGCCATATCTGGGTGGATCATCAGCAGCAGTGGGTTGATCTGGTCAGCGCCCGGCGCGCCAGATCCTCAGCATCCGCCGCGATACGCTGGGCTGGGTCAGCCAGTTTCTGCGCGTCATCCCGCGTATCTCCACGCTGGAAGTGGTGATGCAGCCGCTGCTGGAGCGCGGCGTGGATCGTGCCGAGAGCGCCGCGCGCGCGAGCGATCTGCTGGGGCGCCTCAACGTACCGCAACGCCTGTGGCGCTGGCGCCGTCAACCTTCTCCGGCGGTGAGCAGCAGCGCGTTAACATTGCGCGCGGCTTTATTGCTGAGTCGCCGATCCTGCTGCTGGATGAGCCGACCGCCTCGCTCGACAGCGTTAACAGCGCGGCGGTGGTCGGGCTGATTGAACAGGCGCGCCAGCGCGGTGCCGCCATCGTCGGAATTTTTCATGATAACGCGGTGCGCGATCGCATCGCTGACCGTCTGCACGTGATGCAACCCGCTGCTGTGGAGCACGCCGTATGATTATCAACAACGTTAAGCTAATTCTGGAAAATGAAGTCGTGGCAGGATCGCTGGCCTGCGAGAACGGCATCATCTCCGCCTTCTCCGATACGCCAAGCCAGCTGCCCTGCGCGATTGACGGCGAGGGCGGCTGGCTGATGCCGGGCATGGTCGAGCTGCATACGGATAATCTCGACAAGTTTTTTACCCCGCGCCCCAAGGTTGACTGGCCGGCGCACTCGGCGATGAGCGGCCACGACGCGCTGATTATTGCCAGCGGCATTACCACGGTGCTGGATGCGATTGGCGTGGGCGACGTGCGCGACGGCGGCCACCGTATGGAAAATCTTAACAAGATGATCGATGCGATACGGCACAGCCAGAAGCATGGCCTGAACCGCGCCGAGCACCGCCTGCACCTGCGCTGCGAGCTGCCTCACGACTCCACGCTGCCGCTGTTCGAGCAGCTGATGTGTAACCCGGCGCTGTCGCTGGTGTCGCTGATGGACCATTCGCCGGGCCAGCGTCAGTATGTGTCACTCGACGCCTGGCGCACCTACTTTGGCGGCAAGTACCAGCTCAGCGATGCGCAGCTGGATCAGTATCAGGCCGATCAGCTGCGCCTGGCCGCCCGCTGGTCGCAGCCGAACCGTGAAGCGATCGCCGCGTGGTGCCGCCAGTACCATATTCCGCTGGCCAGCCACGACGACGCGACTGACCAACACGTGGTGGAGTCGAAAGGGGTGGGCAGTACCATCGCCGAATTCCCGACCACGGTCGAAGCGGCACGCGCTTCCCATGAGATGGGTTTGCAGGTGCTGATGGGCGCGCCGAACATCGTGCGCGGCGGCTCGCACTCCGGCAACGTCTCGGCGGCGGAACTGGCTTGCCTCGGGCTGCTGGATATTCTCTCCTCCGACTATTACCCCGGCAGCCTGCTGGATGCCGCGTTCCGCATTGCCCGCGATGAGCAGAACGGCATTGCGCTGCCTGCGGCCGTCGCGCTGGTCACGCGTAATCCGGCCCAGGCCATTGGCCTGCACGATCGCGGAGTCATCGCCGAAGGCAAGCGTGCGGATATGGTGCTGGTGCGCCAGCATCGCGAGCAGGTGTATGTGAAAAGCGTTTGGGCGCAGGGGCGGACGGTGTCTGATGGGGCGGCTGATCTGGCTGATGGGGCCATCCGGCTCCGGCAAGGACAGCCTGCTGCTGGCGCTGCGCGAGTGTGCGCCGCCGCAGGTGGTCGTGGCGCATCGCTATATTACCCGCAGCGCGACGGCAGGGGGCGAGAATCATGTCGCCCTCAGCGAGCATGAGTTTATGCGGCGGCGCGAGTATGGTCTGTTTGCCCTCGACTGGCAGGCGCACCAGTTTTACTACGCGCTGGGTATCGAGATCGACCAGTGGCTGGCAAGCGGGCTGGACGTGGTGGTTAACGGTTCGCGGCTGCATCTGGCCGCCGCGCAGCAGCGCTACGGCGAGCGGCTGCTGGCGGTCTGTTTGCAGGTGTCGCCCAACGTGCTGGCGGCGCGGCTGCGCCTGCGCGGGCGCGAAGATGAAGCGGAGATCGCGCAGCGCCTGCGCCGGGCCGCGGAGCCGGTTGGCGCAGGCTGCCTGACGCTGAACAACGACGGTGAGCCGGGCAGGACATTGCAGGGGCTGTTATGCCTGCTGGATGGTGATAACCCTGGCCATCAGCGCTCTGGATCATCGCTGACGTAGCCGAAAAACAGATTATGCGGATCCCAGGCGGCTCTCAGTTCATTGAGCCGCTGCCACTTGTGATCGGAAAAGCAGAGCTGTGCCAGTTCCGGTGCCAGCGAGAGGTCTATTTCGTTGATGTAGTAGCCGCTGACCCAGGGCTTAACCGCGGCATTCATTTTTTTCATCAGCCGCTGGTTGGCGGCGATCGCCTGCTGGTTTTCACCAATCAGATACCATGAAACGTAGTGGGGAGCCCACCAGGTAAAACTGCAGGGTTCTGGCACGGTAGGGTTGGTATCAATGACTGAAAATCCGAACGAGCGCGAGTCGGGCGCCTCCTGTTCCAGCAGCTGCGCGATAACCGGCAGCACTTCCTCAGGATGCTCAGTAAAAAATGCGCTTTCACTGGTGCGGCTGGTGCTGTAAGCGTCAGTGGCACCCAGCGCGTCGAATAGCTCCAGGTAGTTAAGCGTGCGGTTGTGAGTACTCTGTAATGAGCAGATCTGGGGCAATCTGCTGTGGTTAAAAATTTCAGCCACCTCAGTGGCGGAACTGAGGTTCTCGCCAAAGGAGACAACGTTCAGAACATAGTGCCAGCGCTGTTCTGCCGGGGGAGTACCAGCAGGAGAAAACTTGCCCAGAGCACCAAGAATTTCTGAACGCTGGTTATTTGCGGGTAACAGCCTCAGGATCTCTTCCAGCGCCGGACGCAACTTTTCCAGTGGAAAATAGAAGGTGTTCATCACGGCGGCCGGTGCCGGGTGTAGCTGCAGCTTATAGCGCAGCACCACGGCAAAAAAAACCGGGCCCAACGCCGCGCATCGCCAGTATAAATCGGGATTTTCTGTCGCAGAGGTGGTGACGATACGGCCGTCTGCCAGCATCAGCTCTGCCGCCAGCACGGAGGCACAGCCCATACCATAAGCCGGCATGTTCCAGCCCATTCCGCCCCCCAACAGGAAGCCACCCAGCGCGACAAAACCCGTGTGCGCGCCGGGGAAAACCAGCCCGTACTGAAAGGTAGCCTGATTAAGCTGCTGGCTGAACACGCCCGGACCTGCCCAGGCCGTTTTTGCCACGGCATCAATGGCGATAGCGCTGAATAATGATAAATCGACGGTGACGGCATTATGGCGTAACGGTGCCAGAGTGATGTTGTGGCCGGAACTGCGCAGTGCAACCTGATGCCCGGACTGAGCTGCCCAGCCCAGCAGCAGCTTAAGATCGTCACTGTCCTGCGGCTGGGCGATAAGCGCGGGGAACGCTGCGGCTTTTTACTGTACCAGGTCATTGCCCAGAACCAGCGTAACCACTCTGGATCGGTCTGCCATACCAACACGCCTTTGAATGACTGCAGCAGCAGCGTTTTGCTCTCTCTGGCAAAGCCCGCTGCGGGGCGGATCCATCCCGGCAATATCACGCTCAATGCCGTTAACGCTTTAATCAGGCGGCGGCGCAAAAGTGAATGATTGTTCATACCATCCTCAGCTTAACCATCAGTGATTATTAACAGGCAACTTGCTGAAATAGTTCGCCAGCCGTTTCATATCTTCCGCAGTCAGATTTTGGCTAATGTTTTCCATCATTCCATTTTTACGGCGGCCGGCGCGAAATGCCTGGAGTTGACTCTCCAGATAAGGTGCCTTTTGGCCGGCCAGATTTGGCCATTGCGGCGACTGACTGATACCGCCGGGTCCATGGCAGCTCATGCATGGCTTTGGCCAGCTGTTTCAATCGTCCCGGCGGGGTAAGTCATATCACTGTCAGTCAGGTGGGCTTCTGCGGATAAAGTGGCGGCGGTAAGGGCGGCAAACAGCAGGCAGTTAAGCTGGCGGGTTATTCTGACTCTCATAAAAGTTCCTTTTTCGCGATTATCCTGATTCAGGGTTGCGCAGCGGGGAGTGGTTTACGCAATACGGATACGGCCGTTTCTGGGACCGCTGCCGACTGATTACCCCAGGATGAACGAATAAAGCTCAGTACGTCGGCAATCTGTCGGTCGTTTAATCTGCCGGCAAAACCCGGCATTGAATAATAAGGGCCGGGCGATGAGCTTGCAGGCTGAGTCGCGCCGTTCAGAACAATGCTGATTAACCCTGCCGGATCTGCCGAGTTAACCGCAGAATTAACAGCCAGTGCGGGGAATTTTTTACGGTAGCCAAGGCCGTTAGTTAAATGACACCCTGAGCAGTTTTTTAAATAGACTTCAGCACCCGCTTTTGACAGATCCCCACGGCTAAATGCCGTAAAAGTGCGGGTACTATAGAAAAGTTGAGGTTGTTGAACCGCGGGGGACAATGAGCGCAGATAGTCAGCCATCGCCTGAAGATCCGGCTGAGTCATATATTGGGTTGAGTGGCTCACCACATCAGACATCGGGCCAAAGGTTGCCGCGTTGTCCGTAACGCCGGTCTTTAACAGCTCAACCAGTTCATCCCGCTGCCAGTTTCCCAGCCCGCTGCGCAGCTCTGCACGTAAAGAAGGGGCCGCATAGCCGTCAATAACCTGCGCACCGGACAGGTAATGGCGATCGCTGTCGTCATAAGCGACTTCCTGTAAGGTGGCTGCCCGTGGTGTATGGCAGGCTCCGCAATGTCCTAATCCCTCAACATAATAGGCACCCAGTTTTACCGGATCTTCTGGCGCATTCTGTGTGACTGGCCCCGTTTTGTGTGCAAACAGCCAGCGCCACCATGTCACTGGCCAGCGCAACGATAACGGCCAGGGGATGCTATTTTTCGCGCTGGCGCAAGGCACAGCGTCAATGCCGTGGATGAAATAAGCGTAGAGCGCCTGCATATCGTGGTGGGAAATACGACGGTAAGAAGGCCAGGGCATCGCCGGGTAGAGTGTGGTGCCATCCTTGCGAATACCCTGTCTGACGGCGTTGTCAAAATCAGCATAGCTCAGGGTGCCGATGCCAAACTGTTTATCCGGGGTGATATTTGGCGGCACCATGCCGCCAATCGGTGAGGGGATAGGCGCACCACCGCTGAAAGGGGGCTTACCTGGCTGGCTATGGCAGGCTACACAGTCACCCACGCGAGCCAGATAAGCACCGCGCTGGATTAGTTTCAGGCGTTGCGCTGATGGACTGCTTTACTGCAGCAGTTTGGGGGGGCGGGATGACATGGGTGATACCCCAGGCAATAACGATCAGCGTCAATGGCAGCGCAATCGCGATCTCTTTCCAACCCATTTTATACGAGCGGCCCTGACTGACTAATTCTCGGCGACCGGCAGTCAACATCCTGTTTTTTCTGCACATAATCTTCCTTAATAATGACAAGCCTGGCTACCCGGTGAGGCGGAGTAGGCCGCTGTTTTTTGCCCGTAAAGATTATTCGCTGTTGCGCCGTCGGGTTAGCCACAACGTGCCTGGAAAATGTACGATTGTGCTATTTTCGTGACTCGCTGGAAGAATTGTTGTATTAGTTCAGACTCCAGGGGGAGCCCGGCAACGGGCTGAGAAATCGCAAGCGCAAGCGGCGCGATGACCCTTAACACCTGATCCGGATAATGCCGGCGAAGGGATGGGGCAATTTACCTGACTTTTGCCGGTAGTCTTTCCTCAAGGACTACCCGATGACCGAACGTTTTACCGAAACACTGCGCAGTTTAAGCCAGCCACGCTGGTCACAGGCCGTCTCGCATCGCTTTGTGCACGAGCTGTATCATGGCACCGTCGACCGCCAGGTGATGATCACCTACCTGGTTCAGGATCACCGTTTTCTCGACAGCTTTCTCACCTTAGTCGGTGCCGCCATTGCCAGCGCCGACAGCATTGACGCGCGGCTGCGCTTTGGCCGCTGCGCTGGAATGGTCTCCTCCGAGGAGAATACCTATTTCCTGCGCGCTTTCGACGCGCTGGACGTCAGCGCGGCGCAGCGTCACAACACGCCCGATAGCGCACCCACCGCCGGGTTTAAGGCACTGATGCTGGAAGCGGCGGAAACCCGCAGCTATGCGGCGATCCTCACCGTGCTTAACGTCGCCGAATGGCTCTACCTTGACTGGGCAGCGCAGGCACCACAGCCGCTGCCAACGAGTTTTGTTCATGCCGAGTGGATTACGCTGCACGATAACCCCGACTTCCGCGAATTCGTGGCTTTCCTGCGGCGTGAACTCGATCGCGTCGGGCCAGCCCAGCATGCGCAGTGCGAGGCGTTTTTTCCAGCGCGCAGTCACGCTGGAGCTGGCATTTTTCGACGCGGCTTACGCCTAATCGCTTTTTAACGCTTCGGTGACGTGGCCAATGGCGCGAACGACGTCGTCGGAGCTGTCGCGGATATCGGCAATCACGCTGCCGGCTTCCTGCACCAGCGCCAGGCCGCGGTCGGCACGCTGCAGATTTGAGGTGATGCCTTTCTGCGCCTTGCTCGCCAGCAGGTGATTCTGCTGCACCCTCTGTTCGATTTCGCTGGTGGCGCGATTGATGTTTTGCGCCAGCGTGCGCACTTCATTGGCGACCACGGCAAAGCTGCGGCCGTGCGTGCCTGCGCGCGCGGCCTCTACCGCCGCATTGAGTGCCAACAGGTTGGTCTGGTCGGCGATGCGGCGAATGCTGCTGACAATCTGCCCGATACTGTCTGAGGAGTCGCCCAGACCGGTGATATCAGCGGAAATGCCGTGCAGTTCACCCGCCAGCTCGTTCATGGTCTGCACGCTGTTGGCAATGACGCTGGCGCCGCGCATGCTGCTCTCGCTGGTTTGCAGGGCGGTTTGATAAGCCTGCTGGGCAGCATCGCGCTCCAGCTGGTTTTTCTCCACCTGGGCGGTGACGTCGGTGGCGAATTTCACCACTTTATACAGCTCACCGCTGTCATCGAACACCGGGTTATAGGTGGCGCGCAGCCAGATAGTGGCACCCTGCTTATTCACACGCTGGAACTGGCCGGAAATAAACTCACCGCGGTTAAGCTTCTGCCAGAACAGTGTGTAATCCGGGCTGCTGCGCAGCTCGGCAGAGCAGAACTGGCTGTGGTGCGTGCCGATAACTTCGCTGGCGCGATATCCCATGGTTTTGAGAAAGTTGTCGTTGGCTTTCAGCACTTCACCCTTCAGGTTAAAGGCAATCACCGCCATCGAGCGTTCAATCGCATTGGTCATTGCCCGCTGCTCCTGGGCGTCGATAATGCGTGAGGTAATGTCGGTAGCGAGCTTGACGATTTTGAACACGCGACCGTGACGATCCCGCACCGGTACATAGTTGGCTTCGAGCCACACCGGTCGATTGTCTTTCGCCACGCGCAGAAACTTATCGCTAAAACTTTCCCCCCGATTCAGGCGCATCCAGAACTGCTGATACTGGCGCGACTGCAGTAGATCCGGCGTACAGAACATGCTGTGATGCTGGCCAACTATCTCATCTGATTTATAACCCATCTTCTCCAGAAACAGGGCATTAGCGGTGATAATGGTGCCATCGGCCATGAATTCAATCATGGCGATAGAGTCGTTTAACGAGTCGAGCGTGGCAGAAGAGTGTGAGCGTTTCTGCCACGCAAGGCGTGACGTGATTCCTGATGCAATAGTAGAAAACATGGTGAACCTTATTATTAGATTGGGTCTCGTCAGGATTATCGGCGCGACGCGTTAAAGATTCAGTCAATGCGTGCGCTTTGCAGGCCTTTTTTGGCCCTGTCATGTTTTCATCACTCCCGCGTCATTAAACCTTCATCCGCCACATGGTTAATAGGGCGCACAAGCAAAAGCGCTAACCCGATACGGTAAAAAATATGGCACAGGCACTGTTAAAAAATTGCCCCCACGCAGCATACGGTTCCGCAAACGGCGCTCCGCCCGAAAGTGCTGGCGGTGAGTGGCCTTGGCAAGTCCTACGGCACGCAGAATCCTGTCCTGCACGATATCAATTTCGACCTGTATGGCGGTGAGCTGGTGGCGGTAATTGGGCGTTCCGGTGCCGGGAAGTCCACGCTGCTACACGTGCTGAACGGCACTATTCCGGCCAGCGAAGGGGAGATCATTAACTTCCGCGATAATGGACAGCAGCAGAACATCGTTGAGCTGAACTCCCGTCAGATGCGCCAGTGGCGCAGCGACTGCGGC
Organism: Avena atlantica; assembly: GCA_910589765.1. Taxonomy (NCBI): domain Eukaryota; kingdom Viridiplantae; phylum Streptophyta; class Magnoliopsida; order Poales; family Poaceae; genus Avena; species Avena atlantica. Next base: position 743,044 of record CAJUWN010001535.1, on the reverse strand, counting down.
ATGATCTTCCAGGACTTCTGCCTGGTGCCGCGCCTGGATGTGCTGACCAATGTCCTGCTGGGCCGCCTGAGCCAGACCTCGACGCTGAAATCATTCTTTAAGGTGTTTCCCGATGCCGATCGCGCTCGTGCGATTGGCCTGCTGGAGTGGCTGAATATGCTGCCGCAGGCGCTGCAGCGCGCCGAAAATCTTTCCGGTGGGCAGATGCAGCGCGTGGCGATCTGCCGGGCGCTGATGCAGAACCCTAAAATTCTGCTGGCTGATGAGCCGGTTGCCTCGCTCGACCCGAAAAATACCCGCCGCATTATGGACGTGCTGCGCCAGGTGAGCGACAACGGTATCAGCGTGATGGTCAACCTGCACTCGGTTGAGCTGGTGAAAGAGTACTGTACGCGCGCCATTGGCATTGCTAAGGGGCGCATTGTGTTTGACGGGCATCCGGGCGATTTGACCGACGATCTGCTCTATACCCTGTATGGCGACGACAACCAGCAACGTAATTAACCTTCACTTTGGGATACGGAACTCAGCAATGAAAAAAATCATTCTTACCGCAGCGATTGCGACAGTTTTTGCCGCTAATGTTTCAGCTGCCGATGCACCAAAGGAACTGAATTTAGGCATCCTCGGCGGCCAGAACGCCACGCAGCAGATTGGTGATAACCAGTGCGTGAAGGCGTTCTTCGATAAAGAGCTGAACGTGGATACCAAACTGCGCAACTCTTCAGACTACTCTGGGGTGATTCAGGGGCTGCTGGGTGGCAAAGTGGATATGGTGTTGAGCATGTCACCTTCGTCTTATGCCTCGGTGTACATCAACGATCCGAAAGCGGTCGACGTGGTGGGCATCGTGGTTGACGACGCCGACAAATCACGCGGTTACCATTCGGTGGTGGTGGTGAAAGCGGACAGCCCGTACAAAACGCTGGCCGATCTGAAAGGGAAATCTTTTGGCATGGCAGACCCGGACTCGACCTCCGGCTTCCTGATCCCCAATCAGAGCTTTAAGAAAGATTTTGGCGGCTCGGTGGATGACAAATATAACGGCCACTTCTCCAGCGTCACCTTCTCCGGCGGCCACGAGCAGGATGTTCTCGGCGTGCTGAACGGCCAGTTTGACGGCGCGGTAACCTGGGCTTCGATGATCGGCGACTACAACACCGGCTACACCAGCGGCGCATTCACCCGCATGATCCGTGCCGGTCAGCCTGACCTGATGAAGAAAATTCGTATTATCTGGCAATCGCCGCTGATCCCGAACGGCCCGATTCTGGTCAGCAACAAGCTGCCGGCTGATTTTAAAGCGAAGCTGATTACCGCCATCAAAAAACTGGATAAAGAGCAGCACAGCTGCTTCGTGAAGGCCGTGGGCGGCGCACAGCACATTGGTCCGGCGACCGTGGCTGACTACCAGGCGATTATCGATATGAAACGCGAGCTGACCAAAGCCCGCTAATTGCCCGCCATTTTCCGCATCTGAGGGCCGGTTTCGCCGGCCCTTCACTCAGGTATCCGCATGACCAATCCCGACTTTGAACGTTACTATCAGCAGATCCGCGGCAGGCAAAAGCGCGACACCCTGCTGTGGTCGCTGACGCTGGCCGCGCTCTATCTGGCCTCCGGCAATATGGCGGAATTTAATCTGCACACCGTATGGGTGTCGATGCCGCACTTCTTTGATTACCTCGGCGAAACCATACCGGTGCTGCACCCGGACAAGCTGTTTGCCGACAGCCATACCGAAGGGTCGTTCGCTTACTGGGGTTACCGTCTGCACATCCAGCTGCCGCTGATTTGGGAAACCCTGCAGCTGGCGCTGGCGGCGACGCTGGTCTCGGTGCTTATCGCCGGGATGCTGGCCTTCCTTGCCGCCAGCAATACCCAGACTCCGCGCGGATTGAGCTTTGCCATCCGCAGCAGCGTGGCTTTTCTGCGCACCATGCCCGAGCTGGCGTGGGCGGTGATGTTTGTGATGGCGTTTGGTATTGGGGTAATCCCCGGCTTCCTGGCGCTGGCGCTGCACACCATTGGCAGCCTGACCAAGCTGTTCTATGAGGCGATAGAAAGCGCTTCCGATAAGCCGGTACGCGGGCTGGCCGCCTGCGGTGCCTCGTCGCTGCAGCGCATGCGTTTTGCCCTGTGGCCGCAGGTGAAACCGGTATTTCTCTCCTACGGATTTATGCGCCTGGAGGTCAACTTCCGTCAGTCAACCATTCTCGGGCTGGTGGCGCGGGGGGGATCGGCCAGGAGCTGATGACCAATATTAAACTCGACCGCTACGACCAGGTGAGCATGACGCTGCTGCTGATTATCGTGGTGGTGTCGCTGCTGGATACTTTCTCCGGCAAGATCCGCCAGCGCGTGGTAGAGGGGAAAAACGCATGATTGGACTGATTGGTAATGAACAGCTGGACGGCATGAAGCAGCAGCATCAGGCGCTGTTTGCCGTACAGACGCGCTACCTGCGCAAAACCGCGCTGATTGCCGCCGCCATTTGCTCTATTACGTTTTCTTCTTTGCTACGTTCGGCATCAGCTGGCAGCAGCTGACTGTTGGCATGGGGCAGCTGGGGCACTATTTCCTGCGCATGTTTGTCTGGCATGATGTGGCAAACTGGCCGTTTGCCTACTACTTCGGCCAGATCTTTATCACCATTGCCATTGTGTTTGCCGGCACCATCACCGCGACGGTGATTGCGCTTCCGCTGTCGTTCCTGGCGGCGCGTAACGTGATGCATTCGCCCGTGCTGCGCCCGGTGGCGCTGCTGATGCGGCGGCTGCTGGATATTCTGCGCGGGATTGATATGGCGATCTGGGGGTTGATTTTCGTGCGGGCAGTGGGCATGGGGCCGCTGGCCGGGGTACTGGCAATTATCATGCAGGACGTGGGCCTGCTGGGGAAGCTGTACGCGGAGGGGCACGAAGCGGTGGAGCGCTCACCGGGACGCGGGCTGACGGCGGTGGGCGCCAACAGCCTGCAAAAACACCGTTACGGTATCTTTACCCAGTCGTTTCCGGCGTTTCTGGCGCTCAGCCTGTATCAGATTGAGTCAAACACCCGCTCAGCGGCAGTGCTCGGCTTTGTCGGCGCGGGTGGAGTGGGGCTGGTGTATGCCGAGAATATGCGACTGTGGAACTGGGATGTGGTGATGTTTATCACCCTGATTATGGTGGTGATTGTGATGGCGATGGACCACCTGTCCGCGAAGCTGCGCAAGCGCTATATCAGCGGCCAGGCAGTACCGTTGTTTGGTCAGCAATAAATAAGGTACTGACGGGTCGAGCGAAAAAAAAGGTCGACCCCTACGTTTGAGGCATCCTTGGTTGTGCAGGAGCGGACCCTCTTTTTCGGCTAGACCCCCGCGTTTAAGACATCCTGGGTTTTGTAGGGGCGGACCCTCTTTTTCGGTCCGCCCGGCATCAATCGCGCACCCGGTCCCACCATAGCTGATGCAGCTCGTAATAGCGGTCGCCCGGCTCGGGCTGTTTTTCCCAGGGTTTATCGATGATGTAATGGATATTCTTCACCCGCGCCAGATCCCAGATTTTCGGGTGCTGGTGCGGCAACGTTTTCAGCGCGTTGTAGAGGTAAGGCAGCGGCTGCCAGCGGCCGTGATAAAACTGATTGAGGAAGTCCTGCTCGGCAAACAGAAAACCGGACAGGTCGTCCAAAGCCGCCAGCTGGGCCAGCATCTCGTCAAATACCGTGCGGTCCGGCTTCAGCAGCAGGAAACCGCCATTCAGGTAGTTATCCACCTTGTCCAGCTGCTCAACATGGTCCACGCCTTCACACCAGCTGTAGAAGCAGTTTTCCGGCACCCAGTCGGCCGGATAGCTGGCAATGCGGTTGGGATTGCAGCGGCAGGCGTGGCACGCCGCGATAGTGCCGGGCGCCAGCGGCTGGGTGAACAGCTCGTCCATGTTCTGCGTCACCAGCATATCCGCATCAAGAAACGCCACGCGCTCAAACTCCGTCAGCGTCCACGCCGCCAGCTTGGTCCACACCTCGGCGAAACGCGCGTTGGCATAGCTATTGGCGAGTGAGGGGTTAGGGCTAAGCGGGGCGACATCACGCAGCAGGCAGCCTTGCTGTTCCAGCACCTGGCGCGAGGCGGCATCAATATTTTCCGTCACCATCACCACCAGCGGATAGCGGCTCTCCACGGCACGCAACGATTTCTGCAGCGCCTCTACGCCAACCACATAGCCCGGCTGCGTCAGCAGGGTAACCCATGCCATCATAGTGAATCTCCCTGATCCAGCAGCTGCTGGGTGAATGCATTACTGAATTTATGCTGCGGGTCCAGCGCTTCACGCACTTCGCGGAATGCGGCCATCTGCGGGTAAATCTCATCCCAGCGATACAGCGAGGCATCGAAGTATTTGCCCCAGTGCGGCCTGCCGCCTTCTTGCGCCAGCAGTTTTTCAACTTCACGCAGGAAAGCCACGCCATCGGCAGAGAGCGAGCCATCTTCCGCGTAATAGACCACAAAGCCAAAGTAGCAGCTGGGCTGCTGCCAGGCGGGGCTGAGCCAGCTCTGCGAGGCGCCGGTACAGCGCAGGATCACCGGGTAGTGCATATGGGGATTGGTGTCGCTGTGCCACTGCTTGATGCGGGCAATTACAGCCGCCGTGCGCGCCAGCGGGATGGCGATCTCCACGTTGATCTGCGGCGTGGCGATGCCGCGACAGAACACCTGATAAACATCGCCGGTCACGTCGGAGAAGTCCTTGAAGCGCGTGACGGTGCGGAACGGTTTGCCGTTATCATCAACGATCTGCGTGTCGTTGCGCATATGTTCCAGGGTCTGGTCGATGGTCTGATTCATCGCGTCGCTGGTCTCTTCCTGCTTCACCAGGTCGCCATGATTCTCACGGTACTGCGCACGCTCTTCATTGGTGGCGCTGCGGGCGGCCCAGACATGAACCTGATTCTCACCGGGGAACCACCAGGCTTTACTCAGCGCGTAGTCGTTGTTCCACGTCAGCAGGTCTTGTTCCAGCGTGTCGGCGCTGACGGCATTTTTAAAACAGGTGTAAATCTCGCTGGGGCAGGTACGCAGCGTGACCGCCGTGACCACGCCCAGGCTGCCCAGACCCAGCTGCACCGCCGGGAACCACGGGTGCTGACGATCAAAAGTCTGCACGCTGCCGTCGGCCAGCACCATGCGAATACTCAGCGCTTCATCGCCAATGGAGCTCTGCTGTAGCCCCTGGCCGTGGGTGCCGGTAGCCAGCGCACCGGCCAGGGTCTGCGCAGCGATCACGCCGGGGGAGGCGGGCAGCATACGGCCCATCGCAGACAGCAGTTCATAGACCTCATGCAGCGGCGTACCGCCGGCAAAGGTGGCGCTGTCGGCATCGCTGCTAATCAGCCCGCGCAGGGCGGAGGTATCAATCAGGCGGTCGCCGCGCTGCTGCAGCTCCAGCATGCGCCCGGGCGACATTCGGCTGCCCATTACGCGTACTTTGCCGGTAGATTTGGCCAGCATCGCCTGCAGCTCACTTTCACTGGCGGGGGTGGCCACGCTGCTGGTGTCGGCAAGGGTGGCATTTTGCGCCCAGTTCCACAGTTTACTTTCCTGCGGCGATATCTGCGGCTGCCGGCGTGGGTAACCAGCGGATTCACGTGTCATTGACGGCTCCTGTTCAGGACAATCACGGTGTGGTGATAAAATGGCGAGGATACTTACTGAGATTAAGCGTAGACGAAAAGCCCCGTTATTGCTGCATAGTGGGGCGAAAAAAATTGTACGTTAAGTTTATTGTTGTACAGATTTAGCTGGCGGGACGCAGGTAGCGCAGCGTGGCATCAACCACCAGCTTGCGGTTGCGGGTGAGGCTCTGCTCCTCACTTTCGTTACCGCCGAACAGGGTTTTAAACGTGTAGTGGTTGGCAACGTTGTGAAAGCTGATGCTGCTAATCAGGCGGTGAACGTCCACCGTGGTGACGTGCGGGTCGAACTCGCCGCTCTGCTTGCCGCGCTGCAGCACGCTGTCCAGTACCGCCAGCGCGCTCTGGTTCAACGTAATGATGGTGGCCGACTGGCTAATATAGCGGCCGCGCATCAGGTTTTCGCTGCAGATTAAGCGCATAAAATCCGGGTGGCTGATGTGGTAGTCGAAGCTGGCTTCCGCCAGGCGCGCTATCGCCAGCGAGGGCGTCATTTCGGCCAGATTAAGCCCGGTTTCATGCAGGCGAATTTCCCGGTAGACATGGTGCAGGACATCAACGTACAGCTGCTCTTTATTGCTGAAGTGATACACCACCATGCGCTTAGTGGTTTGCGCGTTTTCGGCGATCTGCTCCATACGTGCCCCCTGCAGGCCAAATTCGGCAAAGGTGGCCAGCGCGCTGGCGAGGATACGTTTTTTTAACCCTTCGGGATCGTTCTTGCGCTTGGCGGGGGCTGGCATAACGGCTAAATATCCATTTAATTTCAGTGGAAACCACCGCCAGATTAACGTCAGCGCGCGCGATTTACAAATCGCGCCGGGTTACATCGCAGAAAACCACGGGTGAGTACGCTCAATCACGCTGGTCTGATGCTGCCTGATGCGTTTCGCCAGCTTGGCGCTGTCGGGCAGATCGTGGCCGCGCAGCACGGTTTCCGCCGTGGCGCCAAAGGTGATAATGCCGCGGGTGGCAATATCAGCCGCCGCGATATAATCGGTGAGCCGATCCGGATTATCGCGGCTGGCTGCCGCTTTTTCCCGACAGTTGGCCAGCAGTTCCTGCAGCACGCAGTAAAGTTCATGCGTCTCTCCCAGCAGCGCCACGCGGCCGCTGGATTTCTTCAACACCTGCTTCACGCGGGTAAACGCCAGCTGAGTATCCTGGGCGCTGAACAAGGCTTCCAGCGTTTGCTGCCAGCGCTGATAGGTGCGCAGGAACAGGGCGTTTTTCACCAGCGCCGGGCTGGCGTGCTGCCAGTCAAAGCGCTTACTCAGCTTTGCCACCTTGTGCTGAAGCTTGTCGAACTGGCCTTCATCGATCGGCTTTTCTGGCATCAGCGGCGTGAGCTGGTCAATGAACGCCTCGATCTCCGCCTGTGCGTCCGGCGACAGCTTGGGTAGCGTTTTGCGCTGCTGCAACAGCTTCAGCAGGGTGAGATCGTAAAAGGCGGCGCTCACCATTTCACCCGCCAGCAGCGCGCGGTTTACGGCGTGGATAACCTGTTCCGACTGCACGCTGGAGCGCTGTGCCAGCAGGGAGGCGTGCAGTTGACTATAAGCCGGAGAGGGGCTGAGCACTGTATTCATGGTGAGCCTCGCGCTGTCAGGTAGCCCGGCCGATGCCGGAGAGTGCCACAGAGTATGGCAGATTATCACCCGCAGTTCAGTTTGCATGCGCATTGTCGCGGCGCCACTCGGTGGGCGAGCAGTGAAAGTGCTGCTGGAACACTTTGGCAAACTGCATCTGGCTGGCATAACCCAATGAATAAGCGATGATTTTAATCGGCAGGCTGCGATCCATCAGCAGCGAGGTTGCCGCATTCATGCGCAGTAGCAGCAGATACTGTTTCGGACCATAGCCAAACTGTTGCTGAAACAGGCGGCTGAGATAGCTGCGGTCAATATTACAGTAATCAGCTACCGCGCCAATGGTAAAGTGATGATGGTGGTGGCGCTCAATAAACTGGATGGCGTTATCCAGATGACGGTTGCCGCTGCTGACCTCTTCGCTGGCCGTAATACGTGCATTGGCGATGAGCGCATCGAGAAACAGGCAGGTCATCCCGGCAATACGCAGCGAGTGTACCGGATCGAGCGCCACCAGCTGCTGCAAATACTGCCCCTCCACGCTGGGAAAACGTGTCTCTTTCGGCCGCCAGAGCGGCATGTCCCGCCGTAATCCGCATTTCTCCAGGCTACGTTGGGCGATCAACCCGTCAAGCTCAATCCACATATACTCCCACGGCTGCTTTTTGTCGGCGGTGTAGGTAGTGATTTCATGCGGATGAATCAGAAACGCTTCTCCTTTTCCGACCGGCCAGCTCTGTTCGCCGCTGTACAACGTGCCACTGCCTGCTATCACATAATGTAAAAGGTAGTGCTGGCGTACCGCCGGGCCATAGCTGTGCTGACGTGCGCAGACTTCGTGACCGTACTGATAGATATTCAGGCCGAACTGGGCGATATCATCGGGGTGGATATCTTTTTGCATCTTTTTTTCTCATTGAATTTCAGCTGAGTACAGCATGTTTCCGTTCTCATCGTTTCGCCGCGTATCAGTTATTGTGACCACCTGTCTGTTTTACCTGGCCGTATAACGCTAATTAGCGAGCCAGATCACAGTTCAATTTCGCGGTCATTTTTCACCATATCAATGTCAAAAAATGACATATCAAGCTTTGCCGTACCTGCCTAAAGTGGGTTCACTTCACCTCACAACTGACAGGAATACAGCAATGAAAATTACGTTTCTCGGTGCGGGCAGTACGGTGTTTGCCAAGAATGTGCTTGGCGATATTCTGGCGACCCCGGCGCTACAGCAGGTTGATATTGCGCTGTACGACATTGATGCCGGGCGGCTGGAGGATTCGTGGCAGATGCTGAATAACCTCAACGCCAATCTCTGCCAGGGGAAAGCGCGCATTGAAAAATTTGTCGGTGCTGAGCAACGGCGCCGGGCGCTGGACGGGGCATGCTATGTGATCAATGCCATTCAGGTGGGCGGCTACGATCCTTGTACCATCACTGATTTTGAAGTAGCGAAGAAATATGGGCTGCGTCAGACCATCGCCGATACGCTGGGCATTGGCGGCATTTTCCGCGCGCTGCGCACCATTCCGGTGATGCTGGAGTTTGCCCGTGAAATGGAGGAGGTGTGCCCTGACGCCTGGCTGTTCAACTACACCAACCCGATGGCATCGCTGACCGGTGCCATGCTGCAACATACCGGCATTAAGACCGTCGGGCTGTGCCACAGCGTGCAGGTCTGTGCGGAGACGCTGCTGAAGTCGGTGGATATCAGCACCGAGGGCGTGCAGTGGCAAATTGCCGGGATCAACCATATGGCCTGGCTGCTGAATATTACCCGCGATGGCGAAGACCTCTACCCGGAAATTAAGCGCCGCGCCGCCGCGCTCACCCACAAGCACGACGATATGGTACGCCATGAAATTATGCGGGTGTTCGGCTATTACGTTACCGAATCCTCCGAGCACAATGCGGAATATATGCCGTACTGGATCAAGCGTCATTACCCCGAACTGATCGAACGTTTTAACATTCCTCTCGACGAATACCCGCGCCGCTGCATTGAGCAGATCGACCGCTGGCATCAGCAGCGCGACAGGCTGACGCAAAATGAAAATCTCAGCCACGCGCGCAGCCATGAATATGCCTCATGGATGATTGAAGCGATGGAAACCAACGCGCCATATAAAATCGGTGGCAACGTGATGAACCACGGGCTAATTACTAACCTGCCGCGTGAAGCCTGCGTGGAGGTGCCTTGCCTGGTGGACGGGCAGGGGATTACTCCGTGCTACATCGGCGACCTGCCGCCGCAGCTGGCGGCGCTAAACCGCACCAACATCAACACCCAGCTGTTAACCATTGAAGCGGCGATTAGCGGCAAAAAAGAGCATATCTATCACGCCGCGCTGCTTGACCCGCACACCTCTGCCGAGCTGTCGATTGATGACACGGTGCGCCTGTGCGACGAGCTGATCGCTGCCCATGGCGCCTGGCTGCCAGCCTACCGTTAATCGCCGGAGCGGCCCGGTAAGGGGGCTGCTCTTAACTGCACTATTGATACGGGCCGCAAACGATGAGTGTTTCGCTTAAAACCAAAGTCAGTTACGGACTGGGTGCCTTCGGAAAAGACTTTGCCATCGGCATTATCTATATGTACCTGATGTACTACTACACCGACGTGGTGGGTGTCTCGGTCAGCATGGTGGCTTCGCTGTTTCTGGTGGCGCGCATCCTCGATGCTTTTTTTGACCCGGTCATGGGCTGGATTGTCGAGCGCACCCGCACGCGCTGGGGCAAGTTCAAACCGTGGATTTTGATTGGCACGCTGAGTAACTCGGTGGTGCTGGTATCGGTATTCTGCGCGCACCATTTTGAGGGCGGGGCGCTGATTGCCTGGATCTGGGCCACCTATCTGCTGTGGGGCTTCACTTACACCCTGATGGACGTGCCGTTCTGGTCGCTGGTGCCCTGCATTACCCTCGACAAGCGCGAGCGCGAGGCGCTGATCCCGTGGCCGCGCTTTTTTGCCAGCCTCGCCGGGTACACCACCGGGGTGATTGGTCTGCCGCTGGTGAACTATCTGGGGAACGGCAATAAAGGTGAGGGGTTTATGCTGTTCTCGCTGATCCTCGTGGTGTTCTTTATCCTCTCGGCCATCATTACGCTGCGCAATATCGAAGAGAAATACTCCTCCTCGGCGCTGCCAAATGCGCCGGAGCAGACCACCATCAAAGCGGTGCTTGGCATGATTTTCCGCAACCGCCCGCTGTTTGCCCTGCTGCTGATGGCGCTGGCGTGGAATCTCGCGCACAACATCATCACCGCGTTTGCCATCTATTACTTTACCTATGTGGTGGGCAAGGCCGAGCTGTTCCCGTGGTACATGATGTACGCCGGGATAGCTAACCTGATCACCATCCTCTGCTTCCCGAAGCTGGTGGCACGCTTCTCACGGCGGGCTATCTGGATCAGCGCGTCAGTGCTGCCGGTAATCAGCTGCGTGCTGCTGCTGTTTGTCGGGCTGTACGCGCCGCAGAGCGCCACGCTGATCTCGCTATCGGGGATCCTGGTGAATATTGGCAGTGGCTTCTTCTGGGTGATGCTGGTGATCATGGTGGCGGACACCGTGGATTATGGCGATTACGCGCTCGGCGTGCGCATTGAGAGTATCGCCTTCTCGGTGCAGACCATGGTGGTGAAAGCCGGGGCGGCCTTTGCCGGGCTGCTGATTGGCGTGATGCTGGGCCTGGTGGGCTATGTGCCCGGCGTGCAGCAGTCCGCCAGCACCATTATGGGCATGCAGGGCATTATGGTTGGCCTGCCGCTGCTGTTCTTCGTTCTCACCCTGTGGATCTACCTGCGTCACTACAAGCTGGACGGTGAGATCCTTCATCAGATGCAGCGCGCGCTGCAGCTGAAATATCATCCTCAAGCGGGGGAGAGGAGCAAGGTCGCGCCGATGCCGCTGCCGAAAAGCGAACCGCAGTTCAGCGTACGTCAGGCCGCCGACCCGCGCGGCTCCTGAAGCGGTATCCGCATTAAATAAGCGGAAATGTAAGCGCTGATTGCTAATTGTAATGTTATAAAGTAACAGTTATCATCCGCAGCGCGGGCGCAAGCCTGCGCTGTTCCATTTTCTGGATAAAGGACTGATACCTGATGCGCATTTCTGTTTTCTCCCCGCTGCTGGCGCTAATGCTGAGTGCCGCCGCCATCGCCGCACCTGAGCGCGTGGCCTCGCTGGTCGCACCGTTCGAAATCAAAGGCACTGACCCGACGCTCTCCGGCGATATCTTCTTAAAAATGTCGATTGTTGAAACCCTGGTCAATGCTGACTCTGCCGGGCAGCCACTGTCCGGCCTGGCAACCCGCTGGACGGTTGCCGACGATGGCCTGCTGTGGCGCTTTACCCTACGGCCGGGGGTGAAGTTTCACGACGGCAGCCCGCTGACCGCCGCCAGCGTGGTGAATGCGCTGGAGGTGGCGCGCAGCAAGCCGGGTCTGCTGGACAAAGCGCCGATTACGGCGATCCGCGCCGAGGGCGAGCAGGTTGTGATTGCCCTGAGCCAGCCATTTACCCCGCTGCTGAGCATGCTGGCGGAAAACCGCGCGCAGATCCTCGCGCCGGCTTCCTATGATGCACAGCACAAAGTGGTGCAGGTGATTGGCAGCGGGCCGTACCGCCTGACCTCTCTGCAGGCGCCGCAGAAACTCAGCGTGGCGCGCTTTAGCGGCTACTGGGGAGCGCAGCCTGCCATTGCGGAAGCCAGCTATATGGCGGTGGGGCGGGCAGAAACGCGCGCGCTGCTGGCGGAGAGCGGCAGTGCCGATATGGTGCTGAATCTCGATCCGGCCAGCCGCAGCCGCCTGAAAAACAGTGCCAAAATTCAGCTGCTGGCGGTGTCGATCCCCCGCAGCGTGCTGCTGAAGGTGAATGCCGGCAACCCGCTGCTGAGCGAGGTGCGCGTGCGGCAGGCGCTAAGCCTCGCCATTGACCGTGCCGCGATTGCCCGTGCCATCCTGCGCTACCCGGCCGCCGCCGGGCAGCTGTTCCCGCCGTCTGTCACGCAGTGGCACAACGCCAGCCTGACGCCGCTGGCGAGCGATCCCGCGCGGGCCCAGGCGCTGTTGCGCGAGCTGGGCTGGCAGCCGGGAGCCGATGGCGTGCTGCAGCGCGACGGCAAACCGTTCACGCTGACGCTCACTACCTATCCCGACCGCCCGGAGCTGCCGCTGATTGCCGCCGCGATTCAGCAGCAGCTGCGAGAAATCGGTGTACAGGTGGCGATCAACGCCACCAACTCCGGGGAGATCGCGGCGAAGCACCATGACGGCTCGCTGGAACTGGCGCTGGTGGCGCGTAACTTTGCGCTGACCCCCGATCCGCTCGGCACGCTGCTGCAGGACTACCCGCCGCAGGGCGGCGACTGGGGCGCGATGAACTGGAGCAACGCCACCTTTAATCAGACGCTGGCCGATCTGGTACAGGGCCGTGACCCGGCACAGGCTGCGGCCGAACGCCAGCAGCTGACGCGCATTCTGCACAGCGAGCTGCCGACCATTCCGGTGGCGTGGTATCAGCAGACCGCCGCGGTCTCCACCCGCCTGAGCGGCGCGGCGCTGGATCCGTTCGAGCGCAGCTTCGGGCTGGAGAAAATGAGGTGGGCTGAATGATGCGTATGCTGGGCTATCGCCTGTTACAGGCCGGCTTTGTTGCCCTGCTGGTGGGCGGCCTGACGTTTGTGCTGATGCGCTCGCTGCCGGGTGATATGGCTTACCGCATCGCCGCAGGGCGCTACGGCTACGACCGCGTTGATGCCGCCGCTGCCCGCGCGGTGCAGCAGGAGCTGGGGCTGGATCGCCCTGCCTGGCAGGCACTGGCTGACTGGTTTATCCAGCTGCTGCATTTTAATCCCGGTAATTCGCTGGTCTCCGGCGAGCCGGTGATGGCCGAGATTGGTCATCAGCTGGGACAGACCCTGCTGCTAGCGGCCGTGGCGCTGGTGATGTCGCTGCTGCTCGGGCCGCCGCTTGGTATCTTTGCCGCACTCAATCCGGGGGGCAGGCTGGATCGTCTGCTGCTGGCGCTCTCCACCGTCCTGCGCGCGCTGCCGCACTTCGTGCTGGGGCTGATTCTGGTGCTGATTTTTGCCCTGACGCTCGGGCTGCTGCCCGCTGCCGGATACGGTGACGTGCAGCATGTGCTGCTGCCCGCTTTAACGCTGGCGCTTGGGCTGGCGGCGGTGTCGAGCCGCGTGGCGCGCAACGCCATGCGTCAGGTCGCTGGCTCGGCCTGGTACAGCTTTGGCCGCACCAAAGGGTTGAAAGAGGGCACGCTGTTCTGGCGTCACGGCCTGCGTAACGTCAGCGTGCCGCTGGTGACTTATCTCAGCGTGCAGTTTATCTATCTGATTGAGGGCGTGATTGTGGTGGAAACCCTGTTTGCCTGGCCGGGAATAGGGCATGCGCTGGTGCATGCCATTTTTGCCCGCGATGTGCCAATGATCCAGGGCAGCGCGCTGGTGATGGGGCTGCTGTTTGTCCTGCTTAACGCGGCCAGCGACGCGCTGTGCTGGTGGCTCGACCCACGGAGGAAAACCGCATGATGAAGCTGTTACGCCGCACTTCGGGCGCACAGCGCACCGGGGCCGGACTGCTGGCACTGCTGCTTATTTTCGCCTTTGTGCTGCCGCTGCTCTGGCCGCAGGACCCGCTACGCCAGAAGCTGACGCTGGCCCTGCAGTGGCCGACTTTTGACGCACCGCTCGGTTATGACCATCTGGGCCGTTCGCTGTTTGCCCGCCTGACGGCGGCGATCCGCCTGTCGCTCGGGCTGGCGCTGGTGAGCGTGCTGAGTGCGATGCTCCCCGGCGTGCTGCTGGGAGTGCTGGCCGCCTGGCGCGGCGGCATCGTCGAGCGCAGCGTGTCGCTGCTGGCCGATGCCTTTCTGGCGCTGCCGGGGCTGCTGCTGGTGCTGCTGCTGACGGCCGTGGTGCCGGACTCCGCGGTGATGCTGTACGTCGGCATTTCGCTGCTGCTGTGGGTGGAGTATTTCCGCATCAGCCGCGCCATTGCTCGCCCGCTGCTGAGTTCTCCGGCGGTACAGGCCTCCCGCCTGCTGGGTTTTGGCCCCTGGCTGATTTTCCGTCGTCACCTGTGGCCGGAGATGGCCCCGGTGGTGCTGACCGTCGCCGCTTTTGGCGCGGCCAGCGCGGTGATGGCTATTGCCGCGCTGGGTTTTGTCAGCGTCGGCGTGCGTCCTCCCACGCCTGAACTCGGGCTGATGATGACCGAACTGTTGCCATATTACCAGGAAGCCCCCTATGCGCTGCTGCAGCCGGTAATGGTGGTGTTCCTGCTGGTGTTAAGCCTGCTGCTGCTGGCAGGGAAGGAGAAAGCATGATGCTGATGGAAGTTAAACAGGCCGCGGTCAGCGGCGGCGATCTCGCCGTGCTGCCTGTCTCGTTCAGCCTGGCCGCCGGGCGGCCGTTCACGCTGCTGGGGGAGACCGGGTCGGGCAAGAGCCTGCTGGCGCAGGCGGTGACCGGCCTGCTGCCGCGCGAGTTAACCGCCAGCGGAACGCTGCATTTTGAGGGGCAGCAGCTGCCGCTCTCCAGCCGCCCGGCGCGCGCGCTGTGGGGGCATACGCTCGGCATTCTGCCGCAGGAGCCGTGGCTGGCGCTCGACCCAACAATGCGCGCCGGTGAGCAGGTGGCGGAGAGCTATCGCCTGGTGCGCGCCATGAGCAAAACACGGGCGCGCCAGGCGGCACAGGCGGATTTGGCGGCGCTGGGAGTGGCGCATGCGGCCGACCGCCTGCCGCAGGCGCTGTCCGGCGGGATGGCTCAGCGGGTGGCCTTTGCCGCTGCCCGTGCCGGGGCGCAAAGATTATCGTCGCCGATGAGCCGACCAAAGGGCTCGACGTGGCGCGGCGCGATGAGGTAATTGCGCTGCTGCTGGCGGAGGTTAACGCGGGCGGCGCCCTGTTGACGGTGACGCACGATATCGAACTGGCGCGGCAAATCGGTGGCGACGTGGCGGTAATGCTTAAAGGCGAGATCGTCGAGCGCGGCAGCGCACAGCAGGTGCTGAGCGCGCCACAGCACCCTTATACGCAGGCACTGCTGGCGGCGGACCCGTCACGCTGGGCGCCACGCCAGAGCGCTGAACATCTGGGCAAAGTGGTGCTGGAGGCGCGTAATCTCAGCAAAAGCCGCGCCGGGCGTCAGCTGTTCAGCGGCCAGTCGCTGTGCATCCACGCCGGAGAGGTTATCGGCATCACCGGGCCCAGCGGCTGCGGCAAAAGCAGCTTCGGCGATATCCTGCTTGACCTGCTGAGCGCCGACAGTGGAGAGGTGCTGCGCGATGCCACGCTGGCTGCGGTGAAGTATCAGAAAATCTTTCAGGATCCGCCATCCGCTTTTGCGCCACGCGTGACGCTGCGCCAGGCGCTGATGGATGTGGTGAAACTCCACGGGCTGGATGAAGGGCGTATTGCGCCGCTGATGCAGCGGCTAAAGCTGCGCCCGGCGCTGCTTCACCGCTATCCCGGGGAGATCTCAGGCGGGGAGCTGCAGCGTTTTGCCCTGCTGCGCGCGCTGCTGCCTGAACCGGTATTTTTGTTCGCCGATGAGCCGACTTCACGCCTCGATCTGCTCACCCAGCAGCAGACCATTGAACTGCTGGTGGAGGTCGCAACGGAACAGAACTGCGCGCTGCTGGTGGTCAGCCACGACGAGGCGCTGATTGAGCATATCAGCCACCGCCGCATACGGCTGGGGTAGAGAGGAGGTCACCATCAAAAGGGCCAGGTATTTACCTGGCCCGTCCGTTTACTGCTCAGGGTGATATTCGAGATTGATCGGCTCATCCGGCAGTTTGGTGAAGTTGCGGATTATGGTGTGATAATCCGCCGTGGGATTGACGTCCTTAAACTGCTGCGGATAGAAGTCCTTCGCCAGCATTTCCATGCCGATAATATTGTACGGATGGTTGTAGAAGTGGTGATAGACCGCCGCGACCTTGCCCGCTTTCACCGCCGGAATATCCTTCACGCCGGTGCGATTTCGCAGGTGATCAAAGCTGGCTTTGATCTCGCTGACGTCGGTGTTGTAGCCCAGTGGGATCACCGCGTTACCTTTGCCGCCGCGCTTTGAGCCGCTCATCACGTAGTAATCGGGGTTCATGCTGATCACCTTCTCAACGGCTACCGTGCCGCTGGTGCCGGGCAGCAGCTCAGAACCGATGTTTTTCGCGCCGGTTGCCTCAATCAGGCCGCCCCAGCCGTTGTGACCGTGAGTAAAGCAGCAGGACTCGCCGCCGCCGCCCACGCCAGCGATGGGCTCAACGAACACGGTCGGCTTAGGGGTGACATCTTTCACCGCGGCCTGCATGGTGCTCAGCTTGTGCTGATACCAGTCGGTGTAGGCTTTGGCGTTGGCTTCCTTGTTCAGCACCTGGCCGAGCAGGGTGACGCTGGCGGCAGTGTGCTCAACCGGGTGCAGTTCATCATCCACGAACAGCACCGGGATGTTCAGGGCGCTGAGCTGGGCCAGCACGCCGGTCTGCTTGAGGGCGGGTTTGGCGCGCAGCTGGGCAATCATCAGGTCCGGCTGCTTAGCGATCACCGTTTCAAGATTCACTTCGCCCTGGTCGGAGAAGCCCATGTCGAGGATCTCCTGCGCCTGCGGCCACTTCTGCTTCAGCATATTCCAGCTGCCGGTATCCTGCTTTTTCATCAGGTTGTTCCACGCCACCACGCGCTGGAACGGATTATCACGGTCCAGCAGCGCCAGGCTGAGGATCTCACGGCCATCCTGCAAAATGACGCGCTTTGGCTCCTGCTTAATGACCACTTTCTGCCCGTCCATATCGGTGACGGTCAGCGGGTAAGTCGTAGCAAAAGCCAGCGAGGGCAGGGTGCAGAGTAGCAGGGCAGGTACAGCGCTTATCGTGGAGCGGATTTTCATGATGATACGGTCCCGTATGAAATGAGATGATAATCGTTATCATTTTTATTCAGCGCATCTTAAACCAAAGTTCAAGGCGTTTCGAGGCATCAACAATATTCTGTTACCGGGTTTCACAATTGGTTTCTGAGTTGCGTGCCGCTTTCCAAAATCGCCCCAACAATCTGATTTTAAAATCCAGCTCAATTACCCTTATCCTCATCTCAGGCATTCAGGCCTGGAACGTGGGTTTAGCAACGCGTGCTTAACGAAATTTCAGGGATTGTGAATATCGCAATTTGCGATAATATCAGGAGGCAGCAATGAGAGTGATCACGGCACGAGCCATAGTTGAGGCGATGAAAAAGCATGGGCAGTGGAAGGCAGGTCTGAAGCTCTGGCTGGATGTGTTCAACACCCCTTCCTTACGCTTCGAGTCTTTACTTCAGCTGCGCGCGACCAGACCCGCTCAAAGAGGTAAATCATGAGAACAATGACGTTAAACGCCAGCCAGCTTGATAGCCTGATCGCCAGCCTGCCGCTGCTGCTGCAAACCGCTGCCGCACAGCTGGAGCCGCTGTCGGTACTTGTACGCGCCTGCACGCTGCCGGTTGAGAACCAAGCGGATTTACAGGGGCGGATGGCGCTGATTGATGAACTGTACTCGCATGCCAGTGACGTAGAGCACTTTGCCGCTCAGTGCGCCGAACGGGTCAGCGACCGGGTGTATGAGTATGAGATGAAGCAGCTGCAGGTTCCCAATGTTACGCCCGGAGAAGCGCTCTCAATGCTGATGAAAGCACGCAAAATCCGCCAGGCTGACCTGCGCCAGATTGCCACGCAGAGCGTTATTTCAGAGGTGATCCACGGCAAACGATCTCTCACCGTTGAGCAGATTAAAGCACTGGCAAGATTCTTCCGCGTGCCGCTGGAAACCTTTATGGAGCAGCCCTGAAGCGGCGCGGTTTTTCACGGCGGAACCCCAGCCCGATGATCCAGCCAAACACGTAGGGCAGAAACGGGTAGCGTCTAATGATGCGCGGCAGCGGACTGGTTTGCCCCGCCGGGCGCTGCTTGCCGCTCATTTTTATCTGGATAAACTGCGTGGCGCTGGTTGGGAACTGACGGCGTTTTTGCACCTTATTGAGCTGGCGCAGGCTGACGCTGCCTTTCAGCAGGCTGGCGGTAAGCAGCCTGGCGCTGGCGACCGCGTCCTGAATCGCCAGGTTGACGCCGACCCCACCGATTGGCGACATCGCATGGGCGGCGTCGCCGATGCACAGCAGGCCCGGTTTGGCCCAGCTGTCCAGCCGGTCAATGCGAATGTCGAGCAGCCTGAACTGCTGCCAGTCGGTCAGAGCGGACATTCGCGTGATGGGGAAGGGCGCGACGTCGGCAATCTGCTGCTTAAACGGCTCCAGACCGTTCTCCCGGATGGCAGCAAATTGCCCTTTGGTAATCGAGTAGCCGCACTGCCAGAAGCTGCCGCGATCGAGCATGATAAAGTTCTGTCGCGGCCCCTTGTGGCCGGTATTCCACTCCGGATCGTCCTCACGTTTATCAAGCTGGAACCACAGCACGTCGCGCGGTGAGCCGAACGATCGTCCGCTCAGGCCAGCCTGCTGCCGCACCGCAGAGTGCCGCCCGTCACAGCCCACCACCAGCTGAGCGCGAATTTCCAGCTTGCCGTCAGGTCCGCTGGCCGTGACGCCGCGCACGACGCCGTCCTCAGTGATTAATTCCTCAAGGGCGGTCGACTGGCGCAGCTGGAAGCCGGGCAGGGCAGAAGCTTTGCCGGCAAGAAAATTCAGAAAGTCCCACTGCGGCATAAACGCCATAAAACGGCACTTCACCGGCAGGCGGGTGAAATTCGCCAGCGTGACCTCTTCGCCGCCCAGCTCCGCCTGCAGGCGCGGCACGCGCTGGTGCGGCAGGCTCAGCAGCTCGTCCAGCAGGCCAAGGTGGTGCATGATTTGCAGCGTGGAGGGGTGGATAGTGTCACCGCGAAAATCACGCAAAAAATCCGCGTGCTTCTCAATCACTACCACCTGCACACCGGCACGCGCCAGCAGATAGCCGAGCATCAACCCGGCCGGGCCGCCGCCGACGATGCAGCAATCGGTGGTTAATCGTTCAGGTGCCAAAGAGTGCATGAAAACCTCGCGCCAAAAAAACAGATGATAATAATTATCATTATCTGACCGTTTGCGCCAGCGCGGGAGGAATTAATGCACCTCGACCGCGTACTTTTCCACCGGGGTGATCTTCTTGATTAGCTGGTTATCAAACAGGAACTGCTCGTAGGCCTGATAGCGCTGGTCGTCGAGCTGCGCCGGATTTTTGGCAAACAGCGGCAGCGTTTTCTGCCATGCAATGTGGTTCAGCTCGGTGTTCAGTTCGGGATGCGCTTTGGCAAACGCCTGCCAGCTCTCTTCCGGATGCGCCAGCAGATAGTCGGTGCCTTTCTGCAGCGCGGCGATGAATTTCTTCACCTTCGGCGCATTCACCGCGTCGCGATTGGCAACAATCACCAGCTCGTCATAGGCCGGAACGCCATAATCCTCAACGTTAAACACCACCGGATTTTTCCCTTGTAGCCTCAGTTCCTGCGCTTCAATATTGCGGTAGCCGCCAATCACCGCATCCACCTGGCCTGCCAGCAGCGCGCTGGTCAGCTGGAAGTTGACATTAATCAGCTTAATGTCCTGCGGATTAACGTTTTCATGCTTCAGCATAGTACCGAGCGTTGCCTGCTCTATGCCGCTGACCGAGTAGCCGATCTTCTTGCCTTTCAGCCCGGCGGGCGAGGTGATGCTTTTATCCAGCGTCATCACCGTGTTCAGCGGTGAATCGATCAGCGTGCCGACGCGCACCAGCGGCAGGCCTTCATCGGCAAAGAAGTGTAGTTGCGGCTGATAGGTGATGGCGAGATCGGCCTGTTTAGCCGCCACCAGGCGCGGCGGCAGTGACGGATCCGAAGGCGGGACGATCTTCACGTCCAGCCCCTCCGCTTTAAATGCGCCAATCTGTTCGGCCACCATAATCGGCGCGTGATCGGGGTTAATGTACCAGTCGAGGATCAGCGTCAGCTTTTCAGCGGCCTGGGCGCTGCACGCGGCGCCCAGCAGCAGTGCGCAGAGGGTTTTATTGAACATGCTTATGGCCTTTTATAGTGTGTTAGTGGTTTTCAGGTGCCCAGTTAATCAGGCGCTGCAGCAGCGCATCGACCGCCAGCCACAGCAGAACCGTCATCAGGACCAGGATAAACAGCGCGGCAAAGCACTGAGCGGTCTGCATGCGGGCATTGGCATTCAGCATCACGTAGCCCAGTCCTTCGGCGGAACCGACCCACTCACCGATAATGGCACCGATAGGGGCTACCGCCGCGGCCATGCGCAGGCCGGAAGCGAACGCGGGCAGCGCGGCCATCAGGCGGATGTGGCGCAGCTGCGCCCAGCGTGAAGCGCCCATGGTGCGGGCCAGGTCGAGCCAGTCACGGTTAACGCGCCGCAGACCGTCATAAAATGCAGAGGTGACCGGGAAGAAGATTACCAGTACCGCCATCGCCACCTTGGCGCTGATGCCGAAGCCGAACCACAGCACCAGCAGTGGAGCAAGCGTAAAGACCGGGATTGCCTGGCTGGTCAGCACCAGCGGCATCATCCAGCGCTGTAAACGCGGCGAGAAGGTCATCGCCAGCGCCAGCAGTGAACCGAGTAGTACGCCGATCGCCAGCCCGCTGAGCACTTCCGACGCGGTGATCAGGCTGTGCCAGGCCAGAAACGCCCGGTCGTTCCACAGCGCGCTTGCCACCGCAACCGGCGACGGCAGCAGAAAGGCAGGAATGTCCGTCAGCGTCGCCAGCCACCACAGCAGCATCAGCCCGGCGAAGATCGTCAGCCCGCGCAGGCTGCGGGCGCGTTTTCCTGCGCTGCGCGCCCTCATACCGCCGCCCTCAGCAGCTGTTGCAGCAGCTCACCCTGGCTTTTCAGCAGATCGGGATCGTCCGGCGCGCGCGGTGGCTGCCCGCCGATAGCGTGGCCGTCATCAATTCCCGCCGGGAAGCCGGAGAGGACCAGCAGCTGGTGGCTGAGGCGACAGGCTTCCATCGGATCGTGAGTGATCAGCAGCACGGTATGGTCGCTGAGCAGGTCGGCGGCCAGCGTCTGGATCCTGGCACGCGTCAGGGTGTCCAGCGCTGAAAACGGTTCATCCATCAGCACTACCGGGCGCCGCTCGTACAGCGTGCGGGCAATCGCCGCGCGCTGGCGCATGCCGCCGGAGAGCGCTGCCGGACGCTCGGTTGCCTGCTCAGCCAGCCCGACCCGCTCCAGCAGATGCTGCGCCCAGGGCAGGTCGGCTTTTTCGCCGCGCAGGCGCGCGCCGAGCGTGATGTTGTCTATCACCGACAGCCACGGAAGCAGCAGATCCTTCTGACCCATATACGCAATGCGCCCCGCCAGCGGCAGGCCATCGCTGCCGCACACCTGGCCCGCATCGGCGGTAGCCAGACCGGCGATGATCTTCAGCAGGCTGGTTTTGCCACAGCCGCTGGCGCCCAGCAGCGCCGCAAAGCTGCCGCCTTTGATGTCAAAATTGAGGTGTTGAAAGATAGTGCGCCCGCCAAAACTCAGGCTGAGGTCGCGCACGGCAATACCAGGGGGCATCATGGTGCGGGCACCGCATTTAGCCCCATCTGCCAGAAGGCCGCTTCCAGCCGGGTGGCGGTGGTGAAGATCTCGCTGAGGCTGGCGATGCGGCTCTCCGCTGCGCGCTGCTGACCCACCGTTTCCAGCAGCCCAATCGCCGCCTGCACGCCGCGAAGATAATCGGCATCGCCGTAGTTACGGATCCACGAGGCATACGGGCTGCCGTCGAGCCGGGTTTGCGGGTCGTTGAGCAGGCGCAGGCCGATTTCGGCATAGCCCGCCACGCAGGGTAGCAGAGCGGCCAGCAGCTCCAGCGCATCGCCGGAGTGGCCGATATCCAGCACGTAGCGAGTGTAGTTCATGGTCTCCGCCGCTTCCGGCTCGGCTGCCATCTGTGCTTCACTCAGCCCCCAGCTTGCGCAGTAGCCAACGTGCAGCGGCAGTTCATTGACGATGGCGTTGAGTGAGGCGGTGGCGGCGCGCATTTCCGGCAGGGTACGCAGCTTGGAGACCAGCAGGGCATAGGCGCGGGCGAAGTGGATCAGGAACAGATAGTCCTGGGTCAGGTAGCGGCGAAACGCACTGTCTGGCAGGGTACCGTCGGCCAGCTGCTGCAAAAAAGGGTGCCCGACGTAGTGCTGCCATTCAAGGCCCGCCTGCTGGCGTAAACGGCCGTACAAACCCTGGCTGAAATCGATGTGGGAAACGGGATGAGACACGGGACCTCCATAAATTCAGTGGAGATCCGGGCACGCAGAGGTATGAACAGGCATATGATCGATGCCAACCCGTCCCTTCGCTGGCATGACCCAGATCAGGTTCAAAGGGTTCGGCTTACGCCATCTCAGCCCATTACAGGACACCCCTCGGAGCAGCCTGTTATACGATATTTCATTTTTGATTACAATCCTTGCTTAGTCAGGCACGGCGAGTTAGGAATAGTATTATCCCCACGCAATTTCCACTCAGGAAAACCCTATGAAAAGTATTGGATTTCTGTCGTTTGGTCACTGGACACCTTCGCCGCAGTCCGGCACGCGTTCTGCTGCCGACGCGCTGTTACAATCCATCGATCTGGCGGTAGCTGCCGAAGAGCTTGGCGCAGACGGCGCTTACTTTCGCGTGCATCACTTCGCCCGCCAGCTCAGCTCTCCGTTCCCGCTGCTGGCCGCCGTAGGCGCGAAAACCCGCCGTATTGAGATCGGCACTGGCGTCATCGATATGCGCTATGAGAACCCGCTGTACATGGCTGAAGATGCCGGTTCCGCCGATCTGATCTCCGGCGGGCGCCTGCAGCTTGGCATCAGCCGCGGTTCGCCGGAGCAGGTTATCGACGGCTGGCGCTACTTTGGCTATCAGCCCGCCGAAGGTGAGAACGAGTCGGATATGGCGCGCCATCACACCGAGGTGCTGCTTGACGTGCTGCGCGGCGAAGGCTTCGCTAAACCGAACCCGCAGCCGATGTTCCCTAATCCCCCCGGCATGCTGCGCGTGGAGCCTTACTCGGAGGGGCTGCGCGAGCGCATCTGGTGGGGCGCAGGCTCCAATGCCACAGCGGTGTGGGCAGCGAAGCTGGGAATGAATCTGCAAAGCTCAACGCTGAAGGATGATGAAACCGGTGAGCCGTTCCATATTCAACAGGCGAAGCAGATCCGCGCCTACCGTGAAGCCTGGAAAGCGGCTGGGCATACCCGTACGCCGCGGGTTTCCGTTAGCCGCAGTATTTTTGCGCTGGTAAACCAGCAGGACCGCATGTACTTCGGCAACAGCGGTAAGGAAGCGGATCAGGTCGGCTACCTCGACGAGAAAACCCGTGCCATCTTTGGCCGCAGCTACGCCGCCGAGCCGGATGTGCTAATCAAACAGCTGGCAGAAGATGAAGCCATCGCCGAAGCCGACACGCTGCTGCTGACCGTTCCGAATCAGCTGGGCGTGGATTACTGCGCGCACACCATCGAGGCGATACTGAAGCACGTTGCTCCAGGGCTGGGCTGGCGGGAGTAAGCGTTAAAAAAGCCCGCCTGGGAGAAACAGGCGGGCTCAGGCGGAGGCTGAAATTGTGCAAGCGGTGCCTGCACAATTGTCGGTTATGACATACGGCAGCGTTATTTAGCCAGTAGCTCTTTACGGATGATCTCGGCACCCGCGCTCAAGGCATCGAGCTTGCCTCTTGCCACGCCACGCGGCAGCGGAATCATGCCGCAGTTGGTGCAAGGGTAAAGCTTGTCAGCGTCAACAAACTGCAGCGCTTTGCGCAGCGTCGCGGCGACCTCTTCAGGGGTTTCAATGTTATTGGTTGCCACATCAATGGCACCGACCATCACTTTCTTACCGCGGATCAGCTCCAGCAGCTCCATAGGAACATGCGAGTTCTGACATTCGAGTGAGATAATGTCGATATTCGATTTTTGCAGCTTCGGGAAAATCTCTTCGTACTGGCGCCACTCGGAGCCCAGCGTCTTTTTCCAGTCGGTATTCGCTTTGATGCCATAGCCGTAGCAAATATGCACAGCCGTTTCGCACTTCAGCCCTTCGATGGCCCTTTCCAGAGTGGCGATACCCCAGTCATTCACCTCATCAAAGAAGACGTTAAACGCTGGCTCATCGAACTGGATAATATCCACACCCACCGCTTCCAGCTCTTTCGCTTCTTCATTCAGGATCTTAGCGAATTCCCACGCCAGTTTTTCACGGCTTTTATAGTGATTATCATACAGGGTATCGATCATCGTCATCGGACCCGGCAGGGCCCACTTAATTGGCTTGTCAGTCTGCTGACGCAGGAACTTAGCGTCCTCGACAAAGACCGACTTTTTGCGGCTTACCGGACCCACGACGGTCGGCACGCTGGCGTCGTAACGATCGCGAATCTTAACGATTTCACGCTGCGCGAAATCCACGCCTTCGAGATGCTCAATAAAGGTGGTGACGAAATGTTGGCGGGTCTGTTCGCCATCGCTGACAATATCAATGCCCGCCTGCTGCTGGTCTTCCAGGCAGAGACGCAGAGCGTCTTTCTTGCCGTCAATCAGTTCCTGATCCTGCAATTTCCACGGCGACCATAAAACTTCAGGCTGTGCCAGCCAGGAGGGTTTAGGCAAGCTGCCAGCAGATGAAGTGGGTAATAACTTTTTCATAATAGGTGACCTTGTAATTTCTGAATCAAAGAACGGTATCTGCAGACCATTGCTTAAGAACATTCTGGTAAGGCTTGATGAATTTCTCTTCAGTCAATTTGCCCTGCTCAACGGCCAGCTGGCTGCGTTCTTCGCGATCGTAAACAATTTTAGTTAATGCATAATCCTGACTGTTCAGGCTTGGCTGATACTCTTGTCCCGCGACTGAATTCGCGTTGTAAATTTCAGGACGGTAAATTCTCTGGAACGTTTCCATCGTACTGATGGTGCTGATCAGCTCAAGATCCGTATAGTCGTTAATTAAGTCACCGGAGAAATAGAAGGCCAGAGGCGCGACCGCATTTGGCGGCATAAAGTAGCGCGCCTCTAAACCCATTTTCTTGAAATAGTGATCGGTCATGGACAGCGCATTCTGCCGATATTCAACGCCCAGTACCGGATGCTGATAGTCGGTGCGGTGATAGGTATTTTTGCTGGACACGCTCAGGCAGATAACCGGCTGCTTCTTGAAGTTTTCTTTGTAGGTACTTGAGTTAACGAAAGATTTAAACAGATTCCCGTGCAGCGCACCAAAATTATCCGGCGTGCTGAAGCTGGACCGGTTTTTGTTATGCTCTAACAGCACCACGCTGAAGTCATAATCACGCACGTAAGAAGAGAAATTATTGCCGACAATCCCCTCAATGCGCTGATTGTTTTTACGATCGACGATATGGGTTTTCAATATTTCAATCACCGGGAAGGGAACGCCTTTGCCTTCCACATCCATCTCAACAGAGACGATCTCAAGCTCCACGGCGTAACGATCGCCGTTGGGATTATCCTCGCGCGCCAGGCTATTAAAACGATCGTCAATCATCGTCAGGGCATTACGCAAGTTTTCCTGACGCATCTCACCGCGCGCTAAATTAGCGAAGTTGGTGGTAATACGAGTATTCTCAGAGGGGTTATAATTCTCATCGAAAGTGAGGCTTTTAAGCGTAAATTTTAATTTATTATTCATGGCGATGAAGTATCCTGATTTCTGATATAAAACCTGAATTATTTATTCAGTGCTTTCAAATTTCTTTTCTGGTTTTATTATTCAGATGGTCTAAATAAAATAGCAGTAGGTACTTTATGCCAGAGTCACTGATTGAGGAAAAGTGATTTAATTTCATTGCTGCATGAGCCATCTTCATGATCGCACCAAGGGCAGGAGGGGCATGAGGTAACTGTATGAATTTATTGTTATTATGATAACATCTGGCACAGGATCTGCGCCAGAAGCGGGTATCGCAGCGATTACTTCTTCTTATCCAGCCGCGACTTTAAATCGGCAAACGGATTATAGGTGGCTGCGCCTACATCATTCTGCGCATCTTCCCCGGCGACCACGCGGGTGCCGTACTGGTCGGCTTCCGTATATTTCTCATGTTCGTGGTCGTGGCAATAGAGGCACAGCAACTCCCAGTTACTGCCGTCTTCCGGATTATTGGTATGATCGTGGTCGATATGGTGAATCGTTAACTCACGCAGATTTGAATACACAAACTCGCGCGCGCAGCGTCCACAAACCCAGGGATAGATTTTCAGGGCTTTTTCACGATAGCCGGGTTCCAGCCGCGCATAGTTTTTGGGGATCAGAGCCATTGCTGAGGTTACCTGCATCTAATGTTCATTTACGATAGTGCTGCCAATATATCCCACAATGGTGCAGAACCAGAAACAGGAAGTGACTTTTGCAAAATTAATGCCGCAAAGTGCGCGGGTTATACTCGGTCCTCCAGCCACAGCCTCAGAAGCCCTCTCAGGAATTCCTGTTCCATGGCATTTTTAACAAAATGTTCGCCATTCCACAAAACCCCGTTAAGCCTGCAAAAAGTAGTCCTGCACCGACAAAGCCTGATAAAAGAAACAGCCTGCTGTCAACGGCGTATCCCAAAACAACACCGGTAAGAACAAGCGTGCCCGCAGCAATCTGGACTTGCCTCATCACAGGCAGTGGTTGCTTTTTGTCTTCGATTGTCGGAAGGCCGACGCGCTTCCACGCGTTAATGCCACCTGACATCAGTAAAACCGGCGCAGGGCTTGCGGTATGGGTCAGCGCGTTAGCATTTTGAACCGTGCGCATTCCTGCCTGGCAGTGGAAAATGACAGGCTGTCGCGCCGCATTTTCCACCGTTTTACCTGCCGTAATCTCAGTGAGCGGAAGCGAGTTCGCATGGGGTATATGCTCACGCAAGTATTCAGCGCGTTCCCGGATATCAATGAGCACAGCGCCTGCTTCAATAAGCTTTTGGGCTTCTTGCGGTGAAACTGATTCTGGTGTCATGTTAACAATCCTCAGGACAGTAAATGTCTTTTAAGGTGGAGATAACTTTTTTCACCGCATCGTTTTTGATGAAATAGTTGACTTTTTGCGCGACCCTTTTTGACTCAATCAAACCCTCGTCTTTCATTTTCGCAAGGTGTTGAGAGGTTGCAGAAGGTGTTAAGCCGGTCAGTTGCCCCAGTTCACCCGAAGAGGTGCCGGGTTTATCAATGAGAATACAGAGGATTAACAGACGACTGCTGTTACTCATCGACTTAAGCAGCGTGGTTGCCCGCAAGGCACCCTCTTGTATGTGAAGTAGACTCGTTTCTTTCATTCTTATTTTAGTTTTTTCTAAATTTAGTAAAATCTAAATCAAATGATGCTCACGTGCAATCAAAGATTCTAAGTGCAGCAGGATATCTGCCGTTGTTGATTGCAGGCGGTGTTCAACTTAGCTGTCCGCTTCGTGCCCAGGCTGTGTGAAAACTGCTGATCACTTTTTGGTCTAAGTAGTGACTTTATATGATCAACCATTCTTGATAAACCCATGCGGCAACCTACTTTATTTAATAAAATTAAAAGCATACGATTAAATATTGCGGGTGTAGATATGACTCACCACATTAAAGGTCAAGGCAGACATCAGGTGACGTTGCTGCCTGAAGTGCTGGATGATTTTGTCACAGAAGACATCCCTGTCAGGGTTATTGATGTCTTTGTTGAGGGATTACAGCTTGATACACTTGGCTTCGAGCGCGTTAATGCAAAACAAACCGGGCGGCCAGGATACCCCCCCCCGCAACCATGCTGAAGCTGTACATTTATGGATACTTGAACCGCATTCAGTCATCCCGCAGGTTAGAAAAAGAAGCCCATAGTAACGTTGAATTGATGTGGTTACTTGAGCGATTAACACCTGATTTTAAAACCATTGCTGACTTCAGATAAAACAATGGTAAAGGCATCAAAAATGCTTGCCGGGCTTTCATTGATCTGTGTCGGCAGATGCAGATGTTCACCGATGTGGTGGTTGCCATTGACGGTAGTAAGTTCAAGGCGGTAAACAGCAAATCGAACTACTTCACGCCCCAGAAAACAAAAGGTCACATCGAAAGGGTTGAGCAAAGTATCGCTCTTTACTTGAATAAGCTCGATGAAGCTGACAAGGCTGTGGAGCCCTAAAAAATGCAGGTTTAACCGCTGCAAAACTGGCATGGCTGCAAAAGCGTTTGAAAGAACTCAAGCAAATCCAGCAGGCCGTTGCGCAGCACCCTGATAAGCAACTGTCACTGACAGATCCTGATTCCCGACTAATGAAGATAAACAATGTTAACCGCCAGGTTAGCTATACGTTCAGGCTGCCGTTGATGCTAAATATCACCTGATTGTTGCGCATGAAGTAACGAATACACCAGACCGTGGGCAGCTAACAGCGGTGACAAAATTAGCGCAAGATGCTGTTGGCAAAGCGGATATTACCGTACTGGCTGATAAAGGTTACTACAGCCGGGGTGATATTAAAGCAACGCAGGCCTTAGGTGCCATAGCCTTGGTACCAAAAGGCGATACCTCTGGCGCTGACCGCAAAGGTCTTTCAATCGTTCATTGTTCAAATATGACCAGGAAAAAGATATTTGTATTTGTCCGATGGGTAGCGAGCTTCAGAATAGATTTACGGTGGTTGAGGATGGTTACTTCCTGACGCAACGGTTTAAAAACGTCAGCACAGAAATCAGTCTGCATGTGCTGGCTTATAACCTGAAAAGGACGATGTCCATCTGGGGTACCCAAGGATTGGCCATTAAGCTGTGAGAACAATGCAACTAGCGGGAGTAACCCCTTTACCCCCCTAATAACAAGCGATTAGCACTCCATATCTAGCCACAAAAGCCTCGTTCTGCCTGTGCATACAAATCACAGCGGATACAGTCAATACATCCCTGACTGAGACTGAGGATAGTACTCAGAAACTGCAAAAACTGAGTTTTCACACAGCCTGTGCCAGGAGCGGACATGTTGTCTCTCGATTCAGGCGGCCAAATTCAGTAAACCACTTCATAGTGCGTAATAAGGCCGATCTGTTTCATCACACTTACCCGGTGCTGAAATCAGTATAATGGCGCCGTGCTACGAAGAACTGCGAACCGGCTATCTGTATCTGTGTAACCAGCTGGACTACGCCTTACCGGTTTACGTGTTCTCACCAGGGAAAGGAGCACAGTAATGAGCGGTATGATGTTAGGTCAGGTAGTGCTGATGGCCATTGTGATAGCTTGGCTTTTGTTAGTGCTGAAGTTTGACGTCTGGAAGCGCGGCGAGACAAAGATAATCACCATGGCCATGCTGGCAGCACTTCTTGAGCTGGCGATCGCCGAGATCATCTACATGCTGTGAACCGTAAGAAAAAATAATGCTTTGTTTGCCATTGCAGGACATGTGGTATTTAATTCCCTGAGGATATCACTACATAGAATCTTGTAATGGCAGTTTTAAACCAAACGGATCGGAATGAACCAGGGCATCAATAAAATTTCAGAACACCTCTACCGCCAGGCGAGTATTTCGCAATTACTCCCACCTATCGCCCTCCTCATAACGCTCAGCCCATAATCGACGAACAAACTGGCGTATGCATTGGCTACTCTGTAGCTCAGGCACCTGGCCTGTGGCAGATATATGACGCTGATGGACGATTTGCGATACTCGAAGAAGTCCCCTTAGAGACGCCGCTAATTGACCCTACTGATATTGCCTTATTCATGTTTGGTGCATTTCGTCTGCTGCGCACGGGTGTGGGATTGTTTGAGTCGGGCATCAGCAACAGAGTCAAGGCTGCATTAAGCGGCGGGGCACTCAATATCTTGAAGGGACGCTTCAAGGCTGGTCTGTCAGTAAGGAACTTGCTGTTCACTCAGGCCACTGCTAGGCATATGGCTGATCCCGGAAGGTATATCCCCGTTCATATCCTTGAAAAAGCGGTAAGGTTCGGAAAGCGAGGCCCGGACCCACAAAAGATACCCGGCCAGTTCGAATACATCATAGGCATGACCCGCCTCACTAAAAGAGTTGAAGGGAATGCGATCGTTTATAGACCTAAGAAGTACACCTTGCAGGTTATCATCAGAGAGAAGGACTGGACAGTAATGCACTATCACATAGAGGCGGTTCGATAATGTTTGAAATCAAAAACGAAAGTGTCTTATTCCGCTTCTCCTTTGTCGAGCGAATCGAAGTTCTGGAAGACCGCCGACAAGATCTGATTGTGTGCTGGCTGGAGATTGAGGAACCTTCCATAAAGCTGCAATGTGAGTGTGAGCTGACTCTTTTTGATTTGGAAAGGCTTCGGGACATGCTTTCGCGGTTCTATGACAAAATTTCGAACAACATAGAAGCGGCTCCTGAATTATTTACGCCAAGAGTGCCGGTATTTGCGTTTGAAGTCCGTGAGGTGGAAGGCGGTGATATTATCGGCTTCAACTTTACTGCCAGCCCTCAAGAAGATGAAGGGTGGACGCTTAAGGGTGGCATAGTGATAGACCAGTCTTATTTCCCCGGCCTGATTCGTGGGGTTGAGTCCATACTGACTAATTGATGGACTGACCTGCTCCCTGATAATTCACTCAGAAGGCTGTTAGCAATGTCCGCTCCTGGCTCAAAGCTGCCTCTCAGCGCTTATCTGCTTAAAAACAGACCTGGTGTGATTTTACAGACGGATCCCTTAAACTACACCGCACAGGGTGGTTAGCCGTTAATACCAGGGAAGTAAAAATGCTTTTGTCAGAGTGGAGTTTTACCAAAACAGTATGCCAACCGTTATTTCAGCGATGAGCCGTCAGCTGTTTGTCTCTCTGGATGGCCCAAAGGGCGCGGGTAAAACCACCTTGTTGGAAGCCATGACCACCGTACTCAGGGCGGACAACAAGAAGGTGATCCGGCTGTGCGAGAAAAAAAGCGATCCCTGCAGAGGGGAAACCATGGCTCTGGTCAACCAGCTGGCCAGACATCCCAGCCTGGATTTGGAACGGGAAGTTTGTCAGCGACTGGCGGATAGCCGGGCATGGATTTCCCGGCATGTACTGACGAAACAGCCAGCGGACTGCATTATCCTGATGGATCGCTGGTACCCCTCTGATGCCGCTTTTCGCCGCATGATGCCATTCGACGACATTCTGAAGCTTAATCTTGAGCGAAACGTACGCGCGCCAGACCTGCATGTCGGCGTTGTTACCGCGCCAGACATTTCATGGGCGAGAGCCGCGGCCCGGGCGCGTGGGTTAGGCAGTACGGTGATGTCTAAGCTGGCAGAGCATGTCTCCTGTACCGAGGCGTTCGAGCGGGAAATTGCCGATCGCGGCTGGATTTTATGCCGCAATGAAGGAACGCTAGAGGAGGCAACGATGCAGCTGGTTGCTGAGATTAACAACGCGATGAGATCCCCAGGATGACCACCTTTTATCAACATAGTGCCATCAGCCTGAGCGGCCAGCTCATCTCGATGGCCGACTACGCTGGCAAGCTGGTTCTGGTGGTGAATACCGCCAGCCATTGTGGATTTACGCCCCAATACGCAGGCCTGGAAGCGCTTTACAGGAAATACGCCACCCAGGGACTGGTGGTGCTCGGTTTCCCCTGTAACCAGTTTGGTAAGCAGGAACCCGGCGGTACAGACGACATTATGCAGACCTGCCATATCAACTACGGTGTGAGCTTCCCGATGTTCGAGAAAGTGGTGGTCAACGGCGCTGCCGCCCATCCGCTGTTTCGATACCTGAAGGATGAATTGCCCGGCGTACTGGGCGGGCGCATCAAATGGAACTTCACTAAGTTCCTGATTGGACGGGACGGCAAACCGCTTAAGCGTTTTGCTCCGATCGCTACGCCGGAGAAAATAGAAGCCGCTATCATCGCTGCCCTGGAAAGCTAAGTGGTGCTTTAATCTGACCACTAAACGCAAAAAGCCCGCTCGGGTTTCCCCGAGCGGGCTTCTCTAAATATGGCTCCTCTGACTGGACTCGAACCAGTGACATACGGATTAACAGTCCGCCGTTCTACCGACTGAACTACAGAGGAATCGTGTGAACGGGGCGGATAATAAACATGCCCTGGCGATGTGTCAACGCTAAAAATCATCCTCTGCGGTTCGGTTGCTGATGTTTGCAACAACCTGATGATTTGTTCAGCATTTCATGATGTTTTCTCAGGCACAGGGACGTTTTCTTTGATGAAGATAAACCCCTACGCTTTGGCTGGCTACTCTATACTCAGTAATCTCTGGCACCACACAACCGGGCGTGCCGACTGCAGTTCCCCAAGAGAAAGCCTATCAAATGCATAGGGTGAGACAGGTTTGTGCGGGTGAGTTCCGCGTATAGAGTGTCTGTAATCAAGCGAAAAGGAGAAAGACCGTGAGCAATTCTGTTGATAACGAAGCGAATAGTGCCGAGCCCATTGTTGAAGCGGACAGGGAAGCCTCTGCCGGTAAGTGCCCATTCCATGCCGGCAAGTCAAATGATGTCTCTGGCGGTGGCACCAGCAACCGCGAATGGTGGCCGCAGCAGCTGCGAGTCGACCTACTGAACCAGCACTCAAACCGTTCTAACCCGCTGGGAGAATCTTTTGACTACCGTCAGGAGTTCGCCAAGCTTGATTATTCCGCACTGAAAGGCGACCTGCGCGCGCTGCTGACTGAATCACAGGCCTGGTGGCCCGCCGACTGGGGCAGCTATATTGGTCTGTTTATCCGTATGGCGTGGCACAGCGCCGGTACTTATCGCTCTGTTGACGGGCGCGGCGGTTCCGGTCGTGGTCAGCAGCGTTTTGCTCCGCTTAACTCCTGGCCGGATAACGTCAGCCTGGATAAAGCCCGTCGCCTGCTGTGGCCGGTGAAGCAAAAGTACGGTCAGAAAATTTCCTGGGCCGACCTCTATATTCTGGCGGGCAACGTCGCGCTGGAAAACTCCGGCTTCCGCACCTTTGGCTTTGGTGCCGGGCGTGAAGACGTCTGGGAACCGGATCTTGACGTCAACTGGGGCGATGAGACCACCTGGCTGGAGCACCGTCACCCGGAATCACTGGCTAACTCACCGCTCGGCGCCACCGAAATGGGGCTGATTTACGTCAACCCGGAAGGCCCGGAACACAGCGGTGATCCGGCTTCTGCTGCCCCGGCTATTCGTGCCACCTTTGGCAACATGGGCATGAACGACGAGGAGATCGTAGCGCTGATCGCGGGTGGACACACCCTGGGTAAAACTCACGGTGCCGCCGATGCCAAACATGTCGGCGTCGACCCGGAAACCGCCCCGATTGAAGCGCAGGGCCTGGGCTGGGCCAGCAGTCACGGCACCGGCGTCGGCGCCGATGCCATTACTTCCGGTCTGGAAGTGATCTGGTCGCAGACGCCAACCCAGTGGAGCCACTACTTCTTCGAGAACCTGTTTAAGTACGAGTGGGTGCAGACGCGCAGCCCGGCAGGGGCGATTCAGTTTGAAGCATCGAATGCAGAAGAGATTATCCCCGATGCCTTTGACAGCGCGAAGAAGCATAAGCCAACCATGCTGGTCACCGACCTGACGCTGCGCTTCGACCCGGAGTTTGAGAAGATCTCGCGCCGCTTCCTGAACGATCCGCAGGCGTTTAACGAGGCGTTTGCCCGTGCCTGGTACAAGCTGACCCACCGCGATATGGGGCCAAAAGCACGCTATATCGGTCCGGAAGTGCCGAAAGAAGATCTGATCTGGCAGGATCCGCTGCCGCAGCCGAGCTATCATCCAACCCCCTATGACATCGCGCTGCTGAAAGAGAAAATTGCCGCGTCGGGCCTGTCGGTGGCAGAGCTGACCTCGGTAGCCTGGGCTTCTGCCTCAACCTTCCGCGGCGGTGACAAGCGCGGAGGGGCCAACGGTGCCCGCCTGGCGCTGCTGCCGCAGCGCGAATGGGAAGTCAATGCCGTAGCTGCACGCGTGCTGCCGGTGCTGGAAGCGATTCAGAAGACCGAACAGAAGGCCTCGCTGGCGGATATTATTGTGCTGGCCGGTGTCGTCGGTGTTGAACAGGCGGCGAAAGCGGTTAACGTCGACATCGAAGTGCCATTCACCCCGGGCCGCGTGGATGCGCGTCAGGATCAGACGGATATTGAGTCGTTTGAGCTGCTGAAGCCGAAAGCGGATGGTTTCCGTAACTATCGCGCGGCACCGGGGCGCACCTCGACCGAGAATCTGCTGATCGACAAGGCGCAGCAGCTGACGCTGACCGTGCCGGAGTTAACGGTGCTGGTGGGTGGCCTGCGTGCGCTGGGGGCCAACTTCGACGGCAGCCAGCATGGGGTCTTCAGCGATAAAGTCGGCGAACTTAACACCGACTTCTTCAGCAATCTGCTGGATATGCGTACCGAGTGGAAAGCCACCGATGCCAGCGGCGAACGCTTTGAAGGGCGCGACCGTCTGAGCGGCCAGGTGCGCTTCAGCGCGACCCGTGCCGACCTGGTGTTTGGTTCCAACGCGATTTTACGCGCGTCAGCCGAGGTTTACGCCAGCAGCGATGCTAAGCAGAAGTTTGTCAAAGACTTCGTTGCCGCGTGGACCAAAGTGATGAACCTCGACCGTTTCGATATCTGAAACTAGCCTGAGTCTGCAACCAGCCCGCCCGGCAAACCGGTGCGGGCTTTTTTTTATTCTCAGCGGGCCGTGATAGCGTGGCGATCGCGCCTGGCCGAGAAGATAAACGCGGCGATAAACAGCACCGCGAACAGCAGCACAATGGTCGGGCCGGGCGCGCTGTCGAGGAAGAATGACAGGTAAGTGCCGCTAAAACAGACCACCACCGACAGCAGCACCGAGCAGATCATCACCGAAGAGAAGCGGCGCATCAGCAGAATGGCAATGGCCCCGGGCGCGATCAGCAGCGCAATCGACAGCACAATGCCGACCGCCTTCAGCGTGGCAACGATAGTCAGGGCAATCATACTTAGCAGCCCATAATGCAGCAGCGCGGTATTCAGCCCGCAGGCTTTGGCCTGCTGCGCGTCAAACGCGTGCAGGACCAGATCGCGCCACTTGATGCCGATGATCATGGCAATCACACCGGCAATTGCGCCGCTTTGCCAGATATCCGCAGGCGAGATGCCGAGCATGTCGCCAAACAGGATGTGGTCGAGGTGCACTTCTGACTTGACGGAGATATAGATAATCAGACCGACGGCAAACATCCCCGAGAAGACGATCCCCATCACCGTATCCTGCTTGATGCGGCTGTTCTCCTTCAGGTAGCCCGTCGCCAGCGCGCAGAACAGCCCGGCGCAGAATGCGCCAATCGCCAGCGGGATGCCGACGATCCACGCTATAACTACCCCGGGAAATACCGCGTGGCTCATCGCATCGCCCATCAGCGACCAGCCTTTGATCACCATAAAGCTGGAGAGCAGGGCGCAGGGAATAGCGACAATCACCGAGATGGTCAGCGCGGCATGCATGAAATCAAACTCAAACGGACTAAGCAGCAGCTCTGTCAGACTCATCGTACCTCCTCCTCCTGGCTGACCCGACGGCGGCGCGCAAGCAGCCCGTGTTTCGGGGCGAAGACAAAGGCGATAAGAAACACCAGCGTCTGCGCCACCACGATAATGCCGCCGGTTGCGCCGTCGAGATAGTAGCTAACCCAGGCGCCGAAGAAGCTGGTGACGCTGCCTATCACCACCGCAATCAGCAGCAGCCGCTGGAAGCGGTCGGTCAGCAGATACGCCGTCGCCCCCGGCGTGACCACCAGGCAGATCACCAGAAGGCACCCACGGTTTGCAGCGCGGCGATGGTGCTGGCCGCCAGCAGGGTGAAGAACAGCAGCTTCAGGCGGGTGGGATTGAGGCCGACCGAGCGCGCGTGGTTCTCGTCGAAGAAGGTCACCATCAGGTCTTTCCACTTCACCAGCAAAATCAGCAGTGAGGTAAAGCCGATAATCGCCAGCTGCAGGATATCTTCCGGGGCAATCGCCAGAATATTGCCCAGTACGATGGTCTGAATATTTACCGAGGTGGGGTTAAGCGACACCATAAACAGCCCGAGGCCGAAGAAAGAGGAGAAGATCAGCCCGATAATCGCATCCTCCTTCAGCCGGGTGCGCTGGTTGAGAAACAGCATGCTGCCCGCCGCCAGCCCGCCGGAGAGAAAGGCACCCAGCGCGAACGGCAGGCCCAGCATATAGGCTCCCGCCACGCCGGGCACAATCGAGTGCGACAGCGCATCACCCATCAGCGACCAGCCCTTAAGCATCAGATAGCAGGAGAGAAAGGCGCACACGCCGCCGACCAGCGCCGAAACCCACATGGCGTTCAGCATATATTGGTAGTGAAAGGGTTCCGCCAGCCACGCCATCAGCGCTGCCCCCCAACCACCGTCAGGCCCGGCTGCGGCAGCGCATCGCTAAACTCGACGCCGCGCAGCGCGCCGCTAAAGGCATTTTCCAGATTCTCCCGCGTGAAGGTGGTGGCAGTTGGCCCGCAGGCCAGCACCGTGCCTTTGACGATGGCGGTATGATCGCAGTAGTCGCTGACGGTGGCGAGATTATGGGTAGAGACCAGCATGGTGCGGCCCTCGGCGCGCAGCTCATGCAGCAGGCTGATAATTTGCCTTTCGGTGTTAACGTCCACCCCGGTAAAGGGTTCATCCAGCAGGATCACCTGCCCGCGCTGAGCAATGGCGCGGGCGAGGAACACGCGTTTTTTCTGCCCACCGGAGAGTTCGCCAATCTGACGCTGGCGAAAATCCGTCATGCCGACGCGCTCCAGCGCCGCAGCGACCAGCCGTTTGTCTTCCGCCCGCGCTATGCGCAGCATCCCCATGTGCCCGTAGCGGCCCATCATCACCACATCCTCCACCAGCACCGGGAACGACCAGTCGACGTCTTCGGACTGCGGTACGTAGGCGACCAGGTTACTTTTCAGGGCGCGTTTTTCGCTCATGCCAAGCAGGGTGATTGACCCGCTGGAGAGCGGCACAAAGCCCATAATCGCCTTAAACAGCGTCGACTTCCCGGAGCCGTTGATGCCGAGCAGCGCGGCAATGCTGCCGGCCGGGATCTGTAAGGTAGCGTCGCGCAGGGCCGTGTGCCCGTTACGGTAAGTGACCGTCAGCTGGCTGACGTCGATACCGGGCTGCTGGTTCATTTTGCTAACCCCTCGTTGATGCCGTTGACCACGGTTTCGCTGGTGACGCGCAGCAGGTCGAGATAGGTCGGCACCGGGCCGTCTGCCGCACTTAGCGAGTCGACATACAGCACGCCGCCATAGTGGCTGCCGGTTTCCCGCGCCACCTGGCGCGCGGCTTTATCCGACACGGTGCTCTCACTGAACACCGCCGGGATCTGCTGCTGCTTCACCGTGTCGATCACTTTACGCACCTGCTGCGGCGTGCCCTGCTGGTCGGCGTTAATCGGCCACAGGTACAGCTCCTTCAGTCCGAAGTCGCGCGTCAGGTAGGAGAATGCGCCCTCGCTGGTCACCAGCCAGCGCTTGTCGGCGGGGATCTGCGCCAGCGCCTGCTCGACCGGGGCAACGGCAGCGCTGATTTTGGTTTTGTAGGCTTCAGCGTTCTGGCGATAGGTTGCCGCGTTGTCCGGGTCATACTTCACCAGCGCATCGCGGATATTATCGACGTAGATCAGCGCATTTTTCGGCGACATCCACGCGTGTGGATTGGGTTTGCCGCTGTACGGCCCTTCGCTGATGCCCATCGGCGCGATCCCGTCAGAGACCACGACCTCCGGCACCCCGGAGAGATGACGGTAAAAGCGCTGGAACCAGAACTCGAGATTGAGGCCGTTGGCAAGGATCAGCTGCGCCCCCTGAGCGCGCTTGATATCGCCCGGCGTCGGCTGATATTCATGGATCTCCGCCCCCGGCTTGGTGATCGAGGCGACATCGGCGGCATCCCCGGCGACGTTTTTCGCCATATCGGCGATCACGGTGAAGGTGGTGATCACCTTGAATTTTTCAGCGGCGCTGGCCGGGGCCAGCGGTAACAGAGCAACCAGCAGGGCGCACAGCCCGCGTTTAATCCAAAGCCGTTCAGGCATCACAACCCCCATAAAAGTTTAAAAAAGCGGCATAGTTAGCTATTGCTATAAGGTATAGCACAGGCTATATCGCAGAGTGAATCATTTTTACAGGGGATGACAATTCGATATTCGCGACTCCGGGGTTTTGATCAACTATTGTTGATCCAGAGCCAGAAGCGGACTGAGATAAGATGTGACTATTAACGCGAGCGCGGTGAATCGGCCCGCTGCTTTATCAGGCTGAGCAAATAATCAGATAATGGTAATGATATGATTAAAAAAGCAGTTTTCGCGGCGTTAGCATTAACGGTATTTTTTCAGTCTCCTGTGCACGCAATTTCTGAAAAGTACCGTCAGCAGCTTGAGCGTTCCGGCTGCACTCAGCAGTCGGAACTGCAGGGGTGTGATATACACAAATCTAGGCAGCAGAACGCCCGCGCGGGGTTTTCTGACAAAACCGTGGCGGGTGCAACTAAGGCAACAACAGCTGGAAAAACAGTCATTCAGACACCAGCAACCCAGCACGCGCCGAATAAAGCAAAAAGCCCGCTCAGGTTTCCCTGAGCGGGCTTCTTAAATATGGCTCCTCTGACTGGACTCGAACCAGTGACATACGGATTAACAGTCCGCCGTTCTACCGACTGAACTACAGAGGAATCGTGTGAACGAGGCGAATATTAGCGGTCCGCCCCGTGACTGTCAACTGCAAAAAAAAGTTTAGCTTTCAACTGGCTGCGTTTAAATCAACCCGGGCGATTAGTGTACAGTTCCGCCGGGATTGTGGTGTAACTGCTGCTGCTCAAGTCGCTGATTGGGATCCTGACGATAGAACTGGCGAAATCGCTGGTAGAGTGATGGGAAGCGGGCAATCAGTAGCTCCGGCGCGCTGAAGAAATACTCCGACAGCACGGCGAAGCACTCGGCCGGTTCGCTGGCAGCATAGGCATCAATACTGGCGGCGTTTTCACCCACCAGGTCAATCTCATCCTGGATGTGGTTCATTGCCGCCATCAGCTCGCGTTCCCAGCTTGCGACATCGCGCATGGCCATGGCCGGTACGCCGTTCGCTTCGCCGCTGCCGCGTGCGTCCAGCTTGTGCGCCACTTCATGGATCACCAGGTTGTAGCCGGAGCAGTCAAAGGAGTCCTGAATATCCAGCCAGTTCAGCACAATCGGCCCCTGTTGCCAGCTCTGCCCGGCGTGGACCATGCGTTCACGATGCACCAGGCCAAATTCATCCTGCCACTCGTCGTCCACCGTAAACGGAGAAGGGTAGAGCAGCACCTCATGAAAGCCGTCCAGCCAGTCATAGCCCAGGCTCAGCACCGGCAGGCAGAACAGCAGCGCAATGCGGCAGCTTTTCAGCTCATCCAGCTCAAAGCCCTGTAACGCCACCAGCCGCTTCTGGCGCAGAAAGCGGTCGGCAAGCTGGATCAGGGCTTTACGTTCGTCACTGCTCAGCGCAGACAGTAATGGAATGTCCAGCGCCTGTTGCCAGGGAAGCCCGCTATTTATCGCGTCGTCATCGCTTTTCCATGGCCACTTGATCATGCAGTTGACACTCCACAAAAGTAAATAAAGGGAATATTCAATCAGTTATCGGGAAGTCTGTCTGTGACTGAACGCAAACAGCGCCGAAAAAAATCAGCGCTGCGAAGGTACCTGCTGGCCTCAGATGCGGTCGAAATCGATTACCCACACCCAGGGATTCACTTCCCAACTGGTGCCGCCGTACTGAATAGCCCACTGCTTGCGGTAGGCATCTTTCGCCGAAACGGCTTCGCTGTGCATGGTGAAAAAATTATTGAGGAAGTGCGAATCAACCTGCACCCCTTCGGCCATAACGTCGTCGTCGCTGATATCCTGGATTCTCTCCACGCGCACGCCGGTGACAAGCAGGTTAATACGGCTGGCCCAGCGCGGCATATGAATTCCTGCCTGCCAACCGAACTGGTCGTCCTCTTCATCGGTACTGTAAATGCTGGAGTCAGCGCGGTACTGGCAGTAATCGATATTTTTGAACTGTAATGGGGAGTGCTGGTACTGAGCCATTTCCTGCGGGGGCACGACCGGCCCACGCCAGGTTTCTCGCACCCACAGACGATCGCCGGGTTGACCATACGGGCAGTGGTAGCTGAGATTTTCCATTCCCAGTACGCGGTTTCCCTGCAGGTTGTTACTCAGTACATCAATGCCGTAGCAGCCTTCGTGGTTATCCTGAACCGACCCAAACAGCTGGGACTTCATGATGCGCCTTGTCTGCCGTTGCTGACCGGAGAGCAGGGCGCGCACCCGTTGATCGCTAAATAAAATCGGGCGTTCTTTCATGGCTTGACCTCTAATATGACTTTCTTGACCAGTGCCTGGCTCATAAGCAAAGTAAAAATACAATACAGATAATTCCTAACTTTAGCTTAAAAAAACAAACAGGTGGGTATTTTCACTAATCATCAGCAAGTCTTATAAAAAAAATGGCGCGAAAAATTTGCACCGGGAAAGTGTGCCGCCTTCCGTCTTTGCGGTGTGGCTTAAACCTGGCTGTCGTGCGGTAACACAAATGACATTTTACCATAATACAATATGTTACTGCGACTAAAGCTTGTACGATCGCGGCCATTGATAATGGGTATCAGTTCACTTCGCTGGCGGGTCAAAAGCCGTTTAAAACCGTGCCAGCGTATAATTTATTGCGCAGCGCATGACTTCGGATCATAACATTTATTTATCTTTTGATCGAAAATTAGTCACACGCTAATGCATTGGTAAAAAGCTGAAAATGCAAAAAATGTTGTGAGAAGGTTAAAACAACCGCTATAAGTTTGATGTGGATCTCATTTATGCTGATATGGCCGTCCCGTTACAGTGGGCAACCACCACTGACATCTCAAAAAGTCCAAAAAATAAGGAGAAGTCTATGAACCTGACCCATTGGCAATCCCGCTTTGACGCTTTTCTTTTCGAAACCTGGCAGCATGGCGATAAAGCCCATGATATCGCGCACCTTAAGCGCGTCTGGCAAAGCGCGCAGCGCATCATGCAGGGGACAGAGGCTGACGAACTGGTGGTGCTCACCGGTTGCTACTTCCACGACATCGTAAACCTGCCAAAAAAACCATCCCGAGCGTCATCTGGCCTCGAAACAGGCCGCAGATGAAACCCGGCGCATTTTGCGTGAGGTGTTTCCTGATTTTCCCGCAGACAAAATCGAGGCGGTGGCGCATGCGGTGCACGCCCACAGCTTCAGCGCTGGCGTGACGGCAGAAACGCTGGAGGCGAAAATTGTGCAGGATGCTGACCGCCTTGAATCGCTGGGGGCGATTGGCCTGGCGCGCGTGTTCTACGTTTCGGGCGCGCTGGGGCGTTCGCTATTTGACAGTAATGACCCGCTGGGGCGCGACCGTTCGCTGGATGATACCGAATGGGCGCTGGACCATTTCCAGAAAAATTGTTGAAGCTGCCTGAAACCATGCAGACCGCTGAAGGAAAAAGAGTGGCCGAATTTAACGCCAGCTTCCTGGTAACCTATATGGCGAAGCTATGCGCTGAATTAAAAGGGGATTTTTGTGCCCTCGATCAAAGCGTGCTGGAGGAGTTCAGCCCGCTAGCAGAGAAATATTAAATTTTTGTGACAGTATGGTTAAGTCGCACATTACGGGTTAGCTTGTTGAGACAATTCTCAGGAGAATCAGGTATGACCGACAAAGTCAGTTTAACTATCAAGATCGATCCTTCCCTTAAGGAAACGATCAAAGCCGTTGCTCTGGAAAACCAGCTTTCGTTGAGTGAAGTTGTGACGACTCACCTGGTGAAAAGCCTCTCTGCGCAGCCGGCGGCTGTTGACAGTCTCGATACTGAAGAAGCCGTCACTGAACAGCTCAGCGCTGCAGAACTCAAGCAGATCCGCAGCCTGCTGAAGAAATCGAAAAAGAAAAAATAAACCGCTTCTCAGCGTCCCTTATTTCAGGGACGCCATTTAATCCTCTACAACACAAACTGACTGACGCTATGCGACAGCCGTTGCGCATGATCGACCAGCGCTTCTGAGGTGTCAGCACTGCGGCGCGTCAGCTGCTCGCTCTCTTTTACCTGCTGATTCAGGCGACCAATCTCCATGGCGATGCTGTTTACACGCTTACTCTGCGCGTCGGCGTTGTGCTGCAGCTCGCTCAGCAGCGTCACCACGCCGGAGACGGCAGAGGCGATCTCCTGATACAGGCCGTCCAGCGCCTGCACCTGGTTGAAGCCGCTGTCGATGTGCTGGTGGGTGCTACCGATCAGCCCGTCGATGGTGCGGGTGGAGGCGCTGCTTTTCTCCGACAGCAGGCCGATCTCCTTCGCCACGATAGAGAAGCTGCGGCCATACACGCCCGCATGAGCCGATTCGATGGCGGCATTGAGCGCCACCAGTTTGGTTTGCAGGGATATCCCTTCCAGCAGCGTCACAATCCCGGCAATCTCGCCGGAGGCATCGACGATCTGGCGCATCTGCGACTCGACGGCAATCACCACTTCGCCACAGCGCTGGGTCAGGCTGTCGGTAGCCTGGACCTGCTGCGTGGCGTGGCGGGTGAACGCTACGCTGTGGCCGACCTCTTCCGCCACGCGGTTGAGGCGCTGGCTGATATGATCAAACGCAGCCGTCTGCTGCTGATTGTGGGCGCTAAACTCGTCGCTCTGCTGCGCCATGCGGTCAGCGCTGTCGCGCACTGCGCTGGAGATGGCATTGATCTCACCGACGATATGCTGCAAGCCGTGCTGCATCGCGCTGATGCTATCGGTCAGCTGGCATATCTCTGCCGACTGAAAAGCGCTGAGCTGCGGCTGTCGGGAGATGTCCCCGGTGGCGATCTGCGCCAGCCAGCTGGATACGCGGTCTAACGGTTGGATCACCCCGCGCAGCAGCAGGCCACCGCCAAGCAGCAGCAGCCCGCCCAGCAGTGCGGAGATTGCCAGCGACAGGTTGCGGCTATTGGTCAGGGAGGAGAGCGTGGACTGATTCAGTTCGCCGGACCGCTGGTTTTCCTGCGTCAGCACCTGATAGTAAGCGTCATTGAACTGCTGCTGAAACGCCTGCATCGGTACCATAAAGAAGGTATCGATATCTCTGGCATTCAGTCCTTTCAACTGCTCCTGAAGCCCGTCGGCCAGC
The DNA here is from genome assembly GCA_910589765.1 of Avena atlantica. NCBI lineage: Eukaryota > Viridiplantae > Streptophyta > Magnoliopsida > Poales > Poaceae > Avena > Avena atlantica. The sequence goes on along the minus strand of CAJUWN010001535.1, from coordinate 699,615 downwards.
AAAGTGAAATTCTGCCGCAGCGGGCTCTCTTTGCTGGCGGGGTACTGCCCGAACAGCTTACGCGCCTCATCCAGCGAGGCCTGGGCGGTCTCTGCCAGGCTTTTCCAGCTGTCGACCGATCCGGTCTGGTTATCCTGCATCAGATAGATGCCGGCGCGGTGGCTGTTATCACTGGCGGTCAGCAGCTCCATGCGCGCTTTGTCCAGCAGTGCCTGGCGGCTGGAGAGGGCGTGGGTTGCCGCCACGTTATCACCAGTGCTGCTCACCAGCCGGGTCAGCAGCAGCACGCCAGCGCACTGCAGCAGCGAAAAAATGATTAAAAACAGGATAAAACTGCCGCGCAGGCTTTTCAGCCAGCCGGGTAGCGCGGTAAAGGAAAAACGAGGGCGACGTAACAGGCGCAGCGGTAGAACGGTCAGCAGTGACATAGTGGGTCCCGTAAAATAAAACGGAGTATTCGCCGCTTTTATGTCACCCGTGTTACAGCGCACCCGCCGCGGCAGCAAACAGAAAGCTGTGCGTTACAAAGGCAAATTAGTACCGGTAAAAACTGCTGGCGCGATACTGCCCTGAGCGAGTTTTGTACATTCCCATGCAGTGTTAACGATTTGCGCCTGGCGCTGGGTCAATGAGGTGATAGACTGGCACCCGTTTATCCCTTTTATTGAGTGATTATGAGCGATTTTGACCGCGTGGCAGCTGAACTGGCCGAACAGGCACGCGCACAGGCGCAGCAGAAAGAGGACCAGGACCGTCAGCTGCTGCTGCGCGTGCTGGAAATTTACGATCAGAAAACCGTTGCGGCAACGCTGCGTAAGGTCAGCCAGCAGGAGTGGACGCGCGAGTCGGTGAATCGCTGGGTGAAAGGCAACAGCCGTAAAATGCTGAGCGAAGCCGAAGTCAGCATGCTGCACGGCATGTTGCCCGCGCCACCCGCCCATCATCCTCACTATGCGTTTCGCTTTGTCGATCTGTTTGCCGGGATTGGCGGCATCCGCAGCGGCTTTGAAGCGATAGGCGGCCAGTGCGTGTTTACCAGCGAATGGAATAAGCACGCGGTGCGCACTTACAAAGCTAACTGGTACTGCGATGAACAGCAGCATCGCTTTAATCAGGATATCCGCGATGTGACGCTGAGCGGCAAGCCGGAGATTAACGAACAGCAGGCCTATCAGCACATCAGCCAGCAGGTGCCGGACCACGATGTGCTGCTGGCCGGTTTCCCCTGTCAGCCGTTTTCGCTGGCGGGCGTATCGAAGAAAAATGCGCTCGGGCGCGCGCACGGTTTTTGAGTGCGAAGCCCAGGGCACGCTGTTTTTTGACGTGGCGCGGATTATCACCGCCAAAAAGCCGGCGATATTCGTGCTGGAAAACGTCAAAAACTTAAAAAGCCACGATAAGGGCAATACCTTCCGCATCATCATGCAGACCCTCGACGAGCTGGGCTATGACGTTGCCGATGCCGATACTTCCGGCCCGCAGGACCCGAAGATTGTTGATGGTCAGCACTTCCTGCCGCAGCACCGCGAGCGTATTGTGCTGGTCGGCCTGCGCCGTGACCTGAAGCTGCCGACCTTCAGCCTGAGTCACCTCTCTTCTCTCTACCCGCCTAAACGCACGCCGCTAAAAGCGCTGCTCGACCCGGTGGTAGAGGCGAAATATATCCTGACCCCGACGCTGTGGAAATACCTGTATCAGTATGCGAAAAAGCACCAGGCACGCGGCAATGGCTTTGGCTATGGGCTGGTGGACCCGGAGCGCGAGCAGGGCGTGGTGCGCACGCTGTCGGCGCGCTACTACAAGGACGGCTCGGAGATCCTTATCGATCGCGGCTGGGATAAAGCGCTGGGTGAGCAGGATTTCGATAATGCCAGTAACCAGAACAACCGGCCGCGCCGTCTGACGCCGCGCGAGTGTGCGCGCCTGATGGGCTTTGAGCAGCCGGGCAGCGCTGATTTTCGCATTCCGGTTTCTGATACTCAGGCCTATCGCCAGTTTGGCAACTCGGTGGTGGTACCGGCGTTTGCCGCCGTGGCACGGCTGCTGCTGCCGTGGATCGAGCAGGCGGTGCGTCAGCGCCAGATTTAGCTAAACTTAAGGTCTTGATGAAAGGAATATCACCATGGCCGACGTTCACACCTCCGAGGTGCGCAGTAAGAATATGCGCGCCATCCGCACCCGCGATACCGCGATTGAAAAGCGGCTGGCCGAGCTGTTGGTTGAGCTTGGCCTGAGCTACCGGGTACAGGATAAATCCCTGCCCGGGCGCCCGACTTTGTGCTGCCCGATCATCACGCCATTATTTTCGTTCACGGCTGTTTCTGGCACCGCCATCACTGCCACCTGTTTAAGCTGCCCGCCACGCGCACCGCGTTCTGGATGGGTAAAATCGACAGCAATGTGGCGCGCGATAAGCGCTACGTTGAGGAGCTGACGGCCAGCGGCTGGCGCGTTTTGCTGGTGTGGGAGTGCGCACTGCGCGGTAAAACGCGCCTGCAGGAGCAGGAGTTAAGCGCGCGTCTGGAAGAGTGGGTGTGCGCTGCCGAAAGAAACGCGGAAATTGACGAGAACGGCATTCGCCAGCTGTAGGGGCCGATCCTCTTTTCGATCGGCCCGCACCCCGATTAAGGCTCGCAGGGCTTCACGATCGGTTTCGCCGGGAACAGATATTTCCCCAACGTCACCAGAATCACCGCCAGCACGATAATCGCCAGCGCCAGCCATTCGCGGGCTGACAGGCTCTCCCCTGCGAAGGCAATACCCAGCAGCACCGCCACCACCGGATTGACGTAGGCGTAGCTGGTGGCGATAGCCGGGGTGACGTTGCGGATCAGGAACATATAGGCGTTAATCGCAATCACCGATCCAAACAGGCTGAGATAGCCGAGCGAGAAGAAGCCCGCCAACGAGGGTTTCTGCACCAGGTGTTCGCCGCTCAGCGTGCTGGCAATCAGCAATACTGCGCCTGCTGCCAGCATCTCCACTGCGCCCGCCATCATGCCGTTGGGCAGCGTAATGCGCGAACCCCATACCGAACCAAAGGCCCAGCTCAGAGAGCCGCCGAGGATCATCAGCGCACCCCACGGGTTGCCCGCCAGATGGCCGCCGCTGTTCAGCAGGATAATCCCCACCAGCCCAACGGCGATGCCAGCCACTCGATCCAGCGCGTAGGAATGCCAAACAGGCGGCTGAAACACATGGCAAACAGCGGCACGGTCGCTACCATTACCGCCGCCAGCCCGGACGGCACCTGCTGATGCTCCGCCACGGTGACAGCGCCGTTGCCGAGCGCCAGCAGCATAATGCCAACCAGCGCGGCATTACCGGCCGCGCGCAGCGACGGCAGCTTTTCACCTCTCAACAGCAGAAAAGTCAGCAGCACCACGCCAGCCAGCAAAAAGCGCAGCCCGGCCAGCATCATTGGCGGCCAGCTCTCGACGCCAATGCGGATCACCAGATAGGTGGAGCCCCAGATAAAATAGAGGCAGAACAGCGCGGCCAGCAGCGGCAGCAGGGCGGGGGCACGGCGTAACGTCATGTTAAAGTCGTCCTGGTTATATCAAGTTATTAAAATGTTATAAGTGGCTAATTCTGCCACTAATTATCACGGTCGGAAGGATTTTTTTTACAAAATTTGCACTCTTTGCGCATAATTGTTTAGATCATCCTCCTCTTAAATACAGCAAAGCCAGGTGGGCCATGGCCAGTGTCAAACTGACGGTAAGACGGTTGTTTAAACTTAGCGGCGAACGCATGGTCAATACCCAGGCAACGGCGCGTATTTTTGTCGGCGATCGTCTGATCGCCACGGAAGAGATTAGCGGGATGACCGAAAGCCCGGTGAGTAAATATCTGCACCACGCTGAGCCGCAGGGCCAGCCGGTGCGCGTTGAGTGGGACTGTGATGGCATTGCCGATATGGCGGTCGCCGAAATGGAGCTGTGCCCCTGTTGTCAACACGACGAACATGAATAAGGAATACGACTTTGGCAGGAACCAGCTTACTAACCTTACTGGATGATATTGCGACACTGCTTGATGATATAGCCGTGATGGGCAAAGTGGCAGCGAAAAAAACCGCCGGGGTGTTAGGCGACGATCTCTCCCTTAACGCTCAGCAGGTCAGCGGGGTAAAAGCCAATCGTGAACTGCCGGTGGTGTGGAGCGTGGCAAAAGGCTCCTTCCTCAACAAGTTGATCCTGGTGCCGCTGGCGCTGCTGATCAGTGCGTTTGCGCCCTGGGCAATCACGCCGCTGCTGATGGTGGGCGGGGCTTACCTGAGCTATGAAGGCGTGGAGAAGGTGCTGCACAGCCTGCATAAAAACAAAAGTGAGGAGACGCCGGAAGCGCGCGAAAAGCGCCTGCTGAAGGCGGCGCAGCAGGATGCCGGTGAGTTTGAGAAGAAGAAAGTAAAAGGGGCGGTGCGCACCGACTTTATCCTGTCGGCCGAAATTGTGGCGATTACCCTTGGCATCGTCTCTGAATCCCCGCTGCTGAATCAGGTACTGATCCTCTCCGGGATTGCCATTCTGGTGACGATTGGCGTGTACGGCATTGTGGCGGGCATCGTCAAAATTGACGATCTCGGCTTCTGGCTGCAGAAGAAAACCTCGGCGCTGGCTAAAGGGCTGGGTAATGTGCTGGTGGCGGCCGCGCCATGGCTGATGAAGATCCTGACCCTGGTTGGCACCATTGCGATGTTCCTGGTGGGGGGTGGCATTATCGTGCACGGCATTCCGCAGCTGCATCATCTGGTGACGGAATACAGCAGCGAGATGAGCGGCCTGATGAGCAGCGTTGTCAGCAATCTGGCGAACTTGGTGGTCGGGTTCATCGTGGGGTCGATTGTGCTGTTGGTGGTCAATGGGGTTGCCAAAATGCGTCAAAAATCAGTATAAAGACGCCTGAAGTTAGTGAGTAAAACGGGAGTTATGATGAAAGACGATATTTTTGAGTTCGATATTGATGCGCAGTTAGAGCAGGCAGAAGCGAACGCCGAGAAAAAAGCCGCCGAAGTTCCGGCTGATTTAGGTGATGAAGCCGACTGCGAAGGCTGTAAAATCTAAGCGCAAACTGCGACGGATTTCACATAAAAGCGAGTAATAAGTTTACTCGCTTTTTTTATATCCAGCGTTTTTAACTGCTTATTTGTATTTAACAAATGTTTTACCTGCCGTTAACAGCGTTGATAAGGCTCAGATGCTATAAACTATTTGGTGATTTTAACCGGATAGGGAGGTGCTTTATGAGCTTTATAATCAGTGATGAAGTGCAGCATAAGGACGGTGGGCCTGCGATGATTGTCACAGGTGTTGCCAGTGGAATGGTGGAGTGCCGCTGGTATGACGGTTTTAGCGTGCGGCGTGAAGCGTTTAGTGAGCAAGAGCTTTGCGTTCTGGCTGATGCAACGCCTTTGGCGGGTTAGTTTTGTCGGTGCATGTCAGATCCCGTAGGGGCCGACCCTTTTTTCCGGTCGGCCCTTGATGTCTGGCGGGCCGATCTTCTTTTTCGATCGGCCCGCAGCGTCTATTTTACAGCTCGTTCTTAATACAGAACTCTTCCCAGCTCATGCCCAGCGCTTCGGCGTGGCTATGCAGATAGGCTTCAATCGCATCGACCATCACCGCTTTATCCGGCTCTGCCAGCTGAATAGCAAACAGCACGCCGTCCAGTTTCTTCTCGCGCACATATGCCGCATAAGCCCGCTCTTTCTGCAACTCGCGCAGCTGCTCAACGCTCATGCCCATGGTGGACGCTTGCTCAGCGGTCAGATTTTCAATGCCGGCCTTCAAATCCGGGTGCGCCTCAAGAAACAGATCTTTGGCGATGGCGTAATACTCTTCAACGGTTTTCATAACGGTCCTGCGGGGTGACAGTCTGGATAATGGCGGCTAGTGTACACAAGGTGCAGGGCAGGTGAAAGCCGGGCGAGATGCGGGCCGGCGGCTGCTGATCTCAGCGTTTAATCTATCATTTTAGCTGCAGGCTGCGCTTGGTGCTTGCGGCGGGGCAGGTAAAAATTATAACGTAGCGCGTAATTGATTAGCTCAGGATGAAAAAATGAATAAGTGGATGATGGCGGCAGTGACGGCCGTTACGCTCAGCGGCTGTGCGCAGCTACCAAATTATGAAGCGGCGGTCAAAACCGCCCCTCCGGCAGCGCTGGTGGGTAACTGGCAGACGGTTGGCCCGCAGAGTGGGCTGGTGAGTGACCAGGCGATGGCCAGCCTGATTATCACCCAGGAAGGGGATACCCTGGACTGCCGTCAGTGGCAGCGCGTTATTGCCAAGCCGGGCAAAGTCACCTTTTTCGATGACGAGTGGGTTAACGTGAACAAGCAGATGCGCGTGATGACGCTGGATCTGGAAGGTAACGAGCTGCATTACGATAAGCTGAAGATGCGTAAAGTGGATAAACCGACCGTCGAGTGCCAGCAGGCGCTGGAAAAGCAGGCGCAGCCTGACGCCACCCCGCAGCCGTCAACCGTGCCAGCAGCCAGCACCACCATTGCCGCCCCTCAGCCGTAATTCCCAGGTCGTGGCCGTCCGGCCACGACCTGATATCTAGCTAATAATCCACACGCTAACCGATCCTGGCGCACAGCGGAACGTGGCAGTGCCCTGCTCGTCGCTGCTCACCGTCTCGCCGATATGGCCCAGCAGGTCGCGCCAGTTTTTCCCGCCGTAGTTTTCCCCCAGCGCCAGGGTTTTCTCACCCGCTTCACCGTTCGACATAATCACCACGCAACCGGAGTGATGATCGGTGCCGCTGCGCGCAAAGGCGATGCAGTTAGGGTGATCGAACCATTCGGTCTGCACTCCGTGGGCATACAGCTGGCGTGCCCGGATCAGCGCTTCCAGTTCGGGGATCACCGGCATCTCTATCTGATACTGCCCGCCGTCGTCACCCTCATCCTCATAGCTGGCGCCGAACAGGTCCGGGTAGAACACCGCCGGAACACCGTTTTCACGCAGCAGGATCAGCGCATACGCCAGTGGTTTGAACCAGGGGTCCACCGGGGCTTCCAGCGCCTGCAGCGGCTGGGTGTCGTGGTTGGCGACAATGGTCACCGCGTGCCACGGATCGGTGGTGACCAGCGTGTCGTTGAAGATCTGGCTAAGGTCGTAGTCAGCCCCCTGTTTCGACGCGTTATGGAAGTTCATCTGCAGTGGGGCGTCAAACAGCATGGTTTTACCGTCCACCTGCTGGATATACTGCTGGAGTTTATCAACCTCATGCGACCAGTATTCGGCGACGATAAACAGCGGCTGCTCCGCCACCTCCTGCACGTGTTCGATCCACTCTTTATAGAACCAGGCGGGAATATGCTTCACCGCGTCGAGGCGAAAGCCGCTGCAGTGCACTTCCTCCATCACCAGCGCGCCCAGTATTTCAGCTCTTCGGTTACCGCGCGGTTGCGGAAGTCGATATTGGCGCCCATCAGATAGTCGAAATTGCCCAGCTCGTTATCGACCTGATCGTTCCAGCCTTCGCCGGTGTAGTCGTTAACGATTTTGAACACGCCATTCTCATCGGGATTTTCAATGTGGTCGACGCCGCTGAAGCACTTGTGGTCCCAGATAAACTGCGAATACTGCCCGGCGCGCACCGGGAAGGTGAAGCGGGTCCAGGCTTCGACCTCAATCACTTCCTCGTCGATCTCCTCACGGTTATCCGGGTTGACGCGGTTAACCTGAATGCGCTCTTTCTCGTCGGCACCCATTTTGTGGTTGAGCACCACGTCAAGGATCACGCCAACGCCGTTAGCCTTTAGCGCCTCCACTGCTGCCAGCAGCTGCTGCTTATCGCCGTATTTGGTGGCGCGTGAGCCTTTCTGCTCAAATTCGCCAAGGTCAAACAGGTCATAGCTATCGTAACCGACCGAATAGCCGCCGGATTCACCCTTATAAACCGGCGGTAGCCAGACGTCGCTGATGCCAATTTCAGCCAGCCATGCGGCACGTTCGGCCGCTTCCGGCCACAGTTTGCCGCCTGTGGGGTAGTACCAGTGAAAGAACTGCAAAAGGGTGGGATTGTGCATATCCGTGCTCCATTTTTTCGCCAGACGGGAAAATGAAGTATGGAGTAAGCGCAGCGAAAGGGTGGGCCAGGACGAAATTAATTATTCCGCGCTGGCCCCGGAAAGGTGTTGTATAAAGTCATACTGAGTAAACGTGAGGTTTATCCGTTCGATCCGGTAGGGAACAGCACCACGCCGGCGACATTGGTATAGGCACGATTGACGGACTTCTGGCGGCCGGCCTGCTGGATCAGCAAGGAGATTTCATCCTGGCGTGACTTCAGAAGCTTTTTGACTTCGGCTTCATTATCAAGAATGTGGCGCAGTATCGGGCGCAGCTGCTCCTGAGTACGAGCCGGAACCGGCTCATTCTGCGTAGCCTTAGCCAGCTTTTCCACGGCGCTGAGGTAGTCAACTTCCATATCGATCAGGTCGTCCCACTGGCCTTCACCCGCAAGACGCAGCATCGACTGGCTGTGGGTCAAAATTTCCTGATATATCGCGAGCAGATGTGGGGCAATGTTCATTTATACAGAGTCCTAAACCAGAGCGGTTGTGCCGGAAACCTCTTTCCAGGCATCGGCGATATTGCGCAACAGCGCTTCAACTTCTTCAATTCCGTCGGCATCGTTATCGATATTCGCGCGCAGCAGGCGGTGCACCATATAGCGGTACAAACCCAGCAGATTTTGCGTTAACTCGTCTTCAGAGGACTCATCCAGACCCTGCTTCAGACCGTTGTCGATAATGTTAATGGCTTTGGAGAGCGACTCCCCTTTTTTAACCGTATTGCCGTCCTGCAAAAACAGGCGTGCGCGAACCAGGGCGCTGAGCGCCCCGTCGAACAGCAGAGTGATCAGCTGGTCATTGCTGGCACTCATCACTGCACTTTCCACGCCGACTTTTGCATAGGCCTGGGTACCGCTTGCGCTATACATCATGGCTCCTTACTTGGTTGTACTGCTTGAAGTCTCAAACTGCGACGTCAGATAGCTACTGGTGTTGTTGAGCTTGCTGATCGTCACGTCCAGCGCGGTGAACTGGGTTTTTTAAGCGCGCAATAGTGGCATCGATATTGTCGCTGACCTTGTTGTACTGTTGGGTCAGATTGTTCAGCGTTTTGCTGACGCCGTCGGTGGCCGCCTGCACCATGCCGGTGCTGGAGAGCCAGCTGGTCAGGTTGTTAGAGAGCTTAGTCGCGATGCCGGTGGTTTTACCGTCGCCAACGATCATTGCCTTAATGCCGTCCGGATCTTTCGCCAGGGCCGCATCCAGTTTAGTCTGGTCGGTATTCAGCTTGCCGCTGGTTGGATCGGTCGTAATGCCAATCTGTGACAGGTTTTGTAAGTCGAGGTGCTGCTGGTATTGGTCAGCATATCTTTCATCTGCGACTGTATGGTACGCAGAGTGCTGTCGCCCAGCAGTGCACCATTGGTGGTGTCCTGCGCATCTGTCCCGGCATCCACTTTGGTGTATTTGGTCAGGGAGGCAAAGGCATCCTGCAGGGTGTTATAGGCTGTCACCCAGGCGGCAATCGTGCTGGACGCGCTGCTGGTATCTTTAGTCACGGTCAGCGTCTGGGTGCCGGTGGTTTCCCCGCTCAGGTTCAGCGTGATCCCTTCCAGCGCATCGCTGATAGTGTTGCTGCTGTTCTCAATCTCGACATTGTTAACTGACAGCTTGGCATTCTGCGCCGCAATGCTTTGCGTCATATTACTGCTGCTGGTGCCGTCATAATTGAGCATGCTTTGCAGCGCGCTGTCACCGCTGACGCTGATCGTGGCCGCATTGTCTACGCCGGTTTCGTTCGACGTCATGGAGAGACGATAGCTGCCATCGCCCGTTTTAATAATGCTGGCGGTGACGCCGGCATCGGCTTTATTGATCGCATCACGAATGCCGGTCAGCGAAGAGTTCGCGGCGCTTACCGTCACGTCTACTGCTTTATCACTGCCCGCCAGCTTAATTGAGATAGTGCTGTCAGCCGTCGCCAGCGCGGTGCTGTTACTGCTTTGGGTCGCCGAGGTCAGCGTCTGGGCTGACGCCAGCTGCGTGACGGCAATGGTATATTTACCTGCTACCGCACCCGTAGTGCTGGTGGCGCTGAAAGCGGTAGAGCTGCTGACTATTTTATTGGCGCTGAACAGCGTGGCGTCATTCAGCTTGGTGTTTGCCGTCTGAAAGGTGGTCAGCGCGCTTTTCATGGTGCTGTAGGCGCTCAGCTTTGAGGTGTAAGCCGTCTGCTGTGTTGAGATCGGCTTTAGCGCTGCTTTTTCCGCCGCCTGCATGCTGTCGAGAATCGAGCTTAAATCCAGGCCGGAGCCGATACCCAGGGTAGAGATGCTAGCCATGATATTTCCTTTATAGAGTCAACACGGAGAGTGAATACCGTGGTTATCGGCCATTGATGCACAAAGTTTACGATTAATTATCCGGCGGCAATAAAACGAATAGCGGTAATAAAGAGGGGTATTTCAGCGAGTAGGGGGAAGTGAAAAAAAATCGGCGCGGAACTAAAAAAATTCTAAAGGTTACCGTGGGGCAGACGATAACAACTTTGACGGCGATGAAGCCGGGGGCAAACAAGCCCAACCACTTAACCCGAAATGATTTAACAGGAAACTTTATCATGGCACAAGTAATCAATACCAACAGCCTCTCGCTGATCACTCAGAACAACATCAACAAAAACCAGAATGCTCTGTCTACCTCTATCGAGCGCCTGTCTTCTGGCCTGCGTATCAACAGCGCGAAAGATGACGCTGCTGGTCAGGCGATTGCTAACCGCTTCACCTCTAACATCAAGGGCCTGACTCAGGCTGCGCGTAACGCTAACGACGGTATCTCAGTTGCACAGACTACTGAAGGCGCACTGTCAGAAATCAACAACAACTTACAGCGCGTTCGTGAACTGACCGTTCAGGCTTCTACCGGTACTAACTCATCTTCAGACCTGTCTTCCATCCAGGACGAAATCAAATCCCGCCTGTCTGAAATTGACCGCGTATCGGGTCAGACTCAGTTCAACGGCGTGAACGTTCTGGCTAAAGACGGCAAAATGTCTATCCAGGTTGGCGCCAACGATGGCGAAACTATCGATATCGACCTGAAGAAAATCGACTCTAAGACTCTGGGTCTGGACAGCTTCAACGTGAACGGTCCTAAAGGTACTCTGACTGCAGCAACTGGTACCGCGGCCTTCAGCGGTTACTACGGTGCGACTACTGCAGTGTCTGGTGCAACTGTTGCTGAATCTGGCGCAACTGACGACCTGTCTACCCGTCTGGGTCTGGCATCTGGCGGCGCAGCTGTTGATGCAACCAACGTCTACAAAGATGAGAACGGTAACCTGTTTGCTAAAGTGACTATTAAGTCAACTTCGGCTGCTGAGACCAACAACCTGAAAGCGAATGGCTTTGATATCGCTAGCGGTGCAAGCCAGGACTTCTACGTAGCGGTTGATCCACAGTCTGCGGACAGCACCTCCACTACCGGTACTGCCCAGTTCAAAATTGATACCAAATCACTGAGCCTGTCTAGCCTGACTACCGGTTCAACTTCTGGCCCTCTGGATAAACTGGACCAGGCGATTGCCAGCGTCGACAAGTTCCGTTCATCACTGGGTGCGATTCAGAACCGTCTGGGTTCTGCGGTGACTAACCTGAACAACACCACCACCAACCTGTCAGAAGCACAGTCACGTATTCAGGATGCTGACTACGCGGTTGAAGTGTCTAACCTGTCTAAAGCGCAGATCGTACAGCAGGCGGGTAACTCTGTGTTGGCTAAATCCAACCAGGTTCCACAGCAGGTTCTTTCTCTGCTGCAGGGCTAATTATCTCCACGATAATCTGGCTAATCAACCCCGCTTCGGCGGGGTTTTTTTTTGCTGGAACATAGTCATTAACGCTGGGATTAGCCGTGTAATTAACGCTTTTTTTCTCAATTGATTCTAAGTGCGCTGGCTATTATGACCAGAATCATTTTCCTCTGCGCAATACGTTGATAGCAAGCAGGAGCCGGGAGAGCCACAGGTCATGACCCAGACAGCCCAAGTTAGCATTATTATTTTTACTCAGTATCCCCTCTGGCTTGATGTTGCGCTTGAAAGCGCACTGGCACAGGATTATCCCCATTGTGAAATTGTGGTTGCCGATTACAGTGGTGATAAGCTTGTAACGCAGCAGCTTGCAGGACGGCTGGATCTGCCGGCAGAGACTGTTCGGCATCTGGTTTTAGAAAAAAACCAGCCTGACAGTTTAGAAAAAAGCATCCGGGCCGCTCGCGGCCGATATGTCAAATGCATGAGCAGCGCTGAGCGGCTGGCACCAGACTGTATCAGCCGTCTGATAAGTGGATTACAGCGTTTCCCGCAGTGCCGGGTTGCCTCATCCAAACGCCAGCGTTTCGACCCGCAAGGTGTGGCGCTGCCAGACGTGCTCTCCACCGCACCATTACACTCAGCGGCCTGTATTATTAACGGTAGAGATTTCCTGCGCTGCCAGATTCGCACAAACTACAGCCTGTTGGGCGGACTTACGGGGTCACTGTTTTACCGTGACGATCTGCTAAAGCTGATGGATGATGGCCACGGTCAGTTAACGCTTGACGGTGAGCAGATGCCGGGTATTGAAGCGCTGATGATTTACAGTAAGCTGCTGGCGCACACCGATCTGCTGTGGTACCCACAAGTGTTAAGCAATATACGCTTCTCGGCCGTTTACAGGCAGCCACACCAGCTGGAAAGTGATGAAAATATTAGCAACGTACGCGATAAGCTGTTTGCTTCACTGAAGTCCCAACCCTGGCTTGCAGAAGGTAGCCTGTACGAAACGGTGCGTTTGGCTGAACTGACATATCCGGATACTTTTGTTACCAGTAATCTACTCACTACCCAGCAGCGTCATATTGCGAGTGAGGCGATGAAAGAATGGAATAGTCACCGCTCTCTGCAACCCTTCCAGCGCCAACGCCTGCAGCAGCTGTCAGCGGAGTTTCCGCAGCCAGTTAACGTGGCCGTGGTAATAACCGTAACTGCAGAAAACCGGGAAAAGTTACCTGAAACGTTGGCTTCGCTCGAGCATCAGGGAGTTGCGACACTCAAACTGAATCCACTGATTGTAGGGGTGATTGACGAGCCTGTATCAAACCCGCCCTGCTATAAAGCGGATGACGATAGCCGCATTGAGGTAATTAATCGTCTTATTCATCAGCATGACAATGCGTGGTATATCTTTGTTGAGGCGGGCGCCTGTTTTCAGCCATCGGGGTTGATTGCGCTCTCCACTACATTGCTGCAGGCTGACGGCATGTTGGCTATTTTTGCCGACGAGTACTTTTATCTCGGCGATGATCCATCAGGGGTGATTTTCCGCCCGGATTTCAACCTCGATTTGTTCCTCAGTGCCCCAAAAATGATGGCGCAGCACTGGCTTTTTCGTCGTGAACTTTTGTTGGCAGCTGAAGGATTTGACCTGAATTATCCGCAAGCGGCCGAATTTGATTTGATTGTGAAAATGATTGAATCACAGGGGCTTAATGTGGCGGGGCATCTGTCGGAGCCACTGCTGACTGCACAGTTCCCGAGCCGTTCGATTATTGAAGATGCTGCCGTTATTGAACGCCATTTACATAATCGTGGCTATCCTCAGGCGCAGATTGCACTGGACAAATTTTATAACTACCGGCTTCGCTATCAGCATCCTGAGCAGCCTAAAGTATCAATCGTAATTCTGGCCAACTGGCACCTGCCGTCGCTGGTCAGCTGTGTGACAACGCTGTTAGAGAAAACCCGCTATCTCAATTATGAACTGCTCATCGTTGCTGATGGTCAGGCGAGTAGCGGGCGCGATAGCTGGCTGGAAACGATAGCCGGTGTCGATCCGCAACGCATTCGCGTGCTGCCATACCACGGCAACTATCACCACGGCGCAATGGCAAACCTGGCAGCAGAGCACGCTGCGGGGGAGTACTTGATGCTGATGCACTGCGAGCTGGCGGTGATCGACGGTGAGTGGCTGGATAATCTGCTTAATCATGGACAGCGTCCTGAAGTCGCTGTCGTTGGCGGCAAGCAGTTAACCTCTGAAAATAAGGTTCGTCACGCCGGCTATATACTGGGTATGAACGGTGCGGCAGGTGATGCGTTTCGCGGTATGGACGATAATCATCCTAGCCAGCAGGGACGCCTGCACCTGGACCAGAATTACACGGCCGTCTCGGGTGATTTTATGCTGGTGCGCAAAGCAGTATTTTTCGAGCTGGGTGGGTTTGACTGCGATATCCAGCTTTATGATGATGTCGATTTCTGCCTGCGCGCACGCAATGCAGGCTATATGACGGTATGGACGCCCTATGCACGTATTCTGCGGCCCGCTGCACGTAATAACCCTTTCCCCGGTGAGACGGTGCACTCCTCCAGCAAGCTTAAGCAAATGGAAGAAGATAAGTTATTTGCCCGCTGGATGCCTGTTATCGCCAGCGACCCGGCATTCAACGCCAATCTGTCGTTAAGAAGCCGTCATTTCGATATTGAGGGCGACAGTACATTGAACTGGCGCCCCGCACCGCGCCAGAATCTGCCAGTGTTTCTGGCCCACAATGCAGATCTTACCGGTTGTGGTCACTACCGGATGATGAAGCCCTTTGAGGCAATGCAAAATGTAGGCCTGGCTGAAGGCAAGGTTAGCATGACGCTGCTGAATATCAGTGAGATTGGACAGTTTAAACCTGACAGTCTGATTATTCAGCGCCGCTACTCTCCCGCTTTTCAGAACTGGATAGAGCGCATCGGTAAACTGCATAACGTATTTAAAGTGTTTGAACTGGATGATTACATCCTGAACGTGCCGATTAAGCACAATAACCGTCAGCATTTTAAACAGGAAATTACCGGACAGCTGCGTAAAAGCCTAAGTTTCTTCGATCGTTTTATTGTCTCTACTGCACCGCTGGCTGAGGCGATGAGCAATATGCATCCGCATATCCAGGTAGTGAAAAACCGCTTGCCTGATGATATATGGGCTCCACTGCAAAGTCTGCGTAACCAGGGGCGTAAACCTCGCGTGGGCTGGGCTGGAGGAGCAAGCCATCGTGGCGATCTGGAGATGATCGTCGATATTGTTAAAGAGTTTGCTAATGAGGTTGAGTGGGTGTTCTTCGGCATGTGTCCCGATAAGCTCAAACCCTTCGTGCATGAATATCACCAAGGGGTGGACATAGCCCTCTACCCTCAAAAACTCGCTTCTTAAACCTTGACCTGGCGCTGGCTCCGGTTGAGGACAACATTTTTAATATCTGTAAGAGCAATCTGCGCCTGCTCGAGTATGGCGTGTGCGGGATTCCGGTAATTTGCAGCAATGTTGCCTGCTATATGGATGATGACTTGCCCGTCACCCGCGTCAATAACCGATTTATCGACTGGCGCGACGCTATCCGTATGCATCTTGCCGACCCGGATTCCAGCGCACGGATGGGCGCAGAACTTCAGGCGTCAGTGCGTCGTGACTGGATGCTGACTGGAGTTAACGTGGTCGAGTGGGCACGCGCATGGAGTGCAAACTAATCTATGACCCAAACCCACGTCAGCACGCCGATGCCCTATATTATCTTGGCACCTGGTTACAAAGAGTCCTCACTAGGCATACAGGTGATACATCGCCTGTGTCATCTGCTAAACGAGTCGGGTCAGAGTGCCCGACTTATTGAATGCGATGTGAATCCTGCATGGAATACACCTGTAATTTCTTTCGAAGATTACCTGGCCTATTCTGAGGGCGGTGAACCCTGCATCGCCATCTATCCGGAAGTGGTTCAGGGTAATCCGCTCAATGCGCCGGTTGTGGTGCGCTATATGCTTAACCGGGAAGGCGTGATTGAAAAAAAAGCGATGAATGCCAAAGGGGAGGATCTCTTCTTTTGGTACCGTTCAGAATTTGCCGGCAAGGCTTTTGCACCCGATATGCTTGAGTTGGAGGCATATGACACCACGCTATTCTGCGATGATTCGTCAGTAAAAGATCTCGATCTTCTCTATATCAACCGAGTTCCCCGGCAAAAAATTGATTTCACCACGCTGCCTGCAGGCATTCGCGTTCTCTCCATGGAGCAGCCGCTGTCGTTGTCTGAACTGGCTGCCGTTCTGAAGCGCGGGCGCGTGCTTTATACCTATGAATCCTCAGGAACCTGTTTCCTTGCAAACCTTTGCGGCTGTCCGGTAGTGGCGCGTTCCATGCCCGGTTTTGAAATCCTGGCAGTAAATGAAGACACGGTCAGGGATGTGGGCGGTGGGGTAAGCTGGAGTGACGCGCCAGAAGAAATTGCACGCACGCGTCAGGCACTGCCTGCGGTAAGACAGTGGCTGTTTGCTAAACGTGAGAAATTAGCAGATCAGCTTCAGAGATTTATTGTGCAAACCCAGCAGCGTGCAGCGGAAATCCGTCAATGGTTGCCTCAATATAGCGTGCAATCCTGGTTAACAGAGCGTGAGCTGACGGCGGCGCAGCAGCAGCAAGTAGTCGATAACATCGCCCGACTGCCGCAGTCGGCAACGCTATTGATTGTGGTGCGCAACGATGGACACAGCCGGGCCAGTCTCGACAGGACGCTCGCCAGTCTGGCCGCATGCCATGCCCACTATCCACATTTTCGGGTAGCGCTGACCACTCCGCTTAACGTGCGAGAAGAAGAGCTGCAGTCGGTAAGCATACTTAGTGACAGTCATACCTTACAGCACGCCGAAGAACAGTGGTTACAGGTGGTGGATGCTGGCGTCACTTTCTGTACTCAAGCTTTCTGCAATCTTGGATTAAGTTGAGCAATGCTCCAGAGTGTTTCGCGCTGTTTGCCGACGAACTGAAAGAAGAACAGAACGGCGAGCTGGTTGACGCACTGCGGCCAGACTTTAATCTTGATTTGGTATTGAGCACGCCTTGGCTCTATGCGCGGCGCTGGCTGTTCCGACGAGATGCAGTAAACAGCATTGCCCTTGAACTCGACGTCAGCCTGGTCGCCTGGGAGCTGGAGGCGATTACCCGCTTGATTGAACAGCATGACATTACAGGTATCGGCCATCTTAGTGAACCGCTGCTGGTTGTTCCTGAGAGATTGCTGGCGCCCGACCAGATCGATATAGCGGTGATTCAACGTCACCTGCAACAGCGCGGGTATCCCGACAGCTGGGTGCAGTGCGATGGCGACAAGCCTTGGCAGCTTTGCTATGGCGATACGCAGGCCTGTGTCGTATCGATAATTCTTCCTGCCTGCAATAGCTTGCACAATTTGCAGGTCGGTATAGAGCTGATGCTGGCAAAAACCGCGCATGAACAGTATGAAATCATCATTGTGCGCGACGCAGCGACTGACGCAGCAGTGAGTCAATGGCTTGACTCTATTATTCAATCGCAAACTCGTAAAATTCAGGTCGTGAGTGTTGCAGGAAAAGTGAACCAGGCGGCGTTATATAACGCCGGAGCTGCCGCTGCTCAGGGAGACTTCATCCTGCTCATCAATCCACATTTAATTGTCATTCAGCAACAGTGGCTGACGTGCTTACTTAATCATGCCCAGCGACCTGAAGTCGGCTATGTGGGTGGCAAGATTGTTTCGCTCAACCGCAACCTCATTTTATCAGCCGGTGAGATGCTGGGTGGTGAGGAGATGTGTATACCCGTTGGTTATGGTGCATCAATGGACGAAGCGGGATACATGCAGAGGCTGCAAAGTGACCAGAATTATACGGTGCTGAATTACG
This sequence comes from Avena atlantica, assembly GCA_910589765.1. Lineage (NCBI taxonomy): Eukaryota > Viridiplantae > Streptophyta > Magnoliopsida > Poales > Poaceae > Avena > Avena atlantica. The sequence goes on along the minus strand of CAJUWN010001535.1, from coordinate 681,843 downwards.
CTTGCCTGTTGATTAAGAAAGAGGCCTGGATCTGTGTGGCGGGCCTGGACGAGGAGCTAAAGACCCTTAAGCAGCAGAATATTGACCTGTGCCTGAAACTACGTAGGGCCGGTTATATGGCGGTCTGGACACCGCACGCTGTGATTGCCTGCGATGACTTTTATCTTTATCCCTCAGGAAAAGCGGTCACCACTGAAGAACAGCAGGCTGATTCTGTGCTCCATGCACGATGGTTCCCACTGCTACTACGCGATCCAGCCTATAACGACAACTTTTCCCCGCTGCGTAAATTGTTCAGACTGGAATGTCGCCCGGTGTTATTGCCCCAGCGTTTGCAAATCGAGCGCTGCCACTGGTACTGGGCGTGGTCCCATCGGGTAATACATTGGCACCCGACTATCATGTGACAGCCATCCAAACGCTGGCGCGTAAGAGGGTGATCGACGCCATCATCATGGAAAGCGCGTTGGATTATGCCTCTATTTACCGCGCTAATGCCGATGCATTGGTGATAAGCAGCGAGCTGCAAGAAAGTACACGGGCCGTTCTTGTATCACTAAAAAAACGACCTGAAACCTTGATTAGTCTGATGGCGTCGCCATCGTGGATTGCGGATAAGGGAAGACAAGGCACCGATCTGACAGGGATTGATCGGCTGGTTGTCCAGAACGATGCACAGGCTAAGGCATTGCGCCACCTTGGCCGACCTGTAGTGATCCAGCCGCGTAGTCTTAGCCTTTTCACTCCACAGGTGAAAGCGCTGCATTTTGAGGGAATGAAACCTCGCATACTCTGCAACACATGCGAACTGAGCAGTGTTGATATTGAGCTGGTACAGAATCTGGTGCGCGAGCTAGCCTCAGAGGTGAGCTGGCAGGTACTTGGCCCGCTGCCCGCAGGTTGGGAAGCGTGGATTGAACAGCATTACCGCTATCCGGGCAGTGAATATTATCTGCCGCTGCTGGCCAGTATTGAGACTGACCTGGCGATCATCCCACGTGCTGACAGCAAACTGAATCGACTTAAAGATCATTTTAGTCTGATGGAATTTGCCGCCTGTACTATCCCGGCACTGTTAGTGATGTGGCGAGCTTGCGCTGTCATATTCCTGCCTTGCGGGTGCGTAATCGCAAGGCTGACTGGCAGGATGCCATATGGAGCGCTGCAGCCGACCGTACCGCTTTAAAAGCTTTAGCCCTCAGCGCACAACAATCGCTGCGGAAAACGGACTGGTTAACTGATGAAACAGTGAACGAGCATCTGCGTATATGGTTATCCTAAAAAGGTTAACGACATGAAAAATAATGTTTTTGTTACCAGTCCCTTACTGCCACCTTTGGAAGAATTTATTCCTTACCTTGAGCAGATCTGGGATAACAAGCAGTTGACCAACGGGGGGCCATTCCACCAGGCGTTGGAGCAGGCGCTAGCTGAATATCTGGGTGTTGAGCATATCTGCCTGTTTGCCAATGGTACACTGGCGCTGGTGACAGCCCTCCAGGCACTGAGGGTGACGGGGGAGGTGATTACTACGCCGTACTCCTTTGTCGCCACGTCTCATTCGCTGCTGTGGAATGGTATCAAGCCAGTATTCGTCGATATTGATCCCGTTACGTGTAATCTTGATCCAGCGAAAATTGAAGCGGCGATCACTTCAAACACCAGCGCCATTCTTCCAGTACACTGTTACGGCATTCCCTGTGATGTTGATCGTATTCAACACATTGCTGACAATTACGGCCTTAAAGTAATCTACGATGCTGCCCATTGCTTTGCCGTAAAACAGCAGGGTCTAAGTCTACTGAATCATGGTGATTTATCGATCCTTAGTTTTCATGCCACTAAAGTGTTTAACACTTTTGAAGGGGGAGCCATTATCTGCCCGGATGCTAAGATAAAACGTCGCATTGATTATCTCAAAAACTTCGGTTTTGCAGATGAAACAACCGTCGTGGCTCCTGGTATTAATGGCAAAATGAATGAATTTCAGGCTGCCTTCGGCATGTTGCAACTCAAGCATATTGACGCAGCATTAGCCGTGCGGAAAACGGTTTACGAAACCTATCGACTTTCACTGGCGCATATTCATGGCCTGACTTTCCTTGACGCACAGGAAAGCACGCAGTGGAACTATGCTTACTGTCCAATATTCATTCATGAGGAATTATTCCCCATTAGCCGCGATCAGCTTTATCAGCTGCTTAAAGATCAGGGGATTTTTGTCAGGCGTTATTTTTATCCGTTGATCTCCGAGTTCCCGATGTACAAGGGCTACGCCTCTTCAGCCGCAGATAATCTTCCAGTAGCAAGTAAAATGGCTCAGTGTGTATTGTGCTTACCAATTCATCCCACGCTTACTGCTGCAGAGCAAAGTAGGATTATTAATATTGTTCTAGAGGCAAGCGGGGCAAGAGCGGCATGACACAATTAGGGAGTGCCAATACAGGCGCTTCCTCAATACTGAGACTTTAATTGTTGAGAAAGAAATTCACGCTCTAGATCTAGCAGCTTCTTTTTACGGTCTTTTATTTTTTTTGCCGGAGCACCAAAATATACTCCCCATTCTGGAAGACTTTTCGTCACCAAGGAAAGAGCACCAACGCTGGAACCCTCGCCAATCGTGACGCGGGGAAGAATAACAGTCCCTGAGCCAACTATTACATGACGGTCTAATACAACTTCACCTGCTGATACGCTGGTAAATTTTTCGTCAACTGTAGGGTTGGTCAAAAAATTACCTGAGTAGTCATCAGTTTTGCTGTAAATTTTCACGCCCTGAGAAACACCACTAAAATCATTAAGTGTAATGCCAGCACCTGCGGATAAGAGTGCATAGCCGCCGATATGAATAAAAGAACCTAATGATAAAAATCCTGCTCCACTGGCTACAATTGTGGAATAGCCATCAATTCTGACGTGGTCACCAATCGATATATTTTGTACGCCAATGATGGTACAGTTTTTCGCAATAGCGATATTTTTTCCGAGACGATTGAAGCCGAACTCTTTTAATTCGTCCTCATTATAATAACCCACGTCAAAAGGATTCATGCGTCACCTGCTTATGCAATGTAAAGTTGAGCCATCATCGCCCCGCGCAGAGATAGCCAGGAGTGATAAGATCCTATGTTGAGAGCCATCACGGCTACTCAAACCCTGTCTATCTCAGTTTTAGTGTAAATGAGTCGCTGATCTCCAATGACGGAAATAGCGGCTTTAAAGCGTGCTAATCATAGGGATAGTGATAAAAATTTGCTAAATACACTCCTGAGCAACAAAACCTTCTTACAGATTCGTCACATCCTGCCGATAACTAAGGTCATTGTTATTTAACTTTTGCCACCTGCGTACAGCGACTGTGCGAGGTGAATTTCAGCTTGCTGGAGTGTACTATGCGCTTCAATTATGACTTGTTACCCGGGGAACTGCTGCCGTTTGAGGAGATAAACGACCGCTACAGCAAAAAGTACCCTGACGATAAATCGTTGACTACCCGGGGGTTGCTTAGCCCGTCGACCTCCAGCAAGAACTGGACTATCCGCGCGATATTCGCCAGCAAAGATAGCCATATTCCGCTGGAAGACCTGCTGTTTATCAGCAACGATAACGAACGCAAAAACTACCTGCAGCGCTTCGAACACTATTTGCAGCGCCAGGAGAGCTTCCTCTATTTCCGTCGTCCGCTGGAACCCGCGCCGTGGAACAGCTGGAAGGTGATGGGTGAGAGCAGGGTGCTGGCAATGCTGGATCCGGCATCCATTATGGCGCAAAGCCTGCTGCAACAGCGTGGCTATACCTTAACGCTGCTGCGCAGTGATGAAGAGGATGAGTACTGGCAGCTGTACGACCGCCAGTCGCAGCCGTGCTTCGAATACTCGCGCCAGCTGCAGTTTATTGTGGTGCTGACCTCGTCGCTGCTGCCGCCGCCTGCCGGGTGATCCAGGGGACGCAGGTCGGGCGCCGTGTAAAAGCCCGGCTGTGGCATCGTGCCAGTCATCATGAGTTCAGCAATGCGGTACGCGCGCGCTACGGCGCCTGCGTCATCACCGGCACGCTGCTAACCGACGAGCAGGCGTGGCCGTGGGTGGAAGCCTGCCATATCGATACGCGGGAAAATGAGCAGGGCTTCCTGCTGGATAACAGCGCTGATAACGGCCTGTTTCTGCGCAGCGACCTGCAACGGCTGTTTGCCAGTAAACGGCTGTCAATTGACCCGTTGAGTGGTTCGGTGCATTTTCGCCGCACGTTACAGGAAGATAACACCCTGCTGCCGTTTTATCAGCAGCTGGAAGGGAAAGTCTGCGCCCTGTGGTCACAGGTGCCGGAGAGCACGCGCCAACGTTTATCACTGAAAGCCTGATTACCGGGATCCCCGCGTCCTCTTTTTGTGACGCCGGGGATCTTTCAGGGCGACAAAAATGAAATAACCCGCCTTTTTTACCGCTATTCCCCCAATCAAAATGCCCTACAGAAACAGATAATCGTGCCGATAACTTAATTAACGCAGGGTAGGTCAGAGTGAACGATCTATATACCGCCGATGGCGTGATGGACAAACATTCGCTGTGGCAGCGATACATACCGCTGGTTCGCCATGAAGCGTTGCGCCTGCAGGTCCGTCTGCCGGCCAGCGTGGAGCTGGACGATCTGCTTCAGGCTGGGGGTATCGGGCTGCTGAATGCCGTAGAGCGCTACGACGCCCTTCAGGGCACCGCATTTACCACCTACGCCGTTCAACGCATTCGTGGCGCGATGCTCGACGAATTACGCAGCCGCGACTGGGCACCACGCAGCGTGCGCCGCAATGCGCGCGAGGTGGCGGGTGCCATGCATCGGGTTGAACAGGCGCTGGGGCGCACGGCATCCGAGCAGGAAGTGGCTGCGCAGCTTGATGTGTCGCTGGAGGAGTACCGGCAGATCCTGCTGGATACCAATAACAGCCAGCTGTTCTCTTATGACGAATATCGTGAGGAACACGGTGACAGCGCCGAGCTGGTGACGGATGGCCACGAAGAGGCTAATCCGCTGCATCAGCTAATGGAAGGGAATCTGCGCGAACGCGTCATTGAAGCGATCGAAGCGTTACCCGATCGCGAAAAAATGGTGCTGACGCTCTATTACCAGGAAGAACTGAATTTGAAAGAGATTGGCGCCGTGCTGGAAGTGGGGGAATCCCGCGTCAGCCAGCTGCACAGTCAGGCGATCAAACGCCTGCGCGCCCGGTTATCGGGAGCGCGCTGACAAAGTCAGTTTTGCACTCTCAACACCAACCGGGGAATCTCGCATGGGATCCAAAATTAAAATGAGGCCGTTGAGCCGTTATTTGAAAGACTACAAACACAGCCAGAGTAACTGTTCCCACTGCGGTAAGGTACTGGACAGAATGGCGCTGGTTTTTCGTGGTCAGATCATTAACAAAGAGGCCATCGCCCGGATGGATCAGCTGATCGACGATCAGGTCTGGTTAAAATTACAGAATGAGCTTACGGCGCTGTGCCGTTTTTGTAGCGATATCTTTTGCAACACGCATCCGACTTACTTTGACATCATGGCGTTCAAGCAGTACCTGTTTGAGCAGACCGAAATGAGCCACAGCACCATTCGCGAATACGTTGTTCGCCTGCGTCGCCTCGACGATATGCTGTCAGCGCGTAATTTTCCGGCGGAAAAACTCAAAGGCCCGAGCTGGCATGAGTGCCTGGAAATGATCTGCCGGATGCCGGCAACAATAACTACCGTATTGCCCTGCGGAAATACGATCAGTTTCTCGGCTGGCAGCGTAATTAATACCCTTCATCCTTGAAGCTGCAACTGCGTTGGCTGCATGCGCTCACCCCAGTCACTTACTCGTGTAAGCTCCTGGGGACTTACGCACTTGCCGCCCTGTTGCAACGCCAATTATTTTGGGTATAGGTAAGTATGAATTCGAAGGTGACCAACCGGTCATCTTCTGTAACACTGTAGGGATAATATTAAACGCCTGCTGCGGAGGCTGCGTTGTCCTTACTGAACATCAATAATTTCCCCCGTCTCGAACTACTGGGTGCGCCCACGCCGTTAGAGCATCTTCCCCGCCTGTCCGAATATCTGGGCCGCGATATCTTTATCAAACGTGACGATGTCACGCCGGTTGCCCTGGGCGGCAACAAGCTGCGTAAGCTTGAATTCCTCGCAGCGGATGCCCTGCGTAACGGTGCCGACGTGCTGCTGACGGCCGGGGCGATCCAGTCTAACCACGTGCGCCAGACGGCGGCGGTGGCGGCGAAGCTTGGCCTGAAGTGCGTGGCGCTGCTGGAAAACCCAATTGGAACCCACTCTGCCAACTATCTCAGCAACGGTAACCGCCTGCTGCTGGAGCTGATGGGCACTGAGATCATTATGGTCGATGCGCTGCACGCGCCGGATGCGCAGTTAGAAGAGCAGGCCACGCTGCTGGAAGCCCAGGGCTTTCGCCCGTATGTGGTGCCGGTCGGCGGGTCGAACGCGCTGGGTGCGCTGGGCTACGTTGAGTGCGCGCAGGAGATCGCCCATCAGAGCGAAGGCGTGGTCGATTTTGCCGCAGTGGTGGTTGCCTCCGGCAGTGCCGGGACGCATGCCGGGCTGGCGGTGGGGCTGGAGCTGCTGCTGCCGGACACCGAACTGGTGGGCGTCACCGTGTCGCGCAAAGTGGCGGATCAGCTGCCAAAAGTGGAGAAGATCCGCGCCGAGCTGGCGCACTCATTAGCCGTGACCAGCAGCGCGCCGATTACGCTGTGGGATGACTATTTCGCGCCGCGCTACGGCGAGCCGAATGAAGAAGGCATGGAAGCGATTAAACTGCTGGCGCGTCTGGAAGGTATCTTCCTTGATCCGGTCTACACCGGCAAGGCGATGGCCGGGCTGATCGACGGTATTGCGCAACAGCGCTTCCGTCGTGAAGGGCCGATTGTGTTTGTTCATACCGGTGGTTCACCGGCGTTGTTTGCATATCATCAATAATAATGGGGTTGCTATGAAATTTTCGAAAGTTCGTCGCCAGTTGGTGATGGGAACCATGGCGCTGGCGCTGGTCGGCGGTATGACTATGCAGCACAGGCAGCGGATGAAAACCTGCTGGCGAAAGTCAAAGAGCGCGGTTCGCTGCAGGTGGGGCTGGAAGGCACTTATCCGCCGTTCAGCTTCCAGGATGAGAATGGCAAGCTGGCCGGCTTTGAAGTCGACTTCGCCGAGGCGCTGGCGCAGCACCTGGGCGTTAAGGCCAGTCTGAAGCCGACCAAGTGGGACGGTATGCTGGCGTCCCTTGACTCTAAGCGCATCGATGTGGTGATCAACCAGGTCACTATCTCCGACGAGCGTAAGAAGAAGTATGACTTCTCTACGCCTTATACCATCTCCGGTATCCAGGCGCTGACCAAAAAGGCCAACGCGGGCAGCATCACCAAGCCGGAAGATCTGAGCGGCAAGAAAGTCGGCGTGGGTCTTGGCTCAAACTACGAGCAGTGGCTGCGCGAGAACGTGAAGGGCGTGGACATCCGTACTTATGATGATGACCCAACGAAATACCAGGATCTGCGCGTAGGCCGTACCGATGCCATCCTGGTCGAAATCGCCTGGCGGCGCTGGATCTGGTGAAGAAAACCGGCGATACCATGGCGGCAGCAGGCCCGGCATTCTCCCGTCAGGAATCAGGCGTGGCGCTGCGTAAAGGCAACGCTCAGCTGCTGGATGCTATCAACAAAGCGATTGCTGATATGCAAAAAGATGGCACCATGAAGAAGATTTCTGAAAAATGGTTTGGTACGGACGTAACTAAATAATGCACGAAAGTCTGCAACTGGTGCTGGATTCAGCACCATTTTTACTTAAGGGCGCACTGTTCACGCTGCAGCTGAGTATTGGCGGGATGTTCTTCGGCCTGCTGCTCGGCTTTTTGCTGGCGATGATGCGCCTTTCCCATTTCTGGCCGATTGCCTGGCTGTCGCGTTTTTACGTTTCAATTTTTCGCGGCACGCCGCTGATCGCCCAACTGTTTATGATCTACTACGGCCTGCCGCAGTTCGGCATTGAGCTGGACCCGATCCCGTCGGCGATGATTGGCCTGTCGCTGAATACGGCGGCGTATGCTTCTGAATCCCTGCGCGGGCGATTGCCGCCATTGAGCGCGGGCAGTGGGAAGCGGCGGCCAGTATCGGCATGTCGCGCTGGCAGACGATGAAGCGGGTGATCCTGCCGCAGGCGGCACGCACCGCGCTGCCGCCGCTCGGCAACAGCTTTATCAGCCTGGTTAAAGATACCTCGCTGGCGGCCACCATTCAGGTGCCGGAGCTGTTCCGTCAGGCGCAGCTGGTCACCTCGCGCACGCTGGAAGTGTTCACCATGTATCTGGCGGCATCGCTGATTTACTGGGTGATGGCGACGCTCCTCTCCTTCCTGCAAAGCCGGCTGGAAGATCGTGTCAACCGCCAGGATCGGGAGTCGAAATGAGTACCATTGAAGTCAGTCAGCTGGTAAAGAAATTTAACGGACAGACGGTGCTGCACGGCATCGATCTGACGGTAAATGCCGGGGAAGTGGTGGCGATTATCGGGCCAAGCGGCTCCGGGAAAACCACGCTGCTGCGCAGTATTAACCTGCTGGAAGTGCCGGATAGCGGCACCATTCAGGTCGGGGCGATCCGCGTGGATGCCGCACAGTCGATGTCGAAGCAGAAAGAGCGCGTGCGCCAGCTGCGCCAGCAGGTCGGCTTTGTCTTCCAGAACTTCAATCTGTTTCCGCACCGTACGGTGCTGGAGAATATCATTGAAGGGCCAACCATTGTTAAAGGGGAGCCAAAGGCAGAAGCGATAGCGCGCGCCCGTCAGCTGCTCGAACGGGTGGGGTTGCAGGGCAAGGAAGAGAGTTATCCGCGCAAGCTTTCCGGCGGCCAGCAGCAGCGCGTGGCGATTGCCCGTGCACTGGCGATGCGCCCGGAGGTGATCCTGTTTGATGAGCCGACCTCGGCACTGGATCCGGAGCTGGTGGGAGAAGTACTGAACACCATCCGTTCGCTGGCGCAGGAGAAGCGCACCATGGTGATCGTCACTCATGAGATGAGCTTCGCCCGCGATGTGGCCGACCGCGCCATCTTTATGGACCAGGGTAAAATTGTGGAGCAGGGTGCCGCCCGCGAGTTGTTCTCTAATCCGCAGCAGCCGCGCACGCGCCAGTTCCTCGATAAATTCCTCAATCATTAAGTCTTCAGCGGGTCGACCAGAAAAGAAGGTCGACCCCTGAGGTATTCCCATAAAAAATAATCCCAATATTATCGCGGAACGTCAGGCGTCAGGTTTCAGGAGGGAGCATCAACGTCGCGGTTTGAAAATCCACAGCGAGCACGATGATAGTGGGGGATGAGCCTGGTCCGCAGGGACCGCCCACTGAAAGTCATTAAGGTTATTCTTAAAAGCCCACGGCAAACACCCGGAATAACCGTGGCTTGTTCCAGCAGCGGCTGGGATAACGGTCAATTAGGACGATCCTCATAGTGATTAGCAGGCTAACGAGAGATACTTATCCAGTTAAAATAATTTTACTGGATTTTGATTATGTCTGTCTCTGGCAAGCAAGAAGTATTATGGATTAATACATTAAAAGGTGGCTGTATACTGCTGGTGGTTTTACATCACACCATCATCACGACGTTTATTCCATCATTGCAGTATTTAACGGCGGGGTTGTTACCGGCTGATATGTGGGTAGTGTTTAATAAATATCTCTCGCCGCTGCGTATGCCAGCGTTCTTTTTTGTTTCAGGCTTGCTGGCGGCTAGTGCCATCAGCAAAAAGAGCTGGAGCGAGGTATTTACTAAAAAATTCACCAACATTATTTATCTTTACATTCTGTGGGGCATTATCCAGTGGGTCAGTATTTATAATATCTCGACCAATTTAATTGGTCAGAAGCTCTCCTCTTCGGTCAATGCCGCCTATGCAGGATCGCCACTGGAATTTATTAAATTACTGACGCTGTCGATGACCAGCCTGTGGTATCTGTACGCGCTGGCGGGTTATTTCCTCGTGGCGAAACTGTTCCACAGCCAGAAAGTGGCACTGCTGGTGGTGGCAATTTTAGTGAACTATGCCACCCAGTTTAATCTGGTTCCTGGCTGGGGGCCGAACAGCGTGGCGCAGAACTTTGTCTACTTCCTGCTGGGCGCCTTCTTTAGCCAAACCCTGATTGAGATCAGTCAGCTGTCGCGCCGTCATCTGGCGCTGCTGGCCGGGATGCTGGTGATTGGCGTGGCGCACCACGCCGCCGGCATGATGAAGAACCCGTTCTACTGCATGGTCGCAATTGTGTTTGGCATCGTGCTGTGCCGGGCGCTGAACAACCGCTTCAATATGGGGTGGCTGAACTGGATTGGCCGCAATACGCTGCAGATCTACGTGCTGCACCGTATCTTTATTGAACTGCTGGGATTGACCATGCTGACGCTGGCAGTGAAGTACAGCTTGTTCGACAACCAGGCCTTCTCACTGGCGTGGGCGCTGGTACTGCCAGTGTTTGCCGTGAGTATCACAACCTGCATTTCGCTGGTCGCCTGGACGCTACTTAATCGTGGTCCTGGCAAGGCGCTGTTTATCTATCCGCGCCTGTTGCGTAAACCGCAGGCGGCGGAAAAAATTGCCAGCAATGGCTGACACTGTTCTCTCTGGCCGATTTATTCGGCCATTTTTTTACCATTAAATAAATATAAAAATAATTAATCAGTATCCATTCTGGCATGACGGAGGATGTACCAGAACCCTTTACCAACATCGGACCACTACAGCTGGAGTATTTAATGAATACACCTCAGAAGAAAGAGATCGCCTGGGTAAATACCCTGAAAGGCGGTTGTATTTTGCTTGTTGTGCTTTACCACGTGGTTTTACCCGGTTATGCCGAAATGGTTTCTCATCTTACTGCCGGGCTGATACCGGCTAAATTATGGGTGGCCTTTAATAACACTCTATCTCCGTTACGAATGCCGGCATTTTTCTTTGTCTCCGGCCTGCTGGCGGCAAATGCTATTTCTAACCGGCCCTGGAAACAGGTGTTCACTTCACGCGTCACCAATCTTTTTTATCTCTATTTTCTCTGGGGCGTGATCCAGTGGCTGATGATTAATGGCGTATCCAACAATATCATGGGCGATCATCTGTCGGATAATATCAACGCCGCCTGGGCCGAAACCCCCTGGCAGTTTCTCAAGCTGATGCTGCTGGCGATGAGCTCCTCCTGGTATCTGTATGCGCTGGGGTTGTTCTTCCTGGCTGCCAAGCTGTTCCGCCAGCAAAAAACGCTGGTGATGCTGGCGGCGGTGCTGCTGAACTATGCGGCAGTTACCAAAGTGATCCCAGGCTGGGGACCGGAAAGCCTGTCGCAATACTTTATCTTCTTCCTGTTTGGCTCATTTTACAGTGCGATCCTGATCCGCTGGAGCGAATGGCGGCGGGATAACGTGCTACCGTGGATGGTACTGCTGGCGCTGTCGCTGGTGCACATCTGGCTGGGCCTGGATAAGAGCCTGTTCCTGTGCGTGCTGGCAATTCTCGGCTGCATCGCCGCCTGCCGTCTCCTTAATCAGTACTTCAGCATGAAGTGGCTCAACTGGGTGGGGAAAAACACGCTGCAAATCTATGTGCTGCACCGCATCTTTATTGAGTTCTTTGGTATGTCGGCGATCCTGTTTGCCGTCAGCCATCAGCTGTTTGCCAGTAAAGCATTTTCCATGCTGTGGGCAATCGCTTTCCCGCTGGTGATGGTGGGGCTGTGCGTCGCCTGTTCGGTGGGGATCTGGACGCTGCTGAACCGCGGCTGGGGTAAATCGCTGTTTATCTACCCGAAGCTGCTGCGCATGAAGTTCGATAGCTAAGTCGCGAAGGGAGCATGCCTGAAGAGGGTCGGGCATGCCCGACCCCCTGCGGCCGGTGCGTCACGTATGCAGGAAATTCACCACGCTAGTGTTAAATTCCTCTGGGCAGGCGATGTTGGACAGATGTGCCGCCGGTAGCACCTCCAGACGAGCTTTGGCGATATGCTGATGCAGCCACTGGGCCTGGACCAGCGGGGTAATGGTGTCAAATTCTCCGGCGACAACCAGCAGCGGCAGGTTAATCCGCCCGGCATCAGCATGCAGGTCAGCCTGAGCCAGGACATCGCAGCACGCGGCATAGCCGACGGCACTGCCGTGTGACAGCTGCATCACCAGTCGGCTGACTTGAGGATGCGCATGGCGGATAAATTCTGGGGGTAAACCAGCGTGCGGAAGAGCCGGCAGCCACCGCTGACAACCCCTGTTCGCGTACCTGCCGCGCCCGCTGCAGCCAGGCCTCCTCACTGCCGATACGCGCGGCCGTATTGGCCACCACCATTTTTCGGAACGGGCAGGGTAATGACGCGCCAGCCATAATCCGGTTAATCCCCCCATCGAGATACCGCAGAAGCTGGCATTTTCCACGTCGAGATGATCGAGCAGGGCGATAACGTCGCGCCCGAGGATCTCCAGATTCAGCTCACAGCTGGGTAGCGGTGTGCTGCCGTGCCCGCGTGGGTTATAGCGCAGCACGTTAAAGTCGCGGGTCAGGGCCGCCATTTGCGGCTGCCACATATCCCAGGTGGTGCCTAATGAGTTGGCCAGCACCAGCATCGGAGCTTCTTTCGGGCCATCCAGGCGATATTCAATATTCATCTCAACTCCTTTCAATGATCAGCGCAATGCCCTGGCCGACACCAATACACATTGCGCAGAGTCCAAAGCGTGCGCCGCTTTTTGTAGTTGCCAGGCGGCATTCATCACCAGCCGGGCGCCGGATGCGCCCAGCGGGTGGCCGAGTGCGATGGCTCCGCCGTTTGGATTAACGTGCGCAGCGTTATCGGGTAAGCCAAGATCGCGCATCACCGCCAGCACCTGGGCGGCAAAGGCCTCATTCAGTTCGATCACATCCATCTGACCCAGCCTCAGTTTTGCCTGGCTCAGCACCTTACGAATCGCACCGGCGGGGCCAAACCCCATCAGCGTGGGTTCAATGCCGCTCACCGCGCTGGAAACAATCCGCGCCAGCGGCTGCAGCTGATGCTGCTGCACGGCGCGCTCGCTGGCCAGCAGCAGGGCACAGGCGCCGTCATTCAGACCCGAAGCATTGCCGGCGGTGATGCTGCCCTGCGGATGGACCACCGGCTTGAGTTTTGCCAGCATCTCCAGCGTGGTGTGACGTGGATGCTCATCGCGCACCATGTGCAGGGCGGCCCCTTTGCGCTGAGGAATGGTCACGTCCATCAGCTGCGGTTGATAAAATCCGCTCTCCTGAGCGTCGACCGTGCGCTGCTGGCTACGCAGGGCGTAAGCATCCTGATCGGCGCGGCTAATAGTAAACTTCAGCGCGACATTTTCTGCCGTTTGCGGCATCGATTCGACACCGTAAAGGGCGTCCATTTGCGGATTAATCAAGCGCCAGCCCATGGTCGTGTCCTCCAGCTTCATACTGCGGCTGAAGGGGTGCTCTGCTTTGCCCATCACAAAAGGAGCGCGCGACATGCTTTCCACCCCGCCCGCGATCGCCAGTGAGGCTTCGCCGCTTTTGATCGCCCGCGCGGCTATGGCGACCGCATCAAGACTGGACCCGCATAAGCGGTTAATGGTGCAGCCGGGCACAGAAGCGGGTAGCCCGGCCAGCAGCAGCGCCATGCGTGCGACATTGCGGTTATCTTCCCCGGCCTGATTCGCACAGCCGTAAAGCACATCATCCAGCGCCTGCCAGTCCAGACGCGGGTAACGCTCGAACAGGGCCTTCAGCGGCAGGGCAGCAAGATCGTCGGTGCGAACCGTTGCCAGGCTGCCGTTGAGCTTGCCGAACGGGGTACGAACGGCATCACACAGCCATGCACTATTCATCAGGTCCTCCTGGGGCAAACGTCAGCGCCACCGGGGTAATTGCCTGCAGCTGCTGCGGGGTGATATCGGTTAATATCTCCCGCACCTTCAGTCCCTGCGGGCTGACATCCATCACGGCCAGATCGCTGTAAATCCGGCTGATGCAGCCAATGCCGGTCAGCGGATAGCTGCACTGCGCCACGATTTTGCACTGCCCTTTTTTCGTCAGATGTTCAGTCATTACAAACACCTGACGCGCCCCGCTGGCCAGATCCATCGCGCCGCCGACCGCCGGAATCGCGCCGGGTTTACCGGTGCTCCAGTTGGCCAGATCGCCATATTGCGACACCTGGTAAGCGCCAAGCACGCAAATGTCGAGGTGCCCCCCGCGCATCATGGCAAACGAATCCCCGTGATGAAAATAACAGCCGCCTGGCAGCAGCGTGACGGGCTGCTTACCCGCGTTGATCAGGTCTGGGTCCTCATTGCCACTGGCAGGTGCCGGGCCCATGCCAAGGATGCCGTTCTCGCTGTGCAGGAAAATATCTTTATTGGCGGGAAGATAGTTGGCGATTTGCGTTGGCAGGCCGATGCCAAGATTGACGTAGGCTCCGTCCGGGATATCGCGGGCGATGCGCTGCGCCAGCTGGTTATGCGTGAGGCGGATGAGTTGCATTGTGTCACGTTCCTGAGGCGATCGTTGCGGGGCAGAGATTGGCTGAACAGACCACGCGCTGCACAAAAATACCGGGAGTCACCACCGCCTCCGGGTCCAGCTTGCCCAGCGCGACGTGGCGGGAGACCTCAGCGATGGTGCAGCGGGCAGCCATCGCCATAATCGGGTTGAAGTTGCGTGCCGCTTTGCGATAGACCAGGTTACCCCAGCGATCACCGCACTGTGCTTTGATCAGGGCAAAGTCTGCCTTCAGCGCCAGTTCCAGCACGTACTGCCGCCCCTCAATTTCGCGCGTCTCTTTGCCCGCAGCCAGCTCAGTACCGAAACCCGTTGGGGTAAAAATGGCCCCCAGCCCGCTGCCACCCGCCTGAATACGCGCCACAAGATTGCCCTGAGGCACCAGCTCCAGCTCAATCTCTCCGCGGCGGTAGAGGTCGTCAAATACCCATGAGTCACTCTGGCGCGGAAAGGAACAGATCATCTTGCGCACGCACCCCGCTTTGAGCAGTAGCGCCAGACCCGAATCAGCGTTGCCAGCGTTGTTGCTGACCAGCGTGAGGTTCTGCGGCCGCCGCCGAATCAGTGCGTCCAGCAGCGCATAGGGCTGTCCTGCCGGGCCAAATCCGCCAATCATTAGCGTGGCACCATCGTGAATGTCAGCCACGGCTTCATCGGCCAAAAACAGACTTTTGTCGATCATCTCGCTCCTCCTGAGTTGGAGTCATCAGGGTGCTGATTTCACGGGTGAAAAAATAACCTAAAAGTGTCATTGGCACTAAAAGACGGTTTTATCGCAAGTTATGTGAGCTGGGGCGAACAGGCGCGATCTGCGCATCCTGATACCGCGGTCAATCATTTTCAGCAGGATTTGGCTATCCCCGATCGGCAGGGTTCTATAGCGTAAAGCGATGATCAAAACTATTGAAACGCTGCTTCTTGATGTTCCTGCTATCCGTCCACATCGCCTGGCAATGGCCACGCTTCAGGTGCAAACGCTGGTGCTGGTCCATCTGGTGTGTGAGGACGGGTTTGAGGGCTGGGGAGAAGCCACCACCATTGGTGGCCTGAGCTACGGCGACGAAAGCCCCGAGAGCGTCAAAGTCAATATTGACCGCTGGATGACGCCGTTACTGATCGGTCAGGATGCGCGCCGCATTGCCCAGCTGATGGCGCGCCTGAATAAATCAGTGCAGGGCAACCGCTTTGCTAAATGCGCAATTGAAACCGCCTTGCTGGACGCTCAGGCACGGCGCCTGAATATTGCGCTCAGTGAACTGCTGGGAGGACGGGTACGCGATGCGCTACCGGTGGCCTGGACGTTGGCCAGCGGCAGCACCGATAAAGATATTGCCGAAGCCCGGCAGATGTTAGCCCTGCGCCGTCATCGTATTTTTAAACTCAAAATCGGCCTGCGCGATGTCGATGCGGACGTAGCGCACGCGCTGGCCATCAGGCATGCGTTGGGGGATGAGGTCAGCGTGCGCGTCGACGTTAACCAGGCCTGGAGCGAGCGACAGGCCGAGCGCGGAATGGCAGCACTGGAAGCCGGCGGCATTGAGGCGGTTGAGCAGCCGATTGCGGCAGAAAATCGTGCCGGGCTGGCGCGACTGGCGCGGCGTTTCAGCCTGCCGGTCATCGCTGACGAAGCGCTGAAAGGGCCGCACGATGCCTTCGAGCTTGCCCGCCATGCTGCCGCTGATGTGTTCTCGATAAAAATTACCCAGTCCGGCGGGCTGACGCAGGCGCGCCGGGTTGCCGATATTGCCCAGCTGGCAGATATCGCGCTTTACGGGGGCACTATGCTGGAAGGCGCCGTAGGCACGGCCGCCACGGCGCATCTCTGCTCCACCTTCAACGATTTGAGTTTCGGCACTGAGCTGTTTGGCCCGCTGCTGCTGACCGAAGATATTCTCAGTGAACCGCTAGTTTATCGTGATTTTATGCTGCAGGTCCCGACCGGGCCTGGGCTAGGCAT
This sequence comes from Avena atlantica, assembly GCA_910589765.1. Taxonomy (NCBI): domain Eukaryota; kingdom Viridiplantae; phylum Streptophyta; class Magnoliopsida; order Poales; family Poaceae; genus Avena; species Avena atlantica. Next base: position 665,319 of record CAJUWN010001535.1, on the reverse strand, counting down.
TGCCCTCGATCGCGACAAAATCGCGGCGCTGCGGCGCCCTTAACAGGAGGAAATATCACCATGCTGTTTCACGTAACCATGGATGTGAATTTGCCGCAGACGATGGCGGAAAATGTCGCCAGCGAACTTAAGGCACGGGAAAAAGCTTACTCTCAGGCGCTTCAGCGCTGCGGCAAGTGGCGACATATCTGGCGCATTGCCGGGCACTACTCCAACGTCAGCGTATTTGACGTGGACAGCGTTGAGGAGTTGCACCAGCTGCTGAGTGAGCTGCCGCTTTACCCCTTTATGACGATGCAGATAGTGCCACTGTGCCGCCATCCTTCAGCGGTCCGCGTGGATGACCGTTAAAAACTTTTCTCTGCCTGAGCTGTACCTGAAATGGAGCGTCAGTATGAACAGCAAAGAGATCGACAACCTGGTTAACCGCTTTATCGTCAAACCGCGAAAGGCACGGTGAACCCACGTATTCAGCAGGTCACCGTTCGTCTCCTGAGCGATCTGTTTAAGGCGATTGAGGATCTGGACCTGCAGCAAACAGAGATCTGGAAAGGGCTGGAATATCTGGCCGATACCGGTATCGCTCAGGAAATGGGGCTGCTGGCGGCGGGAACCGGACTGGAGCGTTTTATGGATATCCGGGCGGATGAGGCCGAAATCAAGGCGGGGCTGCACGGCGGGACACCACGCACCATCGAAGGCCCACTCTATGTGGCCGGGGCGCCAGTCTGTCAGGCCTGGGCGCGACTAGACGATGGTTCTGAAGATAACCAGGGCGAAGTGCTGTTTATGCAGGGCACGGTATGGAACGAAAAGGGTCAACCGCTACCCGGCGCCAGCGTTGAAGTCTGGCATGCCAATACCCTCGGTAATTATTCGTTCTTCGATAAAAGTCAGAGCGCGTTTAACCTGCGTCGTACCCTTATTACCGATCGACAAGGGCGCTATCAGTTCCGCAGCATTGTGCCGTCAGGCTATGGCTGCCCCCCTGACGGGCCGGTGCAGCATCTGCTTAATCAGTTGGGGCGGCACGGTCGGCGTCCGGCACATATTCACTTTTTCGTGACTGCCGCCGGCTACCGTAAGTTAACCACCCAGATCGACATTGATGGTGATGAATACCTGTGGGACGACTTTGCTTTTGCCAGCCGCGAAGGCCTGGTGCCTGAAGTCCATAAAGTGAACTCGCCAGAACAGATAGCCAGTAAAAATCTGAGTAAACCCTTCACCTCAATCGACTTCGACTTCACGCTCTATCAGGAGCGCGCTGCCGTGCCTGACTCGGTCGTTGAACGCCGACATGCGCAGGGATAGATGAGACGGGTCGACCGCAGTAACCGGTCGACCCGGGCAATGTGCTGATTAACCAATCGTCATCAGACTGGCATTTCCCCCCGCCGCAGCGGTATTGACGCTCAGCGAACGCTCCAGCAGCAGGCGCTCCAGCAGCAGATTGGTTTCGCCGCGGGCAAAGCCCTGCACCGAAACAATTGCGCCGTCGCGGGCCGCTACGGCCTCACACAGGCTGCGCAGCTGATCGGCATCGCCATGATAAATCACCGCATCAAAGGTGGTGCTCTCCAGCGGCTTTGCGGCCAGCGAAATACGCTGCTGCACAATCGCAGGGAGCTGCTGGCGCAGAGTGCGATGCAGATCGTCGTCCGCCCACAGCGCCTGGCTACCGACTGCCGTCACGGCCGCCAGCTGCACCAGCGCATCCTGCTCGTTATCCGCCAGGCACAGCACCTGTTCGCGCGGCAGCAGGGCAAAGGTGTTGCGCTCGCCGGTTGGGCCAGGCAGCAGGCGCACGGTTCCACCCTGGCCCAGCGCCTCGTAGCGCGCACAGCAGGCGGCGAGTTCCGGACGATCTTTCGCCCATTCGCTTAGCGCCTGATGCGACGCCAGCAGAGCAGGGCGCAGAACGGCATCGACCGGGCGCTCTTTATCCTGACGATCGAGCGTCACGCGCAGTGCGCCGTCCGGGCGGTGCGACAGCAGGCGGTAAAGATAGAGCGGGCCACCGGCTTTCGGACCGGTACCGGAGAGACCCTCGCCGCCAAACGGCTGCACTCCGACCACGGCACCGACCATGTTGCGGTTAACGTACAGGTTGCCAACGTGGGCTTTCTGCGTTACCTGAGCAATGGTCTCATCAATACGCGTGTGTACGCCGAGCGTCAGACCGTAACCGGAGGCATTAATATGCTCGATAATCTGCGGCAGCGCGTTACGCGCATAGCGCACCACGTGCAGTACCGGGCCAAACACCTCTTTGGTCAGGTCCGTCACGCTGTTCAGCTCAATCAGCGTTGGCATCACAAAGGTGCCGGTCTGCCATTCGTGGCGATCTGCTGCCTGCGGCTGCGCGGCCTGGAACACGCTAAAGCCCTTGCTGCGCATAGTCTGGATATGCTCATCAATATTGCTTTTGGCCTCGGCATCAATCACCGGGCCGATATCGGTTGAGAAGCGCTCCGGGTTGCCCATGCGGCACTCGGCCATGGCACCGCGCAGCATCTGCAGCGTGTGCTCCGCCACGTCATCCTGAATACACAGCAGGCGCAGCGCCGAGCAGCGCTGGCCTGCGCTGTCGAACGCCGAAGCGACGATATCCGTCACCACCTGCTCGGTCAGCGCCGAGGAGTCGACGATCATCGCGTTCATGCCGCGGTCTCTGCGATCAGCGGAGTCGGGCGGCCCTGCGGATCGAGGCGCCCGGCAAGGTTACGCTGCAGCAGGGTGGCAACGGCGGTAGAGCCGGTAAACATCACGCCGCGCACGCGCTCGTCCTGCACCAGCTGCGCGCCAACGGTTTCGCCGGCGCCCGGCAGCAGTTGTAATGCGCCAACCGGCACGCCAGCCTCATGCATAATGGCCACGGCCTGCGCGGCGATCAGCGGGGTCTGCTCGGCCGGCTTCGCCAGCACGCTGTTACCCGCCGCCAGCGCGGCAGCCACCTGGCCGCTGAAGATCGCCAGCGGGAAGTTCCACGGGCTGATGCAGACCACCGGGCCTAGCGGACGGTGGGTCTCGTTATCAAAATCGTCGCGCACCTGGCCCGCATAGTAGTGCAGGAAGTCTACGGCTTCACGTACTTCGGAGATGGCATTGCTAAAGGTTTTACCGGCTTCACGCACCAGAATGCCGATCAGTTGCTGCATCTGGCCTTCCATCATTACTGCGGCGCGTTCGAGTATCGCGGCGCGCTCCTGCGGCGGGGTGGCAAACCAGATCGCTCCTTCGCTGACGGCGGCATTGAGCGCGGCGGAGACTTCTGCGCGGGTGGCGCTGCGCACATAGCCCACCACATCTTTCGGCTCGGCGGGATTAACCACCGCCACGCTTTCACCGCTTTCCCGTTCGGCATCAATCAGCGGCTCTACCTGCCAGCTCTGGCTGGCGCTGTTCAGCAACGCGCTGGAGAGCGAGGCAAGGCGATGCTCGTTAGCGAGATCCAGACCGGCGGAGTTCTGACGTTTCTCACCGTACAGATCGCGCGGGCAGCGGGATTTTCGGATGCGGCAGGCCCAGAGCGCCTTCAGCGTGCGCCAGCTTCTCGACCGCTTCCACCGGGTCGGCGACCAGCTCGTCAAGCGGCAGCGTGGCGTCGGCGATACGGTTAACGAACGAGGTGTTAGCGCCGTTTTCCAGCAGGCGGCGCACCAGGTAGGCCAGCAGGGTTTCATGCGTGCCGACCGGAGCATAGATGCGGCAAGGGCGGTTGAGTTTGCCGTCCGCCACTTTACCGACCACCTGCTCGTACAGCGGTTCACCCATGCCGTGCAGGCACTGGAACTCATACTGGCCAGGATAGTAGTTGTTGCCCGCCAGCTGGTAGATGGCTGCCAGCGTGTGGGCATTATGGGTGGCGAACTGCGGATAGATCAGGTTTGGCACCGCCAGCAGCTTGCGCGCGCAGGCCAGGTAAGAGATGTCGGTGTAGACCTTGCGGGTATAGACCGGGTAGCCTTCCAGGCCGTCCATTTGGGCGCGTTTGATTTCGCTGTCCCAGTAGGCGCCTTTCACCAGGCGGATCATCAGGCGGCGACGGCTGCGCTGGGCGAGGTCGGTCAGGTAGTCGATCACCATCGGGCAGCGTTTTTGATACGCCTGAATCACGAAGCCGATACCGTTCCAGCCTTCCAGCTCCGGTTCGAAGCACAGTTTTTCCAGCAGGTCGAGCGACAGCTCAAGGCGGTCGGCCTCTTCAGCATCGATATTAATGCCGATGTCGTAGGAGCGTGCCAGCAGCGTCAGCGATTTAAGGATTGGGTACAGCTCCTCCATCACGCGCTCGTACTGGGCACGGCTGTAGCGCGGGTGCAGTGCGGAAAGCTTAATTGAAATGCCCGGACCCTCATAAATGCCGCGCCCGTTAGAGGCTTTACCAATCGCGTTGATCGCCTGCTGGTAGGAGAGCAGGTAGGCTTTCGCATCCTGCGCCGTCAGCGCCGCTTCGCCCAGCATATCGTATGAGTAGCGGAAGCCTTTCTCTTCCAGCTTGCGTGCGTTAGCCAGCGCCTCGGCAATGGTCTCTCCGGTGACGAACTGTTCGCCCATCAGGCGCATCGCCATATCCACGCCTTTTCGGATCAGCGGTTCGCCGCTCTTGCCGATAATGCGGTTCAGTGAACGCGACAGGTTCGCTTCGTTGTGGGTGGAGACCAGGCGGCCGGTGAACAGCAGGCCCAGGTGGCGGCGTTAACGAACATTGACGGGCTGCGGCCAAGGTGGGAGTGCCAGTTACCGTTGCTGATTTTGTCGCGGATCAGGGCATCGCGCGTTGGCTTGTCGGGAATACGCAGCAGCGCTTCCGCGAGGCACATCAGCGCCACGCCTTCCTGAGAGGATAAAGAGAACTCCTGCAGCAGGCTTTGCACCATTCCGGTGCGCCCCGTTGCACCTTTTTGGTGACGCAGCTTGTCGGCCAGCTGGTAAGCGAGGCGATGCGTGGCTTCCGCCAGCGGCTTCGGTAAACGCGCCTGCTCCAGCAGCATCGGCACTGCTTCGGTCTCTGGCGGCGCCAGGCGGAAGTGATAGCGGCACGGGCTACGGACTGCGGCAGGATCTGCTCGGCGAAGTCGAGGAACGGCTGATGCTGCGACTCCTCCGGCGGGCGCTCATCGCCCTCTACTTGCTGGCCGTTTGACGGGATCTCCGGCAGCGCGGTGCCCTGTTCCACCTGCTGCAGATAGTTAAATATGGCCTGCTTAATCAGCCAGTGGGGCGTGCGGTCAATCTGCTGCGCTGCCAGTTTAATGCGCTCGCGCGTTGCGTCGTCCAGCTTCACGCCCATAGTGGTTGTGCCCATGCCTTACAGCTCCTGAATCAGTAATCAATATTCGATGAGGTGCAATATCACTGATGTTGCAACTTTGTGCAACCCGGTTAAATGTGACCTCGCCTCATTCCAGAAAAGCGTCATTTTGTTAACGCGAAAAAAGCGGCATGGATATTGCTGCAAGAATCCGGCCAGTTATGAAATGTGACGTAATACCTGGTTTTAAGCGGGTGATGACCAAGGTGCAACCCGGTTAAATGTGACGCAGTGCAACCTGCTGGCATTTGAACGTAACTAGCAGGTGAAATGGCTGTGGAGGATGTGTTAAATCGTTTGTGCGTCAACGCCGATTACGGCAGGATACCGCCCCCGGCAGAAAGCCCCCTGTAAAACGTGCCCCGTTCCGGCAGTTTCACGAGCGTCTTTCGCCTGAGGATACTGATAATAAGTGGAGAATCTGAATGACTGTAAGTACGCCAATGATGGTGACATTTTGTATTTATATTCTCGGCATGGTTTTGATCGGTTTTATTGCTTACCGCTCAACGAAAAACTTTGACGACTATATTCTGGGCGGCCGCAGCCTGGGCAGCGTGGTTACCGCGCTGTCAGCCGGGGCATCTGATATGAGTGGCTGGCTGCTGATGGGCCTGCCTGGGGCCATTTTCCTGTCCGGCATTTCCGAAAGCTGGATCGCTATTGGTCTGACGATCGGCGCTTACCTAAACTGGAAGATTGTTGCTGGCCGTCTGCGCGTGCAGACCGAGCACCATGACAATGCCCTGACGCTGCCGGACTACTTCTCCAGCCGCTTCGAGGATAAGAGCAAAGTTCTGCGGGTGATTTCCGCCCTGATCATTCTGGTGTTCTTCACCATCTATTGTGCCTCTGGCGTGGTGGCTGGTGCGCGTCTGTTCGAAAGCACTTTCGGTATGAGCTATGAAACGGCCCTGTGGGCCGGTGCCGCAGCGACTATCGTTTACACCTTTGTTGGCGGCTTTCTCGCGGTGAGCTGGACCGACACCGTGCAGGCCAGCCTGATGATTTTCGCGCTGATCCTGACGCCGGTCATCGTTATTCTGGCAGTCGGTGGCCTGGGTGATTCACTGGAGGTGATCCGCGCGAAAAGCGTTGAGAACCTCGACATGCTGAAGAACCTTAACTTTATCGCTATCGTCTCCCTGCTGGGCTGGGGCCTGGGCTATTTTGGCCAGCCGCACATCCTGGCGCGCTTCATGGCTGCTGATTCCCACCGCTCGATTCGTAGCGCACGTCGTATCGGCATGACCTGGATGATCCTGTGCCTCGGCGGTGCCGTGGCGGTGGGCTTCTTCGGGATTGCTTACTTCCAGAACCATCCGGATCAGGCTTCCGGCGTGTCTGAAAACGGTGAGCGTATCTTTATCGAACTGACGCGTATTCTGTTCAACCCGTGGATTGCCGGGATCCTGCTGTCGGCCATTCTGGCGGCGGTGATGTCGACGCTGAGCTGCCAGCTGCTGGTCTGTTCCAGCGCGCTGACGGAAGATCTGTATAAAAACTTCCTGCGCAAAAATGCCACTCAGCGCGAGCTGGTGTGGGTAGGGCGCCTGATGGTGCTGCTGGTGGCGGTGATTGCTATTGCCCTGGCGTCTGACCCGAACAACCGCGTGCTGGGCCTGGTGAGCTACGCCTGGGCGGGCTTTGGTGCTGCCTTTGGCCCGGTGGTGCTGCTGTCGCTGATCTGGAAACGCATGACGCGTAACGGCGCGCTGGCAGGGATGATCGTGGGTGCGGCAACCGTGCTTATCTGGAAGCAGTACGCCTGGTTTGGCCTCTACGAAATTATTCCGGGCTTCCTGTTCGCCTGCATCGCGATTGTGCTGTTCAGCCTGCTGGGCAAAGGCCCGTCGGCGGCGGCGCAGCAGCGCTTTGATGCTGCGGAAGCGGAGTATCAGGCAGACTAACGCTCAAGGGCCAGCCCAGTCTGGCCCTTTCTTTTACGCCCACCCCCACCGTTACATCTGCTTAATGTTTTCCCCCCTCGCAAATCTCGAAAATATCCCCCGGCTGGCTTGTATTTCTTTGGCCGATAATGATAATCGATATCGTTCGTATTTTACTTATCTTTACTGGATTTGACTGAAGTTAACAGTTAGAGGGTATGGCATGTTTGTCCCGTTTCTCATCATGTTACGCGAAGGGCTGGAGGCGGCGCTGATTGTCAGCCTGATCGCCAGCTACCTGAAGCGTACTCAGCGCAGCCAGTGGTTCCCCGCAATGTGGATTGGGGTGTTTGCCGCTGCTGCGCTCTGCCTTGCCCTTGGCTGGTTTATCAATGAAACCACCGGTGAATTTCCGCAGAAACAGCAGGAGCTGTTTGAGGGTATCGTTGCCGTGGTTGCGGTGGTGGTGCTCACCTGGATGGTGTTCTGGATGCGTAAAGTGTCACGCAACGTGAAGGCACAGCTGGAAGACGCCGTCGACAGCGCCCTGCAGAAGGGCAATAGCAGCGGCTGGGCATTGGTGTTTATGGTCTTTCTTGCCGTGGCGCGTGAAGGGCTTGAGTCGGTATTTTTCCTGCTGGCGGCTTTTCAGCAGGACGTGGGCTACGCGCCCCCGCTCGGCGCGATGCTTGGCCTCGGCACCGCCGTGGTGCTCGGCATGCTGATCTACTGGGGCGGCGTGCGCCTCAACCTGGGCAGTTTCTTCAAATGGACCAGCCTGTTTATCATTTTCGTCGCGGCTGGCCTGGCGGCGGGGGCGATCCGCGCCTTTCATGAAGCCGGTTTATGGAATCACTTCCAGGACGTGGCATTTGATTTCAGTCATACCCTCACGACGCACAGCGTGTTTGGCACTCTGCTGGAAGGCCTGCTGGGCTACCAGGAAGCGCCGAGCGTCAGCGAAGTGGCGATGTGGTTTATCTACCTTGTTCCGGCTCTGCTGCTGTTTGTTATGCCGGGACGTGTTGCAACCTCCACAGCGCCTGGCGTGCGCTGATTCCGCCGGACGGGCCTGGCCCGCCGATGATAATACTTTGACAGGGATTACCTCTATGACCATGCATTTTCGCCGTCATGCGCTGAACGCCGCGCTGCTGGCTGCTATAACGACCTCCGGCGCGGTGCTGGCGGCAGATATTCCTCAGGTTAAGGTCAGCGTAAACGACAAGCAGTGTACCCCGATGACGCTGACGGTGGACGCGGGTAAAACCCAGTTCATCATTAAGAACGACAGCCAGAAAGCGCTGGAGTGGGAGATCCTGAAAGGGGTGATGGTGGTGGAAGAGCGTGAAAACATCGCGCCGTCCTTTACCCAGAAGCTGACCGCCAACCTGGAAGCCGGGGAGTACGATATTACCTGTGGCCTGCTGAGCAACCCGAAAGGTAAGCTGATTGTCAAAGCCAGCGGCAGCAAAGCCAATGATGGCAAGCCGGACGTGCTGCAGCTGGTCGGACCGATTGCCGAGTACAAAGTGTACGTGACCAAAGAAGTCGAGCAGCTGGTTGCCAGTACCAAAGCCTTTACCGATGCGGTGAAAGCCGGAGATCTGGAAAAAGCCAAAGCCCTGTTTGCGCCAACCCGCCAGCACTACGAGCGCATCGAGCCGATCGCCGAACTGTTCTCCGACCTCGACGGTGCCATTGACGCCGTGAAGATGACTTCGAGAAGAAAGCGGAGGACCCGAATTTCACCGGTTTCCACCGCCTGGAGAAAGTGTTATTTGCTGATAACACCACCCAAGGGATGGATAATTTGCCGACCAGCTGTACACAAATGTGCTGGATCTGCAGACCCGCATCAACGAACTGGCCTTCCCGCCGGGTAAAGTGGTGGGCGGGGCTGCCGGTCTGATTGAGGAAGTCGCGTCCAGTAAGATTCGGGTGAAGAAGACCGCTACAGCCGTACCGACCTGTGGGATTTCCAGGCCAATGTTGATGGCGCGCAGAAAATTGTTAACCTGCTGCGCCCGCTGGTGCAGAAACAGAACCCGCAGCTGCTGGCGAAGGTGGACGGTAACTTTAACAAGGTGGACACCATTCTCGCCAGGTACCGTACCAAAGACGGCTATGAATCCTACGACAAACTGACCGATGCGGACCGTACCGCACTGAAAGGCCCTATCACGGCGCTGGCCGAAGACTTTCTCTGCTACGTGGCACGCTTGGCCTGGACTAATCAGAAATGGCAAAATCCGTTGACGACGTGGCGCTGACGTCACGCCGTCGTTTACTGAAAGGAATGGGCATCCTCAGCGGTTGCCTTGGCCGTGGCGGGCGGTTGCCCGGTTCATGCCGCCGCTGAAGGGGACTCTTTCTCACCGGGGGCGTTATCGCCAAATGCCCGTCAGGAAAGCCAGCCGTTTTACGGCAGGCATCAGGCCGGGATCGTCACCCCGCAGCAGGCGTCGATGATGCTGGTGGCCTTCGACGTGCTGGCGAGGATAAGACGAGCCTGCAGCAGCTGTTCAAGCTGCTGACGGCGCGCATCGCGTTTCTCACCCACGGCGGGAAAGCGCCGCGGGTGACCAACCCGCAGCTGCCGCCGATGGACTCCGGCATTCTCGGTGAGGAGATCTACCCGGATAACCTGACGATTACCGTTTCCGTGGGGCAGTCGCTGTTCGATGAGCGCTTTGGGCTGCAGGCGCTGACTCCGCTTAAGCTGCAGCGTATGACCCGGTTCCCCAACGACGCGCTGGATGCCAGCCTGTGTCACGGCGACCTGCTATTACAGATCTGCGCCAATACCAATGACACGGTGATCCACGCGCTGCGCGATATCATCAAGTACACCCCGGACTTGCTCAGCGTACGCTGGCGGCGCGAGGGGTTTATCTCCGACCACGCCGCGCGCAGCAAAGGTAAAGAGACGCCGATTAACCTGCTGGGCTTTAAGGATGGCACGGCGAACCTGATACGGCAGATACCAGCCTGATGGATTCGATTCTGTGGGTGAGCAAAGGGCAGGGTGAACCGGCATGGACGCTGGGCGGCAGTTATCAGGCGGCACGCATTATTCAGTTCCGCGTGGAGTTCTGGGACCGCACGCCGCTGCGTGAACAGCAGACCATCTTCGGCCGTGAAAAAGCACAGCGGCGCACCCCTGGGTATGCACAACGAGCATGATGTGCCGGACTACAGCCAGGATCCGGATGGCGACATTATCCCGCTGGATGCGCATATTCGCCTGGCCAACCCGCGCACGCCGGAAACGCAAAACAACCTGATGCTGCGCCGTGGTTACAGTTATTCGCTGGGCGTTTCCCGTTCCGGCCAGCTGGAAATGGGGCTGCTATTTGTTTGTTATCAGCACGATCTGGAAAAAGGATTTTTAACCGTACAGAAACGATTAAATGGCGAAGCGCTGGAAGAGTATATAAAACCGATCGGCGGGGGCTATTTCTTTGTCCTACCGGGCGTACCTGATGCACAACACTATCTGGCACAGGGATTGCTGGAAGCCTGACCTAATTAGCGGATTTGACTTAAATCCGCTAATTCTCCTTTTAACTTACGCTCCCTCAAAATGACATCAGACAATCTTAACTGATTATAAAACACCCAGCCGCTGTTTTTACTGACGCCATTGTAATAAAGTGATATTTATAACCTGATGATTAATAGCGTATTATCGAAAGTGTCATTATGCTCGTAAAAAAAGTGTTGCATTTTTTTGGTAAACTGCTGAATATGAAATTGCTGTTGATTTTCGCATATAGTTTCCCACTACGGAGATAGCGAATGCTGAAGTCCTTTAACGGACCACAAGTGAAAAAGTCATACATCGCCTTGATTCGCGAGGAGCTCATTTCCTCGGTAGCTTTCTCTTCTTTTACAATCCAACTGCTGTTCCAACACTCCTTTAAACCTTTTTTGGTGCATAGCCTGCAAGCGTATCGCTATGCATTTTTACCAACGGCTAGACCAGGCTTAAAAGGAAGCCATGACCTCTAAAGCGTTCACGTAATCGCATCGATAATAGGGATGCGGGAAATGAACCAACTGTAAGGTGCCACTATGGGAAGACAGAAAGCAGTGATCAAAGCTCGTCGTGAAGCAAAACGTGTGCTTCGTAGCGATTCACGCAGTCACCGTCAGCGTGAAGAAGATCGGTCACCTCGCTGGTGCAGATGGGTGGGCTGGATTCGATTGGCATGGCACGCGATAGCCGCGACCATTCACCGATTGAAGCTAGAAATGAAGCTCAGGCGCACTATCTCAACGCCATAGAAACCAAGCAACTGATCTTCGCTACGGGCGAAGCAGGTTGTGGTAAAACCTGGATCAGCGCCGCAAAAGCGGCCGAGGCCCTGATTCATAAGGATGTTGACAGGATTATAGTGACTCGCCCGGTACTTCAGGCGGATGAGGATTTGGGATTCCTTCCAGGGGATATCTCAGAAAAATTCGCCCCGTATTCCGGCCGGTATATGACGTTCTGGTTAAACGTCTCGGCTCTTCCTTTATGCAGTACTGCCTGCGTCCCGAAATTGGCAAAGTGGAAATTGCGCCGTTTGCCTACATGCGAGGCCGCACGTTTGAAAACGCCGTGGTGATTCTGGATGAGGCGCAGAACGTCACCGCCGCCCAAATGAAGATGTTCCTGACGCGCCTTGGGGAAAACGTGACCGTCATTGTTAACGGCGATATCACCCAGTGTGATTTACCGTCCCATGTTCAGTCCGGCCTGGCTGACGCGCTGTCGCGCTTCCAGGACGACGAGATGGTGAGCGTGGTCCGTTTCGGAAAAGAGGACTGCGTGCGTTCTCAGCTCTGTCAGCGCACGCTGCTGGCTTACGGTTAATCGCTTAAGCCCTGATGAAAGCCCGGCCAGTTGGCCGGGCTTTTTTATGGCTACTCGTCAGTGCCGAAGCCCTGTTTCAGCACGGCTGGCTGCACCTGCGGGAAATAAATATGGTCGTAATAGCTGGCGGTGTTGTTACCCCAGTTATCGCCATCGGTTCGCCCGGTCTGCTGCCAGTGCGCGACCAGCACCTCGTTATACGCTTTGATCACCTCAGGCAGCATCGCGCTGTTATAGCGCTCCTCGTGGCGGAAGCCCGCCAGCGACATACGTGGTTTCTGAACGGCAGGTTGATCAACATACCCCAGCACCACCCCTGCCACCGGGAAGGTCAGCTCAGGCAGGTTAAGCAGCTCAATCATCGCCTGCGGCTCGCGGCGGATCCCGCCAATTGGCACCACGCCCAGCCCGTGAGAGCGGGCAGCGGTCATCACGGTCGCTAGCGCGATTCCGATATCGGTCGCACCGGAGATCAGGCTTTCCAGGCTCTCATGCGCGATCTGCTGTTTGCCTTCCGCCTCAATTGCCAGCTGGCTTTTGTGCATATCCAGCACAAAGGTGATAAACACCGGGGCTTTCGCGATCCACGGCTGTCCACCGGCAATTTCCGCGATTTTTGCGCGGGTGGCAGCATCACGCACCACCACCAGCGATACCTGCTGGGAATTTACCGAAGTTGGCGCACGCCAGGCCGTTTCGACAATGTCATCAATAATCGTGTCGGCAATGGGGGTGTCAAGATAGCTGCGATCGCTGCGGTGGCTTTTCAGCAGTTGAGTGATTTCGTTCATGTGATACCTGGTGTTCTGAATATGTAGAGTGTGAAGGTAGTGAAGATCCAGGGGTAACGGCTACGCATTTTGTGCGGCAGATCACATTTTTTGCTGTAGGGGGCGACCGCTTTTCTGGTCGCCCCGCAAAACCTTCAAAGCGGCGCTGGATATTAAATAACATCCCGTTGGTCGCGCAGGTGTAGGGGCGGGGCATGCCTCGCCCTCCGCGAATGCGGGTCGGGCATGCCCGACCCCTACGCAAAATGCAAAAAAAAATGCCTGAACTTTCGCTCAGGCATTTCTCTTTGAATATGGTGGTGAGAGAGGGGTTCGAACCCTCGATACGTTGCCGTATACACACTTTCCAGGCGTGCTCCTTCAGCCACTCGGACACCTCACCATATTTTACTGCCGCTACCCGCAGGGGTAACGGGGCGCTACTATAGGCAGTCGCGGGTAATGGGTCAAGCAGTATTTTTCCCTGTGCTTCTATTCGCTTAAGTGCTGAGCAACCACGGATAATCTGGTGCGGCCAGTGCGCAATTCGCCATAAACGGCGAAGCTCGCCTTTTATGCCGTTATAACGGCAGGCCGGGCTTTAAGCCGGGCTGATATCAGCAGCTAAACCCTGCGAAGCGCTCGGCCAGCCATAAGGTAAATTGACATTAATCTGTCACAAATAAGTCGCAAAGCTGAAATAGTTGTATCGCAGACTGACTCCCTGAAATCTTTAGCAAAACTTATTCATGGAGATCGCCGTTTAATGAAACATAAAGCTTTCGCACTTTCCCTGCTGACCTCACTTATCTGCTCCTCTGCCGTCGCCGATATCGCCACTTACCAGCGGGCCGCGCAGGGTGATATTACTCAGCCGGGAGGAGCACGTCGCCTGAGCGGTGACCAGACCGAGGCGATTAAAGCGTCGTTGAGCAACAGCACGGCGAAAAACGTTATTCTGCTGATCGGCGACGGCATGGGCGACTCAGAAATTACGGCGGCGCGAAACTATGCGCAAGGGGCGGGCGGTTTCTTTGAAGGGATTGATGCGCTGCCGCTCACCGGACAGTACACCCACTATGCGCTGGATAAGAAAACCCACAAGCCTGACTATGTGACCGATTCAGCAGCATCTGCCACCGCCTGGGCAACCGGCGTGAAGTCCTATAACGGCGCAATTGGCGTTGATGTAACGGGTAAAGATCATCCCTCGCTGCTGGAGTTGGCGAAAGCCGCCGGTAAAGCGACCGGCAATGTTTCAACCGCAGAGCTGGAAGATGCCACCCCGGCGGCGCAGATTGCCCACGTCACCTCGCGTAAGTGCTATGGCCCGGTCAAAACCAGCGAGCTGTGCGCCAGCAATGCGCTGGAGCAGGGCGGTAAAGGCTCGATTGCTGAGCAGTTGCTAAATGCGCGCGCCGACGTCACCTTTGGCGGCGGCGGGAAGACCTTCAGTGAAACGGCCAAAGCCGGCGAGTGGCAGGGCAAAACGCTGGAAGAGCAGGCGAAGCTACGCGGCTATCAGCTGGTGAACGATCTCGACGGCATGAATGCGCTTACCTCTGCCAGCGACGCGCAGCCGGTGCTGGGGCTGTTCGCTGCCGGGAATATGCCGGTGCGCTGGAAAGGCCCCAAGGCCACATACCACGGTAATCTTGATGGCAAACCGATTACCTGCGAAGTAAACGCGGAGCGCCCGGCGTCGACGCCGACGCTGGCGCAGATGACCGATAAGGCTATTACGCTGCTGAGCAGTAAACCGGAAGGTTTCTTCCTGCAGGTGGAAGGCGCTTCTATTGATAAGCAGGATCACGCGGCCAATCCGTGCGGGCAGATTGGTGAAACCGTCGATCTGGACGAAGCGGTGCAGAAGGCGCTGGAGTTTGCGCGTAAAGAGGGCAATACCCTGGTGATTGTCACTGCCGATCATGCGCACTCCAGCCAGATTATCGCCAACGACAGCAAAGCCCCGGGCCTGACGCAGACGCTGATCACCAGAGATGGCAGCCCGATGACCATCAGCTACGGTAATTCAGAAGAGGATTCGCAGGGCCACACCGGCACCCAGCTGCGCATCGCTGCCTTTGGCCCGCACGCGGCCAATGTCGTCGGCCTGACCGATCAGACCGATCTGTTCTATACCATTAAAGCGGCGCTGGATATTAAATAATCACGCATTTTACGGGCCGATCGAAAAAAAGGATCGGCCCTACAGCACACAGGAAGATGTAGGGGGCGACCGCTTTTCTGGTCGCCCCGCAAATGCAAAAAAAAAGTCTGAACGTGAGTTCAGACTTTCTCTTTAAATATGGTGGTGAGAGAGGGGTTCGAACCCTCGATACGTTGCCGTATACACACTTTCCAGGCGTGCTCCTTCAGCCCACTCGGACACCTCACCATATTGTTGCCGCAACCAGGTTGCTGACGGGCGCTAATGTAGGGAAAAGTGCGGTTGCGGTCAACTGCCTTTCGACTATTTTGAGTGCGTTTAGTCAGTTTTAACGCACTTTGCTGGTTTAAACGCCAGCCAGGTTCAGATTAGGCCGCTAAAGCCAAATCGGCGCGCATCGCCAGGCGCAAAAGGTGCATAATAACCGACTTATTTTGGCAGGAAAAAACAGAGGTTAGTTGTGGATCACACCAACCGTATCCCCCAACAGCAGGTGCCGGGGGGAACCGGCGCGCTGTTCTTTATTCAAATTTTCGCCACCATGGGCTTCGCGGTGCTTTACTCCAGCCTGGTGCTGTACGCCACCAAAAAGCTCGGCTTCAGCGAAGGGCAGGCCAACACCATGATGGGCGTGTTCGGCGCCTTTAACTACGGTCTGCACCTGTTCGGTGGCTACCTTGGCGGTCGCTTCCTCAGCAACCGTAATCTTTTCGTGCTGGGAATGGTGCTGCAGGTTGCTGGCTGCTGGACGCTCTCCGGTCAGAGCGCGGAAGGCCTTTACTGGGGGCTGGCGATGTTCCTGACCGGCAGCGGCCTCAATGTTACCTGCATTAATATGATGCTGACCCAGCGCTTTGCCCGGAAGATAACCGCCGTGAGAGCGCCTTCCTGTGGAACTACGCCGGGATGAACCTCGGATTCTTCCTCGGCTTTACCGGCGCGGGCTACTTCCAGCTCAGCGAGCACTATGAAGCGCTGTTCCTGTTCGCCACTATCGGTAACGCAGTGGCCATTGTTATCTCGCTGCTGCGCTGGAAGGTGCTGGCCGATATCAGTACCCCGCTGCTGCAGGCAAACCCGCGCCAGTTCCGCTGGCGCATGCTGGCCGGGCTGATGATTCTGGTGGCGCTGGTGCCGCTGATCCGCCTGATGCTCAATCACGCCGGGTTTACCGGGGCGTTTGTGCTGGCGCTGGGCGCAGCGATCTTCCTGCTGCTGTGCTTTACCACGCTGCGCCATCGCCCGTGTGATGAGCAGCGCCGCATGTGTGCTTATCTGATCCTCGCGCTGGGTGCGCTGGTGTTCTGGACGCTGTACCAGCTGGCGCCGATGGGCCTGATGCTGTTCACCGAGCACAATATTAACCTCCGCGTGTACGGCATTCAGGTGGCCCCGCAGTGGGTGCAGAATATCAACACCCTGGTGATTGTTTTCGGCGGGCCTTTGCTGGCTATCTGGTTCCGCAACCTGCGCGAGCGCGGCTGGCGCATCGATATCCCGCTGCAGTTCTCCGCCTCGCTGTTTATGATCGGGCTGGGTATGCTGGTGCTACCGCTGGGTATCGCGCTGGCGGGCGGGGACGGCATTGTGGCGTTCAAATGGATTGTTATCAGCTACGTATTGCAGAGCATCGCCGAACTGCTGCTGTCGCCAATTGGCTATGCGATGATCGGCAAGCTGGCTCCGGCGCGCTATCAGGGGGTGATGATGGGCTGCTGGATGATGGTGACCGGCGTCGCTTCGGTGCTGTCCGGCTACGTTTCCGCGCTGATGCCGGAAAACAGCGGCAGCACGCCGCTGCTGACTAAACCCCGGCTACAGCCATATCTTCAGCCTGCTCGGCTGGGGCAGTGCGGCGGTCGGTTTAGTGCTGATCTGCCTGATCCCGCTGCTGCGCCGACTGATCCAGCAGGTCGACCGGCCATAATTCTTTTCGGGGCAGTTCTCTGCCCCAAATTTTCACTTGCCAGCCGCCGCGTTTTCCCTGAGCCTAACAAAAAACAGGAGAGAAAACGTGGACATCCTTTTTTATCATCCATCCTTTAAGGCAGAGACCTGGATCAGCGGGTTACAGCAGCGTTTACCCATGCACGTATTCGTCTTTGGCAGCCCGGCGACGATCGGCCGGCCGATTATGCGCTGGTACGCCAGCCGCCGTAGAGATGTTAAAAGGGCGGGCGCTGAAGGGCGTCTTTGCGCTCGGCGCCGGCGTGGATGATATCCTCGGCCAGCTGCGCGAGCATCCGGATATGCTGGCACCCGGGGTGCCGCTGTTCCGCCTGGAAGATACCGGCATGGGCCGCCAGATGCAGGAGTATGCGGTTTATCACGTCCTCGGCTGGTTCCGCCGCTTCCCGGAATATCAGAAACAGAAAACCGAAACCCTGTGGCACCACCTGCGCAACTACGCGCGCCGCGACTTCACCATTGGTATTCTCGGTGCGGGCGTGCTGGGCAGCAGCGTCGCCAGCAGCCTGCTGGCGTGGGATTTCCCGGTCAGCTGCTGGAGCCGTTCACCGAAGCAGATTGACGGCGTCACCAGCTTCCATGGTGAAGCGCAGCTTGGCGAGTTTCTTGCCGGAAGCCAGGTGTTAATTAACCTGCTGCCGAACACGCCGCAAACCCGCGGTATTATCAACCGCCAGCTGCTCAGCCAGCTGAAGCCCGGTGCATTCCTGCTTAACCTCGCGCGCGGTGCCCACCTGGTGGAAGCCGATCTGCTGGCCGCGCTGGAAGCGGGCGAAGTGAAAGCAGCGGCGCTCGACGTGTTTAATCACGAACCGCTGCCCGCCGAACACGCGTTCTGGTCGCACCCGGATATCGCTATCCCCGCATAATGCCGCTGTAACCTTGCCAGATGAAGCTATGGACTACATTGCGCGTTCGATTACCCGGCGCGAGAGCGGTGAAATGCCGGAAGGGCGCGTCGATATCGATCGGGGTTATTAATCAGGAGAGAACAGATGTATCCAGTTGACCTTCACATGCATACCGTTGCCAGCACTCATGCTTACAGCACGCTGCGCGACTACGTATTACAGGCGCAGACCTGCGGCGTTAAGCTGCTGGCGATCACCGATCACGGCCCGGATATGGCCGATGCACCGCACTACTGGCATTTTGTTAATATGAAGTCTGGCCGCGGGTGATTGACGGCGTGGGCGTGCTGCGCGGCATCGAAGCGAATATCAAAAATGTACAGGGCGAGATCGACTGCAGCGGCCCGATGCTGGGTTCGATTGATATTATCGTTGCCGGGTTCCACGAGCCGGTATTTCCTCCGCAGGATGAAGCGACCCATACCCAGGCGATGATCGCCGCGATGGCCAGCGGGCTGGTGCATATTATCAGCCATCCCGGCAACCCAAATTACCCGATCGATATTCATGCGGTCGCTGAAGCAGCGGCGAAGTATGATGTGGCGCTGGAGCTGAATAACTCCTCATTTACCACCTCGCGCATGGGCAGTGAACCCAACTGCCGTAAAGTCGCGCAAGCGGTGCGCGATGCGGGGGGCCGCCTGGCATTAGCTCTGATTCTCACACCGCCTTTACCCTCGGTAATTTTGAGCACTGTCTGCGTATCATGCGCGAGGTGGATTTTCCTGAAGATCGCGTGTTAAATGTCACGCCGCGCCGCCTGCTGGACTTCCTGCAGCAGCGTACCGGTAAGAAAATAGCTGAATTCGCCGATTGTGACAGTGTCACGCATAACTTATTTACGGAATTGAAAGACATGAATGAGTTTTCCATCATCTGCCGCATTTTAGGCTCGCTTTACAACCGCCAGCCGCAGGACCCTTTACTGGTGCCGCTGTTCCAGATGCTGCGTGAAGGTAAACTGCAACAGCACTGGCCCGCTGGAGCAGGATGAGCTGCTGACCCGTTTGCAGCAGAACTGTGACCCGCAGACGCTGGCGACCGACTACAACGCCCTGTTTGTCGGCAGCGAATGCCGAGTGTCGCCTTTCGGTTCGCAGTGGGAGAATGGCCCGCAGGAAGCGGACGTGCGTGCTTTTCTTACCAGCCGCGGTATGCCGCTTAGCGATGCACCTGCCGACTATATTGGCGCACTGCTGCTGGCGGCATCATGGCTGGAAGATCAGTCCGAAGCGGATGAAATCACTGCACAGATAACCCTGTTTGATGAGTATCTGCTGCCGTGGGTGGGGGCGTTTCTGGGCAAAGTAGAAGCCCATGCGACCACCGCCTTTTACCGCACGCTGGCCGTCATCAGCCGTGAAGCGATGCAGGCGATGCGCGACGAGCTGGAAGACGATATCGCGTAGGGGTCAGGCAAGCCTGACCCGTTCATCACCGGACCATTAATCCTGCCATTCCGCCACCGCTGAACCTAACTTCGACGGCCCGCGCGACCAGTTTAGCGGCGTGCCGGGCAGCCAGAACGGCGAACGCAGCCGCTGGCTCAGGCCAAACGACGATATCAGCGCTTCGGCATCTTCATCTGTCGGCAGGCGCGTGCCCAAACCTGAGGGCTGTGCTTCCTGTGGATAGGGGGCGTCCGTCAGCAGGCAGGCGGTGCGCGCCAGCGACAGGCGAGCAGTGAAGCCGGTATTGTGCAGCAGGCGCTGGCGCAATCCTTCCAGTACCGCTGCCGCCATCATATAACCCGTGGCGTGATCCAGCGCCTGCACCGGCAGCGGGACTGGCGCATCGCTGTGCTGCCACAGGCGGCCGCGCTCGGCAATTCCGCTGGCCATCTGTACCAGGCTGTCAAAGCCGCGGCGGTTGCGCCACGGCCCGGTCCATCCCCATGCATTAAGGGCTGACATCGACCAGCCCCGGTTTCAGCGCCTGTAGCGCCTCTGCATCATAGCCCAGATTGCTGAGCGCATCGGCGCGGTAGCCGTGCACCAGCACGTCACACTGGCCGAGCAGCTGCTCAAACCGTTTGCGTCCTTCCGCCGATTTCAAATTCAGCCGCGCACAGCGTTTACCCAGCGTAACTTCCTCCTCCAGCGCAGGTTCCTGCCAGTCTGGCGGATCGAGGCGCAGCACCTCAGCGCCCAGCCCGGCCAGAAAACGCGTGGCGACCGGCCCGGCGATAATACGCGTCAGGTCGAGCACGCGCACGCCCAGCAGCGGGCGTGCCGCAAACAGTCGCCAGGTGGGCGCAGGGCCACAGGCCTGCAGCGTTTGCTCAATCAGTGCTTCACGGCTGACGCTCTGCCCCTGCGGGTGCTGCTGCCACTCGCTGTGGCTGCGCAGCGCGGCGGCACAGCCTCCGGCGTCCACCACGGCCTGCTCCAGCTCCACTTTCTGCCAGCGGGCGACGGCTGCCGCCAGCTGCTGACGATGAGTCTGCTGCCCGAGTACCTGTTCCATCGCTGCACGATGATGCGGCGCATTAGTATGCAGGCGCACCCAGCCATCCGCGGTGGCGTAATCCCCGGCAAGCGGATCCCACAGCGAGGGCAGCGGGCGATTAACCGGGCGCAGCGCGTGCTGAAACCAGCGCGCACACAAAGCCGCATCCAGCTCCACCGGCTGCGCGCTACCGATCAGGCTGGCAGTCGCCTGCGCCGCCAGCCCGATGCTTGTGGCCGCCAGTTCGCTGACGGGATAAGCGGAAACCAGCGCCTGTTCACCGTTAATTTTCAGCTCGGGCAGCGGCGTGCTGCTGTTGCGAAGTCCCTGCCACAGCTGTTGCCACAGCGCAGCGCTCAGGCGGTTATCCATTCAACTCTCCTTCAGTTAATCAGGGGCGATCCGAACGGCGGCGCACAAGGCGAAAACGCGACAGACGGGCGTGCATTTCAGGTTGCGCAGGTTAATCACCGCGATTGCCGTGCCAATAATCACCAGCAGGCCGCCAGTGACTTTAAAGCTGTTCATGCTGTCGCCCAACACCACCACCCCCATAATCACCGCCAGAACCGGGGTCAGCAGCGAGTAGGGCATGATCAGGTTAACGTTGTAGTTTTTCAGCAGGCTGTACCACAGCGAATAAGCCACAATCGAGGAGCCGATCGCGCTGAACAGGATGCCAAACCAGCCGCGCCATGAAGAGTGTAGCAGCAGGTTAAGCTGGTCGGATTCGGTCAGCCAGGATGCGCTGGCGACGATGGGAATGGCCAGAAATGAGAGCCAGCCGGTCATGATCAGCGGACTGATGGGCGGTGATTTTTTCACAATCATATTGCTCACCGCCCAGCCGAACGCACTCAGCAGCAGCAGAACCAGCACCCACCAATTAGGGATTGTTGGGCTTCCCGCCAGCACCACCACGCCGCTCAGTGAAATCGTAATGCCCAGCAGCTGCACCAGGCGCAGTTTCTCTTTGAGGATCAGCATCGCCAGCAGCATGGCGATAGGCGTGCCGAGCTGTACGATCACCGCCGCAGTACCGGCATCGGTATGGTTCAGGCTGACAAACAGCAGCGAAAAGTGCATAAAGCCAAACGTGAAGGCAAGCGGCACCAGGTAGCGCAGCTGCTGGCGCGAGACGCGAGTAAACGGCACCAGGATCAGCGCCACCACCACAAAGCGCAGGGTGGTCATCAGCAGCGGGGGCAGGTCATGCAGCCCCATTTAATAGCGATGTTATTAAATGCCCAGATGGACACCACCATCAGAATCAGAAAAAAATGACGCAGGGCCACCACAAAATCCTTAGTTGAGTGATTGAGTCCCTTTCATCATGGCACGAAATGCGCCAGATGAGGCGCTGCTGACCGTCATTTTTCAGCAGCAGGTAGTGCATAAGTGACGAAATACCGCTCTGGCTAAGCCGATGCTTTGTATAAAGATTACCTGAAAATGTTATGAGACAGGCTGCTGACAAACTGCGATGATGATCTGCGGGCTGTCCGCCCCAATAACATTGCCGATAAGGAGCGAGATAACAGTGAAATTGCCGTTAGCGATTATCCAGCTTGAAAGCCCGCCGCAGGCGGTTAGCCGCCAGGTTGGGGAGCAGAAGCAGTGGTTTATTGAGGCGCTGGAGCTGGCCGATGATGACTATATCGTGGTGCGACTCGATCTTGGCGATGCACTGCCGGACGTGCAGCAGATTGCCTGTGCCGTGCTCAGCGGTTCGTGGGCGATGGTCACCGACCACGCAGAATGGAGCGAGCGCACCGCCGCCTGGGTGCGCCATGCGGTGGCCGAAAAGCTGCCGCTGCTGGGCATCTGCTACGGTCATCAGCTGATGGCTTACGCGCTGGGTGGCGAGGTGGGAGATAATCCCAACGGCTGGGAGCGCGGCGTAAAGCTGCTGCAAACCACCCGCGCGCAGCGTCAGGATCCGCTGCTGGCCTCTGTGCCTGAGCGCTTCACCGCGTGGCTATCACACCGTCAGTCGGTGCTGACGCCGCCGCCGGGTACGCAGGTGCTGGCCGCCTCCGCGCAGGATGGCTGCCAGATTATTCGCTACTCTGCCAGCGCGCTGTCGCTGCAGTTTCACCCGGAATTCACCCCTGAAATTATGGCCGCCTGCCTGCATAACAGCCTCGCGCCGGGGGAAGTGCAGAAGCTGCTGACGCAACAGCCCGAACCGCACTGGCCGCGCCAGCTGCTGCGTGATTTTTTCCAACAGGCGCAGCCGCAGCAGGCGAAAAGCGCCTGATATAGGGGGCTGCCTGCAGCGGGCAGCTCTCTTGCTAAAATAGAACGGGCGGATTTCTGATTTTGGCCGTAAACAGCCCGCGATAATTTACTCGGCTGCTGGCTGTGCCGTAACATTCTGCGATGAAAGGACAATCGCACAAGGAGTGTTATATGTCAGCCCTCACGTTTCCCTGCACCCTGTTTAAAACCCAAAACCAAATGGATGACAATCATGCGGAAGATATGCGCTGCGGGATTTATCAGAGTCTCAGCTAAAGACGCTTTATCACCTGGTGGATGTTTCCAGCCGGGTAAACCCCTGGACTTTGACTAAAGTCAGCGCTTTTACCCAGCCGCAGTCGATGTTTCAGGGCTCACGCCCTGAAGGGGAAAAAGTGACCCGCCAGCAGTGCGCCGCTATTCTTTTTGATGAGTTCCGCCAGCTATCCCGCCCTTTTGCGCTCTATGGCCCCTACAGCCACCTGATTGAAAAGATGATTACACATATGCAGGTCAGCCAGGGTAAGGCATTTTCCAGTATGTATCTTGATGTGGCTTTAAAAGAGCATATTCAAAGGGATACAACAGAAAACAGTACGAGGAAACTTTTGAAAGATGCCTTTGACGCATATATAGATTGGGAAAATCGGTACTATCCTGTTGGTAAAAGAGGTGAGCTAAGAACCGCCATTCTTGGCGGCAAACTACCTAAATTCGACAGATTAAAAGATAATTTTAACGGTATGGGGATCAGCGTTCACGATACCTGGGCCACCCATATCACCCTTAAATCACTGAAGATAGGGAATGATAGCTACCGGGCCGTGTTACATTATAAAGTACAGGATCACTTCGGTCTGGACAGTCACGATATGTTAAACGCAAAGTACAGCCAGTTCCGTTTGTTCCGCATCTGGTTTGTACTGCAGCGGTTCAATAAGTTCGCGTTTAAACCTTTTATGACCAATATGGAAGCCACCGTGGTGATTACCGGAGGACGCAGTGATAATAAAAAAATAACAAAGTTTCTAGTGTGTTAATTCTGGCTATCGGCGTGGGCGGTCTCTATTTTATCTCGACTTTACTCAGGCCGGTTGAGATTGTCGCGGTTCACCAGGACGGGAATTTTAGTGATGTTCTGGTAAATAATTTTCCTCTGACCAATAAAGGAAAAATAGATTGGTGGCTGGCGAATAAGAGTATGCTGAAAGATCGCTATGATATTCCCAAACCAGCTTCTTATGGCGCCTTTACTATCGTCTTTTGGGATTTTGGCGATGGCTATATGGAGGAGGGAAAGTATGATCGGCGTTGCTTTGAGGATATGCCGCCGCCGGTAAACTGCATAGAAAAAAACAAGGAATTTACTGTGAAAACCGGTAGGGATGACGAAATTTTATTTGGGCTGCATGATGGCCTGTATCATTTGAAAAAAGATGGTGAGATATTCAAGCAAAGAGATTAGGTAAAAAGGTGAAGTAGATTAATCCTTTAGAAGATTACAGAGTGAATTATGATAATAAAAAAAAATAACAGAAGTATGACAGGCTTTGTTTTGTTGATATGCCACCGCCGGTAATCTGCATTGAATAAAACAAGGAGTTCACTGTTGAAATGGGTAGAGGCGACGAGATGTTGTTTGGCGCAGATGGTGGAATATACCATTTGAAAAAAGAGGGTGAGATGTTCAAGGAAAACTATTAATCAATACGTGCCTGTCTGTGCCATCCCGCGTGGTGGCTGGCTGAAGTGAGCAACACGGTGAGTTACCGCCTGTGCGCCACCTCACATCACCCCGCGAAATTCCCGTTTTACTGACGTCTTCATCACAGTTTCAGCCTCTACGATCTGGCATCCTGCCGAATATCGACAAGTGTTAACATTCAGTTATCACAGTGTTAATTATTCGCCACGGCGATGACTTCAACAGGAGTACGATGATGCGCTATGCATACCCGGGCACCACAGATTCACTGATTACCCTGAAGCAGGAGTATGGCAACTACATCAACGGCGAGTTTGTCGCTCCGGTCAACGGTAACTATTTTACCAATACCTCGCCGGTAAACGGTTCGGTTATCGGCAAGTTCCCGCGCTCTGATAAAGATGACGTTGAAAAGGCGCTGGATGCCGCCCACGCCGCTGCGGAAGCCTGGGGGAAAACCTCCGTGCAGGCGCGCTCCCTGACGCTGTTGAAAATTGCCGATCGGCTGGAGCAGCATCTGGAAACGCTGGCGGTCAATGAAACCTGGGACAACGGTAAGCCGGTGCGTGAAACCATGGCGGCGGATATGCCGCTGGCGGTCGATCACTTCCGCTACTTCGCTGGCTGCCTGCGTGCGCAGGAGGGTACGGCGGCGGAGATCGATGAGTTTACCGCCGCCTACCACTTCCATGAACCGCTAGGCGTGGTCGCGCAGATTATTCCTTGGAACTTCCCGCTATTAATGGCAGCCTGGAAGCTGGCGCCTGCGCTGGCCGCCGGTAACTGCGTGCTGCTAAAGCCCGCCGAGCAGACGCCGCTGTCGATTACGCTGTTTGTGGAGCTGATTGGTGACCTGCTGCCGAAAGGGTACTGAACGTGATCCACGGTTTCGGTAAGGAAGCGGGTGAAGCGCTGGCCTCGAACCCGCGCATCGCCAAAGTGGCCTTTACCGGGTCGACCGCGACCGGTGGACATATTCTGGAGCTGGCGGCGAAAAACCTGATCCCATCGACCGTCGAGCTGGGCGGCAAATCGCCCAATATTTTCTTCGAAGACATCATGCAGGCCGAGCCATCCTTTATTGAGAAAGCGGCAGAGGGGGTGGTGCTGGGCTTCCTGAATCAGGGGGAGGTCTGTACCTGTCCGTCGCGTGCGCTGGTACAGGAATCGATCTACGAGCCATTTATGGCGGCGGTGATGGCGCGCGTGAAAACCATTAAGCGCGGCGACCCGATGGACACCGACACCATGGTGGGCGCGCAGGCTTCGCAGCAGCAGTTTGATAAAATCCTTTCATACCTTGAAATTGCGCAGCAGGAGGGGGCTGAAATTCTCACCGGCGGCGGGGTGGAAAAAACTGGAGGGCGATCTCTCGAGCGGTTACTACATTCAGCCAACGCTGCTGAAAGGTACCAATAGCATGCGCGTGTTCCAGGAGGAGATCTTCGGGCCGGTGGTCGGCATTACCACCTTTAAGGATGAAGCCGAGGCGATTGCCATAGCCAATGATTCCATTTATGGCCTGGGTGCCGGCGTGTGGACGCGCGATATCAACCGTGCTTACCGCGTTGGACGGGCTATTAAAGCCGGGCGCGTCTGGACCAACTGTTACCACCTCTATCCGGCACATGCGGCGTTTGGCGGTTACAAAAAATCCGGTATTGGCCGCGAAAACGCACAAAATGATGCTTGATCACTACCAGCAGACCAAAAATTTGCTGGTCAGCTACAGCGTGCAGCCACTGGGTTTCTTCTGAGTAAATAACCTACAGGCCGGGGTTTTCCGGCCTGTGAATCCCACTGCGCTCCCCCTTAGTGGAACTGAGAACCGCCACACAAATCCTTCCGAACCGGTGTTGTTTGCTCCGTATCCGTGGCCGCCAAAAGCGTGCGATCCGGCATTATTTTCACCATGACCCGAGCCACCCGCATGCTGAGAACGCTGACCTTTACTGCTCCCTCCCGTTCCTTTTGCTGTCTGGAATGGGGCACTGTTTTTGACGACCGGTTTATTCAAAACAACAGCGGGTACAGTCTCGGTAAAGGTCGGGCGGCCGACAACCTGCGTTTTAACCCGATCAATATTCATCTGGGTAAGCTGCGCACCGAGTAACGCGTTGATCTGCATTTGCGTGCGCGCCTGATTGGCGGCGGTCAACTGAGCGCCTTGCAGCGCGGCAGTTTGCTGCGCGGTGCGCGCCCGATTGGCGGCGGTGAGCTGAGCGCCTTGCAGCGCGGCAGTTTGCTGCGCGGTGCGTGCCTGATTGGCGGCAGTGAGCTGAGCGCCTTGCAGTGCGGCAGTTTGCTGCGCGGTGCGTAGCTGATTGGCGGCGGTGAGCTGAGCGCCTTGCAGTGCAGCGCGCGCGGCTGCGGCAGCCTGTTGCCCAGCCAGGATGCTGGCAGTCATTGAGCTGTTTTTAATACTGTTTACAGTCTGGCTGCTGACAGCGGGTTTATCAGGTGTTGTTGCCGTTGCCGTTGCCGCTGGTACTGGTGCTGTCAGGGGCGTCAGGCCAGTCCTGGCAGGTTCACCTGAATATCCGATTCTGTTAGCGATAGTGCTATCCAGATCGTAAACTGAAATGTTGTACCCTTTTGCCAACTGGCCAAAAGTTTGTGCCTGCATATCGGTTAGGGTCATACCTGCGCGCCGTACGGCAATATCCTTAATAGCAGAAATGTTCATTCCCAGAGGTTCTGAGGCAGCCTGGCGAACACTGTCTACGATCTGATGAAGTGGCTCAAAGGCGGAGGCAGAAAAAGTCAGTGTGGAAGCGATTACAACAGCGATGACCTTAATTGAAGTTTTCATAAATCTTCACTATAAAAAAATTTGCGTTTCATCGGGCCTCTCCCTGGATTCTCTACCCTGTAAGTATCGATAAAAAATCGACATTTTTTACTTGCCATCTTTTTTTTGAAGGTAAACAAGTAGCCAAAACCTTCCGACCAGCGCGTAAAAAAAAGATTAAAAGCCCACTGATAAATGTGAGTGACAGGCAGCATACCCTCCCTCGGCGAGGCTGATATTACGCCGCACTGGGTAGCGGGATTTGACGTAGATCACACTTTTGGTGGAAACGATTACACTGCGTAAATTTCCCATTGTTTCGTAAAGAAAAATAATTATCTAACAGTGTGAAATGGTGCAATTAGTGTCGTCTGCTGCACCACTGAGAGGGTAATTATCCTTCCATACTTTTTAATATGACCCAGACGATTGCTGACTAAAGCCAAATATGGCACGGTTTTTTAAGGTTGTATAGACAGAATGCACAACCATTTTTCAACATGACGCTGTCGCCGCGCCGTTCCCGCGGTGGTGAGATCACTTCAGGCAAGGAGTTTGGATATGTCCGTCACATCATCGCGCGCGCAGCCTCAGCCACGCCGTCTTATCGAAACCCGCAGTATTGATTATATTCCCGACGCCGAGCGCCATGGCCGGGTGTTCAGCCAGTTCACCCTGTGGTTCGGCGGTAATCTGCAAATTACCGCGATAATCACCGGCGCGCTCACCGTAGTCCTGGGCGGCGATGTCGTCTGGTCGCTGGTGGGGTGCTGGCAGGACAGGTAATTGGAGCCGCAGTGATGGCGCTGCATGCGGTGCAGGGGCCACGCCTTGGGCTGCCGCAGATGATTACCTGCCGCACCCAGTTTGGCGTTTATGGCGCGGTGATCCCGCTGCTGCTGGTCTGCATGATGTACGTGGGTTTTTCCGCCAGTGGCACCGTGCTGGCCGGGCAGGCGCTGGCGCATCTTGCCGGCGTAGGTGACCGCAGCGGCATGATGCTGTTTGCCGTGATTATCATGGTGGTGGCGACGTTGGGTTACCGTCTTATCCATGGCTTAGGTAAAGTCGCCAGCGTGGTTGGCATCCTGGCTTCTGCTATCTTTTCCTGCGCCTGTTTATGGAAAATGACGTCAGCAGCCTGCTGGCGAACCGCCATTTTTCTCTGCCGATGTTCTGTTGGCGGTGTCGCTCTCCTCATCGTGGCAGATCGCCTTTGCCCCTATGTTTCCGACTACTCGCGCTATCTGCCGCGCAGCGTTTCGGCGCGCAGCACCTTTCTGGCGGTGTTCAGCGGCACGGTGCTTGGCACCCAGGCTTCGATGACGCTCGGGGTGATTGCCGCAGCGCTGGCGGGCAGCGCCTTCTCGGGTAATGAGGTGGGTTATATCGTCGGGCTGGGATCGAGCGGCACGATGGCGCTGGTGCTTTATTTCGCCATCTGCTTTGGCAAAATCACCTTTACACCCTGAATGCCTACGGCAGCTTTATGTCGCTGGCGACAATCGTCTGCGGCTTCCGCAAAAGTGCAGCGATTAGCGAGCGGGCGCGCATGCTGTTTATCATCGCTATGATGCTGGTCTCCTGCGGTATTGCCATACTTAGCGAACCCTCTTTCCTTAAGTCATTCACCCAGTTCCTGCTGTTCCTGCTGGCCTTCTTTGTACCCTGGAGCGCAATGAACCTGACCGACTACTACTTTATTACCCGTGGGCAGATAGATATTCCGGCGCTGAGCGATCCGGATGGCCGCTATGGGCGCTGGAACTGGACAGGCATTTTTACCTATGCGCTGGGCGTGCTGGTGCAGCTGCCGTTTGTCGCCATGGCTTTTATCAGGGGCGTTAGTGAGCTGGTTTGACGGCAATGATATTTCGTGGCTGATCGGCTGGGTATTTACCGCGTTGTGCTGGCTGGTAATTAACAGGCTGCGCACTCATAGGTGATTAAGGATAAATGGCCAAAATTCTGATTTTGGCCAGAAGAATGGGTAAAAAATGACTTTCTCTCTGGCATTAGCGTAATATTTCGGAATAAAAGGAATTTACACAAGGAGTGTATAACATGCCAGCCCTGAGCTTTCCCTGTACCATCTTTAAAACCCAAAGAAGTATGGACGATAACAATGCAGAAGATATGCGCTGCGGGGATTTGTCAGAATCTCAGCTAAAGAGGCACTATCATCTGGTTGACGTTTCCGCCAGGGTTAATCCCTATACCTGTCCAAAATTAGCGCTTTTACCCAGCCGCAGTCGATGTTCAGGGCACCGGCCCGAAGGGGATAAAGTCACCCGCCAGCAGTGCGCCGCTATTCTGTTTGATGAATTTCGCCAGCTGTCGCGCGCCTTTTCGCTTTATGGTCCGTACAAATCGTTGATTGAATCGATGATTAGTCATATGCAAAGCGGTGAAGGTAAGGCCTTTTCCAGCATATATCTGGATGTGGCTTTAAAGGAGCAAATCGAAAGAGACAGTACAGTGAACAGTACGCTGTAGCGGTTTTAAAGAATGCCTTGAGAAAATTTACAGACTGGGAAAAACGATACTTCCCTCAAGAAAATAGAGAATATCTTACAAAAGCCATTCTGGGCAGCAAACTACCTAAGTTCGATCGTTTTGTCGACAATTTCAACGGAATGGGGATCTCCGTTCATGATACCTGGGCTACCCATATTACCCTTAAGTCGCTGAAGATTAACGGTGACAGTTACCGCGCGGTGGTGCATTACAAAGTGCAGGATCACTTCGGCTTGGACGGTAACGATATTTTAAATATCAAATATCGGCAGCTGCGTTTTTTCCGCATCTGGTTTGTGCTGCAGCGCTACAATAAGCTCGCATTTAAACCCTTTATGACCAATATGGAAGCCAGCGTGGTGATCACCGGAGGGCGTAATGACTATAAAAAATAGCCTGTATCTTATTGTGTTAGCGATGCTCTTTACTTCAGGGCTCCTCTACTTTATCTGTTTTCTTATGCGGCCAGTTGAAATTGTCGCAGTCCACCAGGACGCCCAATTCAGTGATGTGCTGGTGAAACATTCCCTCTGACTGAAAGAGGGAAAATAGACTGGTGGCTGGCAAATAAAGATACTTTGAAGAAGCGTTATAATTTTCCAAAACCTGACAGAAATGGTAATTTCTCCATTGTCTTTTGGGACTTTGGCGATGGTTATATGGAAGAGGGGAAGTACGATCGGCGCTGCTTTTCAGATATGAAACCTCCGATAAACTGCATTGAAAAAAACATGGAGTTTACTGTGGATAGGGGTATGGATGGCGGTATTTATTTTGGCGTTAATGATGGTATATACCGTATGAAGGAAAATGGTGAAATGACCAAAAGAAAATATAAACCAAACCTGTGAGTGTTTCGGCGAATTTGATCAGTAAAGGAGGAACAATGAGAGGGAAGGGCATCTTTTAGTAAATTAATTATAGCTAAGGTTGCTTGTGCGCTCGGTATACTCTTGATTTTATAAATTTCGATGCTTCGAAAGTTTAAAGGCCCGAACAATCGGGCCTTAATTTTTATATACTCCGGTTTTTGCCAGCCGCCTTAATGATTAACGCGGCTGGCGAACCGGGGCGCCGTTGGCCTGATAGTACGGCACCTCCACCGCTGGCAGCGGGGCACGGCCGCGGATCACATCGGCCATCTTCTCGGCAATCATAATCGTTGGCGCATTCAGGTTGCCGGTGGTGATCTGCGGCATAATCGATGCATCCACCACGCGTAGCCCCTCAATGCCGTGAACTTTGCCATCGTTACCCACCACCGCCATATTGTGATAGCCCATCGCGTTCGAGCAGGAAGGGTGGTAGGCGGT
Organism: Avena atlantica; assembly: GCA_910589765.1. Classification (NCBI taxonomy): domain Eukaryota; kingdom Viridiplantae; phylum Streptophyta; class Magnoliopsida; order Poales; family Poaceae; genus Avena; species Avena atlantica. The sequence goes on along the minus strand of CAJUWN010001535.1, from coordinate 634,415 downwards.
TTCGGCATGATGGCGCACGAAGTCATCCAGCTGCGCATCGCTGACGCACTCTGCGCCCGGGGAGATCTCTTTGCCACGGAATGGATCCAGCGCGCGCTGCTGCATAATCTCGCGCGTGATGCGGATCCCCGCCCGGAACTCGCGCCAGTCCTGTTCGTGCGACATGTAGTTGAACAGAATGCTCGGATGCGCTTTTGGATCCTTCGATACCACCTGCACGCGGCCACGGCTCGGGGAGCGCATTGAGCCAACGTGTGCCTGGAAGCTGTGGGTGCGGATCGGGTTTGAACCGTTATAGTTCACCGCCACCGGCAGGAAGTGGTACTGAATATTTGGCCAGCTAAACTCTTCGTGGCTGCGGATAAAGCCGCCCGCTTCGAAGTGGTTACTGGCGCCAATTCCCGTGCCGTTCAGCAGCCATTCGGCGCCGATCAGCGGCTGGTTGTGCAGCTTCAGCGCGGGCGACAGTGAAACCGGCTGCGTACATTCGTACTGCAGATACATCTCCAGGTGGTCCTGCAGATTGGCACCCACGCCGGCAGGTCAAGCACCAGCGGGATGTCCAGCGAAGAGAGCAGTGCGCCCGGGCCGACACCGGAGCGTTGCAGGATCTGCGGGAGGCAATCGCCCCGGCGCACAGCAGTACTTCGCGTTTCGCATACGCCTGCTGCGGCTGATCTTTCTGCTGCCACAGCACCCCGACGGCGCGCTGCTGCTCGAACAGAATGCGGTCGGTCAGCGCATGGACTTCAATCGTCAGATTGCTGCGCGGACGCGCCTGGTCGAGGTAGCCGCGTGCGGTGCTGGCGCGTCGTCCCTTTGGCGTGACGGTGCGGTCCATCGGACCAAAGCCTTCCTGCTGATAGCCGTTCAGATCCTCAGTGCGCGGATAACCCGCCTGCACGCCCGCCTCAACCATGGCATGGAACAGAATATTGTTATCGCTTTTCGGCGTGGTGACGCTGACCGGCCCGGCATCGCCGTGATAATCATTGCCACCGATATCGCGCCGCTCGGCAATCTTGAAGTAGGGAAGGCAGTCGAGGTAGCGCCAGTTCTCCAGCCCCTCCTGCTGCGCCCAGTTGTCGTAATCCATCGCGTTGCCGCGGATGTAGCACATGCCGTTGATCAGCGATGAGCCGCCTAGCCCTTTGCCGCGCCCGCACTCCATGCGGCGGTTGTTCATATGCGGTTCCGGGTCGGTCAGATACGCCCAGTTATAGCGGCGGCCCTGTAACGGGTAAGCCAGCGCCGCCGGCATCTGGGTGCGGAAATCCTGACGGTAGTCGGGGCCGCCAGCTTCCAGCAGCAGCACCGTCACCTCAGGATCTTCGGTCAGGCGGGTGGCCAGTACGTTGCCGGCAGAACCTGCGCCAATAATGATGTAGTCATATTCCCTGCGATTGCTCATGGTCACTTCCCTTTACTCATTAAAAAATTGACTGATAACGTTCCATCGAGACCTGCACCGACTTGATGCGGGTGTAATGGTGGAGAGCGGTTAAGCCGTTCTCACGACCAACGCCAGACTGCTTGTAGCCACCTACCGGCATCTGCGCGGGGGATTCTCCCCAGCTGTTAATCCAGCAAATTCCCGCCTCCAGCTGGTGGATAATTTGGTGAGCTTTCGCCAGGTCGGGCGTGACCACCCCAGCGGCCAGGCCATAAACGGTATCGTTGGCGCGCTGAATCGCTTCCAGCTCGCTGTCATAGCTGAGAAGGCTCATCACCGGGCCAAAGATCTCTTCGCGCACGATGGTGTTGCTATCTTCACAGTCGGTGAAGATGGTGGGCTGCACCCAGGCACCGGCATCGAACATCCCACCGGTTATCGCCGCGCCGCCGCTCAGCAGGCGCGCGCCTTCACGCAGGCCGGAAGCGATATACCCGAGCACCTTGTCACGATGCGCGAAGCTGGCCAGCGGGCCAAAGTTGGTGTCCATTTCCAGCGGATCACCCGGGCGAATACGCTGCACGCGTTTGAGCAGTGCCGCTTCCAGCTCCGCTTTGCGCGCGCGCGGGACAAATACGCGGGTGCCGTTGGTGCACACCTGTCCCGAACTGTAGAAGTTCGCCATCATCGCGATGTCGGCGGCCAGTTCGATATCGGCATCGGCGAGGATAATCAGCGGCGATTTACCGCCCAGTTCCATGGTGACCTCTTTCAATGAGGACTCCGCAGCAGCGGCCATCACTTTCTTGCCGGTCGGCACGCCGCCGGTGAAGGAGATTTTTTCAATGCGCGGATGAACGGTCAGCGCCTGGCCAGTGCTGCCGCTACCCTGCAACACGTTGAATACGCCGTCCGGCACGCCCGCTTCGCTGTAAATCGCCGCCAGCTTCAGCGCGCTGAGCGGAGTGATCTCACTCGGTTTGAAGATCATCGCGTTACCCGCAGCCAGCGCCGGGGCCGACTTCCACAGGGCGATCTGAATGGGGTAGTTCCACGCGCCGATCCCGGCCGTGACGCCCAGCGGTTCGCGGCGGGTATAGAAGAAGCTGCCGCTGCGCAGCGGATACTGCTCGCCTTCAATGGCACTCGCCAGCCCGGCGTAATACTCCAGCACGTCTGCGCCGGTAACGATATCCACGGCCGTGGTCTCCGACAGCGGTTTCCCGGTGTCCAGGCTCTCAAGCAGAGCAAGTTCGGCATTGCGCTCGTGCAGCAGCGCCACGGCGTTGAGCAGAATACGCCCGCGCTCCGTGCCGGTCATGGCGGCCCAGATACGCTGGCCGCGTTCGGCGCTCTCCACCGCACGTTCAACGTCGGCGGCAGTGGCAATTTGCACCTGCGCCAGGCTTTCCCCCGTGGCGGGATTGATGGTTTCGAAGGTCTCTGTGCCGCTGGCATCCGTCAGGCGGCCATCGATATACAGTTTCTGAATGGGAAGTTGAGCCATATGACTTGTCCTTAAGTTGGGGCTTACGTGCTGCCCGGTGCTCCCAATCTGTGATGCAGATTACGGGAAAGAATCGGCTGTTTTATTATTGATTGAACGTTCAATTAAAATACTATAGGCTCACCTAATGTCAATGAGATGATGTTCAATTGATAATGAGATGTTGCAAAATGGTTTGTGAGATGAACAAGGAATGATGGATGACAGTGGAAAATCGCAATACGCATCAAGATGAATCGGTGAGCCTCAATCGGCCGGTTTTTGTCAGTTCATCGCTGGTGATTTTAGTTCTCGGCATCCTGCTGGTGCTGTTCCCGGCAGGCAGCGAGCAGTGGCTGAGCCACGCGCAACTGTGGATAACCGATGTGTTTGGCTGGTACTACATGCTGCTGATGGTGCTGTGCATGGGGTTTGTTTTCTGGCTGGCCTGTTCACGCCACGGTAACATCCGGCTAGGTAAAGAGGGGGAACCCCCGCAGTTCAGCTATCCGTCATGGGTGGCGATGCTGTTCTCTTCGGGCATCGGTATCGCGCTGGTGTACTACGGCGCTTATGAACCGCTCGACCATTTCCTGCAGCCCCCGGAAGGGGCAGGCGGCACCGTGGAAGCGGCGCGACAGGCGATGGCGATCACCTTCCTGCACTGGGGGCTACACGGCTGGGCGCTGTATGCGCTGATTGGCGTGGCGCTGGCCTATTTCGCCTATTGCCGCGGTCAGCCGCTGGCGCTGCGCTCTGCACTCTATCCGCTGTTTGGCGAGCGCACTCACGGCTGGCCCGGGCATCTGGTGGACAGTTTTGGCATCCTGGTCACGGTGATTTCGATGGTCACCAATCTCGGGATCGGCGCGCTGCTGGTCAACTCTGGCCTCAACTATCTGTTTGGCGTGCCGCAAACGCCGGGTGTGCTGCTGGGGTTGATCGTGGTGATGATGATCGTGGCAACCTTTGCAGCGGTCAGCGGCGTAGAGAAGGGCATCGCCATGCTGTCGAATATTAACGTCGGCTTCCTCTGCCTGCTGCTGCTGTTTGTCTTCCTGAGCGGGCCGACGCTCAGCCTGCTGAACGGCATGCTGCAAAACGTGGGTGACTATCTCTCCACCATTGTCAGCCGCAGCTTTGATGTTTACCTGTATGGTAAGGCGGAGAAGTGGCAGGGCGCATGGACGCTGTTTTACTGGGCGTGGTGGTGGTGGCATGGGCGCCGTTTGTCGGGCTGTTTATTGCCCGTATCTCAAAAGGCCGTACCATTCGTGAACTGATCCTCGGCGTGCTGCTGATCCCGCTCGGTTTTACCCTGGCGTGGCTCTCCATTTTTGGCAATACCGCCATCAGTCTGGTGCTGGAGCACGGCGATGCGATTTTAGGAAAGGTGGCGCTGACCGACCCGCCGATGTCGATATTCAAACTGTTTGAGAATCTGCCGTTCACGCACATTGTGTCTGGCTTTACCGTGGTGATCAGCTTCCTGCTGTTCCTGACGCCGGTCGATTCCGGCACGCTGATGATCGCCAACCTCTCCAGCAAGGGTGGAACCTCCAGCGATGATGCGCCGGCCTGGTTACGTATTTTCTGGGCGGCGGTGACCACTCTGGTCTGCGCCGGGCTGCTGTATGCCGGGAACTTCAATGCGATGCAGACGGCGGTGGTCATTTGCGGCGTACCGTTCTCCGTGGTGATCCTGCTGTATATGGTCAGCCTGCATAAAGACCTGATGCGGAAGAGCCGGGAAGCGCAGCCGCAAAAGCTGTCGCCGCCACCGGCTGATGCCAACGTCAGCCACTAAACTTCGCGTCACACTCATCTGACCGCTGATTTCCCCTCTTTCAGCGGTCACCTTCTATTCCATCATACTGACCACCTTCCCACCGATCCCAGCGCGAAAAGCCATAAGGTCGGCCAGTGGCTGCCTTTACGTCAGGCCAGCATCAACCGGCAATAACGCGCCTCTGCATTGGGTTGACCGTCAGTTGGTCGCGATTTCTCGATGATTAATTTGTTAACCCGGAGTTCACTGATTAAAGGAATTTATCTTTGACGCGAGTTTTGTCGCCTGAACGTGAGGAAATGTTGTCGTCATCGGGTTTTACTAATGAGAATCAGCGTGGGGAAACCGTAACCGGGTGTGACTTTGTGGCTGATGATGTCGCCACTTTACGCTGAAAGTGTGATTTACATCGCGCTGGCTGATGCTTTTTTGGCTGAAAAGTGGCGAATCTATCAGAGTTATCTGTTTTAAAACGGTTCTGAATTGCCCGGGTTTGTTACCGCGGTGGTTTGCCGTTCTCCCCTCTAAGCTAAAAAGAGTGTAAATATTACACCAGGATGAATTTAGAACGGTCAGGAGGCGAGGGAAGCAGTCAGGAAGCTAAGCTACAGATTTTATAGGAAACCTCGGTTTTGACCTTCTGCCACTTAACGTGTGAAATAAGAATATCCTCATCCTACGCTTACGGTTGGCAATAAATTTACACTAAGAATATTCCTGGTGGCACTTTTGGTTTATTGACCGTTAATATTAAAAACCACGTCCATTTTTTCTTAAGTTAACCTTAATGTAATCATTAGCGATAAATTACGTTTTAAATAATTGGATTTAATTATCCCCGCATCGTTTAACCTTTGTTTATTTGATTTCCAACTAATGATTTCACTGAAGATGTTTCAGGGTTTCTTATCTGATTCTTAAGTGATTTCTTTGGCAATGTCGGCTTTATCCGAAATCCCGCGCAGGAATTAATATGGCGTTGATATTTTATTTTATCTGGTGTTAATTAAATTAACTTCGAGCTTAAGAGATTTACGTGATGACTCAAAAATTGCTGTCAGTGATCATCCCTGCGTATAACGTGGCTAACTATATTGTTGAGTGCGTTGATTCATTACTGACACAAATTCCGGCACCGAACGAACTGATTATCGTTAACGACGGTTCAACCGACGACACCCTGGCGCGCGTCGAAGCCCACTATGCGACAGAATCCCGCGTCCGAGTGGTGACGATTGCCAACGGCGGATTAGGGCATGCACGCGACTATGGGATAGCCATGGCTGAAGGGCAGTTTATCTTCTGCTGTGACCCGGATGATGTTGTTTGTGAAGGGTTTTATGACGAGCTCGCCGCAACCTTTAAACGCTACCCCGAGCTGGAACTGTTCTGCTTTAACTCGCTGATGTTTGAAGATGACGACTCTGGCCGCACCTATCCAAAAGTTCAGCACCACCAGTTCGGCCTGCTGCGCCCGCAGGAAGTGTTTACCGGGCTGCTGCGCAGCGGAGCCTACACTTCAGCGACCTGGAACTATGTGCTGAAAAAAGAGATCATCGATAGATTTAATATGAAATATATTAAGCGCCTGCATGAAGACCACTGCTTTACGCTGGAAGCCTTTATGCGCTGTCGCGTCGCGTATGTTAGTAAAAATCTTTATTACAAACAGCGTATTCGTAGCGGTTCGCTGACTAACAGCAGCAAAGGGGAAAGTTTCTTCCGCCAGCGCTACGATGCATTTATTTGTTCCTATGAAAAACTGCTCAAGCTGTCGGAAGGATTACCCGAGCGCGCAGAATTACGTCGGCTCTATTTAATTCATTCATTCAGGTTAATGATAAATCTGTCACTGGCGGCGGGCCAGCGGATGCCGGACTACGTTAAAAACTCGATTCATTATCTCGGGAAAAGTCTGAAACCGGGCTGTACGGGCAACTGGCTATTGTTAAGACAGCCCGAACTGTACTCTAATCTGGTTAAAATAAAGCGAGGACTTCGCAAGGCACAAGGTTAGAGACTGATGGCAAAAGTAATTGATAAAAGCTTGTTAATAAATGTTCTCTCACTGCTGGCCTATCGTGGCGCTTCATTTATCATCCCGCTGGTCACATTGCCGTATCTGGCACGTATCCTCGGGGTTGAACATATGGGGTTACTGGCGCTGGGCCTGGCCTGCGTGATGTACTGCAGTACCATCTCCGACTGGGGGTTTAACGTCTATACCACCAAAGATATCGCGCAGCATCGCGATGATAAGCTGAAGGTGACGCAGCTGTTCTGGTCCACCTTCAACGCTAAACTGGTGATGGGCTGCGCTACGCTGGCGATCCTGCTGCTGGTAACCTGGTTTAATCCCGCCTGGCATGCGCTGTTCTTTATTGTGCTGGCTAACTCCACGGTGCTCTTCGGTCAACTGCTGTCATTTGGCTGGTTAATGCAGGGGTTCGAGAAGCTGGGCAAAACGGCGGTGATCTCCACTGTGGGCCAGCTCTGCTCCATCCCGCTGACTTTCCTGCTGGTGAAATCCCCGGAAGATACCTGGCTGGCGGCGCTGATCCCAGGCGTTGTGGCGTTTATTACCGCAATTATCACGTTGACCTTCGTAGTGAAGATGCGGGTTATTGGATTCTATCGCTTTGAGCCGAAAGAGATTATGCAGCGCATCAAGGACAGCCTGCATGTGTTTCTGGCCATTTTCGGCGCTAACATGTTTAACAACATCAACGTGCTTATTCTTGCCAGCATGACCAGCACCTATATGGTTGGTTTATACAACGGGGCGGACCGCCTGAAGAAAGCGGCGAACTCGGTGCCGGAGCAGATTGGCAATGCATTCTTCCCGCGCGTCAGCCACCTGTTCCACAAGGACCGTGCAGCAGCGATTGCCGCCACGCGTAAAAGCATCAGCCTGTCATTTTTGCTCAGCGTTTTCATCGTGGTATTCACCTTTTTCTTCGCTGATTTTATCGTGCGCATCCTGCTGGGTGCCGACTTCCATAACTCGGCTGACGTGCTGCGCGTGGCAGTGTGTGGCTTTATTTTCGGCAACGTAAGCTACCCGGCTGGCTTGCAAATCCTGATCCCGCACGGGCTGGCGAAGCAGCGTATGCACGTAATGTTTATCGTCGGACTGATCAACATTCCTATCTGCTGCCTGCTTGCCTGGCAGTTTGGGGCGGTCGGTGCGGCCAGCTCGCTGGTACTCTCCGAGTTCCTGGTGTTCGTCGGCATCCTGCGCATCATGATTAAGCACGACATCCTGAAGACCTATCTCGCCCGGCCAGCGGTTTTTAAACAGCCGGGTAACGAGCACGCAGGCTGAGTTACTGGCGTCAGTGGCGATCGATACGTGACTGACGCCAGTTCAACCACGGCGTTACCGAGATGCCGTGTACCACCACGCTGGCGACGATCAGCGTAAACGCCATATCCGCCATCCGCGTCACTTCCTCCCCCGACAGTCCGTGGGTATAGGCCCAGGCAATATAGTTAATGCTGCCAATTCCGCGAATGCCCAGCCAGCCAATCGTGGCGCGCTGCAGGCGCGGTGTGTGCATGCCCAGCGTGGCAATCCAAACCGACAGCGGGCGAATAATCAGGAACAGCAGCGCGGCCAGTACCAGCCCGTCCACGTTCCAGTGCTGCGCCAGCGTCACCCCAAGCACGATAATTATCACCGCGGCAAACAGCCGTTCGATGGTATCGCCGAAGGAGAGCGCATCGCTGACCACCAGCCCGGCAGAGCTGGCCGGATTGGTGCCCTCAATCATATGGCGGGCGTTGGGGTTAATCAGCTCTTCAGCCGGTGGATGACAGTCGCTATCCTGGAACTCTTCGGTCGGGAAATGGCGCACCACGCGCATTTCGGCGCGGCGCAGCCCAACCCCGGCGGCGAAAGCGGCGAGAAAGCCGGAAGCATCCAGCGCCTGCGCTGCGCTGTAGCTCAGGGCAATCAGCGCCAGCGCCAGGAAATCATTCGGGGCAACATCCTGATGCGTGTGGCGCAGGTGCGCGGCATACTGCCCAATCAGCTTGCCGAGCACAAAGCCGATAGCGCTCCCGCCGACCACCGCCCACAGCACGTCGACCAGCGCCCAGTGGCTGAGGTAAGCCCAGGACATTTCTCCGCTGCCGGTCAGCAGCGCCACCGCCAGCATCAGCAGCGGCAGGGCGGTGCCGTCATTCATTCCGGCCTCGCTGGAGAGCGAAACGCGCAGATTATCGTTATCGCGTGCGTCGTTGACAGAAATGAGGCTGGCGAGCACCGGGTCAGTGGGGGCGACGATAGCGCCAAACGCCAGCGCCAGCGGCCAGGAGAATCCGGCCAGCCAGTGTGCGGCCAGCGTCACGCCCGCTACCGTCAGCAGCATGCCTGGAAACGCCAGACGCAGCCCCATATGCCAGCCGGGGCTTTTGATCGGCAGCCGTAGCTTCAGCCCGGTGATAAACAGCGAGGCGGCCATGGCAATCTCAGTCAGGTTTTTGGCCAGCGTGGCGTGGGCAGCAATATCCACACGCAGCAGGTCCAGCACCCACGGGCCGCAGAGGATACCGGCAATCAAATAGAGAGCAAACGCCGTCACCGGGCCGCGCGTAATCCAGCCCGATGCCAGCGACATCAGTAATAACAGACCGCCAGTGGCGGCGGTCCAGCCAAGAAATCCCATCATCACTCCTGAATCGATTTTGCAATCTATTCAGTATGGACGGAATATGGCGAAGCGGCACAAACGACTGCCGCATTTGCGCGCAGTCAGTCGTTACGACGTGCCAGCAGGGCGAGCGCTTCCAGCTGTGCGCTGAGGTGATGACGCGTGCTTTCGTCAGTTACGGTGCCGCTTTCCACATCAATACGCGTGGCGGCCTGGCCAATCATTATTTCCGGCTTATTCAGCACCTGAGCGTTAAGAAACACCATGGATTGACGCAGATGATACTGCGCACGCGCACCGCCAATGGCCCCCGGCGACGCGGTCTGGATCGCCACCGGTTTCCCTGCCAGCGGGTTATCCGGCAGGCGCGACAGCCAGTCGATGGCATTTTTCAGCGCGCCCGGCACCGAATAGTTATATTCCGGCATCACAATGACCACGCCGTCTGCCGCCGCAATGGCGGCCCCCATCGCCAGCACGGCTTCAGGGAAACCTTCCGCCTGGATATCGGCGTCATAGTGGGGGAAGTCGGCAATCGACCCCAGCGGGCTGATCTCTACCCCGGCCGGAGCCAGCTGCGGCAGGCTGTTAGCGACAACGGCATTCAGTGATGCGGCCCGCAGGCTGCCGAGCAAAGTAACAAATTTCAGGGGAGCGTTCTGACTCATGGTGGTTTCCCTATATTGACGGTAGGCTGCTCAATAAAAGCGCTAACCCGTTAATTTTACAAGCGCTATTATGAAATATCTGTAAATACTTATGCGCATTCTGTGCCGTTGTGAGGTTCAGAAAAGCCCGCAAAGATTGTCATCCGGCGCCCGGAAGTATACTGTTAGCACACTATTCATCTTTCTCTCCACGGAGTTCTCTTATCCGCTGGATGACCCGCTAAACTGAGGTTGTTGTGTCCACTTACTCTCCCGCTCAGCGCCCAAGACGCCTTCGTCAAACCGCTTCTCTTCGCTCCCTGTTCCAGGAAAATACTCTTAGCCTGAACGATCTGGCGCTGCCGATCTTCGTTGAGGAAGAGATTGACGACTATAAGCCGATTATGGCGATGCCGGGCGTGATGCGTATTCCTGAAAAACGCCTGGCGTATGAGATTGAGCGCATTGCCAAAGCGGGCGTGCGGTCGATCATGACCTTTGGTATCTCTCACCATACCGATGCTGACGGCAGCGATGCCTGGAATGAAAACGGGCTGGTGGCGCGCATGTCGCGTATCTGTAAAGAGACCGTGCCGGAAATGATCGTGATGTCCGATACCTGCTTCTGCGAATACACCAGCCACGGCCATTGCGGCGTGCTGCACGATCATGGCGTGGACAATGACGCGACGCTGATTAACCTCGGCAAGCAGGCGGTAGTCGCGGCAGCAGCCGGAGCGGACTTTATTGCTCCTTCTGCAGCAATGGACGGCCAGGTGGGCGCGATCCGCCAGGCGCTGGATGCGGCAGGCTTTACCGATACTGCCATCATGTCCTACTCCACCAAGTTTGCCTCATCCTTCTACGGCCCGTTCCGTGAAGCGGCGGGCACCTCGCTGAAAGGTGACCGTAAAACCTACCAGATGAACCCGATGAACCGCCGTGAAGCGATCCGCGAATCGCTGATCGACGAAGCGGAAGGCGCGGATGCACTGATGGTGAAACCGGCGGGTGCCTATCTGGATATCCTGCGCGACGTGCGTGAACATACCCGGCTGCCGCTGGCGGCGTATCAGGTAAGCGGTGAGTACGCGATGATTAAGTTCGGCGCGCAGGCGGGGGCCATCAGCGAGATCGATGTGACGCTGGAAAGCCTGGGGGCGATTAAACGCGCCGGTGCCGATATTATTTTCAGCTACTTCGCGCTTGATCTTGCCGAGAAGAAAATCCTTTCCTGAAAATTAAGGTAGGGGTCAGGCATGCCTGATCCCTTTTCCGGGCGAGGCATGTCATCGCCCCTACGGCCACCTTTGTAGGGGCTGACCCTCTTTTTCGGTCAGCCCTCCTGCCTGACTCGTCTTTCATACCGGCACAAAAAACTGGAAACAGGCGCCGCGTTGCGGGCGATCGACCAGCTTAATATCGCTATCATGCAGCTGCAAAATGCGTCGCACGATCATCAATCCCAGCCCGCCAGCGCGATGCTTGCGCGCATTCAGCAGCGATGGGCGCACAAACAAATCTTCACGCAGCTCGGCGGCTATCCCCGGGCCACTGTCGTTGACCTGCACCTGTACTTTACCTGCCTGCTGCATCATCTCAATCTCAATCAGCCCATGCTCTGGCGTATGCCGTAAGGCGTTATCCAGCAGGTTGGTCAGCACCCGTTCCATCATGCCGAGGTCAGCCGTTACCAGCGGAATCCCCGGCGCGCTACTTACCCGGATTTGCTGGTGGCGGGATTCCGCCGTCAGCTCAAACTTTTGCATCACATCCTGCACCAGCTCGCTCAGGCAGAATCTCTCCTTTTGCGGTTTCACCACGCCATATTCCAGCCGCGCCAGTTCGAACAGCTCTTGCGCCAGGCGGCCCACTTTCTTACTCTGCGCCAGCGCGATGCCAAGGTAGCGCTGGCGATCCTCCACGCTGAGCGTGTCGGCTTTCACCGATAGCGTTTCCAGATAGCCGTGCAGTGAAGTGAGTGGGGTGCGCAGATCGTGGGAGATATTCGCAACAAACTCTCGCCGCATCTGGTCCTGCTGCGTCAGGCTCTGCCACTGCTGGTCGATACGCTGCGCCAGCTGGATAAACGCCTGCTGCAGCTGTGCGACTTCATCCTGCGGCTTGCCCGGTGGCGGGGCGTGTGCCAGCGCGCGGATGGCATCAATGCCGTCGTCATCCAGCCCGGACACCTGCCTGGTCAGCCTGCGCACCGGGCGCGTGACCCAGCGGAAGGCAAAGAAGCCGGCAATGCCGCCCAGTAGCAGCACCAGCCCCATCGAGCGCAGCGCCATCAGTACCGCCGTGTGGCGCTGCGCGGCGGCGGCCAGCAGTGAATACTCCTCGCCCTGCAGCACGATATAGATGTACCCCTGCACGCGGTCGCCCATTTTTAACGGCGCGGCGCTGAACACCTGCTGCCGTGCCGGGTCGCGCGGGTTATCGCCGTAAACCGGCATCGCCGCACCCGCCTGCAGCTGGTTCACTGGTGCCAAATCAACCTGCTGGAGTTGCAGTTTTCCCGGCGGGGCAGCATTGGCAATGATCTTGCCGCTGCTGTCCAGCAGATATACTTCCACGCTCGGGTTGACCGCCATCAGTTGATCGAACAGCTTGTGGACCGCGCCCCGATCCAGCCCCTGCGCGCTGAGCAGCGGGTTATTAGCGACAATCTGGCTGGCGAGGTTAACCGACAGCCGCTGCGTCACGGCCTGACTGTACTGGCTGGCGGAACGCACCTGCAGCCAGCCAGAGATGGCGCAGCAGGCGATTAACAGCAGGATAAACACCAGCATCAGGCGCTGCGAGAGCGTGAGTCGTTTCATATATTTTCCCGGACGTCGTGCGCCTCAGCGACAAATTTATAGCCTTTGCCCCAGACGGTAAGAATGCGCTGCGGCTCGGCGGGGTTAGCTTCAATTTTGATACGCAACCGGTTGATGTGTGTATTCACCGTATGCTCATACCCTTCGTGCTCGTAGCCCCACACCTGGTTCAACAGGTTTAGGCGTGAAAACACTTTGCCGGGGCTTTTGGCAAAGAAGTAGAGCAGGTCAAACTCGCGTGGGGTCAGCTCAACGGGATGCCGATCGAGCATCACCTCGCGTGAAATCGGGTCGATGACCAGCCCGGAGAAACTCAGCGTCCCGGCATCCATTTTCACATTGCGGCTCATCGCCTCCTGGCGGCGAAACAGCGCCTTAACCCGGGCCACCAGCTCCAGCATCGAAAACGGCTTGGCGAGATAATCGTCGGCCCCCAGCTCCAGCCCGAGCACGCGGTGTACTTCGCTGGAGCGGGCGCTGATAATGACGATCGGCGTGTAGCGCGTCATGCTGCGCGCGCGGCGGCAGATCTCCAGCCCGTCAACACCAGGCAGCATCAGGTCGAGGATCAGCGCGTCCCAGCCGCCTTTTTCCAGCAGTGCCGCCCCCCGATCCCCGTCGGCGGCGTGGGTGATTTCGTAGCCCTCGTCGCGCAGATGCAGCGCCAGCAAATCGGCGATATCGCCATCATCCTCCACGATTAAAATACGTTTGCCGTTTTCCATTCTGCCCGCCGCTGTCAGCCTTAATATCACTCAGTTTACACACCCGACTGCCGCGGAGTTATCACATTTTGTTTAACTCTGCGTGAGGTCTTCGGGAACTTATCCGGGCAATACTGCTTCATCGCAACGGAGTCGCTGAGGGTAAACATCATGAACGTGTCATTCCGGGAAGCCGGCAGCCGGCCTGAGATTATCCATCCACTGTGGCTGCGGCTGACGCACTGGCTCAATGTGCTGGCGGTGCTGATGCTGGTCGCCAGCGGCTGGCGCATCTATAACGCCTCACCGCTGTTTGATTTCAGCTTCCTGGTGAAATCACCCTTGGCGGCTGGCTCGGCGGCGCGCTGCAGTGGCACTTTGCCGCCATGTGGCTGTTCGGATTCAACGGCCTGTTTTACCTGGTCATGAACGTGGCCAGCGGGCGGATAAAACGAAAATTTTGGCCGCTTAATCTGCGCGGGCTGCTGGCGGACCTCGGCGCGGCGCTGCGCGGTAAATTGCAGCACAGCGATCCGCACCACTACAACATGGTCCAGCGGCTGGCCTATCTGTTCGTGATGTTTGACGGCGTGATGCTGGTGCTCTCCGGGCTGGTGCTGTGGAAGTCGGTTCAGTTTCCGCTGCTACGAGAGCTGTTGGGCGGCTATGAGGCGGCGCGCTATGTGCACTTTCTGGCAATGGCCTCGCTTGTGGGATTTGTGCTGCTGCACGTCGTGATGGTGGCCGTGGTGCCGAAAACGCTGCTGGCCATGCTGCGCGGACGTTAAGGAGAGACGATGAAAAAGATCATAAGCACGATATTCAGCCCTGCAGAGACGCAGGACGTGGTTAAAGAAGCGCAGCGGCTGATTGCCCGCCAGCTTGAGTCCTCTTCACGCCGCCGCTTTCTGCGCCAGGGGTTAACCCTCGGCGGCATGGCGATGCTGACCGGCTGTGACATCAGCGACAACGCGGGAGTCGAGAAGGCGCTGAACTCAGTTTCCGGCTTCAACGACCGCGTGCAGCACTGGCTGCTTGGCAGTGACCGCCTGGCACCAGAATATCCCGAATCGGCCATTACGCACCCGTTTCCGTTCAACGCCTTTTATGGCGAAGAGGATATTCCGCAGGTCAGCGGCGCAGAGTATCGCCTGAACATCGCCGGAAAGGTGCTCGATAAGCGCAGCTGGTCGCTGCCCGAACTGTACAACATGGCGCAGGTCAGTCAGGTGACGCGCCATATCTGCGTGGAGGGCTGGAGCGCGATTGGTAAATGGGGCGGGGTGCCGTTTGCCGACTTTCTGCGGCTGATCGGCGCTGACCTTAGCGCGCACTATATCAGTTTCAAATGTGCTGACGACTATTACACCAGCATCGATATGAAAACTGCGCTGCACCCACAAACGCTGCTGGCGCTGACTTATGACGGGCAGATCCTGCCACCCAAATATGGCTATCCCATGAAGCTGAGGATGCCGACCAAGCTGGGATACAAAAATCCCAAGCACATTCAGGTTATCGAAGTGACGAATACCTTCCCGGGCGGTTACTGGGAAGATCAGGGCTACAACTGGTTTGGCGGCAGTTAACGCCGCGAATCGCAACTCTGTACCTGCACACTCTGTGCAATTCACTATTAAGGAAATACCATGAAAAAGTTAATCAATGCAGTCGTAATCTCCGGCGTGATGATGATGGGGCTAAGCGGGGCGGTACACGCAGCGGACAGCATGAATAAAGATAGCATGAGCCATATGTCAAAGGAGTGTATGGGCAAGGATTCAATGGGCAAAGATAAGAAGGGCCATGACTGCATGAAAAAAGACGGCATGACGAAAGATTCTATGTCAAAAGATGCCATGTCGAAGGATGCGATGAAGAAAGACAGTATGGGCAAAGATTCAATGAGCAAAGATGGCATGAAAAAGGATGCCATGGGCCAGTAAAGCCTTTGCGCGGGGGAGGGCTTCTCCCCCGCGATATCTTACCCGACGTGCAATACCTCAGAGACCATCTTCTGCGACTCGACGTTAGTGAAGTTTTTCACATCCGCGACAAACTCCGCACCATGCGCATCAATCACCTGCTGGAACTCCTCAATGCTGTTGCAGTAAACATGGCAGGCGGCAATAAACGGAGCGCTGCTGTCCAGCGGCGTATCAATTTCATAGGCGACACACTTATCGCCCATGCGCGCTTTAAGCAGCGGCAGATGGACATCACGGTAATAGTCGTGGTCGAAGTGGGCATCGGGCTTACGCGGGTAAAGTACGCTGAATTTGATCACACTAGACTCCTTTTGAAGGGGGGGGCGAAGAGAAGGAGTATAACCAGCGGACGGCGAAGCGGGTTAGCGGATTGAGCGCTGCTGGCGGGGCATCGGATGTAACATCTTCTCCACCGGGGTGGAATCGCCCTTGGCTGCATGTCTCTTCCTCTCCGCGCGCATTTATTGCACACGCGCTGTCCCTTATTGCCACCACCAGCCAAAATTCCATTTTTATCTCTCTTAGACCTATCCTGGTTTGTTGTTATTAATGAATACGATCCTGCCTGCTGGCTGTCAGCTGTAGGAAGTGCGCCTCGCTTCTGTAGTCCATGTCTTACGCTAATAGTAGGGTGCACTGATATGCGTGTTTTAACGGTTATGTAAAACTTCCCGCAAACTACCCCCCGAATCTGGCTCAGCGATTCTCTGACTTAATAACCGTCATGCCGGGGGCGAGATCGTTAAGACTCTGTACTGCTGTGGCTGATATTTAAGATTACACAGCAGTGGGGTCGGATATATCACGAGTCTTATCCACGGTTAAGGTTTTTGCTGATAAGAAAATTAAACTCACTATCAACTTCCGGCATCATTCGTGCCCTTTCTACTGAGCCGGAGTCAGGAATCGAATCATGAACAAAATATTTAAAGTAAAATGGAACGCCGCGCAGAAGCGTTATGATGTGACCTCGGAATTTGCGAGAGGAAAAACCAAATCGAGTAGCTGTGCTAACTGGAGTGTGGGAATAAAGTTTGTCGTAATGTTACCCTTGCTCTAAGTGCCGTACTGCTCACAATGAGTAACCCGCTACAAGCATCAGGCTCGGCTACTACGGTTGAATTAATCAACTTTGACCCGCAGGATGATAGCGCAAGGATGACGTTTTCCAGTGAGGTGAAACTGACATCATCTGGCGGCTTTTCCAACGTAGTTAGAGGGAGCTCAGGCTATAATTTAGCGACTTTCGGAGAGTTGAACGATCAGGGTTTTATCTCTGAGGGCTCCGAGTACATTAATGATAAATCAATAATTTTAGGTCCAATGGTTTCAGCTTCTGTCTTTGATCCTGATACAGGGCATTATAGAACGGTCGAGGTTTATAATAGTGACTACTTTAATGAAGTGAACATTAATAATGTCAGAACCGAAATCAACGAAGCTGTTAATGGAAATCAGTATGTTGGTCAAAATCTAATAAATGTGGAAGATTCTGGGCAACTCACGGTTGAAGTCGGCGATTCCAGCGGTGACTGGAAAAATCAGCGTGATAATAATCTTTTTGCTTATTTAAAAGGCAAGAGAGACGATGCTGGTTTTGTCTCCTCATTCTTCTCTGTGAATTCCACTAATGCGGCAACGCCAACAACACTTGATTACAAAAGTAAGACAGTGGTGAGTTTAGGTAATGCACTTAATTATATCAATAAGGGAAGTAATGGAGCAGACATACCCAAGTATGCGTTTCAAGGGGGATATTCCGGTAGTTTTGACAGCCTGATAGGGCAGCAGACGGTTTCGAATATTGATGAGTTCAAGAGTTACAATACGGCCCTGGTTGCAGCTTTAAGTGCGGGTGATATTACATCAGCACAGTATTATGAGCAGGTCAAGCTCGCCTACAATACAGCTTTGAAATATATCTACGCAGATTTTAATATTAGTGATTCAGATGAAATTTATGATCCTATCGATAAAACTAATGTCGCCTATATCTTATCCAAGGGGAGTGGTAGTGTTGTTAACATTGATTCTGATGCGGATATCGAAGCATACAGTACTGATATTTCCATTGTTAATCTCAAAGACAACGCTACGCTCAACAATAATGGCGTATTGAGTACGGTCGCGAATACCAGTCGAGGTAGTTATGTCGTCAATGCATCAAACTCTACCATCAATAATAACGGAGTAATTACTGCCGGGGGCTAATAAAGATATGTTAGGCTATGTCCCTGTTGGCAGTAGTGGCCCTATTACTGATGCAAATATTGTTAGTGGTCAATCATTTGCAATTTCAGCAACTAATACGGTGGTTAATAATAATGGCGTTATCAATGTCGGCCCACATGGCAGCTATAACAGCAATTGGGGGGTATGGTTAACCAATAATTCGACAATGACAAATGATGGTTCGATTAATGTTTCTTCCTATAAAGAGCCGACAACATGGCCGAGAGAAGGTTTGTTCACAACCGGGGTTGTTGTACGCAATGGTTCTGAACTTACCAATAATAAATTTATCACGATAGGGCGTGAGTCTCAGGTTACACCTGATGAGGACACCGCAGAGGTCATTACTCAAAACGGCGGTAACCGACTCGTCGAAGTGAGTTCTCCCGGGAAATTTGTCAACAGCACAACCGGGGTTATGACTATCGGGAAAAGCGTGCAGGGTGCTTTTGGCGCGGTGGCCAGTGCGATTGGTGCTTCTGTTGTTAATTATGGGGTTATCGATGTTCTAGGCGAGTCGCAAGGGGCAACAGGCGCACCGCCACTACAAAATGTGGCAATAAAAGCGCTTTCTGGCGCCGTTGATGTCATCAATGAATCTGCGGGAAGTATCTTACTCAACGGCATTAACGCCGTGGCTATGATGGCAACCTCTGCAGCAACCGATACTCTTGATAGCGCAGCCGTCAATAAAGGCACTATTACCATCAAGCAGGGCTTCGATCCTGTCTCCAAAACGGCCAACTATGGTTTGTGGGCTGATGGTGCGCGCGCCAGTGTTACCAACGCCGGCACCATTGATATGGAGGGGGACGGTGCGATTGCCGCACACGCCCGCAATGGCGGCACGATTCAGGTGGACGGAATCGGAAAAATAGACTTTAACGGTAAGAACCAGACTGGCTATTACGTATTGGGCGCGGGCTCGAAAATTATCGACAATAGCGCCGGTGGCCAGAGTGTCACCACCGAAGGCTCGACGCTGTATCGCATTGACGGCGGTGCCAGCTTCGACGGCAGCAGCAACAGTTCCGTGATTAGTACCAGCGGCAAAAACGCCAGCGCACTGCTGGTTACCAGCAACGGTGAGGCGAGCCAGCTAAACTCTGGCGACATGACGCTGGCCGTCAGTGGTGAGGGCGCGACCGGGATCAATGTGATGGGTTCGGCACAGGGAATACTCTCGGCCAACACCACTCTGTCACTCTCGGGCGCTGACAGTACCGCCGGAGTGGTCGACGGTAGCTACAGCGATATTATCGGTAATACTTCAGACTATCGCGGTGATGCCACGCTGGTAAGCCAGGCTCAACTTGACAGCAACAACGCTACCGGCGCCAACGTGATCGGCTATATCGCCCGCAACGGCGGTAAGCTCGATCACCAGGGCAGCATCAATTTACCAGCGCGGGGAATATCGGCGTGCTGGTCGACGGTGGCGTGCTGGACAACAGCGGTTTGATCTCTGTTAACGGTACCGCGGTCAATATCCAGGGAATGGGCTCGGTCGTTAGCAATTCTGGCACAGTGGAAGCCACCGACGGTAGCGCCGCATTCCTTGTTGGCAATAATGCCCAGCTCAACCTCAGCGGCAGCGGCATCGTCAAGGCCGGCGGCAGCGCGCACGGCGTACTGCTTGATACCGGCGCGCAAGGCCTGAGCGTGAAGGACGCCACTATCGATATGCAGGCGGGCGGCAGCGGTAACGCTATTGAGAACCGGGCAGAGATTGCCGGGATCCAGCTCGACAACACCACCATTAACGTCGGCAACGGCGTGGGCGTGCGCACGGCGGCCACCCTGGCGGATACCAACTCCGGCACCATCAACGTTGACGGCAGCGGCACCGGGATCTACTTCGGCCACGCCGACGGTTCGGCTGCCAGCGGCGATCTGGATACCGCCAATTCTGCAACGCTGGTAATCAATGTTAACGACGCGGCGGGTAAGGGGATCGTCACCAACACCAGCGGCAACGTGAAGTCCGGCGCCAGCGTCAACGTCAATGATGCGGCGGGCGGTGCGGCGCTGATGGTGGGCGGCACCACTTCTGAAGTGGAGCAGTCCGGTATACTGACCTCCAATTCTCTGAGCAGCGCGGTGGTCGACGTCGATAACGGCAGGCTGACCAGTTTTATCAACCGCGGCGACATCATCGCCAACTCGGCGGCGCAGGAAGCGACAAAGGTGACGCTCGGCAGCAATATCGACTTTACCAACGCCTCCGGCGGCAACATTGTCGGCCGCGTTGACCTGTCCGACGGCAACAACCGCGTGACGCTTAAGGGGGGCAGTACCGCCACCGACGTCATCACCGGCAGCGGCGACGACAGTTACTTCCTGAACGACATCAGCGCCAGCGACAGCGGGCTGTTTACCTCGCTGCAGGCGGGTGGGGGCGTTGATACCCTCAACCTTAACAACGCCAGCCTGACCGTCACTGACCCGACCACGCTGACCGGCTTTGAAAAGGTCAGCCTGAGCCTGGGTTCTATGATGAACCTGAGCAGCACGCTGCTGCCGCTCGGTGACGCTGAGAACGACGGTGCGGATACCTACTTTAACGTCAGCGATGCCAGCACGCTGAAGCTCACCGGTAGCACGGATACCGCCTTTGCCAGTCACATTACCGGCGGCGGTACGCTGGCGACCGACCTGGCGGGTAAGGCGTTTGATTTCACCGCCAACAATGCCAGCAACAGCTTCAGCGGTACGCTGGGGCTGAGTAACGCCACCATCGCCCTGGCGGGGCAGAACACCCAGGCGCTGAGCGGGGCGACGCTGCGGGCCGACGGCGGCGGGCTCGTCACCGTGGGAACCGGCACGCAGAATATCGGCGGGCTAGCCTTTGACGGCGGCATGGTTAAATTTGATACCGGGACCCCGGGGCACCTCGATATCACCACTACCATCGCGGCGCAGCAGATAGATTTGAGCGGCCAGGGCACCGTAGAGATCAGTGCAGGCACCGTGGACAACGACCCGGTGTTACCGCCCGATCGCCTGTCGGTGCTGGAGCAGGACGACAGCGGCATTGAAATGCAGCTGGCCACCTCTGCCACCCCAGTGATTGGCGATGGCGGTAACCTGGTTCTCAAGGATCAGAACGGTAACGTCATTAGCGACGCCCTGACGCGCGAAGTGGAGCAGAACGGCGTGCAGGTGGCGAATGCTATCTACGATTATCGTCTGACCAGCGGCGCGAACAGCGATGGCCTGTACGTTAACTATGGCCTGACGCAGCTCGACCTGCAGGGTACAGACGGTAACGCGCTGAGCCTGAACGCGGCGGGTAAAAGCGGTAACGCGGCGGATCTCAGCGCGAAAGTGACCGGCAGCGGCGACCTCGCCATCGGCGGCGGCAACGTTACGCTCTCTAATATGGATAACGACTACCAGGGGAAAACTTTATCCGCAGCGGCAGCCTGAGCATGCTAAACGATAACGTGCTGGGCAACACCTCTGAACTGGCGATGAGCAGCGGCACCGGTTTCGATATGAACGGTCATGCTCAGACGGTCGGTGCGGTGAACAGCGCCAGCGGCTCGCTGATCGATCTCGACGGCGGCGACCTGACGATCGTCAACGGCGGCACGCTGGACGGCAACATCACGGGGGCGGGCACGCTGAACCTGGCGGCGGGTCTGTTAAACGTCAATGGCGCCAACGGCAGCCTGACGGCGGTGACTCACATCGCCGGTGGCGCGCGGGCGTTGCTGAATAACGCCGCGGGCCTCGGCCAGGGCGGCATCGTTACCGACGGCATTCTCGGCTTCAGCAAAGCGGCGGGCCAGCTGGTAAACAAGCTGAGCGGCAAGGGGGACGTGCAGCTGCACGATAGCAGCGACCTGGTGCTGACCGGTAGCAACGGCGACTTCGCCGGGCGCTTTACGCTGGATTAAGGCACTGCCCTGTCGGTAACCGCAGCGGACAGTCTTGGCACGGCCTCTGTCAGCAACGAGGGGGCGCTAAACATCCTGACCCACGCCGACTGGACGCTGAGCAACAGCGTGAGCGGCAGCGGCAGCCTGAATAAAAACGGCGGCGGAACAATGACGCTGAGCCAGGATGCGGCGGGCTATACCGGCACCACGGCGGTCAACGGCGGCGGGCTGCTGCTCGGCACGGCAGATGCGGCGGTAACGCTGGCCTCGGCACAGACCGACGTGGCGGAGGGCGCGCTGTTCGGCGGCTTCGGCGGCACGAAGGGGAGTGTTGATAATGCCGGGACCTTCGTGGTCGGCGCACCAACCGCTGGCAGCCGCACTCTGCCTGCTGCCAGTACCTTTAGCGTTGGTGGCAACCTGACCAACAGCGGCAGCATCCGCGTCGGTCAGCCGGGCAGCGGCATCGCCGGAAACAACCTCAATGTGGCCGGAAACTACCATGGCGACGGCGGGCGCATCCACTTTAACACTGCGCTGGGCGGTGACAATTCGTTGACCGACCATATGACGGTCGACGGCGACACCTCAGGTACTACGGCGGTCAGCGTCAGCAATGCGGGCGGCCTGGGCGGAAAAACGCTCAACGGCATCGAGCTGATTACCGTCAAAGGCGCGTCTGACGGCGAGTTCACCCAGGATGGCCGTATCGTCGCGGGGGCCTATGACTATCTGTTGGCGCGCGGCAAGGGTGAGAACGCGGGTAACTGGTATCTGACCAGCGGCAGCGGCGGCCCGGTGGATCCAGTGATCGACCCGGGCAAGGAGGAGGTGGTGCTGATCACCCGTCCGGAGTCGGGTGCCTACGCCAGCAACATGGCGGCGGCGAACACGCTGTTCAACACCCGCCTGCAGGACCGTCTGGGCGAGACGCACTACGTTGATGCACTGACGGGGGAGCAGAAGGTGACCAGCATGTGGCTGCGCAACGTTGGCGGGCATACCCGCTCGTCTGACAGCACCGGTCAGCTGCACACGCAGGCCAACCGCTGGGTGACGCAGCTGGGCGGCGATGTGGCGCAGTGGAGCCACGACGGTGCGGACCGTTTCCACCTCGGGGTGATGGCGGGCTATGCCAATCAGCACAGCAGTACGCGTAACAGCCTCAGTGGGCATAGTGCGAAAGGCTCGATTAACGGCTACAGCACCGGGGTATACGCCACCTGGCTACAGGACAACGAGGAGAAAACCGGAGCCTATGTCGACAGCTGGGCGCAGTACAGCTGGTTTAACGGCAGCGTCTCCGGCGACACGCTGAAGACCGAGAGCTACAGGGCGGACGGTATCACCGCGTCGGTAGAAGGGGGCTACACCTGGAAGCTGGGCGAGAAGAACGACCGCGAGAGCTACTACATCCAGCCGAAGGCGCAGGTCACCTGGATGGGCGTGCAGATGGACAGCCTGAATGAAGCCAACGGCACTCGCGTGAGCGGCAGCGGCAAGAATAACGTGCAGACGCGTCTGGGCGTGCGCCTGTTCGCCAAAGGTCACAGCCTGATTGACGAAGGCAAGCAGCGCACCTTCGAGCCGTTTGTAGAGGCGAACTGGATTGCCAACAGCAAGAACTTCGGCAGCACGCTGAACGGGGTGAACGTCAGCCAGCGCGGCACCAGCAACATCGGCGAGCTGAAGGTGGGCGTGGAAGGGCAGATTAACCCGAACCTGAACTTGTGGGGCAATATCGGCCAGCAGATAGGTGATAAGGGTTACTCGGACTCCAGCGCGATGGTTGGGGTAAAGGTTAACTTCTGATAGTCCACATTCGCTAATCACCCAGGCAGGCACCTTCACGGTTGCCTGCCTTTTTTATTGCCGTTACTCACTGCTTTTTAACCGAGAAAGTCATTAAAAATGCATCCTGTCTGCGCGATGAAAGACCCGTTTGCTAAAAATCAGCCAGAGTAACAGCGCACACAGGGCTATCCCGCCCAGCGCCATATAAGCATGGCTATACGTTGAATCACTGACGATGGCACCGGCCAGTGCCGGGCTGAGTGAGGCGCCCAGCCCCTGGAATAACATCACCAAACCCAGCGCGGCGTTAATATGGCCCGAGCCGTTGAACAACCAGGCAATCAGTCCGGGCACGGCAACCCCCAGAATTCCCGCAGCGACACCGTCCAGAACCTGAACGGGAAACAACACCCACTCATTCCCCCAAAAAGAGGCAATAGCGGCGCGTAATGGCAGCACCACGAGGGCAATCAGGATAAGCCTGGCGTAACCGCACCGGGCGGCATAGCGAGCGGTCAGCAGTGCGGCGGGGATCATCACCACCTGCGAGATAGCCACCGTTAATGCGGCATAGGTGCCTGGCGTGAACATCGCTTTCGCGCCCGAGGAGGCGATCTGCATGCTCAACATCGGCAGCTGGGCCGCATTAGCCAGATGGAAGAGCAAGAGAGTGGATCCTGTTACCAGCAATTCTGGCCGTTTTAGCAATGCTAACAAAGAGGGAGATACGGTCGCACCTGCCTGTTCATTACTCCCCCTTGCCACATTATGGTCGATATCATCTTTGTTGATGGCCGAGGTGCAAATGAGGGTGCATACGGCCATCGCCGTCATCAGTAAGAACACGGACCCGGTGCCCCAAATCCAGCAGGTGAAAGCGGCCAGGAGGGCTATCGTCATATTGCCAGCATGGTTGAAGGCTTCATTGCGCCCCATCTGCTGCACAAAAATTTTCTGACCGCCGATCCCCAGGGTGATACCGGCAATCGCGGGGGCAACGACTGCGGCGGCTAAGCCTGTGACGATCTGCGATGCAATCACGATGGTGGGCGTCGGAAAATACCAGAGCATCAGCGTGCTGAAGGTGATGAGCAGGGATGAGACGATAATTAACAGGCGCTTGTGACGCGTGGCGTCGACGATCATCCCAGAGGGGAAGGTGGCCAGCAATCCCGCCAGGCTGCCGGCGGTCATCACCAGGCCTATATCATCCGCCTGCCAGTGATGAGAAACCAGAAATATCCCCAGGAATGGCCCCAGCCCGTCGCGAACGTCGGCAATAAAAAAGTTGAGCAAACAGAGCACTTGCAGTGAACGTAATTTCATACACAACCTCAGGTAAAGCAAGAACTCGCCATAACGTGAGAGATGACAATAGGTTGTGTCGGTGAATTTTTCCACTGCAACTTACACCAGGCAATCTGCGCCATTGAATCCGCTTATTTTGCCAGCGGAAATCGGCGTAGCGCGTGGTATACGCGGGTGACAGCATCTCACGCTTCATCGCCCAGGCTTTCTCAATCCCCTGACCGGCAAACCACACTTTGCCTTTCCCCGAACTGTTCAGCGTGTCGATCGCCGCCATCAGCGCCGCGCTGTCAGGCCTGGGCTGACAGTCGTCAAACAGGTTCAGCTGCGCCACGCCGCTGCTGAAAAAATCCGCCAGCATCACGCCCGCCTTCATATAGCGGTGGCCGTCGCGCCAGATGTGGTCCAGCGCCTTGGTGGCGGCCTGAATAATATCGCGCGTGTCGTTCGACGGGGTGAGCAGCTTGCTGGCGGCCTGGTTGCCGTAAAACACCTCATCCTGCGCGTGCGGGCTGGTGCGCAGAAAGACGCTGATAAAGCGGCAGAACTGCTTTTCCTGACGCAGTTTTTCGGCGGCGCGTTCGGCATAGGCGCAAATGGCCTGGTGCATCTCTTCATAGGCGGTGATGCGGTGGCCGAACGAGCGGCTGCAGATAATCTGCTGCTTGGTGGGGGAGAACTCCTCCATACCGAGGCACGGCTCGCCGCGCAGCTCGCGGGCGGTGCGTTCCAGCACCACGTTGAAGTGCTTACGCACCACCCAGCTGGAGCAGTCGGCCAGCTGCAGTGCGCTCTCAATACCCATCAGATTGAGCTTTTTGCTGATGCGCCGCCCCACGCCCCACACTTCCTCCACCGGCACCAGCGCCAGCAGCTTACGCTGGCGCTCAACGTTCGACAGATCGACCACGCCGCCGGTCTTTTTCCACGTTTTCGCTGCATGATTGGCGAGTTTCGCCAGCGTTTTGGTCGGCCCGATGCCCACGCCAACGGTCAGCCCGGTGTTTTTCAGCACCTGATTGCGCATCTGGTGGCCGAAAGTGTCCAGCGGCATACAGTTATTCACACCGCTGACGTCGACAAAGGCTTCATCAATGGAGTAGATCTCAATCGCCGGGCCGATCTCCGCCAGGGTATTCATCACCCGACTGCTGAGGTCGGCATACAGCGCGTAGTTGGAGCTAAAGACGTGCACCTTCTGGCGGTGCAGCTCGTTTTTCAGCTTGAAGTAGGGGCGCCCCCATCTTGATCCCCAGCATTTTGGCCTCGGCCGAGCGCGAGATCACGCAGCCGTCATTATTCGATACCACCACCACCGGCTGGCCGCGCAGGTCCGGGCGAAACACCGTCTCGCAGGAGGTGTAGAAGCTGTTGACGTCAACGAGGGCGAACATGGCTACTGATGCGCTTTCAGGGTAAAGGTCACCACGCCGAAGATTTCCAGCTCTTCCTCGTTATGGAAGGTGATCGGCGTGTACTGGCTGTTGTGGGCGAACAGCTGCAGCACGGGGCGGGTGCGCAGCTCTTTCACCGTGAACTCGCCCGCTACGGCGGCCACCACGATACTGCCGTGCACGGCATCCAGCGAGCGGTCAACGATCAGCAGGTCGCCATCGCCAATCCCTGCACCAATCATCGAATCACCGCTGACCTTAATAAAGTAGGTGGCGCTCGGATGTTTAATCGCCAGCTTGTTGAGGTCGAGCGTCTCCTCAACATAGTCCTGCGCCGGGCTGGGAAAGCCGCACGGCACCCGTTCGATAAACAGCGGGAGCGGCAGAGCCGGGGTGATGATGGCTGGGCGGATGAACGGCATAGTCTGAATCTCAATGTTACTGTGTTTATATACAGTATTACTGAATGCCGCCATCGATCAAGCGTCTTTCGCGCAGGTTCTGGAAAGCCTCTGAAGAGGCGGGAAATTTAGGTGATGCTGGAAAGGATAGCGCTGAGGTTCAGAGGGATAACGTGGGAGTATATCGCGGGTAATATCCAGTATGGCGACTCATGGATGAAACAGAAAGCCTGATGGCAATTGCCGTTCAATGGCAGGGGTATCCGCCAGCGGCTATGCTCTCTGCTGACGGACGCCATTCATCATCAGGAGAAGCCATGAAGGAATTTGATTACCAGCGCGATTTCAGCCAGATCGATTTCAGGAAACACCCGGAGCAGTACCAGGTCGGGCGCGGGGAGCAGGGCGTGCTGATGGTTGAGCCGTATAAAAGCGAAATCCTGCCGCACTGGCGCTTCAAAACGCCCGAGGTGGCGGAGATCTCTGCTAACGCCATCATGGCGCTGTTTGAAGCGTATCGCCGTAGCGATGACTTCGTCGGCATGGATATGGCACGCAAGTTTATTCAGATGGGCTATACGCGCGCCAGGCGTTACGCCAACCACAAAGGCGGGCGTAAATATGATGCGCAGGGCGAGATATTGCCGTATCAGCTGAATGAAGAGAAGGCCGCCGCCGCCGCCATTTTTAAAGCCCACTGGGACAGCATTCGCCAGGATAAAGACTACCTGGCGCGGCGCAAAAAACATCAACAGCAGTTCGGCTAAGCCCCTTTGCCGACGGGTTCGGGGGGCGCGACCAGGATAACGGTGATAAACGCGTTGATATCTGCCGTTGCAGCCTGCTGTGCAGCGGGGGATGGGGAGATAATCAGCTGGTCGGCATAGCCGTTGAGCATCGCCCACAGCTGGCGCGTCACCCGCTGTGCATCACGATGGCGAAAGTGACCGGCCGTAATACCGCGGTCGATAATGTCAGCCAGCAGCGCCTGCCACTGCGCCATCATCGCCTCTGCCAGCTGCGCCCACTCCTCATCGCGGATCGCCAGCTGCCAAAGCGAGCTGTACAGCGACCAGCTGGCGTCCGGTGCGGCGGGCAGGTAGTTTTGCACAAACGCGCTGAGCTGTGAGCGCGCTTCGAGCGCGCCAATCTCATCAGCAAACTCTACGCGGTCGCGCTGCATAAATAGCGTCATCGCCTCTTTGCACAATGTTTCCCAGTCGCGGAAGTAGTGATAGATGTGGCTGCGCGAGATGCCGAGCTGTTCGGTCAGCTCGCGGGTGGTCACGCGCTCAATGCCTTTTTCGCTAAACAGCGTAATTGCGCCATCAAGAATACGGGCGCGTAATACTT
The DNA here is from genome assembly GCA_910589765.1 of Avena atlantica. NCBI lineage: Eukaryota > Viridiplantae > Streptophyta > Magnoliopsida > Poales > Poaceae > Avena > Avena atlantica. Next base: position 606,562 of record CAJUWN010001535.1, on the reverse strand, counting down.
CAGCGGTCTCTTTCATTGTTGCTTCCCACGGCTCCACGTTGACTTTGAGCAACTGCTCAAATAGACTGCATCTGGTTTTTGAGCAACCGCTCAAGCCTAATCCTACCAGAAAATAATCCGATGAAAACCTGTACCACTGCGGAAATCGTACCGACTTCCGCCAGCGCGATCGCCACGCTGAAACTGCTTGGCCGCCGCCACAGCAAAAAATTGATCCTCACGCTGCTGCTGGTGATTGCCGAAAACGTCACCTATCTGCTCTATCCGCTGGCGGCCGGATTTGCCATTAACGCCATTCTCAGCGGCCAGGCGCTGCATGCGGTGCTGTATGCGGCGATGGTGTTTACCATGTGGGCGATTGGTGCCGCACGCCGCAGCGTGGATACGCGCACCTTTGCCCGCATCTATGCCGGGCTGGCGGTGCCGGTGATCCTCACCCAGCGCCAGCAAAACCATCCGCCGTCGACCGTGGCCGCGCGCGTGGCGCTGTCGCGCGAGTTTGTCGACTTCTTCGAGCAACACCTGCCGGTGCTGATCACCTCGGTGGCGTCGATTACCGGCGCGGCGGTGATGCTGCTGGCGATTGAGTTCTGGACCGGCATTGCCTGTCTGGTGATTCTGGCGTTTTTCAGCCTGTTTCTGCGCGGCTACACGCGCAAAAATGAGCGGCTGTTTGGCCGCCTCAATGACCGGCTGGAGAAAGAGGTGCGCTTTGTCACCCACGCCGAAACGCCTGCGCTGACGCGCCATTACCGCGTGCTGGCCGGGCTGCGCATCCGCCTGTCGGACCGCGAAGCCTGGGGCTATCTGGCCATTGGTAGCGCCGCAGCGCTGCTGTTTGCACTGACCATTTTGTATATGACGCTGAAGGGCGGGGCGGATGCGGGCCACATCTACTCGGTGATGACCTATATGTGGATGTTCGCCATGAGCCTCGATGATGGCCCGCAGCTGCTGGAGAAATATTCTCAGCTGAAGGATATTGGCAAACGCGTGAATACCGGGCTGGAGTAAGCGGCAGGTTGACGCGCGCATCACCGCATGGCGATGCGCGTCTGTTTTCAGGAGCGGTTCAGCTCGTTAATCAGCTTGCTGTTGAAGTCCGTCGGGTCTTCCATCTGCGGGGCGTGGCCCATACCGGGAAACTCAATCAGCCGCGCACCAGGGATCATCTTCGCTACCTGTTTGCCCAGCACGTTATAGTGACCGATCTTCGCTTTGACCTCTGGCGGCGCAATATCGCTGCCAATTGCCGTGGTGTCGGCATCGCCAATCATCAGCGTGGTCGGCACTTTGAGCTGTGGGAACTCGTAAAACACCGGCTGCGTGAAAATCATGTCGTAGATCAGTGCGGAGTTCCAGGCGACGATTTCGTGCCCCGGTCCCTTATTCAGCCCGGCCAGCATATCCACCCAGCGGTCGTATTCCGGCTTCCACTGCCCGGCGTAGTAGGTGTTCTGCTCATATTTGCGGATGCCTGCCGCATCCAGCTTCAGCTCGCGCTGATACCACTGGTCGACGCTGCGCCACGGCACGCCTTTGGCTTTCCAGTCTTCCAGCCCGATCGGATTGACCAGAACCAGCTTTTCGGTAGCCTGCGGATAGCTCAGGGCGTAGCGCGTCGCCAGCATGCCGCCGGTGGAGTGGCCAACGATAATGGCTTTGTCGATGCCGAGGCTGCCCAGCAGGGCGTGAGTATTGAGCGCCAGCTGCTGGAAGCTGTACTGATAATGGGCGGGCTTGCTGGCGCTGCAAAAGCCGATCTGATCCGGCGCGATCACCCGATATCCGGCGCTGCTCAGCGCTTTGATGCTGCTTTCCCATGTTGCACCGCAGAAGTTTTTCCCGTGCATCAGGACGGCGGTGTGGCCGTTGGCCTTGCCGGTTGGCGCCACGTCCATATAGCCCATTTTCAGCGACTGCTGCTGCGAGTCAAAGCTGAACTGCTTAAGCGGATAAGGGTACTCAAAGCCCTGCAATTCCGGGCCGTATCCCTGCTGCGGGCTGGCGGCAACGGCGCTGCCGGACAAGGCCAGGGCCAGCAGCAGGCATGAACGGGTCAAAAATGGCATCCATCTTCTCCATCAGATTCAGCGGGTAAGGGCAATAGCATAGCCTGCTTTGCCCTGAAGTTTTCGCACTGAAGCCAGTCGTTACAATGATTTACCTAAGCGCGTTTAAGCCAGGCTCAAACGGCGGGTCATCCACACCGTAATGATAATCGAGCTAAGCGCCACCAGCATCAGGCCCGCGCCGACCGCAATCATCGCGCTAAAGCCGAAACAGGTTAAACAGCAGTAGCCCGGCGATACCGCCGCTCAGGAAGGAGACGATGGTGATCAGGTGGGTGAGGAACTGCTTGCGCTGGGTGGTGACCTGTTTGGAAACGTCGCGGCGCGCCAGCGTGGCAATCACCGAACCCAGCGCAATCCCGGCATCGGTCAGCGTGCCGGTGATATGCGTGGATCGTACGCGCCCGTTGGAGAGCTGAGTGGAGTTAGCGTTATGAATACCCATCAGGAAGCCGAGCAGCACGATCACCTCCCGGTTATTAAACGGGGAGTAAAACAGCATCTCAAAAGCGGAGATGGCAATTAATAGCGCCCCTTCCATCAGCAGCACCATGCTGAAGATGGTGCGGATATTGTGTTTAATTCCGCCAATAACAATCAGCCGGCAGGTAATACAGCCGAGAACAAACGCACCAATCACCGACATCAGAAGTATCAGGTCTTTCACATTAAAACTGGATACTTCTGCCGACAGTTGCGAAGTATTTCCGCTCATGTGCGACGGGAAGAAGCCAAAGGCACCCAGCGCCATGGCGTTGAGCAGCCCGGCGCTGGTGGCCAGCACCAGCGCCAGACAGCGGTCCTCAGTGTGGGAGCGGGCGCGCTTGCGCTTAATCATCATATTGAGCATGGCTACCCCTTAATTTGCCTTGATGTTCAGTCATCAGTGTAGTGTGTGGGGTAAGAAGAAAGCCAATAATAACCGGGTAATTAGAGTTATCTTATATTTCGTAAATAAAGAAATTGGTTTTATCTGTTGTTATTAAAAGTTCGGTAAAGAAATACGGTGCGTTTATTGATAACGCCGGAGGGAGATATTATTTCGCGGCGTCTGATAAGCGTTATCTATATACCCGTCAGGCGCAATTTAAGCGCTTTACCGAAGGCGCTTTCGGCGTGATAACCGCGGACTGAACTGGCCGAAGCCGATGTTGATCACACCTGACAATTAAGTTGCCTGTTACCCCGCAGGTTTTCATCGCCGCTGCCGATACTTCTCAGGAATGGAATTCACTCAGACTTGAGGAGGCGGGATGATCGTCGGTATTGCGGTGAACGAACTGCGGCTGGGTATGTACCTTTATAAGCTTGATGTGTTCTGGCTGAAACACCCGCTGGTCGGCAATGAAATGCTGCTGACGGATGAGACGCAGATAAAGGTCATCCAGAACAGCGGCGTGCGTGAAGTGTGGATCGACCTGTCGCGCGGGCGCGGCGTTGAGGTGAAGACCGGGATAGTCGAAAACGTGGTGCTGCCTGAGGCTGAGGCACCGTCTGGCTATCAGTCGCCGGAAGTTGATCGCGGCCAGCCCGTCACCCTGCGCGGGGAGATGGCGCAGGCGCAGAAAATCTGCCTGGCGGCGAAAGGGCCCGTGATGGACATGTTCAGCGATGCGCGCATGGGCAAAACTATCGATGCAAACAGCACGCTGCCGCTGGTCAATGATATTGCCGGCTCGCTCAGCCGCCATCCCGCTGCTTTGCTGAGCGTGGTGCGCCTAAAATCGCACGATGATTACACTTATCTGCACTCGGTGGCGGTCTGTGCGCTGATGCTTTCTCTGGCGGCACAGCTGAAGCTGGATCAGCATCAGACCAAACGTGCCGGGATGGCGGGGCTGCTGCACGACGTAGGCAAAGCGGCGGTGCCGCTGGCAATCCTCAACAAGCCTGCCAGGCTGACGGAGGAAGAGTTTGAGGAGATGAAGATCCATCCGGTGGCCGGCGCGGAGATCCTGCGTATCAGCGGTGCCGATGCAGATTTACAGGATGTGGCACTGCATCATCACGAAAAGATCAATGGCACGGGATATCCGCACGGGCTGCGCGGCAATGCGATTTCTCTGCTCGCCCGTATGGCTTCAATATGTGATGTCTATGATGCCGTCACCTCCGACCGTCCCTACAAAGCGGGCTGGAACCCGGCCAGTGCAATGCACCAAATGGCTAACTGGCACGGCCATTTTGATCGTAAGCTGCTGCACTCATTTGTCAAAGCGGTCGGTATCTATCCGGTTGGCTCACTGGTCAGGCTCTCCAACGGGCTGCTTGGCGTAGTGACCGAGCCGGGTGAACACTCGCTGCTGCAGCCGAAGGTGTGCATTTTCTGGTCGTTAAACAGCGGCAAACGGCTGACGCCGTACGAGGTCGATCTCGCGAGCCAGCACGCCTCGGAAAGCATTGTCGGGCCGGAAGAAGCCGGACACTGGCCGGGGATAGACGTCAACGCGCTGTGGCAGAAAGCGGTTACTGCCTGATTTTCTGGCAGGATTTGGAAACCCTTCTATACTTAATGCTGATGTTGTCCGCACTGAGGGTCGACGCGGTAGGAAAACCACGATCCCTCTCGACGTCAGACGACAGGCAACTGCTCTACGCCGTCCCCGTCAGACCACGCAGTTACCCTCATTGCACAGCATCTTTCTGAACCATTAATCAGGAGGAATGTGTGACTAAACAAGCAGATTTCGTTCCCCCAATTAAGGCAGAAGCGCGCTACGCCTTCTTCTTTGACGTGGATGGCACACTGGCGGCGATTAAACCGCGCCCGGATGAGGTTTCCGTCCCTGCTGCGGTGGTGGCTGACCTTCAGCACCTGGCGCAAAGCTGTGATGCTGCGCTGGCGCTGGTTTCCGGCCGCCCGATAAGTGAACTGGATGCCCTGGTCGCTCCGGCGCGTTTTCCGCTGGCCGGCGTGCATGGTGCTGAGCGGCGCAATCTTCAGAATGAAATAACGCGCATTGCCCTTGACCCGGGCACTGTGACGATCCTCAGCCGTGAACTGGAGCAGGCGATAGCCGCTCTGCCGGGCACCGGGCTGGAGAGTAAAGGTATGGCGTTTGCCCTGCATTATCGCCAGGCACCGCAGTATCAGCAGGCGATTGAAACGCTGGCCGACTCGCTGGTGGCGCGTTTCCCCGAGCTGGTACAACAGCCGGGAAAATGCGTGGTCGAACTGAAGCCGCGGGGCGTGAACAAAGGCGCCGCGATTAACGATTTTATGCAACTGCCTCCGTTTGCCGGCCGTATCCCGGTGTTTATCGGGGATGATTTGACTGACGAAGCAGGTTTTGACGTGGTCAATGCCATGGACGGTATCTCAATTAAAGTCGGCTCTGGAGCCACCGCCGCGCGCGGACGTCTGTCTGATGTTGATGCCGTTTACCGCTGGCTGGAACAGACCCGAATAAAACTAGATCAAGACGCAACAACGTCGGTGAGGAGTCAAAGTTATGAGTCGCTTAGTAGTCGTATCTAACCGTATTGCCATTCCTGATGGCAGTAAGGCCAGTGCCGGAGGGCTGACCGTTGGCATTGTTGATGCCCTGAAGACCACCGGAGGCATGTGGTTTGGCTGGAACGGTGAGATCAATGAAATTGGAGAAGATGAAGAGCAATTGAACATGCTGGAGCAGGACGGTATTACTTATGCCTCCTTCGGCCTCGATCAGAATGATTACGATCTCTACTACCTGCAGTTTTCCAACGCGGTGCTCTGGCCTGCTTTCCACTACCGTCTCGACCTGGTGAATTTCCAGCGTGAAGCCTGGGACGGTTACTGCCGCGTCAACAAGCAGCTGGCACAGCGCCTGCAGCCGCTGCTGAAAGAAGACGATATTCTGTGGATCCACGATTACCACCTGCTGCCGTTTGCCGCCGAACTGCGCAAGCTGGGCGTGAATAACCGCATCGGCTTCTTCCTGCATATCCCGTTCCCGACCCCGGAGATCTTCAACGCGCTGCCGCCGCACGCCGACCTGCTGGAGATGATGTGCGAATACGATCTGCTGGGCTTCCAGACGGAAAGTGACCGCCTGGCGTTCCTCGAGAGCGTTTCACTGCTGACCCCGATGCAGAGCGAGGGCAAACAGCATCGCGCCTTCGGCAACCGCTTCACTACCGAGGTTTACCCAATCGGTATCGAACCTGACAGCATCAAAGAGATGGCAGAAGGGCCGCTACCGCCAAAAATGGTGGCGATGAAGAAAGACCTGGGCGATGCGCAAAATATTATCGCCTGCGAGCGCCTCGACTATTCGAAAGGGTTGCCGGAACGCTTTCTCGCCTACGAGGCGCTGCTGGAGAACTATCCGCAGCATCATGGCAAAATCCGCTACTCGCAGATTGCACCCACCTCGCGCGGCGACGTGCAGGCTTACCAGGATATCCGTCATACGCTGGAAACTGAAGCGGGCCGTATTAATGGTAAATATGGCACGCTGGGCTGGACGCCGCTCTACTACCTCAATCAGCACTTTGACCGCCGCCTGCTGATGAAAATCTTCCGCCTGACGGATATCGGGCTGGTGACGCCGCTGCGTGACGGCATGAATCTGGTGGCGAAAGAGTATGTCGCCGCGCAGGATCCGGATGACCCGGGCGTGCTGGTGCTGTCGCGCTTTGCCGGTGCCGCTAATGAGCTGACCTCGGCGCTGATCGTCAATCCTTATGACCGCGATGATGTGGCGGCGGCGCTTAATCAGGCATTGACCATGTCACGCACCGAAAGGATCTCGCGCTACAACGACATGATGGCGGTGCTGCGCAGCAATGACATTACCCACTGGCGTGAGAGCTACCTGCGTGATTTGCAGGCGCTGCCGCAGGATGGCCGGGTAAAGAGCCAGCAGAGTAACGTGACTTCCTTACCAAAATTGGCCTGAAACATCGGTCCAGTGTAAACAAGATGTTTGACCAACAGGGGCTGCGGCCCCTGATTTTCCTTATCCCGCTTTAACCAATCCTCACGCTGCTTAACGCTTCTCTGACGCAGTTTGCAGAAAAAACGCCCACTTGCTTCAGAAAAAACATAAGAAAGCCACTTTTCCCTAAAGGTTGGCGCCAGTCTGCCGATACTAAAATAAGCAATTACCCGAAAAATCCGAAAAACATTCACACTCCTTATGTAACGCCTATTTACATCTACAGGCATTAGCTGAACATCAGGCGCCTCCTGCTTACAAATCGCTATCACTCCATTGCAAAAACCTGACCTTTGTCACATTTTTACCTTCGAATAGCTTTCGTATATTCACTGTAAGTAACTACCTGAAGGTGGTGTAAAACACCTTATTTAAAGTATAAAAGTCTTATAAATAGTCTTATTTATGAATTTTATGCTGCCACGTGCCGCATCGCTGCTCTCCTTGCGTTTAAAATTCCACGCGCGTTGGTTTTCGTTCGAAGATGGTTACTTACCGGGCAGAATTTACAAAAACTGACTGAAATGATTAGTTAGTGAGCTAATCAACAGGGTTGCTGATGGTTTTTTTCTGAATTATTTGCCTTAAAAATGTGATCTAGATCACACTTTATCTAAAATTCAGGTAGGCTCTCGTTGTATGTCGAAATCAGAGGGGATAGAGTTGCCTTGTTTTCGGAATAGTCTTAAAAGAATGTAACAAGAAGTCACGGATGGAGTCAGGGAAGAGAGGGCTCAGGAATGGCCACTGGCAAAATGAGTTCATGATTATTTCCTGGCTTGGTTTCTGCGAAAAACAAGACAGCCTTAGCAAGCATTTGGCTTCTGCCACTAAATTTTTGCCATCTTTAGATTTACCAACCAGCAACCATGGTAGCGGCATTGACCGCACACGTTAAAAGTAGTGTCAGTCAGGATGGAAAAAAATGGGTACATCAGAATTACTCAAACATATTTACGACATCAACTTGTCATATTTATTGCTTGCACAACGTTTAATTAACCAGGAAAAAGCTTCGGCCATGTTTCGGCTGGGCATCGATGAATCAATGGCCGATGCTCTGGCGGGTTTAACATTGCCTGAAATGGTCAAGCTGGCGGAAACCAATCAGCTGGTTTGCCAGTTCCGTTTCACCGATCACAATTCGATTAGCCGTTTGACTCGTGAATCTCGTGTGGATGATTTACAGCAGATCCATACCGGTATCCTGTTATCCAGTCGTTTATTACGTGATGTCTCAAAAGATGACGAGACACCGAAAAGAAGGGCGGCGAGCTAATGAGCGAAAAAAGTATTGTTCAGGAAGCGCGTGACATTCAGCTGGCGATGGAATTAATCACGCTGGGTGCGCGCCTGCAAATGTTAGAAAGTGAAACACAGCTGAGCCGCGGCCGCTTAATTAAGTTATATAAAGAGCTGCGTGGAAGCCCACCCCCAAAAGGCATGCTGCCGTTCTCGACTGACTGGTTTATGACGTGGGAGCAGAATATCCATGCTTCGATGTTCTGTAACGCCTGGCAGTTCCTGATCAAAAGCGGATTATGCACCGGTGTTGAAGCGGTGATTAAAGCCTACCGTTTATACCTGGAGCAGTGTCCGCAACAGGACGAGGGCCCGCTGTTGGCGCTGACGCGCGCCTGGACCCTGGTCCGGTTTGTTGAAAGCGGTATGCTGGAATTAGCCGGCTGCAAATGCTGCGGTGGCAGCTTTATTAACCACGCACATCAGCCTGTTGGCAGCTTCACCTGCAGCCTTTGCCAGCCGCCGTCCCGAGCGGTAAAAAGACGTAAACTTATCGCAGAATCTGCCGATAACAATTCACAACTGCTGGATGAACAGGTTAAACAAGCCGTTTAATAGTGTTCGCCACGTGGAGTGAATCCAGCAGCGGTCTTTGACCGCTGCTTTTTTTTTGCCCCACGCCTGGCGATGCGCCTGCCAAATTCTGGCTTAACTTCCACCCACACGTTTACAGCGTAAGGATTTTTCGTGCTGATTATATTGGGTTATATCCTTGTCCTCGGATCGGTGTTGGGCGGCTTCGCAATGGTCGGCGGCCACCTTGGCGCATTATATCAACCGTCGGAGGTGCTGATTATTGTCGGCTCCGGCATTGGCGCATTTATTGTCGGCAACAACGGCAAGGCGATTAAAGCGACGCTCAAGTCGCTGCCGCTGCTGATGCGCGGCTCGAAATATAACAAGTCGGTGTATATGGATCTGATGGCGCTGCTCTACCGCCTGATGGCCAAATCGCGCCAGCAGGGGATGCTGTCGCTGGAGCGCGATATCGAAAATCCGCAGGAAAGTGAGATTTTTGCTAATTACCCGCGCATTCTTGCCGATAAAAGATTAGTGGACTTTATTACCGACTATTTACGCCTGATGGTCAGCGGCAATATGAATGCCTTTGAGATTGAAGCGTTGATGGATGAAGAGATTGAGACTTACGAGCACGAGTGCGATGTGCCGGCAACGGCGCTCGGAACGATGGGCGATTCACTGCCGGCGTTCGGTATCGTGGCCGCGGTAATGGGGGTGATTCACACCCTGGCCTCTGCGGACCGCCCGGCGGCTGAGCTCGGTGCGCTAATCGCCAACGCGATGGTCGGCACCTTCCTCGTATTTTGCTGGCTTACGGTTTTATCTCCCCGCTTTCCGGGGTGTTACGCCAGAAGTGTGCCGAGACCACCAAGATGATGCAGTGCATTAAGGTGACGCTGCTCTCCAGCCTGAACGGTTATGCCCCGCAGATCGCGGTGGAGTTTGGTCGTAAGACGTTGTACTCAACGGATCGACCGTCGTTCAGCGAGCTGGAAGAGCACGTTCGTAATGCGAAATCCAATAAGCAGACTTCGGATCAAGACGCATGAAGCATAACAATCACCCCATTGTGCTGGTAAAGCGAAAAAAGTCGAATAAGCATGCCGGCTCGCACGGCTCGTGGAAAATCGCCTACGCCGACTTTATGACGGCAATGATGGCCTTTTTTATGGTGATGTGGCTGATTTCTATCTCAAGTCCTCAACAATTGATTCAGATTGCCGATTACTTTAAAACGCCGCTGAAAGTGGCGCTGACCGGCGGCCAGCGCAGCAGCGACAGCTCCAGCCCGATCCCCGGCGGCGGTAAAGATCCGGTCGAGAAGGAGGGTGAAGTGCATAAAGTGGTCGATATGGATGCACAGAAGCGCAAGCTGGATGAAATTCGTCTTAACCGCCTGCGGGAAAAGCTCGACCAGCTGATAGAGGCTGACCCGCGCCTGCGTGCGCTGCGTCCGCATCTGATTATTAACATGGTGGAAGAGGGGCTGCGTATCCAGATTATCGACAGCCAGAACCGCCCGATGTTTAAAACCGGCAGCGCCGAAGTGGAGTCGTACATGCGCGATATACTGCGTGCGATTGCCCCGATTCTGAATGATATCCCCAACCGGATTAGCCTGGCGGGACATACCGACGACTTCCCTTATGCCGGGGGGGAGCGGGGTTACAGTAACTGGGAACTCTCTGCCGACCGTGCCAACGCGTCCCGACGCGAGCTGATGCTGGGAGGACTGGACAGCGGCAAGATGCTGCGTGTGGTGGGCATGGCTGACACCATGAAATTGAAGAACCGTGGTGGCAACGATGCGGTTAACCGCCGCATCAGCCTGCTGGTGTTAAACCATGACACGGAAGCGCAGATCGAGCGTGAAAATGCCGAAAGTGATGCGGTACAGATTAGTGATGCAAGTAGCCTTAAAACGATAGCGGCACCGGAAGTTCCTTCTGATGCCAGCAAAAACCAAGACCCTCAACACTCACAGGCTGAGCCTGTCAGCGCGAATGCCCCGGTAACATCGTTACCTGCGGCACCCGCACCGGCGGCCCAGACCGATCGCGACTCACAGCCGAGGTGATACCGTGAGCATGGATATCAGCGATTTTTACCAGACGTTCTTTGATGAAGCCGACGAATTGTTGGCGGACATGGAACAACACCTGTTGGGTCTTGACCCGCAGGAACCAGATTCGGAACAGCTTAACGCTATCTTCCGTGCGGCCCATTCGATTAAAGGCGGAGCGGGTACCTTTGGTTTTACTGTATTACAGGAAACCACGCATATTCTGGAAAACATTCTCGACGGTGCGCGACGCGGCGAAATGCAGCTGAGCACCGATATCATCAACCTGTTTTTGGAAACCAAAGATATTATGCAAGAACAGCTGGATGCGTATAAGACTGCCTCGGAACCCGATGCGGCGACGTTTGCCTATATCTGTCAGGCGCTGCGTCAGCTGGCGCTGGAAGCGAAAGGTGAGGTTCCGGCCCCTGCGGTGGCGACTGACGCTGCTCCGGCTGTGGCGGTTGCTGCCAGCGGTCTGCGGATCAAACTGACCGGCCTGAAAGCGGGCGAAGCCGACCTGATGCTGGAAGAGCTGGGCAATCTGGGTACGGTTTCCGCAGCCGTTAAGGGCGAGAACACGCTCGAAGCCTCACTGGATTCCTCAGTGGGTAAAGACGATATCGTCGCGGTGCTGTGCTTCGTTATCGACGAATCGCAAATCCACTTCCCGCAAGCTGAGGTGGTGGATATCAGCGCTGCGGCTGCTGCTCAGCCGGTGGCTGAACCGGTGGCTGCGGTTACCAGCGCCGAAGCGGAACTGGCCAGCGTGAGCGAGATTGCTCCGCTGAAGCGCGAAGCGGCGAAAAAGCCTGCTGCCCCGAAGGTGAATGAATCAACCAGTATTCGCGTAGCGGTTGAGAAGGTCGATCAGCTGATCAACCTGGTTGGCGAACTGGTCATTACCCAGTCAATGCTGGCGCAGCGCTCAGGCGAGCTGGACCCGGTCAATCATGGCGACCTGCTGAACAGCATGGGCCAGCTGGAGCGCAATGCGCGCGACCTGCAGGAGTCGGTGATGTCGATTCGTATGATGCCGATGGAGTATGTCTTCAGCCGCTTCCCGCGTCTGGTGCGCGACCTTGCCAGCAAGCTGGGCAAAGAAGTCGAACTGACGCTGATGGGCAGCTCGACCGAGCTGGATAAGAGCCTGATCGAACGCATTATTGACCCGTTAACGCACCTGGTGCGTAACAGCCTGGATCACGGGATTGAAACACCGGAAAAACGCCAGGCAGTCGGCAAGCACGCGGTGGGCAACCTGACGCTGTCAGCGGAACACCAGGGCGGCAACATCTGCATCGAAGTGACCGATGACGGTGCCGGTCTGAACCGCGAACGTATTCTCGCCAAAGCGCTCTCTTCCGGCCTGCCGGTCAGCGAGTCGATGAGCGACGAAGAGGTCGGCATGCTGATCTTCGCCCCGGGGTTCTCCACCGCCGAGCAGGTGACTGACGTCTCCGGTCGTGGCGTAGGCATGGACGTGGTGAAACGTAATATCCAGGAGATGGGCGGCCACGTTGAGATCTCCTCGAAGCAGGGCAAGGGCACAACGATCCGTATCCTGCTGCCGCTGACGCTGGCAATTCTGGATGGCATGTCAGTGCGCGTGGCCAACGAAGTGTTTATCCTGCCGCTGAATGCGGTGATGGAATCCCTGCAGCCGCTGGCGGATGACCTGAAAGCGCTGGCGGGCGGTGAACGCGTGCTGGAAGTGCGCGGCGAATATCTGCCGCTGGTTGAGCTGTGGAACGTCTTTGAAGTGCAGGGTGCGAAAACCGAAGCGACGCAGGGCATTGTGGTGATCCTGCAGAGCGCCGGTAAACGCTACGCGCTGCTGGTTGATCAGCTGATTGGCCAGCACCAGGTGGTCGTGAAAAACCTGGAAAGCAACTATCGCAAAGTGCCGGGTATCTCCGCCGCCACCATCCTTGGCGATGGCAGCGTGGCGCTGATTGTAGACGTCTCTGCACTGCAGTCTCTGAACCGTGAAAAGCGTGTGGCGGGAGCCGCAGCCTGACAATAACTGATTAAGGGTAGCATTATGACTGGAATGGCCACTGTCACTAAACTCGCCGGCGAAACCGTGGGTCAGGAGTTCCTGGTGTTTACGCTGGGTGATGAAGAGTACGGGATTGATATCCTCAAGGTGCAGGAGATCCGCGGTTACGATCAGGTCACGCGCATCGCCAACACCCCGGCGTTTATCAAGGGTGTCACCAACCTGCGTGGCGTAATCGTACCGATTATCGACCTGCGTATTAAGTTTGCCCAGCCGGACGTCGACTATAACGACAACACCGTGGTGATCGTGCTGAATCTGGAGCAGCGCGTGGTGGGCATCGTGGTGGACGGCGTGTCTGATGTGCTGTCGCTGACGCAGGATCAGATCCGTCCTTCCCCGGAATTTGCCGTCACCATGTCTACCGAGTATCTGACCGGTCTGGGCGCGCTCGGTGAGCGTATGCTGATTCTGGTCGACATCGAGAAGCTGCTGAGCAGCGAAGAGATGGCGCTGATGGATACGCTGCGCAGCGCATAATATTCAGCAATAACGATTGCGTAAGGGGTGGCCGTATTTTGGGTCACCCCTTTTTTTTGCAGTGATACCCCACATTGCTTTGCCTTAAGTGCCGGGAGGAGAGGGCTAAGATCTTTTAGTTACTTAACTTTGCGCAGCATAAAGTTCTCCGCCGGGGAACCGATACCATTAGACGTTATTCTATTCATCATACATACCAAGGGTTTCTTATGTTCACGCGGATTAAAGTCGTCACCAGCCTGATTATGGTTCTGGTGATTTTCGGCACGTTACAGTTAGCTTCTGGCGGCTTGTTTATCAATGCGCTGACTCACGATAAAAACAGCTTTGCGGTATCTCAAGCCGCCAGCGATAACGTGGCGCTGTTTACCGACGCCTGGGTCACGCTGAACCAGACGCGCATTACGCTCAACCGCGGCATGCTGCGCCTGCAGAGCGAAGCGGCCAACTCGGGCAGCAGCGCCTCCCTGAAGATGCTCAGTGACCAGGCCAAACAGCAGCTTGCGCTGGCGGCTAAAACTTACGCCGCTTATCAGGCCCTGCCGGAAACGCCGGGCATGGACAGTCAGCTGGTTGAGCGCCTGGAGCAGAGCTATGACGTTTACGTGCAGACGCTGACGCAGATGATCCAGCTGATGGATGACAAACAGCTGGATGCGATGTTCAAAATGAATATCGAAGCGAAGCAGAAAGTGATGCAGAGCACCTATGTCCAGTGGCGTGACCAGCAGGCAATGTTGAGCAAGCAGGGCGCGGCGCAGAACGAGAAAGCCTACGAGCAGATGCTGTGGCTGATCTCTGGCGTTATGGTTCTGGTGGTGGCGCTGATCGTGCTGTGCTGGTATGGCCTGCGTAACATCTTGATCCGCCCGCTGCAAAGCAGCATTGCGCACATCAGGACCATTGCAGAGGGTGACCTGACGCAAAATATCGTTGCGGTCGGGCGCAACGAAATGGCGCAGCTGGCGAACAGCCTGCATGAGATGCAGCAGGCGCTGGTGAAGACCGTCAGCGTCGTGCGCGATGGTTCAGACGCGATTTACACCGGCGCCAGCGAAATCTCTGCGGGTAATAATGACCTGTCAGCGCGCACTGAAGAGCAGGCTGCCTCGCTGGAGCAGACCGCTGCCAGCATGGAGCAGCTGACCGCGACGGTGAAGCAGAATGCTGAGAACGCCCGCCAGGCTTCACAGCTGGCGCTGAATGCCTCCGAAACGGCACAGAAGGGGGGCCGGGTGGTCGATGGCGTGGTGAAGACCATGAATGATATTGCCGGTAGCTCTAAGAAAATTGCCGATATTATCAGCGTTATTGACGGTATCGCTTTCCAGACCAATATCCTGGCGCTGAATGCCGCGGTGGAAGCGGCGCGTGCCGGGGAGCAAGGGCGTGGCTTTGCCGTGGTGGCGGGTGAAGTGCGTAACCTCGCCCAGCGCAGCGCCCAGGCGGCGAAGGAGATCAAAGGACTGATCGAAGACTCGGTAGCGCGCGTCGATACCGGCTCACAGCTGGTCGGCAGCGCGGGTGAAACCATGACCGATATCGTCAATGCGGTGACCCGCGTCACCGATATTATGGGCGAAATCGCTTCGGCTTCTGATGAGCAGAGCCGCGGCATCGACCAGGTCGGCACCGCCGTCACCGAGATGGACCGCGTGACGCAGCAGAATGCCTCGCTGGTGGAAGAGTCCGCCTCGGCGGCGGCCTCGCTCGAAGATCAGGCCAGCCGTCTGACCCAGGCGGTGGCGGTGTTCCGCATTGCGCGCCAGCAGGCGGCCCCGGCTGCCGTGCTAAAGCGCCCGCTGCTGAATAAGCCCAGCGCTAAGCCCGCTAACCCGGTGAGCAACGACGGTCATTGGGAAACGTTTTAATTCCGTAGCCAAAACGGGTCGGGCATGCCCGACCCCTACACGTAATATGTGGGGCCGAGGCGTGCCCGACCTCTACACGTAATACGTAGGGTCGAGGCATGCCTCGACCTTAATCCATCCGAGCGCCATAAAGATCCCCCCGCGATTGCCGATAACAGCAGCCTTAACCGATTAATAAGGAACATTATGTTTAAGCGTATGAAGGTCGTTACCAGCCTGATAGTGGTGCTGGCATTTTTTGGTTCATTACAGTTAATCACCGGCGGTCTGTTCTTCCAGGCGCTGAAAGGTGATAAAGATAATTTCGCCGTCTCCCAGCAGCTGCGGCTGCAGCAGTCCGCCTCAACCAGTCCTGGATCGCTCTGATTCAGGCACGTAATACCCTTAACCGTTCCGGGATCCGCTACATGCTGGATGCTAATCATATGGGCAGCGGCGACAGCGTTAAACAGCTGCTGGCGGCGGCGCAGGAACAGCTCAATATCGCAGAGAAAAGCTACGCCACCTGGGACTCTCACCTGTCGCAACAGGGCAAAAGCGCCGAAAACGTGCGCGCTATTCAGGAAAACTACCGCATCCTGCACGACGCGCTGGCGCAGCTGATCCAGCTGATGAACGACGGCAAGATTAGCGAATTCTTCGATCAGCCAACCCAGCGTTATCAGGATGGTTTCAGCCATGCCTATAACAGCTGGCTGAGCAAAAACGATGCGCAGGCGCAGGCCGGTGCGGATCAGAATCTGCATGCCTTCAATCAGGCGATCTGGGTGCTGGTTATCGTGCTGGTGGTGTCACTGCTGGCAATTGGCGGTGTGTGGAGCGGCATCCGTCATATTCTGCTGCTGCCGCTGCAGAGCAGCATCGGTCATATCCGGCGTATTGCCAGCGGCGATCTGACGCAGCCCATTACCGTAGAGGGGCGTAACGAGATGGCGCAGCTGGCCGCCAGCCTGCAGCATATGCAGCAAGAGCTGGTGCGCACCGTTAGCGTGGTGCGCGACGGCTCTGATGCCATCTTTACCGGCGCCAGCGAAATCGCCGCCGGCAATAACGACCTCTCTGCGCGTACCGAAGAGCAGGCCGCCTCGCTGGAGCAGACGCGGCCAGCATGGAGCAGCTGACCGCGACGGTGAAGCAGAACGCCGAGAACGCCCGCCAGGCCTCACAGCTGGCGTTGAGCGCCTCTGAAACCGCGCAGAAGGGCGGCAAAGTGGTGGATGGCGTGGTGAAAACCATGAACGACATCGCCGGCAGCTCGAAGAAAATTGCCGATATCACCAGCGTCATCGACGGCATCGCCTTCCAGACCAATATTCTGGCCCTCAATGCCGCGGTAGAAGCGGCGCGTGCCGGGGAGCAGGGGCGTGGCTTTGCCGTGGTGGCGGGGGAAGTGCGTAACCTCGCCCAGCGCAGCGCGCAGGCGGCGAAGGAGATCAAAGGACTGATCGAAGACTCGGTATCCCGCGTCAACACCGGCTCGGTGCTGGTGGAGAGCGCCGGTGAAACCATGAGCGATATCGTCAATGCGGTGACCCGCGTCACCGATATCATGGGCGAAATCGCTTCGGCTTCTGACGAGCAGAGCCGCGGCATCGACCAGGTCGGCACCGCCGTCACCGAGATGGACCGCGTGACGCAGCAGAATGCCTCGCTGGTGGAAGAGTCCGCCTCGGCGGCCGCCTCGCTCGAAGAGCAGGCCAGCCGACTGACCCAGGCGGTCGCCGTGTTCCGCATTGCGCACCAGCAGGCGGCCCCGGCTGCCGTGCTAAAGCGCCCGCTGCTGAATAAGCCCAGCGTTGAGTCCGCTAACCCAGTGAGCAACGACGGCCATTGGGAAACGTTTTAAATTCCGTATCCCAAACGGGTCGGGCATGCCCGACCTCTACACGAAATATGTAGGGTCTATGTAGGGTCGAGGCATGCCTCGACCTTAATCCATCCGAGCGCCATAAAGATCCCCCCGCGATTGCCGATAAAACACAGCAGTAGCTATCCAACTGGGGAAAGGTATGTTCAAGAGTATGAAAGTGGTAACCAGCCTGGTGCTGGTTTTGGTTTTGTTTGGTTCTTTACAGTTGATTTCGGGCGGGCTGTTTTTTCCAGTCTCTGAAAGGAGATAAGGAAAACTTCGCGCTGACTCAGCAGATTCGCCTGGAGCAGGCCAATCTTACCGCCGCATGGATAGCACTGGTTCAGACACGTAATACGCTTAACCGCGCCGGGATCCGCTATCAGCTGGATGCCAGCAATAACGGCAGCGGCGCCACGATCCCGGAACTGGTTGCGCTGGCGAAAAGCCAGCTGACCACCGCAGAAACGCAGTTTGCTGAGTACACCAAAGAGTTACCGCCGGATGTCGTGGCACTGCCGCACGTTCAGGCCGTGAGCGAGCACTATAAAATCCTGCATGACGCGCTGGTTGAGCTGAGCGACATGCTGGCCAAAGGTGACTTCAAAGGGTTTGTCGACCAGCCTACTACCGGTTTCCAGAACGGTTTTGAAGCGGCCTATGACAACTGGCTGAAAAATACCGATGCCCTGCTGTCGGCGGGTGCCGAGCAGAACGAGCGCGCTTATCACCAGGCTATCTGGGTGCTGCTGATTATTCTGCTGGTTTCCGTCGCCACCATCGCGCTGGTGTGGAGCGGTATCCACCACATTCTGCTGCGTCCGCTGAAACAGAGCATCGAGCATATCCGTTGTATCGCCAGCGGCGACCTGACGCAGAGTATTGAGGTGACAGGACGCAACGAGATGGCGCAGCTGGCCTCCAGCCTGCATCACATGCAGCAGGAGCTGGTAAAAACCGTTAGCGACGTGCGCGACGGTTCCGATGCCATCTTTACCGGCGCCAGCGAAATCGCCGCCGGCAACAACGACCTCTCTGCGCGTACCGAAGAGCAGGCCGCCTCGCTGGAGCAGACCGCGGCCAGCATGGAGCAGCTGACCGCGACGGTGAAGCAGAACGCCGAGAACGCCCGCCAGGCGTCACAGCTGGCGTTGAGCGCCTCTGAAACCGCACAGAAGGGCGGCAAAGTGGTGGATGGCGTGGTGAAAACCATGAACGACATCGCCGGCAGTTCGAAGAAAATTGCCGATATCACCAGCGTCATCGACGGCATCGCCTTCCAGACCAACATTCTGGCCCTCAATGCCGCGGTAGAAGCGGCGCGTGCCGGGGAGCAGGGGCGTGGCTTTGCCGTGGTCGCGGGCGAAGTGCGTAACCTCGCCCAGCGCAGCGCGCAGGCGGCGAAGGAGATCAAAGGGCTGATTGAAGACTCGGTATCCCGCGTCAATACCGGCTCGGTGCTGGTGGAGAGCGCCGGAGAGACAATGACCGATATCGTCAATGCGGTGACCCGCGTCACCGACATCATGGGCGAAATCGCCTCTGCCTCTGACGAGCAGAGCAAGGGCATCGACCAGGTCGGCACCGCCGTCACCGAGATGGACCGCGTGACGCAGCAGAACGCCTCGCTGGTGGAAGAGTCCGCTTCGGCGGCGGCCTCGCTCGAAGATCAGGCCAGCCGACTGACTCAGGCGGTCGCCGTGTTCCGAATTCGTAAAGAAAATGTCATCGCGGCCGTTAATAACAACAGGGCAACGTTTCCCAAGTGCTGGCAGCACCCGCGGCGGCGCGTAAAGCGTTACCGGCAGCCAGCTCAGACGAGCATTGGGAAACATTTTAACACGTCACAATAAGGTCGGTCGGCCGAAATAGCCGGTCTGCCAGTTAACGGGGCGACCGAAAAAGAGGGTCGACCCCTAAAGTAGGGGCGGAGCGCTGTTGTGTTCCGCCCACGCAGAAACGTTGGGTTGAAGTTGGCAGGATGGCTACATGAAGAAAACGACGTTGTTAGCTCCACCGGAAACCGCAACGCTGCTGTCACAGATGGTGCAGCGTCTGCCGTTATCCGATACGCACTTTAAGCGTATCAGTCAGTTGATTTATCAGCGAGCTGGCATCGTCCTCGCCGACCACAAGCGGGAGATGGTTTATAACCGCCTCGTGCGCCGGTTACGTACGTTAAATATCGACGATTTTGGTCGCTATATGGCGCTACTGGAAACTGACCCGAACAGCGCGGAGTGGCAGGCATTTATCAATGCCCTGACCACCAACCTGACGGCCTTTTTCCGCGAGGCGCACCACTTCCCTATCCTGGCGGAGCACGCGAAGCGTCGCCCCGGCAGTTACAACGTCTGGTGTGCGGCGGCCTCCACCGGTGAGGAGCCTTACTCCATCGCCATGACGCTGGCCGAAACGCTGGGCACCGGTCCGGGTAAATTCCAGATCCATGCCACGGATATCGACACTCAGGTGCTGGAGAAGGCGCAGTCCGGCGTCTACCGCCAGGAAGAGCTGCGCACGCTGTCACCGCAGCAGATGCAGCGCTTCTTCCTGCGCGGCACCGGCCCGCATGAGGGCATGGTGCGCGCGCGTCCGGAGCTGGCAAATATGGTGAGCTTTGCCCAGCTTAACCTGCTGGCTAACGACTGGGCGCTCTCCGGCCCGTTTGATGTGATTTTTTGCCGTAACGTGATGATCTACTTTGATAAAGAGACGCAGGAGAAAATTTTACGGCGTTTTGTTCCGTTACTGAAACCAGGCGGCCTGCTGTTTGCCGGACACTCAGAAAACTTCAGCCAGATCAGTAAAGAGTTCTATCTGCGTGGCCAGACGGTCTATGGACTGACTAAGGAAAGATAATGAGTAAAATCAGAGTGTTGTGCGTTGATGATTCTGCCCTGATGCGTCAGCTGATGACCGAGATTATCAACAGCCATGCCGATATGGAGATGGTGGCATCCGCGCCGGACCCGTTAGTGGCGCGGGATTTAATCAAGCAGTTCAACCCGGATGTGTTAACGCTGGATGTTGAAATGCCGCGGATGGATGGCCTCGATTTTCTTGAAAAACTGATGCGCCTGCGTCCGATGCCGGTGGTGATGGTCTCCTCCCTGACCGGGAAAGGCTCTGAGATCACGCTGCGCGCGCTGGAGCTGGGGGCGGTGGATTTTGTCACCAAACCGTCGCTGGGGATCCGCGAAGGGATGCTGGCCTACAGCCAGATGATTGCCGATAAGGTGCGTGCCGCTTCCCGCGCACGTCTGCACACCCGTGGCCCAACGCCCGCGCCGGTGATGCTGAAAGCGGGTCCGCTGCTGAGTAGTGAAAAGCTGATTGCGATTGGCGCGTCGACCGGCGGCACCGAGGCGATCCGGCACGTGCTGCAGCCGTTACCGGCCACCAGCCCGGCGCTGCTGATCACCCAGCATATGCCGCCAGGCTTCACCCGCTCGTTTGCCGAACGTCTGAACAAGCTGTGTCAGATTACGGTGAAAGAGGCGGAAGATGGCGAACGTATTCTGCCCGGCCATGCCTATATTGCCCCGGGCGCGATGCACCTGGAGCTGGCGCGCAGTGGCGCAAACTACCAGGTCAAACTGAATGAAGGCCCGCCGGTGAATCGTCATAAGCCGTCGGTCGATGTGCTGTTTAACTCAGTGGCGCAGTACGCCGGTCGGAACGCCGTTGGCGTGATCCTGACCGGAATGGGTAACGATGGGGCTGCCGGGCTGCTGGCGATGAATAAAGCCGGTGCCTGGACCATCGCCCAGAACGAAGCGAGCTGTGTGGTATTTGGTATGCCGCGAGAGGCAATCGCCCTCGGGGGAGCCAGTGAAGTGGTGGATCTTCACCAAATCAGTCAGCACATGCTGGCAAAAATTAGCGCCGGACAGGCGTTGCGTATCTAACAACGCGGTCCTCGCGAGCGACAAAAAACGGGAGTAAGTATGGTCGATAAAAATATGCGGTTTCTGGTGGTAGACGACTTCAACACGATGCGTCGTATCGTCCGTAACCTGTTAAAAGAGCTGGGTTTCAACAACGTTGAAGAAGCAGAAGACGGCGTTGATGCGCTGAATAAGCTGCGCGCCGGGGGTTTTGACTTCGTGGTCTCTGACTGGAACATGCCCAATATGGACGGTCTGCAGCTGCTGCAAACCATTCGTGCGGACGCCACGATGAGCAAACTGCCGGTCCTGATGGTGACGGCGGAAGCGAAGAAAGAGAACATCATTGCTGCGGCTCAGGCGGGCGCCAGCGGCTACGTGGTTAAACCCTTCACTGCGGCTACCCTGGAAGAGAAATTAGGCAAGATCTTCGAAAAACTGGGTATGTAAGGAGCCAACATGAACGCAATTCCGAAACCAAATGTTGATGCTGCTTCGGCACAGGACATTATCTCCAAAATTGGTTCACTGACGCGGATGCTGCGCGACAGTCTGCGAGAGCTGGGTCTGGATCATGCTATTGCCGAAGCGGCAGAAGCGATCCCAGATGCCCGCGATCGCCTTGATTATGTGGTACAGATGACCGCGCAGGCGGCAGAGCGCGCGCTTAACTGCGTGGAGGCTGCACAGCCGCGTCAGACGGTGTTGGAAGATGGAGCGAAAACGCTGAAAGGGCGCTGGGATGAGTGGTTTGAAAATCCTATCGAACTGGCAGATGCCCGCTCGCTGGTTTCGGATACTCGTGGTTATCTCGACGAAGTGCCGCAGCATACCAGCTTCACCAACGCCCAGCTGATGGAAATCATGATGGCTCAGGATTTCCAGGATCTGACCGGGCAGGTGATAAAACGTATGATGGATGTGATCCAGGAGATTGAACGTCAGCTGCTGACGGTCCTGATGGAGAACATTCCAGACCAGAGTATGCGGGCGAAAAAAGATACCGACAGCCTGCTCAATGGTCCGCAGATTAATGCTGCGGCACCAAACGTGGTAGCCAGCCAGGACCAGGTCGATGACCTGCTGGACAGCCTCGGCTTCTGATATCCAGGGGCGGTACCCTACCGCCCCTCTATTGACTGTTTTTCCCATTCCGTAAATAACCCCCTAATTACACGTTTACTCGTGGCATTACCCCTGCGCGAATTTGGCATTCTAGCCTCAGTCAATCCGTACTGAAGGTTCGCCGCTGTGTCTCAGGATAGCGATGAGGAAAAAACAGAGTCCGCTACGGCTCACCGATTGGAAAAAGCCCGAGAAGATGGGCAGATTCCGCGATCGCGTGAGCTGACGTCGATCCTGATGCTGGTGGCCGGGCTAAGTATTCTCTGGGCTGGCGGTGAATGGATGGGGCGCAAACTCGGTGCGCTGGTGGCGGATGGTCTGGTGTTTAACCACTCGGTGGTCAGTGATACCAGCCAGATGCTGCGCCAGATTGCCAACCTGCTGATGCAGGCGGTGATGGCTATCTTGCCGATGATGTTTGGCCTGGTGGTGGTGGCAATCGCCGCGCCGATGCTGCTCGGTGGCCTGGTCTTCAGCGGAAAATCAATTAAGTTCGACCCCGGCAAGATGAACCCGATCAAAGGGCTGGCGAAGCTGGTCTCCGCCCAGTCGGCGGCGGAGCTGCTGAAAGCAGTGCTTAAGGCCATGCTGGTTGGCATCGTTACCGGGCTATATATCTGGCACCACTGGGCGGAGATGCTGCGCCTGGTGAGTGAGTCGCCGGTGACCGCGCTGGCCGGGGCGCTGAACATGATTGCGATGTGCAGCATTCTGGTGGTGCTCGGGCTGTCGCCGATGGTGGGTTTCGACGTGTTCTTCCAGCTGTACAGCTACTTCAAGAATTTACGCATGTCGCGTCAGGACATTCGCGATGAGTACAAGCAGCAGGAAGGTGACCCGCACGTGAAGGGGCGTATCCGCCAGCAAATGCGTGCCGCCGCCCGCCGCCGCATGATGGCCGATGTGCCGAAGGCGGACGTGATTGTGACTAACCCGACCCACTATTCGGTCGCGTTGCAGTACGACGAGAAGAAAATGAGTGCGCCAAAGGTGCTGGCGAAGGGCGCAGGGGATATTGCTCTGCGCATTCGTGAGCTGGCGAAAGAGAATCGTATCCCGATCCTCGAAGCCCCGCCGCTGGCGCGTGCGCTGTATCGCCACAGTGAAATTGGCCAGCATATCCCGGGGCAGCTGTACGCCGCCGTGGCAGAAGTTCTCGCCTGGGTATGGCAACTCCGCCGCTGGAAAGTGGAAGGGGGGCTGATCCCAAAACGACCTGTTAAATTACCGGTGCCGGAAGCGCTGGACTTTGCTGGAGAAGAAAAACCTGATGTCTAATCTGGCCGCTAAATTACGGTTACCTGCCAACATGAAAGATACGCAGTGGAAGGTGTTGGCCGGGCCAATACTGATCCTGCTTATCCTGTCGATGATGGTGCTGCCGCTGCCGCCGTTCATCCTTGACCTGCTGTTTACCTTCAACATCGCGCTGTCGATTATGGTGTTGCTGGTGGCGATGTTCACCCAGAAAACGCTGGAGTTCGCCGCTTTCCCGACCATTCTGCTGTTCTCCACCTTATTACGCCTGGCGCTCAACGTGGCCTCCACGCGTATTATTCTGATGGAAGGCCACACCGGGGCGGCGGCTGCCGGACAGGTGGTGGAAGCCTTTGGTCACTTCCTGGTGGGCGGTAACTTCGCCATCGGTATCGTGGTGTTTATCATCCTGGTCATCATCAACTTTATGGTCATTACCAAGGGTGCCGGGCGTATTGCCGAAGTGGGCGCGCGCTTTGTGCTCGACGGGATGCCGGGTAAGCAGATGGCGATTGACGCTGACCTCAATGCCGGACTGATCGGCGAAGAGGAAGCCAAAAAGCGCCGTTCTGATGTGACGCAGGAAGCCGATTTTTACGGTTCGATGGACGGTGCCAGTAAGTTCGTGCGCGGCGATGCGGTGGCGGGGATCATGATTATGGTGATCAACGTGATCGGCGGCCTGCTGGTTGGGGTGGTGCAGCACGGGATGGATGCCGGACATGCGGCGGAAACCTATACCCTGCTGACCATCGGTGACGGCCTGGTCGCACAGATCCCGGCGCTGGTGATCTCCACCGCCGCCGGTGTGATAGTGACGCGCGTGGGCACCGATCAGGACGTGGGCGAGCAGATGGTCGGCCAGCTGTTCAACAACCCGCGCGTCATGATGCTGAGCGCCGGGGTGCTCGGCCTGCTTGGCCTGGTGCCGGGCATGCCAAACCTGGTGTTCCTGCTGTTTACCGCCGCGCTGCTGGGGCTGGCCTGGTGGATCCGCGGTAAAGAGATGCAGCCAAAAGCCGCCGCGACGCCGCAGATGGCCAAAGCCCCGCAGGAGAGCGCGGCCTCGGTCGAAGCCACCTGGGGCGACGTGCAGCTGGAAGATTCGCTGGGGATGGAAGTGGGCTACCGCCTGATCCCGATGGTCGACAGCGCGCAGGACGGCGAGCTGCTCGGACGCATCCGCAGTATCCGTAAGAAATTCGCCCAGGAGATGGGCTTCCTGCCGCCGGTGGTGCATATCCGTGACAACATGGATCTGACGCCGGCGCGCTACCGCATTCTGATGAAGGGCGTTGAAATTGGCAGCGGGGATGCGTATCCCGGCCGCTGGATGGCGATTAACCCGGGCACGGCTGCCGGAACATTACCGGGTGAAGCCACCGTCGACCCGGCCTTTGGCCTGGCGGCGATCTGGATTGATAGCGCGCTGAAAGAGCAGGCGCAGATACAGGGCTTTACCGTGGTGGAGGCCAGCACCGTGGTGGCAACTCACCTCAACCATCTGATTGGCCAGTACGCCAGCGAACTGTTTGGCCGTCAGGAGGCGCAGCAGCTGCTGGACCGCGTGACTCAGGAGATGCCGAAGCTGACTGAGGATCTGATCCCGGGCGTGATCACCCTGACTACACTGCATAAAGTGCTGCAGAACCTGCTGGCCGAGCGCGTGTCGATCCGCGATATGCGCACCATTATTGAAACCCTGGCGGAACACGCTGCGGTGCAGACCGATCCGCAGGAGCTGACCTCGGTGGTGCGCGTGGCGCTGGGCCGCGCCATCACCCAGCAGTGGTTCCCGGGCAATGGCGAAGTGCAGGTTATCGGGCTGGACTCAACGCTGGAACGTCTGCTGTTACAGGCGTTGCAGGGCGGCGGTGGGCTGGAGCCGGGTCTGGCTGACCGCCTGCTGGCGCAGGCGCAGAGCGCGTTGCAGCATCAGGAAGGGCTGGGGGCGCCGCCGGTGCTGCTGGTCAATCATCCGCTGCGTGCGCTGCTGGCCCGCTTCCTGCGCCGCACGCTGCCGCAGCTGATGGTGATCTCCAATATGGAGCTCACCGACAACCGCAATATCCGCATGACTTCCACCATCGGGGGGCATTAATGAGGGCGTTATGGCTGTTACTGCTGCTGCCGGGCATCAGCCTGGCGGCGGGCGGTGCCTGGCATGCCAGCGCCACCGGCCCGGGCCTGCAGAATCGCGGCGTGCAGGCGTCGTCGCGCCCGCTGGCACCGTCTGAAGCGGTGAGCGGCGCAATGACCGAGGTCGCCTGGCGTTACGTGCTGAGCACGCCGGCTCCGGCGGGTTTGCAGGTCAGGCTCTGTGCGGAAAATCGCTGCGTGCCTATTGAGGGCGGCAGCGGGTCAACGCGTGGCTTAAGCAACGTGGCGGCAGGGGAAACATTACGCTTTATTTATCATGTAGAAGGGAAAGGGCGGGTATTTCCGGTAGTGCGCGTGGTGAGTAATGAAGTGATGGTGAATTACCAGTAGGGGTCGACCTTCTTTTCCGGTCGACCCGGAATGCGGGCACGGGTCGACCGAAAAAAAGGGTCGACCCCTACAAGTGTTACATCCGTTCTACCGTCTGAATGCCCAGCGTATCCAGACCCTGCTTCAGGGTTTTGGCGGTCAACAGCGCCAGGCGCAGACGGCTCTGCTTAGTGGCGTCATCTTCGGCATTCAGGATCGGGCAGTGCTCGTAGAAACCGGAGAACAGGCCCGCCAAATCGTACAGGTAAGCACACATCACATGCGGCATCCCGTCGCGCGCAACCTGAGTAATCACCTCTTCAAACTGCAGCAAACGCACGGCCAGGGCCGCTTCGCGCTCTTCGCTGATGCGCGTTTCGCCGCTGATGCCATGTTCATCAATCCCGGCTTTACGGAACACCGACAGCACGCGGGTATAGGCATACTGCATATACGGCGCGGTGTTGCCTTCGAACGCCAGCATATTGTCCCAGTCAAAGATGTAGTCAGTGGTACGGCTTTTTGACAGATCTGCGTATTTCACCGCGCCGATCCCGACGATCTCCGCCAGCTGCTGCAGCTCGTCCGCTGGCATATCCGGGTTCTTCTCACCAATCAGCTTGGTGGCGCGGTCAACCGCTTCATCCAGCAGGTCGGAGAGCTTAATGGTGCCGCCCGCGCGGGTTTTAAATGGCTTACCGTCTTTGCCCAGCATCATGCCGAACATATGGTGCTCCAGCGGCAGTGAATCCGGGATATAACCGGCTTTACGCACGATGGTCCACGCCTGCATCAGATGCTGGTGCTGGCGTGAGTCGATGTAATAGAGCACGCGATCGGCTTTCAGCGTCTCGTAACGATATTTGGCGCAGGCGATATCGGTGGTGGTGTAAAGATAGCCGCCATCCTTTTTCTGGATGATCACACCCATCGGCTCGCCATCTTTATTTTTGTACTCGTCGAGGAACACCACGGTGGCGCCTTCGCTTTCAACCGCCAGCCCTTTGGCTTTCAGATCGGCGACAATGCCTGGCAGCATGTCGTTGTAAAGGCTTTCACCCATCACGTCATTGCGCGTCAGGGTAACGTTCATGCGGTCATAAATTTTCTGGTTCTGCGACATGGTGATGTCAACCAGGCGTTTCCACATCTTGCGGCAGTATTCGTCACCGCCCTGCAGTTTTACCACGTAGCTACGCGCGCGCTCGGCAAAGGCCGGATCTTCATCGTAGGTGCGCTTGGCTTCGCGGTAGAACACTTCGAGATCGGCCAGCGCGATCTCTTCGTGGTTCTCGTTCTGCTGCTTTTCGAGGAAGGCGATCAGCATGCCGAACTGGGTGCCCCAGTCGCCGACGTGGTTGGCGCGGATCACGTTATGGCCGAGAAACTCCAGCGTGCGCGCGGCGGCGTCACCAATGATGGTGGAGCGAACGTGACCCACGTGCATCTCTTTAGCGACGTTAGGGGCAGAGTAGTCGATCACCACGGTCTGCGGAGTGACATCCGCCACGCCGAGCTTCGGTGCCGCCAGCACGTTGTCGATCTGGCTGGCAACCCATGCCGGGTCAAGGAAGATATTAATGAAGCCCGGACCGGCAATCTCCACTTTCTGCGCAATTCCGGTGAGGTCCAGCTGCTCCAGAACCTTTTCTGCCAGCTGTCGCGGCGGCATGCCCAGCGATTTAGCCACGGCCATCATGCCGTTGGCCTGGTAATCACCAAACTGTGCTTTAGCCGACTGGCGCACCTGAGGCTCACAATTAGCCGGAGCACCCACTGCGATCATCGCCTGACTGACTTTATCTGAGAGAAGGGCCTGAATATTCACCGAGTTACCTTAATTTGCTGAAAGGTCAACGCTTGCGCGCTGGCCGTTGTCACGACGCCGCCCGCCGGGAAAATGACCGGGAATGGCAGCGCTAAAAAAGAAGGGGAAAAGTATACTGCATTTGATAACAAGTTATCCAGGAACCTGCGTTCCTGGATAACTTGTGCAGAGCAGGTGGGGAAAACAGTGCTGTGAGGCTGTCATCCACAAAAAAAAGATATTAACGACGGCGATGGGGGCGGTGCGGGCTAGCGACAGTATTTTTTCCGTTCTGTACCTTCCAGTGGCGTACCAGAGCAAACCCCATCATCGCGATCAGCACGGCGACAAGCAATAACATAAGCATAGAGCTTTTCCTTGTGTGATGGTCGGGACAAATCTATAAGAAAGCAGAATAGCCTACAATCCACCCCTTTGGATTTAGGAATTGTCGCATTGTATAAATTTAACTAAACTAAAACAGAAAGTTAAAGGCTATTTTCTAAAAGAAAAGCTGGTACTAAACCAGCTGAAGCTGGATGAAAAGCCGGATAAACAGTCGAATTGTAGGAATAATTGCCTTAAAGCGATAAATTTCTATTGATTGAGATGGTACGCAATTCAGGTTGCCTTAAGTATGAAAGGTAAGCCTGGCTACAGTAAATGAAGGAAACAGTGATGTCTGAGCGCTTTGAAGCAGCAGAATTAAACGATCTGGCTAATGATTTACCCCGTTTTTTACACTCTCTTTACCATCTGGCGCAGCGTCTGGGGCTCGATCTCGCCGCACTGGAAGTTGACCACATAGCGCTGAGGTGCAATCAGAACACCACCGCAGAGCGTTGGAAAGCGGGCCTTTTACGTCTGGGGACGCTGTTTTCCGAGAAGCAGATTGCGGGCAGGCCAATTGCATTATTCGAATTAACGCAACCGTTACAGGTGGGGCCGTGGCCGATAAGCATCATTGAACTACCGTGGCCCGGTCAGCGGCTCTATCGCCACGAGGGGTGGGAGCATATCGAAGTGGTGCTGCGCGGCGATGCCGACACGCTGGGGACGCGTGCGCTGGCGCTGATGGCCGATGAAGGCTTGATCCAACAGGGCATTTCAGTGAAAAGCAGCGCGCCGCAGGGGGAAGGTGAGCGGCTGCCCAACCCGACGCTGGCGGTGACTGATGGCCAGGTGACCATCAAGTTCCATCCGTGGAGCCTGAAGGAGATTGTGGAGAGCGAACGCGAAGCTTAGCGACCGATAGCCAGCGCCAGCGTCATGCGGCGCAGGGCTTCGTTTAACAGGTCGCGCTGACAGCCAAAGTTGAAGCGCACAAACTTGTCATCGCCGAAGTCGCGCCCGGCCGAGAAACCCAGCCCGTGTTTTTCAAAGAACAGCGCCGGGCTGGCTACGTTGAGCTGGCTGGCGTCAATCCAGCCGAGGTAACTGCCTTCCGGCGCGACCATGCTCAGGCCCGGCAGTGTGTTAACGTGCTGCACCAGCGCATCGCGGTTGCTGCGCAGATACGCCAGCTGCGCCTCCAGCCACGGCTGACCGTCGCGCCAGGCCGCGGTGGCCGCGACCAGCGCCAGCACGTCGACGTCCGGCACAATGCCTTTGCGCTGCTGATTAAAACGTTCACGCAGTTCACGGTTGGGGATAATGGCCAGCGATGCGCCCAGCCCGGCGATATTGAAGCTTTTTGACGGCGACAGCAGGGTTACTGAGCGCTGCGCGGCGTCTTCGCTCAGGCTGGCGAACGGAATATGCTCTACCCCCGGTTCCAGCAGCAGATCACAGTGGATTTCATCCGAACAGACCAGCAGGTCGTGGCGTTGGGCAAAACGCAGCTGGGCTTCCAGCTCAGCGCGGCGATAGACGGTGCCGCCGGGGTTTTGTGGGTTGCACAGCATCAGCAGCTTCTCGTTGCCGGTCAGCTGCGCGTCCAGCGCGTCAAAATCCACTACCCAGCGCTGCTCTTGCAGTACCAGCGGGGCATTGATCTGATCTCTGGCGGCGAGCGAAGCCGCGGAACGAAACGGCGGATAGATTGGGGTGGGGGCCACTGTGCCCTGATGGGCTTCGGTAAAGGCACGCACGCATAGATTAAGCCCGGTCACTACGCCGGGAAGAAACACTAACCATTCCGGCTGGATTTGCCAGCCATAGCGGCTGCTCATACGCGCGATAATCACGTCAATCAGCTCTTCCTGCGGGAAGCCATAACCGAATATTCCGTGAGCCACCCGCTGCTGTAACGCGTCGATAATGCAGTCGGCAGAGCGAAAATCCGTATCCGCTACCCACAGCGGAAGGATATCCCGGTCACCATATTTTCGCCATTTCAGGCTATCGCTGTGACGGCGGTCTATCCGTTGGTCAAAACTGAATGCCATGATCATGTTTCCCGTTAAAATAAGTACCAGTGCAAGATAAGTTCAGACTAATCATCAGAGTATACATAAACAAACAGCCAGCAGTGATTAACCGGAGGATAGGATGCGAAAACTGGAAATATGCTGCTACGGGGTGGAGTGCGCAGTGACGGCAGAACGGGCGGGAGCCGACCGGATTGAGCTGTGCGCAGCCCCCGGCGAAGGGGGACTGACTCCGTCAGCAGGGGCACTGATTGCCGCACGCCAGCGCGTATCGATTCCGGTTCACCCGATCGTACGCCCGCGCGGCGGCGACTTCTGCTACAGCGAGATTGAATTTGAGTTGATGAAGTCGGACATCGCTTTTATCCGCGATCGCGGCTTCCCCGGGCTGGTGATCGGCCTGCTGGATGAAGACGGGCATATCGATCTGGCGCGCATGCAGCAGGTCATGCGGCTGTGTGAGGGCATGAGCGTGACCTTCCATCGGGCGTTCGACCTGTGCCACAACCCACGCAGCGCGCTGGAACAGTTGACGGATCTCGGCGTGGCGCGCATTCTGACTTCAGGCCAGCAGCAGAGTGCAGAAAGCGGATTACCGCTGTTAAGGGAACTTAGCCGCATGACCTGCGGTCCGATTATTATGGCGGGTGCCGGCGTGCGCCTGAGCAACCTGCAAAAATTTATTGATGCCGGTCTGACTGAGCTTCACAGCTCGGCCAGTCAGCGAGTCTCTTCCCCGATGCGTTACCGCAAAGCCGGCGTGTCGATGTGTTCCGAAACGGAAATAGATGAATTCAGCCGCAGCTGCGTTGATGGCGACGTGGTAGCGGCAATGAAAAGCGTAATGTCGTTTGGCGCTCCCGAAAGAGTGGCCTGAGACAGCAGCCGATTTTGCCGCGCAGCACGCCGCACTCTGACGTGATGTTTGCAAGTACCAGACCCCAACCCCTTTGTTGGGGTTTTTTTTGTTCTCAACGCACGCAGATGATGCCGGATTACGCAAAAAACTTTTACACTCACTCTATCCATAACCCGTGATGAGAGCCTTGATGAAGATTTTCGCTTGTACGTTAACGGCGCTGATGACTTTACTGGTGGCCCCGGCGGGATATGCCGCAGCAGCCTGCGCACCCGGCTCTCAGCAGGTGAACAATAACAACAGCCTGATGATGCTGGGCGGCACGGCAAAAGGCCCCGTCAAACAGTTTGTGGTGGGGGAGTTTGGCAAAGATGTCGACCAGCAAAAGCGCATGCTCGGCCAGTTTGACCGCTGCGGAGCACTGCTGCGCGCCGATATCAGCTATGAGAAGCAGGAAGGGAATATGCAGATCAAGCTGGTACAGAATATCGAGCGCGTCGGCCAGGGCTGGCGCTCGGGCTATGATCTGGTGGTGTTTCAGCTAAAGGACGGCCAGCCGGTTGAGGTCAACCATAAGCAGGGCACCATCGACTATCACACCGGTAAGCGCGGCAGCATCACCAGTTCAACCGATAAATTTTTGCTGCAGGGTGAGGAAGGTTTTACTGAAACCACTAATCGCTTCGACGACAAACAGCGCCTGGTGCGCAGCGTGTCGCGCGGCTCAGACCAAAATAGCAACGGGGCTTTCGACTACCGCTGGAATAATAACAATCAGCTGCTCTCTTCAAAATCGGAACGTAGCACCATGCAGTGGCGTTACGATAAGCAGGAGCGCGAGCTGAGCCTGACGACCAAAACCGACAATCCGCTCAGCAGTATGACCAGCGTCGACGAGTGCCAGCTGTGGGACGATCGCGGTAACTGTACCCTGAGCTACTCGCGCGAGATGGAAGTTTTTCCCAGTGGTATAGTGCGGCGCAATATTACCGCTGCCTACCGATTTGAGTATTGGGAATGAGAACGGGACGGGCATGCCCGTCCCCTACGCAGATGCCAGGCTCGCGCCACTTTGGGAATGAGAACGGGACGGGCATGCCCGTCTCCTACGCAGATGTCAGGCTCGCGCCACTTGTACCCTGATTCAGGGCTTAGTGGCGACCAGCACCGCACGCAGCGGGGCCGGATAGCCTTCTACCGTTTTGCCCGGGTCGTTCGGGTCGAGGAACTCGGCGAGGGATTCGCTGGTCATCCAGTCGGTCCGGCGCTGTTCCTCGGTGCTGGTCACGGAGTAGTCCGCAATCTTCACATCGACGAAACCACACTTTTCCAGCCAGTTTTTTAACGCCCCGGTAGAGGGGATAAAGTAGACGTTGCGCATTTGTGCGTAGCGTTCGCCCGGCACCAGCACCTGCTGGTCGTCGCCTTCCACTACTAACGTCTCCAGCACCAGTTCTCCGCCGGAAACCAGCTGGTTTTTCAACTGCAACAGGTGATCCAGCGGTGAGCGGCGATGGTACAGCACGCCCATGGAAAACACCGTGTCGAATGCCTTCAGCTCCGGCAGTTGCTCAATGCCGAGCGGCAGCAGGTGGGCGCGCTGATCGTTACCCAGCAGCTTGCGCACGGCTTCGAACTGGCACAGGAACAGCTGCATCGGGTCGATGCCCACCACCAGCCTGGCACCTGCGCCCAGCATGCGCCACATGTGGTAGCCGCTGCCGCAGCCGACATCCAGCACGGTGCGCCCGGCCAGGGAAGAGATATGCGGCA
This sequence comes from Avena atlantica, assembly GCA_910589765.1. Classification (NCBI taxonomy): domain Eukaryota; kingdom Viridiplantae; phylum Streptophyta; class Magnoliopsida; order Poales; family Poaceae; genus Avena; species Avena atlantica. Next base: position 573,871 of record CAJUWN010001535.1, on the reverse strand, counting down.
GGACGCGCTCCCATTTCCAGTCGGAGCGCCATTCGGTATCGATATTGACGCCATACAGCGAGAAGGGCCCTTTGCGCCACGGCATCAGATTGCGCAGCAATTTCTCAATACCGTCACGCTGGCGGGCGGTCAGATGGGCACTGTCGGCGCTGACGCCGTGCAGCAGGTCGAGGGTTTCCGGGGTGAGATCCGGCAGGTGCTCGACGGAGCGGTCCCAGTTCTTGAAGTGGCCGTGCAGCGACTCGCGCTGCCAGGCGGCGATCTGCCCCGGCAGCGTTTCCAGCCAGTGTGACAGCGGGCTTTTGGCAATCAGTTGGTAAAAGTTTCCGAAATCCATCAGGCTTGACCCGCTTTTAAAGCAATTAAAGATCCAAAGTTAAAGCACTGGAACCACAGCTCGGCATGTTCGAAACCGGCGCTGTGCAGGCGCGATTTGTGGGTTTCCACGCTGTCGGTCAGCATCACGTTTTCCAGCATGCTGCGCTTCTGGCTGATCTCCAGCTCGCTATAGCCGTTAGCGCGTTTGAAGTCGTGGTGCATGTTAAACAGCAGTTCACCCACATCGGCATCGGCAAAGCTGAATTTCTCAGACAGCACCAGCGCGCCACCGGGCTTCAGGCCCTGATAAATGGTATTCAGCAGCTGCTGGCGCTCCTGCGGTTCAAGAAACTGCAGCGTGAAGTTGAGCACCACCATCGAAGCATTTTTAATCGGGATCTGGCGGATATCGGCTTCAATGACCTCTACCGGCGTGTCGGCACGGAAGGCGTCAATATGGCGGCGGCAGCGCTCGACCATCGCCGGGGAGTTATCCACGGCGATAATATTGCAGCCTGCGGCTTTGATGTTGCGGCGTACCGACAGGGTAGCGGCGCCCAGTGAACAGCCAAGATCATAGACGGTTGAGTCCGGCTGTACAAAACGCTCGGCTAACATGCCAATCATTGAAATAATGTTGGAATAGCCGGGCACGGAGCGCTGAATCATATCGGGAAAGACTTCAGCCACGCGCTCGTCAAACGTCCAGTCGCCAAGTTTGGCAATTGGCGCGGAAAACAGCGTATCGCGGTTAGACATAATGGTAAGTCCGGAGAGGCTAACGGAAAGGGCATATTCTGGCAGAAAGCGGCGCGGGCTGCACCTTTTCTGCCAGCTGCCAGTCTGCGGATTAATGCAGGGTGAAAACCAGGTCCCACGGCAGGAACACCAGATTGGTGACAACCATGCCAAACAGGGAGAGCAGCGTGAGGATCATGCCATTGCGGCGCCACAGCAGGGTCCGGCTGCGTAAGCCGTGAAAGTGCATCAGGCGACCGAGGAAAAACAGCACGCCGAGCAGATGCAGCAGGACCATGTCAGCGCCGTTCATCTCCATCATCACCAGCAGCATCACGGCAATCGGAATATTTTCTACCGCATTGCCGTGCACCCGGATGGCAAGCTGTAAATCAGAGACGCCGCCATCGCCAATGGAGACCCGGTACTGACGCCGCAGCTTCACCACATCCAGAGAAAATTTAATAATAAAAATCGCGCCAAGAACTACGTAGAGAGCACTGACCATCTCTCACTCCATGTTGTAAGAAATTTCTTGTGCGACAGGGTAGCGGACAAACCGCTCTCTGTCGCTATCAGAACAGTAACTCCTGCCGTGGCCAGTCGGGAGCATCCCCTACCTGCGGCAATGCCTGCTGGAGAGCAGGCCACAGATAACGCACCAGTTCCGGGGCAAAGCCCACGTCCGGGGTATGAATAAACAGCCACGGCTGGCCCGCATCGTACCACTGCGGCAGGCGTTCCAGCCAGGCGTTGAACCAGCCGAGATTAGCAGCCGGGTCGTCCCCGCCGATGAAGCGAATCATCGGGGCATCTGCCGTCATCAGCGCATGGACCGGTAGCTTTGGCTTCTTGCGCTGGGCTTCGATAATTTCGGCAGTAGAAGGCACGGCGCTGTGTACGCCTCGCGTATCAAGAATGACCCGGTTAACCCGGCGCTGGTGCAGGCCGCGGTTCAGGGCGCGCTCCGCTTCCCCTTTGGCAAAAAACTCCGTGTGGCGCACTTCAACCCCGTAGCGAAACTGCGCGGGCAGGCTATCGAGAAAGCCCCAGAGCACGGGCAGGTCGGCCGGGGAAAAGGCGGAAGGGAGCTGCAGCCAATACTGCCCAAGACGATCGGCCAGCGGCGCCAGCAGCGAGAAAAACTCGTTACACAGATCGCTGCACTGGCGCAGCGCCGCCTGGTGGCTGATGGTGGCCGGAAATTTAAAACAGAAGCGGAAATCATCATGGGTCATCGCCCGCCAGCGCTGCACCACTTCCGGGCGCGGCAGGGCATAGAGCGTGGTGTTGCCCTCAACGCAGTTAAAGTAGCGGGCATAATCCTCCAGGGTGCTCATCCCCAGTTTCTTCCATTGCGGGTGCTGCCACTGCGGCAGGCCGAGATAAAACGGCTTCATCACGTTTCCTGTGAGTGTTGACTGCGGGCGACTGTAACGCGGGGGGATGATGGTGTGCAAGGGAGAAAAGGACCGGTTCCCTCCGGTCCGCGCCACGCGGATTACAGTGCGGCGATCACCTCTTCAGACTGGCGAACGCGGGCAATGCGCGGGAAAATCCACTCGAAGCTGGCCTGGTGCTGCTCTGCCGTCGCCGTGCTGCAGATATCTTCCGCAATCACCAGGTTGAAGCCCAGCTCCCAGGCGTTACGCGCGGTAGATTCCACACCGATGTTGGTGGCAATGCCGCCCAGAACAATCGTGTCGATGCCGCGGCGACGCAGTTGAAGCTCCAGGTCGGTGCCGTAAAATGCGCCCCACTGGCGTTTGGTCACTTCCAGATCGCTGGCCTGCACGTTAAGCGCCTGTGGGTAAGTCCACCAGTTTTCCGGCAGCGCGCCGCCCGCATGCTCAGCGTCCACCGGCTGCTTCAGCGCTTCGGCGAAATCAGCCGACCAGCCCACGCGCACCAGCACTACCGGTGCATTGACGGCACGGAATTTTGCGGCCAGTTTGGCAGAACGCGCGACCACATCGCTGGCAGCGTGCGGGGCATTACCGAAAGGCAGGATGCCATCCTGCAGGTCGATCAATACCAGGGCAGTGGTTTTTGGGTTCAGTTTAAACATGACTTTCTCCGGTTCAGCAGGTGAAAAACAGCGAGAATACAAAGGAACCGGCTATTTGTGCGACAAATTATGGCGATAAAGCGGGGGAGATTTGTTAGCGGGTATTTCTTAGCCTGCGAATAGCTACATGGGGAATCATTGTTCCCCATGACAGAGACTCAGGTCGTTGCGGGCTAAACTTCGATGTCAAAAAGGGTTTCCTGCGGCTCACCCAGCGTGCCGTAACGCTGGAGCTCTTCGCGTAAGGATTGCCACCGCTCCTGATAAATACGGCGATTTCGCTCGGCCTGTTCGGCTTTGCTCAGGCTCCTGCGCTCTGTGGTACTTTCCTGTTTCAATAACATAGATTCCTGCCTCCCTTTGAATATCCATGCGGTAGCGGTAGTCTAACTCCACTGATTGTTTTTTCAACAGATAATTGTAATAACGGCCCAGAGCAGGGCGGGCGGACAGCCAGAAAAGGATGCTGCACTGCCCGCGATGCGCAAAATTGCGCATCACAGAGCCAATCCCCTGGATGAACAGGGCTTCAAGCTCTTCCCGGCTGTAGTGCATCGCGCTATAAGTGTCATAACGCGCGCGTGGATGCAGGGCATACAGCGCCTGCCGGTCAAAAAAATTAACCATCCAGGCGGTGCGGAGCTGCTCAGGGCTGTACCAGTCAGCCAGCATCAGCCCGTAGTCAGCTAGGAACTCAACGTGGTATTCACTTCTGAGCCAGTCACTCTTGTGGACGTTAAGTAAATAGTGATGCCGACACCGCGGCGTAGGTGTCATTTTGCTGCCTTGTATTCTCATCATACGTTCCCTGTGCTGCGTTCATTTCCGGGTACTGAGCAGCGACACTAGCGCTGGCAGAGCCACGCCGCCAGTTGCTTTATTGACCGCTTGAAGGGACTGGAATGCTGCTCGCGTTTTTTCTGCGCTGTTGCACTGATGACAGCACTTATCCTGTGAGGCGTTTTCCATTATAATGGCCGCCATTTTTCGCGGCAGCAGCGCTTCTCAGAGCAGGGTATTGATTAAAAATGCTGCACCCGCAGCGCTGTAGTTAAAAGGATATCGTTATGCGTACTGAGTATTGTGGACAGATCAACCTGTCTCATGTAGGCCAGCAGGTAACACTGTGCGGTTGGGTTAATCGCCGCCGCGACCTCGGCAGCCTGATCTTTATTGATATGCGCGACCGTGAAGGCATCGTGCAGGTGTTCTTTGACCCGGACCGTCAGGAAGCTTTCAAGCTGGCTTCTGAGCTGCGTAATGAGTTCTGCATTCAGATCACCGGCACCGTGCGTGCGCGTGATGAGAAAAACAAAAACAGTGATATGGCGACCGGTGAGATCGAGGTGTTTGCCACCGACCTGACCATCATCAACCGCTCTGAGCCGCTGCCGTTGGACTCCAACATGGCGAACAGCGAAGAAGCGCGTCTGAAATATCGCTACCTCGACCTGCGCCGCCCGGATATGGCCAACCGCCTGAAAGCGCGTGCCAAAATCACCAGCTTTGTGCGCCGCTTTATGGATGAGCACGGTTTCCTCGATATCGAAACCCCGATGCTGACTAAGGCTACGCCGGAAGGTGCCCGTGACTATCTGGTGCCAAGCCGCGTGCACAAAGGCAAATTCTATGCGCTGCCGCAGTCGCCACAGCTGTTCAAACAGCTGCTGATGATGTCCGGGTTTGACCGCTACTATCAGATCGTCAAATGCTTCCGTGATGAAGACCTGCGCGCCGATCGCCAGCCAGAATTTACCCAGATCGATGTTGAAACCTCGTTTATGACGGCGCCACAGGTGCGTGAAATTATGGAACGTCTGGTGCGCGAGCTGTGGCTCGACGTGAAGTCTGTCGATCTCGGCGACTTCCCGCAGATGACCTTTGCCGAGGCGATGCGCCGTTACGGCTCTGATAAGCCGGACCTGCGTAACCCGATGGAGCTGGTGGACGTTGCTGACCTGCTGAAAGACGTAGAGTTTAAAGTCTTCTCCGGCCCGGCGAACGATGCTAAAGGACGCGTTGCCGCACTGCGCGTGCCGGGTGGCGCGCAGCTTAGCCGCAAGCAGATTGACGATTACGGCAAATTCATTGAAATCTACGGTGCCCGTGGCCTGGCGTATATCAAGGTGAACGAGCGTGCGAAAGGCCTGGAAGGGATCACCAGCCCGGTGGCTAAATTCCTGAGCGCGGAAATTGTTGAAGCTATTCTGGCGCGCACCGCTGCCGCCGATGGCGATATGATCTTCTTCGGCGCTGACAGTGCCAAAGTGGTGGCCGATGCGCTGGGTGCACTGCGCCTGAAGCTGGGACGTGACCTGAAAATCACCGACGAAGCCGCATGGAAACCGCTGTGGGTGATCGACTTCCCGATGTTTGAAGACAATGGCGAAGGCGGCCTGACGGCGATGCACCACCCGTTTACCGCGCCGAAAGATATGTCACCAGCCGAGCTGAACAGCGCGCCGGAAACGGCGATTGCCAATGCCTACGATATGGTGATCAACGGTTATGAAGTGGGCGGCGGTTCTGTGCGTATCCACAATGGCCAGATGCAGCAGACCGTATTCGGCATTCTGGGTATTGCTGAGCACGAGCAGCGCGAGAAGTTTGGCTTCCTGCTGGATGCCCTGAAGTTCGGTACGCCGCCGCACGCTGGCCTGGCCTTTGGCCTTGACCGCCTGGTGATGCTGCTGACCGGCACGGAAAACATCCGTGATGTTATCGCCTTCCCGAAAACGACCGCTGCGGCCTGTCTGATGACCGAAGCGCCAAGTTTCGCTAACCCGGCTTCCCTGGCTGAGTTGGGTATTGAGGTGATTAAAAAGGTCAAAGACCAGCCATTAGAGAACGAATAATGGCCTTCAAGCATCCGGTATCAGTGCTGGTGGTGATTTACGCCGCCAATACGGGGCGGGTGCTGATGTTGCAGCGGCGCGATGATGTGGATTTCTGGCAGTCGGTCACCGGCAGCCAGGAAGCAGGGGAGAGCCCCGCACGGACCGCGCAGCGCGAGGTGCTGGAAGAGACGGGAATTGATATTTGCGCGGAGCAGCTCACATTAGTGGACTGCCAGCGTCATATAGACTTCGAAATCTTTCCGCACTTCCTCCACCGCTATGCGCCGGGCACCACCCATAACCGGGAACACTGGTTTACTCTGGCGCTGACGGCGGAGTGCGACATAACGCTGAGCGAGCATCTGGCCTATCAGTGGCTGGACGCCCCGGCCGCCGCCGCGCTCACCAAGTCCTGGAGTAATCGCCAGGCAATTGAAGAATTCGTAGTTTAACTTTGGTTTAATCTTTTGAACTTAGCCAAACGGTCAGGCGTCATCGCCAGCAAGATAGCCTGTCCGGTGCCAATTTGGAGACTAATAGGAAATGGCGGGACACAGTAAATGGGCAAATACCAAGCACCGCAAGGCTGCACAGGATTCCAAGCGCGGTAAAATCTTTACCAAAATCATCCGTGAGCTGGTGACGGCTGCCAAACTGGGCGGCGGTGATGCCAGCTCTAACCCGCGCCTGCGTGCGGCGATGGATAAAGCGCTGTCCAACAACATGACGCGTGACACCATGAACCGTGCGATTGCACGCGGCGTGGGCGGCGATGATGATACCAATATGGAAACCATCATTTATGAAGGCTACGGCCCGGGCGGCACCGCCGTGATGATCGAGTGCCTGTCTGATAACCGTAATCGTACCGTGTCTGAAGTGCGTCATGCCTTCACCAAAACCGGCGGTAACCTGGGGACTGACGGGTCGGTTGCCTATCTGTTCACCAAAAAAGGGGTGATCTCTTACGCACCTGGCCTGGATGAAGATACGGTGATGGATGCGGCGCTGGAAGCCGGCGCTGATGACGTGGTGACCTATGACGATGGCGCGATTGACGTGTTCACCCCGTGGGAAAACATGGGCGCGGTGAAGGATGCTCTGGAAGCGGCAGGTTTGCCAGCGGAAAGCGCGGAAGTCACCATGATCCCATCGACCAAAGCAGATATGGATGCGGAAACCGCGCCAAAACTGCTGCGTCTGATCGACATGCTGGAAGATTGTGACGACGTGCAGGAAGTTTACCATAACGGTGAAATTTCTGACGAGGTGGCGGAAACGCTTTGATAGCGGCTCCATCGCACCGCAGGAGCGCGTAATGGCGATCATTCTTGGTATTGACCCGGGTTCGCGCATTACCGGCTACGGAGTGATCCGCCAGGTCGGGCGGCAGTTAACCTATCTGGGCAGCGGCTGTATCCGCACCAGCGTGGCCGATCTGCCGACCCGCCTGAAGCTGATCTACGCGGGCGTCAGTGAAATTATCACGCAGTTCCAGCCAGAATATTTTGCTATCGAGCAGGTATTTATGGCCAAGAACGCGGACTCGGCGCTGAAGCTCGGCCAGGCACGCGGGGCGGCGATCGTCGCGGCGGTTAATCAGGACCTGCCGGTGTTCGAATACGCGGCGCGTCAGGTCAAGCTGACCGTGGCAGGCACGGGCGGTGCGGAAAAGAGCCAGGTGCAGCACATGGTGCGCACCTTGCTTAAACTTCCTGCTAACCCGCAGGCGGATGCGGCGGATGCGCTGGCCATTGCCATCACCCACTGCCATCTGAGCCAGAACGTCACGCGTATTGGCGAAGGCAAACTGACCCTTGCACGCGGCCGCCTGAGTTAGCTTTCATCCCGAAATTCCCGGCAGGCTGGATATTCATCCAGCCTTTTTTATGCTATAAACTCCCCACTTAAAGTTATCGGAAGGAAGCGAATGTGATAGGTCGTCTGAGAGGCATTATCCTGGAAAAACAGCCGCCCGTGGTGTTAATTGAGGCCAGCGGCGTGGGTTATGAGGTGCAAATGCCGATGACCTGTTTTTATGAGCTTCCCGAACTCAATCAAGAAGCGATCATCTTTACCCAGTTCGTGGTGCGTGAAGATGCCCAGCTGCTGTTCGGCTTTAACAGTAAGCCCGAGCGTGCGCTTTTTCGCGAGCTGGTGAAAGTGAATGGCGTCGGGCCGAAGCTGGCGCTGGCGATCCTCTCCGGGATGTCGGCCCAGCAGTTTGTGACTGCCGTCGAGCGTGAAGAGATCGCCGTGCTGGTGAAACTGCCGGGCGTGGGCAAGAAAACCGCCGAGCGCCTGGTGGTTGAAATGAAAGACCGCTTTAAAGGCATGCACGGCGATCTGTTCGCCAGCGATGCACCGTTTGCCCTGACCAGCGAAATGCCGGTGGAAACGGGTAACGATGCCGAGAGTGAAGCCGTTGCTGCGCTGGTCGCCCTGGGGTATAAACCGCCAGAAGCCAGCCGGATGATCAGTAAAGTGGGCAAACCTGATGCCGACTGCGAAACGTTAATTCGCGAAGCCCTGCGCGCAGCCATTTAGAGGTAAAGCATGATTGAAGCCGATCGCCTGGTCTCTGCCGGGGTTATTACAGAAGAAGAGGTGATTGACCGCGCGATCCGTCCGAAGATGCTGGACGAGTACGTCGGCCAGCCTGTGGTGCGCGAGCAGATGGAGATCTTCATCAAAGCCGCCAAAATGCGCGGTGATGCGCTCGACCATCTGCTGATCTTCGGTCCTCCGGGCCTCGGTAAAACCACGCTGGCCAACATTGTCGCCAATGAGATGGGCGTCAATCTGCGCACCACCTCCGGGCCGATTCTGGAGAAGGCGGGCGATCTGGCTGCTATGCTGACCAACCTTGAGCCTCACGACGTGCTGTTTATCGATGAGATCCACCGCCTTTCACCGGTCGTGGAGGAGGTACTGTATCCGGCGATGGAAGATTACCAGCTGGATATTATGATCGGTGAAGGGGCGGGTGCCCGCTCGATCAAGCTGGACCTGCCGCCGTTTACCCTGATTGGTGCTACCACGCGCGCCGGGTCGCTCACCTCGCCGCTGCGCGACCGCTTTGGCATCGTGCAGCGCCTGGAGTTTTATCGCGTGGAAGATCTGCAGCATATCGTCGGGCGCAGCGCAGCCTGCCTCGGTTTGCCGCTGACCGATGATGGCGCGCTGGAGATCGCCCGCCGCGCCCGCGGTACGCCACGTATCGCCAACCGCCTGCTCAGGCGCGTGCGTGACTTCGCGGAAGTGCGTGCCGCCGGGGAGATGAGTGGCGATGTCGCCGCGAAAGCGCTGGATATGCTGAGCGTCGATACCGAAGGTTTCGACTATATGGACCGTAAACTGCTGCTGGCGATTATTGATAAGTTTATGGGTGGCCCGGTCGGGCTGGATAACCTGGCGGCGGCGATTGGCGAAGAGCGCGAAACCATTGAGGATGTGCTGGAGCCATTTTTAATCCAGCAGGGCTTTATTCAGCGCACGCCGCGCGGGCGTATTGCCACCGGGCATGCGTACAAGCATTTTGGTATCGATCGCCCGGCTTCTCCGTAGGGGCGAGGCATGCCTCGCCCGCTGCCAGCAAGCCAGGGTCAGACATGCCTGACCCCTACGAGGGATGCTAAACTGCCGGTTTCTTCACCATACTCAGCATAAACAGCACGGCAGCGCCCAGCACCACGGACGGGCCTGCAGGCGTGTCATAAAACGCCGAGAAGGTCAGGCCGGCAGTGACGGCCAGCAAGCCAACCACAATAGCCAGCAGCGCCATCTGTTCCGGGGAACGGGCAAAGCGGCGCGCGGTGGCGGCAGGAATAATCAGCAGGGAGGTGATGATCAGCGCCCCGACAAACTTCATGGCCACGCCAATGGTCAGCGCGGTGATCAGCATCAGAATCATTTTGGTACGCTGAATGTTCACCCCATCCACCTGCGCCAGCTCCGGCTGATGGTCATCGACAGCAGCGCGCGCCACTGCCAGCCCAGCAGCATCATCACCACCGCCACGCCCGCCGCAATCGTCCACAGATCCTGCGGCGTGACGGCCAGCAGGTCGCCAAACAGATAGGCCATCAGGTCAACGCGCACGTCTGACATCAGGCTGACCACCACCATCCCCAGCGACAGCGCGCTGTGCGCCATAATCCCGAGCAGGGTATCAATGGCCAGATGCGGCCTGCGCTCCAGCCACACTAACACCAGCGACAGCAGCAGGGTCACCGCGATCACCGCATAAAACGGGCTGACGTTGAGCAGCAGGCCAAATGCCACGCCGAGCAGAGAAGCGTGCGCCAGGGTGTCGCCGAAGTAGGACATGCGGCGCCAGACCACAATGACCCCAGTGGACCGGCCGCCAGCGCCAGTAAAATGCCGGCCAGCCAGCCGGGTAATAACAGCTCAATCATTGCGTCCGGTCCCTCTACGTAAAACAATGCGTCCCTGAAGATCGTGACGATGGTTGTGATGATGGCGATAAATGGCCAGCTGCTCGGCACCGCGTGGGCCAAACATCGAGATAAATTCCGGATGTTGCGACACCGCCTCCGGCGTTCCGGAGCAGCAGATATGGTGATTGAGGCACAGCACCTCATCGGTTTTCGCCATAACCAGATGCAGATCGTGGGAGACCATCAGCACGCCGCAGTTCAGCTCGCGACGCAGCTGGTCAATCAGATCGTACAGTGCGACCTGGCCATTAACATCGACGCCCTGAGTCGGCTCATCCAGCACCAGCAGCTGTGGCTGATTGAGCAGTGCCCGCGCCAGCAGCACGCGCTGCATCTCACCGCCGGATAATTTCTGCAGCGGATACTCCAGCAGCTGCGCGGCCTGCACGCGCTTCAGCGCCGGCAGGATATCGGCGCGCTTCACGCCGGGGCGCAGACGCATAAAGCGATCGACGGTGAGCGGCAGGGTGACATCCAGATGAATTTTTTGCGGCACGTAGCCAATTCGCAGCTGGGCAGGGCGCGTCAGCGTACCGGCGGTAGGGGCAATCAGCCCCAGCACCACGCGCACCAGCGTAGATTTACCGGCACCGTTTGGCCCGAGCAGGGTCAGAATGCGGCCAGGCTGCAGCGTCAGTGAAACATCAGACAGCACGCGGCGCTGACCAAAACTCACAGATATTTTATCAAGGGCTATCAAAGGGGACATATCGATTACTGGTTGCAGAAGTTTACGGATGTTATAATATCACAACCCATCAGCTAATCACGATGGATTGAATCATTATGTTACATAAAAAAACGCGTGCCTTTTCAATGCTGGCTGGCCTGAGTGTCGCCGCTTCGCTTGCACTTCCTGCCCAGGCCGCCGTGGTCGCCTCTGTTAAGCCGTGGGCTTCATCGCCTCAGCCATTGCCGATGGTGTAACCCCGGTTGAAATCCTGCTGCCCGACGGTGCTTCAGAGCATGATTACGCGCTGCGCCCATCAGACATTAAACGCTTGCAGGACGCGGATTTAGTGGTATGGGTCGGGCCAGAAATGGAAGCTTTTATGACCAAATCGGCCGCTTCCCTTCCCGCACAAAAGAACGTTGAAATGGACACCCTGCCGGGTGTAAAAGCGCTGCTGCTGAAGGGCGGGGAAGACGAAGAGGAAGAGCATGAAGGGCATGCTCATGGCGGTGCCGAAGAGCATGAGCACCACCACCACGGGGAATATAATATGCACCTGTGGATGTCTCCTGAAATCGCCAGGAAAACTGCTGTTGCAATCCATGCAAAATTATTGGAACTTATGCCGCAAAGCAAGGACAAACTAGACGCTAATCTGCAGCACTTTGAAGCAGAATTGTCGTCTGCCGATGCGAAAATCGGTAATCAGCTGGCCCCGGTGAAAGGTAAAGGATATTTCGTTTTTCATGATGCTTACACATACTTTGAAAAACACTACGGTCTGACTCCATTAGGTCATTTTACCGTGAATCCTGAGATCCAACCTGGCGCGCAGCGTTTACATCAAATACGAACACAGTTGGTTGAGCAGAAGGCCGCATGCGTCTTTGCTGAGCCACAATTCAGGCCGGCCGTGATTGAAGCCGTTGCCAGAGGGACCAAAGTGCGTTCGGGCACGCTGGATCCACTCGGGACGAACATCACCCCAGGTAAAGATAGCTATGTGACATTCCTCTCACAGCTGTCCAGCCAATATGCGAGCTGCCTGAATGGAGAATAGAGGAAACTTAAGTGCAGCAGATTGCCCGCGCTGTCGCCATAGCGTTCAATAATTTACCCCGACCTCACCGCATCATGCTGGGGTCGCTCACCGTCGTAACTCTGGCCGTCACCGTCTGGCGGCCTTACGTTTATCATCCTGGCAGTGAAAGCCCGATTGTGAAAACGGTCGAGCTGGAAAAGAGTGAGCTGCGCACGCTGCTCCCGGAAGCCAGTGAACCTATCGATCAAGATACGCCGTCCCCCGCTGATGATGTGCCTAAAGATGAAATCGATGAGGATGTGCCGGATGAAAGCGGCACGCACGACTATGTCGTTTCCACCGGCGACACGCTCAGCAGCGTACTGAATCAGTATGGCATTGATATGTCTGATATCAGCCAGCTGGTGAAGGCGGATAAAGACCTGCGTAATCTGCAGATCGGCCAGCAGCTGTCGTGGACGCTCACCGATGATGGTCAGCTTCAGCGCCTCAGTTGGGAAGTTTCCCGCCGTGAAACCCGTACTTACGATCGTTCCGGCGAAGGCTTTAAATCTTCCGCGGCGATGCAGAAGGGCGAGTGGCAGAACAAGGTACTGAGCGGCGTGGTTAACGGCAGCTTCGTCAGCAGCGCCCGCTCGGCAGGCCTGACCGGCGGCGAAATCAGCGCGGTGATCAAATCACTGCAGTGGCAGATGGATTTCCGCAAGCTGCGCAAAGGCGATCGCTTCGCGGTGCTGATGTCGCGTGAAATGATGGACGGTAAAAGCGAGCAGAGCGAACTGCAGGGCGTGCGTATGAGCAGCGGGGCAAAGATTACTACGCTATCCGCGCTGAAGACGGCAAGTTCTATGACCGCAGTGGTTCCGGTCTGGCGCGCGGCTTTATGCGTTTCCCCACGGTGAAACAGTACCGCGTCTCCTCTAACTTTAATCCGCGCCGCGTCAACCCGGTCACCGGGCGTATCGCGCCGCACAAAGGCGTCGACTTTGCCGTGCCGGTCGGTACCCCGGTGCTGGCGGTGGGTGATGGTGAAGTGATCGTCTCCAAGCGCAGCGGCGCTGCGGGCAACTATGTGGCTATCCGCCACGGTCGCCAGTATATGACGCGCTATATGCACCTGAAAAAGCTGCTGGTGAAGCCAGGTCAGAAGGTGAAACGCGGTGACCGTATTGCGCTGTCCGGCAATACCGGGCGCTCCACCGGGCCTCACGTGCATTACGAAATCTGGATTAACAATCAGGCTGTCAACCCATTAACGGCCAAGCTGCCGCGTATGGAAGGGCTGGCCGGTAAAGAGCGTCGCGACTACCTTGCGCAGGTGCGTGAAGTGGTGCCCAAGCTGCGATTTGAATAATTCAGCTGCATGAAAACTGAGCCGATGGGTGTTGCCGTCGGCTTTTTTTTTTAGGCAGGCAGAGGCTAAATGACCAATAACATTGCAAATTTGCCCGTCAGCACTATCATAAGCCCGTTATTGTTCGAGGCCAGTGCATGGAAAACAGAAAAAAAAGTAACGTTGAGTTTATACCCACCTTTCAGAAATCCTTTCTTTTACCGCGTTACTGGGGGAGCTGGCTGGCGGTAGGTGCCTTTGCTGGTCTGGCGCTGGTTTCCCCGCGTCTGCGCGACCCGCTGCTGGGTGCGCTGGGGCGTTTTGCCGGCAAGCTGGCGCGCAGCGCGCGACGTCGTGCGCAGATTAACCTGCTGTACTGCATGCCTGAGAAGACCGAAGCCGAGCGCGAGCAGATTGTCGATGAGATGTTTGCCACGGCACCGCAGTCGATGGCGATGATGGGCGAGCTGGCTATCCGCCCGAAGAGCGCAATCAAACGCATTCGCTGGCACGGCGTGAGATTATCGAACCGATGCGCGCAGCGGGTCAGAATGTGATCTTCCTTGTGCCGCACGGCTGGGCGGTCGATATTCCGGCAATGGTGCTGGCTTCCGAGGGCAGCCGATGGCGGCGATGTTCCATAACCAGAGCGATCCGGTGATGGACTATGTCTGGAACAGCGTACGTCGCCGTTTTGGTGGCCGTATGCACGCCCGTAATGATGGTATCAAACCGTTTATCAGCTCTATCCGTCAGGGTTACTGGGGCTACTATCTGCCCGATCAGGACCACGGTGCCGAGCACAGCGAGTTTGTCGATTTCTTCGGCACCTATAAAGCCACGCTACCCGCGCTGGGCCGCATGATGAAAGTGTGCCGCGCCAGAGTGGTGCCGCTGTTCCCGGTGTACGACAGCAAAACGCATATGCTGGATATCTGGCTGCGCCCGCCGATGGATGATTTGGTGGATGTGAACGATCAAAAACTGGCGCGGCGGATGAATGAAGAGGTCGAAATCTTTGTGCGGCCGAACCCGGAGCAGTACACCTGGATCCTCAAGCTGATCAAAACGCGTCGTCCGGGTGAGGTTGAGCCCTACGATCGTAAAGAGCTGTACCCGAAGAAATAAGCAGTTTGCGCGTAGGGGTCGACCGCTGTTCTGGTCGACCCGCAACGACTTCAAGGGCGGACCGAAAAAGAGGGTCCGCCCCTACACAACATCACATCACCTTCTGATTATCAATCCAACGCCGAACGGCGCTTTCTCTCACGCAGGAACGCACGCACCAGCCAGCACCAGAGCAGGCCGCAGGCCAGATTTGCCAGGCTGAAAGCACGCGTGCCATCGCTGAAGTAAGCAAACTTCGCCACCTCAATCCCCAGCGCGAACACCAGAATACTCACCATACCGAGCATCGCGGCCACGCTGCCTTTGCCTGCGCTGCTGGAAAACAGCGTCAGACGATACAGCCCGGCATTGACCAGCCCGGTGCCGAAGCCATAGATGCTCAGCCCGGCAGTCAGCCACAGATAGCTGTGGCCGTCGATCAGCGCGGCAATGGCGGCAATCCCCAGCCCCAGAAGGATTGGCCAGGCACCCAGGCGCAGCGGGAAGTCGATTGGCACGCGGGAGGCCAGCTTACCCAGCGTCAGGTTACCGGCAATCATCGCGACAAACACCGGCAGCTGCAGCAGCGCATAGTCCATGCGCGACAGCCCCTCGTCGTGGATCAGGATCACCGGCGACAGCGCCACCCAGGCCAGGCAGGGAATGGTGACCAGGCCTATCGCCAGCGAACCGCTCATCACCTGACGGTCCTTCACCAGTGCCAGGTAGCCTTTGCCGAGTGATTTCAGCGACAGCGACATCTGCCTGTCGCCTGCGGTTTCCGGCATGGTACGCCACAGTCCAACCAGCGCCACGGCGGTCACCACGCCAAACAGCCAGAACATGGTGCGCCAGTCGCTGAACTCAAGGAATGCCGCACCCGCAAGCGGGCCCGCTAACGGCGCCAGCAGGGCAACGTTCGCCATCAGCGCCATAATGCGCACGCTCAGGGCCTCGTCGAATGCTTCCTGTATGGCGGCATAACCGACGGCGCCGATAAAGCACAGGCTGATGCCCTGCAGGAAACGCAGCAGGACAAACTGCTCAATGCTCTGCACCCAGTGGGTCGCCATACAGGTCAGCATAAAGAAGGCGACGCCTGAGAGCATCACCGGGCGGCGGCCGAGCTTGTCGGACAGCGGCCCGAGCAGCCACTGCAGCACAATGCCGCCAATCAGATAGGCGGTCAGCGAGGCAGATACCCACTCCGGACCGACCTTAAACTCGCTGGTCACCAGCAGCATGCCGGGCTGGATCATATCGTGGGCGATATAGGTGGCAAACTCAAACAGCACCAGTGACAGCGGGAAAATCAGATGTCGCCGGGTAAGGTTTGCTATGGGGATAAATGACGCCATTCCGGCTCCCTCCTGGAATTAATGAAAAGTAAAAAAAGCGCGGCCGCCTGAGCGACCGCGCTAACATACCGCATTTTTTACCTGATAACACTGCACAATTATGAATTATCTAAAACGGGCAATCGGATTGTGCAATACGCCGGAAAACTTCAGGTTCTCTGCCGGATCGGCCAGATTGATCATCTGCTGGTTGTTCGCCAGCTGCAGGCGGTTAAGGCAGGAGCGCTGGAACGTTTCGGCAAACAGATCGTAGCGCGCAAACTTGCGGGCAAACTGTGGATGCGCCTGCTGATACTCCTGCACGCAGTGAGCCACGGCCTGCCAGAAACGCGCTTCGGGTAGCGTGCCGGACTGGTCGAGAATGGCGCTGACGAAGCGGAAGATGCAGTCGAAGACGTCGGTGAAGATCGACAGCAGCTTTAGCGGTTCCGGCACGTCCACTGCCAGGCGCTGCACGTTATCCGGCAGCTCGGCATCCGGGTTCATCACCGCAATCTCTTCGCCGATATCTTTCATATAGGCGCTGACCGGAATATTGTTCTGCAGCAGCAGGATCAGGTTCTCGCCGTGCGGCATAAACACAAGGTCGTGCTGATAGAAGCAGTGCAGTAGCGGGCTAAGGTAGCAGCGCAGATAGCGCGCGACCCAGTCGGGCCGCGTCGAGGCCTGAATCGGCAATCAGCGCAGGCAGCAGCGGCTGCTGGTTGGCATCAAGGTGCAGGAATGACGCCATGGTCATCAGCCGCTGGCCGGGCTGCAGCTGTGCCATCGGGTTATCGCGCCACAGGGCGGCAAACATCTTCTTGTAGGCCGAGTCGCCGCTGATGGCCTGCTCGTAATAGCGGTTGTGATAGCCGATAGCCGCCACTTCGCGCAGGATGCGGAAATCGCACTGCTGCAGCCAGCTGTCATTTTTCACCAGCTCTGCCAGCCAGTGATTGATCGCCGGGGTGGTCGCCATATAGTACGGCGACAGGCCGCGCATAAAGCCCATGTTCAGCACCGACAGCGCGGTTTTGACGTAGCGTTTCGTCGGCTGGCTGCGGTTGAAGAAGGTGCGGATCGACTGCTGTGCCTGGTAAACATCATCCCCCGCTCCCAGCCAGATAATATCGCGGGCGGCAATATCGGCGGCGAACACCGTCAGCAGCTTGTTGTACCACTGCCACGGATGGACCGGCATCAGCAGATAGTCCTGCTGCGCCACGCCCAGATTATCGAGCTGCTGATGGAAGGCGGCCAGGGTAGTATCGCCCAGCTCATCGCGCATCAGCTGCTGATACTCCAGCTCATCCAGGCTGGCAAAGTGCGCATTGCGGCGATGCACCGCAACCCAGATCAGATTGATCGGCGCGGCGGCTTCCGGTGCATAGGCCAGGTAATCACGGGCATCAAAACCGATGCGGCCATTGTTGGCGACAAAGCAGGGATGGCCTTCGCTCATGGCGGCTTCTACCGTCTGGAAATCGGCGCGAACCAGTTCGGCGCTGCTGAGGCTGTTTTTTGCAGCTTGAAGACCGAGCTGCACAGCGTGCTGGTGATCTCCTCCATGTAGGTCGCCAGCAGGTTGGGTGGAATACCGATCTGCTGATTGAACTCGACGATAAACTGCAGCGCATCCAGCGGCAGCGGCGCGCCGTTGTTCAGCTTTTGCAGCGACTGTTCGTCGATTGCCCAGTGATCGAGCGCCATGCGCCGGGCGCGGAACTGATATTCGCACTCGCTGGCCGGAACGGGCAGGCGATAGCGGTCATCGCCCAGCGCCTGCGGCGTGATAATCAGCTCGTGTGAGAACTCGGCAATGGCTTTGCGCAGCAGCAGGCGGTTAGCCTGTTCCCAGTGGGGACCGGGCAGATGGCTGCCGCTCAGCAGCGGGGAAGGGGTGGTCATGGTCAGGGTCTCCTGTTGCAGTGCCTGTTGGTAATCTTCGCGCTGGCAAAACGCCAGCCACGCGGTTTTGTGCCCCATATCAATCTGGTGCTGGTACTGGAAGCCGGCACGCTTATTTAGCGGGTGGATCCTGGCGTTATTTACATCCGGTTCGACCACCACGCGCTGGACCTCAGGCGACTGAACATAAAGTCCATCACCACGGTAAACACCTGCCAGCTGAACTGCGGACGCGGCTGAGTAGCGGGGGCGATGAGGATGTGCATCCCGTAGTCGCCGTCGCGCGCCGGATAATACTTACCGACTTCATCGCGCTGCGCCTGATAGCACTCGATGAGAAACACCGGTTCGCCGTCGCAGCAGCCAACCAGCGCTGCGTGCGGATCGCTGGCGGTCAGCTGCTGATAAAACTGGCTGACCTGCTCCAGCGTGTCCTGCTGCATGCCCCAGAAGCGGGCGTAGTCGCGCGTTACCCAGCTGTGGATTACGGCGGCATCTTCAGGCTGCAGCGGGCGCAGCGAGAACGCTCCCGCCGGACGTGAGGTGGTGAAAATAGCGGATGACAACATATTACTGCTCCTCGCAGGCGGGGAAGGTCTGGAAGGCGATGCGGCGCTCAACGGGATAGACTTCCCGCCCGGTCAGTTCGCGGATCAGCACCGAGTTGCGGTAGCACGCCATGCCGAGGTCCGGGGTGACAAAGCCGTGGGTATGCAGCTCTGCGTTCTGCACAAACACCTGATTGTTGCGGTCGATACTGTAGTTACGCTGCACGTCGTAGCGGCCTTTATCATCCCAGCGCAGCCGCTGGGCGATCCCCTCAATAAACTGCGGCGGCTGATAGTGATAGCCAGTCGCCATGACGATGCCCTCGCTGCGGCGCGTGTAGCTGCGGTCCTGCTCCTGCTGATGCAGCGTTAGCTCAAATTCGCCCTGCGGCAGCCAGCGCAGAGCGGTGAGGGCCGAGTGGGTAAACAGATTGACGTCAAGCGCACCGTCCAGCTGCTTAACGTACATCAGGTCATAAATCGCGTTAATCAGCTCGCTGTTGATGCCTTTATAGAGGTTCTTATGCTGGGCGTTGAGGCTATCGCGCTTCTCCGCAGGCAGCTGGTGGAAGTAATCCACCCACTCCGGCGAGGTCATCTCCAGCGTCAGCTTGCTGTACTCCAGCGGGTAGAAGCGCGGGGCGCGGGTCACCCAGTTGAGCTGGTAGCCAAATTTATCGATGTCGCCAAGCAGGTCATAGTAGATCTCCGCCGCGCTCTGGCCGCTGCCGAGTACGGTAATCGAACGCTTCTGCTGCAGCTGGGCTTTGTTCACCAGGTACTGGCTGGAGTGCGTCAGACGCTGCTGATGCGGCTTGCTGCACTCCGGTAGCCAGGCCTGCGGGCCGGTGCCCAACACCAGGCGGCGCGTCAGCCACTGCTGGCGCTCCCCGCTGCGGCTGTCGTGGCTGCGCACGCGGTAGCACTGCAGCGGCTCATCCAGCTGACGTCATCAACCCGGCTGTTCCAGCGCAGATTAGTCAGCTGAGCGGCGGCCCACTGGCAGTAGAGGTTGTACTCTTTGCGCATCAGGAAGAAATCTTCGCGGATGTAAAATGAGTAAATCTTGCCCTGCTGCTTCATGTAGTTGAGCAGGCTGAAGCGGCTGGTGGGGTCAGCCAGCGTTACCAGGTCGGCCATAAACGGCGTCTGCAAATGCGCGCTCTCCAGCATCATGCCGGTGTGCCAGTCGAAGCCGGGATTCTGATCGAGGAAGAGGCCATCGAGATCCTCCAGCGGCTCGGTCAGGCAGGCAAGGCTGAGGTTGAACGGTCCGATGCCAATGCCGATAAAATCGTAAATTTTACTCATGATGCTGGCCTCCTGTACGCGGCTGGCTGAGCAGCTCGCGCCCGTAATGAACGATAAGCGCGAGGGTATCCTGCAGGTCAGCGAGGGTGGTATTGGGGTTGAGCAGGGTGATTTTCAGATACTGACGGCCATCCACTTTGGTTCCGGCGACCACGGCATTGCCAGAGCGGAACAGCGCCTTGCGCACCCCGGTATTCAGCTCATCGAGCTGCGCATCGCTGTAGCCTGCTTTCGGCACCAGACGAAACACCTGAGTGGTCAGTTCGGGGGCGTGCAGCACCTCCATCACCGGGTGATCGCGCAGCAGCTGGTGCGTCTGCTGACAGCGCTCCAGCAGGCCGTCAAATGCGCTGCCGAGCGTTTCTGCGCCCATAATGCGCAGCGTCAGCCACATTTTCAGCGCGTCGAAGCGGCGGGTGGTTTGAATGCTTTTATTCACCAGATTTGGCGTGCCTTCCTGCTGCGCGCTGAGCGGGTTCAGGTAGTCGGCGTGATGCGTGACGTGGCGCAGATGGCGTTTATCGCGCACCATGAAGGCGCCGCAGCTGACGGTCTGGAAGAAGGATTTGTGATAATCCACCGTCACCGAGTCCGCCAGTTCAATGCCCTCCAGCCGCTCGCGGTGCAGGTTTGACACCAGCAGCCCGCAGCCGTAGGCAGCGTCGACGTGCATCCATAGCCCGTAGCGGCGGCTGAGTGCGGCAATGGCGGGCAGGGGATCAATACTGCCAAAATCGGTGGTGCCGCTGGTGGCGACCACGGCAATCGGGATTAATCCCTGCTGCAGACAGGCTTCAATCTCGCGCTGCAGCTCCCCGGCATCCATACGGAACTTGTCATCGTGCGCCACTGGGATCACCGCGTCGTAGCCTAATCCCAGCAGCGCTGCGGATTTTTGAATGCTGAAGTGGCTGAGGCCGGAAGTGAAAATGCGCCATTTACTGGCGTCGGCAGGCAGCCCGTTCTGCTTGATGGTGCGCCCGGGATGGCTGCGCTCGTACCCGCTGTCACGCGCCAGCAGCATCGCCATCAGGTTTGACTGCGTGCCGCCGCTGGTGAAAATGCCGTCGGCGCTGGCGGGCAGGCCACAGCGTTTCAGCGTCCAGTCAATCACCTTCTGCTCGATCAGCGTGGCGCCTGCGCTCTGGTCCCAGGTATCCACCGAGCTGTTCACGGCGGCCATCAGCTGTTCGGCCAGCAGGGAAGGGAGCACCACCGGACAGTTGAGGTGGGCAATGTATTTGGGATGGTGGAACCACACGGCGTCCTTAAGCCACAGCTGCTGGAGTTCAGCCAGCGCAGACTCTTCGTCAGCCAGTGGCCGGTCAAGGTCGACGCTGGCGAACGCTGGTGCCAGCTCATGCGGCAGGATGCCGCTAAAGGGTTTTTCTACATTGTGCAAGGTACTGGCAATCAGCGCGACTGCCCGCTCCGTCTGGCGGGAGTACGCTTGCAGCTGCGCATCATTGAAAATGAATTTTTCCGCGGGCAGAGATGGCGCCTCTGACTGTGCGGTTTGCGAACGAAAGACCATACCCGTCACCTTATTTTTTGCGTAAGAAGCCCAGCCGTCATATTTTCCTGACAGCACGATCCGCCTGACGCGCTGCGTCAGTTCAGTATGTTTAATGTTTTTTGCCGGTTACTGTTTTCCGGTCAATAGGTTAAAGCGTGGGTTTTAGCGATGTAAGGTAATAAAACTCCTTTCAGTGGGGTTTAAACCGCTGTTAATGCCGTAGTAAAAGTGTGAATGAGATTATAAATAGTAATTATTATCATTCAATAGGATTAATGTGACAAAGATTGCATAAGCAAAGCTAATATCATGAGTGTGATGTAAGTCACAAAAAAGAGGTTTTATAGGTGAAAAATATTCTGGAAGAGGAGATAAAAGGGAAAGCTGGCGGCAGGATTGCCGGAAGAAAAGTGAGAAAAGATTGGGCCCGAGCGGCCCAATCCTATTGCGGATTACTCGACGCGCAGTACGCGGCTGGTATTGGTGGTGCCAGTGGTGCTCATCACATCACCCTGAGTGACGATCACCAGATCGCCCGACATCAGGAAACCTTTTTCACGCAGCAGGTTAATGGCGTCGTGCGCTGCCGCTACGCCATCGTTGTTGCTGTCAAAGAACACTGGCGTCACGCCGCGATAGAGCGCGGTCAGGTTCAGCGTGCGCTCGTGGCGCGACATGGCGAAGATCGGCAGGCCGGAGGTGATCCGCGAGGTCATCAGTGCAGTACGACCGGATTCGGTCATAGTGATAATTGCGGTAACGCCCTGCAGATGGTTGGCGGCATACATCGCCGACATGGCAATGGCTTCTTCGATGTTGTCGAACTGCACGTCAAGGCGGTGCTTGGAGACGTTGATGCTGGGGATTTTCTCCGCGCCCAGGCACACTTTCGCCATTGCTGAAACGGTTTCCGCCGGATACTGTCCCGCTGCGGTTTCGGCCGACAGCATCACGGCATCGGTGCCGTCCAGTACGGCGTTCGCCACGTCCATCACCTCTGCACGGGTAGGCATTGGGTTAGTGATCATCGATTCCATCATCTGGGTCGCGGTGATCACGGAGCGGTTGAGCTGGCGCGCACGACGGATCAGCGCTTTCTGAATACCGACCAGTTCCGGATCGCCGATTTCAACCCCCAGATCCCCCCTGGCGACCATGACCACATCAGAGGCGAGAATGATGTCATCCATCGCTTCCTGGCTGGCAACGGCTTCGGCACGCTCAACTTTGGAGACGATTTTCGCTTCGCAGCCCGCTTCACGCGCCAGGCGGCGCGCATAGTTCAGGTCTTCTCCGCAGCGCGGGAAGGAGACGGCAAGGTAATCAACGCCGATTTTGGCTGCGGTCAGAATGTCAGCCTTATCTTTTTCCGTCAGCGCTTCAGCAGACAGGCCGCCGCCGAGCTTGTTGATGCCTTTATTATTAGAAAGCGGGCCGCCAACGGTCACTTCGGTAAACACCTTCATGCCCTGGACTTCCAGCACTTTCAGCTGCACGCGACCATCATCCAGCAGCAGAATATCCCCTGGAACCACGTCAGCCGGCAGGCCTTTATAGTCAATACCGACTTTTTCACGGTCGCCTTCTCCTTTACCGAGGCTGGCATCCAGCAGGAAGCGTTCGCCGATATTCAGGAACACTTTGCCCTCTTTGAAGGTTGAAACACGAATTTTAGGGCCCTGAAGGTCACCCAGAATCGCCACATGCCGCCCCAGCTTAGCCGCAATTTCACGCACTTTATCTGCACGCATCTGGTGATCTTCTGCTGTGCCATGTGAGAAGTTCAGACGAACGACATTGGCGCCCGCCGCGATGACTTTTTCAAGGTTGTTATCGCGATCGGTGGCGGGCCCCAAAGTGGTTACGATCTTGGTTCTTCTGAGACGTCTTGACATGTATAACTCCGTTGACTTTGAGTGTGGTGTTGCGGGAGCAAGCACTACTTAGGCTGTATCTCTAGTTATATGATATGGGCCAGATGAATTCGACCCTTTACCGTCGTTACTGATTAAAAAACGGTTAATTACTGGCGCGTCAGAGCAGAAATCAGGCTCTCTTTCTCGAAGCGTGAATCCTTGAGGGCTTCTTTCACCCGCTTCAGGTTATCGCGAAATTTCGCCCCGCGCCGCAGGGTGAAACCGGTGGCCAGAACGTCAATCAGGGTGAGCTGCGCCAGTCTGGAAACCATTGGCATATAGATATCGGTGTCTTCGGGAACGTCCAGCGTCAGAGCCAGTGTGGCCTCGCGGGCAAGTGGCGAGCCGGGAGAGGTGATAGCCAGCACGGTGGCATCATTTTCACGGGCCAGCATTGCCAGTTCGACCATACTTTTGGTGCGCCCGGTATGGGAGATCAGCACCATCACATCGCCTTCACCGCTGTTCATACAGCTCATGCGCTGCATCACAATATCATCTGAATAGATGACGGGGACATTGAAGCGAAAAAATTTATTCATCGCATCGTGCGCGACAGCGGCGGATGCGCCCAGGCCAAAAAAGGCGATTTTCTTCGACTGGGTGAGCAGATCGACCGCGCGATTGACGGCATTAACGTCCAGACTCTGTTTCACCCGGTCGAGACCGGCCATCGCCGATTCGAAAATTTTGCCGGAATAGGACTCGACGCTGTCATCCTGTTCAACATTACGGCTGACATAGGGCGTGCCGTTTGCCAGGCTTTGAGCCAGCTGGAGTTTAAAATCTGGAAAACCGTTGGCATCCAGACGGTGGCAGAAGCGATTAACCGTCGGTTCGCTGACGCCGGCTGCACGTGCCAGCAGCGCAATGCTGGAGTGCATCGCGGTGGCCGGGGAGGCGAGGATCACTTCTGCCACCTTGCGTTCGGATTTGCTCAAATTTTCCAGTTGTAACTGAATTTTTTCCAGCATATTCATATTGCTACCCGCTCATACATTCTGACGATTTCAATCAAAGGAGAAATCGATGTCATTTTGTAGAGAATATACAATGCGCTACAGGCCCGGTGGCAGTAGCATAACGACAATACTTTACATTTTTTGCCAGAGTTTGAGCTGTGTCTGATTTTCACAACTGTAATAACAGTAACAAAAATGTCGAAAAATTACGCACAAACTGAGTGCCACCCCCTGAGGTTTGTCACTAAATTAGGCATTGGTTGAATACATTGTGCCTGAGTGCGTCCGGCTGGTTTACGCGGACCGGGCAAAAGCAGTACATTGTATTGAAACAAAATTACAATAAGAGTCTGTCTGACTACGGAATTTTAGGGACAGGCTAATCCTGCAACGAGGAGAATGAAATGGCGGTTACACAAACAGCCCAGGCATGCGATCTGGTCATTTTCGGTGCCAAAGGCGACCTTGCACGCCGGAAACTGTTGCCCTCACTGTACCAATTAGAAAAAGCCGGTCAGATCCATGAGGACTCCCGCATCATCGGCGTTGGCCGCGCTGAGTGGGATAAAGCAGCCTATACCAAGGTGGTGCGTGAAGCGCTGGAAACCTTCATGAAGGAGAAAATCGACGAAGCGCTGTGGGATAAGCTCAGCAACCGCCTCGATTTCTGCAACCTGGATGTGAACGACAGCAGTCATTTCCCCCGCCTCGGTAAGATGCTGGACCAGAAAAAACGCGTCACTATCAACTATTTCGCTATGCCACCAAGCACTTTCGGCGCGATCTGTAAAGGTCTGGGCACTGCCAAGCTGAATGCGCACCCGGCGCGCGTAGTGATGGAAAAACCGCTGGGCACTTCGCTGGCGACCTCGCAGGAAATTAACGATCAGGTCGGTGAGTACTTCGACGAGAGCCAGGTTTTCCGTATCGACCACTACCTCGGTAAAGAGACGGTGCTTAACCTGCTGGCGCTGCGTTTTGCTAACTCGCTGTTTGCCTCCAACTGGGATAACCGCACCATCGACCACGTGCAGATTACCGTGGCCGAAGAAGTGGGAATCGAAGGCCGCTGGGGTTACTTTGACCAGGCTGGCCAGATGCGCGATATGATCCAGAACCACCTGCTGCAGGTTCTGACCATGGTGGCGATGTCACCGCCGGCGGACCTCTCTGCCGACCGTATCCGCGATGAAAAAGTGAAAGTGCTGCGCTCCCTGCGCCGTATTGACCACACCAACGTGCGTGAAAAAACCGTGCGTGGCCAATACACGTCCGGCTTCGTGCAGGGCAAAAAAGTGCCTGGCTACCTGGAAGAAGAGGGAGCGAACAAAACCAGCACCACGGAAAGCTTCGTCTCTATCCGCGTGGATATCGACGACTGGCGCTGGGCGGGCGTGCCGTTCTACCTGCGTACCGGTAAGCGTCTGCCGACCAAATGTTCTGAAGTGGTGGTCTACTTCAAGAATCCGGCGCTGAACCTGTTCAAAGATACTTGGCAGGAGCTGCCGCAGAACAAACTGACCATTCGCCTGCAGCCGGATGAAGGCATGGATATTCAGATCCTGAATAAAGTGCCAGGCCTGGACCACAAGCACAACCTGCAGACTACCAAGCTGGATCTGAGCTTCTCAGAAACCTTCAACCAGTCGCACCTGGCAGATGCCTATGAGCGCCTGCTGCTGGAAACCATGCGCGGTATTCAGGCACTGTTCGTGCGCCGTGATGAAGTGGAAGAGGCGTGGAAGTGGGTAGACTCGATTATGGATGCCTGGGCTGCCGATAAAGAAGCGCCTAAGCCTTATCAGGCGGGCACCTGGGGGCCGGTGGCTTCCGTCGCGATGATCACCCGCGATGGTCGCTCATGGAATGAATTCGAGTAGTTCATGCCTGAACAGTAAAACCCGCTTCGGCGGGTTTTTTTATGGTCAAAATTCAGATTCATTAAAAATGAACCTCCATTTTAAAAATGATCAGGTGGCATAGACGCCTGCGGGCTTTCTCCTGTATGGTAGAGCACGCAATCATATTCCTGACGCTGTAGGCGTCACTTTTGCCTGCAACGATCCGCCAGGACGGAAGGCAGGCCCGACAGGAGAAGGTCACAGATGAGTCACTGGAAAACAAGCGCAGAACAGATCCTCACCACCGGCCCGGTCGTTCCGGTTATCGTAGTCAACAAGCTGGAGCATGCGGTACCGATGGCGAAAGCGCTGGTGGCGGGCGGCGTGCGCGTGCTGGAAGTGACGCTGCGTACTCCCTGTGCGATGGATGCCCTGAAAGCGATGGTGCGTGAAGTGCCAGAGGCGATTGTCGGTGCAGGGACGGTGTTAAACGCACAGCAGCTGCAGGAAGTGACCGATGCTGGCGCGCAGTTTATTATCAGCCCGGGGCTGACTGAACCGCTGCTGAAGGCGGCCGTTGCCGGCTCTGTGCCGCTGATCCCCGGCATCAGTACCGTGTCTGAGCTGATGACCGGTCTTGACTATGGCCTGCGCGAATTTAAGTTCTTCCCGGCGGAAGCTAACGGCGGCGTGAAAGCCCTGCAGGCGATTGGCGGCCCGTTCCCGCAGGTGCGTTTCTGCCCGACGGGCGGGATCTCTCCGGCAAACTATCGCGACTATCTGGCGCTGAAAAGCGTGCTCTGCATCGGTGGTTCCTGGTTGGTGCCCGCCGACGCGCTGGAAGCAGGGGATTATGAGCGTATTACCCAGCTGGCGCGCGAAGCGGTGGCGGGTGCACGTTAAGCGAGCAGAGATGAAAAAAGGGCGCTGATATCAGCGCCCTGAGTTTTACCGCCTGCCAATTACCCGCTGACTTTAACCTGAGCAGCCGCTGCGACGGCACGCTGTACCGCATCATCAATATCATGACCGGTGGCCAGCGCCACGCCCAGCCGACGCTTACCCTGAATTTCCGGCTTGCCAAACAGGCGCAGCTGTAAACCCGCCCCGAGTGCTGCTGTCAGATTGCCAAACTGC
The DNA here is from genome assembly GCA_910589765.1 of Avena atlantica. Taxonomy (NCBI): domain Eukaryota; kingdom Viridiplantae; phylum Streptophyta; class Magnoliopsida; order Poales; family Poaceae; genus Avena; species Avena atlantica. The sequence continues at coordinate 546,816 of CAJUWN010001535.1, read as the reverse complement.
ACGTTAGTGCTGTCCAGTTCTGGCAGGATCACTGCCGATGCCGCCGGACCGTACTGACGAATGCCGCCAACGGGCAGGCCAAGGAACGCACGCACGTGCAGCGCGAACTCGGAAACATCCTGCGAAATCAGCGTGACCATTCCGGTATCGTGCGGGCGCGGGGAGACTTCGCTAAACACCACCTCATCACCACAGACAAACAGCTCCACGCCAAACAGGCCGCGACCGCCAAGGGCGGTAACCACTTTCTGCGCAATATCCTGCGCGCGCTGCAGAGCCAGTTCGCTCATCTGCTGCGGCTGCCAGGATTCGCGGTAGTCACCATCTTCCTGACGGTGGCCGATGGGCGCACAGAAGTGGATACCGTCAACCGCATTAATAGTCAGCAGCGTAATTTCAAAATCAAACTTCACCACGCCTTCAACGATGACGCGGCCCGCGCCGGCACGGCCACCCTGCTGGGCATATTCCCAGGCGGCATCCAGCTGCGAGGCTGTGCGAATAAAGCTCTGACCCTTGCCGGAGGAGCTCATGACGGGCTTGACGATGCACGGGAAGCCAATCTCATCAGCCGCTGCGAGAAAGGCTTCACGGCTGTCGGCGAACTGGTAGGTTGAGGTAGGCAGCGCCAGCTCTTCTGCCGCCAGGCGGCGGATACCTTCGCGATTCATGGTCAGCTTAGCCGCGCGGGCGGTGGGCACCACGTGCTGGCCCTGTTTTTCCAGCTCGATCAGCATATCGGTGGCAATCGCTTCGATTTCCGGCACCACAAAGTCCGGTTTCTCCTGGGCGACCAGCGCAGCCAGCGCGGCGCCATCCAGCATGTTGATAACATGACTTCGGTGCGCAACGTGCATTGCCGGGGCATCTGCGTAACGGTCAACGGCGATAACTTCCACGCCCAGACGCTGGCACTCCAGCGCCACCTCTTTGCCCAGTTCACCAGATCCTAACAGCATTACGCGGGTTGCTGCAGGGCGCAGCGCGGTTCCAAGAGTCGTCATAATCTCTACCTGAATGGATTAAAAAAACGCGCGCAGTATAAACGAAAACGTTTGCGTATTCATCCGGCAGTTTGCACTTGAGTCAAAAAAGCGCCGCTGATATACTGTATAAAAATACAGTTAAACGGGACGAAAATCATGGCTGTTGAGATCAAATACGTTGTCGTCAGAAAAGGTGAGGAAAAGATGACATTTGCCAGCAAGAAAGAAGCCGATGCCTACGACAAGATGCTCGACATGGCGGAAGTGTTCTCTGACTGGCTGAGCGCCAGCCCGCTGGAGATAGACGAGCAGCAGGGCGAGGCGCTTGGCCTCTACCTGGCCGAGAATAAAGATGCGCTGCAGCAGATCCTGCGCACCGGCAAGCTGCCGGAAGAGAGCAGCGCGGCCGACGGCAGCGAAGACGCCGCCGAAGGCAAACTGCGCGCGGTTTAACCTGCCCTGTAGGGGTCAGGCATGCCTGACCCTGGCCCCTGGGGACGCATGCTTCAACCTTACAGTACGCTACGCAGGGCATTCATTGCCGCTGCTGCCGTAGCAAACGGATCGGCCGCCTTACGCCGATCGTTAAACACCTCCAGTCCTATTGGCCCGCGGTAGTCAATCCTCTGCAAATGGCCCAGTAAATCCTCCAGCGGATAATGGCCCTCTCCCGGCAGCAGGCGCTGATGACGGGCGACATCAACCAGACTGCCATCTTCCGGCTGCTTGTCGAGGTCGGAGAGCTGCACCAGATAAATTTTGTCTGCCGGAATACCCGCCAAATCTTCAACGCTGCGCTGGCGTACAAATATATGAAAGGCATCAACGACCAGCCCCAGGTTGGGCGCATCGATGCGCTTCACCAGCTGCCAGGCGGCGGCGGTGTTATTGATCTGCTGGCTCCAGGCCATCGCTTCATACGCCACGCGTAATCCCCGCCCGGCGGCCTGCGCCACCAGCCAGCGCAGATCGTCTTCCACCCGTTCAGCCTGGCAGCGCGCATGGGTTGAGGCGGGAACCAGTACGGTAGATGCCCCAGCTGCTGTGCCGTGGTCATCATCCGCAGTGCTTCCTGGCGCTTGCTGTCGCGCAGATCGTCCGGTGCCCCGTCAAAGTCCAGCAGAACCTGGTAATCGGTCAGACCAAGCGAGCGCGAACGGCATAACGCCGTCAGAGTTTCCACGCCACCTTCTGCTGCCTCAACATCCTGCTGCCACAATTCAACCTGAGCGAAACCTGCCTGGGCAGCGGCTGCAAGCTTCTCCTGCGGGTTGCCCCCTAACAGTACGGTATTGATAAAGAGTGGATTGGTTGAAAATCTCATGTGGCTCCTTAAGCTGTTTTCCCCTGGCCTTTTAAAATAGGAACAAATTACCGTCTCCACCAGCAGGGGAACGGTAACAAACAGTGAAAATTTTAGCGCCTTTTCATGCTTTGACGTTTCCTGACGCGGGGTCACCTATTGTGGTGTTTTCTGGCAATGAAGGAGTGAGTATGAGTAACTGGCTGCAACAGATTCAGACGGTATTAGGCAAAGCGGGTAAATCGTCCGGTGGTGAAGGCCTGAGCAAGATGCTGGCGCCCGGGGCACTCGGCGGGCTGGCTGGATTACTGATTGCCAGTAAGTCATCGCGTGGATTGCTGGCTAAATACGGTAAAAATGCGCTAATCATTGGCGGCAGCGCCGCCGCAGGTGCCGTGCTGTGGAATAAATATAAGCAGCGCGTCAGCGAAACGCATCAGGATGAGCCGCAGTTCGGCCAGCAGAGCACGCCGGTCGATCGCCGCGCTGAACGACTGATTGAAGCGCTGGTGTTCGCGGCAAAAAGCGACGGGCATATTGATGCAGAAGAGCGCAAAGCCATCGATCAGCATATTCACCAGTCGGGATTGGGCACGCAGGCCGAGCAGATTGTTCAGCGCGCCATCGACCGGCCACTGGACCCGAATACGCTGGCTGCGGATGTGAAAAATGAAGAGGAAGCGCTGGAAGTCTATTTCCTCAGCAATCTGGTGATCGACGTCGACCACTTTATGGAGCGCAGCTACCTGCAGGCGCTGGGCGATGCGTTGAAAATCCCCGCCGACGTGCGGCAGTCGATTGAAACGGATATCCGCGCCGAAAAACAAAAACTTCCTGCCTGAACCTGAAGGCGGTGAAGTTATCGCCTTTCAGCTCATCCCCCGTGCTGATTGCCAGATTGTTCGCCATAATCCCTTGGCAATCAGCCGGGTTGCTGCCAACCTTACAGACAGACACAGCAACCGCGAAGATAATATGACACCACCTAAAGCACAAAAAATCCCTCATGTGATGTCGCTGCACGGCGATACGCGCACCGATAACTACTACTGGCTGCGCGACGATGAGCGTGAAAACCCGCAGGTGCTGGCGCATCTGCGCGCTGAAAATGATTACTGCAAAGCGGCATTACTGCCGCAGCAGGCGCTACAGGAAAAGCTGCTGAAGGAAATTGTCGAGCGCATCCCCCAGCGTGACCACTCAGTGCCCTATGTGAAAAAAGGCTACCGCTATCAGAGCCGCTATGAAGAGGGCAATGAGTACACCCTCTATACCCGCCAGCCTGCTGAGACCACAACCCCGGACGTCTGGGATACGCTGCTGGACGGCAACGAGCGTGCTGCTGACAGCGAGTTCTATACCTTGGGCGGCGTGGCGATCAGCCCGGATAACCAAGTGATGGCGGTGGCGGAAGATTTCCTCTCGCGCCGGGTGTATGGCATCCGCCTGCGCAATATACGCAGCGGGGAGTGGTATCCGGAGGTGCTGGAAGGCGTGGCTTCCAGCATGACCTGGGCGGCCGACTCGCGCACGCTCTACTATGTGTTGAAAGACAAAAAGACGCTGCTGCCTTATCAGGTCTGGCGCCATACGCTTGGGACGCCGCAGTCTCAGGACCAGCTGGTGTATGAAGAGCTGGACGATACGTTCTACATCAGCGTTTATAAGACCACCTCTGAGCAGTTTGTGGCTATTGCGCTTGGCAGCAGCACCACCAGTGAGATCCTGCTGCTGGATGCTGAGCAGCCGGATGCGCAGCCGCAGGTTTTCAGCCCGCGCCGCAAGGATCACGAATACAGCGTGGATCACTACCAGCAACAGTTCTATATACGTTCCAACCGCGAAGGCAAAAATTTCGGCTTATACCGCAGTGAGCGTTTCGAGGAGCAGCACTGGCAGACGTTGATTGCCCCGCGTAACAACATCGTGCTGGAGGGTTATGCGCTGTTTCGCGACTGGCTGGTGGTGGAGGAGCGCGAGCGTGGGTTGACCAGCCTGCGGCAGATCAACTGGCAGAGCGGGGAGAGCAGCGCCATTGCTTTCGATGACCCGGCCTATGTCACCTGGATCGGCTACAACCCCAGCCCGGACAGCAGCAAGCTGCGCTATGGCTACTCCTCAATGACCACACCTGATACGCTGTTTGAGCTGGATCTCGACAGCGGCGAGCGCGAAGTGCTGAAGCAGACCGAAGTGAAGGGGTTTGATGCCGGTGAGTACCTCAGCGAGCGTCTGTGGATCAGCGTGCGTGACGGCGTTGAAGTACCGGTTTCGCTGGTTTACCGCAAGGACAGCTTTACACCAGGCAGCAATCCACTGTTAGTGTACGGCTATGGTTCTTACGGCAGCAGCATGGATGCCGACTTCAGCGCCAGCCGTCTCAGCCTGCTTGACCGTGGTTTTGTCTTTGCCCTGACGCATATTCGCGGCGGTGGCGAGATGGGCCAGCAGTGGTACGACGATGGGCGTCTGCTGAATAAGCTCAACACTTTTCACGACTTTATCGACATCACCAATGCGCTGGTGGAAAAAAGTTATGGCGACCCGGCAAAACTTTACGCCATGGGCGGAAGCGCCGGTGGCCTGCTGATGGGGAGCGTAATCAATAGTGTGCCGGAGCGTTTCCACGGTGTCGTCGCGCAGGTGCCGTTTGTTGACGTCGTCACCACCATGCTGGATGAGACTATCCCGCTGACCACCGGTGAGTATGATGAGTGGGGCAACCCCAACGACGAAAAGTATTACCACTACATCAAACAGTACAGCCCGTATGACAACGTCAGCGCCCAGGCCTATCCGCACCTGCTGGTGACGACCGGGCTGCATGACTCCCAGGTGCAGTACTGGGAACCGGCAAAATGGGTGGCAAAACTGCGCGAGCTGAAGACCGATGACAACCTGCTGTTGCTGGACACCGATATGGATTCCGGCCACGGCGGTAAATCAGGACGTTTTAAAGCGTATGAAGGCGTGGCGCTGGAATATGCGTTTCTTATCGCGCTGGCGACCGGACTGCTGCCCGGTCAGAACGCTTAATCAACCGCGCTCAGCGCCCGCTGCATAGCACTGCGTAAGTCGGGCTTTAGATCCGTGATATTTTTTAGCATCCATTTAAATATCCCGGATCTTTCTTCGCGACATCATCCACTTTCTGCCCACGATATTTGCCGAACGGGAAGGTATTTACCGAGCCCTGCACCTGCATACGGCGCACCATCTCGGCGGCATCCCAGCCGCTAAACGACATAATGCGGATCAATAAAGCGGCAGTGACGTAGCAGTCGTACAGCGCGCGGTGGGCGTGCAGATCGGCAGGTGGCTCGACGTCCAGTTGCAGCGTCTCGCGCAGCGCCTGGTTACTGTATTTGAGGCCGGGCCACAGGCGGCGAGACAGCGTCATGGTGCAGATCCACTCACCGTGCATCTCCGGCAGCATACGGCGGTCAAAGCTGGCGTTATGCGCCACGTAATGGCTGCTGCCGTGATAGCGACCGATAGCCTGTTCGATGGTCGGTTTACCGTGCACCATCGCTGGGGTAATTCTGTGGATCGCCATCGCCTGGTGGCTGATAGGGCGGTCGGGGGAGATCAGGTCGCTCATTGGATTGACGATCTGCCCGTCCACCACATCGACTGATGCCACTTCGACGATGCCACCCTGCAGCCCGCAGGTTTCCGTGTCTATCACGCGTAACATAACTTCTCCCGTTTACAGATTTGACGGGCAGGGTAACGGATGTGCCTCTCCCTGCCAATGGCTGGCGTTGCGCCGGGCAACAATCAGCTGCTCACCCTCGCCGCCGCGCACTACCTGACGACCGCTCTGATCCCAGAAAGCGCTTTTCCCGGCGCAGATATAACCCCCGCTCGGCCACGCATGGTTGGCCATAACGATCGCCATTTTATACTCGCGCGACCAGCGGGCAAGGTACTCGCAATCGGTCTCGTAGCCGTTCTCTGACACCAGCACGCTGGTGGCATAGAGATCGGCACCGCGGTGAGCGGCATCACGGGCATACTCCTCCACGCTGATATCGGCGCAGATGGCGATGGCGACATGGTGATGCTGATAGCCAAACAGCGGCAGGGCTTCGCCCCGGGTGAATATCTGCTGCTCCGGGCCAAAGAGATTGCGTTTACTGTAGGCGAGACGGGTGCCGTCCGGCAGGAAGGTCAGTGCCGAAAGGCGCACGTTTTTACCACTTTGCAGCGGCAGGCCGATGCTAATCCCCATCTGATGCTCCTGCGCGGCATCGGCGAAGGCTTGCAGACGCGGATCGTCAGTGCTCATCGCCAGTTTCGCCATCAGCGGCAGCTCATACCCCGTCAGGGAGAGTTCAGGAAACATCAGCAGATCAACATGGTGTACAGCGGCGTAGCGGACAAATTCGAGGTGGTGCTGAAGGTTCCAGGCAATATCCCCTGGACGTGAACCTGACTGTGCTGCAGCGATAGTCCAACTGGACATAGGTGCTCCCCCGAGACGAGAAAGTAGGTGTCTTATCTCAACCGAAGCGGGAGCAAAACGCAACCCGCTATTTTTGCTTAGGTTCCCAGGGCAGGCGGGAGAGTGAAAGCGAGGCCTGACGATAATGCATCAGACGCTGGCGAAACCAGTCACGCAGCGCTTCTGGCTGCTCGCGCTCAACCATTTCGGCGATGACCGGCATGTTGTAACGCTCTTTAAACGCCACGCCTGCGGCGGCCAGATCAACGTTAACCTTGTCTTTCTCATCCTGCGGCAGCGTGGCCAGATTGTAACTCATAATGTCCTCCCGATGGTTTGTGGCAGAAAGTAATGCAGAAGGCACGGATTAGCAAGTTTCAGCGTGGATTGATAGCTGCTATCACCTCGACACTGCTTTTTAAGCGGAGTATTCTTTCGGCCTCAGGCAGCAAGGCGCTGCGCATTGTTAAGGATAATTGCGATTCATGCGTAACTTCTTCAAGATCTCCGGCTTACTTACTGCCGCTCTTTTTGCCCAGCAGGCTTCTGCTCATGCACATCTAAAAAGTGAATACACCTCGTTAAACCCGGCGGGCAGCCAATATCCCAATGCGCTGACCATCCAGTTTACTGAAAATGTCGAGCCGGCATTTAGCGGCATCGTCGTGACCCATATGGATAACTCGCCGTTGCCGCAGCTAAAGGCGAAACGCGTTCCAGGCCAGCGCGACACGCTGCGCGTGCAGTTCAAGCAGCCGCTGAAAAGGGGTGAGGAGTATAAGGTCAGCTGGCACGTATTGTCAGTAGATGGTCATAAGACAAAAGGGAACTACACCTTTAGCGTGCCGTAATGATCTCACTGGCAGGCGTCTACATCCTGTGCCGTTTTGTGCACTTCAGCGCGCTGATGTCGCTGGCGGGGGCGGGTGCCATGACGGTTATGCTGGCCCCGGAGCACTATCGCCAGCCACTCAGCCAGCGGCTGATGCCGCTGATGCGCGCTGCCAGCTGGCTGACGTTCCTGAGCGCGCTGCTACTGCTGGCCGCGCAGACCGGGCTAATGGGCGATGGCTGGCAGGATATTCTCGATGGGGAAACCTGGCTTGCCGTGCCGCAAACCCGGTTCGGCCTGGTCTGGCAGGGCCAGTTAGCCTGCGCGCTGCTGGGCTGCCTCGCACTTTGGCTGCGCGGCAGTGTGCGCCAGACGGCCCTGTTGCTCATGGCGCTGGCACAGCTCGCCGGCCTGGCGTTTGTCGGGCACGCGGCAATGCTTGAGGGCTGGATGGGCGTGCTGCAGCGCACTAACCAGATGGTGCATCTGATTGCTGCCGCATTCTGGGCGGGAGGACTGGTGCCGGTGGTGGTGCTGATGCGCTTAGCACGCCAGGATAAGCCGCAGTATGAAGCGATTCGTACCATGATGCGCTTCTCGCGCTATGGCCATTTGGCGGTTGCGCTGGTGCTGATAAGCGGCATGGTCAACGCGCTGCTGATCCTTGGCTGGCCGCCCGGCAGTTTCCGCCTCTACAGTCAGCTGCTGCTGTTAAAAACCCTGCTGGTGGCGGCGATGATAAGCATCGCCCTGTTTAACCGCTACTGGCTGGTGCCGCGCTTTCAGCGCAGCGGAGAAGGGGCGCAGCAACATTTTATGACCACCACGCTGGCTGAGATAGCGCTGGCGGCGGCGGTCGCGCTGACGGTCAGCGTGTTTGCCACGCTGGAACCGTCATAAGCCCGATGATTATTCACATGGCAGATTAAGTTTTATTGTTTGAGGTATAGAGATGAAAAAGTTGGCACTGTTATTGGTAGCACTGGGCGTTAGCAGCAGCGCAATGGCCGGAATTGAAACCGTCAGCCGCTTTGAGATGGGCAAAGACAACTGGCCGTTTACCCGCGAAGAGATCATGCTGAGCTGCGAAAAGGGCAACGTGCTGTTTGCCATCAATGACGGCACGCTGGTGCAGTATCCGCTCAACGCCGAGGCTGAGGCGAAGGTGAAATCCGGCCAGTCAAAAGGCTTCCCTATCGACAAGATTCTGGCAGACGACCCCACTCATCCCGGCGAGAAGAAGAGCCTGGCGCCCATCATCGCCCGCGCCGAAAAACTCTGTCACTGATCCTCAACGCTGGCGCACCTGTCGCGGTTCGCCAGCCTGAATGTCTGAGCGGTTAACTCTTGCCGCGCAGCAAAACCCTCTGGTTATATGCAGCCGGGATCACAGCGCTAACAATCAGTTGCCGGGCTGTTGACAACTGGCTGGAAATCCCCCACTTCTGGTCTACCTTTTAAAGTGCAAGGCGTAACCGCCTGCATAAATGCCAACTTTTAGCGCACGGCTCTGAAAAGAGCCATTTCCCTGGACCGAAGACAGGAATCGTCTTCGGTCTTTTTTAACGCATTGAAATTTTACAATATAAATAGTCTTTTGCTGCCTTACATGGTTAGTTCCAGATGTTTTCCGTTAGGGAGAACAATAGAAACATTGAGAGTCCCACCGATAGCTTCAACATATCGCTTAAGGGTCGAAACTTTAATCTCTGCGCCACGCTGTTCCATCGCCGCCACTGTCGGCTGTGCGATACCCATAGCTTTACCTACGCCGGTTTGAGACGCTTCTGCCGCCTCTCTCAGCTGGTCTAGTCTTGTAACTATCAATAACTCGTTTGTTCTTTCTATGATGCGCTGCTGGCTTTCTGGAGAGCGTTTAGTCATCAGTTCTTTTAAATTTGCCATCTTATTTCTCCAGACTATCTAAATGTTTTTGGTACGTTCTATCGGCTACTTTTATCATATCAGCATAAAACTTAGCCTCGTTGACCCCTGTCTTATCACCAGCACACAACGCGATGGCATTTCGTTGAGGGTCAAATGCAAAAAATGCTCTTATGGGGTCGCCTTTGTGTTGGACTCGCAACTCTTTCATATTCTTAAATTCAGAGTCACGTACAGTATCAACAAATGGCCGTCCAAGATTTGGCCCTCCGGCCTCAATCAGCCCTAACCCCGCGAGTATATCTTCCTGTAGTTCTTCCGTCTGACTATCAAACCACTTATCAAAGAGGTCCGAAGTATTAACTTCCCACATCCTGTGCTCCTTATAGCCTAAAGGCTATAGAGTTAATATATAGCCCAAGGGCTATGGTGTCAATTTACCGTCCAAAGTATTTTTTGGTTTCCACTCTGATAACAGCGTGTCCAGATATGACTTTAATTTTTAGACCTCAAAACGATGTTGAAATGAGAAGGGTGCTTAAGCGCTAACAGCCCAACAACAAAGTGGCGGGGATTGCTCCCCGCCGGTTGCCATCACGATTTGGATTCGTAAGCCATAAAGACGGCAACCTCCGTATGGTCGGTTCGGATGCGTACCTCACAGAGGTCTTTCCTGCTGACCAGCACGACTGCAATAGCCGCGATGATAATCAGAGCGGTGATCGTAATCACCCGTTGCTGCTTCATGGTTGCGTCTCCTTGCCTTTCGGCACGCAAGAAGCTAACCTAATGTTGTGGAGCATTAGAGATGGCCTCATTTTGATTAAGTGTCAAAGTGGGGCTTTTCTCTTTCTGCCGTCTGCAACATGCTTAAGGCAGAAAGCCTCAAGCACCCGCCGATAAAATACGCCCGTCTGGCTAATTAATCTCATTCATCAAACAAATTTGCGTAGCGCCTCGTAAATATGGCAGGTAATATTACCTGTGAAATTAACGTAAACAGGTTATTTAATTAACCTTATAAGGTTCGTGCAATGGGAACAGTATTAGGTTTTATGGGATTAATTTTGGGTGCATGGGCGGTACGCAGCATCTGCATGAAACAGCAAAATAATGTATTGAAAGCCTGTAAAGCGCTCTTCGCGGCAGTTTACTTTCTGGGGGCAGGCGGGTTGGGGGGGACGAATGAGAAGATGTTCCCAACGGCGATAGTCATGCTGCTGGTAGGGGCCGGCGTGATGCTCTATTCAAACTGGGCAGCAAAGAAGGGGGCCTAAGTGCTAATAGCCCTAATTTAAAAACAGAAATTGCGTAGCGGCGCATAAACTGGCAGCGTAAAGCGAAATAAAAAACGGGGCCTTATTCAGCCCCGTGACTTATTACTCGCTCTCTTTTTCCGGATGGTTTTGACCCTCTTCCATAAAGTCGCGATCGATTTCGTCGGTATTACCTCTATGGTCGCGGCCTGAAAGCAGATTCCAGCAGGAGATAAACAGCGCGGCGATCAGCGGACCGATAACAAAACCGTTAATACCGTAAATCTCCATACCACCCAGCGTGGTGATCAGTATCAGGTAGTCGGGCATCTTGGTATCTTTGCCGACCAGCAGCGGGCGCAGAATATTATCAATAAGACCAATCACAACCACGAAGAAGAAGGTCAGGATCACCCCTTTAACGATTGCACCGGTAAAGAAGAAGTACAGGACTACCGGCAGCCAGATAATAGCGGAGCCTACCGCCGGAATAATCGACAGGAAGGCCATCAGCGAGCCCCATAAAATACTGCCCTGAATCCCGGCAAAGAAGAAGGCGATACCGCCAAGCGCACCCTGTACGGCGGCAACCACCACCGTACCTTTTACCGTCGCGCGGGATACGGCGGCAAACTTCACGAACAGATGCTGCTTCACATATTGCGAAAGTGGGATCGCGTCCAGCGCCAGGCTAACCAGGTAAGCACCATCCTTCAGCAGGAAGAACAGCAGGTACAACATGATGCCGAAGCCAACGGTAAAGCTGAAGGTGCTTTTACCGATCATCATCAGGCTACCCGCAAAGAACTGCCCGCCCTTCATCGCCACGCCGGAGAGTTTTTCCTGAATAGCACCGGCGTCGTTCAGATTGTTTTCGGCAAGGAAGTGACGCAGCCAGTCGGGAAGATGGTTGATCACTCCGGCCGCTGCAGAGGTCAGTTCACTCTGGTTATTTTGGATGCGGTTGTATAACGCATTGAATTCAAGCGCCAGCGATGAGGCGACGATGGCCAGCGGAATGAAGACAATCAGGCAGATAATTAACATTGAAATCAGTGAAGCGAGGCCGTTACGGTCACCCAAATGCTTCCTGATTTTCGTTTTCAGCGGGTGGAAGATAATCGCCAGGATGGCGGCCCACAGAATGGCGGAGAAATAGGGTCCCAGGATGTGTAAAAAAGCGAACGTGGTGATCGCCAGTATGAAGATGAAAAATCCCTTACTTAAGCCCTTAATGATCATTGATTTGTCTCTGTTATTAAAATGCTATCTGGTTACGCGCTAAAAGTAGACCAGCGGCGGGTTTACGGCAATAACGTGCGCAACATAAAACGAAAAGAGTCGTTACGGTCGGGAGCCTGGCCAGCGGTAAACCTTTTGCGCCAGCAGGGAAAAGTCACTCTGAAACAGCGCACCACTTTTCTTCATCCGGTCGCGCAGCTCAGACAATGGTGAAGGACAGTGCTCACGGCTGGCATAAATCACCACATTCCCGCTGGGAGTCGAGCAGTACAGCACGGTGCTGAACAGGGAGGTTAGCGCAGCGGAAAAGGCAGAATCCTCATCGGGGGCCGTTTGGTGATTAAGTACCAGCCAACCCCCCGGCTGCAGGGCCTGGGCGCAGTGGCGCAAAAAGGTGCGCGTCGACTGCAGCGGAACCGCTGCGCTGGCGGAGTAGAGATCGGAACAGATGAGCGAGTAGTGGCCTTTCAGCGCGTTGGCGATGAACAGTGCAGCATCGTCTACCTGATAGCGAATATCGTTGCTCAGCGGCAAACAGAAGTAGCTTTTCGCCACGTCAACCACGGCCTGGCGCAGCTCGACCACATCGATAGCGATGGCGGGATCGTGCGCATGCAGCGCGCGCACCAGACAGCCGCCGCCCAGCCCGAGCAGCAGAATCTTATCCAGCGGCGTGAGCGCTGCCGCCATCAGCATCGCGCTGATGTATTTATGCACCGGCAGCTCAGGGCGGCTCTTTTGCATCTTGCTTTGCTCAAAGACCCGGTCAAAGCTCATCAGTCGATAAATCTTATTATCGATCACCGAAACTTCTCCCTGCTCATCTTCAACGCTGGCGACCAGCTCTCCACGAATGCGAAACAGCGGGGATGAGTTATAGAGTTGGGCATCTGACATTTTAATCACTCCTTAAATGCACATCTTTCCTGATTATGCCGCCACATCTTCACATTTTTGCGGGTAAATGGGCAACCTTAGTCAAATTCGCACTACAAATGACATCACTGCTTGTAGATCGTCACGCAGCACTTTACGATGTCAGGTGGCCCGGCGCCGCGGATACCCGCAGCGCTGAATACTGGCCGGGAGCCTGTTGCATGAAAAGCGAGAAAGAGATATCCATCGATCAGTTTACCGAAGAAGAGAAAGGGTTGGTGGAGCAGCGGGTGAAAACATTGACGGACAAATTAAGTCATGTTGCCAGTAAGAAAGAGGAAAAAGAGATCCTCAAAGAGGCGAAACGCCTGGTAATGAAAGAGCGCGTGATGCGCGAGAGCAGCAAAGTTGTGCTGGCGAAGAAACCGCGTAAGCCCTCCGCGGCGAAAGAGAGTGAAGTAAAAGAGTTTAACTGGACTGCATCGCTGCGTAAGAATCCGCGTGCGTTAAAATAATTGAATCTCGGGCCGCAAAGGCCCTTGTCACCCTGATCCTACCTGAGTCAGTCACCCGACCACAATCAGATGTACCATCCGCGCCAACACTTCAATAATCAGCAAACTGCCAATCGTAATTAGCACCAGCGTGAAATAAAACTGCTTACGGTTATTCATGACGCTGGAGTCCCTGTCTGGCTGAAAGGCTATACTTTATCGCAAATTCACTAAACCAGGCGTCAATATGTGCCGATAAGAAAGGTTTAAGCGATGCTTTACCACTATTTAAACGGGGAAAACTGGCGGCATATTTTCATCGTTGGCGATCTGCACGGCTGTCGTGACATGCTGCAGCAGCAGTTAGCTGCTCTTCATTTCGATCAACAGCGGGATCTGGTCATCGGCGTAGGTGACTTGATCGACAGAGGTCCCGACAGTGCAGGTTGCCTTGCGCTGCTGCATCAGCCGTGGTTTCGCTGCGTGCGCGGCAATCATGAACAGATGGCGCTAGATGCGCTGAGCGGGGCGGGCAGTCAGATGTGGCGCCGCAACGGTGGCGACTGGTTTTACTCCATGAAGGATTTACCGGTGCTGGAAGTTAAACGCAATTTGTTACGTTGTCACGAATTGCCACTGATTCTTCACCTGCAGCTGGCAGAGCGCGTCGCGGTTATCGCGCACGCTGACTATCCGGCGGAAGAGTATGCCTGGGGCAAGGAGATCGATACGGAGGCTGTGCTGTGGGGACGCGAGCGCGTTGCAGCAGCGCAGCGCGGTAAAGGGGCAAGGATCCGCGGTGCCGATGATTTCTACTTTGGTCACACGCCGCTCCCGGCGCCGCTGAATGCCTGGAACCAACACTACATCGATACCGGCGCAGTGTTTGGTAATAACCTGACGCTGGTCCAGGTGCAGTAATGATGCGGCCTGATGACAGGCCGCAGGCTGTTACACGCTGAACAGTTTGCCGTCGCGCACCAAATCGCGCGGGTAGTTGTTTTTAATCCGGCTGCCCACCTTTTTGGCAATGCCAATCGCCTGCTGCTGATAGCAGACAATCACCTCGTCAGCAGGCAGGTCGCGTTCAGGATAGATATCGCGCCCGCGATACCACTCTTCCGCTTCGCTGCTGGTCAGTCCGAACGCGTTTGCCGCGTGAGGATCCGCCAGCGCAATCGCGGCTTCATGCTGCCAGCGCCAGCCTTTCGGGAATGTTTCCGCCAGCTTCAGGCCGATACGTGAGAAACGGACGCGCCCAAGCCACGGCTCCATCGCACGCGGGAACAGCCACAGCTCCTTATCACGCTGCCACAGCGACAGTTCATCGCTCCAGTTCAACCCGGCTTTTGCTGCGGCATCTGCCACGTCCTGCTGCTGCTTGCGGTTAAGCGGGCTGAACGGCGGCTTGCCCACTTTATAGCCCGGAGCGGGCAGGCGCGGCACGCTTTCCAGCTTACGCAGGCGGGCGACGAAGAAGCCTTCGCTGTCAAAAATATGCGGGAAGACGTGCAGAAACCCCTCCGCGGTGGCGGCCTGCTGCGCGCCGCTAAACAGCTGGTCGAGCGGCTCGATTTCAACGGCACCGGGATACTCGGCGAGCAGCCACTCAATGACCTGCTGATTCTCACTGCGGTTTAACGTGCAGGTGGAGTAAACCAGGATACCGCCAGGTTTCAGCGCGTGAAACGCGCTGTTGATCAGCTCCCGCTGGGTAGCGGCGATGTCGGCAGTGCTGGCTTCTGACCAGTTGCGCAGCGCATCGGGATCTTTGCGGACAACCCCTTCACCGGAACAGGGGCATCCAGCAGCACCGCATCGAAACACTCGGGCAATGCAGGGCCAAATACCCGGCCGTCAAAGTGGGTCATGGCGCTGTTGCTGACGCCGCAGCGGCTGAGGTTAGCGTGCAGCACTTTCACCCGGCTGGCGGAGTATTCGTTGGCGAGGATGGTGCCTTTGTTCGCCATGCGCGCCGCAATCTGGGTGGTTTTAGAGCCCGGTGCGGCAGCGACGTCCATCACGCGTTCCGGCTGGCTACCGTTGGCAAACAGCGCGCTTACCGGCAGCATTGAGCTGGCCTCCTGGATGTAAAACAGCCCGGCAAGGTGCTCTGCCGTACTGCCCAGCGGTAACGCATCCGCATCGTCGCGGCTGATCCAGAAACCCTCTTCGCACCACGGGATCGGCGTGAGCGCCCACTGCCAGGGCGCAACCAGCGCCAGGAAGTCATCAACGCTGATTTTCAGCGTATTAACGCGCAGGCTGCGGCGCAGCGGCTGCTGGCTGATAGCAATAAAGCGATCGAATTCGTTCGCATCCGGCAGCAGTTGCTGCATCCGATCGAGAAAAGGCTGCGGGAAAAACACGCGGGAAGAGTGAGGCACAGGCAGGATCCACAGGAAAAAATGTGCGCGCAGTTTAGCACAGGGGGGCAGGTAAAAAAATTGGGCAGCGAAGGCTGCCCAATAGGAGGTTACTGCGGCAGGGCGGTTCCCCACTTGCGCCAGTCCTTCGGCTCTTCATCTTCCAACAGGAAGTGTTTACCCGAATTGGCCTGCGGCGCCAGCGGCACCGTTGGCGGCGTGGCAAAGGCAATGCCACCCTGGATAAACTGCTGGAAGGTGCCGGTTTTCACCACGCCGCCAATCAGGCCAAACTTGAGGTTGTAGCCGGAAGCCAGCCAGAACACCGAGTTGTTCCGTACCAGATGTTGATATTTCTTGCTGATGCGCAGAGTGATCTGCACGCGGTCGGCCATCGAGCCGAGAGACGTTCCGGTCACCGTACCCACCTCGATACCGCGGAACAGCACCGGGGTTCCGACCGTCAGAGAACCTCCCTCCGGCGCATCCATCACCACATTCAGCCCATCAAGGTAGCGTGCGTCGGTAATGGTTGATTCCTGCAGTTCGAAGCTGCGCTGAGGGCGCCCTTTACCTGGGTCAACGTTAATGTACGGCTGCAGCAGCGTCTCCAGATGGTTGACCCCCGCCGCTGAGATCTGCGGTGAAACGACCGAGAAGCGCGAGCCGAGACGGGCAAAGTCCTTCACGTATTCAGGGTAGAGCACCGCTTTGGCGATCACCTGATTGTTACCTTCGCCGAGCGCCAGCGACTCCAGCTGACCAATCGTGATACCAAGGTAGCGGATCGGCAAGCCCGGCGACAGTTTGCTGGCGTCGTAAGTGCGCAGGGTGATCTGGCTACCCACCGCACGCGCGGCGGTTTCGGAATCATACAGCGTGCGTTTGTCCTGGCGGGTCAGGCCCACTCCGGCGCCGGTAAGATTTTCGAAGCTGATCGCCCCTTTCAGCGCGCGGTTAAGCGGCGAAGCCTGCACCGTCAGACCGTTGCCGTTAAGCTGCACGCGCGCCCCGCCTTCAGCCCAGAACACGCTGCTTTGGGTCAGCAGCCGGCGATATTCCGGCTTGATATGCACATTAACGTCGAAGGCATCGGCACGCGGCGTAACGCTGACGATTTCACCGACCTGGAATTTACGGTAAAGCACCACGGAACCGGCCTGGATATCCGGCAGGCTGGTGGCCGTCAGGGTGAGGGTAGTTGGCAAGCGATCGCCGACCACCCCTTCAGCGGCTTTTTCCGCATTAGCATACAGTGGGTAAGTTTTTTTCACTTCGCCTTTGCTGCCGGGATCGAGGCGAATACCGCCGTCCACCCACTCACGGGCGCTGGCACCCAGCACTTCCATGCCATCAATGCCGAGCTTCACGTCGAGACGGCTGTTAATGATGAATTTGCTGTCGCCATGGACGAGGTCGCGATAGTCCGCGGCCACCGCCACGTTGAAGGTGACGCCTTTTTCATTCAGCGTGCGCTTTATCACCTGGCCGATGCGCATGCCGTGCAGCATCAGGGGCTGGCCGGCGTCAATGCCGTAGCTTTCCGGGGCGGTGAGGGTGACCTCCAGCGCATTCGGCTGCTGCAGCAGCGACTCATTGCTTGGCAGCACCACGAAATGGTCCTGCGGCGCGCCGTCGCCGGGGATCAGTTCGAGGGTATTGCCGGTCAGCAGGCTGCTGAGGCTGCTGTCAGTCAGGCTAATTTTCGGGCTGCGCATCTCAATACGCGTACCGCTGCGCATCAGACCGGTGACGGAAGGATCCAGCGTCAGCTCACCGCTGACTTTGCCATTATCCTGCAGCGTCATTTTGGTCAGTGAACCCACTTCAAGACCCTGATACATCAGCGGCGTGCTGCCTTCCTTCAGGTTTTTACCGTCCGGCAGGTCGAGCAAAATTTTCACGCCGCGCTGGCTCTGCGCCAGGTCAGGGTAGAGGTTATAGCTGTCCTCGCTCTTCGCCGGCTGCGATGCCTGCGGTGAATCGAAAGCCACTGCGCCATTGACCAGCGCGGCAAGACTCTCCAGCTGCACTTTAGCTCCACTCAGACCCACATCGGCCTTGACGCCGGAGACATTCCAGAATCGACTCTCTTTTTTCACCAGATTGGTAAAGCGGCGCTCAATCAGCACGTCAATCGTGACCCCCTGATTACCGGAGTTGATGCTGTAGTCATACACGCGGCCAACCGGGATTTTGCGGAAGTAGACCAGTGAACCGCTGTTCAGCGCGCCGAGGTCAGGGGCGTGAAGGTGGATCATCATTTCGCCGGTATTTAAGCGGTATTTGGGCTGGGTATCGAGCGCGGTGAAGTTTTCACGCGGTTCCCCCTTCTTGCCCGGCATCATGCCGATGTAGTTGCCGCCTACCAGCGCATCCAGACCTGAAACGCCGGCCAGCGAGGCTTTCGGCGTCACCAGCCAGAACTGCGTATCCTCACGCAGTGCACCTTTCATATCGCTTTTAATGCTGGCCTTGATCTTAATGGTACGCAGGTCGTCGGTCATGCTAATGCCCTGCACCAGCCCGACTTCGACGCCCTGATAGCGTACCGGCGTGCGGCCGGCACAATGCCGTCCGCGGTGGCGAAATCAATGGTCACCGTGGTGCCGCGCTCCTGGTAATTTGACCAGATAAGCCAGCCGGCAATCAGCAGGGCAATAAAGGGCAGCAGCCAGAATGGCGATATTTTTCGCCGATTTTTTACGCGTGCATTAGTCGGTGTAGTCGGCGTTTCCTGTTGCATGAGCATCCCAAAGTAAACGGCTATCCAGCCACTCAACGGCAAGAATAGTGAGTATGACCGCTGAGCCGAAATAGAAGGCAGCCGGTCCCATAGTAAAAGCTAAAAGCTGGTCGCGATTAACCAACGACATCGTTAGTGAAATGACGAACAGGTCGAGCATCGACCAGCGCCCCACCCATTGCACCACGCGCAGCAGGCGGATGCGGGTTTTCAGCCCTTGCTCACATTTGAAGTGAATACTGAGCAGCAGGGTCACCAGGACGATAACTTTGGTAAACGGGACCAGAATACTGGCGACGAACACCACGATAGCCACCGGGATATTGCCAGAGGCGAGCGAGAGAATACCAGAAAGAATGGTGTCATCCTGGCGAGAGCCGTTGAGATAGATGACTGAAATCGGCAGCAGATTAGCCGGGATCAGAAAAATAATCGAGGCGATCAGCGCCGCCCAGGACTTCTGCAGGCTGAAATGACGGCGGAAATAGAGCCGCGTGTGGCAGCGCGGGCAGCGGCCACGCTCATCGGCCACGCCGGTATGGTGGCAGCTCAGGCAAACCTGCAGCTGGGCAATCGGCACATTTGGATGAGGCTGCGGATAGAAACGGTGCCACAGCTGTTCAACGTTAAGGTGAATCAGCGTCAGCAGGCTGAGAAGCGTCAGAGAGATAAACGCCACCAGCCCAAGGCCCGGCGTAATGGCGGCATAGTCCTGCACCTTTATTGAGGCAACGGCCACGCCGACCAGGTAGATATCAAGCATCACCCACTCTTTCAGGCGGTCAAGCATCAGCAGCACCGGCCGCAGGTTCATGCCCAGCTTGTCACCGAAATAGAGGTAGCCAATTGAGACGACCAGCGTCAGCGGGGCGCCAATCGTGCAAAATGCCACCATTGAAGCGGCAATGACGTCACCTTCCCTGGTCATCTGCATGATGCCGCCCAGCAGGCTGGCGTAAATGTTGGTGCCGAGCAGCCGGATTGACATCAGCGGCTCATTGAAAGCGAAAGGCATCAGCAGCAGCATCGTCACCGCCATGGCGGTCAGTCGCGTCATCGACCAGTCCCGGCCATTCAGGATGCGCGCATTGCAGCGCGGGCAGTGCGCAGACTGGCTTGATTTAACATCTGGTAAGGAAAAAAGGGTATCGCATTGGGGACATCGCTGATAACGTGCCTGTGGCAGAGCATGACTTATGGCGTGTATTTTCATATTCCCGATCGTGCTTTGGCCCAACAGCGCAGGTGCAGGGCAGGTTAGGCTGATTAACGCCATGAGAGCAGGACTTCAGTATAGCCGTGCTTCAGTATTCGGATAAATCCAAGGTTATATTAACTAACGGAATGAATCACCTTGTCCCGCTGTACTTTTAATGCTTAATTTTATCGGACTCAGTGGCTACCGGCCTGGTCTCAGTTTCTACAATGGTTAAACAATGACAAAAGCAGAATTTTATACCGACCTCAATCGCGACATGCGCGCACTTCTCAGCGGCGAAACCAGCTTCCTGGCGGTGATGGGCAATTATAGCGCGCTTTTATACGAACGTCTTGATGGGGTTAACTGGGCGGGTTTTTATCTGCTGACCGAAGAGAACACGCTGGTACTCGGCCCGTTCCAGGGCAAAATCGCCTGCGTGCGAATTCCTGTCGGGCGCGGCGTTTGCGGTACAGCGGTGGCAGAAAACAGCGTTCAGCGTGTTGATGATGTGCATGAATTCCCGGGCCACATTGCCTGTGATGCTGCCAGCAACGCGGAAATTGTGCTGCCGTTAGTGGTAAATGGTCAGATTATTGGCGTGTTAGATATCGACAGCGTTGAATATAACCGCTTTGACAGTGAGGATGAAGCGGGGCTGAAAGCGTTGACTGACGGGCTTTGCGAGGTGCTTGCCGGATCGGATGTGGAAAAATTTATTCACATGAAACGCACCTAAAGCGCTGGATCACGTAGCAATTGCTGATGGGGTCATTATAATGTCGCCTGTTCATGCCTGCGCTGATTGGCAAACCCGTTGTAATCAGGAAATTTCATGGAAAATCAACCTAAGTTGAATAGCACCAAAGAAGTCATCGCCTTTCTGGCCGAGCGTTTCCCACAATGCTTTAGCGCCGAAGGCGAAGCACGACCACTGAAGATCGGAATCTTTCAGGATTTAGTCGACCGCGTGCAGGGTGAAATGAACCTGAGTAAAACTCAGCTTCGTTCAGCACTGCGTCTATATACTTCCAGCTGGCGCTATCTGTACGGCATCAAAGTCGGTGCGACTCGCGTTGACCTTGATGGCAATGCGTGTGGCCTGCTGGATGAACAGCACGTTGAACATGCGCGCAAACAGCTTGAAGAAGCCAAAGCGCGCGTGCAGGCACAGCGCGAACAGCAGCAGGCGAAAAAGCGTGAAGCCGGTGAAGACACCGCACCGCGTCGTCCGCGTAAACCTGTTCGTAAACCTGCGGCCGAAGGTGAGCAGCCACGTAAAGTGCGCAGCAAGCCAGAGCGTCCGCAGGCTGAACGCAACTCTTCCTCAGCAAGAGAAGAGACTCAGACGTCGAGTAGCAAACCGGTTACCGACACCTCAGCGTTGCAAGTGGGCCAGAGCATTAAAGTTACCGCAGGCAAAAGTGCGATGGATGCCACCATTCTTGAAATCTCTAAAGATGGCGTCCGGGTACAGCTGGCTAACGGTCTGGCAATGATAGTACGCGCAGAACACTTGCAGTTCTGATACGGAGGCTAATCAGGGCATGAACACTCTTTTTAAACGCACCATCATTGCGGGCCTGCTGATTGCAGGCAATGCCTTCGCGGCCGATAACATCACCCGTGCAGACCAGATCCCGCAGCTGCACCAGGAAGCACAGCACGCGACCGTCAGCGAGCGCGTCACTTCCCGCTTTACCCGTTCCCATTACCGCCAGTTTGACCTCGATAAAGACTTTTCGGTCAAAATATTCGAGCGTTATCTGAACCTGCTCGACTACAGCCACAATGTGCTGCTGGAGTCTGACATTGCGCAATATGCGGACAAGAAAACCACGCTGGGCGATGAGTTAAAAAGCGGCCAGCTTTCGGCGTTTTACGATCTGTATAATCTGACGCAGAAACGCCGTTTTGAACGTTATCAGTACGCGCTTTCCGTGCTGAATAAGCCGATGAACTTTACCGGCAACGACACCATTGATATCGACCGCAGCAAGTCCCCTGGCCCAAAAGCACCGCAGAGCTGAATGCCCTGTGGGACGCCAAGGTGAAATATGATGAGCTGAGCCTGAAACTGGCCGGTAAAGATGAGAAAGAGATCCGCGAAGTCCTCACCAAGCGCTATCAGTTCGCTGAACGTCGCCTGGCGCAGAGCAACAGCGAAGACGTGTTCCAGCTGGCGATGACCGCGTTCGCGCATGAAATTGACCCGCACACCAATTATCTCTCCCCGCGTAACACCGAACAGTTCAATACCGAAATGAGCCTGTCGCTGGAAGGTATTGGTGCGGTGCTGCAGATGGATGATGATTACACGGTGATCAATTCAATGGTTGCTGGTGGTCCGGCGGCGAAAAGCAAAACCATTACCGTGGGCGACCGTATTGTTGGCGTTGGTCAGCCGGGCAAACCGATGGTCGATGTGATCGGCTGGCGTCTGGATGATGTCGTTGCGCAGATCAAAGGACCGAAGGGCAGTAAAGTGCGCCTGGAAATCCTGCCTGCCGGCAAAGGTACCAAAACCCGTACGGTAACCCTGACGCGTGAGAAGATCCGCCTGGAAGATCGCGCGGTTAAAATGTCGGTCCATAACGTCGGCAAACAGAAAGTCGGCGTGCTGGATATCCCGGGTTTCTACGTTGGCCTGACTGACGATGTGAAGGTGCAGCTGCAGAAATTGCAGAAGCAGAACGTCGATAGCATTGTTATCGATTTGCGCACCAACGGCGGTGGGGCACTGACCGAGGCGGTTTCTCTCTCTGGTCTGTTTATCCCAAGTGGCCCGGTGGTTCAGGTTCGCGATAACAACGGCAAAATCCGCCAGGACAGCGACAACGACGGCATTACTTACTACAAGGGTCCGCTGGTGGTGCTGGTTGACCGCTTCAGTGCTTCGGCTTCTGAAATCTTTGCCGCTGCCATGCAGGATTATGGCCGCGCGCTGATTGTTGGTGAACCGACCTTCGGTAAAGGTACGGTACAGCAGTATCGCTCGCTGAACCGCATTTACGATCAGATGCTGCGCCCTGAATGGCCGGCGCTGGGTTCCGTGCAGTACACCATTCAGAAGTTTTACCGCATCAACGGCGGCAGCACGCAGCGCAAGGGTGTGACGCCTGACCTGCTGATGCCTACCGGCGTAGAAGCGATAGAAACCGGTGAGAAGTTTGAGGACAATGCGTTGCCGTGGGATAGCGTTCCTGCTGCTACCTATACCAAAACTGAAGACCTCAAGCCGCTGGAAGCACAGCTGATTAAAGATCATCAGGATCGCATCGCTAAAGATGCTGAGTTCCAGTACATCATTAAGGATATCGCCCGCTTTAATGCCAACAAGGACAAGCGCAATATTATCTCTCTGAATCTTGCCGAGCGCGAGAAAGAGAACAAAGAAGATGATGCATTGCGGCTGGAACGCATTAATGCTCGCCTGAAAGCAGACGGTAAGAAACCGCTGACCAAGCTGGAAGATCTGCCTAAAGACTACAAAGAGCCGGACCCGTATCGGGATGAGACGGTGAACATTGCCAACGACCTGGCGCAGCTGGAAAAACAGCAGCCGCCAGTGACACCGGCAGCGGCAAAATAAGCCCAACAGGCACAGCAATCGCTGTGCCTTTTTTTATCCTGTCCGTCCTGCCTGGCGCTGTGCGCGAAAAGTAACACAAAGTGTAAAGTTATGTCTTTTTAAACACTTAAAGATTAAGAGTGCTTGAAAAGCGGCGTATTGACCTTACGATGGTGGTACGCGAAAAGCGGAATAACTGAGGAAGTCTAATTTTATGATGCGTATTGCTCTTTTCCTGTTGACCAACCTCGGGGTTATGGTGGTTTTCGGGCTGATCCTCAGCCTGACAGGGATCCAGTCAAGCAGTGTAATGGGCCTGATGATCATGGCGGGTCTGTTTGGCTTCGGCGGTGCGTTTGTTTCACTGCTGATGTCGAAGTGGATGGCACTGCGCTCCGTTGGTGGTGAAGTGATTGAACAGCCGCGTAACGAAACCGAACGCTGGCTGATGGAAACCGTGGGCCGTCAGGCTCAGCAGGCCGGCATTGCCATGCCGCAGGTGGCTGTTTACCATGCGCCCGACATTAACGCCTTTGCTACCGGTGCGCGTCGTGACGCCTCGCTGGTGGCGGTATCAACCGGCCTGTTGCAGAACATGAGCCGTGATGAAGCGGAAGCGGTGCTGGCTCACGAAATCAGCCATATCGCCAACGGTGACATGGTGACCATGACCCTGATTCAGGGGATTGTGAATACCTTCGTGATCTTCATCTCGCGCATTCTGGCACAGCTGGCAGCGGGCTTTATGTCCGGTAACCGCGACGAGGAAGGCAGCAGCAACGGCAACCCGATGGTGTACTTTGCAGTATCAATGGTACTGGAGCTGGTATTTGGTATTGTCGCCAGCATTATTACCATGTGGTTCTCACGCCACCGTGAATTCCATGCGGATGCGGGTGCTGCTCGCCTGGCCGGGCGTGAGAAGATGATTGCCGCACTGCAACGTCTGAAAACCAGCTACGAGCCGCAGGAAGCCAGCAGCATGATGGCCTTCTGTATCAATGGTAAATCCAAGTCGTTGAGCGAGCTGTTTATGTCGCACCCACCGCTGGATAAACGCATTGAAGCGCTGCGCAGCGGCGAATACCTGAAGTAGGGGCGCGGCATACCGCGCCCGTTCAGGGCAAAATCATCAGTAAACCGGGCATGCGCCCGGTTTTTTTATGCCCGGTGATTGCCCGGCTGTGTAATGCGCAGGGCGCTGACCAGCGCGGCGATAGCGGCGAAGCTGCCCGCCAGCAACAGCGAGAGATGGGTGCCCTGGTTAGCAAACAGGTTGAACATCAGGGCGACAAGGGCCGCGCCGCTGGTCTGACCCAGCAGGCGGGCGGTACCGAGCATGCCACTGGCTCCTCCGCTGCGGTGACGCGGGGCCGAAGAGATAATCGTGTGATTATTCGGGGACTGGAACAGACCAAATCCGGCACCGCACAGCATCATGCGCCAGATAATATCGGCGTCTGATGGGCTGGCGGGTAGCAGGGCGAGCGCAAACAGCCCGGCGGCAAACATTGCCAGGCCAATCGCACCGAGCAGGCCGGCGTGGAAGCGCTCAATCAGCCGCCCGGCAATGGGTGCCATCACCATCGTCGCCAGCGGCCACGGCGTCAGCAGCAGGCCGGTTGCCACCTCGCTGCGTCCCAGCACGCTTTGCAGGAAGAAGGGCAGAGAGACCATGGCCAACATTTGCGCGCAGAACGAGCACACGGAGGTGCCAATCGACATGGCGAAAATAGGAATACGGAACAGGTCAACCGGCAGCAGCGGGAACTCCAG
This sequence comes from Avena atlantica, assembly GCA_910589765.1. Classification (NCBI taxonomy): domain Eukaryota; kingdom Viridiplantae; phylum Streptophyta; class Magnoliopsida; order Poales; family Poaceae; genus Avena; species Avena atlantica. The sequence goes on along the minus strand of CAJUWN010001535.1, from coordinate 521,839 downwards.
CCGCAGCTGGCGCCGGATGAACAGGGTTCCGACCAGCAGCAGCGCCACCAGTTCAGCCAGCAGCAGTTTTCCGTTCTGGCCCTGGGCAAAACCACTCAGCAGCGAGATAAGCAGGCCAAAGGTTAACGCATTCATCACGCTGCTCAGCAGATCAAATCGCTGCCCGCTGGTTTTCTGCGGATTATCCGGTAAATAGCGCAGGGCCAGCACCAGCGCGGCGATGCCGACAGGGACGTTAATCAGGAACAGCCATTGCCAGGACGCCACCGAGAGAATGGCGGCGGCAACGGTCGGCCCGGCAGCGCTGGATACCGCCACAATCAGCGAGTTAATTCCCATGCCGCGACCAAGATGGCGCTGCGGGTAGATAATGCGTATCAGAGCGGTGTTAACGCTCATCAGCGCGGCACCGCCGAAGCCCTGCAGCACGCGGGCAAAGGTCAACATGCCGAGCGAGTCCGACAGCGCACAGAACAGAGACGTACAGCTGAACAGCACCAGCCCCCACTGATAGATACGGCGGTAGCCGAGCATATCGCCAAGAAAAGAGAGGGTCAGCAGCGAAATAATAATGGCCAGCTGGTAGGCGTTAACAATCCAGATTGACTCTGCCGGGCTGGCATTCAGCTCGCGGGCAATCGTCGGCAGCGCCACATTGGCAATCGCGCCATCCAGCACGGCCACCGTGATGCCGAGTGCAATAGCCAGTATGGCCCCGTAGCGCTGGGGTAGCGGCAATCCGTCGTTGGCTGAAGTTGAGTGCATAGCGTTGAAATAGTTACGTGGGAGAAGAGTCTCATGCTAATGGTTTTTACGAATTATGCCAGTATGTAAATTGCTGAAAACTATCAGCAGATGTGTCCACGCCGTTGTGGCTTTCATTGCGCCCGGCGGAGGGGCTACGTATACTGGAAATAGCGTTCTATTTTTTATAAAACACAAAAGGTAAGTCATGGCGAGTGCCGATCCAGATAAACAGCCCGATTCCGTCTCTTCAGTGATGAAAGTATTTGGCATTTTACAGGCGCTGGGCGAAGAGCGTGAAAACGGCATCACCGAGCTGTCGCAGCGCGTGATGATGTCGAAAAGCACCGTATACCGTTTTCTCCAAACCATGAAAACGCTCGGCTACGTCTCACAGGAAGGGGAGTCAGAGAAATATGCGCTGACGCTAAAACTGTTCGAGCTGGGGGCTAAAGCCCTGCAAAACGTCGATCTGATCCGCAGTGCCGATATTCAGATGCGTGAGATCTCGCGCCAGACGAAAGAGACTATTCACCTTGGCGCACTGGAAGAAGACAGCATTGTCTATATCCATAAAATCGACTCCCTGTACAACCTGCGCATGTATTCGCGCATTGGTCGCCGTAACCCGCTGCACAGTACCGCAATTGGTAAAGTGCTTTTAGCGTGGCGCGAGCGTGGCGAAGTGGATGCGATTCTGGCTAATGTTGAGTTTACCCGCAGCACGGCACGCACCATTACCACTAAGGACGCGCTGTTGCCCGTGCTGGAGCAGGTGCGTAGCCAGGGATTTGGCGAAGATAATGAAGAGCAGGAAGAGGGGTTGCGCTGTATTGCAGTGCCGGTATTTGACCGCTTTGGCATGGTGATTGCCGGGTTGAGCATCTCTTTCCCGACCATCCGTTTCTCGGAAGAGAATAAAAAAGAGGTGGTGGCGATGCTGCATCTGGCGGCAAAAAATATCTCAGAACAGATGGGTTATCACAGCTATCCCTTCTGACATCAGCAGGCCGGCGTTGACCGGCCCGCCGGTTAATCAATTATCCACGACTTCGCTGCTTTTCTTCAGCAGCGGGCAATCCGTCACCCCAATAATGCCGCTGTCGGTGTGCAGATACTGTGCAATCACCATGCCGCGTGCGGTCAGGTACTGACACTGTAAGCCCATTCCCGCAACGTTTTTAGTGCTGCCCGTCAGAATGCCATAGCCAGTCAGCAGCATAGCCAGCCAGATAATGACCAGCAGCGCGACAATACGTAGCAAAAATTTCATGGTAATCCCCTTATTGTTTTCAGGCGGTGTCCTCACTGCCCGCAGCAGCATAACAGCTTGTCGCTGAGTACCACACAAATCGATAAGAGGATGCTGAAACCTTTGCACCTTTCTCAGGATTAGATGCCGACTTTTTCGGGATCTGGCTATCATTTGCCGGGCTTACAGGTAAAATCATCTGCGCGGTACTGCCGCATAGAGGCAGCTCTTTTTCTGTATTGAGGCAAGTATGAATGAAATAAACAATGGTGCGATGGATATGGTCTCTGTTGGCATCGTGGCGTTGCTGGTGATAATCGGGCTGGTGGTATGGTTTTTCGTTAACCGCGCCAGCGTGAAGGCCAGTCAGCAGGTCCAACTGCTGGAAGCACTGCTGGAAGAGCAGAAGCGTCAGAACGCGATGCTGCGCCGCCTTACCGATGCGGTTGCCGGCAAAGAGCAGGGTGCTGCAGCGAAAGATAATGCTGATAGCAAAGATTTTACCCGGTTGATCCCGGAGCGCTAATTTTTTGTCGTGAAGTTGCAGGGCGACGGGTAAATTTTTTCCTGATAGTGCCCGCGAAATGGGCCAGTTTATCCTCATCCCCTGCAGCCCGATCGCCGTGCACCAAAATGGTTCATGCGTGACCGCGCCTGATAGCCGCCCAGGCGAGGTTACTCCGCGTCGGGTGCGAACAGATAATACCACCTAGGAATAATCCTAAAGCCATTTCATTATATCAGGCCACCTATTAAGAGAACCCAGTCTAAATACGCAAATAGATTGAGCGTAATAACGTTAATAAACTGGTGCAGATCAATGCATTTAAATGGGGCAGCGTGCCAGATAGTTTCCTGTTTTTGGTGCAATTTAATTTATAAACTGTACTAATCCGTGGTTGTTGTACAGTTGTGACACCTGAGCGGGATTGATAAATGGGCCTGAGTTTAATGAACTCTTTTGACTAAGCTTTGCCATATTTATGTCATCATTGGCGCTAACATTAGCCGCTACAGCCCGCAGCAGGACGGACTTGACACCTTCGGCCGTCTGTTATAAACCCTGTGTTGGTCAGGTGCTTAAAGGCTCTGCGGAGTGAGTTCTGTTCAGTCGTGAACGTCGTGATGCATCAATGTGCATTCTGTGCCAGCTATCGTTTTAAATGTGTGCGACATCTCTATCCCTGTTTAAAAATGACTTGCCATTAATTTGTGGATATGTGATAAAACATTCGGGTAAAACGAGGTACAGTTCTGTTTATGTGTGGCATCTTCAGTAAAGAAGTTCTGAGTAAAAGACTAACGTTGAATACCGCTTCCTTGCCGAGCTTTAATTTAGTGCCTCATGCAGTAATGTCTCTGGTTTTTCTGTACGTTAAGCCCACGGGCGAATAAACACTCTAAGGAAATTTGCAAAATGGCAAAGATTAAAGGTCAGGTTAAGTGGTTCAACGAGTCTAAAGGTTTTGGTTTCATCACTCCTGCTGACGGCAGCAAAGATGTGTTCGTACACTTCTCTGCAATCCAGGGTAATGGCTTCAAAACTCTGGCTGAAGGCCAGAACGTTGAGTTCGAAATTCAGGATGGCCAGAAAGGCCCTGCTGCTGTGAACGTCACCGCTATCTAATTTTCGATCTGAGCCTGACATTGCCGCCCGGCGTGTAATCCAGGCTGAAATCTGAATACTGAAGCCCTGTCATTCCTGACGGGGCTTTTTTATATCCGATTTTCGTGGTGCGCGGGATTTTCCACGGGCTTTGCAGTACACTGCCGCGTCTTGAATTGATGGAGTCTTGCTATGTCGTACCAGTGTCCTCTTTGCCAGCAGCCGCTGACGTTTGACCAGCGCACCTGGCGTTGTGAAAATCAGCACCAGTTTGACCAGGCGAAAGAGGGCTATGTCAACCTGCTGCCGGTACAGCATAAGCGCTCTAAGCAGCCGGGCGACAGTGCGGATATGATGCAGGCACGGCGCAATTTCCTTGATGCCGGTCACTATCAGCCACTGCGGCTGCAGGTCGGTGATTTGCTTGAGCGTGTGCTGCCGGCAGATGACGTCAGCGTGCTGGATATCGGCTGTGGGGAAGGCTATTACACCCATGAAGTCGCCAGCCGCCTGCAGGCCAGAGGTCAGGCTGAGGTGCACGGTCTCGATGTGGCTAAAATTGCCGTGCGCTATGGCGCTAAGCGCTATCGTAACGTGGAGTTTTGCGTCGCATCCAGCCACCGCCTGCCGTTCAGCGATCGGCAGTTTGACGCGGTACTGCGCATCTATGCGCCCTGTAAGGCTGAAGAGTTGGCGCGCGTCGTCAAGCCGCAGGGCTACGTACTTACCGTCACGCCAGGTCCGCGCCATTTAATGCAGTTTAAAGCACTGATTTACCAGGATGTGCAGCTACACGACACCACGCCTGAGCAGATGCCCGGCTTCACCCTGGTTGAGCAGCAGCAGCTCTCCTACCCGATGACGCTTAACAGTGAAGAGTCCGCGGCGCTGCTGCAGATGACGCCGTTTGCCTGGCGTGCGCGCCCTGAAGTGTGGGGGATTCTGGCCACGACCGAGCAGTTTGAGTGTGAAACTGACTTCACGCTGCGCCTGTGGCAGCGTGACGACGAAATCGTGCAGGATGTCAGCGACTCTCCAGCATAAACTGATAGATGGTTTCCAGATCGTCCAGCTTGCGTACATGAACCAACAGGCGCCGTTTCTCCAGGTTAATCACCAGTACGCCATCTTCTGACAGGTTGATGGCGCTGATACGCGCGTACTCAATAAAAACGTTCGCGTAGAAAAATCCCTTCTCCTTAAACAGCATCTTCGGCGCGCGGATCCAGAACAGCCAGGCGGAGAGGCCTCCCAGTGCCAGCAGCAGCATAGTGGTCAGCTGGGGCCCCTGTGCGGCAAGGTTGTTATACAGCAGGATAGCCAGCAGGCCGATAAAGATCAGGCTGTCGAGCTTGTTGCGGCGCTGCAGCAGGATTTTCAGGCGGGTGGGGCCATGCAGACGATCCATAATCAGCTCGTCATAGATCGCATACAGTAGAATGAGTACGATAAAAAGGAGTATCAGGCAGTCAGTCAGAGACATATCGGCGTCCATAAAAGGGGCCAGACTGGCTGGCCCCGGGGTAAAGATTATTCGTAACGCAGGATTATACGCCCAGCAGGCCAATCCAGTAACCGAAGATACCGATAACGAAGAAGCCCATAATAATCCACAGGGCATTCACCTTACGGCGCAGCAGCCACATACAGCCAAAGGTGAGCAGCAGCGGGATTAAGCCCGGCATCAGCTGGTCAAGAATCGACTGTACGGTGGTGACCGTGGTTTTACCGGTCTGGTCGGTAATCTCAGAAACCACCAGCGGCACGTTCACGTGCGTCCACTTGTTGACCAGCGCCCCCATGACAAACAGGCCGAGAATCGACGCCCCCTCAGTCAGTTTTTGCAGGAAGCCGCCGCCCATATCGCTAACGATATCGACACCTTTACGATAGCCATAAGCCACGCCGTAGTAGCGCACCAGCAGACGCACCAGGTTAAACAGGACAAAGAACAGCAGGGGGCCCATCAGGCTGCCGCTCATCGCGATACCTGCGCCCAGGGCCGCAAATACCGGGCGCACGGTGCCCCAGAAGATCGGGTCACCCACGCCGGCCAGCGGCCCCATCAGACCGACTTTAATGCCGTTTATGGCAGCATCGTCGATCGGCGCTCCGTTGGCGCGCTGTTCTTCCATGGCCATGGTCACGCCGAGTACCGGAGCAGCCACATACGGATGGGTGTTGAAGAACTCCAGGTGACGTTTGATCGCCTGTTTGCGGTCGTCGTTATTTTCCGGGTACAGACGGCGGATTACCGGTACCATCGAATAACAGAAACCCAGCGCCTGCATACGTTCGAAGTTCCACGAACCTTGAAACAGGTTTGAGCGTAAGAACACACCGCGCACATCGCCTGGCGTTAATTTCTTCTGCGTAGTGGTAGTTGTTGTGTCAACCATTTCTCTCACCTTTCCTTAATCGAGTTCGTTATCAAGGTCGTTATTAGCCGGACCTGCTGCCTGCGCACCGGCAACACGGTTATATTTTGGCGCCAGCTGGATATACAGCATGGCCATCACTACGCCGATGACGCCCAGAGCCACCAGGTTGAAGTTGGTGAAAGCAGCGGTCACGAAACCAAGGTAGAAGAACGGCATCAGATAGCCTGCACGCATCATGTTAATAACCATGGCGTAACCGACCACCACGATCATGCACCGGCGATATTCAGACCGTTGGTGACCACTTCCGGGATAGAGTTCAGCAGTTCCTGAACCACGCTGGTACCGACAGAAACGGCAACAATCACGGCAGGGATCGCGATACGCATTGCCTGCAGCACCAGCGCAGAGACATGGATCCAGGAAATTGCAGTCAGGTTGCCCTTTTCAGCTGCTTTATCGGCAGCGTGCTGGAACGCAACGGTGATGGTACGGACAATAATGGTCAGAACCTGACCGGCTGCTGCCAGCGGGATAGCCAGTGCGATACCGGCACCCACGCTCTGCCCACCGGCAATAACCAGAATGGTCGAGATGATCGAAGCGAGTGCAGCATCCGGCGCCACGGCGGCGCCAATGTTCATCCAGCCCAGTGCGATCATTTCCAGCGTACCGCCGATAATAATCCCGGTTTTCATATCACCGAGGATCATGCCGACTAACGTACAGGCCACGAGTGGCCGGTGGAACTGAAATTCATCGAGGATCGAGCCCATGCCCGCAATACAGGCAACGATAAATATCAGAACAATTTGCAGCGTGGTAATCTCCATTACACTTCTCCTATTAAATGCCAGAACGGAGTTCAACCTGAAATTTCAGGCCACGGCTACTGATGCATTTTGGCGATCAGATCCATCATTTTCAGTCTCTGGTCGCTCGATACTTTACGCACTTCCAGTTCGATTCCGCGCTCATTCAACTTTTTGAACGCCTCAATATCTTTAGCATCTACCGATACCGCATTGTTGACCTGAGTTTTCCCCTGACGGAACGCCATCCCCCCGATGTTGACCGACGTGATATTGACGCCTTCTTCCACCAGTCGCACCACATCGGTAGGATTGGTAAACAGCAGCATCACTTTATCGTGGCCATATTTCGGGTTGTTCCACACGCGGATCATTTTCGCTACGTCCACCACATGCGCGGTAACGCCCGGCGGGGCAACCTGAGTCAGCAACGTTTTACGCACGTTATCGGCAGCAACTTCATCGCTGACGACAATAATGCGGGTTACGTTGGTTTCTTTGGTCCAGCGGGTGGCGACCTGGCCATGGATTAAACGGTCATCGATACGTGCCAGACCGATTTTCATGTGATCGCCGGGTGCCATTGGGGCCTGTGGTGCAGCCGGAGCTTTCACCGCAGCGGCGGGGGCAGGGGTTTCTGGTGCTTTCGCTTTCAGGGCTTTTACCCCTTCACGGCCAGTTTCCACGGCCAGCGCGACCAGTTCATCAAAGGTTGGGTTATCGTCTCGTGCCATCAGTACTTCGACCAGCATCGGAATATTGACCCCGGCGACGACTTCATAATCGGGTTTATCTACCACAAGGCGGCTGGCGGCGTTAAACGGGCTGCCCCCCCAGGTATCGACCAGAAAAAGCACTCCCTGCGTACTGTCCATATTGGCTAACCGTGCCTGATATTTCTCGATCAGGGTTTCGGCGTTTTCTCCGGGGACAAAGTCAATCCAACCGACATTTTCCTGTTCCCCTAACAGCATTTCGGCAGTTTTCAGCAGTTGTTCTGCTGCCCAGCCGTGCGTGCCAATCATAATAGCAATAGTCACTTGCTACCTCCTTATCCAGTTAAAACGACGCTTTGGAGTAAACGTCGTTCGAGGTTCAGCTGAGTTAATTGCGTTCAGCATGATTGAGGTCCCACTTTTATCTGTTGAGTTACTTATCAGCGGTACTGAACACACACCACATTGACGGCATTTATTTTAGTACGCGAAAAAATAAATTATGTGACCGTGCTCAGTAATTTAGACGCTGATCCACATTGTCGGCTGAATGTTGAAACAACATGTCTGTGAAGGATTGTGCACCCTGAGTGTAAGAAAATATTTTGACGTCCTGTGGCAACTGATAAAGTAGTGATCCTTTTTTTCATACAGGAGTAACGGGCCTCAGCCCTCCCTATGGACTGTCACCGAAGTCGCTTAATCATGCCGCCGGGCTATCCGGTATCGTTTTTAACGTCATTTGACGTCATCATGTTTTCCACCTGTCGTTATCTCTGCCGCACGTTCAGCCGAACGCCTGCTGCTATTTCCGTTCCTTTTTCCGGAGTCTTTCATGGAATTTCTTTTAGACCCCTCAATCTGGGCCGGTCTCTTTACGCTCATTGTTCTTGAGATCGTGCTGGGCATCGATAACCTGGTGTTTATCGCTATTCTGGCCGATAAACTCCCGCCAAAGCAGCGTGATAAAGCCCGTCTGATTGGCCTGTCACTGGCGCTGATTATGCGTCTTGGCCTGCTGTCGCTTATCTCATGGATGGTGACCCTGACCCGTCCGCTGTTTAGCGTTGGCGAATTCAGCTTCTCCGGCCGTGACCTGATCCTGCTGGTGGGGGGGCTGTTCCTGCTGTTCAAAGCCACGATGGAGCTGCATGAACGGCTGGAAAACCGTGAGATGAATGACGGCGGCAATAAAGGATATGCCAGTTTCTGGGCCGTGGTGGTGCAGATCGTTATTCTTGATGCGGTATTCTCCCTCGATGCGGTAATCACCGCTGTCGGGATGGTTAACAATCTGGCGATTATGATGACCGCCGTGGTGATTGCGATGGGCGTGATGCTGCTGGCATCCAAACCGCTGACCAACTTTGTCAACGCGCATCCGACCGTGGTGGTGCTGTGCCTGAGCTTCCTGCTGATGATTGGTCTCAGCCTGGTGGCGGAAGGATTCGGCTTCCATATTCCAAAAGGTTACCTGTACGCAGCGATTGGCTTCTCGATTCTTATTGAGCTGTTTAACCAGATTGCGCGCCATAACTTTATGCGCCATCAGGAAAGACGCCCGATGCGTGAACGCACCGCAGAGGCAATCCAGCGCCTGATGGGCGGGCGTCGTCAGAGCGAAGTGCAGAACAGTGAAAGCAGTGAAGTTGCCGCGATCATGCCGCAGGAAGCGTTTAAAGATGAAGAGCGCTACATGATCAATGGGGTACTGACGCTGGCATCCCGTTCAGTGCGCAGCATCATGACGCCGCGTGGTGAGATCTCCTGGGTTGACGCCACGCGTCCGCTGGATGAAGTTCGCCTGCAGCTGCTGGATACGCCGCACAGCCTGTTCCCGGTTTGCCGGGGCGAGCTGGATGAAATCATTGGCGTCGTGCGCGCGAAAGAGCTGCTGGTGCCTTGGATCATGGGATTGATGTGGCAACCTTTGCCAGCAATACTCCGCCGATCATCGTACCGGAAACGCTCGACCCGCTGAACCTGCTGGGCGTGCTGCGCCGGGCGAAAGGCAGCTTTGTCGTTGTCACCAACGAGTTTGGCGTGGTGCAGGGGCTGATTACCCCGCTGGACGTACTGGAAGCGATTGCCGGTGAGTTCCCGGATGAAGATGAAACCCCGGATATCATTGCGGATGGTGATGGCTGGCTGGTGAAGGGCGGAACCGATCTGCACTCGCTCCAGCAGCTGCTGGATACTCAGGAGCTGGTTAAGCCGGAAGACGATCATGCTTCGCTGGCAGGGCTGCTGATTGACCAGAAAGGTCAGCTGCCAAAAGCCGGTGAGGTGATTGAGATGCTGCCGCTACGCTTCCAGATTATTGAAGCCACCGACTACCGTATCGATCTGGTGCGCGTGACCAAAGAGCGTCAGGAAGACGAAGAAGAGTAACTATCCGGCGTGCCTGAGCCGGATTAACAGCGGCCAGGCACGCCTCCCAACATCTGAAGCCTCATCGTCGCAGTTTTAAAACCCACAGCGAGCACGAGGCGAGTGGGGGATGAGCTCAGAGCGGTCAGAGGACGTTAGCGCTGGGAGCGATGTCTGAAGATAGTTAAAAGGCATGCCTGGCCGCTACAGGTCAACCCATCACGCGCTCAGCGTCTCCTGATGATTCATCAGCCATTCTGGGAAATCCCCCAGCGGCATCGGGCGGGCAAAGAAGTAGCCCTGAAGCGTATCAACGCCTCTCTCACGCAGATACTCAGCCTGTTCCGCCGTTTCTACTCCTTCAGCCACCAGGCTAATGTTCAGACGCTGCGCCAGTGAAATCACCATATCGGTCACGGTTGCATTGATCGCATCGGTGCCGATAGCGGCGGTAAAGACTTTATCAATCTTCAACACGTCCGGGCTCAGGGTCTTCAGGTACGAAAGGGAGCTGTGGCCAGTACCAAAATCATCGATCGCCAGCTTCACCCCAATCTTATGCAGATGCGACACCACGCGCTGATCGACCACCGGCAGCGAATCCCGCTCGGTCAGCTCGACAATCAGCTGTGGCCTGGGATTAGCCGGCCACCACAGTTGCTGTAAATCGTCGATAATGGCGCGCTCGTGGAAATGGCTGGCCGCCACATTGATCGCAATATGGAACGATTGACAGGCTGGCAGCTGCGGCAAATGGCGCACCACTTCACTGATGACAAAGCGGGTCAGCGGAGCTATCAGATTCTGCCGTTCGGCCAGCGGGATAAATACATCCGGCGGGATCCAGCCCTGGCGCGGGTTATGCCAGCGCAGCAGCAGTTCAATACCTTCACAACCCCCGCTGCGTGCGTTGATCAGCGGCTGGCAGTACACCATAAATTCACGGGCGGTGATGCCATAGCTAATCTGCCACGACAGGCTCATACGGTTGGCGGTTGCCAGCCAGACGATATAGCCCATCAGCAGGCTCAGCAGCAGGGCCAGCGGCAGCTGCGAAGGCACCGTCACCAAAGCCAGCCGCGCCGGGGATGGCCCAAATAGTGTGATCGAGAACGGGTAGCGCAGTGACGACTCTTCATAGGTCACTTCATCCTCTGAAGGCACCGCCGGTTCAATCATCGGATTACCAAACTCCAGGCTCTTACCACCCACGTTAAAAATGGCGCGCTCAACCCACGGTAGGGTCGGCTCCAGCAGATAGTTGGTCATCAGCTCAATATTGATGATCTGAATGATGCCGGAACGGTTGTCGAGGGAGCGTGGCGTCCAGAGCAGCAGCACCGGCGATCCCTTGATCAAATGCTCATCAACCGACAGCATCATGCGCTGGTTATTGACTGCCAGTTCTGGATAGTTGTCGGCAAAGCCAACATCCGTGGAGCCATAGATGCTGGAGCAGTAAACGCGGTCTCTGTCCACCAGTAAAATAGACCTGACCGTCTGCAAGGAAGCCAGTTTTTCAATCAGCGGAAAACGCACTTCACCACAGGTCAGGCCCACCAGGCCAAGGGTATTGTTTGCCGCGACGTCAAGCGGCGAGAACATTCGGTCAAAACGCTGGATAGCGTTGTCTGCGAAACTTCGCGACTGCTGCTCTATTCGGCCTTTCTCTTCCAGAAAAACGGAAGGTTAACGTGAGAATGAGCACCAACGCGGCAACCACCACAGCGATCAGTAACCGCTTGCGGCGAAACTGTCCTAAAACTTCCTGGGACATGTGCATCAGTAACCACCCTTAGATCAAGACGCGTATAAATAGAGACCGAATACCAATTATCGGCAACAGGGGCATTAAGTTTAGTCGCGCTGAAGATAAAAGCTGAAGCGCTCAAAAACAGGAAGTTACTCGCGTAGATACGCCGAAAACACTCTAGCGGTTTCCGGGTTGCGGAGATAGCAGGAGAAGAAAATTATTTTTACGTTAAGACACAAAAAAACGCCACCGCAGAGGTGGCGTTACGCTGTGATTAATCACACTGGACTTTTATCGCCAGCCCGCCGCGTGATGTTTCACGATATTTGGCATTCATGTCTTTGCCGGTCTCGTACATAGTTTCAATCACTTTATCCAGCGAGACGCGCGCTTCGCTGGTACGGCGCATCGCCATGCGCGCCGAGTTGATCGCTTTCACCGAAGCAATGGCATTACGCTCAATGCACGGCACCTGCACCTGACCTGCCACCGGGTCGCAGGTCAGTCCAAGGTTATGCTCCATACCGATTTCGGCAGCAACGCAGACCTGTTCCGGGCTGGCACCCAGTAGCTCGGCGAGACCCGCTGCGGCCATTGAGCAGGCGACGCCAACTTCGCCCTGGCAACCCACTTCAGCGCCAGAGATTGACGCATTCATTTTATACAGGATGCCGATAGCGCCGGAGGCCATAAAGTAGCGGATGAAGATGTCAGGGCTAACCGATTCGATAAAGCGATCGTAATACGCCAGCACCGCAGGCACGATGCCGCAGGCGCCGTTGGTTGGCGCTGTCACGACGCGGCCACCGGCAGCGTTCTCTTCATTCACCGCCAGCGCGAACATGTTGACCCAGTCGATAACGTTCATCGGATCGCTGGACAGCTTATCGGAAGAGGTCAGCAGCCGGCGCAGCGCGGAAGCACGGCGCGGAACGCGCAGCGGGCCTGGCAGTACGCCTTCGGTATTCAGGCCGCGATCGATACAGTCGCGCATGGTCTGCCAGATATCGGCAAAGTAACGCTCAATGTCGGCACGGCTGTGCACGGCCAGTTCGTTCTTCATAATCATGCCGGACAAGGAGAGGCCGGTCTGATGGCAGTGCTCCAGCATCTCTTTGGCGGAGTTGAACGGGTAGGGGACCAACACTTCGTTCAGCACGGTTTTACCAAAACTCTCTTCATCGACAATAAAACCACCGCCGACGGAGTAGTAGGTTTTGCTGTAAATTTTCAGGTCGCCAGCAAAGGCGTGAATGCTCATGCCGTTCTCATGCAGCGACAGATTATCACTGCGGAACACCATGCCGCCCTCACGCGGGAAGTCGACTTCGTGTGCGCCGTTAGCCAGCAGCAGGCGTTGGCGCTGCTCCACGTCGCGGATGAAGCCGGGAATAGCATCAATGTCGACCGTTTCGGGGAAGCCCCGGATAGCCCCATAATGATGGCGATATCGGTGTGGTGCCCTTTGCCGGTCAGCGACAGGGAACCATACACATCGACGGCGATGCGCGTCACGAAGAGAGCTGGCGGTTATTTACCAGATCGTCGACAAACAGTTTGCCGGCTTTCATCGGGCCGACAGTATGAGAACTGGACGGGCCAATGCCGATCTTAAACATGTCGAAAACGCTAATCACGTTACACGCTCCTGTCAGGATTATTGCTCGCGGTGGGCATTGCTCACGGTGGTAGCCCACGAATGGCGAGAAATATAAATGAAAAACTGCCGAATTGCAGTGATTTGGATCGCCACGCTGCGATTTTCTGGTGATAAATAATGTGAAGGTGGTTTTATCTGCAACTAATGGCTGGATTTTAACCGATTCAGGCCGGTTTAGCTACCTGAAGGCTAAGCTGGCGAATAATCCCGGCGGTCATTCCCAGATAAAGTAGTCATCAAACCATGATAGCCAGACGCGGTGTGACTGCCCGCCACGATGCACATCCAGCGCGGAGTAGCGGCTCAGACGCAGCGCTTCTTCCAGCGGCATCTCAAACACCGATTCCACTTCGCCCTCGTTGGCCTGCCACTCCAGACCCGGCGGCAGCACGCCGACGACCGGCGTAACCTGGAACCCGGTGCTGCTGGTGACCGCAGGCAGAATGCCGACCACGCTGACCGCCGCCGGCGGGATCGCGACCTCTTCAGCGGCTTCACGCAGGGCGGTGGCCACCAGGGAGGCATCGCTGCTGTCCATCATGCCGCCGGGAAACGCCACCTGCCCGGCATGTTTACGCAGCGTGGCGGCACGGCGGGTCAGCAGTAAGGTTGGGCTGGCATGAGCGACGATCGGCACCAGCACGGCAGCCTGCCGACGCGGCAAATTCTGCTGCCGGCAGCGGGCGGTTGCAGAATAAAACGCGCCAGAAAGCGCTCCAGCACCGGGTTGTCATGCGTCATCAGTCAGCTGCTCCAGGCAGGGTAAAATGCGGTTCACTTTATCGAAGGTTTCCTGATATTCCGCCGCTTCTTCGCTGTCGGCAACGATCCCGCCTCCGGCAGCACAATAGAGGGTGCCGCGCTCGGCAATCAGCGTGCGGATGGTAATGCTGGTGTCCATGCGCCCGCAAACGCTGAGATAGCCGATACTGCCGCACCAGGCATTGCGCCGCTGTGGCTCCAGCTCTTCAATAATTTCCATCGCCCGCACTTTTGGCGCACCGGTAATCGACCCGCCCGGGAAGCAGGCGCGCAGCAGATCGCAGGCGGAAAGCGCAGGTTTTAGCTCGGCAGTGATAGTGCTGACCAGATGATGCACCGCCGGGAACGGCTCAACCACGAACAGCTCGGGCACTTTGACGCTGCCCGGGTGGCAACGCGGCCGATATCGTTACGCAGCAGGTCGACGATCATCAGATTCTCGCTGCGATCCTTTGGCGACTGCGCCAGCTTCTCTCCCTGCAGGCGGTCGGCCACGGATCGGCCAGGCGCGGCAGCGTGCCTTTAATCGGGCGCGTTTCAATCTGCTGACGCTGCAGCTTGATAAACCTTTCTGGCGACAGGCTGAGGATTGCGCTGTCCGGCAGGCGCAGAAAAGCGCTGAACGGTGCGCGGTTGGCGGCGCACAGCTGGCGGAATGCCTGCCATTCATCGCCCGCGTAGCTGGCGTTGAAGCGTTGGGCGAGATTTACCTGATAGCAGTCGCCGGAGAGCAGCCACTGCTGCACTTGACGGAACTTCTCACCGTATTCTTGACGCGACATATTCGCCTGCCAGCTGCTGGTCAGGCGGAAGGCGGGCTGAGCTGCCGCCTGCTGATCGTCCAGCCAGTCCAGCCGCGCCTGCACGTCGCCATGAACCACCAGCGTCAGTTTTTTGCTGGTGGTGATCGGCAATCAGCGCCCAGTCGTAAATGCCTACCGCCATATCCGGCGTGGTCAGCTGCTGCTGTGCTGTAACGGGCAGTTTTTCAAAGCGCCGGCCGAGGTCGTAGCCAAACAGGCCAAGCACACCGCCCTGAAACGGCAGGCTGTCATGATGCTCAGCACGCAGGCCGAGTTTTCCAGCTGCTGCTGCAGCAGCGCGAGTGGGTCATCCTCACTGACTATCGTCCCGGCTGCATGCTCGATTACCGTCTCTGCGCCGCGCGTGGTGAGGGTGATACACGGCTGAGCCACCAGGATATCAAAGCGGTTATCGCTGTGGTCGGCAAAGCCAGAGTGCAGCAGCATTGCCCATGGCAGATGGGAAAGGGTGGCAAAACGATCGCCAGCGCATCTGGCGTATACTTCAGAGGATGATAGACAGGCGACATGGTTCTTCAGCAGATAAAGGTACACAGGTGCGCAAGCCTGACATATTTTTAAGCCGCTGGCATCTCTTTGTCGCCCGTGGAATAATCCCGCAGCAAATCCACCCAGGAGTCACTATGTTTACAGGATTACCCGCGCTGTCGTACGAAGAGCAGCAACAGGCCGTAGAACGCATTCAGGAACTGATGGCAAATGGCATGAGCAGTGGCGAGGCCATTGGCATGGTGGCAGCTGAAATTCGTGAGAATCACACGGGCGGACATGTTCCGGTGATGTTTGACGAAGATGAAGAAGACTACATGGGCGATAACAACCACGACGAAGAAGAAGACGAAGAAGAGTGAGCATCTGTCTTACCGGGGGTAATTGTCGCAGACAGTTTGGACGCGGACAGCGCGGAAAAAACCGTAGCGTACACGCAGTACGTGAGGATTTTACTCGCGAAGCTCGCCCTCCGGGCCGCCCTGAAGGGCGTTCAAACTGCTCGCAGTTTGTGAGCACTGCCCAGGGACAAAATACCAAGTAAAATAGCCTGATAAGATCGATGCAAGTGGTTTACCCCTGCCCGCTGCTAGCAGGGGAAAGAGGTTACTTCGCGGCAACCACTTTAATTTCGACCAGATATTTCGGGTTCATCAAATTGGCCTGTACGGTGCAGCGCACGGGCGCATTACCCGGCGAGACCCAGGCATCCCACGCGCGATTCATCGCGGCAAAATCTTCTTTGTGCACCAGAAAAATGGTGGCATCCAGAATCTTACTTTATCTGAGCCGACGCGCGTCAGCAGCTTATCAATTACCGCGAGGGCGTTGGCGGTCTGCGCTTCGGCATCCTCATCCAGATTTTCCGGCACGCTGGTGTAATACACCGTGTCGTTATGGATCACGGCTTCTGACATGCGGTGCTCTGGGTCAATACGTTCGATGGTCATGTGCATTCCTTTATTACTGATACTTTTAAACGCAGACAGACTGGCACAGATTCAGGCGGCTTGTCACCTTAAGGGTGGCTCAGACCGGTGGATACTGACATAATTACAGGTGTTTTTTTCCGGCAGTGAGGATGTGTGGCAGACGATTTTGCAGCAGACGGCGCCCTGGCGCAGGCTATACCCGGCTTCAGGCCGCGTGAACCACAGCGGGAGATGGCCGCCGCCGTGGCCCGGGCGATTGAGGGCAAGAGCGAACTGGTGGTCGAGGCCGGTACCGGCACCGGTAAAAACCTATGCCTATCTTGCCCCGGCACTGCGCTCCGGGAAGAAAGTGATCGTCTCGACCGGTTCAAAAGCCCTGCAGGACCAGCTTTACAGCCGCGACCTGCCGACGGTCGCCAAAGCGCTAAAGTTCAAAGGCAGCGTGGCCCTGCTGAAGGGGCGCTCCAACTATCTGTGTCTGGAACGCATGGAACAGCAGTCGATGGCCGGTGGTGAACTGGCGGTACAGGCGATGAGCGATCTCGTTCACCTGCGCGGCTGGTCAAACGAAACCGTCGATGGCGATATCAGCACCTGCGGTGGCGTGGCGGAAGACAGCACCATCTGGCCGCTGGTCACCAGCACCAACGATAACTGCCTTGGCAGCGACTGCCCGCAGTATAAAGATTGCTTCGTGGTTAAAGCCCGCCGTAAAGCGATGGATGCCGACGTAGTGGTGGTCAACCATCATCTGTTTCTCGCCGATATGGTGGTGAAAGAGGGGGGCTTTGCGGAGCTGATCCCGGATGCTGACGTGATGAATCTTCGACGAAGCGCATCAGGTGCCGGATATCGCCAGCCAGTACTTTGGCCAGCAGCTCTCCAGCCGCCAGCTGCTTGACCTGGCGAAAGACATCAATATTGCCTACCGTACCGAGATCCGTGACGTCCAGCAGCTGCAAAAATCCGCCGACAGGCTGGCGCAGTGCGCCCAGGATTTCCGCATCGCGCTGGGCGACCCCGGTTTTCGCGGCAACCTGCGCGATTTACTGAGCAATCAGCAGATTCAGCGCGCGCTGCTGCTGCTCGACGACGCGCTGGAACTCTGTTACGACGTGGCGAAGCTCTCGCTGGGGCGCTCTGCACTGCTGGATGCCGCCTTTGAGCGCGCCGCGCTCTACCGCGGGCGTTTAAAGCGCCTGAAAGATGTTTCGCAGCCGGGATTCAGCTACTGGTATGAGTGCAACTCGCGCCACTTTGTGCTGGCGCTGACGCCGCTCTCGGTGTCCGATCGCTTCCGCGAAGTGATGGATGAGCGTCCGGCCAGCTGGATCTTTACCTCGGCCACGCTGGCGGTGAATGAGCAGATGACCCACTTTGTCGACCGCCTTGGCGTCGGCCAGGCGGAGACGCTGATCCTCAACAGTCCGTTTGATTTCGCCAGCCAGGCGCTGCTGTGCGTGCCGCGTAATCTGCCCTCACCAAATCAACCCGGCGGGACGCGCCAGCTGGCACGCATGCTGCGCCCACTGATTGAAGCCAACAACGGGCGCTGCTTCTTCCTGTGTACCTCGCACAAGGTGATGCGCGAGCTGGCGGAAGAGTTTCGCGCCATGCTGACCTTACCCGTGCTGCTGCAGGGTGAAACCAGCAAAGGCCAGCTGCTTAAGCAGTTTGTCGCGGCGGGTAATGCCCTGCTGGTGGCAACCAGCAGCTTCTGGGAAGGGGTGGATGTGCGCGGTGATGCCCTGTCGCTGGTGATTATCGACAAGCTGCCGGTTTACCTCGCCGGACGATCCGCTGCTAAAAGCGCGTATGGAAGACTGCAAGGTGCGCGGCGGGGATCCGTTTGATGAAGTGCAGCTGCCGGATGCGGTGATCACCCTTAAACAGGGGGTAGGCCGTCTGATCCGCGATGTTGACGATCGCGGCGTGCTGGTTATTTGTGATAACCGCCTGGTGATGCGCCCCTACGGCGCGGTTTTCGTTAACAGTTTGCCGCCGACCGCCGCGTACCCGAGATTTAGACAAGGCCGTGGCGTTTCTTAAGCCAGCGACAAGCAGTAATGGATCCGGCGGCAGTATGCTATGATGCGCGCCGAAAATTTTTCTCCCCCTGAGGTTGTGATGTCCACGCGAATTTTAGCTATTGATACGGCGACAGAAGCCTGTTCGGTTGCGTTGCTGAACCACGGTCAGACGTTTAGCCCACTTTGAACTCTGCGCGCGTGAACATACGCAACGCATTCTGCCGCTGGTGCAGCAGATCCTGCGCGAGGGCGGGGTGGCATTAAGCGAACTGGATGCGCTGGCATTCGGGCGTGGCCCGGCAGCTTTACCGGCGTGCGCATTGGCATTGGCATCGCTCAGGGATTATCGCTGGGTGCCAGCCTGCCGCTGATTGGCGTTTCCACTTGCAAACCATGGCGCAGAGCGCATGGCGTCTGCATGGGGCTTCCCGCGTGCTGGCCGCGATTGATGCACGCATGGCGAAGTTTACTGGGCAGAATATCAGCGCGATGAGCAGGGCGTCTGGCACGGTGAGCAGAGCGAAGCGGTGCTGAAACCGGAAGCCGCCGCGGCGCGTATGGCGCCGCTGAGTGGTGATGGGCCTGCGTTGGCACCGGCTGGCAGGCATGGCCGCAGCTGGCAGAAAACAGCCCGCTGAGCTTAACCGTCACTGATGTGACGCTACCGCGCGCAGAAGATATGTTGCCGCTGGCCGGGCAGGCGCTGGCCGCCGGGCAGACCGTGGCCCCTGAACACGCAGAGCCGACTTACCTGCGTAATGAAGTGGCGTGGAAAAAATTACCGGGTCGCGAGTAGCCGTCGGCAACTATTTAAATGGGATGCAGTCGAAGTAGCATAAACCAGGGAGAATCTTTAATGCGTAAACCGAGTATCTGGCAGTTAAGTGGTTTGTTATTGGTGTCGCTGTTGCTCAGCGGCTGTGTCACCGTGCCGGATTCAGTTAAAGGCTCCTCGCCCACGCCCCAGCAGGATCTGGTGCGGGTGTTAAGTGCGCCAGAACTGTTTGTTGGTCAGGAGTCGCGCTTTGGCGGGAAAGTCATCAAAGTCGACAACCGCAACGGTATGACGCGGCTGGAAATTGCCGCCATGCGCCTTGATGACGGGGCGCGCCCAATTCTTGGCAGCGCCTCTATTGGCCGTATCTTTGCTGACGTGAACGGATTCCTCGATCCGGTGGATTTCAATAACCAGATGGTCACCGTGGTCGGGCCGATCAAGGGCACTGAGAAAGGCAAGATTGGCGAGGCGCAGTATAGCTTCGTGGTGGTGAGTGTGACCGGCTATCAGCGCTGGCATATGAGCCAGCAGATCGTTACGCCGCCGCAGCTATCGACCCGTGGATCTGGTATGGCCCCGGCAACGGCCGCCATCGCGGAGGTTACTGGGGCCCGGCCCCGTGGGGTTACTACAACACCGGCCCGGCGCAGGTGCAGACCATTCTCACCGAGTAGCCACAGCGCGTAAACATTGACGACGGCATATCTGCCAGCCGCTGGCGATATGCCGTTTTTATTGATTCTCTCCGGATGAGAGAAATTTAGTGATGGGCTTCGCAACCTCAAAACAGAGACCTGAGCAAACTGGTACGCTGAGTTAAAATAATGTTAACAGATGCCGATCGGTCGAGGCTGCGATGACAACAAATAATAATTTTCGAGGTGATTCCTTGCATAAGGTTTGGCTAAACCGCTACCCCGCTGATGTACCTGCTGATATTAACCCCGATCGCTACCGGTCGCTGATCGAACTGTTTGAGCACGCGGCGCTGCGTTACGCTGAGCAAACGGCATTTATCAATATGGGGCAGAGCATGTCCTTCCGTCAGCTGGATGCGCGCAGCCGCGCATTTGCCGCCTATCTGCAACAGGGGTTGGGGCTGAAAAAGGGCGACCGCGTAGCGCTGATGATGCCAAACCTGCTGCAGTACCCGATTGCCCTGTTCGGCATCCTGCGTGCCGGCATGATTGTGGTGAACGTTAACCCGCTGTATACCCCGCGAGAGCTGGAACATCAGCTGAATGACAGCGGTGCCAGTGCGATTGTGATTGTCTCCAACTTTGCCCACACGCTGGAAAAAGTGGTGGCAAAAACCCAGGTTAAGCACGTGATCCTGACGCGCCTTGGCGACCAGCTCTCCCCGGCCAAGGGTACGCTGGTCAATTTCGTCGTCAAATACATCAAAAAAATGGTGCCGAAATATTATCTCCCCGGAGCGATTTCGTTCCGTCAGGCGCTGCACAGCGGGGCACAGCTGGAGTATGTTAAGCCGGAGATTATCAATGACGATCTCGCTTTCCTGCAATATACCGGCGGCACTACCGGTGTCGCCAAGGGCGCCATGCTGACGCACCGCAACATGCAGGCTAACCTTGAGCAGACCAAGGCGACCTATGGCTCGTTGCTTAAGGCCGGTGAACATACCGTGGTCACCGCGCTGCCGCTGTACCATATTTTCGCGCTGACGGTGAACTGCCTGCTGTTTATCGAGCTGGGCGGCGCTAACCTGCTGATCACAACCCACGTGATATTCCGGGGCTGGTAAAAGAGCTGGCGAAATATCCCTTTACCGCGATCACCGGCGTTAACACGCTATTTAACGCGTTGCTTAACGATGCCGCGTTCAACCAGCTCGATTTCTCAACGCTGAGTTTATCCGCCGGTGGCGGCATGGCGGTGCAGAAGGCGGTGGCCGAGCGCTGGGAGAAGCTGACCAGCCATTATCTGCTGGAAGGTTACGGCCTGACAGAATGCTCCCCGCTGGTGTCGGTCAACCCGTATGACATTACCTGCCATAACGGCAGCATTGGTTTACCGGTGCCCTCTACCGATATCATGCTGGTGGACGAAGCCGGGAATGAAGTGCCGGAAGGTGAACCGGGCGAACTCTGTATTAAAGGCCCGCAGGTGATGCTGGGATACTGGCAGCGCCCTGATGCAACCGATGAAGTTTTAAAAAATGGATGGCTTCGCAGCGGTGATATTGTTACCGTTGACCACGAAGGTTTCCTGCGTATTGTCGATCGTAAAAAAGATATGATTCTGGTTTCCGGTTTCAACGTTTTATCCTAATGAGATCGAGGATGTGCTGATGCTGCACCCAAAAGTGCGCGAAGCAGCCGCCATTGGCGTGCCGAATGATGTCGCGGGTGAGATGGTGAAAATCTGCGTGGTGAAGAAGGATCCGTCACTGACGAAAGATGAACTGCTGGCTCACTGCAAGAAGCATCTGACAGGATATAAAATTCCTAAAATTGTTGAGTTCCGTGATGAGCTGCCGAAGACCAACGTCGGCAAAATACTGCGTCGCGAACTGCGCGAGGAAGCCATCAAGACGGCCCAGCCCACAGGCTGATCGCCAATGGCTTTTCCTGCTAACGTACAATGCCGGGTTACCCGGCATTTTTATTGTTAACGCCAGCTGACTACAGGGCAATGGCCCCTGTGGCGAGAGAATACAAATTTGAATTACACCATGATCACCACCAATGAGGCGCTGGCCGAGGTCTGCCTGCGCGCCCGTCAGGTTCCTGCGCTGGCGCTGGATACTGAATTCGTCCGTACCGTACTTACTACCCGCGTCTCGGTTTAATTCAGCTGTTCGATGGGGAGACTATTTCACTGATCGACCCGCTGCCGATCACCGACTGGACACCGTTCCGCGATCTGCTGGTCGATGCACAGTGCATCAAATTCCTGCATGCCGGGAGTGAAGATCTCGAAGTGTTTCATCACGAGTTTGGCGTGCTGCCGCAGCCGATGATCGATACGCAGATCCTCGCTGCCTTTAGCGGCCGCCCGCTGTCGTGCGGCTTCGCGACGATCGTTGAGTCCTTTACCGGCATTGCGCTGGATAAAAGCGAGTCACGTACTGACTGGATAGCGCGCCCGCTAACCGAAAAACAGTGCCAGTACGCTGCTGCTGACGTGTTCTATCTGCTGCCGATTGCGCATAAGCTGATGGCAGAGACCGAAGCAGCAGGGCAGATGGACGCGGCGCTGGATGAGTGCCAGCTGCTGTGCAAGCGCCGCACTACGCTGCTTGACCCGCAGGATGCCTGGCGTGAAATCACCAATGCCTGGCAGCTGCGCCCACGTCAGCTGGCCGCGCTGCGCCTGTTGGCTGCCTGGCGGCTTGAGCTGGCACGCGAGAAAGATATGGCGGTTAACTTTGTGGTACGCGAAGATAACCTGTGGAAAGTCGCCCGCTTTATGCCGGGTTCGCTGGGCGAGCTGGACCATCTGGGGCTGGCCGGGCAGGAGATCCGTTTCCACGGCAAAGCGCTGGTAGCGATGGTGGCGCAGGCCAATGCACTGAGCGAAGCAGAGCTACCGCAGCCGTTGCCGAATCTGGTTGACTATCCGAACTACAAGCAGGTTTTCAAAGGGTTAAAAGCCCTGGTGGCGGAGTCGGCGGAACAGCATGGCGTCAGTCAGGAACTGCTGGCATCGCGCCGTCAGATCAATCAGCTGCTGAGCTGGTACTGGAAATTGAAACCACAAACGACCAAGCCGGAGCTGGTGGATGGCTGGCGTGGGAAACTGCTGGAAAAGGGTATCAACGAACTGCTCGCGGCGTACTAAACGCGCGAAGAAATTTTCCCCTGCTGCGATAGCAGGGGAAAATCAGGAACGGTTGGGGATCATTTCGGTGTGTCTTCCGCTTCCGCTTCTGTCTCTGGCAGGGTGACGTTCAACTCAAGAATAGAGATGTCATCATCCTTTTGATCCAGCTTGACGCTCAGCATCTCTGATCAATTTTCACGTATTTGCAGATCACTTCCAAAATGTCCCTTTTCAGCTGTGGCAGATAGTGGGGCTCACTGTCGCCCCTTCTGCGTTCCGCCACAATAATCTGCAGCCGCTCCTTGGCTATATTGGCTGTGCTCTTTTACGGGATAAAAGAAATCGAGTAAGGCCATGGTTATCCCCCAAACAGGCGTTTCAGGAAAACCCTTCTTCTCTTCTTCAATGAAGCGGAAGGGACGTTCTTCACCGAGCAGACGGTCAACGGTATCGGCATAAGCTTTACCTGCGTCTGATTCAGCGTCCAGGATCACTGGCTCACCCTGGTTTGAGGCGCGCAGCACGGACTGGTCCTCCGGAATCACGCCGGCCAGTGGAATACGCAGAATTTCCAGTACGTCTTCCATGCTCAGCATGTCACCGCGGTTTACGCGGCCCGGGTTATAGCGGGTCAGTAACAGATGCTCTTTAATCGGGTCCTGGCCGTTCTCCGCACGACGTGATTTGGAGGACAGGATACCGAGAATACGGTCGGAGTCGCGCACTGACGACACTTCCGGGTTGGTGGTGATGATCGCTTCGTCGGCGAAATAGAGCGCCATCAGGGCACCGGTTTCAATCCCCGCCGGGGAGTCACACACCACGAAATCGAACTCCATGTTGCCGAGGTCATTCAGCACTTTTTCCACGCCTTCGCGGGTCAGTGCATCTTTATCACGGGTTTGCGACGCTGGCAGAATAAACAGGTTTTCGGTGCGTTTATCTTTGATTAACGCCTGGTTCAGCGTGGCATCACCCTGAATCACGTTAACAAAGTCATAAACCACACGGCGTTCACAGCCCATAATCAAATCGAGGTTACGCAGACCGATATCGAAATCGATAACGACAGTTTTTTTACCTTTCTGCGCCAAACCGGTAGCGATGGCCGCGCTGGACGTGGTTTTACCAACGCCTCCCTTACCCGATGTAACAACAATAATGCGTGCCATATAGTAATTTCCTTAAGAAAAGAAAGGGCTCGTGAGCCTGGCTCAGTTCAATGTTTGTATAGTCAGGGCGCCATCTTTGAGACAAAGACGCGACGCTTTTCCGAAAAATTCAGCGGGGATCTGGTCCATAATCCAGTAGTTACCGGCTATGGAGACCAGTTCAGCTGATAAACTGGTACAAAAAATCTGGCAATTTTTATCGCCGGAGGCGCCAGCCAGCGCACGCCCACGCATCATGCCGTAAATATGGATATTGCCATCGGCGATCAGTTCAGCACCGGCGCTGACGCTGTTAGTGACGATAAGATCGCTGTTTTTGGCATAGATTTGCTGCCCGGAACGAACCGGTGTGGAGATAATCCGGGTTTTGGTGGCAGGTAGCTCAGTCGGGGCAACGGCACCGGCAGTGCGGCTGCCTCAGCATTTTTCTTCTGCTCTTTGCCTTCGCTCAGGACGGGCAGGCCCGAGCGCGCAATCATGCGTTTTAACTGCTCATCCTTGCAGCCACTGATGCCAACAATATGTAAGCCTGTCGCCACAATAGCCTGCTGCATCAGCCGCCAGTTAACTTCGCGCGAAAGCGACGAAACGTTGACGACCACGGGGGCATTCTTCAGAAAGGCCGGAGCCTGGCTGACCTTCTCCTCCAGTGCCCGACGCACGGTATCAGGATCGGTGTGGTGCAAATGAACGACCGACAGCGTAAAACTACTGCCCTTTAACTCGATTGGCGATTGTGACATCTGTCCCGCTCAGTCCTGTTATTTCTTACCCGGCTAAATCAACCCACAAGACGGTGATTAATCAAAGCCGTGAATATTCCGAAGTTCTGCAAGCATGTTATAGTTACTGTAATATTCAGGCAAGCCACCATCCCGGTTAATTCGAGTAAAAAATATGTTTTGTGTGATCTACAGAAGTCCCCAGCGTGACCAGACTATCTTTATGTCGAAAAAAAAAGACGATTTCTCCCGCGTTCCCGAAGCCTTACTGAAAGGGTTCGGCAAACCGCAGCTGGCAATGCTGCTGCCGCTTGACGGCAGTAAGAAGCTGGTAGGTGCGGATATCGAGAAAGTGAAAGCGGCGCTGCGTGATGAAGGCTTTATTTACAGATGCCGCCGCCGGTAGAAAGTCTGCTTAAGATGCACCTGGAAAATGATAAAAAACTTTAATTAGGATTCATCTGCAAATATATCTCCACCGTTCAGAACCCCCCTGGATGTTTTAATTCGACGGTGGAGAGCGTAAAAAAAAGGATGCCGCATGAAGCTGTCAGCCCTGCACACTTTACTGTTCACCGTCGCCCTGGCTGGCTGTGCCGCCAGTAACCACGCCGCTCCGGCCCCCGAAACCTCAGAACCTGCAGCTAAACCTGCAGCCAGCCCCACACCTTCCGGTGGCTTCCTGAAGCCAACCCCGAGCAGTAGCACCCTGGCGCAACAGGGGCGCGATCCCGCAGAGTTCCCGGCCTACGTGGAGCAGCTTAAAGCCCAGGCCCGCCAGCAGGGAATCGACCAGGCTACTATCGATACGGCATTCACCGGCGTGCATTTTGTTGATCGGGTGATCAAATCCGACCGCGGGCAGCTCGAGAAAAAAATCACCCTTAACGACTACCTCAGCCGAGTGATCACCCAGGCGAAGATCGATAAAGGGCGCGAGAATCTGCAGCAGTATCAGAATCAGCTGCAGCCGATTGCGGCCGCTTCTGGCGTGCAGGCCAATTACATTGTGGCGCTGTGGGCTATGGAAAGTCAGTTCGGCAGCATCCAGGGCAAAGAGGAAGTGGTCTCCGCACTGTCAACGCTGGCATTTGAGGGCCGCCGCGAGGCGTTCTTTACCAAAGAGCTGATGGCGGCGCTAAAAATCATTCAGCAGCAGCAGATGTCCGCTGCCGATCTAAAGGGCTCGTGGGCCGGTGCGATGGGGCAGAGCCAGTTTATGCCAAGCTCTTTCCTGACTTATGGTAAAGACGGCGATGGCGATGGCAAAATCGATATCTGGAACAACCTTGATGATGTCTTTGCTTCACCGCTAATTATCTGCAGCGTGAAGGCTGGCAGGCGGGCCAGCGCTGGGGCGTGGAAGTGACGCTGCCGGGCAACTTTGATGCGCAGCTGGCCGGGCTGAAAACGCCGCAGGCGAAAAACCGTGGCGCAGTGGCAGCAGCTGGGCGTGCAGGCCAATAATCCCGATGCGGCCAGCAACGGCGCACAGCGGGCATGGATTGTGACCCCGGAAGATGGCGACGGCCGTTCATTCATGGTTTATGACAATTTCCGCACTCTGATGCACTGGAATCGATCCTATTATTTCGCTATCAGTATTGGCACCATGGCCGATGCACTTGCGGCACAGTAAGCACTAAACCCATCACGACGTGCGCTGGCACGATGTCGGCGCCGCTCACTAACCAAGCAGGGGAAGAGTATGTATCAGCATCACAACTGGCAGGGCGCACTGTTAGATTTTCCGGCAAGTAAGGTCGTGTGCGTGGGCAGTAACTACGCTAAACATATTAAAGAGATGGGCAGCGCTACGCCGACTGAGCCGGTACTGTTCATCAAGCCGGAAACTGCGCTGTGCGATATGCGCCAGCCGCTATCGATTCCGCAGGGGTTAGGCGCGGTGCATCACGAAGTTGAGCTGGCAGTGCTGATTGGCGCGACGCTGAAGCATGCAAGCGTTGAGCATGTGGCAAAGGCGATTGCCGGCTACGGCGTTGCGCTGGATTTAACCCTGCGTGACGTGCAGGCCGGGTGCAAGAAAGCCGGTCAACCCTGGGAAAAAGCCAAAGGCTTTGATAACTCCTGCCCGCTCTCCGGTTTTATTCCGGTCAGTGAGTTCAAAGAAGATCCTCAGGACGTGGAACTGAAGCTGGTGGTCAACGGCGAAGTGCGCAGCAGGGCAGCACCGCGGACATGATCCATAAAATTGTGCCGCTGATTGCCTACATGAGCCAGTTCTTCACCCTGCGTGCGGGCGACGTGATCCTGACCGGCACGCCAGAAGGGGTTGGCCCGATGGTTTCTGGCGATAAGCTGGAAGTCTCTCTGGGCGGAAGAGGGGTTGCCACCCGGGTCCTGTAATCACCCGCCAAGGCGACAACACTTGCAACTTAAGCCCAAACCCCTTATAAGGTTCGGGCTTTTACTTTTACTGGACGCTAACATGACTGAGACCCCTTTCTGGCAGCGTAAAACGCTGGAACAAATGAGCGACGAGGAATGGGAATCCTTATGTGATGGCTGCGGTCAGTGCTGCCTGAATAAGTTGCAGGATGCCGATACCGATGAAATCTACTTCACCAACGTCGCCTGTAATCAGCTGAACATCAAAACCTGCCAGTGCCGTAACTATGAAACCCGTTTCGAACTGGAGGAGGACTGCATCAAGCTGACGCGCGATAATCTGCCCACCTTCCAGTGGCTGCCGCCGAGCTGCGCCTATCGCGTGCTGGCTGAAGGCAAAACTCTGCCGCCGTGGCATCCACTGCGCAGCGGTTCACGTGCCGCAATGCATGCCGCGCGTATTTCGGTGCGCCACATAGCCGTGCATGAGAGCGAAGTCGTAGACTGGGAAGAGCACATCATTAACCGTCCGCGCTGGTACGGCAAGTAGTACAGAAGGCGGAAGGAGCAGAGCCAGCGGACGCTGGCTCTGGCAAGCTTAACGTGAGAACAGATCGCGTCTTTTCGGTTTAAACGCCTGGGCAATCAGCACCAGCACGCCAACCAGCAGGTAAGCCGCAAAGATTCCCACCAGCCACTGCGGCATCCCCAGCGTCAGAAACGACCAGGATTTCTCCGCGCAGTCACCTGAGGCGACAAATACCGACGGCAGCCATTTATCCAGCGGCAGCCACGTCGGGAAGCGAGCAGCAAAATCACAGGTGACAAACGGTGACGGATGCAGCTGGATCATCGTGTTTCCCACGCCAGACGCACCCCTTCCCAGGCACTGTACAGCCAGATGACGATTGCCACCCAGCGCAGCGGTTTTTTGGTGCGATGGCACGACAATCCCTGCACCCATAATGCCAAACAGCGCGCAACGTTCATAAATGCACATTACGCAGGGTTTCAGCAGCATCACGTGCTGAAATAGAGCGCTGTCATCTCCAGGGCAAAAGCCGTTAGCGCCATTAAAAGCCAGGCACCCCGGCCATAAGAGCAGCGATTCAGGTATCTTAACATAAGTCTGTCCGTGTAGTAGGCGTTGAAACGGCAGTGTAAACGAAAAGCGCCAGCATGCCAGCCTGCGTGAGAAAAATTTAAGCGGGAAAATGACTTAAAATAAACCCGTTAGTAAAAAAGTGAAGTTTTCAGCTTTCGAACCCGACACGGAAAAAGAAGCCGATAAAGCGCCATCCGTTACGGAAAAGAATCTCTGATTTTTGCAGATGATCGCTTTTTCCCCGGTAGCCAGGCTAGGTGAAGCCTGGGGCGTCTGGTATGATGAGCTGAAATTTTGCAGTCCTGAACGCAACGGAAATAGAACGCTATGGTCATTAAAGCGCAGAGCCCTGCGGGTTTCGCTGAAGAGTATATTATTGAAAGTATCTGGAATAATCGTTTTGCTCCGGGTTCTATCCTGCCTGCAGAGCGTGAGCTCTCCGAACTGATTGGCGTTACCCGCACCACGTTGCGCGAAGTGCTTCAGCGCCTGGCGCGCGATGGCTGGCTGACCATTCAGCATGGTAAACCGACTAAGGTGAACAATTTTGGGAAACTTCCGGGCTGAGTATTCTGGAAACCCTGGCCCGGCTTGACCATGACAGCGTGCCGCAGCTGATCGACAATCTGCTCTCCGTGCGCACCAATATCTCTTCAATCTTTATCCGCCGCGCTATCCGCACCTATCCGGAAAAAGCCCGCGAAGTGCTGGAAACGGCCAATCAGGTTGAGGACCAGGCCGAGGCGTATACCAACCTTGACTACAATTTTTCCGCGGGCTGGCCTTTGCTTCAGGCAACCCGATATACGGTCTGATTCTTAATGGATTGAAAGGGCTGTATACCCGCGTTGGCCGCCACTACTTCTCTAATCCGGAAGCGCGCCGTCTGGCGCAGGCGTTCTATCAGCAGCTGCTGGAAATCCTGCAGACTCAAAACTATGAGCTGATTGTCGACAGCGTGCGTGACTACGGCCGCCGCAGCGGCGAAATCTGGCACGCCATGCAGATCAGCATGCCGACCGACCTGCCGCCGGCGCGTCGCTGAAATTAAAAGGGACGACCATAAAAGCGGTCGTCCCCTACATTGTCCTCAGATAGCTGTTCCGGCACGCGGCGGACAGCGGTCTAAAATTTCAACGCTGCCGTCATCGTTCTGCTGCTCGAGATTGACATCAAAGCCCCACAGGCGGTGTACGTGCTTCAACACTTCACGACGGCTCTTGTCGAGCGGTGCCCGGTTATGCGGCACATAGCGTAACGTCAGTGAGCGATCCCCACGTAAATCAACGTCATAAACCTGAATATTCGGCTCCAGATTGCTCAAGTTATATTGAGCGGACAGCTGCTGGCGAATAGCCCGATATCCGGCTTCATCGTGGATAGCCGCAATCTCAAGGAAATTATTGCGGTCATCATCCATCACGGTAAACAGGCGGAAGTCACGCATCACTTTCGGTGACAGGAACTGGCTGATAAAGCTCTCATCCTTAAATTCGCGCATCGCGAAGTGCAGGGTATCCAGCCAGTTCGAACCGGCGATGTCCGGGAACCAGTAACGATCCTCCTCCGTCGGCTCTTCACAAATACGTTTGATATCCTGGAACATGGCAAAGCCCAGCGCATAGGGGTTGATGCCGTTGTACCACTGGCTGTTATACGGCGGCTGGAACACCACGTTGGTATGGCTGTGCAGGAACTCCAGCATAAAGCGCTCGGATACTTTGCCTTCATCGTACAGGTGATTAAGGATGGTGTAGTGCCAGAAGGTCGCCCAGCCCTCGTTCATAACCTGAGTCTGCTTTTGCGGATAGAAATACTGGCTTACTTTACGCACGATACGCAGGCACTCACGCTGCCACGGTTCGAGCAGCGGAGCATTCTTCTCCATAAAGTAGAGAATGTTCTCCTGCGGCTCCGCCGGATAGCGGGTATTGGCGAAGTGGGTCTCCTCACGCTCGCGGCGCGGCAGGGTGCGCCACAGCATGTTAACCTGGCTTTGCAGATACTCCTCGCGGCTCTTCTGGCGGGCTTTCTCCTCCTGCAGCGAGATCTTCTGTGGGCGTTTGTAGCGGTCAACGCCGTAGTTCATCAACGCATGACAGGAGTCCAACAGCCGCTCGACCTGTTCCACCCCATAACGCTCTTCACACTGGGTAATATAGTTACGGGCAAAGATCAGATAGTCGACAATCGAGCTGGCATCGGTCCAGCTGCGGACAGGTAGTTTTTTTGAAGAAGGAGTTGTGCCCATAACAGGCATGCGCCATAACCAGCGCCTGCATCGTCATGGTGTTTCTTCCATCAGATAGGCGATGCAAGGATTGGAGTTAATGACGATCTCATACGCCAGACCCTGCTGCCCATGCTTGTAACGCTGCTCGGTCTCAATAAATTTCTTACCGAATGACCAGTGGGCGTAGTTGATTGGCATGCCGACGCTGGAGTAGGCGTCCATCATCTGTTCCGAGGTAATGACCTCGATTTGGTGCGGGTAGGTATCAAGGCGGTAAGATTTGGCGACGCGGTCAATCTCCTTAAGATACACATCAAGCAGGTCGAAGGTCCAGTCTGGTCCATCATCGAGTCGTTTGCTGTCCTTAATCGGAACGTCAAAGATCGTGGTCATAGCGCACCCCTTTTTATAAAACCGGTTTCTGGCGATACATCCGTAGCGGCAAAATGTCCGTTTTCATGTCAGCTTCACCCGCAGCCGTGCCGTGATGATAAGCCTGGAATTAAAACCAATATCTCAATGATAGTTCACTGTCTCTTATCCCTCTTGCGAAAACAATTGAAATTTTCGATACAAAATACAGCGTTGGGTTAAAAAAGGTTTTTACCTGAGGTTAAATGCAGCTTAAGGCTGTTTTTTTAGAATAATATACTGTTTATCGTGAAAAGTTATGACGGGGATCGTTTGTGCTGATGTTTGCGCAATTATGCTATTTATTGATTATTACCTGCTTGAAAAGTGTCTTTGTTAGAGTTTTCAACTGAAATGATGGCAGCATCTTGTTTTTATTTCGGCATCAGGTAAAAAATATGTGAAATTTGTCAGTGGCAGGATGAAGTGCTCTCTGGTTTTTTCATCCAGTCGATAACTAAAAATCCAGTGCATTGTTCTTTTCTAATTCTCGGCGAGGTGGTTATGCGTGTTGTCATTCTGGGCAGTGGAGTGGTTGGCGTGGCGAGCGCCTGGTATCTGGCACAGGCCGGGCATCAGGTGACGGTTATCGACCGGCAGCCCGGCCCGGCACTTGAAACCAGCGCGGGTAATGCCGGGCAGATCTCGCCGGGCTATGCTGCCCCCTGGGCTGCGCCGGGCGTGCCGCTAAAAGCCATTAAATGGATGTTTCAGCGCCATGCTCCGCTGGCGATTCGTCTGGACGGAAGCCGTTTCCAGCTCGAGTGGATGTGGCAAATGCTGCGTAACTGCGATATGCGCCACTATCAACAAAATAAAAGCCGCATGGTGCGCATTGCCGAATACAGCCGGGACTGCCTGAAGGCGCTGCGCCAGCAAACAGGCATTGCCTATGAAGGGCGCCAGGGCGGCACGCTGCAACTGTTCCGCACCGCCCAGCAGTATGAAAGCGCGGCCAAAGATATCGCCGTGCTGAAGGAGGCCGGCGTGCCTTACGAGCTGCTGGAAGCCGCGCAGTTGGCGCAGGCGGAACCGGCGCTGGCCGCCACGCAGCACAAGCTGACCGGCGGGCTGCGGTTACCTAATGATGAAACCGGTGACTGCCAGCTGTTTACCCAGCGGCTGGCTAAAATGGCTGCTGACGCTGGGTAGAGTTTCGTTTAATACCCGGTTGACGGGTTACTCCAGGAAGGGAATAAGATTACCGGCGTGCAGTGTGGCGATGAGCGGGTGACGGCTGAGGCTTACGTCGTTGCGTTCGGATCGTATTCAACGGCGCTGCTGGATGAGATCGTCAAAGTGCCTGTCTATCCGCTAAAAGGTTACTCGCTGACCATTCCAATTAAAGATGCAGATGCCGCGCCGGTCTCAACGGTGCTCGATGAAACCTACAAGGTGGCAATCACCCGATTTGACGACCGCATCCGCGTGGGCGGCATGGCGGAAATTGTCGGCTACAACACCAAACTACTGCCTGCGCGTCGCGGCACGCTGGAGATGGTGGTGCGCGATCTCTATCCGCAGGGTGGGCATATTGAGCAGGCGACGTTCTGGAGCGGGCTGCGCCCGATGACCCCGGACGGAACGCCGATTGTCGGCCGTACCCCATTGAAAAAACCTGTTCCTTAATACCGGTCATGGTACTCTTGGCTGGACCATGGCATGCGGTTCTGGTCAGCTGCTGGCCGACATTATTTCCGGCCGCACGCCCGCGATTGCGGCTGACGATCTGTCCGTCATTGCGCTATCTGCCGGGATATGCTCCGGCTGCAGCGACCACGCTGCACGGTGCCAATATTCGTTAATGCAGCCCAAGGTTATAAGTTATTCAAGGAGAGGAGAGGGTATGTCACGTCCGATTGTCGCAACGATTAATCGCGCCGCGTTGCGGCAAAACCTGGCAGTGGCGCGCCAGGCCGCCCGGAATTCGCGCCTGTGGTCCGTGGTGAAAGCCAACGCCTACGGGCACGGTATTGAACGCGTCTGGGAAAGTCTGGCAGAGACCGATGGTTTTGCGCTGCTCGACCTCGAAGAGGCGATCCTGCTACGCGATCGCGGCTGGAGAAAGCCGATACTGCTGCTGGAAGGCTTCTTCCATCCCAGCGATATCGAACTGCTCGATCGCTACCGCCTGACCACCAGCGTGCACAGCAACTGGCAGATCAAAGCGCTGGCAGAGGCGAAACTCTCTGCGCCGCTGGATATCTACCTGAAAATGAACAGCGGGATGAATCGACTCGGCTTTCAGCCAGAGCAGGTGCACAACGCCTGGCAAAAACTGCGTTCATTAGCTAACGTTGGCGAGATGACGCTGATGGCGCACTTTGCCGAAGCAGAGAGCGCAGAAGGCATCGTCGAGCCGATGCGGCGTATCAACCAGGCCGCGAGGGGCTGGACTGTGCGCGTTCGCTGGCTAACTCCGCCGCCACGCTGTGGCACCCAGAAACCCATCATAACTGGGTGCGGCCCGGCATTATTCTTTATGGTGCTTCCCCAAGCGGACAGTGGCAGGATATCGCCGGGAGTGGGCTGCAGCCGGTGATGAGTTTAAACACGGAAATAATCGGCATTCAGCAGCTGGCTGCCGGTGCCGCAGTCGGTTATGGCGCGG
This sequence comes from Avena atlantica, assembly GCA_910589765.1. Lineage (NCBI taxonomy): Eukaryota > Viridiplantae > Streptophyta > Magnoliopsida > Poales > Poaceae > Avena > Avena atlantica. The sequence goes on along the minus strand of CAJUWN010001535.1, from coordinate 488,341 downwards.
GCTATCGTGCCGCTGGCGAACAGCGTATCGGTGTGGTGGCCTGCGGCTACGCGGATGGCTACCCGCGCCACGCGCCGACCGGCACGCCGATCGTGGTCGACGGTACGTTAACACGCACCGTAGGAGCCATCTCAATGGATATGATCACGGTAGATTTAACGCCGTGCCCGCAGGCCGGTATCGGCAGCAAGGTTGAGCTGTGGGGCAATAACGTGAAGATTGATGACGTGGCGTCCGCTTCCGGCACCGTAGGTTATGAGCTGATGTGCGCGCTCGCCCGTCGGGTGCCGGTCGTCGTGGAGTAAACTTAGAGCGCGGTCAGCGTACCGCGCACTTTACGGCTCATACGCCATGCGGTAAATGCCAGCAGTGCTCCGGCCACCATCATCAGCGCCAGTGCGGATTTCTCCGCCAGCGGCAGCGCCATCACCAGCAGTCCCGCAGAAGAACCCCCGGCCATCTGAATAAACCCAGCCAGCGCGGAAGCCACGCCTGCCTGCTGCTGATAAGGCTCCAGCGCATAGCTGGTGGCCGGACCGACGGTAAAGGCCAGACCCGCAACGGAAACCGCAACCGGGAGCATATACAGCGCCCAGTGGCTCTGCATACTTTCGGGGAACAGCATCACGCCAGCCATCAGCATCAGCGCGCCCAGCGTCATGGCCAGCGCGCCGCTCGCCAGGCAGATCGGGCGGCCCAGCTTGCGGATCATCTTATTGACCAGCACGCTCACCAGCATGATCCAGAATCCGTTCGCGCCAAAGGCAATCGAGAACTGCAGGGCACTGAGCTGGCCTTCGGTCATTAACACGTGCGGGGCGAGAGAAACGTAGGTCAGTACCATACCGAGCGCGCCCGCATTGGCAAAAGCAAAGGCGAGGAAACGCGGCTGGCGGAGGATCTGCCAGTACTGGCGCAGCGGCACTCCTTTGACTTTTTGCGTGTCGGCCGGTCGGGTTTCCGGCAGGAAGAAGATCACCAGCAGGCCAATAAACAGCGCATAGCCGGTCAGGAACCAGAAATTGGCGCGCCAGCCGAAGGCTTCAGCCAGAAATCCGCCGAGCATCGGTGCCAGCGCCGGGACAATGTTCAGTGCGCCATTCAGGAAGCCGTAAGCGCGCGCCGCTTCATCGCCATCAAGGCGGTCGCGCACGCCACTGAATGCCACCACGGCGGTGCAGCAGACGGCACAGCCCTGAATAATACGGGCGCTAAGAAACTGCGGCCAGCCCGTGGCGGTCGCGGCCAGCACGCTGCCGCCGACATACAGCAGCAGACCGATCAGCGCGATAGGCTTACGACCCAGATTGTCCACCAGCGGTCCGGCAATGATCTGCCCCAGCCCCATAACCAGCAGAAACAGCGGGATAGTGGTCTGAATGGTGGTGACAGGCGTTGCCAGTCCGGCGGCGATATCCGGCAGCGTAGGTAAATAGAGGTCAATACCCAGCGGGGCAAGGAGCACCAGGCTGAGCAGTAGCAGCGTGAATTTTTGCATGGAATGGAGAGGTCCGAAGTAAAGCAAGCCGGACAGGGTAGAGATAACGCCGGGAAAAGAAAAGCAGAAAATGGCAAAAAGGGGAATTGAGGTGGCGATAGTCATGCCCGGCGGCACGGCATGACTATCGCAGACGGGCGTTACTGAGGATTAATAAGCACCGTCACGACGTAATACCACGCCTGCGGTTTTGAACAGAATGGCAATGTCGGTCCACAGCGCCCAGTTTTTAACATACCAGGAGTCGAAGTAGACGCGGGTGTCATAGTCGATATCGTTACGACCGCTGACCTGCCACAAACCGGTCATCCCCGGTTTAGCCATCAGGTAGTAGTCAACGTCACCGGCATAGCGCTCCAGCTCGGCTTCAATAACCGGGCGCGGACCGACCAGACTCATTTCACCGCGGATCACATTCCACAGCTGCGGCAGCTCATCAAGGCTGGTTTTACGCATAAACGAACCGATTTTGGTCACGCGCGGGTCGTTTTTCAGCTTGAAATCTTTATCCCACTCGGCGCGGGCTTCTTCGCTGGTCGCCAGCAGCTTCTCCAGCACTTCTTTTGGAGTTCATTACCATTGAACGGAACTTCAGGCATTTGAATTTCTTGCCGTCCTGGCCCACGCGCTCGTGACCGTAGATTGGGCTGCCGCCGTCACGGCTGACCATCCAGCAAATCAGGCCAAAGGCCGGGGCGAGCAGCAGCAGCAGCATTGAGGCCACCACGATGTCAAACATGCGCTTGAGGAAGCGGGAAGAGCGCTTTGCCAGATTGTTGCTGACGCGCAACAGCATCACTTCATGACTGAAGATAAAGGACATGTCTGTACCATACAGCGGCACGCCACGCAGGGTAGGTACCACTGAGACCGAACGGCATTTTTTCTTCGACAGCAGCTTGAGCCACTTATCGCGGATTGCACGCTGGTCGTTCTCCATCGCCACGATAAACTGGGTGTTATCGAGGTCGACGGTATCCCAGACGATATCTTTATGGGTGATAACCGGAATGCCGTTAAAGCTTTCAGGGCCGCTTTCACCGGCCGGTGCGACGAACGCTTTCACGTCATAGCCCAGCAGCTCTTCGCTCTGTAATGCGGCATAAGCTTCCCGGGCATTTCTACCCGAGCCGATAATGATGGTGTGCTTCTGCCACTGACCTGCTTTCAGAATGGCATTCTTCACGCATGAGCGCAGTAGCGGAACCAGAATCAGCGCGTAGATCCAGGTAAAACTCCACAGCATGCGCGAGAAATCCCATTTAGAAAACGCAATCAGGGCCAGATCCAGCAGCGAGAAAATCACCAGAGTTTTTGATAATCTCTTTTAATTCAAACCAGAATGGCTTGCGATAAGTATAGTGGCGCAGTCGCATCCAGAACCAGGCGGTACACAATACTGACATGACGGACTGGGCAATAAAGCGCACTTCAACTTCCTGCGGTGGAATAAATATGTCCAGATTACCCCAAATACCCTGCAGGGTGGCAGCAGAAAGAAACAGTGCCAGGTTAATCGAAAGTAAATCTGAGAAGCTTAATGCGACTTTCGCGATGACGTTTTTTCTTGTGCCGCTAAACGTGCGGCGACGGTCATTCAGTACCAGAGTACTTGCCATAATGCCTGCTCTCTTTCATGAGGAATCAGTAACCTGACGGGAATAAAGCACGCGTCAAGGCGTCGCTACATCAAACCTTCACGGTTATCCGGACTGACTTTAATGTTTCTGTTGTGTGACAAAATCAGGGCAGCGGAGCGGTGATGAAAAAGGCCACCACGCAATTCCGTCATAATTGAAGAGATGAGTATGCAGGAGTTATTTGGCTTAGTTAATACGGGAAAATCCTAAAAGACGATGAAAAATCGAACAGGATAATTCTGAAAGGGAAAATAAGCGCAGCGGTAATTTGAAAATTAAAAAATGTGGTTATGACAATAAGATAACAATAAAGCCCCCGTTTGATGAAAATGAAAACCGCCAGCGGCAATTATGGCGGTTTTCGGATTATCCCTATCTCAGCGGCAAGCGAGAAATGACGCTACTCCTTCTCTTCCTGAACCCTTACGCCAATCTTGACGATCTCATTGGCTTCTTTTTCTGCCACGGTCCAGATCATATTTTTCCATTCAACCTGATCCCCGACCACCGGCGCGCCGCCGATAATGCCGGATACCAGCTGGCCCAGCGTCTGCTGGCTGTTGGCCTCTTCATCCAGGTCGATGCCATAGATCTCTGACACGTCGTGCAAACGTGCATCAGCCTGCAGAATAAAGTCACCAAAGAAGCGCTGGTCGAGGGCGACAGGCGGCGACTGGCTGAACAGCTTACCGAGCGCAGGCAGGTCGCGCTCGCGGCCAATCACGCACAGTACATCGTTCTCACGCAGTCGCGTGCTGCCGGTGGGGTGCAGCAGCAGGTTATCGCGAAACAGCGCGGCGATGCGCGTTTCACGCGGCATCTTCAGATCGCGCAGCGCCGCACCTACGCACCACTTGTCGGCGCTTAGCTGATAGACGAACTGCTCCCACGGATTCTCCGGATGGATGTCGAGGCCGACGCGGGAGATTGGCGAAGCCATGGGGGGCACAATCACCCTGGCTTTGCGCGCCGCCCAGCCCAGCGAGGTGCCCTGAACCATCAGCGACACCAGCACCACGAAGAAGGCGATATTGAAGAACAGCGGGGCGTGAGGCAATCCGGCCATCATCGGAAACACCGCCAGGATAATCGGTACTGCGCCGCGCAGCCCCACCCAGCTGATAAATATGCGCTCGCGAATATTAAAGCCGCGAAACGGCAGCAGCCCGATGATAATTGACAGCGGGCGAGCTACCAGGATCAGGCACAGCGATAGCAGAGTGGCAGGCAGCGCGATGTGCCACAGGTCAGTCGGGTTAACCAGCAGTCCCAGCACCAGGAACATGCCAATCTGGCTAAGCCAGGCCATACCGTCAAAGGTCTGCAGGATGCCGTGGCGATTGCGAATTGGGCGGTTACCCAGCACAAAGCCGCACAGGTAGACGGCGAGGATACCGCTGCCTTCCAGCACGGTCGTCAGCGCAAAGACCAGAATCCCACCGCTGACCGCCAGCAGAGGGTAGAGGCCGCCCGCAAGAGAGACGCGGTTAATCATTTGCAGCAGCGCCCAGCCGCCGCCCAGCCCAAGCACGATCCCGAGGCCAAACTGCTGCACCAGATGCACCACAAACATCCAGCTCAGCCCGCTTTGCCCCTGCTGGATCATCTCAATCAGGGTGATGGTCAGGAACACCGCCATCGGGTCGTTGCTGCCGGACTCAATCTCCAGCGTGGCGCTGACGCGCTCGTTGAGACCTTTGCCGCCCAGCAGGGAGAACACGGCTGCAGCATCGGTAGAGCCGATAATTGCCCCGACGAGAAAACCGTTCATCAGATTAAGGTCGAACAGCCAGGCGGCAGCCAGACCGGTCAGCCCGGCGGTGATCAGTACCCCCACCGTTGCCAGCGACAGCGCCGGTCCGAGTGCCACCTTAAAGGAGCTGGCCTGAGTACGCATGCCGCCGTCCAGCAGGATGATGGCCAGCGCAAGGTTACTGATCAGATAGGCTGCCGGATAGTTGTCAAAGGCAATGCCGCCGATGCCGTCAATCCCGGCAAGCATACCGAGGGCGAGAAAGATAACTAATATCGGGATGCCCAGCTTAGATGAGAAAGAGCTGAGCAGAATGCTCGAAGCTACCAGCACTGAACCAATGATGAAAAGACTGTAGATCGCGCTGGCTTCCAATGGGCATTTCTCCTGTGAAGATTAAAACCTGTTTTTACAGTGTGTTGTAACAGCCGGTATAAGTCAAAACCCGAAGGTCACTGATTGGCATTCTGAGGGTACTATTTTAGCCAGAATAAAATATCGCATAAAGTCATGAAACAAATGCTGATGAGTGCGATAAAAGTACGCTTTATTTCGTGGATTGAAGCGAAAGGCGGGTAGTGAGGGGAAATCTGCCGTTTAAAGCGGCATCGTCACCCTGGCACCAGGTGATTCTACGGGAAAAGGGTTGACCAGGCGACCGGTCAACCCGCTGGTTTTAATAATTCTCTTCGGCCTGCTTGTGAAACAGCTCGCGGAATACCGGGTAGATATCTTCCGGTTCGCGAATGTGCTGAATGGCGAAGTTATCAAACGTCGACTGCAGATGTTCATACTCACGCCACAGGGTTTGATGAGCACGCCGGGTGATTTCGATATAGCTGTAGTAACGCACCACCGGCAGGATGTTTTTTGCCAGGATCTCATGACACAGCGGCGAGTCATCGGCCCAGTTATCGCCATCGGAGGCCTGTGCGGCATAGATATTCCACTGCGCCGGGTCATAGCGCTCTTTAACCACTTCATCCATCAGTTTTAACGCGCTGGAGACGATAGTGCCGCCGGTCTCCTGCGAGTAGAAGAACTCCTGTTCATCCACTTCTTTCGCCTGAGTGTGATGACGGATATACACCACATCCACGTTCTTGTAAGTGCGGCTGAGGAACAGATACAGCAGGATATAAAAGCGCTTCGCCATATCCTTGGTAGCCTGATCCATGGAACCCGAAACGTCCATCAGGCAGAACATCACCGCCTGGCTGGAGGGCTCCGGACGCTTCTCGAAGTTCTTATAACGTAAGTCAAAGGTGTCAATAAACGGCACGCGTTTAATGCGCGCGCGCAGTTCGGCAATCTCTTTACGCAGCCGCTCTTCTTCGAGTAGCTGAGCCGGTTCGCTGTTCTCCACTTTCAGCAGGGTGGCTTCCAGTTCGCCCAGCTCGCGCCGCTTGCCGGCGGTCATGGCGGTGCGCCGCGCCAGAGAGTTTGCAGTGACCGCACCACGCTGATGTTGGCTGGAACGCCGTTAGCGGTGTAGCCGGCGCGGTGGGTTTTATATTCATTCAACTGCCGGTGCTGATTTTTCTTCAGGTTAGGCAGTGCCAGATCTTCAAACAGCAGGTCGAGATACTCATCTTTCGAGATGTTGAAGACAAATTCATCCTGTCCCTCACCATCCTGTCCAGCATTTCCCTGACCGCTACCGCTGCCACCGCCGCCGCCCTGCGGCGCTCAACGCGGTCGTTTTGTACAAAGTGGTCATTACCTGGATGAACGCGATGACGCTGGCCGCCGCGCCCCTGGTGGAAACTCGGTTCATTGATATCTTCAACAGGAATAGAGACGGATTCGCCGCTTTCAACGTCGGTAACCGAACGCTTATTAATGGCCTCGGAGATCGACTGTTTGATTTGCGACTTATAGCGGCGCAAGAAGCGCTGGCGGTTCACCGCGCTCTTGTTTTTGCCGTTAAGACGCCGATCGATAAAATAGGCCATAGCTCCCCCAAACAACGTTGCAATCCGGGGCAGGGACCGGCCCTGACCCGATTGGATGCGACTTTCTGGTTACGACGATTTTCTCACGCGCAGATACCATTCGCACAGCAGACGTACCTGTTTGCGGGTGTACCCTTTTTCCATCATACGGTCGACGAAATCGTCGTGTTTCTTCTGTTCGTCGGTCGACGTTTTGGCGTTAAATGAAATGACCGGCAGCAGCTCCTCAGTATTCGAGAACATTTTCTTCTCGATTACGGTGCGCAGCTTCTCGTAGCTGGTCCAGTTCGGATTACGACCATTGTTATGCGCCCGGGCGCGCAGCACGAAGTTGACGATCTCATTACGGAAGTCTTTCGGGTTACTGATCCCGGCCGGCTTCTCAATTTTCTCCAGTTCGGCATTCAGGGATTCACGGTCAAACAGCTGGCCGGTGTCCGGATCGCGGTACTCCTGATCCTGAATCCAGAAGTCAGCGTAGGTGACATAGCGATCAAAAATGTTCTGGCCATATTCGGAGTAGGACTCCAGATACGCAGTCTGGATCTCTTTGCCAATAAACTCGGCGTATTTCGGGATCAGATAGCCTTTCAGGTGCTCGAGATATTTCTCTGCCTGCTCCTGTGGGAACTGCTCACGTCAATCTGCTGTTCCAGCACGTAAAACAGATGCACCGGGTTAGCTGCCACTTCGACATGGTCAAAGTTAAACACGCGCGACAAAATTTTGAAGGCAAAGCGGGTAGATAACCCGTTCATTCCCTCATCGACGCCAGCGTAATCACGATACTCCTGGTAAGACTTCGACTTAGGGTCGGTATCTTTCAGGCTTTCACCGTCGTACACGCGCATTTTAGAGTAAGTGCTGGAGTTTTCCGGCTCTTTCAGGCGCGACAGGATAGAGAAGCGTGCCAAGGTTTCCAGCGTGCCGGGCGCGCAAGGTGCATGGGTCAGCTCACTGTTGACCAGCAGTTTCTCGTAGATTTTTATCTCTTCAGAAACGCGCAGGCAGTAAGGCACTTTGACGATGTAGACACGGTCTAAGAACGCTTCGTTGTTCTTGTTATTACGGAACGTTACCCACTCAGATTCGTTCGAGTGCGCAAGGATAATCCCGTTAAACGGCAGGGCGGAGATACCTTCCGTCCCGTTATAGTTACCTTCCTGGGTGGCGGTCAGCAGCGGATGCAGCACTTTAATCGGTGCTTTAAACATCTCGACGAATTCCATAATCCCCTGGTTAGCACGGCATAACGCGCCAGAATAACCGTAAGCATCCGGATCGTTCTGGGCGTGGTTCTCCCGTTTACGGATGTCGACTTTACCCACCAGTGCGGAGATATCCTGGTTGTTTTCATCGCCCGGTTCAGTTTTGGCAATCGCCACCTGTTCCAGAATTGACGGCCAGACTTTCACCACTTTGAAGCGGGTGATGTCACCGCCAAATTCATGCAGGCGTTTAGCCGCCCACGGCGACATGATGGTGCCAAGATAACGGCGCGGGACGCCATACTCTTTATCAAGAATATTGGCATCTTCCTGCGGGTTAAACAGGCACAGCGGATGGTCATTAACCGGGCTGCGCTCACCGTCGGCGGTCAGCACGTAAATGGGTACGCGCTGCATTAAAGATTTCAGCCGTTCAGCCAGTGAGGATTTACCGCCACCGACCGGGCCGAGCAGATAGAGAATTTGTTTCTTCTCTTCCAGCCCCTGCGCCGCGTGCTTCAGGTAGGAGACGATCTGTTCAATCGCATCCTCCATACCATAAAACTCTTCGAACGCCGGGTAGCGTGCGACCACACGGTTAGAGAACAGTCGGGAAAGGCGTGGCTCCAGGGCGGTGTCCACCATTACTGGCTCACCGATAGCCATTAACAGTCGTTCCGCCGCGTTGGCGTATGCACTGCGATCCTGCCGGCAAACCGCAAGGAACTCCTGCAGTGTGAACTCTTCGTCCTTGGCAGCTTCATAACGCTGACGATAGTGATCGAATATATTCATGGCGATGCCCGTCCTTTCGTTTTTAGCACAGGTACCAGGAGCCTAATTGGGGTCAGCCCCTGAAGGAACTTGTTAATGAGTACAGCAACCCTTATGCCAACCTGACTGTTTTAGCGGAAAACACAATTTTTTTTGGTTACTCTGCTCGTCAAAATTTAGCGTCTTACAATTAAGCGTAGATCGCATTTAGGAAATTTCCTGAACCGCTCGACATTTTCAATGAAATTTCAATAACAAAGTCATTTTGTCACTAAGCGCTGGCCTTAACTGATGCGGGCTGAGGCGGTTTTTGTCAGAACAATGGTCAATTTTTAACAGTTCAATTGATTCTAAGTGCTACCAGTTGTGTAAATATCTGACTAACAATCCACTTACTGTTTAAACTATTACGCTGATTGTTATATTTATGGAACGGATAAATTGTGAACCATTTCAAAGTTACCGCGCTTGCTGCCTTTTTACCTCTCTGTTTTGCGGCACCCTTCGCACAGGCGAACCCACTGACGCTGGGTGCTTCACTGCTTTATAGCCAGAGCCCATATAAGAGCGGCCAGGACCGTTATTACCCTGTTCCCATCGTCAATTATGAGGGCGACAGTTTCTACATTCGCAGCCTGCAGGCGGGTTATTACCTGTGGAAAGACAGCCAGGATCAGCTGTCATTAACCGTGCTGGGTTCCCCGCAGAACTTCGACCCGGATGATGTGGATGATGGTGATATGAAGTCGCTGAATAAGCGTCATATGACTCTGATGGGCGGTGTGGCTTATCGTCATAGTGCCGACTGGGGTATCGTGCGTACCACGCTGGTTGGCGATATGCTCGATAACAGTAACGGAATAATCTGGGATCTGACCTATCTGTACCGCTTCGAATTTGGCCGTTTCAGCCTGACGCCGGGCATCGGTGCGCTGTGGAACAGCTCGAATCAGAACGACTACTATTACGGGATTTCCTCTGCTGAATCTCGCCGCAGCGGGCTGGATAGTTACGATCCTGACAGCAGCTGGAGCCCCTATCTGGAAGTGACCGCCGGCTGGAAAATTGCCGACAGCTGGAATGCCACGCTTTCAGGCCGCTACACCCGTCTGGGCAGTGATATCAAAGATAGCCCGATGGTGGACCAGGACTCTCAGGTTCTGCTCTGGACCGGGGTCAGCTATACCTTCTGACGCCGCAGGTATGCACTGATAAAGGGCGCTCTGCGCCCTTTGCACATCTGTAGCGCACCAATAAAGTGCATGGAGATTGCGATGAGCCGAATTGTTACCTTTGCTGATGGAACCCCCTTGCCTGCCATTGGACAGGGGACCTGGTATATGGGGAGAGCCCGGATTTGCAACGCCAGGAAGTGAGCGCATTACAGGCTGGACTGGATTGCGGGTTAACGCTGATTGATACTGCTGAAATGTATGCTGACGGCAGGGCGGAAGAAGTGGTCGGCGTGGCGCTAAAGCAGCGCCGTGACCAGGCGTTCGTCGTGTCAAAAGTTTACCCCTGGCACGCCGGGGAGTTGGAGGCTATTGAAGCCTGCGAGCGCAGCCTGCAACGTCTGCAAACGGATTATCTCGATCTCTACTTGCTGCACTGGCGCGGCAATATCCCGCTGGAGGAGACGCTACGGGCAATGGAACAGCTGCAGAGCCAGGGCAAAATTCGCCGCTGGGGCGTATCCAATTTTGACGTCGAGGATATGCAGGAGCTGCTGGCTGAAGAGGGCGGAGAGCATTGCGCGACCAATCAGGTGCTGTACCACCTGGCCTCACGCGGTATTGAGTATGATCTGCTGCCGGAATGTCAGCAGCTGGCAATGCCGGTGATGGCCTACTGCCCGCTGGCACAGGCCGGAAAATTGCGCAGCGAGCTGATGCAACACCCGACGCTACGCGATATTGCACAACAAAAGGGCATCAGCGTCGCTCAGCTGCTGCTGGCATGGGCAATCCGCAAGGAAGGGGTACTGGCCATTCCTAAAGCCAGCACTATTGCCCATGTGCAGGAGAATGCGGCTGCACTTGAGGTGACTTTATCCAGTGCAGAGCTGGCGCTGATTAACCAGGCTTACCCGCCCCCGGGCAGCAAAATGCCGCTGGATGTGGTGTAAGGAGCGGCGTTAGCCGCCCCTGAGCGATTAGACTTTGCTACGCACCCGGAAGGTGGTTGCCAGCCGCGCCGGGTTTTCCCGGCACTTTTCATCGCGCTACTGACGTGGGCGGTTTCGACGCAGACCATGGTTTGATAGCCGTCATTCGCCATATCCCCCATGCTGCATGAGAGTTCAGCCCCCGGGTTCCACGTGACAACGTCACTATGATGATGGTGGTAGACCTCAATAACGCGTTGACCCGCCTTGTCGTTAATGACGCTGCAATCCGCTGGCGCGGTATAGATGCGGTCAATGCGCTGCGGATAGCTCTGCTTACCGTCGTCTGAATGCCCCTCTACGCCGTTATTAACCTTATCGATAAAGCGATTGCCAAGCCCGCTCACCTCTACGCCCTGAATATCCGCGATGGCAAAGTAGCTGTGCAGGGCCGCAGTCGCTTCAAAGTCACCGTGGGCTTCCAGCTCAATTTCGCAGCGGTCGCTGAAGCGGAAACGGGCAAACAGGGTGAAATCATGCGGCCACAGCTTCTTAGTCTGATCGTTGCTTTCCAGCACCAGCGTCAGCACCACGCTGTCGGCATTCTCATCGTGGGCGGAGAGTTTCCATGGCAGGTTACGGGCGAATCCATGCGCAGGTTCACCGGCAGGGCCGAACCATGGCCAGCAGATCGGGACGCCGCCGCGAATGGCTTTCCCGCTGTTCCACGCGGTTTTGTCGCTGAGCCAGATGACCGGCTTCTCGCCTGAAGGCTGCCAGGCAATCAGCTGGGCGCCCTGCAGGGTGACGGCAGCGCGGACTTTAGGATGGGTGACGACGATTGTCGGCAGTTCACCTATCTGGCGCTGGGTGATGTAGGGGCTAATTTGGTTAATGACCGGCAGTGAAAAAGTTTCTCGTTCATGAGTCAGCCTTCTGAAATTTAACCATAAAAAAAGGGCGACTCACGTCGCCCTCAGATTCTCTCGCGTCGCTTATTTAGCGATGTGAGCAACCAGGTCCAGGACCTTGTTGGAGTAACCAGTTTCGTTATCGTACCAGGAAACCAGCTTAACGAAAGTGTCGCTCAGTGCGATACCGGCTTTCGCATCGAAGATAGAAGTCAGCGTTTCGCCGTTGAAATCGGTAGAAACAACTTCGTCTTCGGTGTAGCCCAGAACGCCTTTCATTTCGCCTTCGGCAGCAGCTTTGATTGCAGCACAAATTTCTTTGTAAGATGCAGGCTTAGCCAGACGTGCAGTCAGGTCAACAACGGAAACGTTAGGGGTAGGAACGCGGAACGCCATACCAGTCAGTTTGCCGTTCAGCTCAGGGATCACTTTACCTACGGCCTTAGCAGCACCGGTAGAAGAAGGGATGATGTTCTGGGATGCGCCGCGGCCGCCGCGCCAGTCTTTGTGAGACGGGCCATCAACAGTTTTCTGAGTCGCGGTGGTTGCATGCACAGTGGTCATCAGGGCTTCAACGATACCGAACTTGTCGTTGATCACTTTAGCCAGTGGTGCCAGGCAGTTGGTGGTGCAAGATGCGTTAGAAACGATATCCTGGCCAGCGTATGACTTGTGGTTCACGCCCATAACGAACATTGGGGTGTCATCTTTAGATGGGCCAGTCAGAACAACTTTCTTAGCGCCAGCTTCGATGTGTTTACGGGCAGTTTCGTCGGTCAGGAAGATACCGGTCGCTTCTGCAACCACATCCACACCGACTTCATCCCACTTCAGGTTAGCCGGATCGCGCTCAGCGGTAACACGGATGGTTTTGCCGTTAACAACCAGGTGGCCGTCTTTGACTTCCACGGTGCCGTTGAAGCGGCCGTGAGTTGAGTCATATTTCAGCATGTAAGCCATGTACTCGGCGTCCAGCAGATCGTTGATGGCAACGATTTCTACATCAGAACGTTCCTGAGCAGCACGGAAAACAATGCGACCGATACGGCCAAAACCGTTGATACCTACTTTGATAGTCATATATTCCACCAGCTTGTTGATAGTGAATAAAAGGTTGGCTGTAAAATTACAAAAACCTTACCAGGCGTCAAGCGGAATCGTGTCAATTGTTGCGACAAATCAAACTGTCGAGCAGGAATTATTCGACACAAAACCTATTTCTTGACCCGCGAACTACATTGATATTGGGATACTGTGCCCGAATATAAAGGGATGGTCGATCCGAATGGTGATCTGCATCACAGTTTGAGATATGACAGAATTCTCTCAGCGCCCGGACGCGAAAAATTCACCTGATCTTGTTAAGTATTTGTTAGAATACTCACCGATCTTTTCAGAACAACACTGCCAGAGAGTCTAGCATGGCTAATGAAAATACACCTTTCTCACCCGAAAATGAGTTGAATGAGATGCAGCGCTACGTTACTCAGCAGCGCGGCACCGAACCTCCGTACTCCGGTAAACTGTTGCATAACAAAGACGCAGGCATATACCACTGCCTGGTGTGCAAAGCTCCGCTGTTCCTGTCGGGCAGTAAATATGATTCCGGCTGCGGCTGGCCGAGCTTCTACGAACCCTACAGCGATGAGGCTATCCGCTATCTGGAAGACGATTCCCACGGTATGCAGCGCGTTGAAATCCGCTGTGGCAGCTGTGATGCCCACCTGGGGCATGTGTTCCCGGATGGCCCGCAGCCGACCGGTGAGCGCTTCTGCGTGAACTCTGCCTCGCTGAGCTTCACCGACGAAGACGGCAACAGTACTCAGGGGTAAGGCGCAATGGAACTGGATGAAATGATTGCCAGCATGACGCCGGAAGTGTATCAGCGTCTGGCGACTGCGGTAGAAACCGGCAAGTGGGCTGACGGCGTGGCATTAACCGCAGAGCAGAAAGAGAACAGCCTGCAGCTGGTATTGCTGTGGCAGGCGCGTCACAATGATAACCCGCAGCACATGAGCGTGGCGAAGGGCGGGGAGATTGTGACCAAGAGTAAGAAACAGCTGAAAGAAGAGTTTGGCATTGGCGATGACGACGTCACGCAAATTACGCTGCAGTAAATTATTCCTGCAGGAATAATTCGTATAAAGAATCGCCGGTCCGCTCTGTTGACGTCCCGGCGTTTTTCATCCATTCAGAGGATCACCGCTCCGGCGTTGGCCATCTCTTGCAGCGCTTTCTGGCTGTCATCCGGCCTAAGGTTGACACCACGGCAGCCTGCCGACACCAGCGTGACCTGATAACCGAGTGCCAGCGCATCCAGCACGCTGTACTTCACGCAGTAGTCCGTTGCCAGCCCCATTACCGTCAGTGAGGTGACAGCGTGCTGCTGCAGCCACGCGTGCAGATGCGTCTGCTGACGCTGCCCGTTATCAAAAAACGCGCTGTAGCTGTCAATCTGCGGATTTTCGCCTTTACAGATCTGCGTGCTAATCAGCGAGCGGTCCAGTTCAGGGTGCAGCTGGGCGCCTGGGCTGTGCTGGATGGCGTGATCCGGCCACCACACCTGGGGTAAACCCTGCAGTTCACCCACGGTGCCGGGGATATTACCCGCCGTGGAGGCAAAACTGCCGTGTCCGGCAGGGTGCCAGTCGAGCGTGGCGATGACCGGCTCACCGCGTGCGCAGAACTCAGCCGCCAGACGGTTAGCCACCGCGATGGTCTGATCACCTTCGGCCACCGCCAGCGCGCCGCCCGGACAGAAATCATTCTGTAAGTCGATGAGTAACAGTGCCTGACGTGCGCTCATACCACTCTCCACAGGTTAATCCTGAGTTAATTCGCCGCGCAGGTTCTGCGTCATCAGCTGGCGGATCTCTTCACTGCTCAGATCCTGGCTCAGCAGGAAGTGCAGCTTGGTCAGCGTTGCTTCCACGGTCAGGTCAGCTCCGCTGATCACTCCGGCGTGCGCCAGGGCATTGCCGGTGGCGTAACCGCCCATATTCACCTTGCCTGACATGCACTGGGTCAGGTTAACCACCACGATCCCGCGGTCAGACGCTTCCTGAAGTTCGCGCAGGAACTCTTTATTCTGCGGCGCGTTACCGACGCCGTAGGAGCGCAGGATCAGCGCTTTCACCGGCTGCTGCAGGAAGTTACTCACCACTTCGGACGAAATCCCCGGGTAAATCGTTACCACGCCGATCGGCTGCGGCGTGATTGGATGCACGATCAGCTCGCCGTTGCCGGTTGGGGCCGCAGGCGTATTGAGGCGGCGAATATGAATACCGGCTTCCAGCAGCGGGGCAAGGTTGGGCGAAGCAAAAGCGTTAAAGCCATCGGCGTGCGCCTTAGTGGTGCGATTACCGCGGAACAGGGTATTGTTGAAGAACAGGGTGACTTCGTTGATCGGGTAGTTTGCCGCCACAAACAGCGAGTTGAGCAGGTTCTGCTGCCCGTCAGAGCGCAGCTGCTCCAGCGGGATCTGTGACCCGGTGACAATGACCGGCTTCGCCAGATTCTCCAGCATAAAGGAGAGCGCAGAGGCGGTGAACGCCATGGTGTCGGTGCCATGCAGGATCACGAAACCATCGTATTTGTCATAGTTCTGGCGAATATCATCCGCAATCGATTGCCAGTCCTGCGGCGTCATGTCCGAGGAGTCAATCAGCGGGGCGTATTCGTGGATGGTGAAATCCGGCATTTCCGGGCGATGGAATTCTGGCATATTTGCCAGCTGATTTTGCAGGTGGCCAGAAACAGGGATAAAGCCATGTTCGGAACGCTGCATGCCGATGGTACCGCCGGTGTAGGCGACATAAATCGATTTCTTTTGCATTGGTTAACTCAGGGCTTGCCGAAAAGGCGCAGTATAAGGGGAATTGTCAGGAAAACCAGCCCGACCAGAGGTAGCCGGGCTGTTTAGTGCGTCAGTTCACTATTTTACATCGCCGCAGGTCAGGCAGAATGCATAGCGATTTTGCGGATCGTTGAGATTATCCAGCAGGCCTGGCTGTTTCTTCATCGCGGCCATGACGTCGAACATGGGGGCAGGCAGGTAAGCACGCAGCGCCGCAGGCAGTGCTGCCTGTGCTGAAGCATCTACCTGGCTAAACAGCACGTCGACCATGCTCGGTTCATCCTGATACCAGTTCAGCTGTGGCTGTTTGATCTTCGCCAGCTCGGCAGCTTTCGCCACTGCATCGTCGAAATCGCCCAGCGCATCCACCAGACCGTTAGCTTTGGCATCGCTGCCGGTCCAGACGTGACCCTGTGCGATCTGATCGATCTGTTCGGGCGTTTTGTTGCGTGATTTTGCCACCAGACCGAGGAAGTTTTTATAGCCGTTTTCGATGGTCAGCTGCATCAGCTGCTGAACTTCCGGCGGCAGGGCTTTGGTACTGGCGACATCCGCCAGCGGAGAAGTTGCTACGCCGTCGGTATGCACGCCGATAGCATCCAGTGAGTTCTCCACGGTGTTGATCACGCCGAAGATGCCAATAGAGCCGGTCAACGTATTCGGGCTGGCAATAATATAGTTAGCCGGAGTTGAAACCCAGTAGCCGCCTGATGCCGCCATGCCGCCCATGGAAACCACCACCGGTTTACCTGCGGCTTTTGCCGCCGCCAGCTCTTCACGGATAGTTTCAGAAGCGGTCACGCTGCCGCCAGGGCTGTTGACGCGGAACAGAATGGCTTTGATCTTCGGATCGAGGCGCGCTTCACGAATTTCCAGCGCGGTGGTATCACCACCGACGCTGCCCGGGGTCTCTTCGCCGTCCATAATCGCACCGTTCGCCACGATCACCGCGATATTGCCGTCGGTAGTAGGGGTGTTTTTCAGCGGATAGTCATAGATGCTGGTGCCGTTGTAATCCTTCGCCTCTTTATCCCAGCCAAAGGTTTTCACCAGCTGCTGGTCGACCACTGAAGGTGAGGCCAGCTCATCCACCAGCTTATTGTCTTTGGCGTACTGCGCGCTGTCGCCGCCCACTTTGTTCAGACCATCGAGCACGCCCTGAGCGCCAGGGAACACCTGATTGGCAGTGATCTGACGGTTTGCCGCCAGCGTATTGACATAGTTCTGCCACAGCTCGCCAACCCAGCGGCTGTCGGCATCGCGCGCGGCAGGGGACATGTCATCACGCAGGAACGGCTCTACCGCCGATTTGTAGGTACCGACGCGGAACACGTGCGAGCTGACTTTCAGCTTGTCCAGCAGGGTTTTGTAATAGAGGCTGTTGGTGGCAAAACCGTGCAGATCGACAGTGCCCTGCGGCGAGAGGGTGATCTTGTTGGCGAAGCTGGCGAGGTAGTACTGTGCCTGGCTGTAGCTGTCGCCGCGGGCATAGATTGGCTTACCGCTGTCGCGGAACTCACGCAGCGCTTTACCAATATACTGCAGCGACGGCTGGTCAGCGCCCGCAAAGTTGTGCAGGTCGAGCACCATGCCGGTAATTTTATCGTCGTCTTTCGCCTGGCGAATGGCATCCACCACGTCGAACAGTGAGTTCTCTTTCAGACGATCGCTGCTGGCGCCCAACAGCTGGCGGCCAATCTTACTCAGCTTGTTGCTGACGGAAGGTTTATCTACCACCACGCCGCTGAGATCGAAGATCAGTGCGCCTTTCTGCACTTCAGCCGGTGCATTGGCGCTGCTGACGTGCAGCCAGATACCCACGCCAACCACGATCAGCAGAATAAGGAAGAGATTAAGGATAAATTCGCGAACAAAATTCAGGACTCGCCATGTCCACTTAAAAATGCCAGCGATCATTCGCCATAACACGCGCATAGATACTCCAGGGTCGCAATGAAATGCCAGAAGCAGAGGTCCGGGCAGGAATAGCACACATCCTAATTAGCAAGGGGGCAATTGTCAGCATGAAAAAGCGCAATGCTGTAACAAAACATCATCCTGTGCTAGTTTTTGCGGGATGAGAATCACTATCACAGGAGGACATCATGGACGCTCTGGATTTACTGGTTAATCGTCGTTCCGCATCACGGCTGGCAGAACCTGCGCCGACAGGTGAAGCGCTGGAGAACATTCTGCGCGCCGGTATGCGCGCGCCGGATCACGGCACTTTGCAGCCGTGGCACTTCACTATTGTCGAGAATGAAGGGCGCGATCGCCTGAGCGCGCTGCTGGAGAAGGTATCGCGAGATGCGCAGCTGGAAGAGAAAGCTATCGATAAGGCAAAAAATGCACCCTACCGTGCGCCGATGATTATTACGGTGGTCGCGCGTTGTGAAGAGCACCCGAAAGTGCCGCGCTGGGAGCAGGTGGTGTCGGCAGGGTGTGCCGTGATGGCGATGCAGATGGCCGCTGCCGCACAGGGCTTTAACGGTATCTGGCGCAGCGGGGCGTGGACCGAAGATGAAGCGGTGCGCAGCGCGTTTAACTGTCGCCCTCAGGACGCCATCGTCGGCTTCCTCTACCTGGGAACCCCGCAGCTGAAATCATCCACCACCGTGTTAGCGCCCGACAGCGCCCCGTTTGTCAGTTATTTCTGAATGACATTTTCGCTGTTAGCAGGCAGGGTTGTGAGCGGCCCTGCAATTCGCCGGGATAATGAGCAAACAACGGGCATAATCGTCGGTTAGTCTTATCACTCTCTGGCGAAAACGCTACCATGACTTCCGGTGAAGCTAACAGGGAACAGATCTTCATGAACTTAGATAATGTCCGTCTGACTCAGTACAGCCACGGCGCAGGCTGCGGTTGTAAAATCTCGCCTGCGGTGCTGGATACCATTCTGCACAGCGACCACCCGTTACGTAAGGACCCGCATCTGCTGGTGGGTAACGAAACCCGTGACGACGCGGCCGTATACGATCTCGGCAATGGCACCGCGGTGGTCAGCACCACCGACTTCTTTATGCCGATCGTGGATGACCCTTTTGACTTTGGGCGCATCGCCGCGACCAACGCCATTAGCGATATCTGGGCGATGGGGGGCAGACCGATTATGGCGATCGCCATCCTCGGCTGGCCGGTTAACCAGCTGCCGCCGGAGGTTGCCCGTAAGGTGATCGAAGGCGGGCGTAGCGTCTGCGAGCAGGCGGGGATTACCCTGGCGGGCGGGCACTCTATCGATGCCCCGGAGCCGATCTTCGGCCTGGCGGTCACCGGCGTCGTGGCCACCGATCAGGTGAAGCGCAACAGTGAAGCACGGGCAGGATGCCGCCTTTTCCTCACCAAGCCACTGGGCATTGGCGTTCTCACTACTGCCGAAAAGAGATCTCAGCTCAAGTCGGAGCATCAGGGGCTGGCGACGGCCACCATGTGCCAGCTCAATCAGATTGGGGCCGAGTTTGCCGGTGAAGCGGGCGTCAGCGCGATGACCGATGTCACCGGCTTTGGGCTGCTCGGCCACCTCAGTGAGATGTGCCAGGGTGCCGGCCTGCATGCCGACCTGTGGTACAGTGCCATCCCGCGTTTGCCGGGAGTGGATGAATATATCGCCGCAGGCTGCGTGCCGGGCGGTACCGAAAGAAATTTCGCCAGCTACGGGCAGCTTATCGGCGCCATGACGCCCGCGCAGCGCCAGCTTCTCTGCGACCCGCAGACATCGGGCGGGCTGCTGCTGGCAGTACTGCCGGAAGCAGAGGCTGCGATGCAGGCGATTGCCGCCGCGCAGCAAATTACACTCACCCCGATTGGTGAACTCCTGACGGCTCAGGCCGGAAGGGCCGTTATTGAAGTCAAACCCTGAGCAGGAACTCACCCCAGCATGCGTTTGTTTATTGCCGAAAAACCCAGCCTTGCCCGCGCGATAGCGGACGTTCTGCCTAAGCCGCACCGTCGTGGCGACGGCTTTATCGCCTGTGGGCAGGATCAAATGGTGACCTGGTGCGTAGGCCACCTGCTGGAACAGGCGCAGCCTGACAGCTACAACAGCCGCTTTGCCCGCTGGTCGCTGGCCGATTTACCTATTGTGCCGGAAAAGTGGCAGCTGCAGCCGCGTCCGTCGGTGGCAAAGCAGCTCAACGTGATTAAAGGTCTGCTGGAGCAGGCCAGTGAAGTGGTCCATGCCGGTGACCCGGATCGTGAAGGGCAGCTGCTGGTGGATGAGGTGCTCGACTACCTGACCCTGCCGGCAGAAAAGCGGGCGAAAGTGCAGCGCTGCCTGATTAACGATCTCAACCCGCAGGCGGTTGAACGCGCCATTGGCCGCCTGCGTGAAAACCGCGAGTTTATTCCCCTGTGCGTCTCCGCGCTGGCGCGCTCGCGTGCAGACTGGCTTTACGGTATCAACATGACCCGCGCCTACACCTTACTGGGGCGCAACGCGGGCTATGACGGTGTGCTCTCCGTTGGGCGCGTTCAGACCCCGGTGCTGGGGCTGGTGGTGCGGCGTGATGAAGAGATTGAGAACTTTGTCGCCAAAGACTTCTTCGAGGTCAAAGCGCATATCGTCACCCCGCAGGATGAACGTTTCGTGGCGCTTGTGGCAGCCGAGTGACTCCTGCGAGCCTTATCAGGATGAGGAGGGGCGCCTGCTGCATCGCCCGCTGGCCGAGCATGTGGTGGCGCGTATCGACGGCCAGCCCGCGCTGGTGACCAGCTATAACGACAAGCGTGAAAATGACACTGCGCCGCTGCCGTTCTCGCTTTCGGCGCTGCAGATTGAGGCCGGCAAGCGCTTTGGCCTCAGCGCGCAGGCGGTGCTGGATACCTGCCAGCGCCTGTATGAGACCCACAAGCTGATTACCTATCCACGTTCCGACAGCCGCTATCTCCCTGACGAGCATTTCGCCGGGCGTCATGCGGTTTTGAATGCAATCAATGTTCATCAGCCGGACCTGACGCCTCCCGCTGATTTCAATAGCGATCAAAAAAATCGCTGCTGGGACGACAAAAAAGTCGACGCGCACCATGCGATTATCCCGACTGCGCGCAGCAGCAAGGTCAACCTGTCGGATAATGAGCAGCAAATCTACCGTTTGATTGCCACCCAATACCTGATGCAGTTCTGCCCGGATGCGGTGTACCGCAAATGCGTGATCGAGCTGGATATCGCCGGAGGCAAGTTTATCGCCAAAGCGCGTTTCCTGGCTGAGGCTGGCTGGCGTGCCTTACTCGGCAGCAAGGAGCGGGATGAGGAGAATGACGGTACGCCGCTGCCGGTGGTGGCCAGGGGGATGAGCTGCTGTGCGAGCGTGGCGAAGTGGTCGAGAAGCAGACCCAGCCGCCGCGCCCGTTCACCGACGCTACGCTATTATCGGCGATGACCGGTATTGCCCGCTTCGTACAGGATAAAAATTTAAAGAAAGTGCTGCGTGCGACCGATGGTTTAGGTACGGAGGCAACGCGCGCCGGGATTATCGAGCTGCTGTTCAGACGCACCTTCCTGTTTAAGAAGGGGCGCTATATTCACTCCAGCCCGGCCGGACGCGCGCTGATCCATTCACTGCCGGAGATGGCCGCGCGGCCAGATATGACCGCGCAATGGGAGTCAACGTTGACTAAAATCAGTGAGAAGCAGTGTCGCTACCAGGACTTTATGCACCCTCTGGTGGAAACGCTGCACAGTTTGATCTCTCAGGCCCGTCAGCAGCCCGCCGCACATGCGTTTCGCGGCGTTACGGCTCCGGCAACGATCGCCAAGAAAAAACCGCGACGTAAAGCGGCGAAGGAAAAGGAAAGCGAGTAATGAAAATGCATCTGGCACTGACACTGCTGCTGGCCGTTAGCTCATCGGCAATGGCCGAGCGCTATATCAGCAGCGGGCAAGGGCATGGCAACAGCGGCGGCAATAACGGTAACGGCGGCGCTAATGCGGACGTGGTAGTCGATATGCCGCCAGAAGTCTGGACGCAGGGGCAAAAAACAACAGCCAGCCCTGTAACCGCTGCTGCATCTATGAAAACCGCAACTATACGGAAGGGGCGGTGCTGAAGAGTGAAGGGGTACTGTTGCAGTGCGCGCGCGACCCGCAGTCGCTGGGCACTAATAATCTTATCTGGCGCATCGTCAAATAAATTCCCTTCCTCTTTCACGCTGCAGGTGTGTTGGCTGCCTCTATTCCCCCGGTCACTGGCTCAGGTAAGCTCCCGGGGATTTATTCAGTTGCCGCCTTCCTGCAGCGCGAAATCGATTGGGGATTATAACAATCAGTAGCTAAACTGGGCCCAGATCGGTGCATGATCGGAGGGCTTTTCCATCGCGCGAATATCGTAATCAATCCCGGTTGCTATGCAGCGCTCCGCCAGCGGATTGCTGGCCAGCACCAGGTCAATGCGCAGGCCGCGGTTATCGTCAAAGCCTTTTGAGCGGTAGTCGAACCATGAGAAGCGGTCGTTAACTTCGCTGTTCTGCGCGCGCCAGGTATCGACCAAGCCCCAGTTCATCAGGCGGTCCATCCATTCGCGCTCTTCCGGCAGGAATGAGCACTTACCGGTGCGCAGCCAGCGCTTGCGGTTATCCTCGCCAATGCCGATATCCAGGTCGGTGCTGCTGATATTCATGTCGCCCATAATCAGTACCTGATTTTCCACTTTCTGCTGCTGCTCAAGGTAGCTTTGCAGGTCGCGATAGAACTTCTCTTTCGCCGGGAATTTGGTCGGATGGTCGCGGCATTCCCTTGTGGAAAATAGCCGTTAATCACGGTGAGCGGGCCGGCTGGCGTTTGAATGTCCGCCATAATGATACGGCGCTGGGCGTCTTCGTCATCACCCTCGAAACCGCGACGCACGGCGATCGGCGGCTCTTTCGTCAGCAGTGCCACGCCGTAATGCCCTTTCTGACCGTGATAAAACACGTTATAGCCGAGTTTCGCCACGTCCTCGAGCGGGAACATGTCATCGTGAACTTTGGTTTCCTGCAGGCCAATCACATCTGGCTGATGCTGTTCGACAATAGCGGCAAGTTGATGAGGGCGAGCACGCAGCCCATTGATATTAAAAGAAACAAATTTCATAGCGCAGGCCATTTAGCGTCGGAAAAGATGGCGGAATGGTAGCAGAAGTCGGGGCGAGAAAGAAATATTGCTGCGATAGATGATTCAGCTTCTCATCCTTCCCATCGGGAAGATGATTGAGTCGTGCAGGTTTGAAATATCCGGGGACTTGAAGAGGGTGGTGGGGGAAGGATAACTGCGTCGCTGCGCTCCTTGCCCTGCGGGCGCCACAGGTGGCGTGGTCTCACTGCGTTCGGCTCAAACCTTCGGGTCGAAGCTTCTCATCCTTCCCATCGGGAAGATGAATGAGTCGTGCAAGTTTGAAATATCCGGGGACTTGAAGATGGTGGTGGGGGAAGGATTCGAACCTTCGAAGTCGATGACGGCAGATTTACAGTCTGCTCCCTTTGGCCGCTCGGGAACCCCACCAGGGGAAGCGTGTTAACAAACTCAGCGTAGTGATATGAACGCGGTGTGACAGGCATTTCATATCGTGAAACAGGAAATGGTGGTGGGGGAAGGATTCGAACCTTCGAAGTCGATGACGGCAGATTTACAGTCTGCTCCCTTTGGCCGCTCGGGAACCCCACCACTGGCCTTACTGCTGTGCTTGTTAAGCGGGGCGCATCATATCAGATGAACTGACGCTGTAAAGCCCCGTTTAAGAGAAAGCGTTGCGATTGCCGTTTTTTTGCCCGCGCTGCTGTTTTGTCATACAAAACAGCAGCATCCGGCTTACAGGATTATGGTGCGGTTGCCGTAAACAAATACCCGCTGCGCCAGCACCTGGTAAAGTGCGCGGCTCAGCGCATTCTTCTCTACGTCACGCCCGGCACGCATCATATCTTCTGCGGTATAGGTATGATCGACGTGAATAACATCCTGCATGATGATTGGGCCTTCATCCAGATTGTCATTCACGTAGTGCGCTGTCGCACCGATGATCTTCACGCCGCGTTCATACGCCTGGTGGTAGGGACGAGCACCAATAAAGGCAGGCAGGAAGGAGTGGTGAATATTGATGATCTGGTTCGGATAACGCTGCACAAAGGCCGGGGTCAGCACGCGCATGTATTTTGCCAGTACCACATAGTCTGGCTGATAGCGGTCAATTTCCGCCGCCATATTATTGTCGTGCTCTTCCCGGGTTAAGCCTTCGTGACTGACCAGAACAAACGGCACATCGAAACGCTCAACCAGCGTACGCAGCGTTTCGTGATTACCGATCACCGCCGCAATTTCAACATCCAGACCACCGTAGGCGCTTTTCATCAGCAGATCGCCAAGGCAGTGCGCCTCTTTGGTCACCAGAATAACAATACGGCGGCGGCCCGCTGGCTGCAGCTCGCGCACTGAACCGGCCGGCAGCGCGCTGTCAAGGTCGGCCAGCAGCGTGTGTCGTTGAAAATGCCTTCCAGCTCGGTGCGCATGAAGAAGCGCCCGGTGCGGTGATCAACAAACTCATTATTCTGTACAATGTTCAGTTCGTGCTTGTAGCAAATATTGGTGATTTTGGCGATCAGCCCTTTTGCATCCGGGCAGATGGTCCGTAAAACTTTTCGTTGCAGTGTTTGCGCTTGCATTGCGATGGTAATCCTGTCGATACAATTGGGAAATCAGGGGTCAAGAGTGACCGCAGCATTTCTTGTATTTCTTGCCGGAGCCACATGGGCACCGATCGTTGCGCCCGATTGGCGGGAAGGTTCCGTCGATATAGTACCAGCGTTGCTCCTCGCGAAGAAAGCGTGAACGTTCATGAATAGAGCGTTCGCGCTGATTTTCAGAGAACCTGGCAAAAAAAGTCACATAACCCTGCTGGCCATCCGCGATAACTTCGCTGCTTAATACCTTCAACCCGAGCCATTCGGTGTGGGCAAAACTCTCTTCTATACTGGCTGCAAAAGCAGAGGCTTGACATGACGGGTGCCAGGTTGCAACCAGGTAACCCACATCCTGTTTGACGTAAGCGCTGTAGCGCGAGCGCATTAATGCTTCTGGATGAGAAGGTTGCGCCGCACCGCTTAGAAACGGCTGGCAACATAGGCTATACTGCGATCCGCTACCGCACGGACAAAGTTCAGACACGTAAACTCCGATTAGCTAATAACAGGGTTAAAATTTTAGGCATCATGATAACCGGGCAGCATCGGTGATGCCATTTTGTTAGTGAATTTCATGCCAGAGGGTGGAATGAGACAGGTTAAAATCGGGCTAGCGCTGGGGTCGGGTGCCGCAAAGGGATGGGCACATATCGGGGTGATAAACGCTCTTGAACGCGCTGGCATCCGTATCGACGTCGTGGCCGGATGCTCCGTAGGTGCCCTGGTCGGGGCCGCATATGCCACGCAGCGACTGACGCTGATGGAGCGCTGGTGCGCTCATTCAGCTACTGGCAGGTGATACGCCTGATGGATTTTTCATGGCAACGTGGTGGGCTGCTGCGAGGTGAGCGCGTGTTCAGCCACGTGCGTGAGCTGATCGGCAAAAATAATATCGAACAATGCGGTTTACCTTTCGGCGCTGTGGCGACTAACCTTAGTACCGGCCGTGAGCTATGGCTGACGGAAGGCGACCTGCATCAGGCCGTGCGCGCATCCTGCAGCATGCCCGGTTTACTGGCACCTGTGAGCTGGAACGGTTACTGGCTGGTGGATGGCGCGGTGGTCAACCCGGTGCCTATTTCCCTGACGCGTGCGCTGGGCGCTGATATTGTGATTGCCGTGGATTTGCAGCACGATGCGCACCTGATGCAGCAGGATTTGCTGTCAGTGACGCCAGAATCCGGCGATGAGCATCCTCAACCGCAGCCTGACAGCTGGAGCGGCCGCCTGCGTCAGCGCATTAGCAACCTTAAGCTACGTAGAGTGAATCACACACCCGGCGCCATGGAGATTATGTCTACCTCTATCCAGGTGCTGGAAAATCGGTTGAAGCGCAATCGTATGGCGGGTGACCCACCAGATGTGTTGTTACAACCCTTCTGCCCACAAATTTCTACCCTGGACTTCCACCGGGCTGAAGAGGCCATTGAAGCGGGGAGACTGTCCGTTGAGAAAAAAATGGATGAATTGTTACCTCTGGTTCGCGACAGGCAACAATAGCGTGGTCAAAAAGCGACGACTTCAGCCAATTCTGAGAGGCGCAAAGAGCGTTTATAGACCACTATTGAGGTATCTGTTATGCAGGGGGAAGCAATGGAAAAACCATTAAGTGGAAAACATATTCTCATCGTTGAGGACGAAGTCGTTTTCCGTTCCCTGCTGGATAATTTCCTCACTGCGCTCGGTGCGGTGGTCACGTTGGCTGATGACGGCATACACGCACTTGAATCCCTGAGCCGTACTCTGCCGGATTTGATGATCTGCGACCTTGCCATGCCACGCATGGACGGTATCAAACTGGTGGAGCATCTGCGCAGCAAGGGAAACACATTGCCCATTCTGGTTATCTCTGCCACGGAAAATATGTCGGATATCGCCCACGTGCTGCGTCTGGGCGTGCAGGATGTGCTGCTCAAGCCGGTTAAAGATCTCGCTCGCCTGCGTGAAGCGGTGTTCGAGTGCCTCTATCCCTCAATGTTTACGTCTAAAGTGGAAGAGGACGAACAGCTGTTTCAGGACTGGGACGCGCTGGTCAGTGACCCGCAGGCTGCCGCCAAGCTTCTCAAGCAGCTGCAACCGCCGGTGCAGCAGACAATCGCTAACTGTCGCATCAACTATCGCCAGCTGACGATGGCAGAGCAGCCGGGACTGGTGCTTGACGTGGCGGCATTATCGGAACGCGATCTCGCTTTCTATTGTCTCGATGTCACCCGTGCCGGTGATAACGGCGTGCTGGCCGCACTACTGCTACGCGCTCTGTTCAATGGACTGCTGCAGGAGCAGCTTTCCGGTCAGGGCCAGCGCCTGCCCGAGCTGGGCGGCCTGTTAAAGCAGGTCAATTTACTGCTGCGCCAGGCCAACCTGAAAGGTCAATTTCCACTGTTGGTGGGCTACTACCATCAGGGTTTAAAGAATCTGATCCTCGTTTCTGCTGGTTTAAACGCCACTCTCAACATTCATACCCACCAGATCCAGCTGAGCAATGGTGTCCCTCTTGGCACCATGGGCAGCACACATCTTAATCAAATCAGCCAGCGGTGTGATGCCTGGCAGTGTCAGGTTTGGGGCGCCGGAGGCCGACTGCGCCTGATGTTGTCTACGGATTAACCGCTGCTTCACTATTTTCATCTGGCCCTGGAAGACAGGGCCAGAGATAAGCTTTACACTTGGGTAATAGTCTTAATTTGCACTGAAAAGGTTTATCCAGGATAAATCCGCGTGGGTTCAACTGGTATACTCAACTCGTTTTTAACTCGACATATCAAGTAATAACTTGAACGGCCTAAAGAGAGGTACTTAGATGTCTGCCTATAAGTCCAAAGTAAAAAAAGCGGTTATCCCTGTTGCTGGTTTGGGAACGCGTATGCTGCCAGCCACCAAAGCTATTCCAAAAGAAATGCTGCCGCTGGTTGATAAGCCGTTAATTCAGTATGTCGTTAACGAGTGTATCGCTGCTGGGATCAACGAGATTGTGCTGGTTACGCACTCTTCTAAAAACTCGATTGAAAACCACTTCGATACCAGTTTCGAGCTGGAAGCGATGCTGGAAAAACGCGTTAAGCGCCAGCTGCTGGAAGAGATTCAGTCTATCTGCCCACCGCACGTCACCATCATGCAGGTTCGTCAGGGTCTGGCGAAAGGCCTGGGTCACGCGGTAATGTGCGCATGGCCAGTGATTGGCAATGAGCCAGTTGCGGTGATCCTGCCGGACGTTATTCTCGACGAATATGAGTCAGACCTGTCGAAAGATAACCTGGCTGAAATGATGAAGCGCTTCGACGAAACCGGTCACAGCCAGATCATGGTTGAGCCAGTCGCTGACGTGACCGCTTACGGCGTGGTTGACTGCCAGGGTGCAGAGCTGAAGCCTGGCGACAGCGCACCAATGGTGGGTGTGGTTGAGAAGCCAAAAGCGGACAAAGCGCCGTCCAACCTTGCGGTTGTTGGTCGCTACATTCTCTCTGCGGACATCTGGCCACTGCTGGCGAAAACCCCTCCGGGCGCCGGTGATGAGATCCAGCTGACTGACTCCATCGCCATGCTGATGGAAAAAGAGACCGTAGAAGCTTATCACCTGAAAGGTGTGAGCCATGACTGCGGCAACAAGCTGGGCTATATGCAGGCCTTCGTTGAATACGGTGTGCGTCACAACACGCTGGGCAGCGATTTCAAAGCGTGGCTGGAAAGCACCGTAGGCAATAAAAAGTAAGTTTAATTTCTAACCGGGACAATTCAATGAAAGTCACCGTATTTGGTATCGGCTATGTTGGTCTGGTTCAGGCTGCGGTTTTGGCCGAAGTCGGACATGACGTTCTTTGCATCGATGTCGACGAAAATAAAGTCGAGAATCTGAAGAAAGGGATCATTCCTATTTTTGAACCGGGCTTGACGCCGCTGGTTATGCAGAACTATGAGGCCGGACGCCTGAAGTTCTCCACTGACGCAGCAGCTGGCGTTAACCACGGGGTTATGCAGTTTATCGCGGTGGGTACACCGCCTGATGAAGACGGTTCAGCGGATCTGAAATATGTTACCGCCGTGGCGCGTACCATTGCTCAGCATATGCAAGAGCATAAAGTGGTGCTCGACAAGTCAACTGTGCCAGTGGGTACGGCTGACCGCGTGCGTCAGGTAATGGAAGAGACGTTGAAAGGGCGAGGCGTAGAGCTGACCTTTGACGTGGTCTCCAACCCTGAGTTCCTGAAAGAAGGGGCAGCAGTCAGCGACTGTATGCGTCCTGAGCGTATTGTTATCGGTACGGATAACGACGAAGTGGTTGAACTGCTGCGCGAGCTGTATGAGCCGTTTAACCGCAATCACGATCGCATGATCCTGATGGATATTCGTAGTGCTGAATTAACCAAGTATGCGGCCAACTGCATGCTGGCGACCAAAATCAGCTTTATGAATGAAATCTCTAACCTGGCTGAACGCCTGGGTGCAGATGTCGAAAAAGTGCGTCAGGGCATTGGCTCCGATTCACGCATCGGCTACTCATTCATTTATCCTGGCTGTGGCTACGGCGGCTCCTGCTTCCCGAAAGATGTGCAGGCGCTCATCCGCACCGCAGAGCAGATCGGCTACAAGCCACGTCTGCTGCAGGCGGTTGAAGACGTCAACGATTCGCAGAAGACCAAGCTGCCAACGTTTATCAAGCGTCATTTCGGTGAGAATTTGCAGGGCAAAACCTTTGCGCTGTGGGGGCTGTCATTTAAGCCAAACACCGACGACATGCGTGAAGCTTCCAGCCGCGTGCTGATGGAGTCACTGTGGCAGGCGGGCGCAACCGTGCAGGCTTTCGACCCGGAAGCGATGGACGAAGCGCAGCGTAATCTACGGTCACCGCAGCGATCTCAAGCTGATGGGAACCAAAGAAGCTGCCCTGCAGGGCGCAGATGGCCTGGTGATCTGTACCGAATGGCAGAACTTCCGCGCACCTGATTTTGACGTGATTAAAAATGCTCTAAAAGAACCCGTGATTTTTGATGGTCGTAACCTGTATGATCCAGAAAGAATCAGCAAGCGCGGTTTTGTTTATTATGCAATCGGCCGCGGAGCATCTCTTCAAACTGCATAATAAATGAGGGTAGTATGAAATATCTGGTTACCGGCGCAGCAGGCTTTATTGGCTTTCATGTCACCCAACGTCTGTTGGCTGCCGGTCACCAGGTTGTCGGTCTCGACAACCTGAATGACTATTACGATGTTAATCTTAAGACAGCCCGTCTTGACCTGATTAAAAACCACCCCGAATTCACCTTTGTGAAAGGCGATCTCGCCGATCGTGAAGGCATTGCCGAACTGTTCCGCGCTCAGCGCTTCCAGCGTGTCATTCACCTCGCCGCGCAGGCGGGCGTACGTTATTCATTAGAGAACCCACTGGCTTATGCCGACGCCAATTTAATTGGCCATCTCAATATTCTGGAAGGGTGCCGCCATAACCAGGTTGAGCATCTGTTATATGCATCATCCAGCTCGGTGTATGGATTAAATCGCAAGATGCCGTTCTCAACCGACGACTCGGTTGACCACCCGGTATCGCTGTATGCCGCGACCAAAAAAGCCAATGAGCTGATTGTCCCATACCTATTCACATTTATATGGTATTCCTACCACTGGCCTGCG
Source organism: Avena atlantica (assembly GCA_910589765.1). Taxonomy (NCBI): domain Eukaryota; kingdom Viridiplantae; phylum Streptophyta; class Magnoliopsida; order Poales; family Poaceae; genus Avena; species Avena atlantica. Next base: position 458,371 of record CAJUWN010001535.1, on the reverse strand, counting down.
CTTCTTCACCGTTTATGGTCCGTGGGGGCGTCCGGATATGGCGCTGTTTAAATTTACCCGTGCGATGATTGCCGGTGAAAAAATCGACGTCTATAACCACGGCCAGATGCGTCGTGATTTCACCTATATTGACGATATTGCCGAAGCTATTCTGCGTTTACAGGATGTTATCCCACAGGCGGATATTAGCTGGACGGTTGAAAGCGGCAGCCCGGCAACCAGCTCTGCGCCTTACCGCGTATACAATATCGGCAACAGCCAGCCCGTTACGCTGATGTCGTATATCGAAGCGCTGGAGAGTGCGCTGGGGCAGACTGCGCAGAAAAATATGCTGCCTATGCAGCCGGGTGACGTGATGGAAACCAGCGCCGATACCAGCGCATTATATAAGGTGATCGGCTTCAAGCCGCAGACGTCAGTCGAAGAGGGCGTGGCGCGCTTTGTGGCGTGGTATAAAGATTTCTACCGCGTATAAGCCCACCAGCCGAAAGAAAAAGGAAGCCGTGATGGCTTCCTTTTTTTCTTTGCCTGGTGGCTGTAACAAAATGGGACGAAACGCCCCATTAAATTTAGGTCTAAAGAACCGGAGTTTGAGCGAAATTACAGCAGAAAGTCTTCCAGCTTCTTGCCTTGCTCTTCAATGGCTTTTTTGATTACGGCAGGTGTACGACCCTGGCCGGTCCAGGTTTTGTTTTCGCCATTCTCATCGACATAAGAATATTTTGCCGGGCGCGCTGCACGCTTAGCTTTACCAGGGGCTTTAGCCGCAGCCAGAGTAGACAGTAATTCATTCGGGTCGATACCGTCTGCAATCAGCATATCGCGATACTGCTGCAGTTTACGACTGCGTTCTTCAACTTCAGCCTGTGCCTGGCTCTCTTCTTCGCGGCGTTCATTAACCACCACTTCCAGTTTTTCCAGCATTTCTTCCAGCGTTTCCAGGCTACATTCTCTCGCCTGAGCACGCAGCGTGCGGATATTGTTCAGGATTTTAAGTGCTTCGCTCATTGTCCAATTCTCTAAATTATATTGATGGGTTACTAATGCTCGATAATAATAGTGTCCGGCTATAAGAACTGCAATAGTTAATTTTGTAAGAAAAGTAGAAGTGCTAATAGTCAGGAATCTCTGACATGATAAAAGGCGAGAAATATGATTCGCTGGCTAAATATCCTGCTGTGAAAAGAAGGGTGATGGTATGGAAACAGTGAATTCCATATCATCAGAAAATTGAAAAATCCTGTTAAGTTGTGCTGAAGCCACATGTTCAGCCACTATTTCTTCGGGTTATTGCAGGCGTGAAGGCTCTCGCTGCGGCGGTTTATGGTACACTGCCGCCATCTTGGTGATTCGGAGTAGGGGCTGATGGCTCAGCTATATTTCTATTATTCCGCGATGAATGCTGGAAAATCGACGGCTTTGTTGCAATCTTCTTATAATTATCGTGAGCGCGGCATGCGCACTCTGGTGTATACCGCAGAGATCGATAATCGCTTCGGCGCCGGTAAAGTGAGTTCGCGTATCGGCCTCTCTTCCCCAGCAAAATTGTATAATAAAGACACGTCGTTGTTTGCTGAGATAAGTGCTGAGCACCAGCGGGAAACCGTTCACTGCGTGCTGGTGGATGAAAGCCAGTTCTGACGCGTGAACAGGTTAAAACATTATCCGAAGTGGTGGATGTTTTAGATATACCTGTACTTTGTTATGGCTTACGTACAGATTTTCGCGGCGAGTTATTTATCGGTAGCCAATACCTTTTAGCCTGGTCAGATAAACTGGTTGAATTAAAAACATCTGCCACTGCGGCAGAAAAGCCAGCATGGTATTAAGGCTCGATCAGGACGGTAAGCCCTTTAAAGAAGGGGAGCAGGTGCAAATTGGCGGTAATGAGCGCTATGTATCCGTCTGCCGTAAGCATTACTACGAAGCGCTGGAGAGTGGTTCACTGCACGCCATTTATGGCAGCAAGGGGCCGGAGTAATATTGAACTGTCGCGGTGGTTAACGCAAAGAAATGTGCCGTCGATATTTCAAACTCTATAAGCGTTTCTTAATATTTCCTGATAAAAAAACCCGCCAGCTGGCGGGTTTTTATTCTTACGCTAGGGCTTAACGTTTCACTTTCTTTTCAACTTTCCTGGCTTCGACGGGCGCAGCGGCCACGGCTTCGGCAATGTTAGCGAAAGGTTCAACATAATCGCGGCCGTAGAAGCTATCCAGCATGATCTGTTTCAGTTCAGCAATCAGCGGGTAGCGTGGGTTAGCGCCGGTACACTGGTCATCGAAAGCATCATCAGCCAGCTTATCGACTTTGGCGAGGAAGTCCGCCTCCTGCACCCCTGCTTCGCGGATGGACTTAGGAATACCCAGCTCCGCTTTCATCCCGTCCAGCCAGCTCAGCAGCTTCTCAATTTTCTGTGCGGTGCGGTCGCCCGGTGCACTGAGGCGCAGGTGATCGGCGATTTCAGCGTAGCGGCGGCGCGCCTGCGGACGGTCATACTGGCTGAAGGCCGTCTGCTTGGTTGGATTATCGTTAGCGTTGTAGCGAATCACGTTACAGATAAGCAGCGAGTTCGCCAGACCGTGTGGAATGTGGAACTCTGAACCAGCTTATGCGCCATCGAGTGACAGACCCCAAGGAAGGCGTTAGCAAACGCGATACCGGCGATAGTCGCGGCATTGTGTACACGCTCACGCGCCACCGGGTTTTTCGCCCCTTCACGGTAGCTGGCCGGCAGGTTTTCCTGCAGCAGTTTCAGCGCCTGCAGGGCCTGACCGTCGGAGTATTCGTTAGCCAGCACCGAGACGTACGCTTCCAGCGCGTGGGTTACGGCATCCAGACCACCAAAGGCGCACAGTGACTTCGGCATATCCATCACCAGGTTGGCATCCACAATCGCCATATCCGGGGTGAGGGCATAGTCAGCCAGTGGATATTTCTGACCGGTGGCGTCGTCGGTTACGACCGCAAATGGCGTTACTTCTGAACCTGTACCTGAAGTGGTGGTGACGGCAATCATCTTCGCCTTCACGCCCATTTTCGGGAACTTATAGATACGTTTACGGATATCCATGAAGCGCAGTGCCAGCTCTTCGAAATGCGTTTCCGGATGTTCGTACATCACCCACATAATTTTCGCCGCATCCATCGGCGAACCTCCGCCCAGGGCGATAATCACGTCCGGCTTGAAGGAGTGCATCTGTTCAGCACCTTTACGCACGATGCTCAGCGTTGGGTCAGCTTCCACCTCGAAGAAGACTTCAGTTTCCACCCCGCGCGCTTTCAGCACGTTGATGATCTGGTCAGCGTAGCCGTTGTTAAACAGGAAGCGGTCGGTGACGATAAAGGCACGTTTGGCTCCGTCGGTGGCCACTTCATCAAGGGCAATGGGCAGTGAACCACGGCGGAAGTAGATAGACTTTGGAAGTTTATGCCACAACATATTCTCAGCTCGCTTGGCACGGTTTTCTTGTTAATCAGATGTTTTGGTCCGACGTTTTCAGAAATCGAGTTGCCACCCCACGAGCCGCAGCCCAGCGTTAGTGACGGTGCGAGTTTAAAGTTGTACAGGTCGCCGATACCCCCCTGAGAGGCCGGAGTGTTGATCAGGATGCGCGCTGTCTTCATTTTGTCGCCGAAGAAGTTAACGCGTTCACGCTGATTATCCTGGTCAGTGTACAGGCAAGAGGTATGACCGATACCGCCCATCGCCACCAGCTTCTCAGCTTTACTTACCGCATCAGCAAAATCTTTGGCGCGATACATCGCCAGAGTCGGTGACAGTTTTTCATGAGCAAAGGGTTCAGACTCATCGACCAGTTTCACTTCACCAATCAGGATTTTAGTGTTGCCCGGGACGCTGAGGCCGGCCATTTCAGCAATTTTCACCGCAGGCTGACCGACGATAGCGGCATTCAGCGCGCCATTCTTCAGAATGATATCCTGAACCGCTTTCAGCTCGCTGCCCTGCAGCATGTAGCCACCGTGGCTGGCAAAGCGCTCGCGCACCGCCTCATAAGCGCTGTCGACCACAATAACTGACTGCTCAGAAGCACAGATTACGCCGTTATCGAAGGTTTTCGACATCAGGATAGAAGCCACGGCACGTTTGATGTCCGCCGTTTCGTCAATCACTACCGGGGTATTACCTGCGCCCACGCCGATAGCCGGTTTGCCGGAGCTATAGGCGGCTTTCACCATACCCGGGCCGCCCGTGGCGAGGATAAGGTTAATATCAGGGTGGTGCATCAGCTGGTTAGACAGTTCAACGGAGGGCACATCGATCCAGCCGATAATGTCTTTGGGTGCCCCGGCCGCAATGGCGGCCTGCAGTACGATATCGGCCGCTTTGTTGGTGGCATCTTTCGCACGAGGATGCGGCGAGAAGATAATCCCGTTACGGGTTTCAGGCTGATCAGCGCTTTAAAGATAGCGGTAGATGTTGGGTTGGTTGTCGGGACAATCCCGCAGATGATGCCGGTGGGTTCCGCGATAGTGATGGTGCCGAAAGTGTCATCGGTTTCAAGAATACCGCAGGTTTTTTCGTCTTTGTAGGCGTTGTAGATGTATTCAGAAGCAAAGTGGTTTTTTGATCACTTTATCTTCGACGATACCCATGCCAGATTCGGCAACGGCCATTTTAGCCAGTGGGATACGGGCATCAGCAGCTGCTAATGCCGCAGCCCGGAAGATTTTGTCTACTTGTTCTTGAGTAAAGTTGGCGTATTCACGCTGGGCTGTTTTAACACGTTCAACAAGTGCGTTAAGTTCAGCGACATTAGTAACGGCCATAATGCTCTCCTGGAAAGTTAAACTCTATTAGTAAACAAGTGAGAACTAGCAAGTATAGTCATGGCTGGCTACCGGGCCGTGTTAGGGCGGGCCAACCTGCTAAACAGGTTCTTCCGGGTTTACTGAAAGAGTCTGCGCTCTGCACGCGCTGTGGGTCACTTTCGGTAAGTTACTAACTCCTTTTGGTAACACTGAGCATAGCGCTTGTACTGGGGGCAAATAATGATTTGGATCATGTTTACTGGTGGCTGACACCTTTCAGCCTGTGATTAAAATATGACCAGCTTCAAACTATCGCAAACCTGGCGTCGAAAGTTGAGAATAAGTTTCATCTGCTAATCTTCAGCGTCGTAATGGCGATATCCACTGCCTGCGGCGCAGCACAATGGCGTGATATTCCAGGAGGCGGGGGATAGTCATTATCACGGATTTGAATTACATTAGCGCCCATCAATCAGCCCAACAGGAGCATGGTGTGAATCCTGCACTTTTAGACCTCTCTGGATATATTAAATTTTTCGTTGGCCTGTTCGCGCTGGTCAACCCGGTGGGGATCATTCCTGTTTTTATCAGCATGACCAGCTATCAGGTTCCGGCAGCGCGCAATAAAACCAACCTGACCGCCAACCTGTCCGTGGCGATTATCCTCTGGACGGCGCTATCCTCGGCGACGGCATCCTGCACATCTTCGGGATCTCTATCGACTCATTTCGTATTGCGGGCGGCATTCTGGTCGTCACCATTGCGATGTCGATGATCAGCGGCAAACTGGGCGAAGATAAGCAGAATAAACAGGAGAAGTCAGAAACGGCTAACCGGGAGAGCATCGGGGTCGTACCGCTGGCGCTGCCGTTGATGGCGGGACCGGGGGCAATCAGTTCGACGATTGTCTGGAGTACGCGCTACCACAGCTGGCAAAACCTGCTGGGCTTTAGCGTGGCGATCGCGCTGTTTGCCTTCTGCTGCTGGCTCTGCTTTCGCGCTGCACCGTTAATGGTCAGAGTGTTGGGGCAGACTGGAATTAACGTGGTGACCCGTATTATGGGATTGCTATTGATGGCGTTAGGAATAGAGTTTGTGGTGACCGGGATAAAAGCGTTGTTCCCGGGGCTGGTCAACTAGCCTGTTTTAATTCTGAAATAATCATATTAAAGCGCATATTCTGCGCTTTTTTTTATCTCTGCATTCTTGCGGTGCACTATATCAGGTCAACTTACCGTGCAGCTGCATCATTATGGTGCAATTATTCATGGCGCTTAATTGAGGGCGCTGATTATTAATGTAATTACTGCAACTGCCGGTTCAATCGCTTAGTTACCACCGTTTGTGAGATTTATTACATTTCAATCTGGCGGTGAGAGACGGATTTATCAAAATTTAATGCTAGTCGCCCGGCAAAACCCGGAGTTTTTGTGACTAATTTAGTGTTTTCGGCAAAATTTGCTTATTTTTTGCTTTGAAATCGCTTTATTTATGTTCGAAAGTCAGGTTTTAGTCATTAAATTCATTTTCTTTCATAAGCTTAGCTGTTATTTCACAATGCTAAATAACACTTTGCCCTGCTTTTTTCTCATGATAAAAGAGAATTGGTTAACATTTTTGTTATTTTGCTTTAGCGCAAATGTCCCCCTTCTGATAATTTTTCTGCCAGTTGATAAAAAACTGGCACCAGATGTGCAAAACGTTAACCTCATCCGTCCCGGCTGTTCTGACGGTAGTCGTTGGTATCACCACACAGGGTTTTAGCTGAATGAAATGTTTTACATCATTACGCCACATCGCGAGCGGAACAGGGTTACTGCTGGGCCTTATCACTCTCAACGCCGTGGCAGCTGACGTTCCGGACGGGGTCAGCCTGAGCAAGCAGCAAAATCTGGTGATCAACAATGGCACTGAAGTTTCATCTCTCGACCCGCAAAAAACAGAAGGGGTGCCCGAGACCGATGTGATCCTCAATCTGCTGGAAGGATTGGTCAGCACCGACAACAACGGCCACCTGGTGCCCGGCGTGGCGCAAAGCTGGAGCAGCGAGCAGGGTAAGGTCTGGACCTTTACCCTGCGGCCAGATGCGAAGTGGAGCAACGGCGAACCCGTCACGGCCAGCGATTTCGTCTACAGCTGGCAGCGGCTGGTGGACGCTAAAACTGCATCGCCTTATGCCAGCTATCTGCAGGCCGCTCACGTGGCTAACGTTGATGAGATCCTGGCGGGTAAACGCCGGCCAGCGATCTCGGGGTGAAAGCGCTCGACGATAGCCACTTCCAGGTCACGCTCAGTCAGCCGGTCCCTTATTTCCTTGCTATGGCGGCACACACCGCGTTGAAACCGGTCAATCGGGCTGCGATTGAACGCTGGGGGAGAGAAGTGGACTTTGCCTGCGCATTACGTGGGTAATGGGGCTTATACCCTGAGCGACTGGGTGATCAATGAAAAAATTGTGCTCAAGCGCAATACGCACTACTGGAACAACGGTAAGACGGTGATTGAGCAGGTGACATTCTTACCGATCGTCTCCGAAACCAGCGATGTTAACCGCTATCGCAGCGGGGAAATTGATATCACTAACAGCGCCTTGCCGCCCGAGCGTTTTCAGCAGCTGAAAAAAGAGCTTGGCCCGCAGGTCAGAGTCAGTCCTTATCTCTGCACCTTCTACTATGAACTGAATAACCGCCGTCCGCCGTTTGACGATGCGCGCGTGCGCACCGCGGTGAAGCTGACCCTCGACCGCGACATCATTACCGGGAAAGTGATGGGCCAGGGGCAGATCCCGGCATGGAGCCTGACGCCGCCGTTTACTGACGGCGCGCAGTTCAGCGCACCGCAGTGGTTCCACCTGACGCAGGATGAACGGAACCAGCAGGCCAAAGCGTTGCTCGCGCAGGCGGGCTACAGCGCGTCAAAACCGCTGCGTTTCTCACTGCTGTATAACACCTCTGACGTCAATAAAAAGCAGGCCATTGCGGCCGCATCGATGTGGAAAAAGAATCTCGGTGCCGACGTGACGTTACAGAATCAGGAGTGGAAAACCATGCTTGATACTCGTCATCAGGGGAATTATGACGTGGCCCGCGCCACCTGGTGTTCCGACTATAATGAACCCTCTACCTTCCTCACTATGTTGCTGAGCGACTCCTCAACCAATACGGCTTTTTACCGCAGCCCGGCGTTTGACCAACTGATGGCGCAGTCGCTCAACATGAGTGATGACGCCGAGCGGGCAACCGTCTATCAGCAAGCGGAGCAGCAGCTGGATAAGGATTCTGCCATTGTGCCGGTCTACTACCGGGTGAGTGCGCGGCTGGTGAAGTCGTGGGTAGGGGGCTTTACCGGTAAAGATCCGCAGGACCTTACCGATGTTAAATACTTTTATATAACCAGTCACTAAACCGTGCGGCCCTGCCGGGCGGTAAAGGGTGATAGCAAAGCAGTACCGATGAAATAAAAAAAGACAAGCCGGGTGGAATCGTTCCTCTACCCGGTGAAGTTTTCCCGCAAACGGGGGTAGCCACGGTGCCCGGCACACGTTGGCATTAATAAAAACTGGAGTAGGTAATAAGATGATCAACATCACGAAGAAAACTTTGATCGCCGCTGGCGTTATGGCCGCGCTGACTGGCAATATGGCCTATGCCGCCAATGTACCGGCGGGCGTTCAGCTGGCAGATAAGCAGGAGCTGGTCAGAGGTAACGGTGCTGAGCTGCAGTCGCTTGACCCGCACAAAATTGAAGGCGTCCCGGAATCTAACGTTAACCGTGATGTGCTTGAAGGCCTGGTGATTAACGATGCGGACGGGAAAATCATCCCTGGCGTTGCGGAATCATGGGAAAACAAAGACGGCGGTAAAGTCTGGATATTCCACCTGCGTAACACCGCCAAGTGGTCAAACGGCGAGCCGGTGACCGCGCAGGATTTCGTATACAGCTGGCAGCGCCTGGCCGACCCGAAAACAGCGTCCCCATACGCCAGCTATCTGCAGTACGGCCATCTGCTGAATGTGGATGACATCATTGCCGGTAAAAAAACGCCTGATACCCTCGGCGTTAAAGCACTGGACGCTCACACCCTGGAAGTGACGCTGAGCGATGCAGTTCCCTATTTCTATAAGCTGCTGATCCATCCATCTATGTCGCCGGTGTACAAGCCAGCGGTAGAGAAATTTGGCGAGAAGTGGACCCAGCCTGCAAACTTCGTTGGCAACGGTGCCTTCAAACTGAAAGAGTGGGTGGTGAACGAGCGCATCGTGGTTGAGCGTAACCCTGAGTACTGGGATAACGCGCACACCATCCTGAATCAGGTCACTTTCCTGCCGATCCCGTCTGAAGTCACCGACACCAACCGCTACCGCAGCGGCGGCAGCGATATTACCTACAACTACCTGCCAATCGAGCTTTACCAGAAGCTGAAAAAAAGAGATCCCGAAAGAGATCCACGCCGATCCGTATCTCTGTACTTACTACTATGAGATCAACAACCAAAAGGCACCATTTAACGATGCGCGCGTGCGTACCGCGCTCAAGCTGGGCCTGGACCGCGATATCATCGTCAACAAAGTGAAAGCGCAGGATGAAGATCCCGCCTACAGCTTCACACCGCCATTCACCGACGGCATCAAGCTGGATAAGCCAGAGTGGATGAGCTGGAACCAGGAAAAACGTAACGAAGAGGCGAAAAAACTGCTGGCGGAAGCCGGTTACACCGCCGACAAACCGCTGACGTTTGACCTGCTGTATAACACCTCCGATCTGCATAAAAAACTGGCGATTGCCGCAGCCTCCATCTGGAAGAAAAACCTCGGTGTAAACGTTAAGCTGCAGAACCAGGAGTGGAAAACCTTCCTCGATACTCGCCATCAGGGTAACTTCGATGTGGCGCGTGCGGCCTGGTGTGCTGACTACAACGAACCGACCAGCTTCCTGAACATCATGCTGTCAGACAGCAGCAACAACACCTCGCACTATAAGAGCCCGGCATTTGACAAAATTATGTCAACGGCACTGAGCGCGAGTGATGAAGCGAAACGCGCGGAAGTTTACGCCGAAGCGGAGAAGCAGCTCGATAAAGATTCCGCCATCGTGCCGGTCTACTACTACAAAAACCTGCGTTTAGTGAAGCCTTACGTTGGTGGTTATACCGGTAAAGATCCACTGGATAACAGTCACGATAAAGATCTGTACATTATCAAGCACTAACGATTCGGGCGGCGATGCTGCTCTTTTAAGCAATGTCACCGCAGGGGTTCGCTCCTGCGGTGTAAAGCCAGCAGGTACGGGCAATGTTAAAATTTATACTGCGTCGTTTTCTCGAAGCGATTCCGACGCTCTTTATTCTGATCACCATCTCCTTTTTCATGATGCGTATGGCACCCGGCAGCCCGTTTACCGGTGAACGTACGTTGACCCCGGAAGTGATGGCTAATATCGAAGCCAAATATCATTTAAAACGATCCGATGTGGAAACAGTATCTCAACTATCTCCAGCAGTTGGCGCACGGGGACTTTGGACCGTCGTTTAAATACAAAGACTATTCGGTCAATGACCTGGTGGCGGGTTCATTCCCCGTATCCGCCAAGCTGGGCGCTGCGGCCTTTCTGTTTGCTCTGGTGTTTGGCGTGACGGCTGGCGTTATCGCCGCCCTCAAGCAGAACAGCAAATGGGACTATGCGGTGATGGGGGTCGCCATGACCGGCATCGTTATTCCGAGCTTTGTGGTGGCGCCACTGCTGGTGCTGCTGTTCTCGATCACCTTGAAATGGCTGCCGGGCGGCGGCTGGAACGGCGGGGCGCTGAAATATATGATCCTGCCGATGGTGGCGCTCTCCCTGGCCTATATTGCCAGCATTGCGCGCATCACCCGAGGTTCGATGATCGAAGTCTTGCACTCCAACTTTATCCGCACCGCGCGCGCGAAAGGGCTGCCGATGCACCGCATCGTACTGCGCCACGCGCTAAAGCCCGCGCTGCTGCCGGTTCTCTCTTATCTCGGCCCGGCCTTTGTCGGCATTATTACCGGTTCAATGGTTATCGAGACGATTTATGGTCTGCCGGGTATCGGTCAGCTATTTGTCAATGGCGCGCTGAACCGTGACTATTCGCTGGTGTTAAGCCTGACTATTCTGGTTGGGGCGTTAACCATTCTGTTTAACGCGATTGTTGACGTGCTGTATGCCGTTATCGATCCAAAGATTCGTTATTAATCCGGGAGCTGGCAATGATTTTAAGTAAAAAAAACAGCGAAGCTCTGGATAACTTCACTGAAAAACTCGAAGTGGAAGGGCGTAGCCTTTGGCAGGATGCGCGCCGCCGCTTTATCCATAACCGTGCGGCGGTTGCCAGCCTGTTTGTGCTGCTGCTGGTGGCTCTGTTTGTCACCTTTGCACCGATGCTGTCGCAGTTTACCTACGATGACACCGACTGGGCGATGATGTCGGCCGCGCCGGACCTGACCTCCGGTCACTATATGGGCACCGACTCCTCCGGGCGCGACCTGCTGGTGCGTGTGGCGATTGGCGGACGTATCTCACTGATGGTGGGGATTGCCGCGGCGCTGGTTGCTGTGGTGCTCGGCACGCTGTACGGCACGCTGGCGGGTTATCTGGGCGGCAAAACCGACTCGGTGATGATGCGCCTGCTGGAGATCCTCAACTCCTTCCCGTTTATGTTCTTCGTTATCCTGCTGGTGACGCTGTTTGGTCAGAATATCCTGCTGATTTTCGTCGCCATTGGCATGGTGTCATGGCTGGATATGGCGCGTATCGTGCGCGGCCAGACCCTGAGCCTGAAGCGCAAAGAGTTTATTGAAGCGGCAGAAGTGGGCGGGGTATCGACGATGAATATCGTACTGCGCCATATCGTCCCGAACGTGCTCGGCGTGGTGGTGGTGTATGCCTCACTGCTGGTGCCCAGCATGATCCTGTTCGAGTCCTTCTTAAGCTTCCTGGGGCTCGGTACTCAGGAGCCGCTCAGCAGCTGGGGCGCTTTGCTGAGCGACGGCGCTAACTCGATGGAAGTGTCGCCGTGGCTGCTGCTTTACCCGGCCGGCTTCCTGGTCGTCACCCTGTTCTGTTTCAACTTTATTGGCGATGGCCTGCGTGATGCCCTCGACCCGAAAGATCGTTAAGGAGTTCCCGATGAGCACGATTGAATTACAGCCAGCGATGGCCAAAACCAGGGAAAGCCAACGTCTGCTGGATGTTAAAGACCTGCGCGTGACCTTTAGCACCCCGGATGGGGATGTCACGGCGGTTAACGACCTTAACTTCAGCCTCAGCGCCGGGGAAACTTTAGGGATCGTCGGCGAATCCGGGTCCGGAAAATCGCAGACCGCGTTTGCCCTGATGGGCCTGTTGGCCAGCAACGGCGCATTGGCGGCTCGGCCCGCTTTAACGGCAGCGAGATCCTCAACCTGCCGGAGAACAAGCTGAATAAGCTGCGCGCCGAGCAGATCGCGATGATCTTCCAGGACCCGATGACCTCGCTGAACCCGTACATGCGCGTCGGTGAGCAGCTGATGGAAGTGCTGCAGCTGCACAAGGGGATGAACAGCGCGCAGGCGTTTGAAGAGTCTGTGCGCATGCTCGACGCGGTGAAAATGCCGGAAGCGCGTAAGCGCATGAAAATGTTCCCCCATGAATTTTCCGGCGGGATGCGTCAGCGCGTGATGATCGCCATGGCACTACTGTGCCGTCCTAAGCTGCTGATTGCCGATGAGCCGACCACCGCGCTCGACGTGACGGTGCAGGCGCAAATTATGACGCTGCTGAACGAGCTGAAGCGCGAGTTCAATACCGCGATTATTATGATCACCCACGACCTCGGCGTGGTGGCCGGGATCTGCGATCAGGTGCTGGTGATGTATGCCGGGCGCACCATGGAATATGGTAAAGCGCGCGATGTCTTCTATCGGCCTTCACATCCGTACTCCATCGGCCTGCTCAATGCCGTGCCGCGTCTGGATGCCGACGAGGGCGACTCGCTGCTGACGATCCCGGGCAACCCGCCGAACCTGTCGCGTCTGCCAAAGGGCTGTCCGTTCCAGCCGCGCTGCCCGCACGCGATGGATATCTGCGCCAGCGCACCGCCGCTGGAAGCGTTCGGCGAAGGCCGACTGCGCGCCTGCTTTAAGCCCGTGGAGGAGTTGGTATGACAACGGTTGCTGAGAAGAAAGTTCTGCTGGAAATTGCCGATCTCAAAGTGCATTTCGACATCAAAGATGGTCGGCAGTGGTTCTGGCAGCCGCCAAAAACGCTGAAGGCGGTCGACGGCGTCAGCCTGCGTCTGTATGAGGGGGAAACCCTCGGCGTGGTCGGTGAGTCCGGCTGCGGGAAATCCACGCTGGCGCGGGCGATTATCGGCCTGGTGAAAGCGACAGAAGGGCGCGTTGCCTGGCTGGGGCGCGACCTGCTGGGGCAGAGCGCAGACGAATGGCGCGCTGCACGCAGCGATATTCAGATGATTTTCCAGGATCCGCTGGCCTCACTGAACCCGCGTATGAACATCGGCGAGATTATCGCCGAACCGCTGCGCACCTATCATCCGAAGATGCCGCGCCAGGAAGTGAAAGAGCGCGTGAAGGCGATGATGATGAAGGTGGGGTTACTGCCCAACCTGATCAACCGCTATCCGCACGAGTTCTCCGGCGGCCAGTGCCAGCGTATTGGCATTGCGCGCGCGCTGATCCTGGAGCCGAAGCTGATTATCTGCGATGAGCCGGTGTCCGCACTCGATGTGTCGATTCAGGCGCAGGTGGTAAACCTGCTGCAACAGCTGCAGCGTGAAATGGGGCTATCGCTGATCTTCATCGCCCACGATCTGGCGGTGGTGAAGCATATTTCTGACCGCGTGCTGGTGATGTATCTGGGGCATGCTGTGGAGCTGGGAACTTACGATGAGGTGTATCAGAACCCGCAGCACCCTTACACGCGTGCATTAATGTCAGCGGTGCCGATCCCGGACCCGGACCTTGAGCGCAACAAGACGATACAGCTGCTGGAAGGTGAACTGCCGTCGCCGATCAATCCGCCTTCAGGCTGCGTGTTCCGCACCCGCTGCCCGATTGCCGGGCCGGAATGCGCCAAAACGCGTCCGCTGCTTGAGGGCAGTTTCCGCCATGCGGTCTCCTGCCTGAAAGTGGACCCGCTTTAATGACATACCCAATCCTCTAAATATTTTGCGCTGAGACAAGGCGGCAACAAGGTGAATCCCGGGAGCTTACTGAAGTCAGTGACCGGGGTGAACCGAGGCAGCCAACGCAGGATCGGGGGAAAATATGACATACCCAATCCTCTAAATATTTTGCGCTGAGACAAGGCGGCAACAAGGTGAATCCCCGGGAGCTTACTGAAGTCAGTGACCGGGGTGAACCGAGGCAGCCAACGCAGGATCAGGGGAAAATATGACGAGGATTTATTCCTTCCAAAGGATGTGGCACAGCTTGTGGTCCTTCTCGCGGCACAGCAGTACGCGGGCAAAGACATCGGTAATCGGTTCGCCATCCTCTTCGCCCAGGCCAATCACCACTTCAGCGAAAAAGTCCGGGTTAAGGTCGAAATCGACGTGTTCAGCCCAGTCCTCTGCCGGGTCATACAGCTCTGCACCACCGCGCTCCTCAAACTGCAGATTAAACAGAATCACGTCCGCCGGGTCGAGGTTATCGACGGCCAGCTCAAGAAAGATGTCGTAGGCCTGTTCCAGGGTTTCATCTTCGGTAAGGCGGTTATTTAGGTCCATAAAAATTCCTGTGTTGCCCCTTGGGCGCTGTGCATTTTCGCTCGTTTTACAGCAATGGGCTGAAGAAGTAAAACAGTCGTTCTACGATACGCTGCCAGTATGCGCGGCGCGACCAGCGTTGACCATCAACCAGTCTGGATCGTGCGATATAATCCTCCTGCACCCGGGCCAGATCGCTGCCAAAACCATCGTCATCAATCACCAGCGTAATTTCAAAGTTGAGCCACAGGCTGCGCATATCGAGGTTCACGGTGCCCACCAGGCTGAGCTGACCATCTACCAGAATACTCTTGGTGTGCAGCAGACCGCCTTCAAACTGATAGATCTTCACCCCGGCGTCCAGCAGCTCGCCAAAGAAGGCGCGGCTGGCCCAGCCCACCAGCAGGGAGTCGTTGCGGCGCGGCACGATAATACTGACATCAACGCCACGATAAGCCGCGGTGCAGATAGCGTGCAGCAGGTCGTCGCTCGGAACAAAGTAGGGGGTGGTCATAATCAGCTGTTCGCGCGCTGAATAGACGGCGGTTAACAGTGCCTGATGGATCATATCCTCCGGGAAGCCAGGGCCGGAAGCGATCGCCTGAATGGTATGGCCGCTCTCCTGCTCAAACGGCATCACATTGTCATCTGGCGGAGGCGGCAAAATGCGCTTGCCGGTCTCAATTTCCAGTCGCAGGAGTAAATAATGCCCAGTGTGGTGGCGACCGGGCCTTCCATACGTGCCATCAGGTCAACCCACTGGCCGACGCCAGCGTTCTGCTTGAAGTAGCGTGGGTCTACAAGGTTCATGCTGCCGGTATAGGCGATATAGTTGTCGATCAGCACCACTTTGCGGTGCTGGCGCAGATCCATACGGCGCAGGAAAACGCGCAGCAGGCTCACTTTTAGCGCCTCGACTAAATCGATACCCGCGCTGCGCATCATCGCTGCCCACGGGCTGCGGAAGAATTCGACGCTGCCCGCCGAGTCCAGCATCAGGCGGCAGTGAACGCCGCGCCGCGCCGCCGCCATTAGCGCTTCAGCCACTTCATCCGCCTGCCCACCGGGCTGCCAGATATAGAACACCATCTCGATATTATGACGTGCCAGCTGAATATCACGCACCAGCGCGCGCAGGGTGTCATCGGTGCTGGTGAGCAGCTGGAGCTGATTACCTTTCACTCCGGCAATGCCCTGACGGTTTTCACACAGCTGAAACAGTGACGGGCCACATCGCTGTTATCTTCGGCAAAAATATGGTGACTGGCTTTGAGATCGGTTAGCCAGCGGGCGGTAGAAGGCCACATGGTGCGCGCGCGCTCGGCACGCCGTTTGCCAAGGTGCAGCTCACCGAATGAGAGATAAGCAATGATGCCAACCAGCGGAATAATATAGATAATTAACAGCCAGGCCATGGCGGAGGGCACTGCGCGCCGCTTCATCAGGATACGCAGGGTGACACTGGCAATTAGCAACCAATAACCAAACACCAGCAGCCAGCTCATTACGGTATAAAAGGTGGTCATTAAGTGAAAATCCTGTTCACGCGGCAATTAAATGGAGTTTACGTGCAGATGACAGTACAGGAAACCTTTAACCACACTTTAAGGAATAAAGAGATCGGACCTGGTGAGGATTGATAAAGGTCTATACTGCGTCGCGAGTTTTTCCTGGGTCAATCAGAGGGTGTAATGAGACGAAGTAGAAATGAGGTGGCGCGCTGGCGCATGTTGCGGCAGGTTCAGCGGCGTCGGTCGCGTTGGTTGGAGGGGCAGTCTCGTCGCTACGGACGTATGCACTCTTTCCGCCATCAGGTGAGCCAGCAGCAACGCCGTTCTATTTTGTTTATTACACAGATTCCCTGAAGCGGGGAACAGGCCCGGCGGTGGCGAGATCGCCGGGCTGTTTAATCAGAAAGCGCGTTTAAACGGCTTGATAGCAACCTGCTTATATACCCCGGCAGCAATATAGGGATCATCCTGCGCCCAGGACTGCGCGGCTTCCAGCGATGGGAACTCGGCAATAATGGTCGAACCGCTGAAACCGGCA
Organism: Avena atlantica; assembly: GCA_910589765.1. Lineage (NCBI taxonomy): Eukaryota > Viridiplantae > Streptophyta > Magnoliopsida > Poales > Poaceae > Avena > Avena atlantica. The sequence goes on along the minus strand of CAJUWN010001535.1, from coordinate 441,825 downwards.
ACGCCAGGCTCGTTACTGTCTACCGCGGGCATCGGCCGGCAATAATCAGACGACCTTCATCACGCAGCAGCTGCAGGCGGGCAAGGTGAGCAGGGCGCACGGCCGTGCGTTTTTCCAGTGAGTCACTATTATCTTCAGCGTAAATTACGTAGAGCACCTTCAGAACTCCTGTCTGGGGATGAGATTCGGCATCACGTTAAGTGATCGTTAACATTTGTGCAAACTAAAGCGTATCTGGCCTTGATAAAGGTCAGCCTGCGGCGTTTTAAAGGTGAAATCGACGAATCAGCGTGCGTGCTTATTGAAATTGATTGCTATTTGCATTTAAAATCAACGCTTCACATTTTGACCAGAAAGATTATGACGACGCTGACAACTGAACTACCTCGCCGCTCACCTTTACCACTGCTGATTTCGGTCGTACTGCATGGTTTAGCGATCGGGGCACTGCTGTATGCCTCATTTCATCAGGTGGTCGAAATGCCGAAAGCGTCTCAGCCTATCAGCGTGTCGTTAGTGGCACCTGAAGTGCAGCCGGAACCGCAGCCAGCCCCGCCTGAAGTGGTACCAGAACCTGAGCCAGAACCGGAACCGGAACCGGTGCCTGAACCGCCTAAGCCAGAGCCGGTACCGATCCCTAAACCGGAGCCAAAGCCGAAGCCAAAACCGAAGCCGGTGAAGAAAGAGGTGGTCAAGCCGAAGAAAGAGGTGAAACCACGCCCGGCAGCAGCGCCACAGGAGACTAAACCCGTTGAGCAGAGTAAGCCGTCCACCGCGCCGAAGACCTCCCAGGCGCCGTCTACCGCCGTCTCAACCGGGCCACGGGCATTAACCGTTGGTAAGCCAGCCTATCCGGCGCGTGCTTTTGCCCTGCGGGTGGAAGGGCGTGTGCGGGTGCAGTTTGACGTCGACAGCGCCGGCCAGGTAGATAATGTGCGCATTCTGTCGGCCGAACCGCGCAACATGTTTGAGCGTGAAGTGAAACAGGCGATGCGCAAATGGCGCTATGAAGCCGGTAAGCCTGGCAAAGACCTGACGATGAATATCGTGTTTAAGATCAACGGTGGGACATCCATCGAATAAAAAAAAGGGCGAAAGCCCTTTTTTTTATACCTGCGGGTCGAGCTCAAAGTGGCTCTTATCGGCGGGTAGCGGCCGCGGTTTGCCCTCCGGGTCGACGGCAACATAGATAAACACCGCTTCGGTGGTGCAGTAGCGCTGGCCAATGGGTTCAGACGACACCTTTTTGATCCACACCTCGATATTGATGGTGATGGAGCTGGTACCGGTTTTGATACAGCGCGCATGGCAGGTGACGACATCACCCACCGCGACCGGTTTCAGAAAGGTCATGCCGTCGGCGCGCACGGTGACCACGCGACCTTCCGCAATCTCTTTCGCCAGAATAGCGCCACCCATATCCATCTGTGACATCAGCCAGCCGCCGAAGATATCGCCGTTGGCGTTGGTGTCTGCAGGCATCGCCAGCGTACGCAGCACCATTTCGCCCTGCGGTAGTCGTTGTTGTTCGCTCATTGTGTGCTCTCGAATTGCTTGCTTCCGGTCATTCAATTCGCCCGGGGTAAATGTCCGGGCAATGATGAGTTATTTTTCTTCTTGTTGTGGCATCAGACGATAAATGTAGACGCCGCTCAGTAGCGTAAACAGGAGCGTCAGGGCGCTCAGGCCAAAGACTTTAAAGTTAATCCAGATATCCTGCGACAGCCAGAAGGCGACATAGATATTCGCGAGGCCGCAGGCGAGGAAGAACAGTGCCCAGGCGATATTCAGGCGGCGCCAGGCGAATTCAGGCAGCTGAAGTTCTTTCCCCAGCATCTTCTGGATCAGCGGCTGTTTCATAAACCACTGGCTGAACAGCAGCGCAGCGGTAAACAGGCCATAGATGATAGTGACTTTCCACTTAATAAAGTCCGGGTTGTGCAGCGCAATAGTCAGCGTGCCAAACACCGCGACCAGCGCGAAGGTCACCAGCGACATCTTTTCAACTTTACGATAAAGCAGCCAGCCCGCCGCCAGTGCCAGCGCGGAGGCGGCAATCAGTGCGCCGGAGGCAACATAGATGTCGTAAAGCTTGTAGAAAACAAAAAACACCACGAGGGGAAGAAAGTCGAGTAACTGCTTCATAGCGGCTTCCAAATAACAGACGAATGCGAAATATCATTATCCAGCAGAATGCCTCTGTCGAGGCATTCCAGGTTAATTAACGTAACAGCATATACAGGCGTGACAAATAGATAATCAGTATGGCTGAAACCAGGTTGCTGAGCGCGTTGAGCACCACAGAAGCGACGTCCGGCGGCAGCACCAGCAGCGAGGAGGCCAGCAGCAGCACCACCAGTTTCGCCACAATCCATAAAATCACCGCCGGGGCGATCAGTTTCATCTGGCTCCAGCCGAGACGCATGCTGGCACGCATAGAGGCGATCACTCCCACTTTTTCGGTCATCAGGATGATCGGGGAGAGTGCCAGGGTAACGGCCAGCAGCACGCCGGGAACCACCAGCACCATAAAGCCGAGCTGGATAAGCACGGTCATCAGGATGGTGAGCAGCAGCAGTGCCGGTAAGCGCGGAGCGGATGCGCCAATAGCACGCAGCGCGCTGATGCGCTGGCCGGATGACGCCAGCGGGATCAGGCTTAACATGCCGCCCAGCAGCAGGACATTACCTACCAGTGAAGCAAAAGTACCGGCAGCGGAAGCGTGCAGCAGCACCTGCTGCTGTTCGGGGGACATATTACGGATCATCTCCATCAGGCTGCTGGCGGAACCCGCAGCGCCTTCACCGAGGATCTGCATCTCATCGGCGCCTGGTGTGAATGCCTTGCCGATAAGCATAGTAATAAACGAAGTTAACAGCGCCATCAGTACAATAGTGACGGACTGATGGCGGAAGAAATTCCCCGTGTCACGGTATAGCGAACCCGCCGTGATAGACATGTACTCTCCTTGAAAGGCCGGTGTTATAGACCCGGCGATTGTACATGGTCTGGCAGGGTGCTGGCACCAGATTGACATAACTTTCGATTTAAGAAGGTATTACCGCCATTCCGCGCTTGTTGACTTCAGCCATGCTGGTTGCGCTGTTTTTATCTGGCTCACTTCACCGCCAAAACCCGTGAAAATTGATCCAAATCAACTCTATGTTTTATATAAACTTTTTGTTAATTGATTTGCATGATCTCGCCGGTAAATCAGGGTAAATATAGGTCGGCTAAAAACGCATCAAGGCCTCAAAGCAGGTCGCATGCTTACAATAATTTGCAGAAAAAAGGAGTGGTTATGAAATTGAAAGCGCTGGTACTCGCCGTAATTAGCTTATTGCCCGTCGCCGCATCAGCCCACCAGGCTGGGGACTTCTTTATGCGTGTCGGTTCCGCGACCGTGCGCCCGACCGGAGGGTCGGATGACGTAATGGGCCTGGGTGAGTTCAACATTGATAACAACACCCAGATGGGCCTGACCTTCACCTATATGGCCACCGATTACATTGGCGTGGAACTGCTGGGTGCGACGCCGTTTAAACACCATGTTGGCCTGCAGGCGACCGGCACGCTGGCAACGGTTCACCAGTTGCCGCCAACGCTGATGGCACAGTGGTACCCAATGGGTAACAGCAGTAAGTGGCAGCCTTATGCGGGCGTCGGGGTCAACTACACTATGTTTTATGACACCGACTTTAACCAGACCGGGCGTGATGCGGGATTAAGCAATCTCAGCGTGAAAAACTCTTGGGGTTTAGCGGGGCAGGTAGGTCTTGACTATCAGTTAACGCCTGACTGGCTGATTAACGCCTCGCTGTGGTACATGGATATCAACACCAAAGTGCGCTTCGACTCTGCGGCGGCAGGCCGCCAGAGTATTGATACGCATATTAATCCGTGGGTGTTCTTCTTCGGCGCGGGCTACACTTTCTGAAGCGCTAAAATGCAAAAAGGCGCGAAATTCGCGCCTTTAAGCCATTCAGAACGGTTATTTAATCTGCATATTATTCACAACAGATTTTACACCCGCCACGCCGCGCGTAATGCCGACGGCACGGTTAGCCATCTGCGGTGAGCTGACAAATCCACTCAGCTGAACGCGTCCTTTGAAGGTCTCAACATTGATCTCCGTCGACTTCAGCGAGTCATCGGCCAGCAGGGTTGATTTTACCTTGGTCGTAATGACGGTGTCGTCAATATAACCTCCGGTTCCCTCTTTAGTTGCCGTAGGCGCACAGGCACTCACTGACAGAGCCACTACGGCTGCAATAACCACACCTGATAAGACTTTGAACCATTTCACTATGTAATCTCCCTGTCATCATCATAAGGCTATAACCGACACAATCATCGGTATCTATAGATTTTTAGCGAGGTTTGCCAGAAATGCAAATGGTTATGCGGGGAAAATTGAAAGAATATAATGCCTTATCCAGGAGATAAGGCATGGATTCTGCTTAGCGCGTTGCGGCTTTCAGTTTGCTAACGAAAGCGGTCAGCTCAGCGAGCATCATTTCCGGCTGTGCCAGATTTTTCTCGATGATTTTCACAATGGCAGAGCCAGAGATAGCGCCGGCTGCGCCGCAACCCACCGCTTCCTGCACCTGCGACGCTTCAGAAATACCAAAGCCCTGCAGCGCCGGAGCAGCATGGTACTCGCGCAGTTTATCGACCAGATGCTTAAGCGGCAGATTGGCGCGCGTTTCCGAGCCGGTCACCCCGGCACGCGACAGCAGATAGGTGTAACCCCGGCCGTGGGAGGCAATTTCACGCAGCAGATCGTCACTGGCGTTCGGCGGGCAGATAAAGATTGGCGCGACGTTGTGGCGCAGCGCCGCCTGACGGAACGGGGCAGACTCTTCAATTGGCACGTCGGCAACCAGCACCGAGTCGACGCCAACCTGCTGGCAGCGGGCATAGAAGTTGTCGATGCCGTTGGAAAATACCAGGTTCGCGTACATCAGCAGGCCGATTGGCAGCTCCGGGTATTTCTGGCGGATGGCGGCCAGCATTTCGAAGCATTGTGACGGCGTCACGCCAGCCGCAAAGGCACGCAGGTTAGCATTCTGGATAGTCGGACCATCCGCCAGCGGATCGGAGAAGGGAATGCCCAGCTCCAGCGCATCGGCACCACCGGCCACCAGCGCATCGATAATCTGCAGCGAGAGTTCCGGCGTTGGGTCGCCCAGGGTGACGAAGGGCACAAAAGCGCCTTCTTTACGCTCTGCCAGACGTTTGAAACAGCTATCGTAACGTTCCATCAGATTTCTCCTTCGCGGTCAGAATGTCATGCACTGTGAAAATATCTTTATCGCCACGGCCGGAGAGGTTGACCACCAGCAGCTGCTCTTTCTCAGGGTCGGCTTTCATCATCTTCAGGGCATGAGCCAGCGCGTGGGAAGATTCCAGCGCCGGGAATCCCTTCGCTGCGGCACAGCGTTTTGAACGCATCCATGGCTTCGTCGTCGGTGATCGAGACGTATTCAGCGCGGCCAATGCTGTTCAGGTAAGCGTGCTGCGGTCCGACGGAGGGGAAATCCAGGCCGGCGGAGATGGAATACGACTCTTCAATCTGACCGTCTGCGGTCTGCATCATTGGCGACTTCATACCGAAGTAGATGCCGACGCGGCCATGCTTGAGTGGCGCACCGTGTTCACCGCTTTCAATACCGTGGCCAGCAGGCTCGACGCCGATCAGGCCGACGCTGCTCTCATCAATAAAGTCGGCAAACATGCCGATGGCGTTCGACCCGCCGCCAACGCAGGCGATGACGGCATCCGGCAGGCGGCCTTCTTTCTCCAGAATCTGCGCTTTCGTCTCTTCGCCGATCATACGCTGGAACTCACGCACAATGGTCGGGAACGGGTGTGGACCGGCGGCAGTGCCGAGCATATAGTGCGCGGTTTCATAGCTGCCGGACCAGTCGCGCAGCGCTTCGTTACAGGCATCTTTCAGCGTGGCAGAGCCGCTGTGCACCGGGATCACTTCCGCGCCCATCAGCTTCATACGGAACACGTTTGGCGACTGGCGCTCAATATCTTTCGCACCCATGTAAATGCGGCATTTCAGGCCCAGCAGGGCGCTGGCGAGGGCCGAGGCAACCCCGTGCTGACCGGCTCCGGTTTCAGCAATGATTTCGTTTTTACCCATGCGTTTTGCCAGCAGCGCCTGACCGAGTACCTGGTTAGTTTTGTGCGCGCCGCCGTGCAGCAGATCTTCTCGCTTCAGATACAGGCGAGTTTGGGTGCCTTTGGTGAGATTCTTACACAGCGTCAGCGCCGTTGGGCGCCCTGCATAGTTCTTCAGCAGGTCGGTAAATTCAGCCTGGAATTCCGGGTCGCTTTGGGCGCTGATAAAGGCGTCTTCCAGCTGTTCCAGAGCCGGCATCAGGATCTGCGGCACGTACATGCCACCAAACTCACCAAAATAGGGATTTAACTTAGTCATGATCGCTTCTCTTATATCAGTAGGCTTTCAGCGTCTGAAACACTGAAGCAATTTTACCGGCATCCTTAATTCCGGGGGCACTCTCCACGCCGGAATTAAAGTCGAGGCCTGCACAGCCGAGCTGAGCGGCCTGAACGCAGTTATCCGCCCCGAGACCACCGGCCAGCAGCACGTTATCGAGTTTCTCACCCTGCAACAGCTGCCAGTTAAACTGCTGGCCGCTGCCGCCACTGCCGTTATCAAACACATAGCGGTCAACGTGCGGCCAGTCGCGGGCGGGCAGGCTGGAACCTATGCTGAAGGCTTTCCAGATCTTCACGCTGGCCGGAAGTTCTGCGCGCAGCTGGCTGACAAATTGGCGATCTTCCTCACCGTGCAGCTGTACGGCAAACAGCTTCAACTGCTGCGCTTTAGTGACAATGTCACTGATGCTGTTATTGCGGAAAACGCCAACATATTTTAGCGCGCCGCCCGCCATCACGGCCGCAGCCTGAGCGCTATCGATTTTACGCGGTGAACCTTCGGCAAAGATCAGCCCACCATAATTCGCCCCGGCCTCCAGTGCGCAGCGGGCATCTTCGGCCCGCGTCAGTCCGCACACCTTATTGTCACCAAGGATCACCCGGCGCACGGCGGCGGTAAGATCCTCTTCTGACATCAGGGCAGAGCCAATCAGGAAGCCGTTGGCGAAGTGGCTAAGCTCACGTACCTGCGCGTAACTGTTAATGCCGGACTCGCTGATCACCGTGACCCCGTGCGCCACTTTCGGCGCCAGGCGGCGGGTGCGGTCCAGATCGATAGAGAGATCGCGCAGGTCGCGGTTATTAATGCCGACCACCTTCGCGCCCAGCGCAGTGGCGCGCTCCAGCTCTTCATCACTGATCACTTCGGTCAGCACGCCCATCTGCAGGCTATGCGCCACGGCAGAGAGCTGGCGATACTGCTCGTCGTCGAGCACCGACAGCATCAGCAAAATGGCATCGGCCTGGTGATAGCGCGCCAGATAGATCTGATAAGGGTCGATAATAAAGTCTTTACACAGCACCGGCTGGGTCACGGCTTTGCTGACAATCGGCAGAAAATCAAAGCTTCCCTGGAAGTACTTCTCGTCAGTCAGCACTGAAATCGCCGAGGCATAATGCTGGTAGACGCCAGCGATAACCGCCGGGTCAAAGTCTTCACGGATCAGACCCTTCGACGGGGAGGCTTTTTTGCACTCCAGAATAAACACGGTGCGGGCGCCCTGTAGCGCATGATAAAAGCCGCGCGTTGAGGGGACGATCTCATTCTGGAAGGTGGCCAGGGGCTGCTGCTGCTGGCGCTCTGCCAGCCAGATAGCTTTATCCTGGACGATTTTATTCAGTACGGTTTCCTGCATGATTATCTCCTTGCTGCCAGGGCGACAACCTGCTCGTAAGCACGGCCGCTGCGGATGGTTTCCAGCGCCTGCTGAGCATTTTGTCGCAAATCTTCATGGCCAAAAATTTTCAGCAACAGGGCGACGTTGGCCGCCACGGCTTCTTCATGAGCCAGCTCGCCATTACCCTGGAGTAAACGCGCCAGAATGTCACGATTTTCTTCCGGCGTGCCCCCGGCCAGCGCCTCCTGCGGATGGCTGCTCAGACCGAAGTCCTCCGCCGTCAGCTGGTAGCTGGTGATGTCACCGTCGCGCAGCTCCGCCACGTGGGTTGCGCTGTGCAGCGCCACTTCATCCATGCCGCCACCGTGCACTACGGCAGCGCGCTGATAGCCCAGCACTTTTAGCGTTTGCGCTACCGGCAACACCAGCTCCGGGCTGTAAACGCCAATCACCGCCAGCGGCGGACGCGCCGGGTTGATCAGCGGGCCGAGCACGTTAAAGATAGTGCGGGTTTTCAGCTCTTTACGTACCGGCATTGCATGGCGGAATCCGCTGTGATACTGCGGCGCAAACAGGAAGCAGACATTAAGATCGTCCAGCGCCTGGCGTGCTTTCTCCGCCGGAAGATCCAGGCTGATGCCAAAGGCTGCCAGCAAATCTGAAGAACCGGATTTACTCGAAACGCTGCGGTTGCCGTGCTTGGCAACCTTCAGGCCGCAGGCCGAGGCGACAAACGCGCTGGCGGTCGAGATGTTAATGCTGTTGCTGCCGTCACCGCCGGTACCGACGATATCGGCAAACGCGTAGTCGGGGCGCGGAAAGGGTTTGGCATCTTCCAGCAGGGCGGTCGCGGCCCCGGCAATCTCCTGCGGCTGCTCACCGCGTACTTTCATCGCAATCAGTGCACCTGCCAGCTGGGTAGGTTCCAGCTGCCCGGTGATAATCGCCGAAAACAGCTGGTGGCTCTCAGCCTGCGTCAGGATCTCAGCCTGAAAGAGTTTTTCCAGAATAGTGTGCATCTCTTGTAACTCCTTGATTACGCCAGCGCCCAGGCGAGGGTTTGTTCCAGCAGGCGTGCCCCCTGGGTGGTAAGAATCGATTCCGGATGGAACTGGTAACCGCAGACGCGGTTGGCGTCGTCGCGCACGGCCATCACCATGCCGTTGAAGGTGGCGTTCACCGTCAGCCCGGCAGGAATGTTGCTGCCTACCAGCGAGTGGTAGCGGGCTACCGGCAGCGGGTTGCTCAGACCGGCGAACATGCCCTGATCGTCATGGGTTATCGCAGACGCTTTGCCGTGCAGGATTTCGCCGGCCTGACCGACGTGACCACCGTAGGCTTCCACGATGGCCTGGTGGCCCAGGCAGATGCCGATAATCGGCAGGCGGCCGCGTAAGGCGAGCAGCAGCTCCGGCATACAGCCGGCTTCTGACGGCGCGCCCGGGCCTGGCGACAGCATCAGTACCGGATTTTCCATCTGTTGCAGGCGCTCAATCAGCGTCTGCGCCGGAACATTGTTACGGTAGACCATCACGTTATGGCCGAAGGTGCGTAACTGGTCGACGAGGTTATAGGTAAAAGAGTCGAAGTTATCAAGCAGCAGAATATCGGCCATCAGAAAATCTCCTTGCAGTGATGAGCAGTGGCAATGGCGCGCAGAACCGCACGCGCTTTGTTGCGGCTTTCATCCGCTTCCGCCTGCGGATTGGAATCAAGAACCACGCCGGCACCGGCCTGCACGGTTGCCACGCCATCTTCAACATAGGCGGAGCGGATTACGATGCAGGTATCCAGATCCCCGCTGGCGGTAAAGTAGCCCACGGCGCCGCCGTAACTGCCGCGTCGCGTCCCCTCGGCTTTTGGCAATCAGCTGCATGGCGCGTACTTTCGGCGCGCCGCTCAGGGTGCCCATATTCATACAGGCGCGGTAGGCGTGCAGCACGTCGATATCGTTACGCAGCTGGCCGACCACGCGTGAGACAAGGTGCATCACGAAGGTGTAGCGGTCCACTTTGGTTAAATCCGCGACATAGCGGGTGCCCGGCTGGCAGATACGCGCCAGGTCGTTGCGCGCCAGGTCAACCAGCATCAGGTGTTCAGCCATCTCTTTATGATCGGTACGCATCTCAAGCTCGATACGGCTGTCGAGGTCACGGTCCAGCGAACCATCCGCATGACGTCCGCGCGGGCGGGTTCCGGCAATCGGATAGATTTCAATCTGGTTGCTGCGCGCGTCATATTTCAGCGAGCTTTCCGGTGAGGCACCGAACAGGCTGAAGTGGCGATCCTGCATAAGAACATATACGGGCTGGGATTGCTGTTCTTCAGGGTGTCATAAGCGGCCAGCGGCGACGGGCACGGCAGGGAGAAGCGGCGCGACGGCACCACCTGGAAGATCTCGCCGACGCGGATCGCTTCCTGCATTTCGCGCACCACCGCGCAGTAGTCTTCATCACTCTGGCTGATGCTCAGGCTCATGCTTTCCACTTTCTGCACTGGCAGCGGCGTGGCAGCCTGCTGCATCTGGCTGTGCAGCTGTTCGATGCGGCTTTGCAGACGCATAAACTCGGACGGCTGGTGCGTGAACAGGCTGGCCTGCAGGCGTGCGCTCTGCGTCTGATGGTCGATTACCAGCAGGGTTTCAGCGAGGTAAAAACAGTAATCCGGGCAGCGCTGTTCGTTTTTCAGCGCCGGCAGCGCTTCGAAACCGGCAACCAGGTCGTAAGCGAACAGGCCGCCCAGCAGCACCGCTTCGCGCTCTTCTGCCGGGGCATTCACCAACTGTGGGATCAGGCGCAGCGCGTCAAATACCGACAAAGCGCGCAGGTTGGAATCTTCATCCTGGATTTCAGCATTAACGGGAAATACCAGCTCACGCCCGTCCGGACGCACGTGGTTCTCAACGCTGGCGGGCAGGGCAGCATCCAGCAGCGGTAGCAGAGCACGGCCATTTTCCGACAGCGCCTGCACCTGCACGCGATTATCCAGCGCGCTGAGACGCAGGGCGCTGTCAACAATCAGCAGGCTTTTCAGGTTGCATTTGCTGTCGACGTCGGCTGATTCCAGCAGCAGTGTTTCAGTGCGCGCCGCGCAAAGCTGATGAAAGACCGCGGCGGGATCTTCACGATAAGGTGCGTTGCCGGTAATCAACTTCACTGTAGGTTTGGCATTTTGCATGTGATGTTCTCTGTTTTTTGCTCAAAAAAAGCCCGCGGTAGGCGGGCTTAAGTATCTGCACTGCGTATTAACCGTGCATGACAGCTTCGCCCGTTCAGGGTGAAGTGTGCCACCAACCAGTCATCAGAGAGAATGAATACGTCATGATACAGACACCTTTGCTTGTGAACTTGCGTACTAGTTAACTGGTTCGCGGCAAAAAAGTCAATACTCTTTTTCCCTCAGTGGCAAATGTCGGTATCATGCTGCGATACTTCCCCGCGTTTTCCGGAGCCGTTTTGACAGCAGTCGCCACCTCAGTCAGTTCTTTCCCTATTTACGATCTCCACAGCCACACTCGCGCTTCCGATGGTCTTTTGACCCCGGAGCAGCTGGTATTGCGGGCAGTAGAGCACCGTGTGGGCGTGCTGGCCATTACCGACCATGACACTACCGCAGGTATTTCAGCCGCGCGTGAGGCGATTGCTCAGCATCAATTGCCACTCCAGCTGATTAACGGTGTGGAAATCTCCACCCTGTGGGAAAACCACGAAATCCATATTGTTGGCTTGGGAATTGATATCGAACACCCGGTGATGGTGGCGTTTCTGGCGCAGCAGGCCGAGCGGCGCATGGCGCGGGCGCAGCTGATTGCTGAGCGGCTGGAGAAAGCGCATATTCCCGGCGCGCTTGAGGGGGCGCTGGCGCTGGCCGAGGGCGGGGCGATTACCCGTGGTCACTTCGCTCGTTTTCTTATCGCGCAGGGCAAAGCAGACAACATGCAGCAGGTATTCAAAACTACCTGGCACGTGGCAAAACCGGCTATGCGCCGCCACAGTGGTGTACAATTAAACAAGCTATTGATGCTATTCATCATTCTGGCGGCCGTAGCGTGCTTGCCCATCCGGCGCGTTACGGGCTGTCGGCTAAGTGGCTGAAGCGCCTGCTGGCGCATTTCAGCGAGCAGGGTGGCGAAGCGATGGAAGTGGCGCAGTGCCAGCAGGCTCCGAACGAGCGCAGCCAGCTGGCGCGCTATGCACAGGATTATCAGCTGGCGGCGTCGCAGGGGTCTGACTTCCATCAGCCCTGTCCCTGGATTGAGCTGGGGAAAAAATTATGGCTACCTGGCGGTGTTGAAGCCGTGTGGCTAAGATTTCCTGAAATCGCACAATGAACCCGCGCAGAAAGCGCAGGTGAGAGGTTAGTTATGAGTCAATTTTTCTATATTCACCCGGATAATCCCCAGCCGCGCCTGATCAAGCAGGCGGTGGAGATGTTGAACAAAGGCAGCGTGATCGTTTATCCCACCGATTCCGGTTATGCGCTGGGCTGCAAGCTGGAAGATAAGAACGCGATGGAGCGTATCTGCCGCATCCGTCAGCTGGATGGTAACCACAACTTTACCCTGATGTGCCGCGATCTGTCTGAGCTGTCTACCTATGCTCACGTAGACAACACGGCATTTCGCCTGATCAAAAACAACACGCCGGGCAACTACACTTTTATCCTCAAGGCGACCAAAGAAGTGCCGCGTCGTCTGATGAGCGAAAAGCGTAAAACCATCGGCCTGCGCGTGCCGTCTAACCCCATTGCGCTGGCGCTGCTGGAAGCGCTGAATGAGCCGATGATGTCGACGTCGCTGATGCTGCCCGGCAATGACTTCACCGAGTCGGATCCGGAAGCTATTCAGATGAGATCGGCAAAATTGTCGACCTGATTATTCACGGTGGATATCTTGGGCAGCAGCCGACCACCGTTATCGATTTAACGGAAAATACGCCGGAAGTGATCCGTGAAGGCGTGGGCGATATTCAACCCTTCCTTTAAGTGCAATTAACAGGCTCGGAAGCGTGAGCCTGTTATTATTTATCGCTTAGTGTTATCACGATGTAGATTTTTCCAGCCACTCTTTAAAATCCTGATACGGAATATACAGCGAGACATCCTTAAGCGGAACTGGAGATTTCTTCGGTCGTTTTAACTCATTCGTAAGCCAATAATGACGCCGCCGATGGTATCATCGCTGTTATAAACGGCGCCGCCGGACATCCCTTTCACTACGCCGGCATTCGATGCCATTGCCACGCACGGGCGCTTATTCCACTCATTACGTATCCCGGTCAGCGTGAGATTAACGCCGGATGATTCAACCGGCATGGCGGAAATAAAGCTGTAACCGTACATTTTAACCGACTCGCCGATTGCGCCATCGCGGAATTTCGGCAGGGTTTTAATGTCGTTCTTGTGGTAGATAATCGCGAGGTCGCAGTAAGGGTGGTAGGCCTTTACCTTCTGCACGGAGAGCTTCGCCACGTGCGCCGCAGTCAGGCTGTACTCAGGAGTGATAGGAATGCTGGTGCCGAGCGAACCGATACCGAGGACGGTCGGAATGCCGGTAAAATTCATATCTACACGTTTCATAGCTTCGCTGCTGTAGTCATATTTGCCTACAGAGCAGCCGCTCAGTATTAGCATAGCCAATACCGGCAGGGTCATTTTAATTTTCATAATTGTCACATTCTTGTCGGACACGTCAGTAAGAACCCTGGTGAGGAGTAATGACGTGTAATGCCGATGCTGACTATTTATCAGCGTATTTTAATGGGAACTTACGCCCCCGATTCGTGCCAACGAAGAAAATAAATCAAAGAATTTGTGTTACACGATGAACGTGTATTTATAATATATATTTAACAATCTATTTATATGGCGCTCTTCTGCCTGAGTGAATTCTACACAAACTTATTAGCCAGGCAAATTAATTAAAGGTCAAAAAGGTAAAAGTCTTAATCATCCAGCGTTAACTCAATCCACGATATTTATAAACTGACTATTTGATGTTGAAGCTAATGTATCGTTTACACTAACTCTGCTTTTCAGCATAAAAACTGTGCTGTCAAAATAAAATGGTGCTTAAGACCATGAAGGTGCATAAATGCAGGTTAGCAATCTGGATTCGTTCAGCGATGCTGGAGTATTTGCTGGCAGTCTAACGCTGGGGCGGCCTGTAGCGCTGTTAACCATACAGAAATATGCCCGGGCAAGTCGCTGTATTTACGTTAATTTCAGCAGAATGAGAATGAAGTACCATGCCTGAACTGATTAGCATTTAACGTCTTAAAACGATAAGCCACTGTTAAATCTTATCAATGCAAAATGAAATGATTTCAACCGTAAACGTGCGCAAAACGGTCTGAGCACGCCGCAACGGCAAAAGATGCTGCCTGCGCGCCTCGCGACAGGGATGTATTGATGCCGGTGCCAGACTGCGCTACACCAAATCAGCAAACTCCGGCTATAGCGTTATGATTGGCAAGGCAGATAGTGTAGAATGCGCTTCCCTGAAAAAGCGGGTCGCGAAACAGCATGGCTGCCTGGGGTAGCAGGCTGATATTCGTGCGAATCTCCACTTTGATGGCACCATCTTACCAATTAATGACGCCTGGGAAGGCGACACAGAGGTAGCTCCATGAGCGATAAGAGCGAAAAGTTACAGAAAGTATTAGCACGCGCCGGGCACGGTTCCCGTCGTGAAATCGAAACCATGATCTCCGCCGGGCGCGTCAGCGTTGACGGCAAGCTGGCCACGCTGGGTGACCGCGTTGAGCCAAGCGCATCTATGAAAATCCGCATCGACGGTCACGTTGTGCCGGTCAGCGAATCCATCACTGAAGTCTGCCGCGTACTGGCTTATTACAAGCCGGAAGGCGAACTCTGCACGCGCAATGACCCGGAAGGGCGCCCGACGGTATTTGACCGTCTGCCAAAACTGCGCGGCGCGCGCTGGATTGCCGTTGGTCGTCTGGACGTTAACACCTGCGGTCTGCTGCTGTTCACCACCGACGGTGAGCTGGCTAACCGCCTGATGCACCCGAGCCGCGAAGTTGAGCGCGAATACGCCGTGCGCGTATTCGGCGCTGTCGACGACGATAAGATCAAACAGCTGAGCCGTGGTGTGCAGCTGGAAGATGGCCCGGCCGCGTTTAAAACGCTGAAGTTTACCGGTGGTGAAGGGATCAACCAGTGGTACAACGTTACGCTGACCGAAGGGCGTAACCGCGAAGTGCGCCGCCTGTGGGAAGCGGTTGGCGTGCAGGTCAGCCGTCTGATCCGCGTGCGTTACGGCGATATCGATCTGCCAAAAGGCCTGCCGCGCGGTGGCTGGACCGAGCTTGAGCTGGGTCCGACAAACTACCTGCGTGAGCTGGTGGGTCTGGATGCAGAAACCGTCAGCAAGGTCGCGGTGGAGAAAGATCGTCGTCGCACCAAGGCGAATCAGATCCGTCGCGCCGTTAAGCGCCATACTACGACGGCGAAAGCCAGCAAGCCAGGCAGCAATCGCCGCCCGACGAAGTCGTCTAAGCGCCAGCAGCAGGGCTAAACGACTGACAGGGGACGGGCATCATGCCCGGCCCTTTTTTTTCCTACCAGTCAATTCCCTGCTGTGCCTGGATCCCGGCATCAAACGCATGCTTAACCGGGCGCATTTCACTGACCGTGTCCGCCAGCGCCAAAATCTCCCGATGACATCCGCGACCGGTAATGATGACGCTCTGATGAGCAGGGCGCTGCTGCAGGGCGGCAATCACTTCTTCCAGCGGCAGGTAGTCAAAACTCACCATGTAGGTCAGCTCATCCAGCACCACCAGGTCGAGAGTCGGATCCTGCAACATGCGTTTGCCGTGCTGCCAGACGGCCAGGCAGGCGGCGGTGTCCGTTGCACGATTCTGCGTATCCCAGGTAAAGCCGGTCGCCATCACCTGAAACTCGACGCCGTGCGGTTCCAGTAGATTGCGCTCGCCGTTTGGCCATTCGCCCTTGATAAACTGAATCACCCCGACGCGCTTCTGGTGGCCAACCGCCCGGCTGGCGGTGCCGAATGCCGCCGTGGTTTTCCCTTTGCCGTTGCCGGTAAATACCATCAGAATGCCGCGCACTTCGGTAGCCGCAGCGATGCGCGCATCAACCTGATCCTTCAGTTTTTGCTGCCGCTGCTGGTGGCGATCTTCGGCCATTATTCTGCCGCCCCGGGCTTGCGCCCCGGCTGGGCGTCAAAGCTGGTGCCGGTTTTGCGTTTGCTGTCATCACCCATCAGCCACAGATAGAGTGGCATAATGTCGGCGGGAGTTTTCAGCTTATTGGCATCTTCCTGCGGGAAGGCACTGGCACGCATTTTGGTGCGCGTGCCGCCGGGATTAATGCAGTTAACGCGAAGCTGGCGTGGGTCATACTCTTCTGCCAGCACCTGCATCATGCCTTCGGTGGCGAATTTGGACACCGAGTACGCCCCCAGCCGGCGCGGCCCTGGCGGCCCACGCTGGAAGTGGTGAACACCAGTGAAGCCCCCTCAGCTTTTAATAGCAGGGGCAGCAGCGCCTGCGTCAGGAAGAAGGTGCCGTCAATGTTGACGCGCATCACCTGCTGCCAGATAGCGGGATCCTGCTTATCCATCGGCACCACCTCACCGAGCACTCCGGCATTGTGCAGCACGCCATCAAGTCGCGGCAGCTTTTCGGCAATAGCTTCTGCCAGCTGCTGGCAGCTTTGCGCCGTGGCGGTTTCCAGATCGAGGGTAAACCACAGTGCCGGAGCCTGACTGCGCTGGTTAACCTCGTCACAAACCTGTTGCAGTTTGTCCGCATTGCGCCCCAGCAGAACCAGCTGAGCGCCGTAGCGGGCATACGTCAGCGCGGCTTCGCGGCCAATGCCGTCGCTGGCCCCGGTGACAAGAATAATACGGTTATTGAGCAGATCGCTTTTCGGTTGATAGTGCACAAAGAATTCCTCTGGCGATGGGGGGATTTCCGCAGGGCGGCTGATAGTATCGCCTGTTGTAAACCCTTGCGCGGACTGAATAAAGTGATTTATGCCTGAAAAAGTGGGTGAGTTCAATCAGCGCTTTAGCATATTCATGTGCTGTTACCGGGTTACAGGCGACTCAACGCGGGGACTCCGCTACACTAGAGCTATCTATAACATAATGTAAATTAAGGCGGATTGAGTGGATCTACTCTCTTATTATGGACTCTTCCTGGCAAAAACCGTCACCGTGGTGATTGCTATCGTGGCAATCGCGGTGGTGATCGCCAACCTTGCGCTGCGCAAACGCGCGCAGAATGGCCAGCTCAAGCTCACTCAGCTGGGCGAGAAGTACAGTGATATGCAGGACGATATGCGCCTGGCGAAGATGAAGCCGCATCAGCAAAAACAGTGGCACAAAGAGCAGAAGAAAAAAGAGAAGCTGACGGCGAAAACGGCCAAACAGCAGGCGAAGCTGGGCCGCCCGGAAGAGAAAGCCAAATCCACGCTGTATGTGCTCGATTTTAAGGGCAGCATGGATGCCGGCGAAGTCTCTTCGCTGCGTGAAGAGGTTTCCGCGGTGATGGCGGTGGCAGCACCGGGTGACGAAGTCCTGCTGCGTCTTGAAAGCCCGGGCGGCGTAGTTCACGGTTATGGACTGGCTGCTTCACAGCTGCAGCGCCTGCGTGATAAGGGTATTCCGCTGACGGTAGCCGTGGACAAAGTCGCCGCCAGCGGCGGGTATATGATGGCCTGCGTGGCGGACCGTATCGTCGCCGCGCCATTTTCCATTATCGGTTCCATCGGCGTGGTGGCGCAGATCCCTAACTTCAACCGCCTGCTCAAGCGCAATGAAATTGACGTTGAGCTGCACACCGCCGGCGAGTTCAAGCGTACCCTGACGCTGTTTGGTGAAAACACCGAAGAAGGGCGTGAAAAATTCCGCGAAGACCTTAATGAAACCCACCTGCTGTTTAAACAGTTCGTGCATCAGATGCGCCCAACGCTGGATATCGACAGCGTGGCGACCGGGGAACACTGGTACGGCACCCAGGCGCTGGAGAAGGGACTGGTGGATGCGATTGGCACCAGTGACGATCTGATCATCGATCGGATAGAGAAACATCAGGTGATCGGCGTGCGCTATGCGCGGCGCAAAAGCATGATGGACCGCTTCACCAACAGCGCCACGCTGAGCGTTGAACGCCTGCTGCTGCGTATCTGGCAGCGCGGTGAAAAACCGCTGCTGTAACTGCCACGGTTCACCCTGCTTAACGCCCGCACCCGCGGGCGTTATTTTTCCAGCCGGTAGCGCGCCGAGAGATTCACCGCCAGCGCTTTATAGACGTTAAACACCGTGGTGCTCTTTGCCGTCGCCAGGCCCTAGTCATCAAGATAGTAGTTGCCGCGAAATACCAGGACGTCTCCCTTTTGCTCGACATCGTCGACGCTCAGGCCTGTGAAATAGTCTGGATGGTTGACGATCATTTCCCGGGCCAGCGCCAGCAGATGTTCACGATTGACGGCTTGCTGTTGTGACATGGTCCTTTTCCTTCTTTATATAGTCATTTTCTGGCCGCCATTGTACGCCAGCCCGTTAAATCCGCAATCTCTGTAGTGATATACAAAAGTGACTCTTTTTTCTTAGTTTTCTGGCGTAAATGGGGCATGGATGCTAATTAAGTTGCGTAACAGATTTTATCAGGTAGAGTGTGGGCGTTTCGGGTTCCGGGCGTAAAACAGACTTTACGCCTTGTTAGAGATTCGCTTAACAGGTAGTAAAAAGTACCGTTAATCAACGTGTTGTAACGTCAGATTTCGCACTGGAATCGATGAAAAAGTTGTTCGGGTTGAATTCATTTTCCCCAATAACCTTATCCTTAGTGCGCTGCGTAGCTTCAGGAATACGGCACAACTTACTCTCGGACGTTTTAATCAGGTAAAGGTAACTATGGGAAAAGCTCTCGTAATAGTTGAGTCCCCGGCAAAAGCCAAAACGATCAATAAATATCTCGGTAATGACTACGTGGTGAAATCCAGCGTGGGTCACATCCGTGATTTGCCGACAAGTGGATCAACAGTTAAAAAGAGCGCTGACTCTACAACCAGTAAAACCGGCAAGAAGGTCAAAAAAGACGAAAAGACTGCCCTCGTTAACCGTATGGGCGTCGATCCTTATCACGGCTGGGATGCGAATTATCAAATCCTGCCAGGTAAGGAAAAGGTCGTTGCTGAACTGAAAGCACTGGCCGAAAAAGCTGACCACATCTATCTCGCAACGGACCTTGACCGCGAAGGGGAGGCCATTGCATGGCACCTGCGGGAAGTGATCGGTGGCGATGAATCACGCTACAGCCGCGTGGTGTTTAACGAAATTACCAAAAACGCTATCCAGCAGGCATTTGAAAAGCCGGGTGAGCTGAATATTGACCGCGTCAATGCTCAGCAGGCACGCCGCTTCATGGACCGTGTGGTCGGTTATATGGTCTCCCCGCTGCTGTGGAAAAAAGTCGCACGCGGCCTTTCTGCGGGGCGCGTGCAGTCAGTCGCCGTTCGCCTGGTGGTTGAGCGTGAACGTGAGATCAAAGCGTTTGTCCCGGAAGAGTACTGGGATCTGAATGCCGACCTGACTACGCCGAAAGGCGTTGACCTGCCAATGCAGGTGACTCATCAGGCCGACAAACCGTTCCGCCCGGTTAATCGTGAGCAGACTTATGCTGCCGTTAGCCTGCTGGAAAAAGCCCGCTACGTGGTGGCCGATCGCGAAGACAAGCCAACCAGCAGTAAGCCAGGCGCACCTTTTATTACCTCTACGTTGCAGCAGGCGGCAAGTACCCGCCTTGGCTTCGGCGTGAAGAAAACCATGATGATGGCGCAGCGTCTGTATGAAGCGGGTCATATCACCTATATGCGTACTGACTCTACCAACCTGAGCCAGGATGCGGTGGGCATGGTGCGTGGCTACATTGAGGATGAATTTGGCGCGAAATACCTGCCGAAAGCCGCCAATGTTTACAGCAGTAAAGAGAACTCTCAGGAAGCGCACGAGGCCATCCGTCCTTCGGATGTCAAAGTGCAGTCTGAGCAGCTGAAAGATATGGAAACGGACGCGCAGAAGCTGTATCAGCTGATCTGGCGCCAGTTCGTGGCCTGTCAAATGATGCCAGCGCAGTACGACTCTACGACACTTACCGTAGAAGCAGGCGATTTCAAACTGAAGGCCAAAGGGCGCACGCTGCGCTTTGACGGCTGGACGCGAGTAATGCCGGCGCTGCGTAAAGGTGATGAAGATCGCGTACTGCCACCGGTTGAAGTAGGCAGCGAACTGAGCCTGCAGCAGTTGGTACCCAGCCAGCACTTCACTAAGCCACCGGCGCGTTTCAGCGAAGCTTCGCTGGTGCGTGAGCTGGAAAAACGCGGTATTGGTCGTCCTTCTACTTATGCTTCGATCATCTCAACGATTCAGGATCGTGGCTATGTGAAAGTGGAAAGCCGCCGCTTCTACGCTGAGAAAATGGGCGAGATCGTTACTGACCGTCTGGAAGAGAACTTCCGTGAGCTGATGAATTACGACTTCACCGCGCACATGGAAGACAATCTCGATAAAGTAGCGAACAACGAAGCGCAGTGGAAAGCCGTGCTGGACAAGTTCTTTGGCGAATTCAGCCAGCAGCTTGAGCAGGCAGAGAAAGACCGGAAGAGGGCGGCATGCAGCCGAACCAGATGGTGTTGACCTCTATTGACTGCCCGACCTGTAGCCGTCAGATGGGTATCCGTACCGCCAGTACCGGGGTATTCCTCGGCTGTTCCGGCTACGCGCTACCGCCGAAAGAGCGCTGTAAGCAGACCATTAACCTGATCCCAGAGAATGAAGTACTGAATATTCTCGAAGGGGATGATGCGGAAACTAACGCGCTGCGCGCCCGCCGCCGCTGCCAGAAGTGTGGCACCGCGATGGACAGCTACCTGATCGACCCCTCGCGCAAGCTGCACGTCTGTGGTAACAACCCGGAATGTGACGGTTACGAGATCGAGCAGGGCGAGTTCCGTATTAAGGGGTACGACGGGCCAATCGTTGAGTGTGAAAAATGCGGCTCTGAAATGCACCTGAAAATGGGGCGCTTCGGCAAGTACATGGCCTGCACCAACGACGACTGTAAAAACACGCGTAAAATTCTGCGCAACGGCGAAGTGGCGCCACCGAAAGAAGATCCGGTGCCGTTACCTGAGCTGCCGTGTGAGAAGTCAGATGCTTACTTCGTGCTGCGTGACGGCGCTGCGGGCGTATTCCTTGCGGCGAATACCTTCCCTAAATCGCGTGAAACCCGCGCGCCGCAGGTTGAAGAGCTGCAACGCTTCCGCGACCGGCTGCCTGAAAAGCTGCGTTACCTGGCCGATGCTCCGGCAACGGATGCCGATGGCAACAAAGCCGTGGTACGCTTCAGCCGTAAAACTAAACAGCAGTATGTCAGCACCGAGAAAGACGGCAAAGCCACCGGCTGGTCCGCCTTTTATGTTGACGGTAAGTGGGAAGTGAGCGCGAAGAAATAATTTGTTGCTTCCCCCAGTGAGCGAGCCGCCTCGTGCGGTTCGCTCACGCTTCATCTTCCTCACGCTTTCCCCTTCCGATGCTATACATATCCCACTTTTTTGATATAGTTGTTATAGATAACACCTTTCTTATTATCAATTTGCATTAGACCGTGAACCCCATCGCAGCGCGAGCTTGCTGACGGGATTCGGCGCGTTGCTTCAAACCCTGGATGGAATGAAAAATGAAATTGCAGCAGCTGCGTTACATCGTTGAAGTGGTGAACCATAACCTCAACGTCTCTTCAACGGCCGAGGGCCTGTATACTTCACAGCCCGGCATCAGTAAGCAGGTGCGCATGCTGGAAGATGAGCTGGGCATCCAGATTTTCGCCCGCAGCGGTAAGCACCTGACTCAGGTTACGCCCGCGGGCAGGAGATTATCCGCATCGCGCGTGAAGTCCTGTCAAAGGTTGATGCAATCAAATCCGTGGCGGGTGAGCATACCTGGCCTGATAAAGGCTCACTGTACGTGGCGACCACGCATACGCAGGCGCGCTATGCACTGCCAAACGTGATTAAAGGCTTTATCGAACGCTATCCGCGCGTCTCGCTGCATATGCATCAGGGCTCGCCAACGCAAATTGCTGAGGCCGTGTCGAAGGGAAATGCCGACTTTGCCATTGCCACTGAAGCTCTGCATCTTTACGACGATTTGATCATGCTGCCGTGCTATCACTGGAACCGTGCCATTGTCGTCACGCCTGACCATCCGCTGGCGGCGAAGAGCAAAGTGTCGATTGAAGAACTTGCAGAATATCCATTAGTCACCTACACCTTCGGTTTTACGGGCCGTTCAGAACTGGACACGGCGTTTAACCGTGCCGGGCTGACCCCACGGATTGTCTTTACTGCAACCGATGCTGACGTGATAAAAACCTATGTCCGGCTGGGACTGGGGGTAGGGGTAATTGCCAGTATGGCGGTGGACCCCGTATCGGATCCTGACCTGGTGAGAATTGAAGCGACCGACGTCTTTAGCTACAGCACCACCAAAATTGGCTTCCGCCGCAGCACCTTCCTGCGCAGCTATATGTATGACTTCATCCAGCGCTTTGCGCCGCATCTGACGCGTGATGTTGTTGATACTGCTGTAGGTTTACGCTCGAATGAAGATATTGAAGCGATGTTCAAAGACATCAAGCTGCCGGCAAAGTAGTAACCCA
Source organism: Avena atlantica (assembly GCA_910589765.1). Taxonomy (NCBI): domain Eukaryota; kingdom Viridiplantae; phylum Streptophyta; class Magnoliopsida; order Poales; family Poaceae; genus Avena; species Avena atlantica. The sequence continues at coordinate 419,303 of CAJUWN010001535.1, read as the reverse complement.
CAATATTATTGGTGATATACGTGGGCCGCTTGCGGCCCACTTTTTTTATGATTGGTGCCACCGATTACTGCAAACGTTAACCCCATTTCATTATTTTTTCGTAAATGAAACATGTATCACATGTTCCTTCATTGTTATTTCTTAAATGAGAAACAGTACACACTTTTCATTGTCGCTCTTTGCGCCAGGATAGGATGATTCTCATACTCTAGTTAAAAGGAGTGGAGATCGCCTGTGGCCTGAGGCGTGCTAAATTTATCTCTAATTTAGGCTGGACCTAATAGAGGGGCCAATGCAACCAGTTTGGGTTAAGGGGTAATTATTCCCCTTAAGTTAATTTAGCGTTTTTAATTAATCTTTTTGATGCTTGATAAATCCTGTTAATCGTTTTGTTCAATAAAAATTACTGGATTTTGCAACACAGAATGTTTAGGATTCATCCTAATTTCTGATTGGTTCAAACAATCGTTTTAATGAGAGTGATTATCAAAAACTATGGCTACTAGATTATCTGTACAACCCGACTTCGGGGACAAAACCATCAAGGTTGAGCGTAACAGCAATCTGAAACGCAAAGCCTGGCTCACGGTATTCGCTGCTTCCTCATTGTTCTGGGTGTGGTTGCTTTATCTGTCTGGCGTATTTGGGGGTAACAATGCAACTTGGACTGCACGATCGTAAAGCACAGCAGGTACGTAAAACCGAGCGTTTTTGCAAAGGCAAAAATGACACTCAGGATTCGATTCCAGCATCATGGAATCTGAATGAACTGCAGCGTAATTTTATTGAGTCAATGTTCGAAGACAAGAAAGCAAAATAAGTCACGACGTGACTATTTCCCAGGCAACCTTGCCGGGCAATATTATTAAAACAGATTCATTTAATCTTAAGACCGAACCACTGGTCAGGGCTTCTTGACGCCAATTCTGATGGTAACGCCATCATTTAACGGTGAAATCCTTGTGGTAGATGCCGAGGGTTTAATGCGGTACGTTTTGGCCAGCAGTGGCCTGAGAGAGAATATGATGAATTTAACCCAAATTACCTGGTTCAGCACCTGGACATTTTCAGCCCTGTTCTGGACTAGCGCGTTATGGCTTGCAATGGTGATGCGCTAATCGCGCATTTAATTAAAAGCTTAGCGTAATAACAATAACGCCCTGCTGACCTGTACAGCGGGGCGTTTTGTTTTTTAATTTTCATTTTGTTTCAGCTGTTGTCAATTAGTGTTGTTATCAAAACGTTGCTGCCGAGTTGTGCTATGTTTAATCAAACCTTGCAATCACTAAGGTTATGATTATTCGAGCGCACGAATGGAGGAGCAATGTCGACATTAAGCCAAATCAGTCAAGACACGCTGGAAGTCAACGATCAGCGCTACCATTTCTACAACCTCACGAAAGCACAATCAGAGCTGGGCGACATCAGCCGCTTACCCAAATCAATGAAAGTCCTGCTGGAGAACTTGCTGCGCTATCAGGATGGCGATTCCGTCACGGCGGAGGACATCAGCGCACTTGCCGGCTGGCTTAAAGACGCCCATGCAGACCGGGAAATAGCCTATCGCCCGGCACGGTTTTAATGCAGGACTTTACTGGAGTGCCGGCGGTGGTCGATCTTGCGGCCATGCGCGAGGCGGTTAAGCGTCTCGGCGGTGATGTTGCCAAAGTCAATCCACTGTCGCCCGTCGATCTGGTCATCGACCACTCCGTCACCGTGGACCACTTTGGCGACGACGACGCGTTTGAAGAGAACGTGCGCCTGGAGATGGAGCGCAACCACGAGCGCTACGTGTTCCTGCGCTGGGGGCAGAAAGCCTTTAACCGCTTCAGCGTGGTGCCTCCAGGTACCGGTATCTGTCACCAGGTAAACCTTGAGTATCTCGGCCAGGCCGTCTGGCACGAAGAACAAAATGGCCGCCAGGTCGCTTACCCCGACACGCTGGTTGGCACTGACTCGCACACCACGATGATCAATGCGCTCGGCGTACTGGGTTGGGGCGTTGGCGGCATTGAAGCCGAAGCGGCGATGCTCGGCCAGCCGGTGTCGATGCTGATCCCGGATGTGGTGGGCTTCAATTAACCGGCAAGCTGAAAGCGGGGATCACCGCCACCGACCTGGTGTTAACCGTTACGCAGATGCTGCGCAAGCACGGGGTGGTTGGTAAGTTCGTGGAGTTCTATGGCGACGGGCTGGATGACCTGCCGCTGGCCGACCGTGCGACCATTGCCAATATGGCGCCAGAATATGGCGCAACCTGCGGCTTCTTCCCGGTCGATGACATCACCCTCAGTTATATGACGTTGACCGGGCGCAGCAGCCAGCAGATTGCGCTGGTCGAGGCCTACGCGAAAGCGCAGGGGCTCTGGCGTAACACCGGTGACGAACCGGTGTTCACCAGCAGCCTGGCGCTGGATATGGGCGTGGTTGAGTCCAGCCTCGCCGGACCGAAGCGTCCGCAGGACCGTGTGGCCCTTGGCGATGTGCCTGCTGCCTTCCGCGCCAGTAATGAACTGGAAGTGAATCGCGCGCAGAAAGATCATAAAGCCATTACTTACCGCGACAGCCACAGCGGGCAAGAATATCAACTGGAAGACGGTGCGGTGGTCATCGCCGCTATCACTTCCTGTACCAATACGTCAAACCCTAGCGTGCTGATGGCCGCCGGCCTGCTGGCGAAAAAAGCCGTGTCGCTTGGGCTGAAACCAAAACCGTGGGTTAAGGGTTCACTGGCGCCAGGCTCCAAAGTGGTGTCTGACTATCTGGCCAGCGCGGGGCTGACGCCCTATCTCGATAAGCTTGGCTTTAACCTTGTCGGCTATGGCTGTACCACCTGCATCGGTAACTCGGGTCCGTTACCTGCAGAGATTGAGAGCGCGATTAAGCAGGGCGATCTCACCGTGGGCGCCGTGCTGTCCGGCAACCGTAATTTTGAAGGGCGCATTCATCCGTTTGTGAAAACTAACTGGCTGGCTTCACCTCCGCTGGTTGTCGCCTATGCGCTGGCGGGCAATATGACCCTGAATCTGCACAGCGATCCTATCGGCGCAGACACCACCGGCAAACCCGTGTATCTGAAAGATATCTGGCCGTCGCCGGAAGAGATTGCCGAAGCGGTACAGTTAGTTTCGACCGATATGTTCCACAAAGAGTATGCCGAAGTCTTCGAAGGCACCCCGGAGTGGCAGCAGATCAAAGTCAGTGAGGCGGCGACCTATGACTGGGATGAGGGCTCCACTTATATTCGTCTCTCGCCGTTCTTTGATGACATGGGCAAAGAGCCGAAGCCGGTGCAGGATATTCACGGCGCGCGCGTACTGGCAATGCTGGGAGACTCGGTGACCACTGACCATATTTCGCCTGCGGGCAGCATCAAGGCGGACAGCCCTGCCGGGCGCTACCTGCTGGAGCATGGCGTGGAGCGCACGGACTTTAACTCCTACGGTTCGCGCCGTGGTAATCACGAAGTCATGATGCGCGGAACCTTCGCCAATATTCGCATCCGCAATGAAATGGTGCCGGGCGTGGAAGGGGGCATGACCCGCTTTATCCCGGGTAATGAGCAGATGGCGATTTATGATGCCGCTATGCGCTATCAGCAGCAGGGTACGCCACTGGCGGTGATTGCGGGTAAAGAGTACGGCTCCGGTTCCAGCCGCGACTGGGCAGCGAAAGGCCCGCGTTTGCAGGGCGTGCGCGTAGTCATTGCTGAGTCGTTCGAACGTATCCACCGCTCGAATCTGATTGGTATGGGTATTCTACCGCTGGAGTTCCCGCAGGGCGTAACCCGCAAGACGCTGAAGTTGACCGGGGATGAACTGATCGATGTCCACGACCTTAACCAACTGCAGCCGGGAGGGAGCGTCAAAGTGACCTTAACCGGCGTGGATGGGGCTAAGGAAGTGCTGGAGATGCGCTGTCGTATTGATACCGGTAATGAGCTGACCTATTACCAGAATGACGGCATTCTGCACTATGTGATAAGGAATATGCTGGATTAGCGCGAGTCAGAAGAGAGAGAGCGGGCCAGGACAGGCCCGCTTTTTTTTTGCACTTATTTAGATAACAAATGGCCCATTTTGGCGGCTTTGGTATCCAGATAGTGGGCATTTTTCGGGTTGCGCCCGACGATCAGCGGAACGCGCTCGACGATGTTGATCCCGGCTTCGCTGAGGATCTCCACCTTGCGCGGATTGTTGGTCAACAGGCGAACTTCTTCCACGCCCAGCAGCTTAAACATATCGGCGCACGGGGTGAAGTCACGCTCATCAGCGGCAAAGCCGAGCTGGTGGTTAGCTTCAACCGTGTCGTAGCCTTTATCCTGTAGCGCATATGCGCGGATCTTGTTCAGCAACCCGATATTGCGGCCTTCCTGACGATGGTAAAGCAGAATGCCGCGGCCAAGTTCGGCAATCTGCGCCATTGCGGCTTCCAGCTGGAAACCACAGTCACAGCGCAGGCTGAACAGGGCATCGCCAGTCAGGCATTCAGAATGAACGCGGGCCAGCACCGGTTTGTTATCAGATATATCGCCATAAACCAGGGCAACGTGGTCATGACCGGTTGCCAGTTCTTCAAAACCGACCATGAGGAAATCTCCCCATGGCGTGGGCAGATTGGCTTCTGCCACCCGTTTTAAGCTGCATGTGACTCTCCAGAAACTTCAGGTAGTACGCTATCATCAGATAGCGCTTTGTCAGTCGCCTGACGCAAACAATCCTCTATTTTGCCACAACACAGGCCGGGGCGGTTAACACGTTAGAGCGATTGTTGTAATACAGCACAAATATCATAAGTACTATCCTTATGTTATTATTTTTTAAGATAATCTTATTACATTGTTGTCAATCAGAGATGCGTAAAAGGAACAAGAATGGCTGATATCGTTAAACGCACCACCCTCGGCGCACTGCTGTTACTGATTATGCCGCTTGGCGTGATGCTATCTGGCTGGCAGTGGCAGCCGGGCGAAATGGGAATAGGCCATCTGGTTCTGTTTTGGTTCACCGAAACGGTCACCAGCCCGTGGGGCACGCTGACCAGCGCGGTTTTGTGCATTTGGTTTCTCTGGTGCCTGCGTTTCCGCCTTAAACCTGCCATATTTTTATTAGCGATAATCATTGGCACGCTGCTGGCTGGTCAGTACACCAAAAGCGTGATTAAAGAGGGGTGCAGGAGCCGCGCCCTTATGTGCTGTGGCTGGAAAAGACCCACAACATCAATGAACGGCAGTTCTATGAGCAGAAGCGTACGCAGCGCAGTGAGATGGTGCGCAGTGCGGTGGCGAACGATCCCCAGCTGCCCGAATGGCTGAAAAAGCACTGGGCGTTTGAAACCGGATTGCGTTCCCTTCGGGTCACAGCATGTTCGCCGCCAGCTGGGCGCTGCTTGGCGTCGGGCTGCTATGGCCGCGTCGCCGCACCGTGACGATTGTTATCCTGATGGGGTGGGCGGTGACGGTGATGGGCAGCCGCCTGCTTCTCGGAATGCACTGGCCAATTGATCTCATCACCGCCACGCTGATTAGCTGGCTGTTTATCACTCTGGCAACCTGGCTGGCCCAGCGTTTCTGCGGCCCGCTCACCGTGCCGCCGCAGGAGCAGCAGGAAATAAGCGCGCGTGAAACCGAAGCGGATGGATTGTAAAGAGGGCATTTGACCCCATATCTTACTTTTCGCCGGCGCCGTGGCGAAGGAGAGTCAGGGCGCTGTTTAATGTTCTGCCGCGGTTTGCACTCATCAATGCAAGCATCAGGACGATTTTTTTGGCATAATTCATCTGCTTAACTCCGGCATATGGGACGAACTGTGAAATATTTGCTCATTTTTTTAGTGGTTCTGGCGATTTTCGTCATTTCGGTCACGCTTGGCACCCACAACAATCAGGTGGTGACCTTTAACTACCTGCTGGCACAGGGCGAATTCCGCATTTCAACGCTGCTGGCATCGCTGTTTGCGGTCGGTTTTCTGCTGGGCTGGGCGATCTGTGGGCTGTTCTGGCTGCGCGTGCGGGTTTCGCTGGCGCATGCTCAGCGTAAACTCAAACGAATTCAGCAGCAGCTAAGTACGGCTGAAAGCAACGTGACCTCGTCACAGCATCCTGCCGTCAAGGAATAACACTTTATGTTAGAGCTGCTCTTTCTGTTACTTCCCATCGCCGCCGCTTATGGCTGGTACATGGGGCGCAGAAGCGTGCAACAGGATAAGCAACAGGAGGCCAGCCGCCTGTCACGTGATTATGTCACTGGGGTGAACTTCCTGCTTTCTAACCAGCAGGACAAGGCCGTTGACCTGTTCCTCGATATGCTTAAAGAGGACAGCGGCACGGTTGAAGCACACCTGACCCTCGGTAACCTTTTCCGTTCGCGTGGCGAAGTCGACCGCGCCATTCGCATCCACCAGGCACTGATGGAAAGTGCTTCTCTGACCTACGATCAGCGTCTGCTGGCAATTCAACAGTTGGGCCGTGACTATATGGCTGCCGGTTTTTACGACCGGGCGGAGCAGATGTTTGGTCAGCTGATCGATGAAACTGATTTTCGCGTGAGCGCACTGCAGCAGCTGCTGGTGATCCATCAGGCAACCAGCGACTGGCCTAATGCGATTGAGGTCGCTGAGCGGCTGGTGAAGTTGGGTAAGGATCGCCTGCGGATGGAAATCGCCCATTTCTACTGTGAGCTTGCGCTTCAGGCAATGGGCAGTGATGACCTTGACCGTGCGATGAACCTGCTGAAAAAAGGGGACTCTGCCGATCGCAACAGCGCCCGCGTCTCGATCATGATGGGGCGCATTCATATGGCGAAAGGCGAGTATGCTAAAGCGGTAGCGCACCTGCAGCGTGTTATCGAGCAGGATAAAGAGCTGGTCAGCGAGACGCTGGAAATGCTTGAAAGCTGTTACCAACACCTGGAACAACCGCAGGCGTGGGCCGACTACCTTCGTCGCTGCGTCGAAGAGAATACCGGAGCGTCAGCCGAGCTTTACCTTGCTGGCATCCTCGATCGGGAAGAGGGCGCGGAAGCCGCGCAGACCTACATCACTCGTCAGCTTCAGCGCCATCCAACCATGCGGGTGTTCCATCGCCTGATGGACTTTAATTTGCAGGAGGCCGAAGATGGCCGCGCGAAAGAGAGCCTGATGGTACTGCGTGAGATGGTGGGCGAACAGATCCGCACCAAGCCACGCTATCGCTGCCATAAATGCGGGTTTACCGCCCATGCGCTTTACTGGCACTGCCCATCCTGCCGCGCCTGGTCATCGGTCAAACCCATCCGCGGCCTCGACGGCCAATAACCTTCTGTTTTTATTAGCTATCACCCTTTTTATTGTAGGGGCTGACCTTCTTTTCCGGTCAGCCCGTAAAAGATTCTAAGCATTATTAGTTACAACATACTAAGGTGTTTAATTTAATAGCGGTTCCAGCCGCACCCGTACTCTCCTGTGCTTAACAGGGAAGGATAATTGTCAGCGTAAACTGTGAATTTCCCTGCGCTATAGGTAGAATGCTCCCCGTTTATCGTTTGCGCCGTGCGGTGCACCAATTAAAGAGGGTATATCCATGCTTTCACCTCAGGTTACCGGCTCACCGATTGTGGTCGCGTTAGATTATGCCGATCTCAATCGCGCAATGGCGTTTGTTGACCAGATTGAGCCCGGCAGCTGCCGCTTAAAAGTCGGCAAAGAGATGTTTACCCTGTTTGGTCCGCAGCTGGTGCGCGATCTCCAGCAGCGCGGGTTCGAGGTGTTTCTCGACCTCAAATTCCACGATATCCCCAACACTACCGCGCATGCCGTTGCCGCCGCAGCCGATCTCGGCGTATGGATGGTAAACGTGCACGCCAGCGGCGGGGCGCGGATGATGAACGCCGCGCGTGAAGCGCTGCTGCCAATGGGGAAAGATGCGCCGCTGCTGATTGCCGTAACCGTATTGACCAGCATGGATGCTGATGACCTGCGCGGCCTGGGCATTGAGCTGTCGCCGGCAGAGCAGGCTGAGCGTCTGGCGCGCCTGACCCACCAGTGTGGTCTGGACGGCGTGGTCTGTTCGGCTCAGGAAGCCAGCCACTTCAAGCAGGTTATCGGACAGCAGTTCCGTCTGGTGACGCCTGGCATTCGCCCGGCAGGCAGCGATGCTGGCGATCAGCGCCGTATCATGACGCCCCAGCAGGCTGTGCAGGCTGGCGTCGACTATATGGTGATCGGTCGCCCGATTACCCAGTCCAGCGACCCGGCGGCGACGCTGCGTAACATTCTCAGCGAACTGCAGGGGGCATAATGGCCGATGATAACAGCCGCCTGGTTTACTCCACGGAGAGCGGGCGCATCGATGAGCCGAAAGCGGTGGTGCAGCGGCCAAAAGGCGACGGCATCGTGCGAATCCAGCGTCAGACCAGCGGCCGTAAGGGCAAAGGCGTCTGTCTCATCAGCGGAATTGACCTTGATGATGCGGAGCTGACAAAGCTGGCTGCCGAGCTGAAAAAGAGATGCGGCTGCGGCGGTGCGCTAAAGGATGGCATTATTGAGATCCAGGGGGACAAGCGCGATCTGTTGAAAACCCTGCTGGAAGGCAAAGGTTTTAAGGTCAAGCTGGCTGGCGGTTAATCGTTCGCTGCGCTGAAAAGAAAAGAAGGCCGCGATAAATCGCGGCCTTCTGCATGTAGATGTGCGTGCGGAGCCAATTTCTTATAGTTAGTCGACCTGATGGCCGATAATCCCACCAACGGCAGCGCCGCCTACGGTGCCGAGACCACTACCGTTGGTCAAAATTGACCCACCAATTGCACCGGCACCTGCACCGATGGCCGTATTACGATCGCGTTTCGACCAGTTTGAACAGGCGCTCAGGGAAAGAACTAACGTTGCTGCCAGTACGGCGGCGGTGATGCGTTTTGCATTGATTGACATTATGACTACTCCTTAGTTACAGCGTCAGAAATACCTCTCAAGTATAGAAGAGGGTTGGTACACAAGGCGCTTTTACTGGTGATTTATGTCACTGTTCAGGTAAATAGCGCTTAAAAATAGAACAATTTATCGTGCCATCCACCCGGCAGATGAAGATGAATCAAACCTTTAGGTCTCTAACTATCACCTGCGGCCAGAACAGATAAGCTAATTCTAGATATTGCTGAATATATTTACAGGTAAAAAATCTTAATTCCTACCAGACCTGGCTGTTATTGCTGCCGCAAATCGCAGTGAACAGCCGGAATCTGCCACTTATCCAGCCAATACTTCCATACCCGCTTTGCCTCCTGCCGCTGACAATAAGTCAGATATCAACACGGAGATAACAGCATGCTGGAACAACTAAAGCAGCAGGTACTCGAGGCAAATCTGGCGCTGCCGCGTTATGGTCTGGTGACCTTTACCTGGGGCAACGTGAGCGCGATTGACCGCACGCAGGGCTTAATGGTGATTAAGCCTTCCGGGGTGAGCTACGAGGCGATGCAGCGTGACGATATGGTGGTGGTTGATGTGGCCAGCGGCGAAGTGATCGAAGGGAGTAAGCGCCCGTCGTCAGATACTGACACTCACCGTGCCCTCTATCTTGCCTGGCCGCAGATTGGCGGTATCGTTCACACCCATTCGCGTCACGCCACTATCTGGGCGCAGGCGGGGAGAGATCTCCCCGCATGGGGGACGACTCACGCCGATGATTTTTACGGCGCCATCCCTTGTACGCGCCAGATGCGCGCCGAAGAGATCGCCGAGCGCTATGAGTGGCAAACCGGGCAGGTCATTATTGAAACGCTGCAGCAACGCAATATCGATCCTCTGGCGATCCCTGCAGTGCTGGTCAACTCGCATGGCCCGTTTGCCTGGGGGAACAGCGCTGAAGCTGCGGTACACAGCGCCGTAGTACTGGAAGAAGTCGCCTACATGGGGATCTTCAGCCAGCAACTTACCCCGGAGTTGCCTGCGCTACAGCAGGTATTACTGGATAAACACTACCTGCGAAAACATGGAAAAAACGCGTACTACGGACAAGAGTAGTTAGCCCGTATCTCCGCCCGGTTGCCACTCTCGGGCGGCATCAGCGTGGCTAAAATCCGGCTTATCAGTGGCGAAATATTTCACTATACGCTGCAGTTGTCACCCCATCATATCGCTTTATGTTTAATCAATTATTTAACGCTATTGCATACTTAACTCAATTTCATCTGGCGTTTATCTGTTAATTTATCTTAAAAATCAAACGCCCTTTTAGCAGGGTCACACTCTGGATTAGGCTGGAGCTGCGTTTAACGCATAACTAATCAGAGGATAATAATATGACCGTTGTAAATCAGACTACCTGCAGGCTCTTTAGCGAAGCTGGACAAATGACTCAGCTCTCCGCCTATTACGAAGAAGAGCGTCGGACTATGTGGATGATGCTTCGTGCACAGCCGCGACCGAGCTTCAATCATCAGCTGATTGAGGAGATTATGAACCTCAGCTACGCCGCACAACGATCCGGACTGAAGATCGATTTCTGGGTCACCGGTTCGCTGGTGCCGAGCATGTTCAATGCCGGTGGCGATCTGCGTTTCTTTGTCGAATCGATTAAAAACGGGCGTCGTGAAGCATTGCGATCGTATGCCCGCGCCTGCGTTGACTGCATTCATGCCGCCGCGCGCGGCTTTGATACCGGCGCCGTGACCATTGCAATGGTGGAAGGCAGTGCATTAGGCGGCGGGTTTGAAGCCGCCCTGGCGCATCACTTTATTCTGGCGCAAAACAGCGCGCGCATGGGCTTTCCGGAGATTGCCTTTAATCTGTTCCCGGGGATGGGTGGCTACTCTCTGGTGGCGCGCCGTTCGGGGATGAGGCTGGCGGAAGAGCTGATCTGCGAAGGGGAGTCGCACACCGCAGAGTGGTTCGAAACTCGCGGCCTGGTTGATAAACTGTTCCAGCCGGGAGAGGGTTACCGCTGCACGCGTACCTTCATTGATACCCTGCAGCCGAAGCTAAACGGCGTGAGAGCGATGCTGAAAGCGCGTCAGCGCGTGCTGCAACTCACTCGGGCTGAACTGATGGATATCACCGAAGACTGGGTGGATTTCGCCTTCACGATTGAGCCGAAAGATATTGCCTACATGGAGCGACTGGTCCAGCTACAAAACCGCCACAGCGCACAGCTGCTGAAAGCGGGCTAACTGTTAACCCCCTCAGGATGTGATCCCGGCATGATGCTGCGTGAGCCAGTGCTCGAGCTGTTCAGCGGGCATTGGCTTTGCGTACAGATAACCCTGACGAATATCAACGCCGTTCGCCATGACAAAGCGCGCTTCCTCTTCGGTTTCGATACCTTCCGCAATCACCTGTAAATTCAGCGCTTTCGCCACGGCGACGATCGCCCGCACCAGCGACTGCGACACTTCCTGCTGATTCACCCCGCGCACAAAACTCTGGTCGAGCTTAATAGCATCGATAGGTACTCGCGCCAGCTGAGACAGCGAGGAGTAGCCGGTACCGAAGTCATCCAGATGTACCGCCGCCCCCAGCGCCTGAAATTGCCCCATCAGCGCCAGCGCCAGCTGCTCATTTTCAATCAGGCAGCTCTCGGTCAGTTCAATATCAATCGGGCTGCTGTCCAGCCCGGCCTCATCGAGCGCCAGTTTTAGATCGGTATAAATACTCTGGTCAATCAGCTGCCGGGCGGAGACGTTAACCGCCACGCGCAGATTGATCCCCTGCTTGCGCCAGATGAGCACCTGCTGCAGCGCGCTCAGCATCACCCAGCGCCCCAAAGGAATAATCAGACCAGACTCTTCGGCATAAGAGATAAAGCTGTCAGGGCGCACCAGCCCGCGCTCTGGCGACAGCCAGCGCACCAGAGCCTCAACGCTGGTCACGCCGCCATCCGCATCAATCTTAGGCTGATAGTGCAGCACCAGCTGGTGTTGCTCCAGCGCTTTACGCAGATTGGTATCCAGCCACAAATACTCAAATACCCGCTGGTTCATCTCAGCGCAGAACAGGCAAAACTTACCGCGGCCATTCTCTTTGGCGGTGTACATTGCGGTATCGGCATTGCGGATCAGGCTTTCACGGTCCTCACCATGCTGAGGGGCGAGGGCGATACCAATGGAGCAGCCGGTATAAACTTCGATCAGGCCGATACGGAAAGGCTGCTTCAGGCGTTCAAGGATCCGCGATGACATCGCTTCTAACACGGCCTGGCTGGTGTTCTCCGCCAGCACGATAAACTCATCACCGCCGAGGCGCGCCAGCGTCTGGTCCTTGTCAAGGCAGCTGAGAATAGCCAGTGAAACCGCCTGCAGCAGCTGATCGCCAAACATATGCCCGTAGGCATCGTTCACTTTTTTAAAGTTATCGAGGTCAAGATAGACCACACCAATCTGCTCACTGGTGCGTTTTTCCAGCGCTTCGGTAATTTCATGATTGATGGCGTTGCGGTTAGGCAGCCCGGTGATGTTATCGGTGTTGGCCAGCACGCGCAGGCGCTCCTGCGCGCGGCGCTCTTCGGTAATATCGGTGCCGGAACAGATCAGGAAGATTTCATTTTTGCCGCTGCCGCTGTGCACGAATTTGTTGCGGAACAGAAACAGCCGCTGGCCTTTTTTGGTTTTGATCCAGCGCTCAACCTCATACGAACTGCCTTCGCGGAAAAAGCTGCTGATATTGCGTCGCGAGGCCGCCGCTTCCTGACGCGACATAAACAGCTGGAAGACGTTGCGGCCGATAACTTCCTGCTCTTTCAGGCCGGTGTACTCTTCGCACAGGCGATTAAAACGCTGGATATGGCCCTGCTGATCGACAATCACAATCACCGAGTTAGCCTCGGAAACCACCTGTTCAGCAAAGGAGAGGCCCAGTACCAGATCGCGCGCCACTGAGGAAGTATCGCCCCAGGCTGAAGCCGTACCGGCCCACGCCACCTGGGAGACTTTCCTGCCAACCAGATGCATCGACAGGGAGTTACCGTACAGGGTAATCGTCAGATTAACGCTGGAGGTGATCACCGTCATCCCGCGGATCATATTAGCCTGAGGCGTGGTCAGAGGAACGGCGATATTGGTTTCACCGTCTTCATCTTCAGCAAATTGAATCGCATCACTATCAGCAGATAAACGCCAATGAGGGCTGCTGGTACCAAAGTAAGCATACAACAGCGTTTGCCCCTGTTCATCGGTCATCTTTTGTCTCCCTCAGTGCTACTTTGCTGATGATATCTTATTATTTTAGCAACAGTATTCGGCGAGCAGGAGAATCACAATACATAAGGGCGATATTTTTTAAAGCGCTAAATAAGTTCTGGCATAAAGCAGGAAAAACAGGTGATTAAACCCTCGATTGGCAAGGGATAAGCGGCATCACCAGAACAGTGTCAGCGCCAGCGCAGCGACCCAGCAAATTGAAGAGAACGATAACAGAGTAATCCAGCTAAACGAACGCAGCATGCCAGCATCTTCAATTGTGTTAATCATGTTTTTCATCGTAGTCTCGTTAATGTTGTCGGCGGAGGAGTTCCTGTCCCGAATCTGAGGCTATTTTGGCAGATGGCGGGTTATGACAATATCGGACGCGGCTTAGGGAACTGTAGGAAGGTGGTCGATCTTTTGTAGGAAAAGTACGACGATCGGCAAAAAAAAACCCCGCACGTCAGCGGGGGGGACCAACCTGTTACCGCGCTTGGTAACAGGGGGAAAGACTTCAATTAATCAACTGTAATGAAAAATTGCTTTCGTCGCTCTGGCGGCGACTTACGCGGGCATCAGCCTCGCGCAGTACGGGTTCGGTTTCGAGCAGAAGTGACAGGCTTTTACCTTTCACCACATTTCCATTCGCAGCAACCACCTGCAGGTTGAGGTCAGGCTTGAGGTTCAGATTACCCGCCGTGCTGACTTTCGCCATTGGCAGCAGCCTGACCTGCACCGGTTGCCCGTCGAGCGTGGCCTCTTTGAGCACGATGCGCAGTTCACCGTTGCGACCGTAACGGAACCCGCCCGCGGAATTACGATCCCCGTTCACCACCAGCTGCATACTTTGTGAAAACGGGCAGGTGACGTTGACATTAAAATCTCGCTTGCCGAGCGACAGCTTATCGCCACCCTCAGCCGCCGGCTGCAGCTGCCAGCGGGAGAGGTTACCCAGGTCGGCTTCACGCGAGTTGCTGCTCATACTGCAACGGGTATCAACCGGTATCGCCGGAGCCTGTAAGGGGGCAGGCAGCTGAGCGGCCAGTGCCTGGCTGGCCATCAGCAGCAGTAACAGCGACAGGGAAGTTTTTATCATCTTAATTGACCGCTGCATCATAGCTGTTAACGGTAAAGCCCCAGGTCGTGGCCGGTGAGATACGCACCTGTTTGCTGGCGCTCAGCGCTTTACCCTTGCTGTTTTCCAGGGTGATGGTCTGGCCAGGTAACACGTAGTTATTCTGCATGTTCCAGTCAGCGTTATCCGGCAGGGTTTTCACTGCCGACGACATCCGCACCACGTAAGGTGATGGGTTGGTCACGACCAGCTTGCCGCCCTGATTCGACCACTTCAGCTCTTTCCACGGTGCGTCATTTTTAGCCAGGCCAGCAGGGCGGATCAGCACGGGCAGATTTTGCCGCACTGTCATGCGCACTTCATTTTTGCCTTTCTCTTTTGGCGGTACCCCTTCAAAAATCACCCGCTTCAGGCGTTCCGTTTTCAGCGGGGTTTTGCTGGTCAGAATAAAGCGCACGCGCTGCGATTTTCCCGCTTCGACGCGTGCAGCCGGTGGCGTCACCAGCAGCAGGGATTCGTTATCGTCTGGGATATTTTCCAGCGTGGTCATCAGCAATACCGGGAAGCTGTCGCTGTTTTTTACGTTAATGGCGCCTTCGCCATCAGCCGCCTCAACGATGACTACCGAGGTTTCAGGGATCATGCCGGTGGCATGGCTCTGTCCCGCCATCAGGGCCAGTGACATTGCGCTCAGGGTGAGGAAGTAAGTGGATTTTTTCATAGCAGTAATCTCGACGTGTTTAGGTTAATTAAGGGTTATTGCATCTGACTCTCTGTTCAGATTTCTGTGTGGCGCTTCCCTGCACACCGGCAGTGCTTTGCCGTTGATCCCTGCATCAGCTCTCAAGGAGGTGATGCCTCGTTCCGTTGAGTGAGGCTATTATTGCGGATGGCTGGCTGGAAATTAATCAGAGTGCCAGCCTGCTGTTGCAGTGCAGAGAGAGCAGATCTGTAGGCCGTGGACTACAGCGTGGGGAGGCGGGGAAGATGATGTAAAAAACCCCGCGGTGGCGGGGTTGATTAGCGAGTCAGAGGGGAGATTAGAGGTAGCTCACTTCAATGCTGGTCAAACCATCGAGGTGGATCGGTTTGGTCAGGTCGAGCTGCGAACGCTGGTTAATATAGGCCTGAACGCCGAGTTTGACATTCATGGTATTAAAAGCCAGTGGCGCCAGAGTGGTTGACTCGCCTGGCGTGAGGGCACGAGACCAGGTCGGGTCGAAGAAGATCTCTCGCGTGGTTGGCCTGGCCCATGCTGCTCCGCCGCCGGTGCGCGACAGCAGGCGCACTGCGTTACCGTCTGCGGTCAAGGTGCTCTCCACCAGGCGCATGGAGTAGCCGCCAATCTTCGCACTGCCATCCAGCCCCAGCCCGACGCCGCCGACGCCACCCATGCCGAACACCGTGACGGGCATACGGCCGGTCAGGTTACCGCTTTCGGTTGCGCCAGCCATAGAGCCGGAACGACGGTTATAACCGCCAATCGAGACCTTGGTCGGGGAATCACAGTTAATAGCGAAATCCAGCTGCTTCTCCGCCAGGGTGGTATAACCGGTGGCGTTCAGGCTCTGGGCTTTGATAGTGCCGTAATCAACGGTACCGCCACCGGACAGCGTTGGCGTGCAGGCGGCCGGTACAATGGTGCCGATAACCCTGACGTCGACAGAGTCAGCGAGGGCCGCAGTGGCACTGGTCGCCAGTACGGCCAGCGCAATAACAGAATGTTTTATCATGGTCACATTTCCTAAAATGGTGATCAAAGCTGCCCGGTATGGGCAGCGCTGTGTTGTCGTAGCGTCCGTAAATCAGGCGGATCGCCAGTGCGTCACAGTGTGTGCCTGGCGCCGCCGCGAAGAAATCAGAGTGCTTGCCGAACGGTGAAGGAAAGCTGTCACTGCGTGTCGGACGGAGATGACAGGCTGACTGCACCCGCTAGCGGCACACGGCAGTGGCCTCCTCGTAAAGTCCCGGCGCGCTGACCTTCTCCGGCAGGGTCAGGGTAAAGCGGCAGTCGCTTTTACCGGACTGCTCCACGGTGAAGGTGCTGCCTGAGACCGCGTCGTTAATAAATACCGTGCTTTTCTCCGCCACTACCGCGCTGAAGCTGTTGTCCGCAGCAAACACGCTGGCACCGGTCAGCAGCGGCTGGCCCTGCGCATCCTTAACCGTAACCAGTACGCGGCGGTTGCGCACCACGCCGAAATCGATATAGCTGACCGAACCGCGCGCGGCTGCCGTCTCATAAAAGGCGTTATTAATATCGACGTTTTTGCCCAGCGAGCGCGTGTCCACCTGAACGGCAGATTTGCTGTAGCTGGTGATTTGCGGGATCACCGCAAAACCGCGGCTGTCGGTCCAGGTCGGCCCGGCTGGCGTTTCCACACGCACGCCTTTCTCATCGCCAATTTTCGCAATGCCAAAGGTATCGCCGACCTTATACGGTGACAGTGTCACTCCGTGATTATGGACCACCGCCGCGCCGCTGGCGCGTCCTGACAGGGTGGTATAGCCATCGCTGTCGCGACCGATGCCGGCGCTCAGCTGGCTCACCGGGGTCACCATATCGAAGTTGCCGTTGGTCGAGGTGCGGTTGCTGCCGGTATCGTGCTCGGTCGACAGGCTGTAGTTACGATCCTGGCTCAGGCGCTCGCTGTAGCGTAACCCGGCACGGTTACCGTTTTTCGCCCCGTTAACCCAGCTGCTGACGCTGCGGTCGCCAAACGGCACGCTCAGCGTCAGATAGAAGCGATCTTCACCGCCGTTATAGCCGCCGCTGCTGCGCTCTACGCTGGCACCGAGATAGGCACGACCGAAACTCTTACTCCAGCCACCGCGCAGATAGTTTACGTTGCCGCTGCCGTAGGTCTGTGCCTGACAGAAGGCCAGATTAAACGCGCCGAGGTCCGTTCCTGACCAGCCGATACCCAGGCCGTACTGGCGACTGCTGCGGTTTTGTTCGGCGGGATCTTGCGCTACGGCATCACTCAGTTCGCGAAAGCCGCTGGTCTGCTGTGAGGCGTTGGCTGACAGGTTAATGCGCTCGGTCAGGTTGTAGCCCACGCTGGTATTCAATGACGCACCCTGACCGCCATTTTTACTGTCTCTTGCCGCGGTAGCCTGCACGGCCAGCAGGGTGTCGTTAAAGGGTTGAGCATCCACACCGACCGCTGCGGCCTGATAGGGTGCTGAAGCCAGCACGCCGCTGTTCAGCAACAGCCCGGGCGAGAACTGCCACCCTTTAGCCGCCGTTGCCAGCAGGGGCGACTCTGCGCTGCCCTGCTGATCGAGCCGACCGGCACCGAAGGCCCAGCCAGGCGCAATACGGTTGCCGTTCAGCAGAAAGGCGGCTGCCGGCACAATAAACTGCCTTTTTTCGCCGCCGCTACCGGTCACGCTGACTTCAAGATCGGAGCGGCTGTTGAGCAGGGTAAAGTCGCGCAGTGAAAACGGGCCAGCGGGAACGGTGGTGGTGTGGATCAGCACCCCGGACTGACGGATCTCGACCACAGACTGGCTGTCGGCAATCCCCTCGACCAGCCCCATACCGCGCCCTTTACCCTGTAGTGCCTGGTCGGGGAACAGCTGAAAACCGAGTACCTGCCCGGTGCCAAACATCGAGTTGCCAAGGCTAATCTGCCCGGCCTGGAAAATCTTTTTGTACTCTTTGAGCGTGCGCTGGGCGTAGGCATTCTGGTGCTGCAGCGTATCGCTGTTATTAAAGTGGGTCAGCGTCTGGCGGCTGCGGAAAATCCAGTCGCCGGCGTTGAATCCCGCTTCGCTAAGGACCTGATAATAGTTCAGCTTGCCGCTGCTGCTACCGGAGGCGCTCAGATACTGTGCGTCATAGTTCAGCAGCCCGGCAACACCGCCGTGGCTCCAGTTCTGCTGCTCATCGTCACTTACGATGGCATCAGCAGGTACGGTCAGCGTGATGCTCTCATCCCCCGGTTGAGCGTCAGCTCGGTTTGCGGCCACAGGGCTTTGAGATCGTAGCACTGCGCGCTGGCGCCGGGGAGTTTCAGTCCGGCAGCCTTGAAGAACAGGGCGTCGGCACACAGCTGTCCCTGCCGATCGAAGCTCGCTGTCACTTTACCGCGTGCGCGACCATTTACCGTCAGGCTTACGGTGGTTTCACCCGTAGTAAATCGCGGGGCATTTTTAAAGGTTTCAGCAATGCGCGGATCGATGCCGCGCGATTTTAACGCTTCGGTATCGAATTCCGTCTCCTCAGCGGCATAGAGCGCAGGTACGGATACCAGATTACCGAGGATCAGCAGGCTGAGTAGCGACAGCCGGAACAGTGACGGAGCAGATTGAACAGCAGATGCGGCTTGGGCCAGTTTCATTTTGGTATCTCGACGTGTTTAAAGTTAAGCGATAAGCCTGAATCTGTGTCCAGGTGGGATCTCTTTTTGCTGGGGGAATTTTCGCAATTTATTGGAAACTTCTTAATCAGAGCCACGTCAGCAATCAGCAGGGCAAGGGATCGCGATCTGACAGAAATGGACTACATGGATGACGATGGGAACAAAAAAAACCCGCTCAGGTGAGCGGGTTCGCTTTGATAAGGTGTAATTACATGTAGACCAGGGTGATCGTGGTCAAACCGTCGAGGTTAATCGGTTTGGTCAGGTCCAGGTTTTCACCTTTGTTGATATAAGCCTGCACGCCCAGTTTACCCGCGAGGTTAGTGAAGGCGACAGGCGTGGTGCCGCTGGTGCTCCAGGTGGTGTTGCGACTGTAGTTAGGGTCGAAGAGAATACCTGCGTAGTTATCCTGGATCCAGGTTGTGCCGCTGTCAGCTTTACGCAGGTTGTTGGCCGCGACGCTATCAACGGTCACTGAACCTGGATTAATGCGTACCGCGTAGCCACCAATTTTATCAGCGCCATCCATGCCGAGACCCACAGCGGCAACCAGGCCCATGCCGAATAAATTAACCGGTGCTGTGCCTGCTGCCTGAGCTGACTCGGTTACACCCGCGGTGGTGCCCGGGCGACCGCTTACAGCTTTTAATGCGACTTTGGCAGGTGCATCGCACTGGATAGAGAAATCAATCTCTTTGGCAGGCAGCACGGTGTAGTCAGTCGCGCTGATGGTATCAGCCTTAATAGTGCCGTAATCCACGGTGCCGCCGCCGGAGAGGGTTGGGGTACAGGCCGCAGGAACGATAGTACCAATCACGCGCACGTCAACGCTGTCGGCAGCAAAAGCAGAGGCGGTAGTGGCCAGCAGAGCCAGCGCCAGAACGGTTTTCTTCATCATGATAAACATCTCAATAATAGATAATTTATTAGGCGGGCTGACACAGCCCACATTTAGCCACGGTGGCCGGTTAAATAATCCATTCTGGCGGCAGATTTCTGACGCGGCTTAATGGCTTATTTGTCCGCAGAGGAGAAGCTCTTCTCTGTTGATGGCAGAATTATGCGTGCTTTCTTCAGGGGGAAATATCGGAGCGGAGTCGCCATCGCGTGTGAATAATACGCCAGCAGCGTATGAAAAGGATGACAGGCAGAGAAGGGCAATTTCGCAACAAAAAAACCCGCTCAGGTGAGCGGGTTAGCATCAGAAACGGTGGGAAATTACAGGTAAAGCAGAGTAATAGTGGTCAGGCCATCCAGGTGAATGGGCTTGGAGAGATCCAGCGCTTCACCCTTATTGATATAAGCCTGCACGCCCAGCTTACCGGCCAGAGTGGTGAAGGCCACTGGCGTACGAGTACCCGGCTCTGCCCAGCTTGTCATGCGTACCTGTGAGAAAGGTGAATAAACGATACCTGCCCAGGCGTCGTTGGTCCAGGCGGAAATCACGCCCGCTCTGTTATCAGCACGCAGGCTGTCAACCGCCGCGCCGTCAGCCGTCACGGTACTGTTGTCAATACGAACAGCGTAACCGCCAATCTTATCACTGCCGTCCAGACCCAGCCCCGCTGCTGCTACGCCCTCAAGCCCAAACAGGTTGAAAGGGGGATAGGCCACACCCTGGTTGGTCTCTGTGCCCGCTGCGACAGAACCCGGGCGGCCAGTCGCCGCGGTCAGTGCCACTTTGGCCGGTGCATCGCAGCTGATGGAGAAGTCAATCTGCTTCTCTGCCAGCACGGTGTAGTCAGTCGCGCTGATGGTATCAGCTTTAATGGTGCCGTAATCCACGGTGCCGCCGCCGGACAGGGTCGGGGTACAGGCCGCAGGAACGATAGTACCAATCACGCGCACGTCAACGCTGTCGGCAGCAAAAGCAGAGGCGGTAGTGGCCAGCAGAGCCAGTGCCAGAACGGTTTTCTTCATCATGATTAACATCTCAATAATAGATAATTTATTAGACGGGCTGACACAGCCCGCGTTTGGCCACGGTGGCCGGTTAAATAATCCATTCTGACGGCAGAACTCTGACGCGGCTTAATGGCTTATTTGTCCGCAGAGGAGAAGCTCTTCTCTGTTGATGGCAGAATTATGCGTGCTTTCTTCAGGGGGAAATATCGGAGCGGGGCGGTGCGGATGACTGAAACTCAGCCATGGTTTGTAGGGCAAGGATGACGCGCTGGCCTTTGCGCCCGCCAGGGCGCGGCGGCAGAGATTGATTACAGGTAATAGAGTTCCAGCGTGGTCAGTCCGCTTAGCGGGCTGCGCTGGCGGTTCTCAATTTTCATCTGGCCATTGGCGAGAGGGCGCAGACGGTAATTTTCCGTTTCACCCGGGCGCAGTGACAGAGCGCGTAAGTTCACTGCTTTATTCTGCTGACAGCTAACGCTTACCGTTAACTGTGCGCTGTTGCTGCCCGCGGCTGTGGGCTGGCAGGCTTCCGGCACGATCACCCCGGTGACGCGTACGCTCAGGCTTTCCGTGGCAAAAACGCCATGACTGGCCATTAGGCCAGACAGTAATAGTGCAAATGTGATTTTTTTCATCTTGATTCTCCTGTTCAGGTGCAGCCTTATTATGGCGCATTAGGACCCGGTATAAGAATCGGCATTTTGGGCAACGACCTAAATATTTTTTGAAAAAGCAGCCGCCCGCAGAAGAGGAAAATCGAAGGGTTATCTTTACTGAATAAAATCAACAGGTCAGTATGTTGAAGGGGAAGGCGGAATGGAAGGGCACTTTAAAGCAGAACCGATGCGTGCCCCTGACAAGGCAACGCATCGTGAAAGATATTAAACGCTACTCTGACTACCAGCTCCAGCGCACCCCGAGGCTGCCGCCGAGCGGGGCTTCAACTTTGTTGCCTTTGCTGTAGTCCACCTCGCCATACATCTGCAGCGACGGCGTCAGCTGGGCGCTGACCCCCGCGCCATACTGGCCGCGCAGCCCGGAGGGGTTATTGCTGAAGCGAATACCATTGAGCACCACCGGGTTACTGTCGACGAACTCGTTGATCGCCGCCGCTTTCAGCCACGGCTGGATCTGCGCACCGCTCTCCAGCGTCAGGGTGCGGCCAACCACCAGATTCAGCGCTGCCTGCTGCGAACGCATCGCCCCGGTTTTAACCTGCATGCCATTATCCAGCTGCCACGGCTTACCGTTAATCCAGCCGGTTGACAGCAGGGCGGAAGGCTCGATAAACAGCCCGCGATCGAGGTCAATATGGCGGCCGAGTTCAGCCGAAAGCGCCAGCCCGGCTGTATTGAAACCGCCTTTAGCAAGATTGCCACCTGCCATCAGCGCGCGGGTGCGGGTGCTGTAGTTATTGGCTTTGGCGACCGCGTCCAGATACCAGCCATCCTCAAGCAGCCAGGTGTTATAGGCACCAATAAAGAAGCTGTTGATTTTACCGCTGCTGCGGTCGGCCAGGTCGAGCTGGCTGTCGCTGAAACCGCCAAACACGCCCAGCAGCATCTGCTGCTCACCGACTGCTTTAGCGGCATCCGCACCCAGCATCATGCCCTGCTGATCGATCTTCACGCTGCTGTTCTGAATGCCGCTGAGATGTGAACGGTTACCTAACATCCTTATCCACGCTCCACCCTGCTGTTTACCCAGGCGAATATCACCCAGTCGGGTGCGTAAGGTGCTTAGCTCACTCTGTGCCACCTGCGGCAGCGCGTTGGAGATCCCCAGCGCGCTGCGCGCCGAGGCGCTAAGCTGCGGGTTAACTACCGGCTTAACCGCCGGTCGGACAACGGGATTGACTCCCGGTGGCGTAACGGGGGCTACGATTGGCGGCGTGTCAGTGTCAGTACCCGGCTCTGATGGCTGCGTTGGCTGTTCCGGATTGTCCTCGCCCGGCGGTAGATCAATATCTGGCGTATCCGGGTTGGCTGATTTTGCCGCCAGTACCCAGTCAGCACCGCGCTGCTGAAGCTCATACTGATAAACACCGGCATCCACCGCGCCATTTTTCAGGCTGAAGATCGCGTTGCCGCCGCCCGTCAGCACCACCGGAAGCACGCCTTCGCTGTTAGCCGGTTCCGCGCCGCTGTCATTAATGCTCAGCTGGTGATCCCCTGCTGCGGTGCCGTGAATATCCAGCAGGTCGCCGCGCAGCGCGGCAATATCGGTATTCATGGCAAAGCTACCGTTACCGCTCAGTGAATCCAGCGTCAGGGTAGAGAAGGCACCGGGGTGAGCAACAAAATTGACCTGGCCATTCTGTTGCAGTGCGCCCACGCTCGAGTTGGCGCTCAGATTCCAGCTGCTGTTATCCAGCGTTAGCGAGGAGATATTTTGTGCCGCGCCGGTCAGCGTAGAGAGCTGACTTAGCGTAACGTTGACACTGTCCGCGGCGGTCGCTCTGAGATCGCCATTAATCACCACCTGATTATCTGCCGTCAGATCGATCTGACTGCCGGCGTTGACATCCAGCGCCACGCCGCTGCCGCTGTCGACGGTGGTCCCGTTGCTCAGCTGCACGCGGCTGTTGGCGCTACTGGCTATGATTGCCCGGTCGCGCTCGCTGCTGAGGCGGCTATTATCCAGCGTTACGCTGCTGGCCAGGCCCGCGCTATTACTGCTTAGCGATAAACCTGCCGCTGCGCCGTGGGTGCTGAGGTCGCTGTTGGCAAGATTCAGGGTTCCCGAACGGGTAGCCAGCGCGTAAGCACTGTCGCCAGCGGTATTGACCGTCAGGTTATCACCATTGATGATCGATCCAGGATAGGCCAGCAGGCCGGTTGCACCGTCGCCTGTGGTGGTGATGTCGCTATTGGCCAGTGAGATCGCGCCCCCATTGGCGGCAAACACCCCCAGCCCACCGCGGCCGTCGCTGTTAACCGTGACCTTATCACCGTCAACGCGCGATTCGCTGTACAGGCCATAGCTGCTGACGCCATGAGTGGTGAGCTGCGAGTTGCTGATAATCGCCGGACCGTACTGCGCGTTAAACGCATGGGCACCGTTACCCTCGGTGGTAAAACGGCTGTCGCTGACATCGGCGCGGGAATTTGCATCGGCAATCCACACCCCATCGGCTCCGTTGCCGCTGGTGTGGATCTGGCTGCCGCTGACCGTGGCGCTGGCATTTTTATTCACGTTAATGCCAATGCCGTTTTGGGTAGCAATCTGGCTGTTACTCAGCGTGATATCGCCTTCAAGCAGCCAGACGCCATTGCCGTTAGCGGTGGTAATGGCGCTGTCGGTAATGGTGGCCGTGGCGTGCCCGCCGTTAGCGTTATACAGATTGATACCGTCATTGAAGTCAGCCGTCACCAGAGTCAGATCGTTGCCGGTCAGCTCCCCGTTGCCCAGCATCAGCGCACCCTGATAACCGCTACCCAGCACGCTAATGGTCGAATCGCTCAGAGAAGCCATCACCCGTTGGCTGCTGTCAGAGAGGCTGTAGGCCAGCACAACGCCTTTCGCTTCGTTGCCGCTGGAGGAGATGGCCAGATTGCTGGCGCTCAGCGTGCCGTCAGCAAGCAGCACGCCACTGCTCTGTGCGCCGGTGGTGGTTAACGTCAGCGGCGTGGTCGCGCTGCCGTTCAGGGTTAACTGTGCCGCACGCGCCCCGTTGACGGCGGCACTGTTGACGCCCTGGGTGGTGACCTTACCGCCGCTCAGGGTCAGACTGGCATTGTTGACGCGCGCCCCATCTGCCATCAGACCATTGGTGGCCAGAGTTGCGTCACGCAGATTCATCGCCGCCTGACTGGTGGCATAAGCCGCGAAAAGCATACTGCCGGAGGTGGAAAACGTCAGCGGCTGATTGGTTTCGAGCAGGCTACCCACATCGCTGGCGAACAGAGGATAGTCACCGGCAATCGCGCTGCTAAAATCATTGAGGGGCTGCATATAGTTGCCGCCGGTCGCACTGTAACCTGCCTGGGCATTAAAGCTTAAGGTGCATGAAGAGATCGCGAGCAAACAGCACTGAGATAATAATGAACGTCGCATAAGTATCATTTCTTCTACAAAGATAAGTGAACAGGGAAAATTAAATAAAGCGAATCTGTGAATTAAATTAATAACGGCTTCAACAGATCGGCTTTATGTGAGGTTAATTTGAAAACCCTATGATCCTACGCCCTTGCAGGGAGGTTTTAATAAGACGCAACATGTTGCTGAGTGGGCATATTCTTTTATTTAGTGGTCCTTTTCCTACCGGCTTACACGCCCCAGGATATTTCTGGTTTTTTTTATTCTTTCGCTTTGCCAAAACAAAATGATGTGACAGTATTTAATCAGACTTAAATAATGACATGAGGCCATCCATGGCAAACATACTTGTGATTGACGACCATCCGGTTGCCCGCTTAGCGATCAGAATGCTGCTGGAAAAAGACCAGCACAACATCGTCGCCGAGGCTGACGATGGCCTGCAGGCGCTTGCTCTGGTGCGCAAGCTCTCGCCCGATCTGGTGGTGGTGGATATTGATATCCCCTCGCTTAGCGGGATTGAAGTCATTGAGAAACTGCGTGCAGGAGGCTTCAAAGGTGGTTTACTGGTGCTAACGGCGCGGGATGATGAACACTACCTTGGCCGCTGCATGAGTATTGGCGCCGATGGTTTTGTCAGTAAGAAAAATAACCTGGAAGAGCTGGGTGACGCGGTACGCGCCGTGGTTCGCGGCTATGGTTATTTCCCGTTGAAACGCAGCAATGGCGATGCGGTACACGCGCCTGAAAAAGAGATGGAACTGATTAAATCACTCTCCAGCCGCGAGTTGCAGGTGCTGCGCTGCCTGGCGCGTGGCATGAAGGTAATTGATATTTCATTGCAAATGCATATCAGTAATAAGACCGTCAGTACATATAAAACCCGGGTTATGACCAAACTTGAACTTAGCAGCACGCTGTCGATGATCGATTTTGCCCGCCGCAATAATCTGGACTAATACCGTGAAAAAAATGCTGATTGTCGTTGCGCTGTTAGCCGGGTTTTCAGTGAGCGCGGCGGAAGCGCCAGCCGAGCCTCCTGAACCTTTGCAGATCAACAGCCGTGAGAGTTACAGTCCGCATCAATTTTCCCTCAGTGACTATGAGTGGCGCTGGCTGGGGCAGAAGAGAGAATTAAAGGTCGGCGTATGGCTGGCAGAGACGCCGCCGTTTGATATGTTCACCGAAGCGGGGAAGTTTGAAGGCATTGATGCTGACTACACCCTGCTGTTAACGCAATATCTCGGCCTGCGCTCGCAGGTGTTGCGTTACGATTCACGGGATGCAGCCCTGCAAGCCCTGAAAAATAATCAGGTGGATCTGGTGCTGGACCCCAATGGCAATCCGTTACCCTCCTATAGCAGCCTGATCGGTAGCGATCCCTTTATGGAGGATCGCCCGACCTTAATTCGTCGTATCGATGCGCCGGTTAGCAATATCAATCTGGATAAACGGCCGCTGCACCTGGCCGTGGCGTCCAGCTATCTCGACAGTGCCTGGTTAAACCAGCATTTCCCTGAAGCGCATATTAAGCGTTTTAATGACGATAGTGCCGCGCTTGCCTCGCTGGCATTCGGTGACAGTGACTTTTATCTCGGTAACCTCACTACCGCCAGCTATCTGATTGGCCGCAACTACAATAACCTGCTGGCAGTTCAGTCAATTTTTCCGGCCAGAGCGCCCGGCAGCCGTTTTCTGCTGCGCAGCGAAGACCAGCTGCTGGTCAATGCCGTGAATAAAGTGATTGCTGCTATTCCTCCCTCGCAGAATCAGGTGATTTATCAGCAGTGGAGTGAGGGCAGCGATATGCTGCCGGCGCAGCAGAGGCTGCAACTGACCGAAGCAGAAAAACGCTGGCTTAGTGCCCATCGCACCATTCCAGTAGTGGTTAATTCGCTGTATGCGCCTTTTACCATGTTTGACCATAATGGTGACTTTTACGGTATCAGCGCCGACATTCTGCGCTTAATTCGTTTGCGTACCGGCCTCAACTTCACGCCAGTTCAGGTTGATTCAGTCGGGGATATGTTTTCCGCTGTCAAAGAGGGAAAGGGGCTGTTTATTGGCGCCATCAGCTACAGCACGCTGCGCGACTCCAGCCTGCGTTTCAGCCGGCCCTATTTCAGCTCGCCGTTTGTGCTGGTGGTGAATCGTAAAACCGCATTACCTTTTACCCTCAGTGCAAAGGTACGCATTGCCATCACGGCGAATAATCAGCTGATCCCTGAGCTAAAGCAGCGCTACCCGGGCATCCAGCTGCTGACGGTTGATAATGCCAGCCTGGCGATGCAAATGGTCAATGAGGGGAAAGCGGATGCGGCGATCCACACTCTGGCAGGGGCAGGATATATGATCGATCGCTACTTTCGCGACGATCTGAAAATTGCCACGACGATGGATGAGAGCAACCCGGCGCAGCTGGCATTTGCCGTGCGTCGCGATCAGCCAGAACTGTACAGTATTCTCAATAAAGCACTGGCGGATATCTCCCCGCGTAGCCTGACCCGGGTGATTAATAAGTGGCAAACCACCCCGGATGTTCGCCTCGATACCTGGACTGCCTACCGCAAGCAGTTCTGGCTGCTCGGGGCTATCACGGCGGTGATTGGATTGACCTCGCTGGTGTGGATCTACTATCTGCGCAGGCAGATAGCCGCGCGCCGTAAGGCGCAGTTCAGCCTGCAATCGCAGCTGCAGTTCAGCGATACGCTGCTAAACAGCGTGCAGGTGCCGGTCTATGTTATCGATCTTAACGGTGGGCTGGTGCTGTTTAACGATCCCTGGCAGCAGTTTTTCAAGCTAGAGATGAGCACGCAGGCCAGAGGCAGCATTGCCCAGAGTGACAACCCGCTGCATGTCATCTGGCAGTCGATGGCAGGCGAGGTGAAGAGTGCGCACCAGCAGAATTTTTCGCTGTTCAACGGCGAAAGCTGGCGCAGTGTGACGCACAAAGCCGTGCCCTACGTGGATGATAAGCAACAGGTTATTGGGCTTATCTGCAGCTGGGTAGATATCACTGAGCACCAGTCGCTGACCTCTGAACTCTCTGAGGCGCGTGAACGTGCAGAGCAGGCAAATCGTGCTAAGAGCACTTTCCTTGCGACGATGAGCCATGAGATCCGCACCCCGGTCAGTGCGATCATTGGCCTGCTCGAGCTGGCCGTGAGCGCCCCCGGTAAAAAGACCGATGAGGATGAACCGGTCAGGGTGGCATGGGAATCTGCCCGCTCGCTGATGGGGATCATCGGCGATATCCTGGATATGGCGCGTATTGAGTCAGGCAAGCTGGAACTGGCCCCGGAGTGGGTGCGAACCCGCGAACTGGCCCCCCCGGTGGTCAGGGTGTTTGAAGGCCTGGCGCGCCAGAAGAGTCTGGTTTTACGCTACGCTGAGCCGAACGTCATGCCGTATGAACTGCATATTGACGCGCTGCGTTTTCGCCAGATTTTGTCTAACCTGGTGAGCAATGCGATTAAATTTACCGAAAAGGGCGGCGTTGATGTGGATATTAATCTGCTCAAGCAGTCCCCGGGTGAAGTGATATTAAGCGTAACGGTTAACGACAGTGGCCGCGGCATTGAAATCACTGAGCAGCGTGATATTTTCAACCCTTGGTACAGGCGCAGGCTGGACGCAAGCAAAGCGGTTCAGGCCTGGGGCTGGCGATCTGTTCACAGCTGGTACAGATGATGGGCGGTAACATCTTCATGGAGAGCCAACCGGGTAACGGAACGCGCGTCACCTTTACCCTGACGGTGCCTGCGCGTGACTATACCCCTGCAGCCGTTTCTGCACCGACAGATGCCGATGACGGTGAAATCACTTCACTGCGCATTCTGGCGGTTGACGACCACCCGGCTAACCTGATGCTGCTGCGTCGCCAGCTGGCGCGTCTCGGGCACACCATTAGCGAAGCCTGTGACGGAGAACAGGGCTGGGAGATGTGGCAACAGCAGGAGTTCGATCTGGTGATTACTGATTGCAGTATGCCGGGCATGGACGGCCTGGAGCTGACGCGCTTGATCCGCCAGCACCAGCACCAGCAGCGGCCGGTGATGATAGTGGGATTAACGGCGAACGCCTGGCCGGAGGAGCGCGCTCGCTGTCAGCAGGCGGGTATGGACGACTGCATGTTTAAACCGCTTCAGCTTCCTCAGCTTAAAACCATGCTGCGCCAGGTATCCAGGCAGCTGGGCGAGACACAGATACCGACTGAAGAGCGCCCGGTGACGCTGGAGCAGCTGGTGAATTTCCCGGCGCTGCAGCAGCTGACGCAAAATGATGACGAGCTGCTGCATGAGCTGCTGCAAACCACTTCGGCAACCAACCAGCAGGATCTGGTGCAGGCAGGGGATCTGGTCGAACTTGAGGACTGGCCGGAACTGGCAAAATGCATCCATCGTCTGTCAGGCGCCGCACAGATAATCAGTGCGTTTAAGGTGGAAGCGCTGTGCCGGGAGCTGGAGAGTGTCTGCCGCGAAGAAAATGTCGACCGCCAGCGCGCGCATCAGCTTTGGCAGCAGGTGCAGAAGGATTCGCAGGTGCTTGAGGCTGCCATGCAGCGGTGGTTAAGTCAGGATTATAAAGAGTAGGGGGCGCCAGCCCCCTACTGTCAGGTTCAGGCGACCGGACGAGCCACGATGCTGCGGGTTTCCATGCGCACTTCGGCGATGGTCACCTCAATCAGGTCGGTGACGCGATAGACCACCTCACCTTTGATCTGCACCGTGCCGTTTTCATTGCTCAGCACCAGCTCATCGCGTACCGCATGAATAAACGGTGCCGGGATAAAGGCGACAGCGCCGTTATCCTGCAGACGAACACGCATGCCGCCGCGCGAGACGTCGATAACCTCGGCGCTAAAGCGCCGATCGGTGCCGACCGCTTTCTCAAGGAATCGCGAGTAGAGCCAGTCACCGACATCGCGCTCCGCCATGCGGTTTTGACGGCGGCGCTCGGCCATTTTCACCGTCAGCTCATCGGCAGGGCGCTCAGCGGCTTCACCTTTGATCATCGCTTTCAGCAGGCGGTGGTTAACCATGTCGCCGTACTTACGAATAGGGGAAGTCCAGGTGGCGTACGCCTCAAGGCCAAGACCGAAGTGCGGGCCAGGAGTGATGCTCACCTCAGCAAAAGACTGGAAGCGGCGAATGCGGCTGTCAAGGAACTGGGTGGGCAGCGCATCCAGCTCACGGCGCAGGTTACGGAAACCGTCCAGCGTGGCAATCGCCAGCGGATCGGCGGTGACGCCGTGGTTGGCCAGCACGCCAGCAGCCAGCTCCGCGTTAGCTGCATCAAAGCCGAGGTGCACGTTATACACGCCAAAGCCCAGCTTATCGCGCAGCACGGTGGCAGCGCAGATATTGGCAAGGATCATCGACTCTTCCACGATGCGGTTAGCAATGCGGCGGTGTTCGGCGACGATATCCAGCACTTCGCCTTTCTCACCCAGCAGGAAGCGGAAATCAGGGCGATCTTTAAACACCAGCGCATGCGCCTGGCGCCACGCGCTGCGTGCCAGGCACAAGCGGTGCAGCAGGCGGATCTGCTCAGCAATCGCTTCGCTTTCCGGCTGCCATTCGCCGCTATTTTCCAGCCAGTCAGACACGTTGTCGTAGACCAGCTTGGATTTTGACTCAATCCAGGCGGCGAAGAAGTGGATATCCTCACCCAGCGTGCCATCCGCAGCCACGGTCACGCGGCAGGCCAGCACCGGACGGCGCTCACCGGCACGCAGTGAACAGGTGTCATCAGACAGCTGGCGCGGCAGCATCGGGATATTAAAGCCCGGCAGATAGTTGGTGAATGAGCGTTCAGCGGCGACCGCATCCAGCTTGCTGCCGACCGGCACGTAAGCCGTCGGGTCAGCGATGGCGATAGTCAGATTCAGCGCGCCGTCGGCGGCCTCTTCCACATAGAGCGCATCATCCATATCTTCGGTGCTGGCGCTGTCGATGGTGACGAAGTTCAGAGCAGTGAGGTCTTCACGCTCCAGTCCTTCATCCAGCATCTCTTCAGGCGCAGCCACGTCCGGTGCTTCACGCTCCAGATTGTGGCGCGACAGCGTCACCCACCACGGAGCCAGATGGTCATCCGCAGTGGTAATAAATTCGGTCAGTTCAGCATAGAAGGTGCGGTCGCCCTTCAGCGGATGGCGGCGCATCTCTGCCACCGCCCAGTCTCCGGCCTGAAAGTCATGCTTCACGCTGCGCTCTGCGCGGCACTGGATCGCATCTTTCAGCAGGGGATGGTCGGGAACGATCGATAGGCGGTCGTCTTTTCTCTGTACCCGGCCTACAAAACGCGTCAGGAAAGGTTCAATCAGCGTTTCAGGATCGGCAACTTCGCGATCTTTGTCGGTCTGAATCACTGCGCTCACGCGGTCACCGTGCATCACTTTTTTCATGAACGGTGGCGGAATAAAGTAGCTTTTCTGCGGGTCGACTTCCAGGAAGCCAAAACCTTTTTCCGTGCCTTTTACCACACCCTCAACACGCGGTGTCTGGGAGTGGAGTTTCTCTTTAAGCTGCGCGAGCAGCGGGTTATCCTGGAACATAATTTCAACGTTTTCGTGGCCTAAGAGCGGCAGACAGTTTTTACGCGATTAACCGCGCTACGGCAAGAAAAAACCCCGTTTCCGGGGTCTTCAGGGGCGACCATTTTTTTCCGGCCGCCTGGTTAAATCAGCCTGCCGTTATGAGCGCATCAGGCAATGCGCAGGCCCGGCGTCACCGGTGAGAGGGTAATTTTACCGGCACGGACTTGGAGGTCGGGGTACCGCTGCCGTCACCAAAACTGGAAAGCGGAACCAGCGGGTTAGTTTCCGGATAATAGGCCGCGAGATTACCTCGTGGGATGGCGTAAGGCACCAGCTTGAAGCCGCTCACTTTGCGGGTAATTCCATCGTTCCACAGGGTTTCAATATCCACGTTGTCGCCGGCGGCGTAGCCCATGCTTTCCATATCCTGCGGATTGATGAACAGCACCTCGCGCTGGCCATATACGCCACGGTAACGGTCATCAAGGCCGTAAATGGTGGTGTTGTACTGATCGTGAGAACGCAGGGTCTGCAGCGTAAACGGCACTTCCTCATCCAGCTGCGGGAACAGCGAGGTGGGCAGGGCAGCGGCGCTGAACTGGGCTTTCTCATTCAGGGTAGTAAAGCGCAGCTCTGCGGCAGCATTACCCAGGTAGAAACCACCTTTCAGATCGCATTTGGCGTTGAAATCGCTAAAGCCCGGAATCGTGGCGGCAATATGGTCACGGATTTTGTTGTAGTCACCGGCAAGCGATAACCAGTCAACTTTATCGCTGCCCAGCACGGCATTGGCGATCCCCGCGACAATCCAGGTTTCTGACCGCTGGGTATCGGCGAGAGGTTTGCCGACGCCCTCGGAGGCATGCACCATGCTGAAAGAGTCTTCGACGGTAATAAACTGCGCACCGCTGGCCTGCACATCCTGCTCGGTACGGCCAAGCGTTGGCAGGATCAGCGCATCGATCGCCCCCGGCAAAGATGGCTGCGGTTAAGCTTGGTGCTGATTTGCACGGTCAGGCCGCAGCGTCTCAAGGCTTCTTCGGTGCGAGGGCTGTCCGGGGCGGCTGCCGCGAGATTGCCACCGAGGGCGATCAGCACTTTAACCTCATCGCGCAGCATCGCTTCCAGGGCTTCAACGGTGTTATGGCCGATTTCACGCGGCGGCTCAAAGCCGAAATGCTGACCCAGGCTGTCGAGAAACGCTTTAGACGGTTTCTCATCAATGCCCATAGTGCGGTTGCCCTGCACGTTACTGTGGCCGCGCACCGGACAAAGTCCGGCACCTTTTTTACCCAGTTGACCAAACAGCAGCTGCAGGTTGACGATCTCACGCACGGTATCCACCGAGTGCTTATGCTGGGTAATGCCCATCGCCCAGGTACAGATCACCCGCTCGGAGTGTTGATAGATGGCGGCGGCTTCGCGAATTTGCTGTTCACTCAGGCCGGACTGGCTGACAATGTGTGACCATTCGGTGGCGTCGACTTCGGCCAGATAAGCCTCCATCCCTTCAGTTTTGGCATTGATAAACACTTCATCAAACAGGCCCTTTTCACCCTGCGCCACTCGCGCACGATGGTTTTCTGCCAGCACTTTCACCATGCCGCGCACCGCCGCCATATCACCGCCGAGATTCGGCTGATAGTAGGTCGAGCTGATTTTACCGGCCATGCTGGTCACCACTTCCAGCGGTTTTTGCGGGTCGGCAAAACGCTCCAGCCCGCGCTCGCGCAGGGTATTGAACGTGACGATTTTCGCCCCGCGATCGGCGGCGTGGCGCAGGCTGTGCAGCATACGCGGATGGTTGGTGCCGGGGTTCTGACCGAACACGAAAATCGCATCAGCATGGTCAAAATCGTCAAGGCGGATGGTGCCTTTGCCGACGCCGA
This sequence comes from Avena atlantica, assembly GCA_910589765.1. Lineage (NCBI taxonomy): Eukaryota > Viridiplantae > Streptophyta > Magnoliopsida > Poales > Poaceae > Avena > Avena atlantica. The sequence goes on along the minus strand of CAJUWN010001535.1, from coordinate 386,344 downwards.
TGCTGCGTTTCAAACCGGTGCCGCTGGCTTCGTGGCACATGTTAGAGCAGTCGGGGAAGTTATTGCTGCCGTTCATGCGGCCAAACAGCTGATACAGCCAGGAGGCTTCATTACTGGCGCGCCCGGAGGTGTACAGCTCCATCTGGTCAGGATTGTCCATCGCCTTGATATGGGAAGCGATAAGCTGGAAGGCATCGTCCCAGCTAATGGGCTCGTAGCGGTCGGTGGCGCGGTTATAGCGCAGCGGATCGGTCAGACGCCCCTGATATTCGAGGAAGTAATCGCTCTGCTGATACAGTGCCGAGACGCTATGCTGTGCAAAGAAATCGGCACCGATATTGCGGCGGGTAGCTTCCCAGGTCACCGCTTTCGCACCGTTCTCGCAGAAGCTGAAGGTACTTTTATTATCATCACCCCAGGCACAGCCCGGGCAGTCAAAGCCTTTCGCTTTGTTCATGCGCATCAGATTGCGCAGATTTTTGATCACTTGCTTGCTGTCAAAAACGAAGCGGGTCGTGGCTTCCAGTGAACCCCAACCGCCCGCAGCGGCCTGGTAAGGTTTTGATGGCTTCTTTAAATTTCATTATCTCGCAGGCTTATGTTGAATAATTGTTATGAGTATATGTCTTCTTTATGGCAATTCTGCGAGTGGCAGGGGGATTTGTCTAATTGATTGAGGAAATGGTGCGATAGGCGCTGTTTATCATGGCAGGCGCAGAAGTGTGATTGCGCTCAAGAATTAACCGTTAAAATTGCCGTTGAAGACGATCTTAATCAAGCACGCGACTAATACTTAGCTCTTTGCAGTCAGAGCGGGAGAGGTCAGATGAAAGAGTTTGCCAGTAAGATCCACGCCTTCGGCAAAGCACTGATGATGCCGATTTCAGTGATTGCCGCCGCCGGCATTTTCCTTGGTGTGGCGGCGGCGTTGCAAAATCCGGCGATTACCGGGGAAGCCTTCGCCAGCATGCAGACGCCCCAGCTGATCATTGGCTTTATCCGTAAGGTCGCCGGGGCGCTGTTTGCTAACCTGCCGCTGTTCTTTGCCGTTGCCAGCGCCATTGGCCTGGCAAAAGCGGAGAAACCGACGGCCGCCTTTGCCGCGGTGATAGGTTTCATCGCTATGCACGTGGGCGTTAGCGCCACGCTAGCCGCCAAGGGTCTGACCGCTGCCACCACCACACCCGCCGCGCTCCAGCAGCAGGGCATGGACCAGACAGCAGCCATGATGACCTCGGCGGAATATATCCCGATGCTCGGTATCTTTACCTACAACATGAGCGTGCTGGGCGGGGTGATTGCTGGGCTGCTGACGGTGGCGATCCATAACCGCTGCTACACACCACTCAGCTGCCGACCGCCATCAGCTTTTTCGGCGGGCGGCGCTTTGTGCCGATTGTCACCGTGCTGGTGCTGCCGCTGGTGGGCGTGCTGCTGGCGTTAATCTGGCCGACGATTGGCGCAGGGATTGCCTGGGTCGGGGAGCTGATTGGCAAAAGCGGCCAGTACGGCGCGTTGCTCTACGGTACCAGTGAACGCCTGCTTATCCCGACCGGGTTACATCACATCCTCAATGAAACCGTGCGCTTCACGCCGATTGGCGGCATTGCCACGGTAGACGGGCAGACGATTGTCGGCGCGCTGAACATCTTTAACACCTCACTGACGCATCCCGGCTCGGTGCCGGATGCCACGGTGCAGGAGGCCACGCGTTTCCTCGCCCAGGGGAAAATCCCGGTGATGATGTTTGGCCTGCCCGCCGCCGCGCTGGCGATTTATCACTGTGCGCGACCGGAACATAAACAGCGGGTGAAGGCGCTGGTAATGGCCGGGGCGCTCACCTCGTTTACCACCGGGATCACCGAGCCGCTGGAGTTCTGCTTTATCTTTGTCTCGCCGGTGCTCTACATCCTGCACGCCCTGCTGAGCGGGCTGTCGTTTATGCTGATGTCGCTGATGCACCTGATGATTGGCAACATTCAGGGCGGTGCGATTGATCTGGTGGTGTTCGGCATTCTGGGCGGCAGCAAAACGGCCTGGTGGTGGAGCGTGGTGCTCGGGCTAATCTACGTGCCGATCTACTACTACGGCTTTAAATTCATCATCCTGCGAATGCGGGTGGAAACCCCGGGGCGAGAATCCGGGCAGGAACCGCAGCAGGAGACCGTTGCCGCCGACGAGCGCACCCGCGTGATTATCAGCGGGCTGGGCGGGAAGGCCAATATAGAGGACGTCGATTGCTGCTTCACCCGTCTGCGCGTGCGCGTTAAGCAGATGAACGAGGTAGTGGACCAGACGCTGATGAGTACCGGTGCCAATGGCGTAAATCGCGTTAGCGATCGCGATGTGCAGGTGATTTATGGGCCGCAGGTAGAGAAAATAGCCAGCGAGGTGAAAAGTGCGCTGGGCGTGGCATGAAGTCGCGTTTCTGGCTCTCAGGCTGTTACTATTAGCCAAATTTACCAAAAATAACCATTATGGATATCAAGCAGCTCATCTACCTGTGCAACCTCGAGCGCGAGCGCCACTTTGGCCGTGCCGCAGAAGCCAGCTTTGTCAGTCAGCCCACGCTTTCGATGCGCCTGAAAAAACCTGGAAATTGAGCTGGGGCTGTCGCTGATTAACCGCAGCAATAACTTCGACGGCTTCACCCCGGAAGGGGAGCGTGTGCTCTCGTGGGCGCGGGAGATCGTCTCGGTCTATCAGGGCTTAAAGCTGGAAGTTGAGTCGCTGAAGCACGGGGTTAACGGCACGCTGCGCATCGGCGTGGTGCCCCAGTGCAGCATCTCGCTGCCGGTGATGCTGAAGGCGATTAGCGAGCGCTATCCGCAGCTGGATTACCGCGTGGCGGTGCTGAGCGCCGATCAGCTGCTGGAAGCGCTGAATAGCCATACGGTGGATGTCGGCATTGGCTTCTTTGAGCTGTCGACGCTGCGCGAACTGCATTTTCAGGCAGAAACGCTGGCGGATAATGGCGTGGAGCTGCTGTTTCATCCGCAGCATTTTCCGCAGTTGAACGGCACTGAGCCGCTGACGCTGCCAGAGATCGCCGCGCTGCCGCTCTGTCTGGCCGATCAAACCCGCTATTTTCGCCGCTATGTTGACGGGCATTTCCGCGAAGCCGGGCTGGAGCTGCGCGTGGTGCTGGAGACCACCTCAGTATTTCAGCTGCTGCAGGGCGCGCAGGTGGGCCTGGGCTGCCTGATTTCTCCCGTCGGGCATCTGATAGCGGGGATGAGCGGTGAGCTGAGCCGCCGCGCGGTGGCGATGCCGCCGATGTCACGCCAGGCTGCGGTGGTGATCGCCGAGCCTGGTCGCGCCACTCCGCTGGCACAGCATTTCTTCGATGAAGTACGGCGCTGGCTGATGGGCTGAGCTAACGCGCTGCCGTGCTGCCGAGGCCCTGCATCAGGCGGTTGCCCCAGCTGGCGTTAGCCACGCTAAGGATTATCGCAAACACTTGCGCGGTACTCAGCCCGGCCTCTTTCAGCGGTTGTACGTGCGCCGCGTTAACCCGCTCGGGCGAGCGCGTTAGCTGGGCTGCCAGCTGGATCACCGCCTGCTGCTGCGGGTCAGCCAGCGCCAGCGCGTGATCGACACTCGCCTGCAGTGCATCACGCAATTCGCCCAGCGCTAAGCGGCCAAAGCAGGCAGCACTGCCGTTAATCCTTGCGGTCACTGCCGCCGCCAGCGTGGCCTGCGGCGAATGACGGATTTCAGATAGTGCCTGCAGCAGGCTCGCCCAGCCGTACAGGGTTTTGCCGTCGTGCGCGAACAGCCAGGCACCGGCTTCCAGCTCGGCTATCGGCTGACAGAAAGTCAGGGCCTCTAACTGATCGGTTGCGGCGTAACGCATTTCGAGCGGCGGCAGGCTGGGCTGCCACTCTGCCGCGGTGCTGAACAGCTCGGGGTCCGCGTCTGCAGGCACCGTTACGCCCGGCATCCAGCGCACGGGCAGCGCCAGCAGGGCATGAATTCCGGCCACCACGCGTGCCTGGTAGCTGACAAAGCCAATAATCTGGCTGAGCGTGACGATATCCGACGCACTGAGCCCCACATCATCCAGATGCTGTACGGCAGCGGCGTCAATCAACGTTGGCTGGCTGGCAAGCTGGCGGGCATACTCGGTGATTTGCGTCAGGCGGCGATTGCTCTCACGTGATGAATCCGGCCCAGGCAGCGGGTTAAGCCGCGCCGCATAGTGATTACACAGGCGCTGAACGCCGGTAACCTGCGCCACCGTCAGCGCGCTGCTCAGTCGGTCATACAGCGTAAGCGTGTGGGTCAGGCTGGTGGTTAATTCGTTGGGGAACAGGATCTGATAGAGATCGCGGGAGGCCAGCAGTGCGGGCTGCACCTGCTGCAAAGTGGGGATCAGGTCGCCCTCGACCTGCTGCGCCAGACCAAGCAGGAAACGGTCTTCAATAGTGGCAGCTTCGGGCACCAGCGGCGCGCGCTGCGCGGGCAGGCTGGTCTGGGTTTCATGATACCAGTGGTTGTTGCCGGTAAAGCGGCGCTGTTCCATGATCATTCCTTTTCAATTACGGCACGGGTATCCTGGCGTAAGCGCTAAAGCGAAAGAAATAATGTTCGGTGCTATCAAATAGCTGGATGGCATAAGCGGTGCCGTCGTAGGGGCGAGGCATGCCTCGCCCTGGTCAGCAATTGCCGGGTCAGGCATGCCTGACCCCTACGGGTAGGAGGTTAGCGGTCTTTACGCCACGCGTCGGCGGTCAGCGCTTCACCGAAGTGGCTGGAGATCAGGCGTTTGGTGAGATCGTGCAGCGGGCAGGCCAGCACGTCGGCGGTGCTGCCGCGCTCCACCACTTCGCCCTGATGCATCACCAGCAGCTTGTCGCTGATATGTTTCATCATACCCAGATGCTGCGTGACGTAGATATAGGCAATACCGTGCTTGTCCTGCAGCTCCAGCATCAGATTGATCAGCTGCGAGCGCATCGACATATCCAGCGCCGCCAGCGCTTCATCCGCCACAATCACCTTCGGCTGTAAAATCAGCGCGCGCGCCAGGCCGATGCGCTGCTTCTGACCGGGGCCAGCATGTGCGGATAGTAGGAAGCGTGGTCGCGCAGCAGCCCGACCTGGCGCAGCGTGGCGATAATACGTTTCTCGCGCTCATCTGCATTCAGCTCGGTGTTGAGGCGCAGCGGGAAATCGAGGATCTGGCTGATGCGCTGGCGTGGATTCAGGGAGGTCGACGGATCCTGGAATATCATACGAATACGCTGACTGCGATAGCCGTAATCGCCATACTCCAGTGGACGATCGTCAATCACTATTTCGCCGGATGAGGGGGCAATCATCCCGCTCAGCATTTTCGCCAGCGTCGATTTGCCCGAGCCGTTTTCACCGATAATCGCCAGCGTCTGGCGCTCGCGCAGGGTGAAGCTGACATCCTTCACCGCCTCAACATGCTGGCGGCGGAACAGCCCGGTGCGGTAGCGGTAGGTTTTGCTCAGGTTGCGCACTTCCAGCAGCGTTTCAACCATTACTGACTCTCCATATTCAGCGGGAAGTGGCAGGCAAACATATGACTCTTCGACCCGGTTAAGCGCGGGGTCTCAATACAGGTTTTCTGGGCATAAGGGCAGCGCGGGCCCAGGCGGCAGCCAATCGGCAGGTGTTCAAGCGAGGGGATGGCACCCGGCAGCGTATTGAGGCGGCTCTTATGCGGCAGCGAACGGCCAAGTCCGGCATTGCGCGGATCAGCGCCTGAGTATATGGGTGATGCGGCGCGCTGATCAGCTCGTCGCTTAGCGCGGTTTCCACCGTCTGCCCGCAGTACATCACGTTAATTTTATCCGCCCACTGGCTCAGCATCTGCAGGTCGTGGCTGATCAGCAGAATAGTGGTGTTATTGTTTTGGTTGAGCCGGGAGAGCAGGCGGAAAAATCTGCGCCTGGGTGGTCGGTTCCATGGCGTTTGTTGGCTCATCGGCAATCAGCAGGCGCGGCTGATTCGCCAGGGCGATGGCTATCATCACCTTCTGGCACTCGCCGTCGGTCAGCTCATACGGGAAGCTGCTCATAATATCTTTATGATCTTTGATGCCAACGCGGTGCAGCAGCTCAATGGCGCGGCGATGGCGCCAGCCAAAGCGCTGATACCAGCGGCCTTTCCACGTCCAGCCGGGGATCGCCTGCTTGATCTGAGTGCCGATACTTTCCGACGGGTCAAGGCACGACTGCGGCTCCTGGAAAATCATCGACACGTTATGACCGACAATTTTACGCCGTTCACGCGGCGTCAGGTGCAGCAGGTCGATGTCGTTAAAGCGCATGCGGTCAGCGGTGATGCGCCAGTTATCCTTGGTGACACCGCAGATCGCCTTGGCGATCAGGCTCTTGCCCGAACCGGATTCTCCCACCAGCCCGCGCACTTCACCTTCGCTCAGCGTGATGCTGACCCGGTCGACCGCTTTTACCGGCCCTTCGGAGGTCATAAATTCTATCGTCAGGTTACGAATATCGAGCAGCGGCATTATTCAACTCCCGCAACGATGGCCCGGCGTGCGCCGTCACCCAACAGGTTAACAATCAGTACACTAAGCATAATCGCTGCGCCCGGTAACATCACGGTCCAGGGAGCAACATAAATCAGCTCCAGCGAATCGCCCAGCATCGCGCCCCACTCCGGGGAGGGGAGCTGCGCACCGAGGTCGAGGAAGCCGAGTGCGGCGATATCGAGGATCGCCATCGACAGCGCGCGGGTAAATTCGGTCACCAGCAGCGCCAGAATGTTAGGCAAAATGGCATACCAGAGAATATCCAGGCTGCTGGCGCCGTCGAGACGCGCGGCCACCACGTACTCTTTTTCCAGCTCATCATGCACCGCGCTGTAAATGGCGCGCACCAGGCGCGGCAGAATGGCCAGGAACACCGCCAGCATCGCATGTTCCAGCCGTGGACCCATAAAGGCCACCACGATGATAGCCAGCAGCAGAGAGGGGATCGACAGCAGCGTGTCGAGCACGTGATTCATCACCGCCGAGCGCAGGCCGTGCGTCAGCCCGGCAAAAACGCCAAGCACCATCGCGCACAGCGCCGCCGCCAGCGTGACCACAATCGCGGAGCCGACGGTCGGCGCCGCGCCGCTCAGCAGGCGGCTGAGCAGATCGCGCCCCAGATCGTCCGTACCGAGGAAGAACGAAACATCGCCATAGCGTGACCATGAAGGCGGCAGCAGCTGGAAGCCGAGAAACTGCTGGTCGAGGCCGTAAGGCGCCACCAGCCCGCCAAAAATGCACAGCAGCAGCAGCGCGATAAAGCCATAGAAGCCAATCATCGCCGTGGTATCGCGATAGAACAGCCCCCACGTGTGGCGCAGCGGGCTGGGCGGCCGCTTCTCGGAGTAGATATTATCTGAGGGCATACCATTCCTTATGCTTCAGCGGGTTTGTCATGGCACCCAGAATATCGGAGAGCACGTTCACGGCGATCACCAGAGCGCCAACCACCATCACGCCGGCGGAAATCGCCGCATAATCCTGCTGGCGAATGGCGTTAATCAGCCAGCGGCCGAGGCCTGGCCAGCTAAACACCACTTCAGTAATCATCGCCAGCGTCAGCATGGTAGAGAATTGTAGCCCGAGACGCGGGATCACCGGCGGCAGGGCATTATGCAGTACGTGACGGCGGATAACGGTGAAGCGCGACAGCCCGCGCGTGGCGGCGGCTTTCACATAGTTCTGCTCCATCACCTCGCGGGTGCTGATGCGCAGCAGGCGGATCACCTCAGTGGTGGGTGCCACGGCCAGCGCGGTAACCGGCAGGATCATATGCTTAAGCGCGCTGATAATCATCTCATGGCGCCACGGCGAGTCCGTCAGCCAGGCATCAATCAGTGCGAACCCGGTGATGTGCTGCACCGGATAGAGCAGGTCAAAGCGCCCGGACACCGGCAGCCAGCCGAGATTAAGCGAGAAAAACAGCGTCAGCAACAGCGCCAGCCAGAACACCGGCAGGGAAAAGCCGAGCAGGGCCACGGCGCTGATGGCTTTATCCTGCCATTTGTTACGCATCACCCCGGCGACAATACCCAGCGGAATACCGACCAGCAGTGCCAGGCTGAAGGCCATAAAGCACAGCTCCAGCGTGGCGGGGAACACTTCACGCAGCTGCAGATTAATCGACTGACCGTTAATACTGGACACTCCGAAATCCAGCTGCACGATGCCTCTGAGCCAGAACAGCAGCGCATCCCACAGCGATGCGCCCTGCAGCGGCGCATGCGGCGTGAAATAGCTCAGGCTGAAGCCAACCAGCGTCAGCATAAACATCGTGACGATAAACAGCACCAGGCGGCGCAGCGTATAGATAATCACGGCGATTTCTCCTCACCACTTTCGCGGTGGACACCCGCAAAGGAAGCATTACCAAACGGGCTAAGCACCAGGTCTTTGATATCGTGGCGGTAGGCCTGCAGGCGCAGCGAATAGGCCAGCGGCAGCACCGGCAGCTCCTGCGACAGCAGCGCCTGGGCGCGATCGTAATAGTCGATGCGGTTAGCAAGCTGCTGTGACAGCAGGGCCTTATGCAGCAGCTCATCAAACGCCGAGTTACACCAGTGGGCAAAGTTGGTCTGTGAGGCGATGGCCGCGCAGCTCAGCAGCGGGCGGAAAAAGCTGTCCGGGTCATTACTGTCGGTTGCCCAGCCGGTCAGCGTCAGGTCGTGGTTATTCTCCATCAGCCTGGCTTCCTGGAAGCGCCCCTCTACCTGCACGATGGTCACTTTAACGCCAACCTGCGCCAGATCGGCCTGAATCAGCTCGGCGGTTTTCAGCGGGCTGGGGTTTCCAGACTGTGAGGCAGAAGGCACCCACAGGTTGAGGTGCAGGTTCTCAATGCCCAGCGCCTTTAGCTCTTCACGGGCTTTCTGCGGATTATAGGGCGTGACGCGCGCATCGGTATCATAGGCCCATGAAGCGCGCGGCAGAATCGAGGCTGCGGTCTCGGCGGTGCCGTAATAAATCGACTCCATCAGGCGTTCATTGTTGATTGCCAGCGCCAGCGCCTGGCGCACCTGTGGACGATCGAGCGGCGCTTTGCGGGTATTAAAGGCCAGATAGGCGATGTTCATGCCCGGGCGCAGCGTCAGGCGCAGGCGCGGGTCGTCACGCAGAATAGAGAGCTGGCTGGCGGCTGGGTAGGCCAGCACGTCGCACTCGCCGGTCAGCAGCTTGGACAAGCGCCCGGTGCCGCCCGCTGCCATATCGACCACCACCTGCGCCATGCGCGGCTGGCCTTTCCAGTAAGCGTCATTGCGCTGCAGGCGAATGTACTGTCCGCTGCGGTAATCATTCAGCATAAACGGACCGGTGCCAACGGGCTCGCGATCGAGCTGCTCCTGGCGATCGATTTGCTCAGCCGATCGGCATACTCGGCTGACAGCACCGGCGCGTAATGGGTGGCAAGGTGCCACAGGAAGGACGCATCCGGGCTGTTAAGGCGGATTTCTACCGTATCCTTATCCAGCTTCTTCACGCTCTGCACCGCATCGGAAAATTGCAGGCTGTCAAAGTAGGGGTAGCTGCCGCCGTTGACGTTGTGCCACGGGTGCTTGCGGTTAAATACGCGCTCGAAGCTAAACACCACGTCATCGGCATTCAACGGGCGGCTGGGTTTGAACCAGGCGGTGTGCTGGAAGGCCACGTTGTGACGCAGGTGGAAGCGATAGGTGGCGCCGTTATCCAGCACTTCCCAGCTCTCTGCCAGCTCGGGGATCAGGCGATAGGTGTAGGGATCGACGTCAAGCAGGCGGTCATACAGCTGGGCGGCGAGGGTATCCACCACCAGCCCACCGCTGGCCATCTGCGGGTTAAAAGTATTCATTACGCCGTTAACGCAATACACGAAGCCGCTCTGGCGGATATCACCGGGCGTTGCGGACCAGGCCGGGGCGCTTAGCACGCTCAGGCTCAGAAGCAGAGTGGAGATTAGTTTGCGCATAACTCTTCTGAAAATTCAGGCAATAAACACAGTGTACCGCACTCTCAGGCTGCACCCAAAGTTTGCTGCATAGTGGCGGGGCGATTCCGCTATATTAATAAGCACATTAACCAGAGGGTGTTGAAAATACGCACAAAGTTGTTATGGAAATGAGAAAGATTCTCAACAAAATGCTTTAACAAGCAAGACTGAGAATGATTATTATTCCCCTGCGCTTCACCGGTGGCTCTGCCGCTGAAGAGCACGACATTGCTCACATTGCTTCCAGTATTTTTAGCCCACCCTGCGTGGGCTTTTTTTTGCCGTAAAACCAGGGTCGGGCATGCCCGACCCCTACGAGGGTGCGGCACAATACCGTAGGGGCGATGGCATGCCCGACCCCAGCGAAGGTACGGCGCAACACCGTGGTGCGACGGCATGCCCGCCTCCTGTGAGGGTGCGGCGCAACACCGTAGGGGCGATGGCATGCCTCGCCCGCCGTTAATTATGATGGATTCAAATCGTGTTTCTTCAGCATGGCGCGCAGCTGATGATAGGTCACGCCCAGCAGCCCGGCGGCGCGTTTCTGATTAAAGCGCGCCTGCGCAAGGCTTTTCTCCAGCAGCGCTTTCTCCTGTTCGTGCTGCCAGCGGCGCAGATCCAGCGGCAGCGCGGGCAGGGCGTCCGCGGCGGGCTCCTCCAGCGGGATAGGCGCAGTGCGCTCGAACGGATTGATAATGATGTTATCCAGCGGTTCCTCAATGCTGGCGTGGCGATACACCGAGCGCTCCACCACGTTTTTCAGCTCGCGCACGTTGCCCGGCCAGCCGTAATCCAGCAGGCGCTGTTCAGCCGCCGGAGAAAAACCGGGAAACAGCGCCAGCCCCAGCTCGCGGCACATCTGAATGGCGAAGTGCTGCGCCATCACCAGAATATCGCTGCGCCTTTCGCGCAGGGGCGGGAGCTGCACCACGTCGAACGCCAGGCGGTCGAGCAGGTCGGCACGGAATCTCCCTTCCTGCGCCAGCTTCGGCAGGTCGTCATTGGTGGCGCACACCAGCCGCACGCTGACCTGCAGCGGCTGGCTGCCGCCGACGCGCTCCAGATGACCATATTCAATCACCCTCAGCAGCTTCTCCTGCACCAGCATCGGCGCCGTTGCCAGCTCGTCAAGAAACAGCGTACCGCCGTCAGCGCGTTCAAAGCGGCCAAGATGGCGTTTCTGCGCGCCGGTAAAAGCGCCGGCCTCGTGGCCGAACAGCTCCGAATCCAGCAGGTTTTCATTGAGCGCGGCGCAGTTGAGCGAAATAAACGGCCCCTGCCAGCGGTCGGATAAATAGTGCAGACGGCTGGCGATCAGCTCTTTGCCGGTGCCGCGCTCGCCAATAACCAGCACCGGCTTATTCAGCGGCGCGAGGCGGGAAACCTGCTCCAGCACTTCCAGAAAGTTGTTTGATTCACCGAGCAGGGCATCAGGATTTTCGCTCATCATTAATTTCACCAGGTGTTAGTGATAAAAACCACTTTAGCCGCTGTGGCTGAGGGTGTAAAGCCGCCCGGCCCAGTAAAATCAGCAACATAAAAACTGGCACGCTATTTGAATAGTAATAACTCACAGCGCAATATCCTTTGTGCCGACAACTGACTGAAGAGGATTTCGATAATGGGTATTTTTTCTCGCTTCGCCGACATCGTGAACGCCAACATTAACTCGCTGCTGGAAAAAGCAGAAGATCCGCAGAAGCTGGTGCGCCTGATGATTCAGGAAATGGAAGATACGCTGGTTGAAGTGCGTTCCACTTCTGCCCGCGCGCTGGCTGAGAAAAAACAGCTGCTGCGCCGCATTGACCAGGCTGAAAGCCAGCAGGCGGAATGGCAGGAAAAGCTGAACTGGCACTGCGCAAAGAGAAAGACGACCTGGCGCGCGCTGCGCTGATGGAAAAACAGAAGCTGACCGATCTGATTGCCACGCTGCAGCAGGAAGCCACTCAGGTAGAAGAGAGCCTGGCGCGTATGAAAGGTGAGATTGGTGAGCTGGAAAGCAAACTGAGCGAAACCCGCGCCCGCCAGCAGGCATTGACCCTGCGTCATCAGGCCGCTTCCTCCTCACGTGATGTGCGCCGCCAGCTGGACAGCGGTAAATTGATGAAGCGATGGCGCGCTTTGAATCGTTTGAGCGCCGCATCGATCATATGGAAGCCGAGGCCGAGAGCCACAGCTTCGGCAAGAAGAAAACGCTCGATCAGCAGTTTGCCGATCTGCAGGCCGACGATGAAATCAGCGAGCAGCTGGCCGCGCTGAAAGCAAAAATGAACCGCAGCGAATAATGTAACGGGCCACGAAAGTGGCCGGATAACCTATGCTTAACCCGCAAGGAGAGTGAATGAGCGCGTTATTTTTAGCCATCCCCCTGACGATCTTCGTGCTGTTCGTGGCACCGATCTGGCTCTGGCTGCACTACAGTAATCGTCGCAGCGGCAGCGCTGAGCTGTCGCAAAATGAACTGCAGCGTCTGCAGCAGTTGACCCAGGACGCACGCAAAATGCGCGAGCGCATTCAGTCGCTGGAAGCTATTCTCGACGCTGAGCATCCGAACTGGAGGCAGCCATGAGTAAGAACAAACTGTATCGCATTCCGCAGCAGGGCAAGCTGAAAGGCGTCTGTGCCGGGATTGCCGATTACCTCGGTATTCCGGTGCTGCTGGTACGCGTGATTGTGGTGCTGTCGATGTTCTGCGGGCTGTTTATCTTTACCCTGATTGCCTACTTCGCGCTGGCGGCGGTGCTCGACGAAATGCCGCTCAGCGTGCAGGGGCAGGATAAACCGCTGAGCGCCCATCAGCTGCTCGATGAGCTGAGTGCAGAACTGAATGGCGGAGAGCAGCAGCTACGTGAGGTTGAACGCTACGTGACTTCTGAAACCTTCAGCGTGCGCAGCCGCTTCCGTCAGCTGTAATACTAAAACCGGTCTTCAACGGAGAAATACGATGCGCCAATGGCAACGACATGCCCCGGCCCTGAAAAAGGCCGGTAAGTTTATTCTGATTAATGCGGTCACCTATGGCCCGGCAGGCCTGAGCGGCTGGGCGGTGAAATCCGTTGCCCGCAGGCCGCTGAAAATCCTGCTGGCCTGGGCACTTGAGCCGCTGGTGCGGCGCGTAATGAAGCGCGCGACCGCTCGCTGGGTCAAACCGACCCGGTAAAGGATTGTGCGGTGCTGGCCTGATGTTACGATAATGGAATAACTCGCAATAAGGATGGCAACCCCACAGATGAAAAGACTGCAAAATGAATTACTTTCTCTGGTCAATCGCGGCGTGGATCGCCATCTGCGCCTTGCGGTTACCGGCCTGAGCCGCAGCGGAAAAACCGCTTTTATCACCTCTCTGGTTAATCAACTTCTCAACGTTAACGCCGGTGCGCGCCTGCCGATGTTTTCCGCCGTACGCGAACAGCGTCTGCTGGGCGTGAAGCGCGTGCCGCAGCGCGATCTCGGCATGCCGCGCTTCACCTACGATGAGGGGCTGGCGCAGCTGTATGGTACGCCGCCAAACTGGCCCACGCCGACGCGCGGCGTCAGTGAAATGCGTCTCGCGCTGCGCTATCGCTCGCGCGATTCCCTGCTGCGCCATTTTAAAGACGCTTCAACCCTGTACCTGGAGATCGTCGACTATCCCGGTGAATGGCTGCTCGACCTGCCGATGCTGGCGCAGGATTACCTGAGCTGGTCGCGTCAGATGACTGGCCTGCTGCAGGGCGACCGCGCAGCCTGGTCCCAGCGCTGGCAGCAGCTGTGCGCCGATCTCGACCCGTTAGCGCCCGCCGATGAAAACCGTCTGGCAGAGATCGCCGCGGCCTGGACCGAATATCTGCAGCGCTGCAAGCAGGAGGGGCTGCACTTTATCCAACCGGGGCGCTTTGTGCTGCCGGGTGAGATGGCGGGCGCCCCGGCACTGCAATTTTTCCCATGGCCGGCGGTGGATGAGGGCGGTGAAACGCGCCTGATGCAGGCCGATGCCTCCACCAATATCGGCATGCTGCGCGCGCGCTACCAGTACTACTGTCAGCACGTGGTGAAAGACTTCTATAAGAATCACTTTCTGCGCTTCGATCGCCAGATCGTGCTGGTGGACTGCCTGCAACCGCTCAACAGCGGGCCGCAGGCGTTTAACGACATGCGCCTGGCGCTGACCCAGCTGATGCAGAGCTTCTCCTACGGGCAGCGCACGCTGTTTCGCCGCATGTTTTCTCCGGTGATCGACAAGCTGCTGTTCGCCGCCACCAAATCCGATCACGTCACCGCCGACCAGCACGCCAATCTGGTCTCGCTGCTGCAACAGCTGGTGCAGGATGCCTGGCAGAATGCTGCCTTTGAAGGCATCACCATGGACTGCGTGGGGCTGGCATCGGTGCAGGCCACCCAGAGTGGGCGCGTCGATCATCAGGGCGAGAGCATCCCGGCACTGCGCGGTCACCGGCTGGCGGACAATGAGCCGCTGACGGTCTATCCGGGTGAAGTGCCGCCGCGCCTGCCTGGCAATGCATTCTGGCAGCAGCAGGGGTTCCACTTTGAACAGTTCCGTCCGCAGGATCTGGATGTCGATCGTCCTCTGCCGCATATCCGCATGGATGCGGCACTGGAATTTTTACTGGGAGATAAACTGCGATGAACGCACCGATTAAACCACGCATTGATTTTGCCGCACCGTTAAAAGAGGACGCGGCCGCGCCGCTGCGCACAACCCAGGCCTTTGCCGCGCAGCAGGATAATTTCGTGGTCGTCGATCCAGAGCGCGAAGCCGAAGAAGAGGGCGCAGGCGAGCAGGCCGTCGAAGCCGCACTGCGCCCGAAGCGCAGCCTGTGGCGCAAAATGACCATTGCCGGGCTGGGGCTGTTTGGCGTCAGCGTGGTGGCGCAGGGCATACAGTGGATGCATCAGGCCTGGGTGACGCAGGACTGGATTGCGCTGGGCGGCGGCGCGGCGGGCGCACTGGTCGTTGCGGCCGGAGCCGGATCGCTGATAAGCGAATGGCGGCGGCTCTATCGCCTGCGTGAACGTGCGGAAGAGCGCGACGTGGCGCGGGAGCTGCTGGCCAGCCACGGCATCGGTAAAGGGCGCGCATTCTGTGAGAAGCTGGCCAGCCAGGCCGGACTGGATGCCGGTCATCCGGCGCTTCAGCGCTGGCAGGCCTCCCTGCATGAAACCCATAACGATCGCGAAATCGTCGCGCTCTATGCGCAGCTGGTGCAGCCGGTGCTCGACCGCCAGGCGCGCCGGGAAATCAGCCGCTATGCCGCTGAGTCAACGCTGATGATTGCCGTCAGCCCGCTGGCGCTGGTGGATATGGCATTTATCGCCTGGCGCAATCTGCGGCTGGTGAATCGTATTGCCGCGCTGTACGGCATTGAACTTGGCTATTTCAGCCGTATTCGCCTGTTCCGTCTGGTGCTGCTCAATATCGCTTTCGCCGGTGCGTCTGAACTGGTGCGCGAAGTCGGCATGGACTGGATGTCACAGGACATTGCCGCCCGGCTCTCAGCCCGGGCGGCGCAGGGAATTGGCGCCGGGTTGTTGACGGCACGCCTCGGTATTAAAGCGATGGAGCTGTGCCGCCCGCTGCCGTGGCTGGAAGGGGAGAAACCACGCTTAGGTGACTTCCGCCGCGATTTGATCGGCCAGCTGAAAGAGAGCATGCAGAATAGCGGCAAAAGTGACAAATAAGCTCAGGATTACAGCGACTGTCAACATTTCCTGACAGACTTCTTTTGGAGCTACAAAGGATAGCGTATTATTTCGCAATCATTTATCGGCTGCATCGGGCCAGGCATGCCTGGCCCGATAAGCTTGATAACGCGCGAATTGTTATGATCACACTAAAGGTTATACGCATGCGTCTTGAAGTCTTTTGCCAGGACCGAATCGGTCTGACCCGCGAACTGCTGGATCTGCTGGTCGAGCGCAGCATCGACCTGCGCGGCATCGAAATCGCCGCCATTGGCCGCATCTATCTGAATTTTTCCAGCGTCAGCTTCGACCAGTTCAGCCAGCTGATGGCAGAAATTCGCCGCATACCCAGCGTGACCGACGTGCGTACCGTCTCTTACCTGCCTTCCGAACGTGAACATCGTGCCCTGAGTGCGCTACTGGTGGCGCTGCCGGAGCCGGTATTCTCCATCGATCTGAAAGGCAAAGTTGAGCTGGCGAACCCGGCAGCGCAGACGCTGTTCGCCCTGAATGAAGAGAAGATGCGTAACTACAGCGCCGGTTCGCTGATTAGCGGCTTCAACTTCCAGCGCTGGCTGGAGAGCGAGCGCATCGAAGCGCAGGCGCATCACGTGGTGCTGCAGGGGCGCGACTTCCTGATGGAGATCACCCCGATTCATGCCCAGGATGAAGAGGGGGGAACGCCGGGTCCGGTTGGCGGCGTGGTGATGCTGAAATCCACCGCGCGTATGGGCCAGCAGCTGCAGAACCTGGCGGTCAATGATGACAGCGAATTCCAGCATATTGTCGCCGTCAGCAGCAAAATGCGTCAGGTTATCGATCAGGCGCGCAAGCTGGCGATGCTCGATGCGCCGCTGCTGATCGTCGGCGATACCGGCACCGGAAAGGATATGCTGGCACGCGCTTGCCACCTGCGCAGCGCGCGCGGCAAAAAGCCGTTCCTCGCGCTGAACTGCGCTTCGCTGCCGGACGACGTGGCGGAAAGCGAACTCTTTGGTCACGCTGCCGGGGCCTACCCGAACGCGCTGGAAGGTAAAAAGGGCTTCTTCGAGCAGGCCAGCGGCGGTTCGGTGCTGCTGGATGAGATTGGGGAAATGTCGCCGCGCATGCAAACCAAGCTACTGCGCTTCCTTAATGACGGCACCTTCCGCCGCGTTGGGGAAGAGCATGAGGTGCACGTCGATGTGCGGGTGATCTGCGCGACGCAGAAAAACCTGATGGAAATGGTGCAGCGCGGCGAATTCCGCGAGGATCTGTTCTATCGTCTCAACGTGTTAACCCTTAATCTGCCGCCGCTGCGCGACCGCCCGCAGGATATCCTGCCGCTGACCGAAATGTTTGTGGCGCGCTTTGCCGACGAGCAGGGGGTGGCAAGACCGAAACTCTCCGCGCAGCTCAATGCCTTCCTGACCCGCTACACCTGGCCTGGCAATGTGCGTCAGCTGAAGAACGCGCTCTATCGTGCATTAACTCAGCTGGAAGGTTACGAATTGCGCCCGCAGGATATCGTGCTGCCGGAGTATGCGATGGAGCTGCCGCTGGGGGATGATGCGATTGAAGGGTCGCTGGATGAGATCACCAGCCGCTTTGAACGTTCAGTGCTGACGCGCTTATATCTTTCGTATCCAAGCACGCGCAAGCTGGCGAAACGACTCGGGGTTTCACATACGGCGATTGCCAATAAGCTGCGGGAATATGGGCTGAGCCAGAAGAAGAGCGAAGCGGAATAGGCCGACATTGTCGGGTAAACGGGCCGATCGAAAAGAAGAACGGCCCCATAATTCGGGCCGATCGAAAAAGAGGATCGGCCCCTACATTTTTAATTGAGTGATGCCAGGGCGGCATCGTAATCCGGCTCGGTGGTGATCTCGTTCACCATCTGGCTGTAGATAACGTTATCTTTTTCATCCAGCACCACAACGGCGCGCGCAGCCAGGCCTTTCAGCGGGCCATTAGCAATCGCCACGCCATAATCCTGCAGGAATTCGTTGCCGCGCAGCGTGGAGAGGGTCACCACATTGCTCAGGCCATCAGAGCCGCAAAAACGCGACTGGGCAAACGGCAGATCGGCAGAGATGCATAACACCACGGCATTGTCGACTTCACCCGCCAGCTGGTTGAATTTACGCACTGAAGCGGCACATACGCCGGTATCAATGCTCGGGAAGATATTCAGAACTTTGCGCTTACCCGCGTAGTTTGACAGAGAAACTTCGGAAAGGTCTTTGGCCACCAGGGTGAACGGTTTTGCGCTCTGGCCCGGCGTTGGCAGCTGGCCGTCAACGGAAACCGGATTGCCCTGAAAGTGTACGGTCTGAGACATAATCTATCCTTTTAATGTTAATGGTGTTTAACCTGGTCCAGTGTATGCCATGCTTGAGGTGTGCGACAGTTTAATATCCGTCATGCTGTCCAATTATAATGAAATCAGGGAGCTGAGTATGAGAGCAGTCAAGGTCTACCCGGAAAGCTGGCCGTTGCACAGCCCGTTTGTCATTGCCCGCGGCGCGCGCAGTGAGGCGGGCGTGGTGGTGGTCGAACTGGAAGAGGATGGCATAAAAGCCGTTGGTGAGTGCACCCCTTATCCCCGCTATGGTGAAAGTGAAGCCTCCGTACTGGCGCAAATTACTCAGCTGCTTCCCGCGCTGCAACAGGGGATGGATCGCGCCCAGCTGCAGCGAAGCCTGCCCGCAGGGGCGGCACGCAATGCCCTCGACAGCGCGCTGTGGAACCTGGAAGTGCAGCGTACGCAGCGCAGCCTGTGGCAGTTAACCGACAGCGCACAGCCACAGGTGATTGAGATGGCGCAGACCGTCAGCATCGACGGGCCGGAAATGATGGCCAGCAGCGCGCTGGCGCTGTGGGAGAACGGCGCCAGGCTGCTAAAAATCAAACTCGACAATCATCTGATTACTGAGCGGCTGGTGGCGATCCGCAGCGCGGTGCCGCAGGCGACGCTGATTGTCGACGCTAACGAATCCTGGCACGGCGAAGGGCTGGCAGCGCGCTGCCAGCTGCTGGCCGACCTCGGGGTGGCGATGCTGGAGCAGCCGCTGCCTGCGGGTGATGATGCGGCGCTGGAAAACTTTATTCATCCCCTGCCGATCTGCGCTGATGAGAGCTGTCATACCGTCGACAGCCTGCCTGCACTGCGCGGCCGCTATGAGATGGTGAATATCAAACTGGATAAAACCGGCGGCCTGACCGCCGCGCTGGAGCTGGCCGCCGCCGCGCAGGCGCAGGGATTCGCCATTATGCTCGGCTGTATGCTGTGCACTTCACGTGCGATCCGCGCCGCGCTGCCGCTGGTGCCTCAGGCGCGCTTTGTCGACCTCGATGGCCCCACCTGGCTGGCGGTGGATGCCGACCCGGTATTGCCGTTCAGCTGCGGGCGGATTGAGCTGTCACGGCTGCCAGCTGAGTAAATCCACCAGGGCGCCGAGATACTGTTCGGTGGCCGCGTCGGCGGAAATCGGCGGGAACTCTGCCGTGATGCATGGCATATCCAGATCGGCGCACCAGCTGCCAAACGAACCCGGCGTGGCATAGCCCACGCTGGTGACCAGCGGCAGGCCGGTTTTGCTCGCCAGCCAGTGCCCGAGCGGGCTGCTGTCCGGGTCTTCAATACAGGCCAGCGGCTCGTGGAAGCTGACAATCCACGCCGGGGCAATCTGGTGGATCAGCTGGCACAGCGCTTTGGTTTCCGGTTCGGACGCGGCGAAATCCCCGGTCGACAGCTGGACATCGCGCTCGTCGGCCGCACTATTCCAGCGGTAAACCGTGTCACCGGGCTGCCAGTTGGCGGCAGGAAAATTACGATTCAGGTCAACCCGTTAGCATTGGCGCGTAAGCCAAGCTGGCAGCCATCCGGATTTACCGCCAGCACCACGTGGTGACGGCGATGGCTGTCCTGCAGCGTGCGCATAGCGCATGAGAGGGTGACCACGGCGGCGTTCTCATCGCCGTGCGTACCGGCGAGGATCAGGCCACTCTCTTCATCCGCCATGGGCGCCGGGAACCACAGCAGCGGAGCACCCAGTACCGACTGTCCATAAGGTTGCGCCACGGCATCAAGACGACCGCGCAGCGGTCTCGGGTGAAGTAACGACATCTGCAGTGCTCCAGTTATTTAGTCAGTGATTAAGCTAGCACATTGCCCGCCAGCCTTCATCGCTCACACAATGAATAAAATACTATTTACGCTGTAACAATCTGCGTTACAGTCAGCCGTGAAAATAACCCGGCCGCACATCACGTTACGTTGCTTGCAAGGATACCGTTATGAGGAAATCGTCCCCCTTTGCGCTGGCTGCTTTAGCGCTGGTTATCAGTTCTGTTACGCATGCTGCCGATGTTCCGGCGGGAACGCAGCTGGCCGCGCGCCAGGAAATTGTCCGCCACATTAAAGATGAACCGGCTTCTCTCGATCCGGTAAAAGCGGTCGGGCTGCCGGAAATTCCGGTGATCCGCGATCTGTTTGAAGGTCTGACAAATCAGGATGCCAATGGGAAAATCATTCCCGGCGTCGCCACCGACTGGCAGACCAACGATAACAAGACGTGGATTTTCACGCTGCGCAAAGATGCCCGCTGGTCAAATGGTGACACTGTCACCGCCGCCGACTTCGTTTACAGCTGGCAACGTCTGGTTGACCCAAAAAACACCTCCACCTTCGCCTGGTTTGCTGAACTGGCGGGTATCGAGAATGCCGGGGCGATTATTAAAGGGCAGATGAGCCCGGATAAGCTTGGCGTCAGCGCGATGGATGCCACCCATCTTAAAGTGACGCTCGACAAGCCGGTTCCCTATTTTGCCAGCCTGACCGCCAACTTTAGCCTGTTCCCGGTGCCGCAAAAAGTGGTCACGCAGTACGGTGACCAGTGGACCAAAGCCGGAAATCTGGTTGGCAACGGGGCCTATCAGCTGCAAAGCCGCGTGGTTAACGAGAAGCTGGAACTGGTTCGCAACCCGCACTACTGGGACAACGCCCATACGGTGCTGACTAAAGTCACCTTCCTGCCGATTAGCGAAGAGTCCAGCGCCACCAAACGCTACCGCGCCGGGGATATTGATATCACCGAATCCTTCCCAAAAGAGCTGTACGGCCTGCTGAAAAAGCAGATCCCGCATGAGGTTTACACCCCGGATCAGCTCGGCACCTATTACTATGCCTTCAATACCCAGAAAGGCCCGACCGCCGACGTGCGCGTGCGTCAGGCGCTGAGCTGGAGCATCGATCGTAAAATCATCGCCGGAAAAGTGGTGGGAACGGGGGAGAAGCCCGCCTGGCATTTCACGCCGGATGTGACGGCCGGATTCAAGCCGAAAGCCAGCTTTATTCAGCAGCACAGTCAGGAAGAGCTGAATGCCCAGGCTAAGGCGCTGCTGGCAGCGGCGGGCTATGGTCCGACGCACCCCCTCAACCTGACCCTGCTGTATAACTCTTCCGAAACGCACCAGAAGATTGCCATTGCCGTGGCCTCGATGTGGAAGAAAAACCTGGGCGTCAACGTCAAGCTGCAGAACCAGGAGTGGAAAACCTATATCGACAGCCGCAACAGCGGCAATTTCGATGTGATCCGCGCTTCCTGGGTAGGGGACTATAATGAGCCGTCTACCTTCCTCAGCCTGCTGACATCCACGCACAGCGGCAACATTGCACGTTTCAAAAGCAGCGAGTACGACGCGCTGATGGCGCAGGCCAGTCGGGAAACTGATGACAGCGCCCGCAACGATGATTACAACCGCGCCGAGCAGATGATCGCCGACCAGGCGCCGATAGCCCCGATCTATCAGTACACCAACGGCCGCCTGATCAAACCTTATGTGCAGGGCTACCCGATGACTAATCCCGAAGACGTGGCTTATAGCCGCACCCTGTATATCCTGAAACACTGACCGCTGGAAAAAGCAGCAGTTCACGCTGCTGCTTATCCCATTGGTTTACGGGTCTCACCCGCATAATTGCCCTATCGCGAACAACCCGGTATCCACGATGAAACTGTTCTGCCTGCTATCCCTTACCTTGCTCCTCAGCGGCTGTGCCGTAAAACGCTATCCCGCGTCGCCGCCGGTCAGTACGGTGCAGGCCGACCAGCTCGACTGCCGCGGCATTCAGCAGCAGATCGCCGCGCAGCAGCAGGTGCAGCAGAAAATCGATAAAACCGGCGAATTTGACGGCCTGACGGTGGTAGGTGCCGCGCTCGACTTTGGCATCGGTAACGGCATTGCCAAAAGCCGGGCGCAGAAAGCCGCTACCGTGCGGGCGCAGCAGCTACAGCAGCTGGCACAGGCGAAGTGCCACGCGGCGACCTGAGAAAGAGAACCCACAAATCACGAGAGCTGTATCACAGTTCCGCTGCGCCGCGCTTGAGGCGGCGGGATTATGGATTATCGTGTCATCACTGGATTGTTACTGCATTTAAGCAGGCAAAACCTGACCGCTGGAACGTCTCCGGCCGTCAGGTTTTTTTGTTTTCAGGCCGGGAAATGAAAATAGCGAAAGTACTTAATAATAATGTGGTGATCATCCACGATGCGCAGGGCCACGAACAGGTGGTGATGGGGCGCGGGCTGGCGTTTAAAAAACGCAGCGGCGACGATCTCGATCCCGCGCTGGTCGAGAAGACCTTTGCACTGAAAAGCCAGCAGCTGAGCGGGCGGCTTAGCGAACTGCTGTCCGAAATTCCGCTGGAGGTGGTGATCGCCAGCGAGTGCATTATCGCCCAGGCCCGCCAGCAGCTGAAGGCCCCGCTGCATGAGAGCCTGGCGATTGCGCTGACCGATCATGTGAACTTTGCACTGATGCGCCATCAGCAAAACTTGCCGATCCGCAACGTGTTGCAGTGGGAGATCCGCAGCCTCTATCCGCAGGAGTACGCGCTGGGGCTGGCGGCGCTGGATATTATCGAACAGCGCCTGCAGGTTCGCCTGCCGGATGATGAAGCCGGTTTTATCGCGCTGCACCTGGTTAACGCCCAGCTGGGCAGTGAGATGCCAGCGGTCATGCATATCACCAAATTTATGCAGGAGATCCTGCATATCGTGAAATATCAGCTGCAGCTCGATTATCAGACCGAGGCGCTGAGCTATAACCGGTTTGTCACCCATCTGAAGTTCTTTTCCCAGCGTATGCTGGGTAAACGCGGGGTCTACAGCGACGATGAATCACTGCACGACGTGGTGCGCGACCGTTATCCCGCCGTCTACAAGTGCGTTGAGAAGATTGACCGGCACATAATGAAAAACTATCAGTACACGCTGGGCAGCGAAGAGCGGATGTTTTTGACCATCCACATTGAGCGCGTCAGGAAAGAGACGCTGTCGCTAAAGGATGAGCCGGACGAAGCGTAAAAAGGCCGGGCAGAGCTGCCCGGCGCAGCATCACTTCAGTGATTCACCGTGAGTTTTAATCACGTTCTGATACCAGTAGAAGCTTTTCTTGCGGGTGCGCGCCAGCGTGCCGTTACCCTGGTCGTCGCGGTCTACGTAGATAAAGCCGTAGCGCTTAGAGAACTCAGCTTTAGAGGCGCTCACCAGGTCGATCGGTCCCCAGCAGGTGTAGCCCAGCACCTCTACGCCATCCTCAATCGCTTCACGCACCTGCACCAGATGGTCGTTGAGATAAGCGATGCGGTAGTCATCATTGATTGAACCGTCGGCCTCCACGGTGTCGCGCGCGCCGAGACCATTTTCAACGATAAACAGCGGTTTCTGATAGCGGTCATACAGCACATTCATCAGATAGCGCAGGCCTTGCGGGTCGATCTGCCAGCCCCATTCGGAACTCGCCAGATGCGGGTTCGGCACCATATTGAGAATGTTGGCGCGCTCCTTCTGATTCTGCTCTTCGTCAGTGGTGACGCAGCCGGTCATGTAATAGCTGAAGGAGATAAAGTCGATCTCGGCGCGCAGATCCAGGCGGTCCTGCTCGGTAATGTCCAGGGTGATGGCCTGTTGTTTAAAGAAACGCTGCATATAAGCCGGGTAGTAACCACGCGTCTGCACGTCGCCAAAGAACAGCCAGTCGCGGTTCTGCTGCAGGGTTTCTATCACGTCCGCCGGGTCAGGGGTCAGCGGATAGAGCATCGCCCCCAGCAGCATATTGCCAATTTTACCCTCAGGCACAATGTCGTGGCAGGCTTTCACCGCGCGGGCGCTGGCAACCAGCTGATGGTGGATGGCCTGATATACCGCCGGTTTGCCACTCTCTTCCGGCAGACCCACCCCGGTAAACGGCGCGTGCAGCGACATATTGATCTCGTTAAAAGTCAGCCAGTATTTCACCTTGTGCTTATAGCGTTCAAACACGGTTTTGGCATAGTTGACGAAGAAATCAATGGTCTGACGACTGCCCCAGCCGCCATATTTTTGAATCAGCCCGAACGGCATCTCATAGTGGGAGAGCGTCACCAGCGGGGTGATATTGTATTTGGCCATCTCATCAAACAGGCGATCGTAAAACGCCAAGCCCGCTTCGTTTGGCTGGGTTTCATCCCCCTGCGGAAAAATGCGCGTCCAGGCGATGGACGTGCGCAGCACGGTAAAGCCCATCTCAGCGAACAGCTTGATGTCTTCCGGATAGCGGTGATAGAAATCAATAGCGAGATCCTTAATGCCAAAATCACCGTCCTTGCGCTCCACGCGCTGACCAAAGATACCCTGCGGCTGCAAATCTGAGGTGGAGATGCCTTTGCCGTCGGTCTGCCATGCGCCTTCAACCTGGTTTGCAGCGACTGCGCCGCCCCAGAGGAAATGTTGTGGGAAACGTTGTGTCATGTTGATCTCCTTATGAAAGATTATTTAATCAGCGTCAGCAGGGGTTCGCCGGCTGCGACTTCACTTTGCTGGCAGGCGGCCAGCACATCGATATAGTCATCGCTATTGCTAATCAGCACCGGCGTGGTCAGGTCATATCCGGCCGCACGAATTGCGGCAATATCAAACTCCAGCAGCAGGTCGCCGACGCGCACCGCATCGCCCTGACTGACGTGCGCGCTGAAGTGCAGACCATCGAGTTTGACCGTGTCGATACCTACGTGGATCAGCACTTCAGACCCGTCATCTGCTTCCAGCCCAATGGCATGGTGAGTGCGAAACAGCGAAGCAACGGTGCCGTTAACCGGCGAGAGTACGCGCCCCACGGTGGGCTGGATGCCGATGCCCTTACCCAGCAGGCCGCTGGCGAAGGTGGCGTCCGGCACCTTTTCCAGTGCGATTACGCTGCCGCTTATCGGGCTGACCAACAGGGATTTGTGCAGCAGCTCAGGAGTGGCAGGCGCCACCGGGACCGCCTTGCTGGCAGGTTCAGCTAGCGCTTCTTCAGGCACACCAAACAGCAGGGTGGCGACGGTGGCAAAGCTGAAAGCGATCAGCGCGCCGACCACGGCCGCCACCACGCTGGCATCAAAACCGCTAATGGGAACGACCTGGCTGAAGGTAAATATCGAGGGCAGGCCAAATGAGAAACTGGTGGTGTGGTAGAAACCGAGCACGGCAGCGCCCATTGAGCCTCCGACACAGCCGAAGATAAACGGCCGGCGCTTGGGCAGCGTGATGCCATACACCGCCGGCTCGGTAATACCAAACAGGCTGGCGCTGAAGGCGGAAGCGGCAATCCCTTTCATTCTGGCATCACGCGTGCGCAGCAGTACGCCAAGGGTAGCTCCGGCCTGGCCGAGTATGGCCGGCATCAGCAGCGGCAGCAGCGTATCGGCACCCTGTACCGCAAGATTATTGAGCATAATCGGCACCAGGCCCCAGTGCAGGCCGAAAATAACGCACACCTGCCAGAACGCCCCCATAAACGCACCGGCAAACGTCGGGCTGAAGCTGTAAGCGTGCAGATACCCCGCTGCCAGCATCTTGCTCAGCCAGGTTGCCGCCGGGCCAATCAGCATAAAGGTCACCGGCACAACAATCGCCAGGCAGAGAAGCGGGGTGGTGAAGTTACGCACCGCCCCAGGCAGGCGATCGTGCACCAGGCGCTCAATCAGGCAGGAGAACCAGGCGGCGAAGATAATCGGGATTACCGACGAACTGTAGTTAATCAGGATCATCGGAATGCCGAAGAAGTGCAGCGGCGCCGCGCCGCTTTGTGCGGCAGTGAAAGCGGCCAGCATCTGCGGATGGACCAGGGCAGCGCCGATGATCATGGTGGTGAAGGCATTGCCGCCAAACTTTTTACCGGCGGTATACCCCAACAGAATCGGCAGGAAATAGAACACGGCATCGCTGGCGGCGAACAGGGTTTTGTAAGTCCCGGTCGCCTCGCGGGTCAGGCCAAACGCCAGTGCCAGAGAGAGCAGCCCCTTAAGGATACCGCACGCCGCCATTACGCCGACGAACGGGGTAAAGATGCCGGAAACGATATCAATGAAGCGGGCAAACAGGGTGCTTTTCTCTGCGCTGCTATCATCACTGCGGCTCTCCTCGCCCAGTCCGGCGGCAGCGATTAACGCCTGATAGACCTCGCCGACGTGGTTACCAATCACCACCTGATACTGCCCGCCGCTCTCCACCACCATAATCACGCCGGCATTCTGCTTCAGCGCGGCGGTGTCTGCCCGGCGGCTGTCTTTCAGCTTGAAGCGCAGGCGGGTCGCGCAGTGCATCACCGAACGGATATTCTCTTTGCCGCCGACGCCCTGCAAAATTTCTTCTGATAAAACCTGGTACTTCATGGTGTGCTCCTGGTTTTGACATCTTGTCTGAGGGCCGTTGCCGAATTCAGGCCAAAAAAAAACCTAAACCGCTTCGTTAACGCCGTAGGGGCGAAAGAAGCGGTTTAGGTTTTGCCTGAGATTCAGTAACAATCCTGTTTTGCTGCGCTGATATTTCCCCAGCGGCTGGCTGTTAGCAAGGGGAGAGGGCGGGAATAACTTTATTTCGTGAGGCCGATCGCCTTTTAGCGCCCGGAGCAGGTTTGGAAATTGTCACCATTTTTAACCGCAGTCGCTAATTGTCAGATTTTGCTTAGGTGCCAGTACAGGCTAGACTGTATCGCATTGATTATGTTGAAACCGGGGTGAGCGTGGACGTTATTGCAGGTAAAGCACTACAGGTATCGGATGCCATTATTTCATGTCAGTTGGATGGTAAGGGCGGGTTAATCCCGATCAATGACAGCGAGGTGCTGGACTGTGACCGCCCATGCTGGCTGCACCTCAACTATACCCACCGTGATAGCGCCGACTGGCTGATGTCGACCCCGCTGATCCCGGACAGCGTGCGCGACGCGCTCGGCGGCGACAGCATGCGCCCGCGCGTCAATCGCCTCAGCGATGGCACAATGATCACGCTGCGCAGCGTGAATCTGAACACGGACTCACGTCCGGACCAGCTGGTGGTGATCCGCGTATTTATCAACGACAGGCTGATTGTCTCAACCCGCCGCCGCAAAGTTTTTGCCATCGATGAAGTGCTGACCGACTTAAAAAATGGCAACGGTCCAACCGATGGCGGCAGCTGGCTGGTGGACGTCTGTGATGCCCTGACCGATCACGCCAGCGAATTTATTGAAGATCTGCATGACAAAATCATTGAGCTGGAGGATGCGGTGGTGGACCAGCAAATTCCGCCGCGCGGTGAGCTCTCCCTGATCCGCAAGCAGCTGATTATCATGCGCCGCTACATGGCGCCACAGCGTGATGTCTTTTCGCGCATCGCCAGCGAGCGGCTGACGTGGATGAGCGACGACGATCGCCGCCGCATGCAGGATATCTCCGACCGGCTGGGCCGCGGGCTGGATGACCTGGATGCCAGCGTGGCGCGTACCGGCGTGCTGTCGGACGAAATCAGCACCGTTATGGCGGAAGCGATGAACCGCCGCACCTATACGATGTCGCTGATGGCGATGGTGTTTCTGCCAACGACCTTCCTGACCGGCCTGTTCGGGGTCAACCTTGGCGGCATTCCGGGCGGGGAGTGGCGTTATGGATTTGGCGCATTCTGCCTGCTGCTGGTGGTGCTGGTACTGGGCGTTGCCTGGTGGTTAAAAAAACGTAAATGGTTGTAAAAAAGCACATTGAGCCGAGAAATTGCCGGAGAAAAGGGGAATAAAGCTGATCGACGTCAATAAACGTGGTGCGCAATCGGAGCAATATCACTCCCGCAGGTGAATGCAACGTCAAGCGATGGGCGTTGCGCTCCATATTGTCTTACTTCCTTTTTTGAATTAATGCATAGCACATTTAATTCGTACGACGCCGGCATATAGCCGGCTTTTTTTTGCCCGTTTGCCAGCAGGCTGAGATGTCCTACGCTTAAGGTTCATGCAACACCTGAGGAGGAAGGTATGTTCACTGACAGCGCAAAAGCGATCCGCAGCTCGGAACCGCTGGGTGACCCGGTTCCCATTCCCGATCCCATCCCTGTTCCGCAACCGCTGCCCGATCCGCCGCCCGACAATCCCGACCCGTATCCGATTATTGACCCACCGCCACATCGTTAAAGCAGCGCAGGTCGTGTCGCGAGAGACGGCCTGCCGGACAACGGATGTTTCCTGCCTGGCAAAACTTACGTATAATGCCCGCCTTAAAATTGTTACTTAAAGCAAGTCGTTCTCAGGCTATCAGGGTCAAAATAAAGTGGTTATGAATCAAGTCGATGTAAGAAAAGAAACCCTTGAGTTTAATAAGCTCCAGAAGCGTATCCGCAGAAATGTTGGCAACGCTATCACTGATTACAACATGATCGAAGAGAACGACGTGGTGATGGCCTGCATGAGCGGCGGCAAAGATTCGTTTGCCATGCTGGATATTTTGATTGGCCTGCAAAAAGTCGCCCCGATCAAATTTGAGGTGATCGCCGTTAACCTGGACCAGAAGCAGCCCGGTTTTCCTGAGCATATCCTGCCAGCCTATCTCGATAGTCTGAATATCCCGTATTACATCGTCGACAAAGACACCTACTCGGTGGTGAAAGAGAAGATACCGGAAGGCAAAACCACCTGCGGTCTCTGCTCCCGCCTGCGTCGCGGTACGCTTTACTCCTTCGCCGAGAAAATTGGTGCCACCAAAATCGCGCTGGGCCACCATATGGATGACATCGTTGAGACGCTGTTCCTTAACATGTTCCACGGCGCGCGCATGAAGGCCATGCCGCCTAAACTGCGCTCTGACGATGGTCGTAACGTCGTGATCCGTCCGCTCACCTACTGCCGCGAGAAAGACCTGATCGCCTACGCTGAGCAGAAAGATTTCCCGATTATCCCGTGTAATCTCTGCGGCTCGCAGGAGAACTTACAGCGTCAGTCTATCAAGGCGATGCTGACCGAGTGGGATAAGAAGACTCCGGGCCGCGTGGAGAGCGTATTTAAATCGCTGCAAAACGTCAGCCCAAGCCAGCTGGCGGACCGTGAACTGTTTGACTTTGAACAGCTGCCGCTTGACCGCAGCGGTGACCGCGCCGAGTACTCGTTTACCGAAGCCACCGTCTCTTCCACCAACATCGACAAATCGCTGTATATCGACGTGGCGAATCTGTAAACATTTAACCCTCCATCTACTATGCTTAATGCACTGCACAGATGGAGGTTGTCATGTCGAAAGAGAGTCATAAAGAAGAGAGCAAGCCGCATCCGGCGAAGGATAACCCCAGCGAACACGGTGAAATACCGCGCACGCGTGACGGGAGCCAGGACGATAAAAAGGATCCTTACAAAGATCCGGCTAAGAAGTAAGCCGCGCTTAAATCATCTCAACCCTGCAAGGTTTGCACCCTGTGAACCTTGCTAATCCCCCCTTTCTGCCGTACTTTCTCCTGCGTGATGCTGAGATTAATCTGAAAATATTTGCGTTTTCGTACCTTAAAAACGCGACATTTAATACCAGCCTTGTCTATAATCCGCCTGAAGACTTCCGTCTTATACAGTTATTTAGCGATCAAATAGCTGAATCAGAACGAAAGTTCGGGAGAAGCAAAACGCATGAAATGGAATCGAAGAAATACCTGGATTGCGATGGTGGCGGGATGCCTGATCTTCTGGCTGCTGATCGCGTTGGTTTTATCTTAGTCTGACTACGCACTCCACGCGCTGTGCGGCACTGCCGCCAGCGCTTTTCTCCCTCCAGGCTCTGCTTTCTGTTACACTCTGCGCCAATTATTTTGCCGTTTTATCAGAGAACTTTCCCGTGACTGCTTTTACTACCCTGACACAACTTCCCGCCAGCCAGATTGAGAACCTCAACGAGCTGGGTTACCTCGCCATGACCCCGGTTCAGGCGGAATCTCTGCCAGCCATCCTTGCCGGGCGCGACGTGCGTGCACAGGCGAAAACAGGCAGTGGCAAAACCGCCGCATTTGGGCTGGGTGTGATGCACGGGTGGACGCCAGCCAGTATGTGACCCAGGCGCTGGTGCTGTGTCCGACGCGTGAGCTGGCAGACCAGGTAACGAAAGAGCTGCGTCGTCTGGCCCGCTTTACCGCGAATATTAAGATTCTCACTCTGTGCGGCGGTCAGCCGTTTGCCGCGCAGCGTGATTCACTGCTGCATGCTCCGCATATCGTGGTAGGAACGCCGGGGCGCATTATGGATCACCTGCAGCGTGAAACCCTGAAGCTGGACGGCGTGAATATGCTGGTGCTGGATGAAGCCGACCGCATGCTGGAGATGGGTTTCCGTGACGATATCGACACCATTATTGGCTACTGCCCACCACAGCGCCAGACGCTGCTGTTCTCCGCGACCTGGCCGCAGGTGATTGCGCAGATCAGCCAGAATATCCAGCGCGACCCGCTGACGGTAGAAACCGGCGATGTCTCCGACCTGCCGAAAATCGAACAGTCATTCTATGAAGCCGGGGCGCGTGAAAAGCTGAGCGCGCTGATTGGCCTGCTTAGCGACCGCCAGCCATCTTCCTGCGTGGTGTTCTGCAACACCAAGCGCGAATGCGATGATATCGCCCAGGCGCTGGAGTCTGCCCAGATCAGCGCGCAGGCGCTGCATGGCGACCTGGAACAGCGCGATCGTGACCAGGTGTTGATTCGCTTTGCTAACGGCAGCTGTCGCGTGCTGGTGGCGACCGATGTGGCTGCGCGCGGGCTGGACATCAAAGCGCTGGCGATGGTGGTGAATTATCAGCTGTCGTTTGACCCGGAAGTCCACGTGCACCGCATTGGTCGTACCGCGCGCGCGGGGCAGGAGGGCTGTGCCGTCAGTCTGGTCGCGCCGGATGAGATGGTGCGTGCGCACGCGCTGGAAGATTTCCTGCAGCAGAAGCTTAACTGGCGCAGCGTGGCGGAGCTGAAGTCAGTTGCCGTGAAGCCGCTGCCGGCGGAAATGGTTACCGTGTGCCTCGACGGTGGGCGCAAGGCAAAAATTCGCCCGGGCGATATCCTCGGTGCGCTGACCGGTGACGGCGGGCTGAAGGGCGATCAGGTTGGCAAGATTGATGTTGGCCCGACTCACGCCTATGTGGCCATTCGTCGTGACCAGGCGCGCCAGGTGATGGGGCAGTTGAAGGACGTGAAGATTAAAGGCAAATCTTGCCGCGCACGCCTGCTTAAATAATCAGGCAAAACCCTGTAGGGGCCGATCTTTTATTGCGATCGGCCCGCTAAGCCGATCTTTTGTTGCGATCGGCCCGCTGTGCCGCTCTTTTCAAGAACGGCCCTGCCATTTAAATCTTGGTAATTACCGGTGGTGCTGCCAGCAGCGATTCAACCCCCGCCAGCAGAGCCTGGAAGTGTGGCTGGCTCTCGTGCAGTTCAATCGCGGCGGCGCTTTTCCAGGTTTCATGGAACAGGAAGCTGTCGCTGTTCTCTACGCTGCGGTACAGATCGTAATGCAGGTTCCCTTCCTCAAGACGGCTTGGCGCCACGCAGCGGTTTAACACCGCAAACAGCTCATCGCCTTTACCGGCTTTTGCCGTGAAAGTGGCAACAATAAGAATGGATTTATCAGACATCTGTTTCTCCTAATGAGTGGCAAAATGACGTCGTCAGCGGCGAAATACCCCTGCGGCGTGAAGTTTCGTGCTGTAAGACTAACGTGCCTGCGGCTGTTTGCCATGATCTTTTCAGGCCTCACTGAATTTCGACCGACTGCACCCCTTTGATTTGTAGCAGATCTTCATATAGCTGATGCGGTTGTATTCTGCGTGACAACGTCACCTCAACCATCATTTCACACAGGCTGTTTTCAGCATCACGGTTAACCACCGAGACATTACCCGTGCGGACATTAAGCTGCTGCAGCGTCACCAGCACCTGCGGTACGCTCTTGGCCTTGAGATGGAAGGTCAGGGTGTGGTGTCGACCGATCAGCAGGCGGCTGATGCGGCTGAAGGTCTCCAGCACCACCAGCGCCAGTACCGTGCCATAAATGCCAATTTCATACAGGCCACTGCCGATAACCAGCCCGATTGCCGCGGTCACCCACAGCCCGGCGGCGGTGGTTAACCCTTTTACAATCTGCTTTTGAATAATAATGGTCCCGGCACCGAGAAAACCCATGCCGCTCACCACCTGGGCCGCCACGCGGCTGGGGTCGAGCGCAATGTGGTTGTGCGCGAGAATATCGTCGAAACCATATTTTGAGACGATCATAAACATCGCGCTGCCGATCCCGACCAGAACGTGGGTGCGCAGACCTGCTTCTTTCGCCCGCAACTGGCGCTCAAGCCCAATCAGGCCCCCCAGCACCCCCGCCATGGCGATGCGCAGTAACATATCAGCGGTCATCACTTATCCTTTTGATTTTACATAGAGATATCATTATCTGAACGGGTAGTTATAAATTAAGAACCGGGGCTATTGATATTTCTGTTATTTTGATTTTGTAAGAATGCATGACAGCTATCGACCTGGTGTGAATCGTAGCTTATGCTGGCAAACGCACCTCAGCGCAAATCCACCCGGAGTTTACCCGATGAAAGCAGCGAGTTTTTTGCTGGTAACGGCAGCGTTACTACTGTCCGCCTGCAGCAGCGACAGTGATAATGAGCCACCTCAACAGGCTACGGCCGCCCATGCGCCAGCGCGTGTCGTGATGGGCGATTTGGCAGCCAGCAACTGCGCCAGTGCAGGTGGTACCCTGGCGTTGTCTCGTCAGTTAGATGGTAGCTCAGTGGGGATGTGCCAGCTGGCGAACGGTCGCCGCTGTGGTGAAAGTGCCTTAATGAGCGGCACCTGCGCCCGTTAACGGGCTGACCGACGAAATGTAGGGGGCGACCATTTTTTCCGGTCGCCCCGTGCCGCGAATTACACCGTTAGCACATTATCGCACTCGGCGCCGTTCTCCAGCTGACGCAGGTTATGCAGCGTGGTCTGGGAAATGCTGGTCAGGGCTTCATCAGTCAGAAACGCCTGATGGCCGGTGAACAGAACATTGTGGCAGGCGGAGAGCCGGCGGAACACATCATCCTGGATTACGTCGTTTGATTTATCTTCAAAGAACAGATCGCGCTCGTTCTCATACACGTCCATTCCCAGCGCGCCAATCTTCTGCTGCTTCAGCGCATCAATCGCCGCCTGTGAATCAATTAATGCGCCGCGGCTGGTGTTGATCACCATCACGCCATCCTTCATCTGCGCAAAGGCTTGCGCATTCAGCAGATGATAGTTTTCCTCGTCAGCGGGCAGTGCAGGGTGATAACGTCAGACTGCGCAAACAGCGTATCGATATCTACATATTCTGCGCCCAGCTCCAGCGCCTGCGGATTAGTATAGGGGTCAAACGCCAGCAGCTTCGTGCCAAAGCCTTTCAGAATACGCAGGGTAGCAATGCCGATTTTACCGGTACCGACCACCCCCGCCGTGCGGCCATGCATGTTAAAACCGATCAGCCCTTCAAGGGAGAAGTTGGCATCGCGGGTGCGCTGATAAGCACGGTGGATGCGGCGATTCAGCGTCATCATTAAACCAACCGCATGCTCGGCGACCGCTTCCGGGGAGTAAGCGGGCACGCGCACCACCTGCAGACCCAGCTCCTTAGCGGCATCAAGATCCACGTTGTTAAAGCCGGCACAGCGCAGCGCAATAAACTTCACGCCCAGCTCCGCCAGCTCTTCCAGTACCGTGCGGCTGCCGTCATCGTTAACGAAGATACAGACCGCATCACAGCCGACGGCATTTTTCGCCGTGCTCTCACTCAAAAGGAAGTCAAAAAACTCCAGTTCAAAGCCGTAGTCTTCATTGACCTGTTCAAGGTATTTCCGGTCATACTGCTTGGTGCTATACACCGCAAGTTTCATCGTGTTACTCCTGTACCCGCGCTTAAATAATAATGCAGTGTAACAACTATTGTGAACCGCGGGCGAGGCATCCCGCTCAGCTGAGCTAAAAAGCAGCGAATGAGTTGATTACTGGTGAAAAACTTCACCCGAGTGATATTCCGTGCCATCATTCAGGGATAATCACGGAGCGAACAGGGTTTTACTGCCATGAAACGGGGCTGGAAAAGGGCGCTTGCGGCGCTGCTGGCGGTGATCCTGCTGCTAACAGGACTTCTTCTTACGGTTACCCAGTGGCTGCCAAGGGTGGCTGGTATCTGGCTGCCTGCGGATACTGCCATCGCACTGGACGGCAATCCGCGCTGGCGCAATGGGGCACTGTTTCTGCCCGGCATCCGCTACCGCGCGGGCGACTGTCAGCTGGCGAAAGTGGTGAATGTTTCCCTCAGCTACCAGCAAAAACAGTGGCAGCTGGCGGCGGACAGCGTGGCGATTGACAGCGCCTGCCTGGCTAAACTTCCCACATCAGATAACCCTTCCGCACCGCGCAGCCTCGCCGAATGGCAGCAAATGCTGCCCAACGCCCGCGTCAATATCCGCCAGCTCAGCGTTTCTCCCTGGCAGCAGTGGGCTGGAGCTCTGCAGCTCACCTTCGATTCCCAGCGCCAGCAGGTCAGCTATCAGAGCAAAAATCTGACGCTGGCAGCCCAACTGAGCGGACAACAGCTGGCGATCGACGCACTGACGGTTCAGGCGCCCGGCGTGGCACGGCCCGTCACGGTCAGCGGTACGCTGACGTTGCCACACCTACCCGATGGCCTGCCGGAACAGGGCGCGCTGCGGGGGCAGCTGGCGCTGGCAGGGATCCCTGACCCGCTGCAGATCACGCTTGACTGGCAGCAGCAGAGCGGCACCCTGTCCGCCATCGCTGAACACCAAAGTACGCCGCTGCTGACGCTGCCATGGCACATCAGCTCTCAGCAGATTGACATTACCCAGGGGCAGTGGAGCTGGCCTTACGCCGGGCAGCCGCTGTCAGGAGGAATAGCCCTCAGTGCCAAAAACTGGCAGCAGGGTCTGCCCGCCAGCGAGATTAGCGGGCGTCTTAATCTGCTGACCCAGGGGCGCGGGGGGAAAGGGAATGTGGTGCTGACGCTCGGCCCTGGTCATCTTGACTGGAGTGACAGCCAGCTGCCGTTTCGCCTGACGGGTGAGAGCAAACTGGCCAGCCTGCAGTTTTTCGCCGGGCTACCCGGTGAGCTGCGCGGGCCGCTGCTCGACCCGCAGTTGCACCTGCAGCCCGGCGCACTACTGCGGATGAAAGGGCGGCTGCTGTCGACGCTGGAAGTGGATGAAGCCCGCTGGCCGCTGGCTGGCGTCGCGGTTTCATCAGCCGGAATTGATGGCCGACTGCAGGCGATCCTCAGCGCCCACGACGCCGAAATGGGCCGTTTTCGCCTGCATCTGGATGGCCGGGCAACCGACTTCTGGCCCGATAAAGGGCAGTGGTTGTGGCGCTACTGGGGCGACGGCTATCTGGCTCCGCTGGCGGCGAAGTGGGATATGAATGGTAACGGACGCTGGCAGGACACGCTGATTGAGCTGCAGTCGCTATCGACCGGATTTGACCATCTCACCTATGGCAGCGTCACGGTGGATGCCCCGCGCCTGACGCTCAGTAAGGCGGTGCGCTGGCAGCGCGACGCGCAGCATCCCGCATTTAACGGCGAGCTGAAGCTCAACGCGCAGGACACGCGCTTCAGCGCCGGGGGCTATCTGCCGCCTTCGCTTCTGACGCTGACGGTGAAAGGGCGTGACCCGGCGTGGTTCCTCTACAGCGGCAGCCTGCAGGCGCAGCGCATTGGTCCGGTGCAGGTGCGCGGTCGTTGGGACGGTGAACGCCTGCGTGGGCAGATGTGGTGGCCTCAGCAGTCGCTGCGCGTCTTCCAGCCGCTGCTCAGCCCGGACCTCAAGCTGGCGATTCAGGATGGGACGCTCAAGGCTCAGGTGGCGTTTTCTGCCGCCAGCGATCAGGGGCTGGAAGCGGGCGGCCACTTCCTGGTGCAGGACGGCAGTGCGCTGCTGCCGGATAACGAATTTAACGGCATCGATTTCTCGCTGCCGTTCCGCCTGCGCGAGCACCGCTGGTACTTCGGCACGCACGGCCCGGTCTCGCTGCGCATCAAAGAGATTAAAAACCAGTTTGCCATGCAAAACGTTACGGCAGATCTGCAGGGCTGGTATCCGTGGAGTGCCAGGCAGCCGCTGGAGCTGAGCAACGTCAGCCTCGAACTGTTAGGTGGCCAGCTGAGTATGGCCAGCCTGAAGATGCCGCAGACGCAGGCGGCCACGATTACTATTCAGCATCTGAGCGTTTCCGAACTGGTGACGGCGATGAAGCTTAAACAGATTGCCATGTCGGGCCACATTAACGGCGCGCTGCCGCTGTGGCTGAATGATTCACGCTGGCTGGTGAAAGAGGGCTGGATAGCCAACAGTGGGCCATTAACCGTGCGCATGGATAAAGATATGGCCGATGCCATCAGCAGCAATAACTTTGCCGCCGGAGCGGCGATGGACTGGCTGCGCTATATGGAAATTTCGCGCAGCTGGGCCACCCTTGACCTCGACAATCTTGGCTGGATGAAAATGACCGCAAAGGTTGATGGCACCAGCCGCTTCAGCAACCGTGACCAGCGCGTCACGCTGAACTATACCCAGCAGGAAAACCTGTTCCAACTCTGGCGCAGTCTGCGCTTTGGCGATAACCTGCAATCCTGGGTGGAGCAAAATGCCACCCTGCCGTCGCAAAAGGAAATGAGTGATGAAAGCCCGAATTAGCCTGCTGATGGCAGGCTGTCTATTGCTGCTTAGCGGCTGTATCCCCCGCATTGAGGTTGCCGCGCCAAAAGAGCCGATCACCATCAATATGAACGTCAAAATTGAGCATGAGATCCATATCAAGGTCGATAAAGACGTGGAAGCCCTGTTAAAAAACCAGAGCGGTCTGTTCTGAGGAGCAAGCAATGAAACGACTTTGCAGCGGATTACTGCTGGGCTGCCTGCTGTTGTCGCCACAGGTGATGGCGCTGACGCTTGATGAGGCTCGGCAGCAGGGGCGCGTAGGCGAAACGCTTAACGGCTACATTGCCGCGGTGCAGCAGGATGCAGAGACAGCGGCGCTGGTGAAAGAGATCAATGCCGGGCGCATGAATCAGTATCAGATACTGGCGCAGCAGAACAATTTGACCACGCGTGACGTGGCGAATATCGCCGGGCAGAAGCTGGTAGAGCGGGCAAAGCCGGGAGAGTTCGTGCGGGGGATAAACGGCCAGTGGATTAAGAAGTAGCTAAGGCACCGTCACGGTGCCTTAGCCTTTCTTTTGGCGATAAAACTCAGGCAGTCACGATCTGAGAAATCACTTCTTTCGCATCGCTGGCGGCTTTCGCTGCCACTTCAGGACCGTAACCGATACCTTCAGCAAACACGAACTGCACGTCGCTCATACCGAGGAAGCCGAGGAACAGGGTCAGGTACGGGGTCAGCAGGTCGCTTGGGGTGTCTTTATGAACACCGCCACGGCTGGACAGCACCACCACTTTTTTGCCTTTGATCAGGCCTTCAGGACCCTGCTCGGTGTAGCGGAAAGTGATACCGGCACGCGCCACCAGGTCAAAGTAGTTCTTCAGCTGGGTAGGGATGTTGAAGTTGTACATTGGCGCAGTGATCACGATGGTGTCGTGTGCCTGCAGCTCAGCGATCAGTTCGTTGGACAGGTCCAGCGCTTCCTGCTGACGCGGGGTAAGCGCGGCATCAGAAGGACGCAGTGCGCCAACCAGCTCGCCGTCCAGTACTGGAATCGGGTTAGCGGCCAGGTCACGTTCGGTCACTTCATCAGCCGGATGGGCCGCTTTCCACTCGGAACCAGGTGATCGGCCAACTGACCAGACTGAGAATAACCGGCAAGGATGCTTGATTTCAGTACTAATACTTTGCTCATGGTTTTTTTCCTGTTTTGTCATGCGGAAGGCTATCCGCTCAATGGATAACACTTTACGGATAAATGACGGCGAGTGTAAGTGCGAGTTTTCGATATCAATGTTCGAAATAATTGAATAACAGCTCGCGGGCAAATAAATCGCTAAGTCGCTGTCTGTGCTAGAATACGCAAAAAATTTTAATCCCTGATAATGCCATGTTGCCCGCATCAGGCGCGACAAAGTGAGCTTTTACCATGTCTGAATCACCACAATCTGCCCTGGCGCCGCTCTATTCACGGCTGGATTTGCTAATGTTGCGCGACCGCCAGCGCTTCCAGCGCCGCCTGCAGGGCGCGAAAAAAATTAAAAATCCGGCGGCGCTCCAGGCGCTGACCGATGAGCTGAGTGCGGAAATCGCTCAGGCCGAGCAGCGCGTGGCCGCGCGACGTGCCGCGACGCCAACCCTCCGCTACCCGGAAAATCTGCCGGTCAGCCAGAAGAAGCAGGATATTGCCGATGCTATCCGCGATCACCAGGTGGTGATCGTCGCCGGGGAAACCGGTTCGGGTAAAACCACGCAGCTGCCGAAAATCTGCATGGAGCTGGGGCGCGGCATTCGCGGGCTGATAGGCCACACGCAGCCACGCCGCCTGGCGGCACGCACCGTTGCTGACCGTATTGCAGCGGAGCTGGAAACCTCACTCGGCGGCTGTGTCGGCTACAAGGTGCGCTTTAACGATCAGGTCGGTGAAACCACCCAGGTCAAACTGATGACCGACGGTATTCTGCTGGCGGAGATCCAGCAGGACCGGCTGCTGATGCAGTACGACACCATCATTATCGATGAAGCGCACGAGCGCAGCCTGAACATCGACTTCCTATTGGGCT
This sequence comes from Avena atlantica, assembly GCA_910589765.1. Lineage (NCBI taxonomy): Eukaryota > Viridiplantae > Streptophyta > Magnoliopsida > Poales > Poaceae > Avena > Avena atlantica. The sequence goes on along the minus strand of CAJUWN010001535.1, from coordinate 347,631 downwards.
ATCTGCGCGAGCTGCTGCCTAAGCGCCCGGACTTGAAGGTGATCATCACCTCGGCGACCATTGATCCGCAGCGTTTCTCACGCCATTTCCATAACGCACCGGTGATTGAAGTCTCCGGCCGCACTTATCCGGTGGAAGTTCGCTACCGTCCGGTAGTGGAAGATGCTGATGATACTGACCGCGACCAGCTGCAGGCCATTTTTGACGCGGTAGATGAGCTGGGGCGTGAGAGCCGTGGCGATATCCTGATCTTTATGAGCGGTGAACGCGAAATTCGTGACACCGCCGATGCACTGATGAAGCGCGACCTGCCGCATACTGAAGTGCTGCCGCTGTATGCGCGCCTGTCGAACGCCGAGCAGAACCGCGTGTTCCAGTCCCATGCCGGGCGCCGCATCGTGCTGGCGACCAACGTGGCGGAAACCTCGCTGACCGTACCGGGCATCAAATACGTCATCGATCCGGGCACGGCACGCATCAGCCGCTACAGCTTCCGTACCAAGGTGCAGCGCCTGCCGATTGAGCCGATTTCTCAGGCCTCCGCTAACCAGCGTAAAGGGCGTTGCGGACGCGTCTCGGAGGGTATCTGCATCCGTTTATACGCGGAGGAGGATTTCCTCAGCCGCCCGGCGTTTACCGACCCGGAGATCCTGCGTACTAACCTGGCCTCGGTGATCCTGCAGATGACGGCGCTTGGCCTCGGCGATATTGCCGCTTTCCCGTTTGTGCAGGCACCGGACCAGCGCAATATCCAGGACGGGGTACGTCTGCTGGAGGAGCTGGGTGCCATCACGCTCGCTGACAATCAGCGCTATCAGCTCACCCCATCGGGCCGTGCACTGGCGCAGCTGCCGGTCGACCCACGCCTGGCGAAAATGGTGCTGGAGGCACAGAAATATGGCTGCGTGCGCGAGGTGATGATTATCACCGCCGCGCTGTCGATCCAGGATCCGCGCGAGCGCCCGGCGGAGAAGAAACAGGCATCCGATGAGAAGCACCAGCGCTTTGCTGATAAAGAGTCTGATTTCCTCGCCTTTGTAAACCTGTGGAACTACCTGCAGGAGCAGCAAAAAGCGCTCTCCTCCAGCCAGTTCCGGCGCCAGTGCAAAACCGAATACCTGAACTACCTGCGCGTGCGCGAGTGGCAGGACATCTATACCCAGCTGCGCCAGGTCGTGCGCGAACTCGGGCTGCCGGTGAACAGCGCACCGGCCGAAATGCGTGAAATTCACACCGCCTTACTCACCGGGCTACTGTCGCATATCGGTCAGAAGGATGCGGACAAACAGGAATTTACCGGAGCGCGCAACGCCCGTTTCGCCATCTTCCCCGGCTCCGGTTTATTCAAAAAGCCACCGAAGTGGACCATGGTCGCCGAACTGGTGGAAACCAGCCGCCTGTGGGGGCGCATTGCGGCGCGCATTGAGCCGGAATGGATTGAACCGGTGGCGCAGCACCTGCTGAAGCGCAGTTATAGCGAGCCGCACTGGGAAAAAGGTCAGGCGCGGTGATGGCCAGCGAGAAAGTAACGCTGTACGGTCTGCCGATCGTCGCTGCCCGTAAGGTGAATTACGGCACGATTGATCCGGTGCTATCGCGCGAGCTGTTTATCCGTCACGCGCTGGTGGAGGGCGACTGGCAGACGCGCCACGCCTTCTTTAAGGCGAACCTTAAGCTGCGTGCCGAAGTTGAAGAGCTGGAGCACAAGTCGCGCCGGCGCGACATCCTGGTGGATGATGAAACGCTGTTTGCATTCTACGACCAGCGTATTGCCCACGACGTGGTTTCCGCGCGCCATTTCGACAGCTGGTGGAAAACCGTCAGTCGCGAAGAGCCGGATCGCCTTAACTTCGCCAAAGAGATGCTGATCAAGCAGGGCGCGGAAAACGTTAGCAAGCTCGACTACCCGAACTTCTGGCATCAGGGCAATCTGAAACTGCGCCTGAGCTATCAGTTTGAGCCAGGGGCAGATGCCGATGGCGTGACGGTGCACGTACCGCTGCCGCTGCTCAACCAGGTGGAAGAGCGGGGTTTTGAGTGGCAGATCCCCGGTATCCGCCGCGAGCTGGTGATTGCGCTGATCAAATCACTGCCTAAGCCGTTACGCCGTAACTTCGTTCCCGCGCCGAACTACGCCGATGCATTCCTTGGCCGCGCGACGCCGCTTGAGCTGCCGCTGCTGGAGTCGCTGGAGCGCGAATTCCGCCGCATGTCGGGCGTAACGCTGGAACGCGAAGCCTGGCAGTGGGATCAGGTGCCCGATCATCTGAAAATGACCTTCCGCATTGTTGACGAAAACAACCGCAAGCTGGCGGAAGGGAAAGATCTGACGGCGTTAAAACTGCAGTTAAAAGGCAAAGTCCAGGAAACCCTGTCGAAAGTGGCTGATGACGGTCTGGAGCAGAGCGGGCTGCATATCTGGAGCTTTGGCGATCTGCCGGATCACTTCGAGCAGAAGCGCGGTAGCTATAGCGTGAAAGCCTGGCCTGCGCTGGTAGACGAAAAAGAGAGCGTGGCGATCCGCCTGTTTGACTCGCAGCACGAGCAGCAAAAAGCGATTGTGGCGCGGCCAGCGCCGCCTGCTGCTGCTGAATATCCCGTCGCCGATTAAGTATCTGCACGAAAAGCTGCCAAACAAGGCCAAGCTGGGGCTGTACTTCAACCCTTATGGCAAAGTGCTGGATCTGATCGACGACTGCATCGCCTGCGGCGTGGATAAGCTGATTGCCGAACACGGTGGCCCAAGCTGGCAGGAGCAGGGCTACATGCAGCTGCATGATAAAGTCCGCGCCGAACTGAACGACACGGTGGTCGAGATTGCGAAGAAGGTCGAACAGATCCTCACCTCGGTGTTCAATATCAATAAGCGGCTGAAAGGGCGCGTGGACATGACGATGGCGCTGGCGCTATCGGATATCAAAGCGCAGATGGGCGGCCTGGTGTATCGCGGATTTGTCACCGGCAACGGCTGGAAACGCCTCGGCGATACCCTGCGCTACCTGCACGCCATTGAGCGGCGCATGGAGAAACTGGCGGTTGATCCGCACAGCGACCGTGCGCGCATGATGAAGGTCGAAACGGTGAAGCAGGCGTGGAATACGTGGTTCAACAAGCTGCCGCTTGAGCGCAGGGATGATGAGGAAGTACAGGATATCCGCTGGATGATTGAGGAGCTGCGCGTCAGTTTCTTCGCGCAGCAGCTGGGAACACCTTACCCAATCTCCGAAAAGCGTATTTTACAGGCGATGGAGCAGATTACTGTCTGACAGTGGTCGGGGGTTGATGGCGCACCGCAGCGGGTCGCCATCGGTTGTTTAATCCCCATACTCCTCCGTGAGAAGACTGCGGCTCGCCGGACGATATTTTGCCACCAGTGCTGCGGCAATCGCTTCAGTCTCTGCATCCGCAACCCCAGTGTAGTTCGAGGGGCGGAAATGCATCTGGAATACGCTGATAGCCTGCCTGGTTGCGGCGTCGTTCACGCCAGTTTGTGGAATAGTGTAACCGTAGCTGGCGAGATCGGCCTGAATTTTACTGACCGAACCCGCGGCGGCAAATGAGCGACCGGCAAGGTAGTGCTGCACGGTCTGTTTGTCGGGCCAGGCGCCGATTCCCTGTTCAGCCAGCTGTTGCCAGGGAAACAGTGGGCCGGGGTCAACCTTGCGCGTTGGCGCAACATCACTGTGTCCGAGAACGTTATAAGGGGTAATGCCATAACGCTGGATGATATCTTTCGCCAGGCTGGCCACCAGCCTGATTTGCTGCGCATCCCAGGGATACCAGTATCTGTCCAGCGCGTCCTGACGGTAACCCAGGTTGACAATCTCCACGCCGATAGAGCTGTCATTGAGATTGCTGCGGCCATGCCAGTTGCTGAGGCCGGCATGCCAGGCACGCTTATCCTCAGGGACCAGCTGGTAGACCATTTTTTTGCTTAATGCCGGATCGGCGGCCGAGGGAACAAGGTAATGCGCGCTCACTGAACCCCGGGTTAATGATGCCATGGATGCGGCATCGTCTTCTGCGGTGTAGTGAAGGATGAGAAAACGAACGCGTTCATTCTGACTTTGCGAAGGGTGCTGAGTATTGACCTGGTAACCTGGCCGTGAAACGAGGTTACCGGTTGAACATCCGGTCAATGCTATGGCGAGGATAGCCGTGAGGGTTTTATTCATGATTTCCGTCCGTGAAGTGAATTAATACAGGCGCTGACAGTATTATTTAATTCATCCCGGCGGAACATCGTTAAAACGGCTATCAGATTGACGATAGATGCTACTGCGCTAACGCTTCCAGGCTGTCGCGGAAGGCAGTCACAGCGATAGCGCGGTTGTCTGCCAGGTAGCGGTCTTTCGCCGCCGGAGCAGAACTCTGCACCGCGATCAGCTGCCAGTCGCCGTTCACTTTCAACATCAGCGGGGAGCCACTGTCGCCGGGCAGGGTATCGCACTGGTGCGACAGCACGGTTTTCTGCGCCCAGCCGGTAATCAGGCAGTCGCTGTGGGAGTAAAGCGTTTCAAGATGGTCTTCAGGATAGCCCGCCTGGGTAACCCGACGGCCAGTCTGCTTCAGTGCGGCGGTCAGTTCTGAACGCGAACCGGCGAACAGCGGCACCGGAACAATCCCGGAAGGGGGATTACGCAGCACAATCAAACCAAAATCATAAGGCGCAGCGGAGGCGGGTACGATCCAGCCATCGCCATCCGCTTTTAGCTTCCTGCCCAGAGCCGGATCAACCCGCGCTTCAATATCGTGGATCTCATAGCGCCAGCCGCCTTTACCATTGGCGATAAAACGCAGCGCCACGGCTTTATCCAGTTTTCCCGGGGGATTAAGCAGGCAGTGTCCGGCGGTTAACGCCAGGTTTGGGGCAATCAGGGTAGCACTGCAAAGGTTACCGCTCTCTGTTTCCAGCTGGCCGATGGCTTCCCACGGTGGCGTAGCGGTCTGGCTTACCGGCAGGCGATCGTCCTTGCCAAAAAATAGCGTTTTTTACGTCGGCTTCACTCGGGCCGTCATCATCGGCGTAAGAATAGAACGAAAAGGCTAAGCAACCCATTAATAACACAGCAGTCAGGCGCATATTTTTCTCAGGCTGGAGAAGCATTGTAATTTGTGGTTACGCTAATGCAGTAACTATAGACGGATAGTGCCAGAAAAGGGAGTTTAATTTGGAATATCAGCACGCTACAGAGACTGCATTTAAAGATAGAAGCTGGCGGCAACAACGCCACAGACGATCATCACAACCAGAATGATTTCGAATAAATAGCGACGCACCATCATCCGAAACTCCTTAAAAAAACACCCGGTAAACCGGGTGTTTGAGTTTATGGGCCAACCCCTACAATGTCTCAAGGAGTGGACCGCTTTTTGGCTCCGCCCGAGGGCGGAGCTCGGCTGAAGAGTTAAGCCTTAGGAGCGACTTTCTTAGCTTTGTGGTGTTTTTTAGCAGCCTGCGCTTTCTGAGCTACAGGTTTTTTAGCCGCTTTGTGATGCTTTTTAGCCGCCTGCGCTTTCTGGGCTACAGGTTTTTTAGCTGCTTTGTGGTGCTTTTTAGCGGCCTGCGCTTTCTGAGCGGCAGCTTTCTTGGCTTTGTGGTGCTTTTTAGCAGCCTGCGCTTTCTGAGCGGCAGCTTTTTTAGCTTTGTGGTGCTTCTTAGCAGCCTGAGCTTTCTGAGCTACAGCTTTATGATGTTTTTTCACGTGCTTAACAGAGGCTTTAGCTGGAGCCGGTGCAGCAGTGGTGGTGGTAGCAGCTGGAGCAGCAGTTGTTGCTGGAGCAGCGCTGGTTTCAGCAGCGAAAGCAACTGAAGACAGACCCATTGCAGCGGCGACAACCAGAGCGAATAATTTTTTCATTGTGAAACCCTCAAAGTGTTTAGTTCATGTATCAGCCCACTGCGGGGCCGGTGAAGAGACTATAAGGGAATGCGAGGCGGGCTTCCGTGAGTGATTGGTATCGGCGTGTAACCGATTGTACAAGCAGGGGGGCGACGTGATAACCGGTCGAGGCATGCCTCGACCCTACCGAATCAATGTAGGGGTCGGGCATGCCCGACCCACTATGTCCGACCCAGTATGCAACAGTTATTTAAGGTAACGGTTTTCCAGATGCTGGCGGAAATAGCGCGGATTGAGGTCTTCGCCGGTAGCATTTTCAATCAGCTGGCGCGTGCTGAAGCGGCAGCCGTGCTGCCAGATGTTCTGCTGGAGCCAGTCAAACACCGGCTGCAGGTCGCCCGCGCGGATCTGCTCGCTGACCTGTGGGATTGCCCGTTTAACTGCCTGGAACAGCTGTGCCGCATACATTGCACCCAGCGTATACGTCGGGAAGTAGCCAAACGCGCCGTCGGTCCAGTGGATATCCTGCATACAGCCATCGCGATAGTTGCCCCGGGTATCCAGGCCCAGCCACTGCTGCATTTTCTCATCCCACAGCGCCGGGATATCCTCAACTTCAATCTCCCCGGCAATCAGCGCTTTTTCAATTTCGTAACGCAGAATGACGTGCGCCGGATAGCTGACTTCATCGGCATCAACGCGGATCAGACCCGGCTTGACGCGCTGATTTAAGGCAATAAAGTTGTCTGCGGCCATTGCAGGCTGATCGCCCAGCAGGCGCACGGCCAGCGGCTGAACCAGGCTGAGGAACTCCGGGCTGCGGCCCAGCTGCTTCTCAAAGAACAGGCTCTGCGACTCGTGGATGGCGGTCGAGCGCGCCAGCGCCACCGGCTGGTCAGCCCAATGCTGCGGCAGGTTCTGCTCATAGCGGGCGTGGCCGGTTTCGTGGATCACCCCCATCATCGCGCTGATAAATTCGGCTTCGTTGTAACGGGTCGTGATGCGCACATCCTGCGGCACGCCGCCACAGAACGGGTGCGCGCTGATATCCAGACGTCCGCCATTAAAATCAAAGCCGAGCTGCTGCATAATCGCCAGCCCCAGCTGCTGCTGCTGCGCCTGGGGGAACGGGCCAGCGGGAACGGCAACGTTCTCCTGCGACTGCTGCGCGACGATTTTTTGCAGTAAATCCGGCAGCCACTGTTTGAGGTCAGCGAAGGTAAGATCGAGCTTTGCACTGGTCATCCCAGGTTCAAAAACATCCAGCAGGGCATCATAGCGCGAGCAGCCGTTGGCCTGAGCGCGGATTTCCGCCTCCTGGCGGCTCAGCTTCACCACCTCTTTCAGGTTGGCGGAGAAACCCTGCCAGTCGTTGTTCGGGCGCTGGCTGCGCCATGCGTGTTCACAGCGAGAACCAACAATCGATTTGGCTTCAACCAGAGAAGCGGGCAGCAGGGACGCCTGCTGCCAGGCGCGCTGCATCTCAAACAGGTTGGCCTGCGCCACATCATCCAGATCTTCCTGCTGCGCCTGCTGCAGCCACTCGCCAACCTGTTTGGCCGTTAGGATTTCATGGCGCAGCACGCTCAGTTCCGCCAGCGCCGCACCGCGTGCGCTGCTGCCGCCTGCGGGCATCATGGTCATCATATCCCAGCCGGCAATTGCCGACAGGTGGCCAAAGCGTGACAGACGCTGGAAAGTACGGGTCAGATTAGCGTAAGCAGAAGACATAAAGTTCCTTATCAGTTGAGTCAGGTAGCGCGTAATGGGTGATCGATCGGCCAGCAAAAGCGCACGCTGGCACCGCCGAGCGGGCTGCTGTCAATGGTCACATAGCCGCCAAAAGCCTGCGAGACGGAGTGCACAATCGCCAGCCCAAGCCCGCAGCCGCCGGTAGCGCGGTCACGGCTGGGGTCAAGACGGACAAAAGGTTCAAAAACCCGCTGGCGTTCATCGAGTGGAATTCCGGGGCCGTCATCCTCAACCTGTAAGCAGGCGAGGTTACCATCAAACCACAGTCCAACGCGCAGGTGATGATCGGCATAGCGCAGCGCGTTATTCACCAGATTATCCAGCACGCGCTCCATAAGGCGCGCATCGGCCACGCCAATATTTTCGCGCTGCGGCGTATTCAGTTCGAGGGTAAATTCCGGATGCACCGAGCGGATATCCTCCAGCCGTTCGTGCAGCCAGGCGGCGAGATCCAGACTTTGCAGATTGAGGTCGACCTTCGGGCGATCGAGGCGCGCATAGGTCAGCAGCTCCTCAATTAACGCTTCCAGCTGGCCGATGTCGCGGTTAAGCGCCGCCGATTCAGCCTCGGTGAGGTTATCACTCATCTCCAGCCGATAGCGCAGGCGCACCAGCGGGGTACGCAGCTCATGGGCAATACCGTCGATCAGCTGCTTTTTGCTGGCGACCAGCGTGTTGATGTTATCGGCCATCTGGTTAAACGCCACGCCAAGGCGCAGCAGGCTGGAGGCGCTGTCGAAATGGATGCGTTCGTCCAGATGCCCCTGGCCTAAACGCTGAGCCGCGTACTCCAGCTTCAGCATGTCCTTCCAGTGCGGGCGCATCCAGATAAACACCGGCAGCGCCAGGGAGATACCGATAAAGGCCAGCAGGGCGATATCGAGTATGCGCATTTCGTGTAGGAAGAACAGGTACGGGATGGGGCCAACGGCCAGCACGTAGTGACTGCGCGGAATGTGCTGTAAGAAGGTGTACTCCTCATCCAGCGCGACAATTTCCCCTGCGCGCAGGCGGTGCATGGTGACCGGGTCGAGCTGATATTTGCTCATCGGTTCAATATGCAGCTTAAACGACAGGTTAAGGTCGAGGTTATCGATGGTCTTGTTCCAGTCGCGTGGCGGGATCTCGCGCAGTTCGCTACGCATCAGGTAGAGCGAACTTTTCATCAGGTCATCCATCGACTCGCGCCCGGCACGCTCGGCGGTGAATTTGTACACCAGACCGACCAGCATCGCCATCACCAGAAAGCAGACGAATAGCAGCAGATAAAACTGAATAAACAGCTTCTTCATTTATTGCGCATCCCACGCGTGTGGAGCAAACAGATAGCCTTTATTACGGATGGTTTTAATGCGGTAGGGTTCGGTCGCACTGTCCAGCAGCTTTTTGCGCAGGCGCGAGATCGCGACATCAATGCTGCGATCCATGCCGTCATAGCTGACGCCGCGCAGGGTTTTCAGCAGCGCGTCACGGTTGAGAATGGTTCCGGCATGGGTTGCCAGCTCCCACAGCAGGTCAAAATCGGCGGTCGACAGAGCGACAATCTCATCCGATAGCGTGACCTGGCGGTTAACCGGGTCGATGCTCAGCGTGCCGAAGCGCAGCATCTTCTGCCCGGCCACGCTGGGCGCAATCTCCTCGTGCGGACTGCTAACGCCAGCCTGGCGCAGGTGTAGCCTGAGTCGGGCCAGCAGCACCGCAGGCGGCGTCGTTTTAAGAATGTAGTCATTGGCCCCCATTTCCAGCGACAAAATATGGTTCATATCACTGTCGAGCGAGGTCAGCAGCACGATGGGGCCCGACCAGCTGATGCTGTTGCGCAGATCGCGGCACAGCGTCATGCCGTCTTTACCCGGCAGCATAATGTCGAGCATCACCAGGTCAGGGCAGGCGGCGGCAATGGTCTCTTCTGCCCGATCGCCGCGTGATTCGACAATGACCTCGATATCGTGACGCCCGAGATAGGCGGCGATCAGTTCGCCCACATCTTTATCATCTTCAACGAATACAATTTTGTTCATAGTGCCGGTTCATCGCTAGAGAGAAACGTAGCTTATCCTTATCCGACCATTTATCAACGCCAAATATTGGGCTTATGTAGTATAATCCCGGCCGAATATGTCATGATACCCCTCTAAATTGAAGGTGCATCAGCGTCAGGTCAGTGGTTGAAAATGGATAAGGAGAGAAGAGTGCCAGAAACAAAGCGGGTCGCAGCAGAGCACAGTAACCCCATCTGCCTCAACTACATTGATTTTCTCTCCGCATCATGCAAAAAGCGCTGGAGTTTTGTCGACGCCATCTACGGGGTCATTCCGTTTTTTGGCATGATTACCCGCAAACCGGCCGATCTGCCGCGTGCCTCATCGCCGGAGCGTTTGAAAGATCTGGCGCTGCAAATTATCTCCACCCAGGTCAGTGATGAAATCAATATTGCCCGCCTGATCACCCTGGCCCAGCAGCAGCAGATCGATCATTTCGATATCCTGCTGCCTTATCCGCTTTCCGAACAGCAGATGGTGACTATCCGCCAGGAGTACGCCCGGCCGCTGCAACTCGCACAGTATGACGACCGGCTGAACGTGATCATTCCGGTCGTACCGCACTAATCCTCAGCGCGCCAGCAGCCATGCGGCGGGCAGCGCCGCCAGCACCAGCGCCACCATCATCGATTTTTCCGCCCGGTTTAACGACTGCGTTGCACGCCCACCGCGGCGGGCAAACAAAAACAGCGCAATGCCCGGTGCATACAGCACCACCGACAGCAGCAGATGCAGTGGACCTGAAGCGTACAGTAGCCACACGCCGTAGGCGCTGGCACCGATGGCGACCACCCTGGCAGGCGCGTGCTTACGCTCACGCGCCACCTTAAACAGATAGATACCCACCAGCAGGTAAGGCACCAGAATCATCTCTGAGGCAATAGTCAGCAGGGTGTTGTAGTCGGAGCCGGTCAGCCAAATCAGGATCAGACAAAGCTGTACGCAGCCGTTAGTTAGCCACAGCGAGGCGGCAGGCGCACCGCGAGCGTTCTGCTGGCTGAGCAGGCGCGGAAATGCACCATGCTGCGCCGCCACCAGCGGGACTTCGGCGGCCATGATCGTCCAGCTCAGATAGGCACCGCATACCGAAACGATTAACCCGACCACGATCACCAGATTGCCCCAGGAGCCCAGCAGGGCAGTCATCAGCCCGGCCATCGAGGGGTTGCGCATTTCCGCCAGCTGGTCTCTGGGCACGATGCCGAGCGACAGCAGCGTCACCAGCAGATAAACCACCAGCGCGGCGACCACCGCCAGCAGCGTGGCGCGCCCCACATCTTTTTTATCCCGGGCGCGTGAGGAGACCACCACGGCACCTTCCACGCCGATAAACACCCACAGGGTGATCAGCATTGTATCCTTCACCTGCTGCCACACCGGTTTACCCAGCGCGATGCCGGTAAAATCAATCCTGAAGCGGTCGTAATTGAACGCTGCAATCGCCAGCAGCACAAACAGCCCGAGCGGCAGCAGCTTGCCCAGCGTCGCGACCATGTTAATGCTGGCGGCGGTCTGCACGCCGCGCAGCACCAGGGCATGCACCAGCCACAGCAGCGCCGAGGCGCCGAGCATCGCCTGCCAGGTATTGCCGTCGCCGAAGATCGCGTGGCCCGGTGAGTCGGTGAAAAAGCTCATGGCAGAGAAGACAATCACCAGGTAGGAAACGTTGGCGATCACCGCACAGAGCCAGTATCCCCAGGCAGAACAGAATCCGGTCAGCTCACCAAATCCCGCCCGGGCGTAGGTAAAGATACCGCCATCCAGCTCCGGCTTCAGGCGGCTGAGCAGCAGCATCGCCAGTGCGAGAAAGATGATGCCAACCCCGGTCACTGCCCAGCCGATCAGCAGCGCGGCCGGGCTGGCCACCGCCGCCATATTTTGCGGCAGGCTGAAGACGCCCGCACCGAGCATGGAGCTGAGTACCAGCGCGGTCAGCGCGGTAAGACCTAACTTTTTGTCCAAAAAATACTCCACTTGCAGAATAAAATGCCAGTTTGATCGTCAGCGTTAGAGTTAATACTGGTTGTCAGGGTGTAAGAGGAAACGAACCCCTGAAAGGCGGGCGATTTTACGGAGTGATCGGGCAGGATGCAATGCTTACTCAGCGTTACTTATGCAAACAGAGAAGGGAATTATTCAAAGAGGCGGGGCAGCTGAGCGCTACCCCGCAGCAAAACTTATTTGAACAGGTCAGCCGAGACGGTCAGGTTACCGCCGCTCTGGTTAGACCATTGGCGGGTAACATGATAGTACTTGGCGCCTTTATCAATCGCCCGGCGGCCCACTTCCTGAGAAATCTCAGTCGGGGTGCTGAAGTGCCCGGTAAAGGTGATGCTGTCATACGGCTGCATCTGTGCGGCGGTGATGGCATTCACTTCCTGCACGCTTTTACCGTTCGGAGTGGTTACAGTGTAACGCTGACCGGTTGAGCTTTGCGTTTCAAAGAAACGTCCCACTTTATTGCTTGGCGTTTCAGCTGAAGCCACGCCCGGGATCTCGACCTGCTTCGCGGCGGTGCCACCAGCGGCCAGCGCGGCTTTACCGGCAGCAGAATCCGCAGGGATCAGGTCAGGGGACTGAACTTTGCGCTGTGGCGCATCGGCTTTATACACGTAGGCGGTAATGATCTGATTGCCGCCGCTGTTGGTATCAATCTGACGCACGATAAAGAATGACGCCGCGCCTTTTTCTTTAGCGGCTTTGGTGATGGCATCATTGACATCAGGCTGGCTGCGGAAGAAACCGCTGGCGCTGACGGTGTCGTAAGGCTCAAGAGAGTAAGCTTCTGATTTAGTCAGTTCGCGTACGCCGTTAATAATACGGTCTTTATTTTTTGGCGCTGCGGGTGCATCGGCATGATAAACATCCGCCGTCACGCTCCAGTTACCGCCGTTGCCGTTGGTATCATTGATGCCCTGCACATAATAGGAAGCAGCGCCCATTGAATCAGCACGTTTAGACACGGCATCGTTGGCATCGCCAATGGAATTGAAACGGCCATTGATGGTGATGCGGTCGAATGGCTTCAACGCCGCCGCTTTCTCCGGGGTCAGTTCCTGGGCCGCGTGGGCGCTCAATGCCGTCATCGACAACAGGGCTGAGGCCAGAATGGTGTTCTTCAGCTTCATAAAAATTAATCCTTCGCCTTACGCAAAAATTGAGTACGAAAACGTGCTGGACTCTTGATGTGTAACAGATTAGCGCCCGATTATTACATGTAATAATGCGCGCTGTCTCAGCGATTTTGTGTGCAGGAAGACCAGCGATAATTCTTTATTTCAGAATAACCAGGAAAGCTGGCTGAATCGTGTCATTTGCAGACGGTTAACCACTTACGGTGGTAATAATTACCACTTAACCCGTTAATGCATTGTTAAACAATAATTTTTTGCTACATATTTACTCTAATTGTTAAAAAATATCGTAGCACATTATGCGTTTGATTGGCTGTGATTCAGGTCCAAAATAGTGCTTATTGGGCTATAAACTGAATTTTTATAGGTTAGTCTACGAAAAGCCTGATGGTGGCTGGATCGAAATAAATATTTTCAGTAGGTTATAAGCAGTTTGCAACAGTTAGCGTTTCGGTCATATCGATCGGGATCTTGAGAACAAACCATCGTACTCTCTGAAGAAAGGGAAGATTATGCTTATTGGTATTACCAAAGAGCGGTTGGCCAATGAAGCCCGCGCAGCAGCAACGCCGAAGACGGTTGAACAGCTGCTCAAACTGGGTTTCAGCGTTGCGGTTGAGAGCGGCGCCGGTAAACTCGCCAGTTTTGAAGATGCAGCCTTTGAGGCGGTAGGGGCAACCATTACCGACTCCGTCACTGTCTGGCAGTCCGATATCGTGTTGAAAGTTAACGCACCAACCGATGAAGAGATCGCCTTAACGCGCGGGGGTAGTACGCTGGTCAGCTTTATCTGGCCAGCGCAGAACCCTGAGCTACTTCAGAAGCTGGCAGCGCGCAACGTCACCGTGATGGCAATGGACTCGGTGCCGCGTATTTCACGCGCGCAGTCGCTGGATGCCCTCAGCTCAATGGCTAACATTGCAGGCTATCGTGCCATTGTTGAAGCCGCTCACGAGTTTGGCCGTTTCTTCACCGGGCAGATCACCGCCGCCGGTAAAGTTCAGCCAGCCAAAGTGATGGTGATTGGCGCCGGCGTTGCTGGCCTGGCCGCTATCGGCGCGGCGCGCAGCCTGGGTGCTATTGTGCGCGCCTTCGATACGCGTCCGGAAGTCAAAGAGCAGGTGCAAAGTATGGGCGCCGAGTTCCTTGAGCTCGATTTCGCAGAGGAAGCGGGCAGCGGTGACGGCTATGCCAAAGTGATGTCTGAAGCTTTTATTAAAGCTGAAATGGCGCTGTTTGCCGCTCAGGCTGAAGAAGTGGACATTATTGTCACCACCGCACTGATTCCAGGTAAACCGGCGCCGAAGCTGATCACGGCTGAAATGGTCGCCTCAATGAAACCGGGCAGCGTGATTGTCGATCTCGCCGCGCAAAACGGCGGGAACTGTGAGCTGACCGTAGCGGATACCGTGACCACCAGCCCGAACGGGGTGAAAATTATTGGCTATACCGATCTGCCAAGCCGCCTGCCAACGCAGTCTTCCCAGCTTTACGGCACCAACCTGGTGAACCTGATGAAGCTGCTGTGCAAAGAGAAAGATGGCAACATCGTCATTGATTTCGACGATGTGGTGGTGCGTGGCGTGACGGTGATCCGCGAGGGTGAAGTCACCTGGCCTGCGCCACCGATTCAGGTTTCTGCCGCGCCGAAAGCCGCAGCGGCCCAGGTACAGGTGGAAAAACCCGCAGCTAAACCCGTATCACCGATGCGCAAGTACGGTCTGATCGTGCTGGCTATCGTGCTGTTTGGCTGGCTGGCAAACGTTGCTCCGCCGGAATTCCTCTCCCACTTTACCGTGTTCGCGCTCTCCTGCGTGGTCGGCTATTACGTGGTGTGGAACGTCAGCCACGCGCTGCATACGCCGCTGATGTCGGTCACTAATGCCATTTCCGGCATTATTGTGGTCGGCGCGGTGCTGCAAATCGGTCACGGCGGCTGGGTCAGCTTCCTGTCCTTCGTCGCGGTGCTGATTGCCAGCATCAATATCTTTGGTGGCTTCACCGTCACCCAGCGCATGCTGAAAATGTTCCGTAAAAACTAAGGGGTAGTCCATGTCTTCCGGATTAGTGACTGCAGCATATATCGTTGCTGCAATCCTGTTTATTTGCAGCCTTGCCGGGCTGTCTAAACATGAAACCTCTAAGCAGGGGAATATTTTTGGCATCAGCGGGATGGCGCTGGCGCTGGTGGTCACCATCTTTGGCCCGGACTCTGGCAACGTTGCCTGGATCCTGCTGGCGATGGTGATTGGCGGCGCCATCGGCATCCGTCTGGCGAAGAGAGTCGAGATGACTGAAATGCCAGAGCTGGTGGCGATGCTGCACAGCTTTGTTGGCCTGGCGGCGGTGCTGGTTGGCTTTAACAGCTACCTGGACCACGGCCCGGGCCTGCTGCCGGTGATGGAAAACATTCACCTGACTGAGATCTTCATCGGTATCTTTATCGGTGCAGTGACCTTTACGGGTTCCATCGTGGCGTTTGGCAAGCTGTGCGGCAAGATCTCCTCTAAACCGCTGGCCCTGCCGCATCGCCACAAGCTGAATCTGCTGGCGCTGGTGGTGTCACTGGCGCTGCTGATTATCTTCGTGCGCAGCGACAGCGTTGGCGCTCAGACCTTTGCGCTAGTGGTCATGCTGCTGATCGCGCTGGCATTTGGCTGGCACCTGGTAGCATCAATCGGCGGGGCGGATATGCCGGTGGTGGTTTCCATGCTGAACTCCTATTCGGGCTGGGCAGCGGCGGCAGCGGGCTTTATGCTCAGCAACGATCTGCTGATTGTGACCGGTGCGCTGGTGGGTTCAAGCGGTGCGATCCTCTCTTACATTATGTGTAAGGCGATGAACCGTTCCTTTATCAGCGTGATCGCCGGGGGCTTCGGCACCGACAGCAGCTCAACCGGTGAAGGTGAAGAGATGGGCGAATACCGCGAAATCGACGCCGCAGGCACCGCAGAACTGCTGAAAAACTCCACCTCGGTGATCATCACGCCGGGCTACGGCATGGCGGTAGCGCAGGCTCAGTATCCGGTGGCGGATATCACCGCCAAACTGCGCGAGCGCGGTATCAAGGTGCGTTTTGGTATTCACCCGGTTGCCGGTCGCCTGCCCGGTCATATGAACGTGCTGCTGGCGGAAGCTAAAGTGCCGTATGACATCGTGCTGGAGATGGATGAGATCAACGATGATTTCACCGACACTGACACCGTGCTGGTTATCGGCGCCAATGACACCGTTAACCCGGCAGCGCAGGAAGATCCGCGCAGCCCAATCGCAGGCATGCCAGTACTGGAAGTGTGGAAAGCGCAAAACGTAGTGGTGTTTAAACGCTCGATGAATACCGGTTATGCCGGGGTGCAGAACCCGCTGTTCTTTAAAGAGAACACGCAGATGCTGTTTGGCGATGCGAAAGAGAGCGTCGAGGCAATTCTGAAAGCGCTGTAACAACAGGGGCAGGCATGCCTGACCCCTACGATCTGTGTTTGGGGAATGACATGCCTGACTCCTACGATCTGCGTCTGGGCGATGACATGCCTGACTCCTACACAGATCGTAGGGGCGGGGCATGCCCCGCCCGGATGTGTTCTGTAAGGGCTGACCGCTAGCTGGGTCAGCCCTTTTTTATCATTTAGCGGACGGATCCTGCTCGCCAATAAACCAGTACCACAGCGGCACTGAAAGCAGCAGGGTGAAGACCACGCTATAGATGGTAATCATAAAGAACTCTGAAACATACAGCTCAACGGGCCAGGTGGAAAACGGCATATTGTACTCGTTGATCGCTCCGCCAATCATCGCCTTGGTCATCACAATGATGGCGCAAACCAGCACGCAGGCCTGAGCGGTAAAGAACTGGCGGCGTTTCTTGCCCGGTGGAAATAGTGACATGTTATGTACTCCTGTACGGTGATTCAGAATTTAACGTTAACTTTTGCCCACCAGGTGCGGCCTGGCTCATTCACTGGGGTACTGGCGGAATAGCCAAATACGCTGTTGCCTGCCAGATTCAGGTGCTCGCTGTACGCTTTATTGAAAATATTGTCGACGCCGCTGCTAATCTTGACGTTTTTCGTCACTTCATACGCGGCATTGGCGGAAAAGATGCTGAACCCGGCGCTGCGTTCGAAATCTTTGCCGACCACGTTGCCTTCATTTAACGCGATACGGTTTTGTGGCCCCACCATACGCAGCAGGCCGGTCGTGCTCCAGCTTCCCTGTTTCCAGATCAGACCCAGTCGGCTCTCCAGCGGCGGCATCTGCGGCAGCGGGCGACGATCCGAGCCGTTCTGCCCCCATGAATATGCCAGGCTGCCGTCTGCAGTCAGGCTCTCCGTTAATTTATAACTCAGGCCCGCTTCACCGCCCATAATTGTGGCGTTGACATTATCGGCGCGGCTGACATAAGCGTTGTTCGGATCGTAGCTGAAGAGAATAAAGTCTCTGACGTGGCCCAGGTAAGCCGAAACCCAGCCATCCATGCGCTTGCCGGAATATTTGGCGCCGATATCCAGCTGGGTGGTTTTCTCCGCTTTCACTGTGTCAAACGCCGCGCTGTGCCCGTCTGCGCCGTAGTTGGGGGAGAACAGCTCCCAGTAATCCGGGAAACGCTCCGTATAGCCCACCCCGGCATACATCATCAGCGGCAGGCTATCCAGCGTATGTTCCAGCCGCATAAACCCGGCGGGCATTGTATCGCTCCTTGCACCCTCGCCGGAAGCGCTAAAATTGTCCACCCAGCTGCGGTCGAGTCGCGCACCGCTCACCAGCTTATTGCGCGGGTCAATGCTCCAGCTCAGTTCACCAAAGGCGCCAACATCGTGAAAGCGGGCATCTTTGCGCCAGTCGTTATTCCTGCGGTTACGATGGGTGCTGGTTTGCATATCCATCCCGCTTTTCAGTTCAAAGTCAGACCATAACCAGGTACCCATAAAGCGGCCACCAACGGTGCGGCGATCGAGCTGCATCGCCATCGGCATGCTCATATCCATATGGCTGGACATTCCCGGCATGCTGCCCGGGCTGCGCAGGCTGTAATTATCCATGATGTGATTGGCATAGTTGTAGTACATCTGTGCTTCAAATTTGTCGAGTACCTCGCCGATGTTCGATTTCTCCACCCGCATGCCGAGGCTCTCACGCTTAAACTGGGAGCCATCCATGCTGCGCCCGGCGTAGCGTGCTTCACCGTTGCCGCGCCCCGCAGTCAGCTCAACCAGCGTATCTTTATCCGGCGTCCAGCCCAGCGCGACGTCGCTGTTCCATTTGTTCCAGCGCGACGGCACGCGGTCACCGTTGCCGTCCTTGTAGTCCTGCGAAATAGAGTGGTTGCCAATCACCCGCAGATAACCCTGTTCGCTGCCCACGCTGAGGTCAGCACTCTGATCCCAGCGATTGTTCGACGCGCCCAGCAGGCTGGCGTTGCCCTGAATGCCGGGCTGGTCGAAGCGGGGCGGTTCACGGTCAAAGCGCACGGTGCCCGCCGAATTGCCCGGCCCCAAAGTACGGTTTGCGGGCCTTTGGTGATGCTCAACAGGTCGTAACTCTCCGGGGAGATATATGAACTGGGGGCATCCATGCGCGCCGGGCAGGCACCGGGCATTTCACCGCCGTCGGTCATGATGCGCATGCGCGAGCCGAACATGCCGCGAAATACCGGGTCACCGTTGGTCCCACCGTTACGAATCTGCGCAAAGCCCGGAATGGTTTTCAAATAGTCGGAGCCGTCGCTGGCAGGTACCGGCTGGCGCGGGGTTTTTGGCGAAGTGACAATCTCCAGCGGGGAGGTCAGCGGCGCGGTGACGGTCATCACGCCCGTCTCATCCGGCACGACAGCATGCGCCGCGGCCAGTTGTGGGCAGGCAGCAATAATCGCCACGCTTAACAGCGACAGCGGCAGGTAAATGACTTTCATGCTTAATTCCTTTTTAAACGGTAGTTCTGTCTAAATAACTCGTCTGGATACCCGGAATAATATTCAGGCGTGCGTGGTCCTGTGCAGGGCACATATAAAAAGGACAACGCTTTCCGACGGAGTTATCCGCAGTAAAATAATTGTATTAATCAGCGAAAGGAATTAAAGCAGCGGCGGGGCGCGAGGCTGGCAAATACCGGGGAAGAAAGTGACGTGATAAGCGGGAAGAATTAACGCGGGCGGGGTGCAGGCAATCAGGCATATCAGCCAGAAAAAGGCGATAAACAGGCAGAGCAGCAGCGGCATATGGACCAGAAGCTGGCAGTAACCGCAGGCAAATTCGCCCATCATACCCATCTCGCTGCCCATATCATGATGCATGGCTTCACCAGAACCGGCGTGCATCATCATCGCGGCGTGGCTGGACATCACGGGCATGGACATACCATCCATCATCATCTCTACAGGGTGATGCGCACTCATTTCGCTGCCGGCGGAGGTGCGATAACTCTCCAGCGTTTTGGAAACATCCGGCGCAATAAACAGCAGCAGTACCGCCAGAATAGCGATCAAAGCGGGCAAGCGGCGCTGTGACAGGCGATAGAATGAAACCAATCTGGCAATCCCTGCAGAGTGAATGAAAGGCGATAGTTTAGCGACTTTATTTGGCAATGTTAATGCGAACTTGAATTAATCATTATTAATTTAAGGCAAATAAAGGTCTCCCGCTGTTTTTTGTGAGAGTACAGGTGTTGTCCACCGCCCGGGACACTATTTGGTAGTGTTTTCCAGTTTTGCCTCTGCTTAGATAAGACTCCGGCCGGACCCTACACCAATAATTACCGGAGAACATCCATGAATATCATTGCCATCACCGCCTGTCCTACCGGTGTGGCCCATACCTATCTGGCCGAAAGCAATCTGAAAAAAGCGGCGAGAAAACTGGGCCTGTCCCTGCGCGTGGAAACACAGGGTGCCATTGAGAGTCAATACATCCTTAGCGCGGAGGATATCGCGGCCGCCGACATTGTGCTGATCGCCGCAGATAAGAGAGTCGAAATGGGGCGCTTCCAGCATAAAAACATTATCGAGGTTCCGGTGGCGCGTGCGGCCAGAGATGCTGAAGGACTACTGAATGCGATAACCGGTGGCGAACTGGTGCCGCATCGCCTGGAAACCCTGAGCGAAGAGCCGGTGCCGGGTGCAGCAGGCAACAGTTCGCTGCTCTCCTCAGTCTATGTCCATTTGATTACCGGGGTGAACCTGATGATCCCGTTTGTGGTGGCAGGAGGGATACTGATCGCGCTCAGCTTCTCTTTTGGCATTACTGCAGCCACGCCGGGGGACGCCAGTTTTAGCCCGCTGGCGAAAATGCTGGCGGATATTGGCGGCGGCTCGGCATTTGCCCTGATGTTGCCGATACTCGCGCTGGGCATTAGTCAGTCAATCAGTGGAAAAATGGGCATTGTCTCCGGCGCGGTGGGCGGCATGATGGCTATTCACACCGGCTCCGGCTTTCTTGGGGCGCTGATTGCCGGGTTTATCGCCGGCTACGTGACGCTGCTGATTGTGCGCCATATTAAACTGCCGCAGGCAATAGCAGGGCTGAAGCCGATCCTGATTGTCCCGCTGCTGAGCGTGCTGATCACCGGTGCGTTGATGGTGTGGCTAATTGGCGAACCCATCAAGCTGCTGCTGGGCTGGCTGACCGACTTCCTGAATGCGCTCGGGCACACCAACTCCGCGATACTCGGCCTACTGTTTGGCATGATGGTGGCTTTGGATATGGGCGGTCCGCTGAATAAAACCGTTTGTATGTTCGCCATCGGGCTGATGTCGAGCGGCATCTACGGGCCTATCGCGGCCTGCATGGCGGCGGGAATGGTACCCCCACTCGGTATTGCCCTGGCGACGCTGCTGTTCCGCCGTAAGTTCAGCCGCAGCGAGCGGGAAACGGGTAAAGTGACCTGGGTTCTGGGGCTGTCGTTTATCACCGAAGGGGCGATCCCTTATGCGGTCTCCGACCCGTTACGCGTGATCCCGGCTATCGTGGCGGGTTCCGGACTGGCCGGGGCACTCTCGATGGCGTTTGGCTGTGCCTCACGCGCGCCGCACGGCGGGATATTTGTGATGTTTATTCCCAATGTCATCGTCAACCTCGCTGCCTATCTGCTGGCGATTGCGGTGGGATCGCTGCTGACGGCGCTGATCCTGGGATTGCTGAAAAAAGAGCTGCCGGAAACGGCATAAAAAAGGCGGCCTGCGGGGCCGCCTGAACCTTTTAAGCAAGCTTAATCGTCTTCGTCGTCATCCAGTTCAACCGGTGAGGTGAAGCCGTCGGGTTTGATCGCCAGCAGATCGCAGCGCAGGTGGTCAATCACCTGTTCGGCGGTATTGCCAAGGAAGGCCGCGGAGAGCCCGGTGCGGCCAATCGTTCCCAGCACCACCACACCCGCATCCAGATGTTCCGCCAGGTCAGGGATGACTTCCTCCGGCAGGCCTTTTTCAACATGAGTAAATTTTTCATCAATGCTGAAGGACTGGCGCAGCGCTTTCATCGCCACTAAATGCTGACCGCGAATCGCATCGTTATACACGCTGGGATCGAAGTCCGGCAGTTCAATCGCGATGTTAATTGGCGTGACGGGGTATGCGCCAACCAGATGCACTTCGGTATGGTTGACGCGTTCCGCCAGTTCCAGCGTCTCTTTCACCAGCTTGGTATTCAGCGGATCGTGATGAGGTTCTTCACTGGCAAGGTTAACCGCTACCACCGCTTTACCGCCTTCCGGCCAGGCCTGGTCTTTGACCATCCAAACCGGGCAGGGGCACTTGCGCAGCAGGTGCCAGTCAGTCGGGGTGAAGACCACCGCCTGCAGGCGGTCGTGCTGGTGGGCCATCTTGATCACCAGGTCGTGCTGGTTGTTCAGCACCTCCTGGATAATGGCTTCGTACGGGCGGTTATGCCAGATCACTTTGATATCAATCTGCACTCCGGCCGCAAGATAGGCCTGCGACTGCTCGCGGATCCACTCAGTGCGCTGGCTGATCACCCCTTTACGCATGGTGATGCGTTCATCAGGGGAAAGCAGGGTAGTCATCTCGTAGGAGAAGTCGTAAATAGGAAGAAAACAGGTAATTTTACCGCCAAGGCGCTGATTCAAATAGACAGCACGGCGAAGTGCAGGCTGATCGTCCTGCTGTGGGTCGATAGCCACAAGAATGTTTTGATACTGAGCCATAACGATTTCTCCTTACACTGAGCGTGTCAGTTTAAAGATAGCCCAATCGCGGCAAAGGAAAAAGAGGAAAAGTTGTTGCCGGATCAATAAAATAACAAATATTGACCCGGCAATTATCAGGCCACCGTGTGGCTCTGGCCCGCAAGCTCCGAGAGGATTTGATGATTTTCAATGGTGATGTATTTGCCTTTCACTGCCAGCATGCCGCTTTTCTGGAAGCGACCGAGCAGGCGGCTGATGGTTTCAACCGTCAAACCGAGGTAATTACCGATATCGCCACGGGTCATGGTCAGGCGGAATTCACGCTGCGAGAAGCCGCGCTGGCCAAAGCGACGTGACAGGCCATAAATAAACGCAGCCAGACGCTCTTCGGCATTTTTCTTCGACAGCAGCAGGATCATTTCCTGGTCACCTTTAATCTCACCGCTCATCAGGCGCATCATCTGTTGGCGCAGGCTGGGCATTTTACCGGAAAGGTCGTCCAGGGTTTCAAAGGGGATTTCACACACCATGGCGGTTTCTAACGCCTGGGCAAAGCTGGGGTGAGAACTGGCGCTAATGGCGTCAAATCCAACCAGGTCACCGGCAAGGTGAAAACCGGTAATCTGCTCATCACCCTGTTCGGTGATGGTGTAACTCTTAATGGTTCCTGAACGGATCGCATAGAGTGATTTCAGTTCATCACCGGCTTTAAACAGCGTCTGGCCTTTCTGAATCGGTTTTTTTCGCTCGATGATATTATCGAGCTGATCCAGTTCGTGCTCGTTAAGCGTGAAGGGAATGCATAGCTGACTGATGCTGCAATCCTGGCAGTGAATAGCACAACCACCTGATTGAATGCGTCGGGTAACAATTCGCTTTTCCTGAATCATGATGTACGCTCGATGATAATTGACTGACATCAATTTTACATTTTTCGCTTACAGAATGAAACTCATCTGAGCAGTTTTAGGCACAATAAAATGGGGATGTTATTGTCAAGGAATATCAATGTGAACGCGGTGTAAAATACCCGCGTTTAAAGGGGGTATTATCGCCAATTCTCTCGCCCTTATGCCCTTTTGCATCATTTTATCCCCTGAACAACAGAGGTGACCGCGGGCGGATTTTTGCTAAACTCACAGCTCTGGCCGAATAGGGTCACGACTTGATAATGACCGGGGGTGAGTATGACCATCAACCTTGATGAGCTGGATCTGTTTAAAAACGCGATGGAAGACGTCAAACCGCTGAAAGAGTGCAGCAACGTCGTGTGGATGAAGAGCCCTAAGCCCACCGCACCGCGCAAGCAGGATCTGCAGTTAGACAACCCCCTGACCAGCGGGCTGCTGGATATTGTTCCGCTTACCGTGCCGCTGGAATATAAGGCGGAAGGCATCCAGCAGGGGGTGCTGGATAAACTCTACCTCGGCAAATACCCGCCGCAGGCCAATCTCAATCTGATTCGTCAGAGCGTTGAACAGTGCCGCCAGGCGCTGTATCTGTTTATTCTGCAGGCGGAGCATCACGGGCTGCGTAATCTGCTGATCGTTCACGGCAAAGGGCGTGACGATCGTTCGCACGCCAATATTATTCGCAGCTATCTGATGCGCTGGCTACCGCAGCTGGAGCAGGTACAGGCCTTTTGCTGTGCGCGCACTCATGATGGCGGCGAGGGAGCCTGCTATGTCGGATTGCGTAAAAGCGAGCAGGCGCGGCTGAAAACCGCGAGCGTCACGCCAAACGCAGCCGTTAGCCGGAGTGGGATTTACGGATGGTCGCCAGCATAATCTCTGCACACAGCGTCAGACTGCTGCCGGAGCGGGTCATAATGCCGACCGGTTCCCCCGGTCCATGTGGGGCAATGGGCAGTGCGGCCAGCGAGTTGTGCAGCAGATCCTCTTTGATGGCGCCGGATGGCACAAACCAAACATAGTTGTAGCGCAGCGCCAGCTGGCGGGCGAGGGAGGTCGAAGAGGTTTCGACCAGCGAGCCGGGCAGCTGGCAGCCTTGCTCCTTCAACATTGCTTCCGCCACGCGCCGTGGTGCTGTGCCTTCCGGAGAGATGACCACCGGCCACGACAGCGCCTTCGACAAGGTGACGTTGTCACTTAATAGCGGGTGATCGGGACGCACAACCAGCCGCATCGACTCCAGGAACAGCAGTTCATAGGTTAACCCGGTCATCAAATCCGGATCGGCCATGCGGCCAATGCCGACATCAAACTCTCCCGCCTTAATTGCCGCAATCAGCACATTATTGTGCAGCGTTGCCACTTGAACGATAGCCTGCGGCTGCTGCTGGTGAAAACGATCGAGAATTGACGGTAGCATGCCCAGCGCCACGGTGGTCAGAACGCCAACGCGTAACACTTCGGGGTCTTGCTTCACCGGCAGATTAAATGACTGCCCGGCATGATTGAGCGCATCGAGCACGCGCACCGCATGGGTCAGAAACTGTTCTCCCATGGTGGTGAGCTGGGCACCGAGACGCCCGCGTTCGAATAGACGCACGCCCGCCAGCTCCTCAAGCTCATTGAGCGTCTTTGACAGCGCAGGCTGGCTGAGAGACAGGGTTTCGGCGGCACGGCCCAGCGTCCCCTGTTGAGCAACAGCGACGAAAGTATGCAGATGGCGCAGACGAATGCGCTGATTAAACTGATATTTTTGTCCATAACGCAGAGTAATGAGGGCGGCGATAAACTGGCAAGATCTATCTGAGCGTTTTGTTAACCTTATTGCAAATTTTAATTAACATTTACCGGCGATATGGCCGTATTCATCACTTTTTATGCGGGTAAGCCCTGGGGGTTATATCGGCAGATTATAAAACCGCAGAAAAAACAGGCGAACTGCCTTTTTGCGGTTAACCAGGCTTTTTGTTCGTATTACCGTGAAAAAACGAACAAAACTGGCAGGAGAATTCCATAACAATCCGTTATGATAGCCGCCACTTTTTTAAGTCAAACCTCAGCGAGTCGACATCATCTGGCGGGGTTGACCCAGGCCAGCTATGGAGTGCGATGTGGACAGTAGCGCAGCGATCGATATCCGTGCGTTGATTAATCAGGGGGCGTTGAGTCGCTATCAGAAACGGATTATAGCCCTGAGTTTTGCCGTGGTTGCCATGGATGGTATGGATATCGCGCTGATGGGCTTTATCGCCCCTGCGTTGAAAACTGCCTGGGGCGTGACCAATCACCAGCTTGGCGCGGTGATCAGCGCTGCGCTGATCGGTCTGGCGCTGGGGGCAATGTTTGCCGGGCCGCTGGCAGACCGTTTTGGCCGCCGGGTAATTATCATCAGCAGCGTCTTCTTTTTCGGCCTGTGGACGCTGGCGACCGCGTTTTCGCAAAACCTCGACCAGATTATGCTGTTTCGCTTCCTGACCGGGCTTGGGCTGGGCGCAGCGATGCCTAATGTCGGTACTCTGGTGGCCGAATACTCCCCGGAGCGCAAACGCGCCTTCCTGATCACCGTGGTGTTCTGCGGCTTTACCTTTGGTGCGGCGACCGGCGGGTTTGCCGCCTCGTGGCTGATCCCGAATTTTGGCTGGCACGCGGTGCTGGTGCTGGGTGGGGTTCTGCCGCTGTTGCTGGTGCCTCTGCTGCTACGCGGGCTGCCGGAATCGGTGCGCTTTATGATGACGCGCAACGCACCCGCCGCTGAGATCCGCGCCATTGTGCAGAAGATGCATCCTGGCTGCGTGAACGATGAGAGCCGCTTTACGCGCAGCGAAAGTGTCGCCAGTGAAGGGGCGATAAAAGTGGTGTTATCGCGCCGCTACGCTTTTGGCAGCATGATGCTGTGGGGCAGTTACTTTATGGGGTTGTTCCTCGTCTATCTGATCGGCTCCTGGCTACCCTCGCTGGTGAAGGATGTGGGAATGACGGTGACGCAGGCAGCGCTGGTTACGGCGATGTACCAGGCGGGGGGTACCGTCGGGTCACTGTTTGCGGGCTGGATGATGGACCGTTTTAACGCCAACCTGGCGCTGGCGGCTATCTATTTTACCGGTGCGATTGCCACGGTCTGTATCGGCTACGCTCCGCCGGACGCATGGGTGCTGAGTGCCATCGCTTTCTGCAGCGGCTTCTGCCTGAACGGTGCTAATACCGGGATGAATGCATTATCCGCCAGCTACTATCCTACCCATGCCCGTGCGACCGGTTCCAGCTGGATGCACGGCGTTGGTCGTGTCGGGGCTATCCTCAGCGCTTTTGCCGGGGCACAGATGCTGTCGATGGGCTGGAATATCACCGATGTCTTCTCATTCCTTGCCATTCCGGCGGTGCTCACCACGCTGATGCTGGTGGCGAAATATCTGTATGGCTATCAGCGGTCAGATTAACCCTGGGGCGACACAATAAATCGGTGGGGCTGACCCTCTTTTTCGGTCAGCCCGCCTCACATCACTGCAAACTGCTGTTTTTCACTAAGATAAAACGGCCAGCCCCTAAAAACATGACCGCCAGCGCGCCGAAGAAATAGAGCGCTTCACCTTCCAGTGCCCATGCGCCAACGCTGGTTCTGTCCCATACCGCACCGGTTTTTACCAGCAGCGTTGCCACCACCAGATTGACTGCGATAACAAAACGCCGCCGGGCGGGTCAGCAGGCCAACGATAATCATCACCGGTGCAACGACCTCGCCGAAATAGGCGCCATAGGCGACAAACCCCGGGATGCCGTGCGCGTGCAGCAGGCGTGCAATCCAGCCTACGCCGTGCTGGATCTTAAATACCCCATGAAACAGCAGCAGCGCCCCGAGTGAAACGCGTAACACCAGCTTGCCCAAATCGGGGTGGTCGCCGAGGCGGGAAAATCCATTATTGATAGCGGAAAACATAAAGTGGTCCTCAACGTTATGGCAAATAATCCTGCATCGCAGCCGCGGATCATCGCATTGTGAAAAACTCATCACCTATCAGCATAATCTGCAAATAAGCTGGCGTTATGGACTTTCTGCCTGCGGATGCAAATAATTAATGCAGGCCAGTTTTGGATGAACTAATGAGAAACGATCGTTTGTTACGGATTAATACCGCAGAAGGCTGTCTGCGAGGAAATGTGGAAGAGGGTGTATTTGTTTTTAAAGGGATCCCTTACGCCGCTCCGCCCGTCGGCCCGCTGCGCTGGAGAGCGCCTAAACCGGTCCCGCCCTGGGAAGGGGAAAAGGATGCCAGCGCATGGGGCTTTGCCAGCTGGCAAAGCCGCGAATACTGCCTCGCCGTTGGCGGAGGCGACCCTGGCACCTTCAGCGAAGATTGCTTATATCTCAACGTCTGGACGCCCGATGTCGAGCCATCTTCACCGCTGCCGGTGATGGTGTGGATCCACGGTGGGGGCTACGCCGTCGGTTCAGGTGGGCTGACGCCGTACATTGGCGCACCGCTGGCACAGCGCGGCGCGGTAGTGGTGACGATCAACTATCGCCTGGGTCATCTGGGCTTCTTCGCCCATCCGGCGCTGGACCGCGAGTACGCCAAAGGTGAAGTGATAAATAATTTCGCCTTGCTCGACCAGATCAGCGCCCTGCAGTGGGTGCAACGTAACATTCATGCCTTTGGCGGCAACCCGAACAATGTCACGCTGATGGGCGAATCCTCGGGTGCCCGCAGCGTCCTGTCACTGTTTGCTTCGCCGCTGGCGCAGGGTCTATTCCACAAAGGCATTGCGCAGAGCGCTTACTCTTTACCTGACGTCCCCCGTACCGAAGCGTTAAAGAAGGGCGAGGCGCTGGCCAGCCATTTTGCACTTGGCGAAGCGACGGCAGAACAGCTGCGCGCGCTGCCCGCCGAAGCCTTCTGGTCGCTGGACAGTTCGCTGGGAACCGGGCCAGTCGCCATCAGCGGTGACTGCGTATTGCCTCAGCCAATGCTTAACGTATTCAATGCTGGCAAACAGCAGCGTCTGCCGCTGATGATTGGCAGTAACAGTGATGAAGCCAGCGTGCTGAACTATTTTGGTGTCGATGCCGCGAAGGTGATCGCCAGGCTGCGCGCCAAACAGCCCCTGACGCTGCGCTTGATTAAGCTGTTATATCCCGGCGTCTGGGATGACATTGAGCTGGGCCGCCAGGTCGCGCGCGATATGAGTTTCACCACCCTGGGCTATGTTATGGCCCTGGCACAGCACCGCATTGGCATTCCGGGCTGGCGCTACTACTTCGATTATGTTTCCGAAAATGCCCGCGATATCTACCCGCACGGCACCTGGCACGGCAATGAAGTGCCGTACGTTCTCAATACGCTGGGGCAGATGCCGCCGGGCGAAGCCGATCGCGCCTTTACCACAGGTGACCACCAGTTCGCCCGGCGCGTCAGTGAATACTGGCTAAGCTTTGCCCGCGATATCACCGAGTTTTCCCATCAGATCGGCGGTGAGGTGAGCTGGCCTGCCTGGCATCCTTCACAGGATGTTACCCTGCGCTTCGGTCAGGACGGGTTGGCCGATATCCATATTGAAAAACGTTTTATGCGCCGCCGCATGCAGGTTTTCCGCCTGCTGATGAAGGCCCTTGTCCATCTTAAACACTAAACAATAATCACGCAGCGGTAATAGTTAATGATTACTGCTGTGTTTTAAATAACTTAAAAAAGTTAAATATCGCTTCATAGCAATCACTTATATTACATCAGCACTAAAAACAGGCTGCGGAATCAACAATATTAATCGTGTATTTTTCTTAACTGTTTCTTCGTAATTTGCCGATAACTCTCTTGATAGCCCACTTATGTCATCACTTTTATTCGGTATCACCAGGTTACGGAGTCCCTATGAACTTATTAAAGAACTACACGATCCGCGCCATTATGCTGTGGATCCTCGGCCTGTTTTGCCTGCTTTGGGGAGGCGTTGGCGGCTACAGCGTCTATTCTCTGAACCAGCTGGCGAAGGGTAACGACGTTGACCGTCACCTGGTAAGCCAGATGACCACGCTGAGTAAGGGTAACGACCAGTATTTTCGGGTGATTACTCGTCTGTCGCGGGCCATCGAATCTAAAAAGCCAGAAGATATGGCCTCCGTGCAGAAAGCGCTGGATAGCATGACCACGCTGCTGGCCGATTTTAAAAAACAGTCTCCCGGCCCGCTAGATGCCCAGTATGCGGCGGGCGCCATTGATAGCTGGCAGAAGCTGCTGGATGAGGGCGTTTCTCCGCAGGTGAACCTGGCAAAGCAGGGCAGCCTTGATGATTTCCGCCGCCAGGCCAGTAGCGTAACGCCTGCGCTGAGCCGCGCATTTGGCGCCAGCGTGGAAAAGTTCAACAGCGCGGCGGGTGCCAAGCTGGATGACACGCGCATCACCGTTGATCACCTGACCAACGTCACCAAAAGCGTGCTGGTGATGGCGGTGATTGCCGGGCTGCTGATTTTACTGTTCACCGACCGCTATCTGGTGGTGATGCTGGTGCGCCCGCTCGACACCATCCGCGAACACTTCCGCGTCATTGCCGAAGGTGACCTTAGCCAGCCGGTGAATGACTTTGGCCGTAACTGCGTCGGCAAGCTGGTGCCTTTACTGCGCGCGATGCAGGACAGCCTGCGCGAAGCGGTCAGCTCAATTCGCAGCGGCACCGAAAATATCTATCGCGGCGCAGCGGAGATCTCCTCGGGTAACAACGATCTCTCTTCGCGTACCGAAGAGCAGGCCTCCGCGCTGGAGCAAACTGCCGCCAGCATGGAGCAGCTCACGGCTACGGTGAAGTTCAACGCCGATAACGCGCGTCAGGCCAGCGATCTGGCGGATACCGCCTCAGCAACCGCAGGTAAAGGCGGCAAGCTGGTGGGTCAGGTGGTCAGCACCATGGAAGGCATTGCCGGCAGTTCGAAGAAGATTGCCGAAATTACCACGGTGATTAACAGCATTGCTTTTCAGACCAACATTCTGGCACTTAACGCAGCGGTCGAAGCCGCACGCGCCGGTGAGCAGGGGCGCGGTTTTGCCGTGGTAGCCAGTGAAGTGCGCAACCTGGCGCAGCGCAGTGCTAACGCGGCCAAAGAGATTGAAACCCTGATTGCCGACTCGGTCAGCCGGGTTGACGATGGGTCGAAGCTGGTGAACGCGGCGGGCAGCACCATGAACGATATTCTGCACTCGGTAGGCGAAGTGACCGAGATCATGAAGCAGATCGCCTCGGCATCGGAAGAGCAGAGTAAGGGCATTGCGCAGGTCGGCACCGCCATTTCCGAGATGGACAGCGTGACCCAGCAGAACGCCTCGCTGGTTGAACAGGTCTCCGCCGCTGCCAGCGCGCTGGAGCGCCAGACGGAAGAGCTGACGCTGTCGGTGGCTAAATTCCGCCTGTCGGCGACCGAGCCTGCGGTGAAAAGTGCGGCGCTGAAATCGCCAGCGCGCGCCGCATCACCTTCGCCTGTCCTGGCAAAAAGCCCGGCGGCTGGCGCTGATGACTGGGTAGCGTTCTAATTCCCCGCTGATAACCACGCCACCAGCTCATCCAGCAGCGGTGGCGCTTCCTCAGGCGGGCGGCGGAGCAGGCTGTAAACCGCCCCCGTTTTCACACTGCCGCTAAACGGCGCCACCAGGCGCTGCATCGCCAGATCTTCCGCAATCAGCGTCACATCCGCCACCGTCACGCCAAACCCCTGAATGGCCGCACTGATCGCCAGATCCATGGTGGCAAAGTGCTGGTTACGCTTCATGAGCGGCGGCTGGCGGTTGGCCTGGAGCCAGAGCTGCCAGTCACGGCTGTCGGCGGTGGGATGCAGAAAAGTCATCGCGGCCAGCGACGCGGGCGTGACGGCAGGTTCGGGCAGCAGCGCGGCGGCCATCACCGGAGTTAATGCCTCTTCAAACAGCAGCACGCCGTGGCGCGGCATGCTGCCGTAAACAATGGCGGCATCAAATTTTCCAGCTGGCCGCTGTGCTCAACGGTGGTGGTGAGGGAGACATGCAGTTCCGGGCGCTGCTTCTCCAGCGCCACCAGTTTTGGCACCAGCCAGCGCATCGCACAGGTTGGGGCTTTCAGGCGGATCACCGCGTGCTGACGGCTCGCCAGCTGCGCAGCGTCGTGCATCTGCTGATAGCCGCTTTGCAGCGCGGGCAACAGGCTGGCCCCCTGCGGGGTCAGATGCAGGCCGCGCGCGTGGCGGTCAAACAGGGTAAAGCCAAGCCACGCTTCCAGCGCCGCAATTTTACGGCTCACCGCACCCTGAGTAATGCACAGCTCGCTGGCCGCACGCGTCAGGTTAAGGTGACGGGCAGCAACGATAAAAGCATGAATGGCATTTAACGGCAGCGGACGCTGGGGCATAGAGGCTCTCTGAGCTATGTTAAAAAGTCATGGCTATTATGACAACAATTCGCTTGTCGCCTCAAGTGCCGCCAGGTAGAACTGGCATCATTACTTTTCTTCCGACTGGAGCTTCTATGACCATCACCTCAGCGGTGCAGCAGCGCTCAAAACTCCCCGATGTTGGCACCACCATTTTCTCGGTGATTGGCCAGCTCTCCGCGCAGCATAACGCGATAAACCTGTCGCAGGGCGCACCAAACTTCCCTTGCGACCCGCTGCTGGTTGATGGTGTCACCCGCGCCATGCAGCAGGGGCATAACCAGTATGCACCGATGACGGGGCTGGGCGCGCTGAGAGACGTGCTGGCGGAAAAAGTCCACACGCTTTACGGCCAGCAGTATGACGCGGGCAGTGAAGTGCTGATCACTGCCAGCGCCAGCGAAGCGCTCTACTCAGCGATTGCCGGGCTGGTGCATGCGGGCGATGAGGTGATCTTCTTTGAACCCGCGTTCGACAGCTATGCGCCGATTGTGCGCCTGCAGGGGGCGAAAGCCATTGGCCTGAAGTTACAGGTGCCGGAGTTTGCGATTAACTGGGAGGAAGTCAGCGCCGCGATCACCTCGCGCACGCGGATGATCATCATCAACACACCGCACAACCCCAGTTCACAGATGCTGAGCCGCGAAGATCTCGACCGGCTGGCAGCGCTGACGCGCAACACCGATATCGTGGTGCTGTCCGATGAAGTGTATGAGCACATCCTGTTTGACGGCCGCAAGCATCACGGCATGGCAACCCACCCGGAGCTGGCGCAGCGCAGCGTGATTGTCTCGTCCTTCGGTAAAACTTTCCACGTGACCGGCTGGCGCGTCGGCTATCTGTTAGCCCCGGCGCAGCTGATGGAGGAGGTGGTTAAAGTGCATCAGTTTATGATGTTCTCCGCCGATACCCCCATGCAGGTGGCGTTTGCCGACTATCTGCGCCAGCCAGCTAACTATCTGGCACTGGGCGAATTCTATCAGCGCAAGCGCGACACCTTAGCCACGCTGCTGCAGGATTCGCCGTTCAGGCTGCTGCCATCGGCGGGATCGTTCTTTATGTTGGCCAGCTATGCTGATTTCAGTGACGAGACGGACAGCGAAATGGTAAAACGTCTGATTGTTGATCATGGTGTGGCGACCATTCCGCTGTCGGCATTTTATACCGATGGCACCGACAATAAATTAATCCGTCTCTCTTTCGCAAAAGACGAAGCCACTTTGCAGGCGGGCGCACGCGCACTCTGCCAGGTCAAGCCTCGCTAACTTAATCACACTTGAGGGGAAGTACATGAAGAAGCTGAACGCGTTGTTGGTGGCGGTAGGCCTGTTGAGTTCTTTGTCCGCGCTGGCGCAGGAGACGCTGCGCTACGGGCTGGAATCGCAGTATCCACCTTTTGAAAGCCGCAATGCCTCCGGGGAGCTGGAAGGGTTTGATATTGAACTGGGCAAAGCCATTTGCCAGGCGGGTAACTTCAAGTGCAGCTGGGTTGAGAGCAGCTTTGACGCCTTAATCCCGGCACTGGCGGCGAAGAAGTTTGATGCCATTAACTCGGCGATGAATATCACCGAAGCACGCATGAAAAGCATCGGCTTCACCAAGCCTATTTACCGTATTCCCAGCATGCTAATCGTGAAAACCGGTTCTGGCCTGCAGCCAACCGTGGAGAGCCTGAAAGGTAAGAGCATGGGCGTGCTGCAAGGGTCCGTACAGGAAACCTTCGCTAAGAAGCACTGGGAGCCGCAGGGGGTGACCGTAACCTCCTATCAGGACCAGAACCAGGTGTACAACGACATGGATGCTGGCCGCCTCGACGGTACGCTGGTCATGTCTGCTGCCGGTCAGTCCGGCTTCCTCGACAAGCCGCAGGGCAAGGGTTACAGCTTCGCCGGTAAAGCGGTAGAGGATGAGCAGGTGCTGGGCGTGGGGATCGGTTTTGGCCTGCGTAAAGACGACGCTAAGCTGAAGCAGGATCTCGATGCGGCGATTGCTAAAGTACAGGCTGACGGCACCGTCACCAGGCTGGCTGCCAAGTTCTTCCCCGGCATTGATGTGTCAGTAAAATAATCAGGGTGGGGCGGGCATGCCCGCCCCCTTTGATTCACCGGCTATGTCACGCGCTCAACGCCTGCTCGACCTGCTGCAGATACTGCGTAATCATCGTTTCCCGGTGACGGCGCAGCATCTTGCCAGCCAGCTTTCAGTCAGCTGCCGCACTCTTTATCGCGACATTGCCACGCTGCAGCAGCAGGGCGCCAATATTGTCGGTGAAGCCGGGCTGGGCTATGTGCTGCGGCCGGGATTTACCCTGCCGCCGCTGATGTTCAGCGAGCAGGAAATCGCTGCACTGGTGCTGGGCTCGCGCTGGGTGGCGCGTCGAGCCGATAGCGAACTGTCCACGGCGGCACACTCCGCGCTGAGCAAAATCGCTGATGTTTTGCCGGATTCGCTGCGTACCAAGCTGGAACTCTCTGCACTGATGGTTGGCCCGGCGTCGTCGGCCAGCATCATCGCCCTGGATGTAGCCGCGTTGCGCCGGGCTATTGACCAACAGAGCATTATTCTGATCGACTATCTGGATTTGCAGGGCGTGGCATCACAGCGCACGCTATGGCCAATTGCGATTGGTTTTTTTGATCAGGTACAGCTGCTGGCGGCCTGGTGCGAACTGCGTCAGGACTTTCGCCATTTCCGCCTCGACCGCATTGTTAAGATGCAGATCACTTCGCAGCGTTATCACCGTTCCCGCACCTTACTGGTCAAGCAGTGGCGCACCCAGCAGGGGATTGAAGCCCAGGGTTTTGGCTACTGACAAAAACTGTCAGTAAGGTGACTTAGGCTCTTCCTGTCGAATCAACTAAACGGGAACCCCTATGAACGCGCTTCAATTTACCATCCTCTATGTTACTAATCCGGCAAGTAGCGCTAAATTTTACCAACGAATTCTCAATGTGAGTCCGGTCGAGCTATCCCCGACCTTCGCCATGCTGGCGCTGCCCTCAGCCTGCCGCCTGGGATTATGGGCGCGCTCGGGGGTAGAACCGGCGGTAGCCGCGGGCAGCAGCCAGGCAGAGATCGTGCTGGCCGCAGCAAGCCGTAGCGAAGTAGATGACTGTTTCAGCCAGTGGCAGCAGTGGGGGATTGAGATCCTGCAGGTGCCAACGGAGATGGACTTTGGCTATACCTTTACCGCCTGTGACCCGGACGGGCACCGTATACGCGTGTATGTCTTCCAGCAGTAATGTGAAGCGGGTCGGGCATGCCCGACCCCTTTGATAATGTTGCTGGATGCCCGACCCGCTACGGATCGTAGGGTCGAGGCATGCCTCGACCGTATTTCTTTCCGCCGACTATCACTCCGCTGCCAGCAGGCATATTTTCTCTGCCAGCAGGTAAGATTTCACAAACGACGGGATCGGCAGGAACTCAAATTTCGAGTGGAAGTTATGCGCCCCGGTAAAGAAGTTCGGCGTTAACAGACCCTTGGCCGACAGTGCTGCGCCATCGGTGCCGCCGCGCATTGGGATCACCTTCGGTTCAATCTCTAACTGCTTCATCGCCTCAAAGATCAGTTCGATCGGGCGGCGATCGTCGCCAATAGCATTGCTGATATTGCTGTAGGTATCGCTGATGCTGACTTCAACTTTTCCGGTTGGGTAGGCCTGACGGATTCTCTCCGCTACGTCATGCATCTGCTGTTTGCGTGCGGCAAAACTGGCGAGGTCAAAATCACGAATTGAAGCCTTCAGACGCGTCTCGCTGGCGTTGGCCTGCATGTCGTTAAACCAGGTGTAGCCTTCGCGCCCCTCGGTATGCTCCGGCGTCTGCTGACGGTCGAAGTGGCTGATAAAGTCCCACGCCATCAGCAGCGGGTTAACCAGCACCCCTTTGCCCGACATCGGGTGTGCTGTCACACCGGTCAGGCGGATTTCAGCGGCAGCGGCGTTAAAGTTCTCATAAACCACTTCGCCCAGCTCGCAGCAGTCGATAGTGTAGGCAAAATCGACGTCAAAACGGGCTTTTAAATCCAGCGCCTTCGCACCGCGCAGGCCGATCTCTTCATCCGGCACAAACGCCACCACGATATCGCCGTGGGCGTGCTGCGCATTCAGGTTTTCCATCAGCGTCATCACCACCGTGACCGCCGCTTTATTGTCGGCGCCGAGCACGCTGGTGCCGTCGCTGAAGATGATTTCCTGGCCGTGATAGGCGCGGATCTCCGGGTGTTCCGCGCTGCGCAGCCAGATATCCTGCGCTTGGTTCAGGCACAGATCCTCACCCTCATAGCGCAGCGTCTGCGGATGAATATGCGGTGACAGCCCGACGTCGACGGTATCGATATGGGTGATAAAGCCAATGCGCGGCGCATCAGGGCGATTGCCGGGCTTGACGGCGGTAACGGTAGCAAACTCATCAATCACCACCTTTTCCAGTCCGAGCTGGCGCAGCTCGTCAGCCAGCATTTGCGCCATCTGATGCTGTTCCGGCGTGCTCGGCAGCACGGTTGCTGCGGCATCACTCTGGCTGGTAACGGCCAGATAACGATAAAAACGCTGAGTCAGCTGGCTCGCCAGGTTGTCGGTCATAACGTTTCCTTATTTGTCGCGAACTATAAAGGTTCTGTAGAGTTGCCAATCGTGTTATTTATTAAACAGATATCTTTTTGTTTTACGCATCACCCCTGACAAAGTCAAATAAAAAGCGAGGATGGAGATGAAGAAAGTGGTATTACGCACGGTACTGGCGGCTCTGGCGCTCACCGTGGCCTCTGGGGCAGCGGCAAAAAACGCTGGTGTTCTGTTCGGAAGGGTCGCCGGAAAACTTTAACCCTCAGCTGTACACCTCCGGCACCAGCGTGGATGCCAGCGCGGTGCCGATTTATAACCGCCTGGTGGATTTCACACCGGGCACCACCGACCTGATCCCGAGCCTCGCCGAGAGCTGGGATATCAGCCCGGACGGCAAGGTTTATACCTTCCACCTGCGCAAAGGCGTCAAGTTCCACAGCAGTAAAAGCTATAAGCCGACGCGCGATTTCAATGCCGACGACGTTATCTTCTCGTTTATGCGGCAGAAAGATCCGGCTAACCCGTATCACAACGTTTCTAACGGCAGCTACACCAACTTTGAAAGTCTGGAGTTTGGCACGCTGCTGCAAAAAATTGAGAAGGTGGACGACCACACCGTGCGCTTTACGCTGGCCCATGCCGAGGCGCCATTCCTCGCCGATCTCGGCTGGTATTTTGCTTCGATCCTCTCCGCCGAATATGCCGATGCGATGCTAAAGGCCGGCACGCCGGAGAAAGTGGACCGCGACCCTATCGGCACCGGGCCATTTGAGCTGGTACAGTACCAGAAGGACGCGCGCATTCTGTATCGTGCCTTCCCGGACTACTGGCAGGGCAAAGCGAAACTGGATCGTCTGGTATTCAGCATCACCCCTGATGCCTCGGTACGTGCTGCCAAGCTGGAGAAAAACGAATGCCAGGTGATGCCATTCCCAAACCCTGCCGACCTTAAGCGCCTGGGCGAAGACAAAAATATCACCCTGATGCAGAAGGCCGGGCTCAACACCGGTTTCCTCGCGTTTAACACCCAGAAAGCCCCGCTGGATAACGTCAAAGTGCGCCAGGCGCTGAGTATGGCGATCAACAAACCGGCGATTATCGAAGCGGTATTCCAGGGCCGGCACCGCAGCGAAAAATCTGCTGCCGCCGGGGGTGTGGAGTGCTGACCAGGACCTGAAGGATTACGATTACGACGTAGAAAAAGCCAAGGCATTGCTGAAAGAAGCCGGAATAGCTCCTGGCACCAGCATTGACCTGTGGGCGATGCCGGTGCAGCGCCCTTATAACCCGAACGCGCGACGCATGGCCGAAATGATCCAGGCTGACTGGGCGAAAGTGGGCATCAAAGCGAATATCGTCAGCTTCGAATGGGGGGAGTACCTCAAACGGGTGAAAAACGGCGAACACCAGGCCGCGCTGATGGGCTGGACCACCGCGACCGGCGATCCAGATAACTTCTTCGGTCCGCTGTTCAGCTGTACTTCGGCCAACGGTGGGTCAAATTCGTCGAAGTGGTGCTACCAGCCCTTTGACCAGCTGATTAGCAAAGCGCGCGCCGAGCAGGATCACGACAAGCGCGTGGCGATGTACCGGGAGGCGCAGCAGATCATGCACGACCAGGCCCCAGCGGTGATGATTGCGCACTCAACCATTTTTGAACCGGTGCGCAAAGAGGTGAGCGGTTACGAAGTCGATCCCTTCGGTAAGCATATTTTTATCAGGTAGAGATGATGAAATAAATAGCGGCTTGAGCGAAAAGCCGCAGCGTCGCGGTTTTAAACCCACAGCGAGCACGATGATAGTGGGGGATGGGCTCGGCCTGAGGTAAGCCGGACGTCACGCGGCAAGGATGCCGCGTGCCGAGGCCAGCAGGGAGCGTCTTTTGCCGTTCCGACCTGCTCAGGCTGAGCTCAGACCGGTTTGCGGACGTTTAGCGATAGCAGTCATTTTCGGGGATCCCTCAGGAGGCGACCTTGTTTTTCGCTCGCTCCGCCAACGGCACTGCACCCACATCACAGACCAAACTGCGCTCTGATCTCCATATCCTGCTGCTTTAACTCCATTCGCACAAAATCCACAAACAGCGACAGCGCTGCCGACGGCTGGCGCCCAATTGCCGTCTGCATCTGCAGCGTACGCTGGCTCAACTGGTCCGGTCCCACCGATTTCAGCACCAGCCCGTGCTCCAGCGCCTGATACATCACGGTGAAGTGGCTACTGATGGTGATCGCCTGCGGTGTATGTAGCAGGAAGGTGTAAAGGGAGCTGAAGTTATTGCAGGTCAGTACCGGCTCGATAAAGGTGCCGCTCATACGGCAGGAGAGGTCGAACAGCTGGCGCACGGTGAAGTTGGCATTGGGCAGCGCCAGCGGGTACGCCAGCAGGTCACTCAGCTTCACCTCCTGCTGCGCCAGCGGGTGGCTGCTATGCAGCACCAGCAGAACCGGAGCAGGCCAGGATGCCGCCACCTCGACACCGCGCTCCGGGTGCAGGCTGAACTGGAACGCCACGTCACACTCGCCGCGCCGCAGGATCTCCGCCACTTCCAGCGAGCTGGCTACCGTGAGCTGGAAACTGACCCCGGGGTGCAGCAGGCGAAACTGGGTAAACAGCATTGGCAGCAGGCTGAAAGCCATTCCGTCGGTGCAGGCTACCCGCAGCGCAGTGCGCCTGACGGCTTTTAGCCCTTTAATCTCTGCAATCGCGTGCTCCATATCCATCATGCTTTTTCGCACGTGGTTTTCGAAAATTTGCCCGGCATCGTTCAGCACCATGCCGCGCGCGTGGCGCTCAAACAGCGGAGCGCCAACGCGCTCTTCCAGCCGCTGGATCTGGCGGCTGATCGCCGATACCGCCACAAACAGCTGCTGGCTGGCGGCGCTGAGTGAGCCGCAGTTCACCACCGCCAGAAAATAGCGGATTTCACTGCTGTGCATGGTAGTGCCTCCTGCTGGTGCATGTGCTTTTAAGGTGCAGCGCATCGTTGCTTTAAAAGCAAAGCCCGTTTGATATTTTGATGATTGTAGCAAAGCCCGATTGTCGCTTAAAACTAAATGGCAAACACAAAAAATAAACAGATAAAACGGACAACTATCATGACAGGTGAACAGGCAGTCGCGCAGGCTACGGCGTATTTTGACAGTGGGGAATTTAAAACGGTGCTGGCACGGCGCGTGGCGCTGCGCAGTGAAAGCCAGCGCGACGACCGTGATGCGCTGATCCAGAGCTATCTTGATGATGAGATGGTCCCCGCCATGCAGGCGCTGGGCTTCAGCACGCAGCAGCTGGCGAACCCGCAGGCGCCGCAACGCCCCTTCCTGCTGGCGACCCGCATTGAAGACCCGCAGCTCCCCACGCTGCTGTGCTACGGCCACGGCGATGTGGTGTTTGGTGACGATGAAAACTGGCGCAGTGGGCTGAATCCGTGGCAGCTGCTGGAAGAGGGCGACCGCTGGTACGGGCGCGGCAGCGCCGACAACAAAGGGCAACACTCGGTGAACATTGCCGCGCTGGAGCAGATAGTAGCCGCGCGCGGCGGTCGTCTTGGCTTTAACTGCAAGTTTCTGTTTGAGATGGGGGAAGAGATCAGCTCCCCGGGCCTGAAGGAAGTGTGTCAGCGCCATGCCGACCTGATGAAAGCCGATATCTTTATCGCCTCCGATGGCCCGCGCCTCAGCGCGGAGCGGCCAACGCTATTCCTCGGTTCGCGCGGTGCGGTGAACTTCCGCCTCAGCATCCACGCGCGCGATCGTGATTATCACTCCGGCAACTGGGGCGGTCTGTTGAGCAACCCGGGTACCCAACTGGCCAACGCGCTGGCCTGCCTGGTTAATCAGCAGGGCCAGCTGCAGGTTGCCGCCCTGAAGCCGCCAGCGATTAGCGCCGCAGTAAAAGCGATCCTCAGCGATATTGATGTCGGCGAAGGCGACGGACCGGCCATCGATCCCAGCTGGGGAGAATCCGGCCTGACGCCAACCGAGCGCCTGTACGGCTGGAACACGCTTGAAGTGCTCTCTTTCCTCACCGGCAATCCGGCGCGGCCGATGAACGCCATTCCCGGCAGCGCGACGGCGGTCTGCCAGCTGCGTTTTGTCGTCGATACCGACTGGGAAAATATCGCCAGCCACCTGCGCACACATCTGGATGCGCACGGCTTCCAGCAGGTTGAGGTCGAGGTGCTGCGCGGCTCTCCGGCCACGCGCCTTGACCCGACCGATCCGCTGGTGGGCTGGGCGCTCGGAGTGATGGCGCAGACCAGCGGTAAAAAACCGGCGCTGCTGCCCAACCTCGGTGGTTCACTGCCGAATGATGTCTTTGCGCAGACGCTCGGCCTGCCGACGCTGTGGGTGCCGCACTCTTATCCCGCCTGCGGTCAGCACGCGGTGGATGAACATATGCTGAAATCGATCGCCCGCGAGGGGTTACAGATGATGACGCGCTTATTCTGGGATTTAGGCGAGCAGGGCAGCGATCTGCTGGCGCGCCATCGTGCGCACCGTGCACAGGGGGCAGGCCAGTGAGCAGCTTAGTTCAGCCTCAGGCGGCGGCGCAGCCGAACCTGTATAAAACGCTGTTCGCGACCTGCGTCGGCAATGCGCTGGAGTGGTTTGATATTGCGGTGTACGGCTTTTTCGCCAGCTATATCGCCCACGCGTTTTTCCCTACTGAAGATCCGTCAGTCTCCATGCTGCTGACTTTCGGCAGCTTTGGCGTATCGTTTCTGATCCGTCCGCTGGGGGCAATTGTTCTCGGTGCCTATGCAGACCGCGTCGGGCGTAAAAAAGCGCTGCTGATGTCGATCATGTTGATGATGGTCGGTGGGTTAATCATCACTGTGATGCCGTCTTATCAGAGCATTGGCCTGCTGGCACCGCTGATGATTTTGCTGGCGCGCCTGATTCAGGGCTTCTCGGCGGGCGGCGAATTCGGCAGCTCTACCGCCTTTCTGGTGGAGCACTTTCCCGAGCGTCGTGCCTTTATCGCCAGCTGGCAGTTTGCTACCCAGGGGGCAAGTACGCTGATGGCCTCGGCGTTTGGCTTAGGGCTGACCTCGTGGCTGACTGAAACGCAGATTCAGGACTGGGGCTGGCGCATTCCGTTTGCTTTCGGCCTGATTATCGGCCCGGTTGGCCTGTATATTCGCCGCCACGTGCATGAGCCGGCCAGCTTTGTCGCCCAGGAAAAGTCCCACGCGCCGCTGAAAGACCTGATGAGCCGCCAGAAAACGCTGCTGCTGCTGGCAATGGGGCTGATGGTGATCTCCACCGGGGTCAACTATATGCTTAACTATGTGCCGACGTATGCCACCAAAACGCTGCATCTGCCGGGTTCTGCGGCCTTTACCGCAACGCTGGTTGCCGGAATTATTCTGACGGTGGTGACCCCGCTGATGGGGCTGTGGGCGGAGAAAGTCGGGCGCGTGCCGCTGATGTGGGGGTCATTAATCCTGCTGGCGCTGACCATCTATCCGGCTTTCCGCATGGTGGTGAATAACACCACGCCGACCACCTTGATCCTGCTGGTTGGCTGGATGGCGCTGCTGAAATCGGTCTACTTCTCTACCGTGCCGTCGATGATGGCCGATCTGTTCCCGATTACCACCCGCGCCAGCGGCATGGCAATCAGCTATAACGTGGCGGTCACGGTGTTCGGAGGTTTTGCGCCGCTGATCTGTACGCTGTTGATCAGCGCAACCGGCAGCAGCCTGGCGCCGAGCTACTATCTGATCCTGCTGGCGTTATTCAGCGCGGTGGCGCTGGTCAACAGCCAGCGCCGGGTAGGGCGCTAAAACAGCAGGGGCGACTGAAATGCTCGCCCCTGTCACAAACCCTAAACCTGTAGGGGTTGACCCTTTTTTTCGGTCAACCCACATTGCAGATACCTAGGAGGTTTTCACTCTGAACACCATGGTGGCGCGCTTCTCAATCAGCCAGTAGATCATATAACCGACCACCGCTGAGGCCACGCTGAGGATCACCATCGCCAGATACATCGTGGCGGTACTGGCCGCGGGCATAAACACATGCAGTACCTTCTCCAGCGCCCCCATAAACAGACGGTGGCACAGATAGATAGAGTACGAAGCCAGACCCACGGCACTCACCACTTTGGTCATGGTGGTTTGGCGAACCGCATTAAACTCCAGTCCGGTCAGCAGGAAGAAGCTCAGCGTCAGCACCAGCAGCTGAAGCACGCCCTGCAGCCACAACGTAGAGAAAGTCAGCAGGGCGACAATCAGCACCAGCGACAGCGCGCTATGGGCATAACGCTCCGGCATGCGCTTTTGCAGCATAAAGCACATAATCCCGCTCAGGAAATAGAGCATGATATCGTTAGTATAAAACAGGAAGTAGCTCTGTTGAGAACTGCCCAAATATCCCATCAGCATCAATACAGCAATGGAGACAAAAATAAAGATCAGGCCGGTACTGCGGCGGAATAATAGCCCGATGGCAAACACCAGATAAAACAGCATTTCGTAGCACAGCGTCCAGCCAACGGATAATACCGGCGTGAGCGTATCGAGTTCTTTAATGTAAACCGAAGGAATAAATAACAGAGAAAGAATATCATCCAGCGGCGTTAACACAGTTGATGGGAACCAGCCGGGATTAATTACCCATGCGATAATCGTCAGCAGAGTAAACAGATAATACATCGGCAGAATACGCACCAGCCTTTTCTTGACAAACATCGCCATCTTACCGCGGCCAAAGTCCTCCCAGTGCACGCACGCCATCAGGTAGCCGCTGATCATAAAGAACAGCAGTACGCCAAGCTTGCCTACCGCGCCGCCATAGCCGAACAGCCCGGAAAAATAGCCCGGACTTAATTTGGCCGCAAAGCTTTCTGCATGACAGACGACCACCAGCATACAGGCCACGGCCCGTAGATAAGTAATCGACAGGATATTAGTTTTCACAGCCATTCCCCCTTGGGATTTAATCCCCCCTGCATAAATGATGCAAGGGGGATTAAAGTAACGATAGAAAAATAAAGAAGAAAACGAAAGGGTATTAATATTTTCAGGTCTTATAAGGAAATAATTTCCCTGGTGTTGTAATCGCTCGTACGACAGTTAACGTGCTGTTGTGTAGTGTCTTGCGACGATGAAACATTACCCAATATTGAGGTAAACACCTAACATAAATTAATCAATTCCTCATCTTTAGGAATTTCTTTTTTTGTAAAAATAATAACATTAGCGTAGCTGACGCGATGTTCAGTTAAACTTAATAAACGATAAAGCGCTAACCGGCGTTTACGCCAGGTAATCTGTGGTCTCTTCATTTAGCGGCATGAAATTTGATTAGCGCGGCAGGAGTGGCAGTTTCAGAAATGTCAGCAATGCGTCAGCAAACGTAAAGGTTACATTAATCCTGCCACACGGCATCACGCACATTGATAGCACGCGGCAGTAATCCCAGCGCATAGAAGCGGTCGGCAATGGTTTGCTGCGCACGGATCACGCTCAGGTCCATGCGCTGCGTCTGGTGGCTGCGGCGCAGCAGAGCGTGCGACAGCGCCTCAGGTCCCAGCCCCAGTTCGGCGGCCAGCAGGGCGGTGGCCTCTGCGTGGTTAGCATCAATGAAGCGCCCGGTCTGCTCCAGCGCCCGTATCACGCTGTGCAGCAGGTCCGCCGAGTGTGCGGCAAAGTCACGATGCGCGAGGTAAAACTGATGATTGCTCACCCGGCCGCACCCGTCAGCAATCACTCTTAAGCAACCGTTCTGCTCGGCGTCGCTCAGCAGCGGGTCCCACATCATCCAGGCATCGACCGCGTGATAATCGCTGGGCGTCAGCGGGTATTTTGGCGGTGCATAGAGCACGCGCACGTCGTTCAGCGTCATTCCGGCTTCATCCAGCATCTGCACCAGCAGATAGTGCACGTTAGATCCCTTATTCACTGCGATACGTTTGCCGCGCAGGTCGGCAAGCGTTTGAATCGGGCTGTCCTGCGCCACCAGCAGCGCCACGCTCTGAGGCGCGGCGGGTTCCCAGGCAACGTACAGCAGGGGATTGTTCTCGGCCTGGGCAAAGACCGGCGGCACTTCCCCGGTGGTGCCGAAATCAATCTCACGGCTGCTGAGTGCGTGCAGCAGCTGTGGTCCGGCGGGGAACTCGCTCCACAGCACGCTGATGCCCGTTCCGGCAAAGCTTGCCTCCAGGCTCTGCCGCGCTTTAAGAATGCCGAGGTTGCCAAATTTCTGGTAGCCGATGCGCAGTTCGCGATCGCCCCCAGGGCGCTGGGCACTCTGGCGCGCATCGCCGCTCGCCAGCTTGCGGCGCGCCTTGATCAG
Source organism: Avena atlantica (assembly GCA_910589765.1). Lineage (NCBI taxonomy): Eukaryota > Viridiplantae > Streptophyta > Magnoliopsida > Poales > Poaceae > Avena > Avena atlantica. Next base: position 303,567 of record CAJUWN010001535.1, on the reverse strand, counting down.
CCCAAGATGGCCGAGATGAGTGCGCAGCGTATTGCGGCTGACGCCCAGCAGCGTGGCGGCCTGGAGCTGATTCTCACCGCTCAGCTCAAAAGCATTGCGCACTAAGGCGTCGATCACCCGCTGGTAGATTGGCCCGCTCTCCTGCTGCAGCTGCTGGCGCAGAAACTGGTCCAGCGCCTGCTCACCCGCCGCGAAAGCTGGCCCTGGCGCGACCGGGTTGAGGCGTAGCTGCTGCGGAGCGATCAGCGGCTCGCGGCTCAGCAGCACCGCATTGTGCAGGGTATTTTCCAGCTCACGCACGTTGCCCGGCCACGCATACTCCATCAGCGCCGCAAGGCTGTCATCGGTTAAACGCAGCTGCGGGCGCCCCAGGCGGCGGGCGTACAGCGTGAGAAAATGCTCGGCCAGCAGCGGGATATCTTCGCGGCGCTGGCGCAGCGGCGGCAGGGTGACCGCCGCCACATTGAGGCGATAAAACAGATCTTCGCGAAAGCGGCGTTCACGGATCGCCACCGCAAGATCCACGTGGGTGGCAGCGATCACTCGTACGTTGACCTTTACCGGGCGGCGCGACCCGACTCGCGTCACTTCGCGCTCCTGCAGCACGCGCAGCAGCTTAACCTGCAGCGGCAGGCTCAGCTCGCCGATCTCATCCAGCAGCAGCGTGCCGCCCTCCGCCGCTTCAAACCAGCCCTGATGGCGTTCACCCGCGCCGGTAAACGCGCCTTTCTCATGGCCGAACAGCTCGGATTCCGCCAGGCTTTCGGTCAGCGCACCGCAGTTCACCGCAACAAAGGGCTGCGTCCGGCGCGGGCTGTGATGATGCAGATAGCGCGCCACCACCTCTTTGCCGGTGCCGGTCTCACCGACAATCAGCACGGTAGCATCGGTTGGCGCAAGGCGGTCCAGCACGCTCTGAAAAGCGAGGGAGGCAGGGTCAATCAGTAACGGGCCGGAATGCTGCATAGTGTGCTCCTTATACTCAGAGCAGGCAGATTACCCTGGCGTACGCCAGCTAACGACCCGCTGGCGAGCCGCCTTGCTGCAAATGAAGCAGCCTGTGGTCAGTGACTGCTGCAAATGCAGCAGAAAGAGCGGCTGGCATTACTTTTCAACGTCATGAAAAATAAGGTTTTTAACAGAATCAGACTCTGGCACGTTTCCTGCTAACTGGTTTATAACCAAAGCGTAACTTTCTATCGAATAAATTCAGATATAGTTATATAGGAAACGAATAATGAGCGACTCAGCGCAGAAAATATCAACGTATTCTGGTTTCTCCCGACCCACGGCGACGGGCGCTATCTTGGCACCACCGAGGGCGGGCGCGCCGTCGACCTGCCGTATCTACAGCAGGTCGCGCTGGCCGCTGATAACCTCGGCTATTACGGGGTGCTGATCCCGACGGGTAAAAGCTGCGAGGACTCCTGGCTGGTGGCTGCGGCGCTGGCACCGATCACCAAACGCCTGCGCTACCTGGTGGCGGTGCGCCCCGGACTGCAGCCGCCAAGCCTTGCGGCGCGCATGGCCGCCACGCTTGACCGTTTGTCAGAAGGGCGACTGCTGATCAATGTGGTGACCGGTGGCGACCCGGTGGAGAACAAAGGCGACGGTATTTTCCTCAGCCACGCCGAGCGCTACCAGGTGACCCGTGAGTTTCTCGAAGTCTATTCACGCCTGCTGGCGGGGGATAAGGTCGATTTTCACGGTGAACATATTCACGTTGAGGGTGCAGAAATTCTGTTCCCTCCGGTGCAGGAAAACGGCCCACCGCTCTATTTTGGCGGTTCATCCGATGAGGCGATAGACGTGGCCGCCAATCAGGTCGATACCTATCTCACCTGGGGTGAGCCGGTGGCTCAGGTCGCGGAAAAACTGGCGGTAGTGCGTGAACGCGCCGCGGCGCGCGGGCGCACGCTCGACTACGGTATTCGCCTGCATGTCATCGTGCGCGAAACCGAAGAGGAAGCCTGGGCCGCCGCCGACCGCCTGATCGCCCACGTTGACGATGACACTATCGCCGCCGCGCAGAAGATTTTTTCGCGCATGGATTCCGCAGGCCAGGCGCGGATGAGCGCGCTGCACAGCGGTTCCCGCGACGGGCTGCGCATCGGGCCAAACCTGTGGGCCGGTGTCGGGCTGGTGCGCGGAGGCGCGGGCACCGCGCTGGTTGGCAGCCCGCAGCAGGTGGCGGACCGCATTCGCGAATATCAGGAGCTGGGCATCCAGAACTTTATCCTGTCCGGCTACCCGCATCTGGAAGAGGCGCACCGCTTTGCCGAGCTGGTGATGCCGCTGCTACCGCTGGCGAGCAATGGCGATAAAAAACAGCGCACGGTAAACACCGGGCCGTTTGGCGAAACTATCGGTGGCGATCTGCGCCCGAAAGCGCAAAAGCAGACCAGCGCAAGCTAAAGGGGATTTTCCATGAGTCAGTCAACGCCGATTAAATTTGCCTACTGGGTACCGAATGTTTCAGGTGGCCTGGTCATCAGTAATATCGCACAGCGCACCAGCTGGGATTTTGACTATAACCGCAAGCTCGCGCAGATTGCCGAGCAGGCTGGTTTCGAGTATGCGCTGACGCAGATCCGCTTTACCGCCGGATACGGCGCTGATAATCAGCATGAGTCGGTTAGTTTTTCCCAGGGCCTGTTGGGGGCCACCGAGAAGCTGAAGGTGATCGCCGCGCTGCTGCCAGGCCCCTGGAATCCAACGCTGGCGGCGAAACAGATCGCCACCATCAGCCACCTGTCGAATGCGCGCATCGCGGTGAATATCGTCAGTGGATGGTTTCGCGGCGAGTTCAAAGCGATTGGCGAGCCGTGGCTCGATCATGAAGAGCGCTATCTGCGATCCGAAGAGTTTATTCGCTGCCTGAAGGGCATCTGGCGCGAACCGACCTTCAACTTTGCCGGCGATTTCTACCGCTACCGCGACTACTCGCTGAAGCCAAAGCCACTGGACCCGCAGCCGGAAATTTTCCAGGGCGGCAGCTCGCGTGCCGCGCGTGATATGGCCGCACGCGTCTCCGACTGGTACTTCACCAATGGCAATACCGTGGAAGGTATTCGCCAGCAGGTTGAAGATATCCGTCACAAAGCAGCAGCCAATCAGCATCAGGTAAAAATTGGCGTTAACGGTTTTGTTATCGCCCGTGACAGCGAGCAGGAAGCGCAACAGGTGCTACAGCAGATCCTCGACCACGCCAACCCTGATGCGGTAAAAGGCTTCCAGCATGAGGTTAAAAATGCCGGCAGGGCCTCGCCGGAAGGGGAAGGTAACTGGGCAAAATCCACGCTCGAGGATCTGGTGCAGTACAATGATGGTTTTAAAACTAACCTGATCGGCACTCCGCAGCAGATTGCCGAACGTATTATGGCGCTAAAACAGGCCGGAGTGAGCCTGATGCTGCTGGGCTTCCTGCATTTCCAGGAAGAGGTCGAATTCTTTGGCCGTGAAGTGATCCCGCGGGTGCGTGAGCTGGAGCGGCAACAACAGCTGGAGTTGAGTCATGGCTGAGCGTCATATCGTTATCGTCGGCGGCGGGTTTACCGGCACCGCCACGGCCATCCATCTGGCCGGGCTCGGTGACGCCGGGCTGACGGTAACGGTGATTGAGCCACGGCCGCAGCTGGCCTGCGGAGTGGCTTACGGCACGCGCGACCCTGCACACCGCATCAACGTTCCGGCCGATCGCATGCAGCTCTCGGCGGCGCAACAGGGCGATTTTGACCGCTGGTTCCGCGCCTCGCAAGCGTTTGAGCAGGATGCCGATGCGCAGTGGCATGACGGTAAAGTTTACCCGCAGCGCGGGCAGTTTGCCGCCTGGGTTGCTGAGCAGTTCACCCAGGCACAGCAGAGCTCGGCGGTGACATTACGCCATATTTGCGGCCGGGCGGTGGCGCTGGAAGCGGGAAGCATTGTGACGGACTCGGGGCAGCGCGTGGCCGCCGATGACGTGGTGCTGGCGATCAGCCATCCACCGCCCGCGCTGCCGCGCCAGATTGCCGAAGCGCTGGAGGGCACCCCGGCCTGATTGCTAACCCGTGGTGTGAGGGCGCGCTGAGCGCTATTGCGGCGGATGAGCGCATCGCGATTATCGGCAGCGGGCTGAGCATGTCGGATGTCGTGGCAACGTTACACCGTCACGGGCATCGCGGCCCGGTCAGCGCCTTTTCACGCCGTGGCCTGCTGCCCACGGCCAAATCTCAGCGGTGCTTATCAACCCACGCCGCTGGATTACCAGCAGCCGCAGGCCAGCACGGTGCTGGCGTGGCTGCGGCGTATTCGCCGCGAGATTGCGGCCAACGGCTGCCGTGGCAGCTGGTGCTCGACGATATTCGCCTGAACGGCCAGCGCATCTGGCAGCAGCTGTCTCTTGACGAACAGCGCCGCTTCCTGCGCCATCTGCGCCCGTGGTGGGATGTGCACCGCTACCGCATCGCTCCTCAGGTCAGCCAGGTGCTGGAGCAGTGGCTGACTAGCGGGCAGCTGACGGTGAGTGCCGCCAGGCTGGGCGCGGTGCGGGCCGCCGGGCAGCAGATTGAGTTGACGCTGCAGCGCGCAGAGCGCCGGCGCGGCAACTTACCGTTGACCGCGTAATTATTACCACCGGCCCGGCGCACGGCAGCCTGTTGAGCAGCGACGCGCTGCTGCATCAGTTAACTATCGCTGGCATCATCCAGCCCGATCCGCTGGCGCTGGGTATTGCGGTAAATGCCCTGTCGCAGACCCTTAACCGCAGCGGGCAAGCCAATCCGCATCTGTATGTCGCCGGGCCGGCTGCCCGTGGCCGCTTTGGCGAACTTATGGGGCTGCCGCAGGTGGCGGAGCATGCCGAAAGCGTGGCGCGCCAGCTGCTCGGCCTCGATGCGGAGCGATGTCCCGCCTGACGCCGTAACTCACCATTGATTCACCCTTAAAAACTATCACCTGCAGCGGGCGGGCTGGATCCGGCCGTGTAAAATTCGGAGTGTGCTATGTCTTCACAACGTGAAATTCGTCTTAACGCCTTTGATATGAACTGCGTGGGCCACCAGTCTCCGGGCCTGTGGGCGCATCCGCGCGACCGCTCCTGGCAATATAAGGATCTGAGCTACTGGACCGAGCTGGCACGTCTGCTGGAGCGCGGCAAGTTCGACGGCCTGTTTATTGCCGACGTCCTTGGCGTCTACGACGTGCTGAACGGCGATAATGCCGCCGCCATCCGCAACGCTACCCAGGTGCCGGTTAACGATCCGTTGGCGCTGATCACCCCGATGGCGCTGGTGACCGAGCATCTCGGCTTTGGCCTTACCGCATCGCTGTCGTTTGAGCATCCTTACCCGTTTGCCCGCCGCATCTCCACCCTGGATCATCTGACCAAAGGGCGCATCGGCTGGAATATTGTCACCTCCTATCTGGAGAGCGGTGCGCGCAATATCGGCCACCAGGCGCAGACCGATCACGATGCACGCTACGACTACGCCGATGAATATTTGCAGGTGGTGTACAAACTGCTGGAAGGCAGCTGGGAGGAGGGAGCCATCCTGCGCGATCGCCAGCGCCGCATCTTCAGCGACCCAACGAAAATCCATCCGATCAATCACCAGGGCTCCTTCTTCCAGGTGCCGGGCATTCACCTGTGTGAACCGTCGCCGCAGCGCACGCCGGTGCTGTATCAGGCTGGAGCATCCAGCCGCGGCAAGCAGTTCGCCGCCGAGCACGCCGAGTGCGTATTTGTGGCCGCGCCGTCGAAAGTGCTGCTGAAGAAGACGGTCGCCGATATCCGCCGCCGCGCCGCAGAGGCCGGGCGCGATCCGCGCAGCATTCTGATCTTCAACCTGCAAACGGTAATCGTTGACGAAACCGATAAAGCGGCGCAGGCGAAATGGCAGGAGTACAAAAGCTACGTCAGCTACGAAGGCGCGCTGGCGCTGATCTCCGGCTGGACCGGCATCGACTTCGGCCAGTATCAGCCGGACCAGGTGCTGAAACATCTGCACACAACGCTATCCAGTCAGCGGTGGAAACTTTCTCCACCGCCGATCCAAATCGTCAGTGGACGGTGCAGGGGCTGGCGGACTGGGTGGGGATTGGCGGCTTTGGACCGCTGCTGGTCGGCAGTGCGCAGACCGTGGCAGACGAGCTGCAAAGCTGGGTCGAAGAGACAGATGTTGACGGCTTCAACCTCGCCTACGCGGTAACGCATGAAACCTTTAGCGACGTGGTGGAGCACCTGGTCCCGGAGCTGCAAAAGCGCGGGGTCTACAAACAGGATTATCAGGCGGGTACGCTGCGCGAGAAGCTGTTTAAGCAGGGGCCGCGCCTGGAGTACCCGCATCCGGGGGCCGGATACCGCCGCGCTGCCACCGCTGGGGTGCCCCATGCCGATGAGGTCACGCCATGATTGAAATTGACAGCCTGCGTAAATACTACCCGACGGCGGGCGGTAAGACGGTGGAGGTGCTGAAGGCCTCTCTCTCACCGTGCCCGCAGGGTCGATTACCGCCGTAGTGGGGCCAAGCGGTGCCGGGAAATCGACGCTGGCGAAATGCATCAGCCTGCTGGAACGCCCCAGCTCCGGCAGCATCCGCGTTAACGGGGAAGATCTGTCGCGCCTGTCGGGAGAGGCACTGCGCCGTGAGCGACGCGCAATCGGCACGGTCTTTCAGTCTTCGGCGCTGCTGGCGCGTAAAACCGCCTGGGAAAATATCGCGCTACCGCTGCAGTGGCTGGGCGTGGTGCCGGGACAGGTTAAGCAGCACGTTGACCAGCTGCTCGATAGCGTTGGCCTGAGCGATAAAGCGGGCTATTACCCGGCGCAGCTCTCCGGCGGCCAGCGCCAGCGCGTCGGGATTGCCCGGGCGCTGGCGCTGAAACCCTCGGTGCTGCTGGCGGACGAAGCCACCTCCGGGCTGGACCCGCAGGCGACGGCCTCCATCCTGCAGCTGTTGCAACAGCTACGGCAGCAGTTTGGCCTGGCGATTGTCCTGATCACCCATGAGATGGACGTGGTGCGCAGCACGGCGGATGCGGTGGCAGAGATCCGCGATGGTCAGCTGGTACAGCAGGGCACGCTGCGCGACTTGCTCAGCACGCCAGGCTCGGCGCTGGGAGAGCAGCTGTTTCCACTGCGCCCACTTTCAGCGTCAGCCGACCTGCTGCTGCAGCTGACCTACGCCACGCCGCTGGCCACTGACTGGATCGGGCGGATCGGTCAGCAGTGTCACTGCCAGATTGATCTGCTGGCCGCGCATGTGGAAGAGGTTGGCGGGCAGCTGGCCGGGCGTATGCAGATTGGCGTGCGTTTCAATCAGCGCCCGCTGGAAGCCGGGGCGCTGATCGCGCAAATGGCCGAGCTGGGAATTATTGCCCAGCTGATTGAGGCGCGTCCGCGCCTGCAGGAGGCCGGATGAAAGCGCAGGATGTGATAAGCCAGGACACGCCATGGAGCCAGATACACCGGCTGATGCTGCCTGCTTACGGTGAAACCTGGCTGATGGTCGGTATTGTGATGCTGTTTGTGGTGTCGCTCGGCGGGATGCTCGGCGTGGTGCTGTTTAATACCTCAGCGCGCGGGCTGTTTTCCCACCCGGCGGCCCATCGCAGCCTGAGCTGGCTGGTAAACATTGGGCGCTCACTGCCGTTTCTGGTGCTGATGGCGGCGATTATCCCCTTCACCTTCTGGCTGACCGGCACCACCATTGGTATTCCGGCGGCGGTGATCCCGATGATCGTCGCCGGAACGCCATTTTTTGCCCGGCTGGTCGAGAACGCGCTGCGCGAGCTGCCGGCGGAAGTGACGGCCGTCGGGCTGGTGTCCGGCGGTTCGCGCTGGCAAATCATCTGCGGCGCGCAGCTCAGTGAGGCACTGCCGGCGATTGTAGCCGCCATCACGCTGAACCTGATTTCAATGATCGAATATTCGGCTATCGCCGGCACCATCGGCGCGGGCGGCATTGGTTATCTGGCGGTGGTGTATGGCTATCAGCGTTTTGATAATCACATCATGATCGCCACCATTGTCGTGCTGATCGCCACTATTCAACTGATTCAACTGATTGGCGATCGCGTGGTTGCCAGACTTCAACACTCTCAGGGAACGCACACATCATGACGCAGCAAACTTTTGAACTGAAAAAGAAGAAAACCTGGCCGTGGCTGGTGGCCGTGGTGCTGATTGCGCTGATTGCGCTACTCGGCTGGCACTTCAGCCGCCAGCAGCAAAATAGCGTGACCTTTGGCACCACCCTGAAGGTGCACTTCGAGCCGGCCATGGCGGGTGAACAGAAGCTGATCGAGTACGTGGCGCAGCATATTGCCCCGGATTACGGTATTCAGCTGGAAGCGGTAGGGTTGCAGGATCCGGTGCAGGCCGACCGCGCCGTGGCGGCAGGGCAATATGCTGCCACTGTGTATCAACACCAGTGGTGGCTGAAGCAGGTAGTGGATGCCAATAAATTCGAACTCAGTTCAACGCTGCCGCTGTTCCAGTGGGCGTTTGGTATCTACTCGGACCGCTATAAGGCGATTGCCGATCTGCCCAACGGCGCGGAAATCGTGGTGCCAAACGACGGGGCTAACCAGGGACAGGCGCTGTGGCTGCTGCAGCGCATTGGTTTGATTGGCCTGGATCCCAACGTTGAGCCGCGCACCGCCAAAATTAAAGATATTGTGAAAAACCCGCATAACTTTAATTTTAAAGAGCTGGATTTATTAACCATGCCGCGTGCCTTAAATTCTGTCGACGCCGCAATCGGTTATGTTTCACAGTTTGATGCCGGTAAAGTCGGGCGTGATAAAGGCATATTATTCCCACCCGCGCCGCGTACCTTCGCCTCACAGTTAGTCATTGGTACTCCCTATTTAAATGATGAGAATATTATCAAGTTAAAAAAAGCCTTTGCCGATCCACGCGTGCAGCAGTGGCTTAAAGAGACTCAGGATCCGCAGGTGCAGGGCGTATTAGTGCCGGTATCGGCAGATTAAATTAACACGCATCAACAGGCCGGGCGTATTGCCCGGCTTTTGGCGTTTGAAAAATATATCCAATTGATTTAAAGCATAATAAAATCATTTTTCCTTGTTTGTTATTACAGCGCTTCCTCTTTATAAATGCAGTGTTACCTGCTAATAAAATAATATGAGGATACTATGAGTACATTAAATATTGACGATGGTGTTATTTCACCCCCCTCGTCCTCAACACCGGTGCGCTCCGTCAGTGATGTGGCGCAGTTAATTAACACCAGTACCAGCAAAAACAGTTACGCCCGCTGGATTGTCTTTCTGGCACTCGGCGGGGTGTTTTTAGATGCCTACGATCTCACCACGCTCTCATACGGTATTGATGATGTGGTTAAAGAGTTCGGCTTAACCCCGGCAATCACCGGGCTGGTCACCTCATCGATTATGATCGGCACCATCGTTGGCAACCTGCTGGGCGGCTGGCTGACCGATAAATATGGCCGCTACTCGGTATTTATGGCCGATATGCTGTTCTTTGTGGTCTCGGCGATCGCCGCCGGGCTGGCGCCAAACGTCTGGGTGCTGATCGGTGCGCGTTTCCTGATGGGGATCGGCGTGGGGATCGACCTGCCGGTGGCGATGGCTTATCTGGCTGAGTTCTCCAAATTTACCGGCAAGGGCAATAAAGCCGCACGTTTAGCCGCGTGGTGCCCGATGTGGTACGCGGCGTCGTCGGCCTGCTTCTTTATTATCTTCGCGCTGTATTTCCTGCTGCCGAAAGAGCACGCCGACTGGCTGTGGCGTGCCTCGCTGCTATTTGGCGCGGTGCCAGCCCTGCTGATTATTGCGGTGCGCAGCAAATTTATGAATGAGTCCCCGCTGTGGGCGGCGAACCAGGGCGATCTGGAAGGGGCGGCACGTATCCTGCGCGACTCTTACGGCATCAGCGCCCACGCGGCGGAAGCCACGAACGCGAGCCGGTAAAGAAAGCGCCGCCGAAAGTCAGCTTCCGCGTGCTTTTTCACCAGCCGTATCGTGAGCGTACTATTGTCACGGCGGTGATGAATATCTGTATCTCCTTCGAATACACCGCCATCGCCTTCTTCCTGCCGTCGATCCTCGCGCAGTTCCTCGGCGCTGGCGTATTTGAAACTATCTCCGCTTCGCTGGGGCTTAATGCGCTGTTCGCCTTTACCGGTGGACTGCTGGGGATGCGCCTGGCATGGAAATTACCGTCGCGCCACGTGGCGATTGCCGGGTTCGCGCTGCAGTTTATTGCGCTGATCTCGCTGGCGCTGATAGGCCACCCAACCGCCACGCCTGGCGTGGTGTTTGCCATTCTGATGCTCGGTCTGTGGCTGTTTGCCGAAGGCTTCGGTCCCGGCGCGCAGATGATGATCTACCCGGCGCTCTCTTATCCCACTCATATTCGTGCAACCGGCATCGGTTTTGGCCGCTCGCTGTCGGGGGTTGGCAGCGCGCTGGCGCTGTTTATCCTGCCAATTTTGCAGGCTGCCTACGGCACCAATATGTTCTGGATCGTCTCGCTGGCCGCGATTATCCCGATTATTTTCCTGCTGATTATCCGCTTTGAACCGACCAGGCAGGATATTGACGACCAATCTGAAACCGGAGGATCCCATGTCTGATATTTACCCTGACTATGCCGCGCTGGCGGCAGCCTTTCGCCCCATTTTCGCGCGTATTGCCGAGGGCGCCGTAGAACGTGAAACCACGCGCACGCTGCCCACGGAAGCGATCCGCTGGCTGAAAGAGGCCGGATTTGGCACCCTGCGCATTCCGCAACAGCAGGGCGGATTTGGCGCCACGCTGCCGCAGCTGTTCCAGCTGCTGACGGAGCTGGCCGAAGCCGACTCAAATCTGCCGCAGGCGCTGCGCGCGCATTTTGCCTTTGTCGAAGACCGCCTGAATCAGCCAGATAGCGCGCAGCGGCAGAGCTGGTTCCGCCGTTTTGCCGATGGCGAACTGGTGGGCAGCGGCTGGACTGAAACCGGCACTGTTAAGCTGGGCGAGGTGATCACCAAAGTTAGCCCGGTGGAACACGGCTGGCAGCTCGACGGGGAGAAGTTCTACAGCACCGGCTCACTGTATGCCGACTGGATCGATGTTTACGCTCAGCGCAGCGATAACGGCCGTGATGTGATTGCGCTGGTGAATACCCATCAGGCGGGAGTGGAGCGTGATGATGACTGGGATGGCTTTGGCCAGCGTCTGACCGGCAGCGGCAGCACGCGCTTTCGTCAGGCGCGGGTGGAGCAGGCGCACGTATTTGATTTCAGCGAGCGCTTCCGCTATCAGACCGCGTTCTACCAGCACGTGTTACTGGCAACGCTGGCCGGTATCGGCAGGGCGGTGAAGCGTGATGCCGCGGCGGGAGTGGCAAACCGCACGCGCACCTACAGCCACGGCAATGCCGGACGGGTCAAAAATGATGCGCAGGTGTTGCAGGTGGTGGGGCAGATATCCAGCTGGGCGTGGGCGGTGGAAGCCACGGTCCAGCGCGCCGCCCACTCGCTGCAGCTGGCTTATGAGCTGCACAACAGCGGGGATGAAGCGCGTATTCAGCAGGCGAACGTCCTGGCCGAGCTGGAATCGGCGCAGGCGCAGGTGGTGGCGAGCGAGCTGGTGCCGCGTGCCGCCAGCGAGTTGTTTAATGCGCTCGGCGCATCGGATACCCGGGTCAGCAAGGCGCTGGATCGCCACTGGCGCAATGCCCGCACGGTAGCCTCACATAATCCGGTGATTTATAAGATCCGCAACGTCGGGGACTGGGAAGTCAACGGCAAAGAGCCGACGTTTATCTGGCAGATTGGTAACGGGGAATAACAAGGTGTGGGTGGAGGGGCGATCGAAGAAGATGATCGACCCCTACCGTTTTGGTCGGCCCAGATTTACACTATTTATCCAGCGACCAGGTCGCGGAGCTGACGTTCACTTTGACCGGCAGCAGGCCGATTTGGCTGAATTTATCCGCCAGTGCCTGCTGCTCTTTAAACACTGCCGGGGTCATTCGCTCGGCGCCATAAGGCATTCTCGCCAGCGCCCGCTGCCAGATAGGCTGCGGCAGGCCGGTCGAAGTAGCGAGAATTTTCGCCGCATCCTCAGGATGTTTATTCGCCCAGTCGCTCAACGTTCCCAGCTCATCCACGACCTGCTTCGCCGTCTGCGGATAGGTATCAGCAAACTTGCGGCTGGCGAGATAGAAGGTGTAGTGCGGCACCAGCCCTTCGGCATTTTTCACCAGCCGCGCTTTGGCGTTGGTTTCCACTTCCGCGTAGTACGGGTCCCATATCACCCATGCATCGACCGCACCGCGCTGGAAGGCGGCACGCGCATCGGCGGGCGGCAGGTAAACCGGCGTAATGTCTTTGTAGCTCAGCCCGGCATTCTCCAGCGCGCTGACCAGCAGATAGTTCACGTCAGAGCCTTTGTTCAGCGCGACGCGCTTGCCTTTCAGATCGGCGACGGTTTTGATGGTGGAATTTTCAGGCACTACAATGGCTTCGGTTTTTGGGTTAGCCGGAGAGTGGGCCAGGTAGACCAGATCGGCCTGCGCCGCCTGGGCGAAAGTCGGTGGCGCGTCGCCCGTTGCCGCCAGGTCGATACTGCCGACGTTCAGCCCTTCCAGCATTTGTGGCCCGGCGGGAAACTCGACCCAGCGCACGGCGATACCCTGCTTTTTGAACTGCTCATCCAGCGTGCCGCGGTACTTCAGCAGCGCAAAAATATTGGCTTTCTGATAGCCGATATTGACGGTTTTCGGTGTGTTTTCGGCGGCATTGGCAGCAAAAGTGCTGCCGATGGTCATTGCGCCCAGCAGTGCGCTGAATAGCGTTTTTTTCATGTTATATCCCCTGGTAATCAATCCGCTGGGAAAAACATATCAAAATGGCAGAAGGGGGCTTAACGAGTTGATCTGATAACGATATGCACAGAATGGATAACGCCTCAGCGCTGTGGCTGACCCTCTGTTCCGGTCAGCCATTTATCTATATCCGCCTACTGATATTGCAGATAAGCAACGTGCGTTTGCAGATACTCTTCCAGCCCGTGACGACCGTCCGCACCGCCGATGCCGGATTTACGCCAGCCCGCATGGAAGCCCTGCATCGCTTCAAAGTTCTCGCGGTTAATATAGGTTTCGCCGAACTTCAGCTTCTTCAGCGCCAGCATCGCGGTGTTGATATTCTGCGTGAAGATCGACGAGGTCAGGCCATATTCGCTGTCGTTGGCCAGCGCGATCGCCTCATCCAGCGTGCTGAACTTCATCACCGGCAGCACCGGGCCAAAGGTCTCCTCCTGCATGATGTTCATTTTCTGCTCAACGTTAATTAGCAGAGTCGGTTCGAAGAAGAAGCCGGTGCTGCCCGCGCGCTTGCCGCCGGTAACCACTTTCGCCCCGGCGGCAACCGCATCCGCCACCTTCTGCTCAACGCGCTGCAGCGCCGCAGCGGTGATCAGCGGCCCCATATCCAGCCCTTTCTGCGTAGCGGGTCGCCGAAGGTAACCTGCTTAAATGCAGCGCTCAGGCGCTCCACCACCTGGTCGTAAACCCCTGCCTGCACGTAGAGGCGCTCCGCGCAGTTACACACCTGCCCGCTGTTGATCATGCGCGAGGCGACAATCGCTTTCACCGCTAAATCGAGGTCGGCATCATTCATCACGATAGCCGGGGCTTTGCCACCCAGCTCCAGTGACACTTTGGTGACGTTTTTCGCCGCTGCCTGCATCGTGGCAATCCCGGCGCCGACGCTGCCGGTCAGGCTCACCATGCCCACTTTCGGGTTGGCGGCCAGCTCCTGGCCAATCACCGGGCCATAGCCGGTGACCAGATTAAACACGCCCGCAGGCAGGCCGATCTGATGCACGATTTGGGCAAAGATAATCGCATTGTTTGGCGTCAGCTCGCTCGGTTTCACCACAATGGTGTTGCCGGTCAGCAGTGCCGGGGCGGCTTTACGCGCAATCAGAAAGAACGGGAAGTTCCACGGCAGGATCCCGGTGGTCACGCCAATGGCTTTCTTGAACACCAGAATGTTCTCCTGCGCGCGGTCGCTCTGCACAATTTCGCCCTCATAGCGGCGCGCCCACTCGGCCATATAGTCGAGGTAGTCTGCGGTGAACAGTACCTCGGTTTCTGCCAGCTCCTGAGTTTTGCCGCCCTCGGCCACTATCGTCGCGGTTAACTCTGCCGCCCGGCTGCGCACGCCGGCCGCTATCTTATGCAGCCAGGCCCCACGCTCCACCGCGGGTAAGGCTTCCCAGCCCGGCTGCGCGGCCTCTGCCGCATCAATCGCGCGCTGCGCGTCTTCCACGCTGCCTTCAGGAATACGCGACAGCAGCGCCTCAGTTGCCGGATTGATCACGTCGATCCAGCGGTCAGCGCGATTCTCGACAAACTCACCGTTGATATACATTTGTTGCTGTTCAGGCTTCATTGACGCTTCTCCGTGACACATTTGATAGGGGATTGTTAACCAACAGCGTGTTTGCTGTTACAGGCCTTTGACGGTGCATCAGCGCGCGTTGAATCACCTTGATCTGATTGCCACCCATGAGAGCAGGCTGGCAAAAATCGCAAGAAGCCTCTGCTGGCGCTGGCATTTTCGCGATTTAGTGAAGAATATGAGTGGTTTAGTAAAGACCAGTCTTTTCACCCTGTGGGATCGTCGAGATGTATGATTTGTGATCCTACAAAGGCAAAGGCGCTGAATTTTGCCAGATTGCTGCCAGGCCCGGCAGCCAGCGTAAGGTTGAACCGGATGGCTTGTCCGTAGACTCAAACCACACAGGGCAAACAACAACCAAGGTAAATAACAATGAGTGAAGCCATCCTCTCAGGCATTCTCTGGCATCTGGTCGGTGCCGCCAGCGCCGCCTGCTTCTATGCTCCGTTTAAAAAAGTGCGTAACTGGTCATGGGAAACCATGTGGTCGGTCGGCGGCATAATGTCGTGGATTGTGCTGCCGTGGGCGGTAAGCGCGGTGCTGCTGCCGCATTTCTGGGCTTACTACAGTTCATTTTCGCTCTCCCAGCTGCTGCCGGTGTTCCTGTTCGGCGCGATGTGGGGCGTGGGCAACATTAACTATGGCCTGACAATGCGCTACCTCGGGATGTCGATGGGTATCGGCATCGCAATCGGCATTACGCTGGTGGTCGGTACGCTGATGACGCCGCTGATCCAGGGGCGTTTTGTTGAGCTGTTCAGCTCCGCGGTGGCCGGATGACGCTGCTGGGCGTGCTGGTAGCCTTGATTGGCGTGGCTATCGTTTCACGTGCGGGTCTGTTAAAAGAGCGCGCAATGGGCATTACCGCCGAAGAGTTTCAACCTGAAGAAAGGGCTGGTGCTGGCGGTGATGTGCGGCATCTTCTCCGCCGGCATGTCGTTTGCGATGGACGCCGCCAAACCGATGCATGAAGCCGCCGCTGCGCTGGGCATCGACCCGCTATACGTGGCGCTGCCCAGCTATGTGGTGATAATGGGGGGCGGGGCGCTGGTTAACCTTGGCTTCTGCTTCTTCCGCCTGGCGACAAAGTCGAACCTGTCGGTAAAAGCGGACTTCTCGGTGGTCAAACCGATGCTGATTGCCAATATTGGTCTCTCGCTGCTGGGCGGCACCATGTGGTATCTGCAGTTCTTCTTCTATGCCTGGGGCCATGCGCGCATTCCGGCACAGTACGACTTTATCAGCTGGATGCTGCACATGAGCTTCTACGTGCTGTGCGGCGGCCTGGTCGGCCTGATATTGAAAGAGTGGAATAACGTAGGGCGCACGCCGGTGCGCGTACTCAGCGTCGGTTGCTTTGTGATTATCCTCGCGGCAAATATCGTGGGGATGGGGATGGTGTCGTAGCACCTCTGCGCAGGGTAAAAGGGCTGACCCGTGGTCAGCCCTTTATGCTTTCACCGTCGGGGCAGCAATCGGGCCGCGAGGAATAAGCGCTGGCGCCACGCGCTGGGCGTCAGCCCGGTATCGCGGGTAAACACCACGGAAAAATAGTTGCTGTCATCAAAACCGCAGCGGGCGGCCACTTCACCGATCAGGCACTCGCTGGTACGCAGCAGATACTTGGCACGGCACAGCTGGAGCTGGCGCACGTAGTGGCTAATGGTCATGCCGGTCTGCTGGCGAAACAGCTGCTTCAGCGCCCGTTCAGACAGCTGGTGTTGATGGCAGAACAGCGCCAGATCGAAGGAGGTGGCAATCTGCCCCTGAATAGCGGCCATCAGCAGGTCGAGCTGCTCCCCTTCAGGCTGCTGATAAGCGCGATCCGAGGCGTAGCGGTGGCGTTGCAGGATCAGCGCCAGCTGCAGGAACAGCGCTTCGGTTAGCTGGCGTGACAGCAGGTCGCTTTTGCGGCTCTCCTGCTCCAGCTGCTGGATCACCCCACGCGCCAGCGCCATGCCGCGCGTGGTTAAGCGCCACGATCCCGCATCCTGCGAGGGCAGCAGCTGTTGCCAGTCCAGCGCCAGCTGAAAACGTTCCGGGCAGTAGATAATGTTGTCGAGCGCCAGATCGTGTACCGACTCATAGCTGTGACAGTCGTCGGCGCTGACGTAAAAGATATCACCGCAGGTCACCAGCCACGGCCGGTCATTCATCACGTGCAGGCCGTTGCCGCGCCACACCAGCACGATCTCATTGAACTCGTGCACGTGCGGCGGGAAGGAGGGTTGCGAGCTGCGCTCGGCCACCGCCACGGGCATCTGTTCAGACGGAAAATAGTCAGCTTTTGCCAGGCGCAGGGGAGCGGTCACGGTTCACCTCATCAGTTATTTTGTCGCAGTGTACGCGGCGAGCAGCCAAATTCCCGCTTGAACAGGGTAGAAAAGTGATTGCTGTCACCAAATCCGCACTGAAAAGCGATATCCGTCACGCGCATTTCGCTGTGGCGCAGCAGATGACGCGCCTCCAGCAGGCGCAGGCGGTTGAGATAGCGCTGCGGCGTGCTGCCGGTTTGATGTTTCAGCTGGCGGTGCAGAGTGCGCAGCGATAAGGAGAAGCGGTCGGCTAAACCTTCCCAGTCCACATCTTCGCTATAGTGGTCGGCCAGCCAGTCGAGCAGGGCGCGCAGGCGGCTGTCCTGATCGTCACTCTGCGCCGCGCTGCACCCCTGGCGCAGCAGCACCAGCAGCTGCATAAAGTGCATCTCCTGCTCCGCCTGGCTTGCCAGAGAATCGTTGGCGGGGCGCTGCTCCAGCTGGCCGATAAGCTGCCGCGCCTGCGCCAGCACTTTATTACCGATGCGCCAGTGCGACGGATAGTGGCCATCCTGCTCCTGCGGCAGCAGATGCTGTAAGCCGGAGAGAAAACGGAATGACTCCGGCCCGCGGTACAGCACGTTGGTCAGGCAGAGATTATCGGTCTGCTCATACATATGGCGGTCGTGATCGCGGACGAAGCAGACACAGCCACTGCACAGCGGCTGCGACTGGCCGTTAAATACGTGGATACCGGAACCCTGTTCAACAATCACGATCTCATGAAAATCGTCATGATAATGCTCGGGGAAGGCGCCCTGCGGCGCACGCGGTTCTATTGCTACCGGGCAATGCCCGCCTGAGAAGAAATCAACGCTGTGTAACACGGTCATGATAACCCCACTCTTCATTTACATATTGGTAACAGAGTCTACCCAGCGCCGCGCTGTGCCACCTTGAATTTTCGACAGCGGAATATCACTACCCCGGTGATTTTTTTAAGAAACGGGCGACTAACGGTGAGATTTGCGGGCAGGGTCACATCGCGTAAATAAACCCGCAAGCTACCGAACTGTGAGCTGCTTCACGTTCATCTTTGCCTTGCTGCCAGCGCGCTAATTTCGCTGGCAGTGGCGAGAAGGTAGCGGAATCCGGCTCTTTTACACTGGTGACATTGAATCATCAGGAAGCTATTTCATGAGCCAACGTCATTATGTCGCCGTCGATCTCGGTGCCTCCAGCGGCCGCGTGATGCTGGCCAGCCATCATCCGCACACCGGGGCGATAACGCTGGAAGAAGTCAGCCGCTGCGTGAATCAACTGGTGACGATTAACCATCGTCAGTGCTGGGATCTCGACGCGCTGGAAGCCTTTATTATTGCCGCCTTAGAGAAGATCGATCGGCGCGGCATCGTGCCGCAGAGCATCGGTATCGACACCTGGGGCGTGGACTACGTGCTGCTGAATGCGCAGGGCGAGCGCGTCGGGTTGCCGGTGGCCTATCGTGACCATCGCACCGACGGCGTGATGGCTGCCGCCTGCCGTGAGCTGGGGGGCGCGAGGGAATTTATCAGCGAACCGGCATCCAGTTTTTACCCTTTAACACCCTCTATCAGCTGCGCGCTCTGTGCCGCGACAATCAGCCCGAACTGGACCAGGTGGCCCATGCGCTGCTGATCCCGGACTATCTGCACTATCGGCTGACCGGGGGGCTGAACTGGGAGTACACCAACGCCACCACTACCCAGCTGCTCAATATTGCCAGCGGTGAGTGGGATAGCGAACTGCTGCGCTGGAGCGGTGCAGATCCTGCCTGGTTTGGCGCTCCGTCGCAGCCGGGTAAGCAGGTCGGCTGCTGGACAGCGCCTTCGGGGCAGTCGATTGCGGTGGTGGCCGTCGCCACCCACGATACCGCCAGCGCAGTGCTGGCCACGCCACTTCACGGCGATAACGCCGCCTACCTCAGTTCCGGCACCTGGTCGCTGATGGGCTTTGAGAGCCGCCAGCCGTTTACCAGCAGTGCGGCGCAGCAGGCCAACATCACCAATGAAGGTGGGGCCGAGGGGCGTTTTCGCGTGCTGAAAAACATCATGGGCTTATGGCTGCTGCAGCGCGTGTGCGATGAGCTGGCGATTCAGGATCTCTGTCAGCTGATTGCCGACGCGCAGCAGCAGAGGGCGGCGGCGTGGCTGATCAATCCCAACGACGAGCGCTTTATTAATCCCGCCAGCATGGTGCGCGAAATTCAGGACGCCTGCGCTGAACAGAATGCCCCGGTGCCCAGCAGCCCGGCCGAGCTGGCGCGCTGCATCTTTGACAGCCTGGCGCTCTACTACCGCCAGGTGCTGCAGGAGCTGGAGCAGCTGCGCGGTAAGCCCTTCAGCCAGCTGCATATTGTTGGCGGCGGCTGCCAGAACCAGTTTTTAAACCAGCTGTGCGCCGATGCCTGCGGTATTCCGGTGTATGCCGGACCGGTGGAAGCCTCCACGCTCGGCAATATCGGCTGCCAGCTGATCGCCGCTGGCGCGGTAAAAGATGTGACCCAGTTCCGCCAGCAGATCGCCCAGCACTTCCCACTTATCCGTTTTGACTCTCACGGCAGTGACGCGTTTCGCCGCAGTCTGGCGCGCTTTCAGTCACTGACCCAAACAGCGAAGGAGCTTTGTATATGACTCAGGCTATCGAACAGGCATATGCCCTGGCAAAACAGCGTTTTGCCGATATCGGCGTCGATGTGGAAGCCGCACTGAAGCAGCTGGATCAGCTGCCGGTTTCCATGCACTGCTGGCAGGGGGATGACGTGCGCGGCTTCGAAAACCCGCAGGGCGCGTTGACCGGCGGTATCCAGGCAACCGGTAACTATCCGGGACGTGCGCGCAATGTCGAAGAGCTGCGTTCGGACCTCGATCGGGCGATGGCGCTGATCCCTGGCCCGAAACGCCTCAACCTGCATGCTATTTATCTGGAAAGTGAGCAGCCGGTGGCACGCAATGAAATTAAGCCGCAGCACTTTGCCGGCTGGGTCGACTGGGCGAAGCAGCGCGGTTTAGGGCTGGATTTTAACCCGAGCTGCTTCTCGCACGAGCTGAGCGCCGAGGGGTTTACCCTGGCCCACGGTAACGCGGAGATCCGCCAGTTCTGGATCGAACACTGCCAGGCCAGCCGCAAAGTCTCGGCCTATTTCGGTGCGCAGCTGGGCACGCCGTCGGTGATGAACATCTGGGTGCCGGACGGCATGAAAGATCTCACCGTGGACCGCCTGGCACCGCGCCAGCGCCTGATGAATTCGCTGGATGCCATCATCAGCGAGAAGCTCGACCCGGCGCACCATATTGACGCCGTGGAAAGCAAGCTGTTCGGCATCGGGGCGGAGAGCTACACCGTCGGTTCCAACGAATTCTGCCTCGGCTATGCCGCCAGCCGCCAGACCGCGCTGACGCTCGACGCCGGGCACTTCCATCCGACCGAAGTGATCTCCGACAAAATTTCTACCGCCATGCTGTACGTGCCGCGCCTGCTGCTGCACGTCAGCCGCCCGGTGCGCTGGGACAGCGACCATGTGGTACTGCTGGATGATGAAACTCAGGCAATCGCCAGCGAAATCGTGCGTCAGCAGCTGTTCGATAAGGTGCATATCGGCCTCGACTTCTTTGATGCTTCCATCAACCGTATTGCCGCCTGGGTCATCGGCACGCGTAATGCGAAAAAAGCGCTGCTGCGTGCGCTACTGGAGCCGGTAGAAACGCTGAAAAAGCTGGAAAACAGCGGGGACTACACGGCACGACTGGCACTGCTGGAGGAGCAGAATCCCTGCCGTGGCAGGCGGTATGGGAAGCGTGGTGCCTGCGTCACGATGTGCCCGCCGGGGCCAGCTGGTTAGGCGATGTGCGCCATTACGAACAACAGATTCTCAGCCAACGTTAAGGGTAAACAGATGCAACAGATTCTCAACTCCTGGTTTGTCCAGGGCATGGTGAAAGCCACCACCGATATGTGGCTGAAGGGCTGGGATGAACGCAACGGCGGCAACGTGTCGCTGCGCCTGCTGGATGAAGAAGTGCAGCCCTTTGCCGCTGATTTTTACCGCGAGCCACGTACCCTGGAACTGAGCCAGCCCGCGCCTCAGCTGGCGAATGACTGGTTCCTCGTCACCGGCTCCGGCAAGTTTTTCCGCAATGTGCAGCTCGACCCGGCAGACTGCCTGGTGCTGCTGCGCGTCAGCGCCGACGGTCGGGCCTTTACCATTCACTGGGGCCTGAGCAACGGTGGCGTGCCGACCTCTGAGCTGGCTTCCCACTTCCAGTCGCACAGCGTGCGCAAAACCGTCACTCACGGCGCCGACCGCGTGATAATGCACTGTCACGCTACTCACTTTATGGCGCTGAGCTACGTCGTCGATCTCGACTCCGCCAGCTTTACCCGCCTGCTGTGGGAAGGCAGTACCGAATGTCTGGTGGTGTTCCCGGACGGCGTCGGCATTGTGCCGTGGATGGTGCCGGGCACCGACGGTATCGGCACGGCTACCGCCAAAAAGATGGAGTCACATACGCTGGTGATGTGGCCTTTCCACGGCATTTTCGGCGCGGGGCCAACCCTTGATGAGACCTTTGGCCTGATCGATACCGCCGAGAAGTCATCCGAAGTGGTGGTTAAAGTGCTGTCGATGGGCGGGATGAAGCAGAGTATTACCACTGAAGAACTGGTGGCACTGGGCGAACGCTTTGGTGTGAAACCCTGGCGCGCAGCGCTGGAAGCGAAGCATAACCATGTTGCGTAAAGCCTTTGTCATGCAGGTACACCCGGATAAGCACCGGGAGTATCAGCAGCGGCATAACCCCATCTGGCCAGAGCTGGCGCAGACGTTGAAGGCGCACGGGGCGCATCACTACAGTATTTTTCTGGATGCACCGCGCAACCTGCTGTTTGCCACGGTGGAGATAGAGTCGGAGGAGCGCTGGAACGCGGTGGCACAAACAGAGGTGTGCCAGCGCTGGTGGCAGTCGATGAGTGAACTGATGCCGTCCAATGCCGACCACAGCCCCGTCAGTGCAGAGTTGCTATCCGTATTTTATCTGGCGTAAAAAAAGGGTCAGGCATGCCTGACCCCTACGATTTATTAGCAGGCTGTGCCTGCACACACAATATATTGACGAGTTGCGTAGGGGCGAGGCATGCCTCGCCCGGCTTTTCCCGGCTTTACCCATTCAACCGCAGCTGCGGATAACGCTTCATACTCCACGCACACCACAGCAGTGATACCAGGCCAATCGCGCCACCCACATAGCCTACGCTGGCCATATTCAGATGCAGACTCACCTGGTTACCCAGCAGCGCACCGCCGCCGATACCGATATTGTAAATCCCTGACAGCAGCGACATCGCCACGTCGGTGGCATCCGGTGCCAGCGCCAGCACGCGTACCTGCACCGCCAGCCCGATAATCATCATCGCCATGCCCCAGATAATACACAGGGTGGAGATCGCCAGCATATGCGTCGCCGCAAGGTAGAGTGACAGCATGCACAGCGTAATTAACGCGATGGCACCCAGCAGGAAAGTCGCCGGATATTTATTGCCAAACATGCTGAACAGCACGCTGCCGACAATACCCGCCGCGCCAAAAATCAGCAGCAGGAAGGTGGTAAACCCGGCGCTCAGCGCGGCGACGCCCTGAATAAACGGTTCGATATAGCTGTAAGCGGTGTAGTGCGCCGTCACCGTGACCGCAATCAGGATATACAGCGAAACCAGCGCCGGGCGGCGGAACAGCATCGGCACGCTTTTCAGCGACCCGGTATGTTCACTTGGCAGCTTAGGCAGCAGCTTCATCAGTAGCAGCATGGTGACCAGCGCTACCGCACCAATCACCGCAAAGGTAATGCGCCAGCCCAGCAGCTGACCAATCATGCGGCCAATGGGCAGGCCGAGCACCATCGCCAGCGCGGTGCCGGTTGCCAGCATGCTCAGCGCCTGAGTTTTCTTGCCCGGCGGCGCCACGCGGATCGCCAGCGACGCGGTGATCGACCAGAAAATGGCGTGCGAGAAGGCGATGCCGATACGTGAGATCACCAGCGTATTGAAATCCCATGCAATGGCAGAGAGCCCGTGACTGGCAACAAATAGCACAAAAATCACAATCAACAGCAGGCGGCGCTCGACATTACGCGTCAGCAGCATCATTGGCAGCGACATCAGGGCAACTACCCAGGCGTAGATGGTCAGCATCAGCCCGACCTGCGCCGTTTGCATAGAAAAACTGGCGCCAATGTCCGACAGCAGCCCCACCGGCACAAATTCAGTAGTGTTAAAAATAAACGCAGCAATGGCAAGCATCACCACGCGCAGCCATGCGGTCTTGCGGGAAACAGTAGTTGATTGCATTGAGATTAACGCTGTGGTTGAGGAAAGATTACCCGTTACGCCGGGCCACAGAACAAGTCGGGATATTGTCTTTTATTTAGTCGTCAGATGAAATAGAAAATTCAAAATAATTGTAAAGCAGATTTTTCGAACAATGTGATCCAGAGGCGATTTTTTTTCGCATGCGGATATTTGACCTGCGTGCCGTCAGGCGGCAAAATCGCGCGATAATTCAGCCTGTAATGGCGACATCAGGGGAAGGGCAGTGGAAAGCGTTCTGAATAATGAGTTACTGGCAGACATTGTGCAGCAGGTGCGGCCGTTAATTGGCCAGGGCAAGGTCGCCAGCTATATTCCGGCACTGGCAGAGGTGCCTGCCGACCGGCTTGGCATTGCCGTCTGCATGCTGGACGGCACGGTTTATCAGGCCGGTGACGCGCAGGAGCGTTTCTCCATCCAGTCGATCTCTAAAGTTCTGTCGCTGACGCTGGCCCTGACGCGCTATCAGGACAGCGAAATCTGGCAGCGCGTGGGCAAAGAACCCTCCGGCCAGCCGTTTAATTCGCTGCTGCAGCTGGAGCTGGAGCAGGGCAAACCGCGCAACCCGTTTATCAATGCCGGGGCGTTGGTGGTGTGCGATATGCTGGAAACGCGCCTGACCGCCCCGCGTCAGCGCATGCTGGAAGTGGTGCGCAGCCTGACGCAGGAAGCGGAAATCAGCTATGACCGCCATGTGGCACGCTCTGAATATGAGCATTCGGCGCGCAACGCGGCCATCGCCTGGCTGATGAAGTCGTTTAATAATTTTGCCAACGACGTACCCACCGTGCTGCAAACCTATTTCCACTACTGCTCCATGACCCTGAGCTGCGTTGAACTGGCGCGCTGCTTCCTCTATCTGGCCAATCACGGGCGCGGATTGGGGCAGGGGGAAGCGCTGCTCACGCCGAAACAGACCCGCCAGATAAATGCGCTGATGGTGACCAGCGGGATGTATGACGGAGCGGGGGAGTTTGCCTGGCGCGTCGGAATGCCGGGGAAATCGGGCGTCGGCGGTGGGATTATCGCGATAGTGCCGGGCGAAATGAGCATCGCCGTCTGGTCGCCAGAGCTGGACAGCCAGGGCAACTCGCTGGCCGGTACGGCGATGCTGGAATTACTCTCCGAGCGCATCGGTCGCTCAATTTTCTGACTTTCAGTCACACGGCAGGTCAGTTTACTGGCCTGCCAGAACGCCCCATCAATCAATCACCGCAACTAATTATTGATCCACGTCATTCCCCGTCAGTGGACTGCCTGGTAATATTTTGCGTAGAAAATTAAATTTACATTTCACGCATTGATACCTAACCCATCGAGGGTAAATCATGACTATTCAGGCAAAACAGTTAACCCTTAACCATCAGCTGCGTCAGTTTGGCGGGTTGGTCAAACTGGCGATGATCCGCACATCTCCACAACTTATTGAAGTCTGGACCATGAGCGGCAACCGCCTGCGCTTTACACCCACTCAGCGCGTCGAGGCCCAGGTCATCCTATGCTAAACGTTCGCCTGCTGTTGATCGCCACGCTGGTGATGCTGTTAGTGACGGTGTTTTGCGTGCTTAGCCAGCCGTCGGTGACGGTGCATCTTCGCCAGGATATTCGGAAACTGTTGTAAAGATGACGGGTCAGGCGCGCCTGACCCTTTAGCGCGGGCAAATTACCCCGCCTGAACCGCCATCCTGCGCCGGGACATCAGCGCCCGCACTACCAGAGCCAGCATAATCAGCCACTCGGCACCCAGCGCAGCCAGTACCGCATGCTGATAGTTGCCGTGAGGTTGCAGCACCTGGCTGAACACCGTTCCCAGTACCATCGGACCCAGGCCGAATGCCGCCTGTTGTACCGTGGAGAGCATCGCACTGCCTGAGCCAGCGTGGTCTTTCGGCACTTCCGCCAGACCAATACGGAAAAAGCAGCTGACGATAAACGACTGCCCCAAGCCAATCAGCGCCGTAGCCGGCGCCAGGCTCAGTATGCCCATCTGCTGCCAGCTGCTGTTGAAGGTGATCATCAGCCCGATCAGCCCGGCCATCTGGATCGCGCAGCCGGTCAGCAACGTCGGCAGTTTACCTATGCGTTCCACCACGCGGGCGGACAGCAGCGAGCCGATAAAGTAGGCCACGCCCAGCGCAATAAAAGCATTGCCCGACTGGAAGGCGCTCATGCCGAGGCCCGACTGCAGCGTCAGCGCCACGACAAACATAAAGCCACTCCAGCAGGAGAAGAACAGCACGGCGATCGACAGACCGAAGCGCACGCCGTGCAGCTGCATTAGCGAGGGCGGTAACAGAGGGGCACCGCCCTGTTGCTCGATGCGTTTTTCCACCTGCCACAGGCGCTTAAGCAGCAGTGGAAAGGCGGCGAGCAGGGCGATGCACGGCCACGACCAGTGGAACAGCGGCCCTAACGCCAGTGCAACCAGCAGGCAGCCAATGGCTCCGGCGAGATAAAAGGTTCCTGCCCAGTCGATGGGGACGCGCTGCTGCTTTTTCGTTTCCGGAATGGTGCGCGGCGCCAGCAGCAGGACCAGCAGGCAGAGCGGGATATTAATCAGGAACACGCTGCGCCAGCCGTAGCCGCCGGGATTAGCATTAATCAGGAAACCGCCCAGTACCTGGCCTATAATAAACGCCATTCCACCGATACCACCGTACAGGCCCAGCGCCCGCGAATGTTCACGACCGTGCAGCGAGACATGCAGCGTGGCGAGGATCTGTGGCACCACCAGCGCCGCGCCAACGCCCTGTAAGGCACGCGCCAGCAGCAGCGTCCAGACACCGGGGGTGATACCGCACAGCAGGGAGGCGATGCCAAACAGCAGCACGCCGATGCTGAAAATGCGGCGGCGGCCGAAGTTATCCCCCAGGCGGCTGCCCATCGCCAGGCTGACGGCGAAGGCGATACCGTAAATGGCGACAATCAGCTCCAGCTGGATCGGGGTTGCATGTAAGGTGGCGGACATGGCATCCAAAGCCACATTCACGATAGAAAAATCAATCATCGGCAACAGCTGACCTGCTAACAGCACTGTCAGACCGCTGCGGCCGAGAGTGGTGCAATCATAACCGCTTTTCATGGTGTGTAACCCTTGTGTTTAACCGTAACCGGGCATAGCATCAGTGAAATCCGAAACGGGTACCAGTTCTTGATTATACTGGTACCCGCACTACCTGCCTGACTGGAGTCACCCCCGATGAGCGAGACGCCGCTGCCGCTGAGCATCAGCGAAAAAAACCGCCAGCTGCTGGCGACATTTTTACGCAGCCGCCGTGAGAGCATTGATCCGTCGCGACTGGGCCTGCCGCATCACCGCTCGCGGCGCACGCCGGGTTTGCGGCGGGAAGAGGTGGCTCAGCTGGCGGATGTTGGCGTGACCTGGTACACCTGGCTGGAGCAGGGGCGCGAGATTAAAGCGTCGCCAAAAACGCTGGCTTCGATTGCGACAGCGTTACAGTGTAACGAAGCGGAAACGCAGCACCTGTTTCGGCTTGCGGGCCATCCCACCCCGGTGATGGCAGCGGCCAAAGCCTGTGCCAAAGTGTCGGCGCACGGGCAGATCCTGCTCGACAGCCTTAACCCGCTGCCGGCTATTATCCAGACGCCGCGCTTCGACATTCTCGGATACAACCCGGCGTGGTGCCGCCTGATGAATGTCGACCTGGAGACTATTCCCCCGGAGGATCGCAACTGTATTCTGCTGGCATTCACCCATCCGCAGTGGCGGCAGGCGGTGGCCGATCAGGAACAGCTGATGCCGCATATGGTGGCGCTGTTTCGCACCCAGATGGGAGAGCATCTTGACGATCCGCGCTGGCAGGAGCTGCTGGAACGGTTATTGTCGGAGTCAGATGAGTTTCGCGCCATGTGGCAGCGTTACGAGATCCGCGCCATCGACAACCACGTTAAACGCTTCTATCACCCTGAAGTCGGCATCATCACCCTGCGCCAGAATAACTGGTGGTCCGCACCGCGCAACGGGGATCGCCTGCTGGTGTATATCCCTGATGATGAACAGAGCGCTGCGGCCCTAAAGCGCATTACCGATTGAACTTGTCGGGCTCAGGCGTGCCTGAATCTATCTGAATCGTTAAAAAACAAGGGATCACGCTATGAATCAACTGCCAACGGTTGCGGTACTCGGTCTGGGTGCCATGGGCCATGCCTTCGCTGCCAACCTGTTAAAAAATTCTTTCAGCGTCAGTGCCTGGAACCGCACGCGCTCGCGCGGAGAAGATCTCGAGTCCGCCGGGCTAACACTGTGCGACAGCCCGCAGGAAGCGGTGGCCAATGCGGACGTGGTGCTGGTGATGCTGGCCGACGGCGCCACTACGCTGGCGGCCTGCGAACTTATCCTGCCGGCGCTGAAAAATGGTGCGGTGCTGTGTCAGATGGGCACTATCGGCATTGAGGCAACGGAACAGCTGCTGCAAAACATCCAGGCGCAGCGTCCGGATGTGGTCCCGGTCGATGCCCCGGTTTCCGGGACTAAAGCTCCAGCTGAGCAGGGACAGATTCTGGTGCTCGCCAGCGGCGATCGTGGGCGTGCTGCCGCAGTTGAACCGGTGTTTGCTGCAATTTCGAAAGGGGCGAAATGGCTGGGTGAATCAGGAGCCGGTTCCAGAATGAAGCTGGTGGCTAACGCCTGGCTGGTGTCTATGGTGCAGGGGCTGGCAGAAAGTACGCGTCTGGCCGAGCAGTTAGGTTTCTCGCCGGACGATTTCTGGCAGGTGCTGGATGGCGGCCCGCTGGCTGCGCCCTACGTTAAGGGGAAGCTGGCGATGATTGCAGAAGGGGAGTACCCGGCGCAAATGCAGCTGACGTGGGCATTAAAGGATGCTCGCCTGGCGCTTGATGCTGCTGGAAACCAGCCGCTGCCGGGCCTCAAGGCGATTGCCACCCAGTGGCAGGGCGCGGTGGATGCCGGTTACGGGGATAAAGACCTGTCGGTGGTGTATCGCTATCTGCAGGACGGCGCTAAGAAAGCCTGAGCAGACTTAAGGCACTTGCGGGTGCCTGTTAATAAAGCCCCGCAAATCATCATGATATCGCCAATAGCCCATATCGCTTAGTGGGTGGCTTCAAAAATGCAACAATGTTTGTTATATTATCGAAATAGTGTTTTTATATTTGACTGATTTTTAATGCTTTTATTACCGTTATTCATCCGCAGATGAACAGCAAAAAGCAAGGATCACATCATGCTTGATATTCGTTTTCCTACCGCCCTGCAGATGGTGTTATGCATTGCCAAGGCGGATCGCGAAGGGCTTCGCTGCACCAGCAAAATTCTGGCTGATGGTCTTAAGGCCAACCCGAGTTTTGTGCGCAAAATGATGGTGCCGCTGACCCGCGACGGTATTATTGTCTCTACGCTGGGGCGCTGTGGCACCACGCGCCTGGGCCGCCCGGCAGAAGAGATCACCCTGTGTGATATCTACACTTCGGTGATTGAAGATAAGCCGCTGATGGCGGGGCGCCCGGAAGTGG
Source organism: Avena atlantica (assembly GCA_910589765.1). Taxonomy (NCBI): domain Eukaryota; kingdom Viridiplantae; phylum Streptophyta; class Magnoliopsida; order Poales; family Poaceae; genus Avena; species Avena atlantica. The sequence goes on along the minus strand of CAJUWN010001535.1, from coordinate 275,000 downwards.
AGCCATGCTGTGTCGTAAGCGCCAATGCCTGCTGGTACTTTAAACAGCTGGCGAAAGAGGCTGAACAGGCCTCGCTGGACGTGCTGGCTAAACGCACCGTAGCCGATGCTCTGCATGACATTCTGCAACGCAGCGAAGTGAGCGAACCAGAACCGCAGCGCTGCGCCTCCTGATTTAACTCCCTGACTCATCCTTCCCGAATCCCGTTGGGGTGACCCGTTTGCTGGTCGCCCCTGACTTCTGCCAGATCGCACTTATTCCTAAATTTAATGCAACAATAAAACTTGCATTATAGCCGTTCCTGTCTTAACTTTATTAAGTGCATTCGTCAAAGTTACCTTTTACACCTGGCAGTGAGACAGGTCAAGGCAACGCAAAGGTCGATAAAAAAAACCGCGTCAAAAAACAGAATCAGGGGAACACCGATGAGCCATGATGATTTTATTAGCGATCTGGTTAAGTGGATCGACACTCACATTGAAGGGAAGATGGATTTAGACACCGTGGCCACGCGCGCCGGCTACTCGAAATGGCACCTGCAGCGCATGTTCAAACAGCATACTGGCTATGCCCTTGGTGAATATATCCGTGAACGCCGTCTGAAAAAATCCGCTGAACGCCTCGCACGGGGCGGTGAGCCGATTCTGGATGTGGCGATCAGTTTTGGTTTTGACTCCCAGCAGTCCTTTAACCGCAGCTTCAAGCGCCAGTTCGGCCAGTCGCCGGGTGCATGGCGCCGCCAGGTGCAGATTGCTGCACATGCCTGACAGATTGGGCCGATGGTAAGAAGGTCGGCCCTGTTATCTCTACCATTTCACCGCGCCACGCTGCCATGCCAGCGCACGGTCACGGACGGCAAACAGGAGGGTAATCAGCGAAGAAAAAAGCAGCGCCATCACCATCAGCGCGGCGTACATATTGGCGTAAGCTGCCCAGCCCTGCGCCCACTGTAAATACCAGCCCAGCCCGGATTTCACCCCCATCATTTCCGCCGCCACCAGCACAGAAAACGAGGCTCCCAGCCCCATAAACACTTCGACAAAGACGTGCGGCATCGATGCCGGTACCGCTACGCGACAGACCAGAAACAGTGTGCTGGCCCCGAGCGTTCGGACCACGTCGTAACAGCGTGGGTCGACGCTGGCGAAGGGAGAAAATTACGGCGTGAAATCGTCATATCGCTTATCCCTGTTGACTGAGTTATCGCCGCACTATGGCAATATTTATCCCGCGCTGAAAATAACAATCCTGCATTAATAATTGCGGATTATCGTTATTCGCCACGCTGTAAACCTTTGCCAGTATTGATATTTTACCGCCAGGTCAAAATGCGGAATATGTCATCTACAGGCAAAGAGGAGAGAGGATGTCATTAGCGCAACAGAGAGAGACCGCCGCCGGGCTGGCACTGACCATCGAACGCCTTACTCGATCCCGACCGCCGAGAATGAAGAAGCGGCTGAAATCACCGGTGTACATGCCTTCAGCGACATTCTGCCTGAACGCGTCCCGCTGACGCTTGACCGCAGCATCTATAATGAGGCCATCGCCGTAGAAGCCTGGCAGGCGACCTCCGCAGCGCGCGAAGTGGCGTTAAGCGACGGTATTTTGATTGGTGAATCTGCCGGGGCGGTGCTTTTTGCGGCGCGTGAAGTGGCAAAGCGCCCGGAAAATTACGGTAAGCGCATCGTCACCGTACTGGCGGACAGTGGGCTGAACTATCTGAAAGGGCGACTTCGCTCCCATCCCGACGTCGCCGCGCGCTGGTATCAGGATCTGCTGCAACATCAGTCCTAAACCCGCGCTTAGTTCAGCCAAATCCTGGTATGGCATAGTATACTGTCTGAATTCGCTTCATTTTTTTCCTTTAAGACAGGACTTGTCATGGAAATACGGAATGTTAATCGGTCGCAGCTCTGTCAGGCCGCCAGTTATGGCCTGATTTTTATCGCGCTGTTCGCCATCTTCCCCCTGCGTTTACTGCCCTGTTTTCTCGCCGGGTTTATCGTCTATGAAACTATCCTGGCCCTGACTCCGCTGGTTGAGCGGCTGGTGAAAGGGCAGATAGCCCGCTGGATCAGCATCCTGTTCCTCAGCGTGGTGGTTATCCTCGCGCTGGTGACCGGCATCACCAAACTGATTGGCTTCCTGCTGCACGATTTCCATAACCCCGCCGCTTTCCACGCTACCGCCACCAAACTGCTTGAAGATGCCCAGCGCACGCTGTCCCCGGTGATTGTGCGCTATCTGCCTTCAGACATCGACGAGTTGCAAAATCAGGTCGTCACCTGGCTGCGTGAGCATCTGGTGGTGGTGCAGACCTTTGGCCGCACGGCGGCGCATACCTTTGCCACCATGCTGATCGGCATGCTGCTGGGGGCGATTATCTCGCTGCGTAACAGTAGCGGCCAGCGCCCGGAAGCGCCGCTGAAGCAGGCGATGCTTGACCGCCTGACTACGCTGGCTGCCGCCTTCCACAACGTGGTGTTTGCGCAGATCAAAGTCTCGCTGGTGAATACCGTGCTGACCTGCGGTTTCCTGTTTGGCATCCTGCCGCTGTTCGGGCTGCATTTCCCGTTTGCCAAAACCGTGGTAGTGCTGACCTTTATCGCCGGGCTGCTGCCGATTATTGGTAACCTGATTTCCAATACGGTGATTGTGCTAATCGGTCTCTCGATTTCGCTGGAAGCGGCGCTGATCGCCCTGATTTACCTGATCCTGATCCACAAGCTGGAATACTTCATTAATGCGCGCATCTTTGGCAGCCGCATCAGCGCCAAGACCTGGGAGATCCTGCTGGCGATGCTGGTGTTTGAATCCGCTTTTGGGCTGGCTGGCGTGGTGGCTGCGCCGGTTTATTACGCCTATCTGAAAGCTGAACTGCGTATCGCTCATCTGATTTAATCCTGAACCATTTCGGCCGGATGCTTCCGGCCGCGAGACGGAGTTTTCATGCCGCTGATAGCCACGCTGCTGCACCAGATGCTGATTGCCATGCCGCTGTTTGTCCTGATTGCACTGGGCTGGCTGCTGGTGCGCTGGCGTCACTGGCCGGAAAGCATTACCGAAGCAATTAACCGCCTGGTGTTTCGCGTCGCGCTTCCGGCGATGCTGTTCCGCCTGATGTGCGACTTCAGTAAGGGCCCGCCGGTTGATGGCCGCCTGCTGATTGCCTTTTTCGGCGGCTGCCTGCTGGTGTTCGCACTGGGTAGGGTAGTTGCTTCACGCCTGTTTAAGCTTGATGGTATTGCCGGTTCAGTATTCGCGCTGGGCGGAATTTTTTCCAATAATGTGCTGCTCGGCTTGCCCATTGCCCGCGTCATGCTGGGGGATGCGGCTATCCCATCGGTTGCGCTGGTGCTGGTGTTCAACGGCCTGATCCTGTGGACGCTGGCAACGGTTTCGGTAGAGTGGTTTAAACACGGCGCGCTGAATCTCAAAGGCTTTGGTAATACCGCGAAAAGCGTGCTTAAAAATCCGCTGATTATTGGCATCCTTTCCGGCACCGCGTTTAGCCTGAGCGGGCTGCCGCTGCCGCAAATGGTTGACCAGCCTGTCACCATGCTCGGCCAGATCGCCGTGCCGCTGGCGCTGGTCGCGCTGGGGATGAGCCTGGCCGGCTACCGCATCAAAGAAGGGCTGGCCATCAGCTACGCGCTAAGCACCATCAAGCTGATTGTCCAGCCGCTGGTAGTCTGGGGGCTGGCATGGGCGATCGGGCTGCCGCCGCTGGAGAGCAAAGTGGTGGTGCTGCTGGCTTCGATGTCGGTCGGGGTCAATGTCTACCTGATGTCGCAGCAGTTCAACGCGCTGACCGGCCCGGCGGCTACCAGCATGCTGCTCACCACGCTGTTTTCCGCGCTGACCACGCCGCTGTTTATGCTGTTGATGGAGCTGGCCTATCACGGCAAGGCGTGATGGATGTTACGGAATCGTTAAAATCAGATTGCATTCAAACCGTTCATTTCATTAACCTCCAAATGCGGTTGTGATGTTTCATTTTATCCACCGCAGTCACCTTTGCCTCTGGAGAATGATAATGAAACATTTTAAAAAACTGCTGCTGGTGGCCGCGTTAAGCTGCTCCGCTTCCTCACTGGCCGAAACCATTGGCGTGTCGATGGCCTATTTCGACCAGAACTTTCTTACCATTATCCGCCAGGCGATTGATAAAGAGGCCAAAGAGCGCGGCATCAAGGTGCAGTTTGAGGACGCGCGCGGCGATGTCGGGCGCCAGACCGACCAGGTGCAGAGTTTTATCAGCGCCGGGGTGGATGCGATCATTGTTGATCCGGTCAATTCAGCCGGAACTCCCGTTATGACCCGGCTGGTTACCCAGGCTAAAATCCCGCTGGTCTATGTTAACCGTACGCCGGGCGACCCGAAACTGCCACCGGGCGTGGTGTTTGTCGGCTCCGATGAGAAGCAGTCGGGTACTTTGCAGATGGAACAGCTGGCAAAACTCGCCAACTATCAGGGCAAAGTCGGCATCATGATCGGTAACCTGACCGATGCCGGGGCACTTCAGCGCACCAAAGATGTTGAGCAGGTGGTCGCAAAGTACCCGAAAATGAAAGCTGTGCAGAAGCAGACGGCGAACTATTCGCGTAGCGAGGGCATGGACCTGATGCTCAGCTGGCTGAGCAACGGCGAAGAGATTAATATCGTCGCCGCCAACAACGATGAAATGGCGATTGGCGCTGCGATGGCGCTGCAGCAGTCAGGCATTAAACAGAATAAAGTGCTGGTTGGCGGCATTGATGCCACGCCGGATGGTCTGAAAGCGCTGGCCAGCGGCAAGATGCAGGTCACCGTATTTCAGGACGCTGTTGGCCAGGGCAAAGCCTCGGTAGATGTCGCCCAGCGTATGATCAAAGGCGAAAAGCTGGATTCTTACCACTGGATCCCATTCGAACTGGTGACGCCGGAAAACATGAAGCAGTACGAGAATAAATAGCCATAACGGCAAAATCTGGTGGGAATAGCGCAGCTACTGGCTTTCCCGCCACGCTTTTCTCTACGCCCCACATCCTGGCTTTGCTAAACTGCGCCCATGAACAAAAAACTTCTTATTGCCGCGATCTTCGCGATTGCCGCCGCGGCGGCCGGGCTGCATTATCCGGCGAAACCGCCGACTTCATCAACACAGTCCACTCCGACTGCGCGTCAGGGTGCCAACGATATCAGTACGCTCACCGCTCAGCAGCGAGTGGCGGACTATCTGCAACAGCATCAGCGGCTGCCGGACTACTACCTGCGCAAAGGTGAGGCGCGTAAACTGGGCTGGGACCCGTCAAAAGGTAACCTGTGCAACGTGCTGCCGGGGCGGGCCATCGGCGGCGATCGCTTCAGCAACCGCGAAGGGGGGCTGCCAGATAAAGCAGGGCGCCGCTGGTTCGAAGCCGACGTCAATTATCAGTGCGGGCGGCGCGGCAGCGATCGCATGCTCTACTCGAGCGATGGCCTGATCTACGTGACGAGCGACCATTACCGCCATTTTCAGCAGGTAAATTAATATGCAACTGGTGAGTTTTGACTTACAGCAGGTGGAAGATCGCGCCGACTTTTATCGCCAGTTCGCCGCCCGATTTGCGTTGAGCGAGTTCGGCAGTAATCTTGATGCCTTATGGGATGTGCTGACCGCTGGCGTGGCGCTGCCATTGAGGATCACCCTGCGGCATCTGCACAGGCATCCTCAGCAGGCGGAACTGCAGGGCATCATTGAGGTGATGCAGGAAGCTGAACAGGAAACGGGCGGGGCATTTAGCGTACGGGTTTATTGAGCTTCTCCGGGTCGACCGAGAAAAAAGGTCGACCCCTACGCGAAATCATTAACGGCGGATCACGCTCAAAATCTTCGCCAGCCTTTCACGCTCTTCGCCGCTGATTTCGCGCGATGCCGCATACCCGGCATTCTGCACTATCATCTCATTCAGCCCCACCAGCCAGTCGTAGATATAAAACGCGGCGTGGTTATTTGGCTTCAGCGCCAGACGCGTCAGGCGCTGACCGGGCCCCAGATTAACCGTCTGTGCTTCCGGCTTGGCGAAAATCTTCTGCCCGCGATTGATGCGGCTGTCCGGGCGCTGCGCTTCCGGCAACTGCTGGAACCCCAGCCAGGCGACGAAATCACCCAGCACGCTCAGCGCACGCGACACCTGACGATCGGCGATCTGCTCAGCGGGCAGGCCCGCCGCATCGCTGTCGGCCAGAATGCGCAGCAGCGCCGCTTCAATCTCCTGGCGCACGCTGGCGGTGATCAGCTCTTCGGTCAGCATCTCCAGCGTCGGTTTGGTCACGCCAAGCAGCTCCAGCAGCGGGCCGTTATCCGGCAGCAGGCGTAGCTGATTAATCCAGTGGCGATAGACGTTCTGGGCAAATTCGGCTTCCTGATCCACCACCGGCGCGCTGTGATAGCTGGTCTGTACCGCCGTCAGCGGCTCATCGCTCAGCAGATCGATAGTCATACCAATGCCAAACGGATCGTCCTCGGAGATGCTGTACTCGTCAGCGGCAGTTCGCTCACTGCGCTGATACTGGCGCTGCAGGAACAGGTGACGCAGGGTATCGCGCACCGGCACCAGGCGCTCCAGCAGTTCGCCGTGCACGCCGGTGCGGGTCTGAAGCGCTTTCAGCAGCGTTTCGGCGGTGCGCAGGCGCTCGGCCGGATCTTCACCTTCCGCCGCCTGATACCAGCGCCCGAGCAGGTTTTCACTCAGCTCGCGCTGGATCTCGGCGCGGCAGGCGGCAATGCGCTCCAGCTTGCTGTCACGACGCACTTCATTGACCAGGTACCCGGCCATACGCTGCACGCCTTTTTCATCCATCGCCAGCATGGCACCCCAGGCATCGCCCGGATTGCCCACGTAGCGCTGCACTGCCGCATCGTGGTTGTGGCCGTGGGTAATGCGCTGATCAAACGGCGTCATCGCCCAGATCAGCCCAGGCTTGCGGCCGCTGCGCTGCACGCTGGTTTCGCCCTGAGTTTGCTTCACCCAGAAGTCGAGCAGGCGGCCAACGTGGCGCGTTTCATTACGGTGTGCCGACGCGCTGCACACTAGCAGATGAGTGACATCCTGCTGTACCGCCGCACGCTGCAGCAGGAATGGGCGTCGCGCCTGCAGGAAGCTCAGCGCCAGCGCATGCTGATCGTCGTCCGGCAGCACCGGCAGGCTGACAAAACCAGGATAATCGAGCAGGTCGACTTCGCTAAACAGCTCCTCACGCGGCGCGCTGTAGAGCGGAAGCAGTACTTCGCGGCTTAGCAGCGTCAGTTCTGCCAGCGCCACGCTGACCGGGGCCAGAGAACGGCCACCGTGGCGCGGTACCACCTGCAGCGTCAAATCGACGGTGGCATTAAACTGGCTGACGCCGGAGCTGTTAAGCAGGCTGTAAGAGGGTTCGTCCAGCACGCTGAGCGGGGCCAGAACGTCGCCCACGCAGGAGAGGTGGTGCAGCACGTGCGCCAGCTGGCGATACAGTGCCGTCAGCTGGCGATCCTCGCCCCACAACAGGGAGAACAGGCGGGCGCGGTCGTCCACGCCGAGGAACGGAGCCAGCTCCACCGCCTGCGGCCAGAAATGGCTCTCCAGCGCGCTGTTGCGCGCCAGGCTGAAATGCAGGGCATCCCACAGTGCCACCATCTGATGACGGTTGATGCCGTCAACCGCTTCCGGCTGGCGGTACATCGCCACGTTCTGCATTTTCTCGCCAAGCTGCGATTCATCAAAGGTGACAGTGTCACCCACGCGCTGCGCATACTGGAGCGCCAGCACCGCAACCAGCTCGCTTTCACTGAGCAGAGTGAGCTGCACCGGCCAGCTGCTGTCGCTGCTCTGCTGCTGACCGCTGAAGCGTAATACCAGATTACTGGTGTGCTGCTGCGGGTTAAGCTGGCCGGCATAATCCAGCACGCTATTGCCAAATGCGCACTCCAGGCGGCCCTTGTCGCTGGCGGCCAGGGCGCCAATCAGATAAGACTTGCCCGCCTGCGCCAGACCGAACAGGCCAATTGCCGGGTTGATCGGCGTGTTGCGGGCCAGTACGCTGGCCTTGTTGTGCTGGCGCAGCAGTTTGACCGCCAGGCGATCTGCTTCCATATTCAGGCGCGGCGCCTGCTGGCGGTTATCCTCCAGCCACTCCAGCGCCTGCTCAATACCCTGCGTCAGAGCATCACGTTTTTTGTTCGCCTGGGCGGTGAGGATCTTATTTAACGATTTCATTTCTTGTAGACGCTCCCGCTGTCAATCCAGTAATGCGCCATGCCCGATCCGCTGCTGGCAAGGGTGTTGAGGCGCAGACGCAGATGTTCAAGCGGCACCTGGCTGCCGTCATCAAGCGTCGCATCGGCAATATCAAAACGCTCCGGCCCGAACTCGCCAAACGGGCGGCTGACCGCCAGCTTAATGCGCAGCACTTTATCCCCGGCCACGCTGCGCGCCAGCTGCGAATCGACAATCGTCAGGGTATACAGCGGTGACGCAGGCCAGCGGTCATTGTCCAGCTGGCGGAACCCTAAGGTTAACGCGCCGCGCACCTGGAATCGGCTACGCACTTCCAGATTAAAGTTCTGCTGGTCGAGGTCAATATCGCTGTACCAGACGTTATCCGCCGTCAGCGCGCCGGTGCCGTCGAGCATCCCGAGATAGCGAATGGTCGAGTACGGCTGGAAGTCCCCGGCCTTGAACCAGAAGTTCGCCAGGCGCAGGTCCAGCGACAGCAGGCACAGCATCGCGCCGACCGCAGCGGTAGATTTCGGGTTCTCGATTTTCCCTGCTTGTTGAACGGATACCAGTCATTGGTGTGATAGCCGTCCAGTGAAACAATGCGGCTCACCGGCAGCGGTTGCAGGTGGCGGAACAGCGCCTGCACGCCGGGGAAGCGTGAAGGGCGGCCGGTCAGCAGCAGCACATCGCAGTCGTATACCGCCACCACTTCCGACATTGAACGCAGGCTGTGGGTAATGTTCATGCGCGGCGAGAGGAACTCAGCGTGCAGCTTGCTGAGGCGCACAATCAGCGCCACATCGAGAATATCGAAGGCAGCCGCATCGCCCGGCAGCTCGCGCTGGATCTCGCGGTTAATATAGTCCAGCAGTTTGCTGGTCGGCGCCTGCGCCAGCAGCTCACCAAAGCGGGCGTCAATCTCTGACGTCAGGTCAAGCGGGTCGAAGGTTTCATAGGCTTCCAGCACCGCCTGGCCCAGCGGGATAAACAGCTGCAGCGTCACCTGCTGGCGCAGGGTTGAGTGCCCGTCAAGGCGGCCTTCATGACCGAACAGGCGCGTCATGACCGCTTCAGGGTTGACCATGCCAGCCTGCTTAAAGGCCGCCTGCAGCGCGGGCAGTACGTACAGCTGAATGACGTCGAGCAGGATATCGTCGCCCGCCAGCTTAAAGCCCTCGCGGAACAGCAGGCGCGGCATAATTTTTACGTTATTACCTACGCCGTCATCGAGGCGATATTGAGTAATTGCCAGGTCGGTGGTGCCGCCGCCAATGTCGATGGAGGCGATGCGCAGCGTCTTGCCCGCCGGTTCATCGGCAGCACGGGCGCGGTCAGGGCGTACCATGCTGGCGAAGAAGGCTTCAGCACGGCCACCAAAGTTGACCTGGGTTTCGTTATAGAGATAAACCATCTGGCCGCAGGTGGCTTCATCCCACTCCATCTGCACCTCCGGCACCGGCACGCTGCTTTTGGCTTTATCCTCGGCGCGGGTGAAATCATCATCCGCCGGGTGCCAGCCCATGGCTTTCCACACCAGCGCAATGGCCTCCAGCATGCGGCGGCGGAAGATCTCACGCTCCGGCTTCGGCATGGCGGAAGGCAGGGTGAGAATGATATTACGCAGCTGGCGCGGGGCGCTGCTGTGCAGCATTTTCTGGCGCTGCATCGGGCTGTTCATCTGCAACAGCGCCTGCGCCAGCAGCTCGGACAGCATCAGGCTCATCACCGAGCTGCGGCTGTAGTGCGGGGAGAACACCGGCAGGCGCTCATCCAGCGGTATGCTGTACAGCGGCTGGCCTTCATCATTAATCAGGTAGGTCAGCGGCAGCGCGGTCGCCAGCGGTTCCTGCTGCTGATTGCCCGGGGTACGGCTGAAGCGCCAGCCCGGCGTGTAGCTCTCTTCATCCCACAGGTAGCGGCGCGGGCTGGAGAGCCCGGTAGCACCCTCGGTGCCGAGGCGCTGCAGCGCCAGATTGCCGGCTTCGCGCCCGACGCGGACGATCGAAGGCCAGGTAAACGCCTCATCGCGGCCGCTTTCCAGCGAGAAATTCTGCTTGCCGAAGCTGGCCTGGGCGAACTCGACGCGGCTTTCAAACAGTTCGTTATACAGCGCATGGGGATGGCTGAGATTACGCATCTGTAGTTCGTAGGTGTGCTTCAGGCCCTGGTGATCGTCAACGTGATCTTCCACCATAATGCCGCAGGTGTGGGAGTTACCGACGTCGAGGATCAGATCCACGGCAATAGCCGGCTCCTGCAGCGTCGCCGCGCTGATTTTCAGCTCCGGCACTGACAGCTGCTCGCCGAGCATATGCAGGATGTTGAGATAGTGCGCCTGGTACTCAAACTCGCGCAGGGCGGCTTTAATATTGACCTGCGGGCGCTGTTCAAGGGTGGAGGCGCTGTCGCTAAATACTTCGCGCAGCCAGCCGTCAATCCAGGTGTGGTCAAGGAACTCGCCCAGCTCGTCGCTGCGGTGGGCCAGCGCGAAATTGACGCCGTTCTTCACATCATTTTCATTCAGCGCCAGCGACTCATCTTCGCCATCGGCCCAGACTTTGGTGTCAAACGCCAGCACGATGCGGTGGGTATGGCCGCTGGCATCCGGTTTATCCAGCGCCACAACCTGGACGCGCGCCCAGTTATCCGGGCCGCCGATAAAGGTACGCGGTGGGTTGAAGCGGAAGAACGGCAGCGGCAGCCACTGGCCGCACAGCAGGCTGAGCGACTGCGCCAGCGGGAAACTGAACTCCGGCTTGACCACTTCGGCAGGGGTGCCCGCCGCCTGCGGCAGCAGGTACTTGGCGCTGGGCGCGTGATAGTTCAGGCGCAGCAGCGGGCCATTCGCGGTCTGGCGGACAAATTTACCCGGCCAGTCGTTGTTCAGGTCCGGCGTCAGCGCAAAGTCGAGGAACTGGATACCACTGTTCTGGACCAGCGTCATATTGGGTTTAAAATCAGCAATCGTCGCCAGCATCATTATTTACTCTCACGCTTCATGGTCATCGGCAGCACCGTGTCGGCATTGTAGCTGCCGCTGCACTCGGCAGGCCCGCTCAGGCCCTGTTTACACACCAGTTCCGGCATCTGATAGCGCGAACCATCGCTGCATCGCGCTTTCGTGCGGCTGTTAATCACCAGGTTGCCGGAGGACATCAGCCCGGCGAATACCTCCACCTTACAGCTAACGCCGTCGCCCTGGGTGATACGCGCCGTCCCTTTGCCATTTTTCAGCTGATATTTCAGCATCGGCGGGGTGCCGGTTGGCAGATTTTTCTGCACCAGTACGCGCCAGTTACCGTTAAGGAACTTGGTCGAGCCAATTTTGACCGCATCGGCAGGCAGCACCAGATCGTCTTTCGCCACCGGGCGCGCGTCTGCGACAGCTTCCACCGCCGGTTCAGCCGCGGTCGCTGCTGCCGGGGCCGCAGCTGGTGTAACGGCAGCCGGGGCGATAATCGCCGGTGCCAGTGGCAGAGTAGGTGCAGCAGCCGGAGCGACCGGTGCGGCTGGCGCATTCGCAGCTTGCGGTGCGGCAGGCTCGGGCTGTGCGGCGGGTTCAGGCGCTTTCACCTCTTCAGGCGCTTTATCGCTACAGCTTTTCAGCTGCACGCCAAAGGCAATCAGCAGCACCACGGCCGGAACAACCCAGCTGTAGCGCAGCCAGGCTTTCATCGGTGGTTTTGCCGCAGGCGTAGCGGGGACCGCCGGGGCTGGCTCAGGTGCGATTGCCTCCGGCTCGTCAATAATTTCCAACGGCGGAATAGTGGGCATCACTCGCGGCGCGGCGGCGGGTTCAGGGGTAATCAGCGGAGCAATAACCGGCGATACCGTAGCCGCAGCGGGTGCAGGGGCTGCCGCGACGGGTGCAAGGCGCGACAGGCCGAGCTGCGGCTCATCATCTTCCACTGCGCGCAGGCAGTCGAAAGCGTCCTGGCGGGATTTTTTATCCAGGCTGACAAAGCCCCAGAAGGTGATCACCGGTTTGCCGCCCACCAGGTAGACATAGTTCTGGTCGGGGAACTGTAACGCCTTACTCAGCAGGGCGCCGAACAGCTTCTGGCTCGGCTTATCGGACTGCTGGGCGCGGTCGCTAATCTCTGCCAGCGTGCTCTGGCAGGCGAGCAGGTCATTCAGCGCTGCCTTGCGTGCGCTGTTGCTGGCGGCGGCCCACGAACTGACTTTGCCATTCACCGGCGAGTACCAGTCCAGGCGGTCGCCCGCGTCGTTAGGCTGCGGGATCGCCAGGCAGTCGGCCAGCGCAGACTGTTTTCTCAGGCGCAGGGTTTCGCGCAGTTGCAGAGCGGAGAGATAGACCGGTTGCCCGTTCTCCCCCAGAGCGAGCACAGCATCAAGATTGCCACTGCGTAAGAAGATTTTTGCCACGCAAAAGACCTTATAGTCAGAGTTCGGAAGAAAAAAGCGTGTGTAATCAGAATATTTTAACGCTTTGCGACTTAAATCAAATGCGCAAATAAGCGGTGAAACGCAACAGTACTCAGGCTATAGCCGGGCAGGAGCTTGATATCCGGGAGAATGAAATGGCGAAATGTGACACGGGTAGTGACAGTGTCACATCAGATAATTGTTAATGGGTCAGGCAGGCCTGAGCCTACCCTTTAAGCGCTGCAATATCACCCGCCGTAATTCCAGCAAGATGGGCAGTAATCTTCTCCACTGGCCAGTCCCACCAGGCTAGCGCTTCCAGTTCGGCAATCACCTCATCACTAAAGCGTTTGCGGATCGCTTGCGCCGGGTTACCGCCCACTATGCTGTACGCCGGGACATCGGAAACCACTACGGAGCGTGAAGAGACGATCGCGCCGTTGCCGATGCTCACGCCCGGCATAATCAGGCAGTCATAGCCAATCCAGACATCGTTGCCGATGCAGGTATCGCCTTTATAAGGCAGGTCGCCGGGTTGCGGAGCTGCGCTTTCCCAGCCGTTGCCGAAAATAAAAAAGGGAAAGGTCGATATACCAGAGGTCTTATGGTTAGCGCCGTTCATAATGAACTTCACGCCGCGAGCCAGCGCACAGAATTGCCAATAACCAGCTTATCGCCGATAAACGGATAGTGATAAAGGACGTTGCGCTCGAAGTTCTCCGCGTCATCAGGATCGTCGTAGTAGGTATAGTCGCCGATGATGATATTGGGGTTGGTCACGCAATTTTTGATAAAGCAGACCTGGGGAAAGCCAGGGAGTGGATGTTTCTCGCTGGGGTCGGGTCCGTGCATATATCCTCCTGAAGCAGTAGCGTAAAGAGAGTGTAATTCAGAGGAAACCGAAGCGCCTCACGCTGTATTCAAACGGGCAGTGACGCTATGATAGCAGCGCGCCAAATTCGGCAGAGGAGAATTCGCCATAATGTTTTATCGTTTTACGCTGGCAGCAGTTGTTGCCGCCACCACATTGACAGGTTGCGCTGCCTTTAAATCTAATACTGCCGTGGCGCCCGTTAGCCAGGCGACGCAGACCGCTGATGCCCCCGCTGCAACAGCCCAGCCCGAACAGCCGGTGCAAACAGAGCAAACCGCGCCAGCCGAACAGCCGGTGCAGAATACGCCTGTCACTGCGCCCGGTGCCGTCACCGAAAGCAGCCCTGAGGCGACGACAGCTGAGGCAGCAACCGCTCCGGCAGCGACCGCACCTGACGCGCCAGTAGAAACGGCCAGCGCTCCGACCCCGGCTGAAACGGCCACGCCAACTGCACCTGCCGAACCGGCTAAAGAAGAAAAGGTCACGGCGGCGCAGGGGACAGCAGCAGTAGCACCGTTCAGCAGCGGCCCAACGCAGATTGATGTTTCGCATATTGTCACCCGCGCGGATGATGGCTCCTCCATCACGCTGACCATCGACGGTACTGAAGCGGGCATTCTTAAGCGCGGCGAAAAGCGTGCGCTGTTTGTCGAGCCGGGCAAACACAAGGTGGGCGGCTACGTCCAGACGCTGTTCGGCTTAGGGCGCGTAACCATTCCGGCGGTGGAGATCACCACGGTACCGGGCAAAGTGAAACATGTGGCCTACTCGGTTACCCGAACCAAGCCTGCATTTGCTGAAGCGCCTGACACCACCAAAACCCCAGGCTGATATTACTCTCAGCGGAGTGAACAGCAAAAAAAAAGGCCGATCCTCAGGATCGGCCTTTTTGGTTGGCGGGGAACTTACAGCGCCATATCGTGCTGCGGGTTCTCTGCGCGTTTCTCAGCGGGCAGCAGCAGCAGGGGCGTTCTGCTCACCGTTCATGTTGATCACCGGCGGCTTCACCAGCTGCAGGGTGGCTGCGGTGTCATCCCACACTTGCTGGGTCAGCGGCGTGTTGCCGTTCAGCTGCTGGCCATAGCTCGGCACGATAGTGCGGATTTTGCTCTGCCACTCAGGGGAGTTGAACTGCTCCGGGAACAGCTTTTTGATCACGTTGAGCGCGATAGGGGCCGCAGTGGACGCGCCCGGTGAAGCGCCCAGCAGGGCCGCGACGGTTTTCTGCTGATCGGTCACAATTTCCGTACCCAGCTTCAGCACGCCACCTTTATCGGCATCCTTCTTGATGATCTGCACGCGCTGACCTGCCTGGATCAGTTTCCAGTCCTCTTTACGCGCGTCCGGGTAGTACTCTTTCAGCGCGGCGAAGCGGTCGTCGTCATTCAGCATCACCTGACCAATCAGGTATTTCACCAGGTCAAAGTTATCCAGGCCGACGTGCGTCATTGGCATGAAGTTGCTGGTGGTGGTGGTGCCAGCAGATCGAAGATCGAACCATTTTTCAGGAACTTGGTAGAGAAGGTGGCAAACGGCCCGAACAGCACCACGCGCTTACCGTCAAGGTAGCGGGCATCCAGGTGTGGAACGGACATCGGTGGTGCGCCCACTGAAGCCTGACCGTATACTTTTTCCTGATGCTGTTTAGTAATTTCCGGGTTTTTCAGTGACCAGGAAGGAGCCGCCCACCGGGAAGCCTGCATAGTTATCCGCTTCCGGAATACCGGTTTTCTGCAGCAGCTTCAGCGCGCCGCCGCCGGCACCGATAAACACATATTTCGCATCGATGCTGTGCTCTTCACCGCTGTTAACGTCTTTAACCGTCACATGCCAGGAGTTATCGGCATTGCGCTTAAATTCGGTAGCCTCGGTCGAGGTTTCAAGGGTGAAGTTTTTATCTTTCTTCAGGCTGCCGATCAGCTGACGGGTGATCTCGCCGTAGTTGACATCGGTTCCCACCGGGGTCCAGGTAGCGGCCACTTTCTGCTGTGGGTCGCGACCGGCAATCACCAGCGGTGCCCACTGCTTGATCTGGTTCTGGTCGGTAGAGAACTTCATGCCCTGGAACAGGGTAGTCTGCTGCAGTGCCTGGTAGCGCTTGGTCAGGTACTCCACGTTCTTATCACCCCAGACGAAGCTCATATGCGGCGTCGAGTTGATGAAAGAGTGCGGGTCGTTGAGCACGCCGCGTTTCACCTGAGCGGTCCAGAACTGGCGCGAGATCATAAACTGTTCGTTGATATCCAGCGCTTTGCTGACATCAATTGAACCATCAGCACGTTCCGGCGTGTAGTTCAGCTCCATGTTCGCAGAGTGGCCGGTTCCGGCGTTGTTCCAGCCGTTCGATGATTCGAGTGCGACACCATCCAGCTTCTCTACCATCAGCTGTTTCCAGCCTGGCTGAAGTTCCTGTAACCAGGTCCCTAAGGAAGCGCTCATGATACCGCCGCCAATCAACAGCACGTCGGTTTTCTGTGGAGCAGGGGTTTCAGCATGCAGTGCAGTAGATACCAGCAGAGCAGACAGAGAAAGCAGGGGAATTGTTTTTCTAAATTTAGACATAGCAGTGAGAGATATCTATATAGGTTTCAAAATTGAGGCGATATTTTAACGAACTTAGATGAAAAGTTAAGAATTATTTGCAGCTTTTAGTTTAAACACGATTAATAGGGTTAAATTTAACAATTCAATTATTCAGCTAAATTTTAAAAGCGTTAATTATCAATGGGGTGTCTTGACTTTAAATAGGCATGCTATCGTAATTGCTATCTGCAGGCTTTAGCTGAATGAATGGTTACTCTAATTACATAACGCTGACTATAATTAATAAACCATGCCACTTTTATAACTAAGCCATTAATTGGTCGACTAATTACCCGGTTGAGAAAATCGCTTCAGTCAGCATAATTATCATTAAGTGCCATATCCGGCATTTAATTTCCTCCGGCCAGACCCGGTGTCGCGATTTTCCCGCCGCCGTTTGATGCCGAAGGTGTTTATAATTTGAGTTAACTCAGTAGCGTAACTCACGATAAATTTCACTAGGTCAGGGTTAAGCGCAGAAACAGCGAAATTTTTTTTAAAAATTTCCGAATAAAAAGTGGCGATGGCGCGTTAACCGATCAACATCCACAAACGGAAACCTACTGTATGTCTGCCATTGCCACTTCCCGCGCGCGTCAGCGCTATGATGCTTTCACCCTGACGCTGCACTGGCTGACCGCTGCCAGCGTGATCTTCCTGTTAGTTTCTTCGGCCTGTTTGATATTCCGGGCTGGATTACCGTCGATCCGCGCTGCGCCGTATGATGCCTCAAGCTGCCCGGAGGGCGTGAAAATTACCCATAGTGAAGTCCGGCAACAGCTGGCCGCCCATCTGTCGCGCCTGTGGCGTTACGGTATGGTGCTGTCCCGCAATCGCGACGTCGCCGAGGAGCTGGTGCAGTCCACCTGCGTGCGGGCGCTGGAGCGCAGCGCGCAGTATCAATCCGGTACACGCATCGACAGGTGGCTGTTTACCATTCTGCACTCGGTATGGATCAGCGACCTGCGGGCGCAGCGGGTGCGCGCCGGGCAGGGGGTCGTCGACAGCGACGATCTGCACGCGCCTGACAGTCAGCCGCAGGACAAGCAACGCAGGCAGTATCAGAAGGTGATGCAGCGCGTCGGGCAACTGCCGGAAGCCCAGCGCAAACGCCGTTTTTTTTTGGTCTATGTCGAAGGATTTACCTATCAGGAAGCCGCCGAAACGCTGATGGTGCCTGTCGGGACGATCATGAGCCGTCTGGCGGCCGCCAAGGCCACGCTGGCCAGGCAGACGTCGCAGGCGGCGCCCGTACAGGAGAAACACCGGTGAAGAGAGAACATATTACCGCGCCCTACAGCGATGAGGCGATCGTCGCCTGGCTGGATGGCGAAATGAGCGCGGCAGACTCTGCGGCATTTGAACAGCAGCTAAAGCGCGATGAACCGCTGTCAGCCCGCACCGCTGAAACTGATGAGAAGCAATCAGCCGTTTGCAGAAGCATTTGAAGGCTTGCTGGAAGCCGCACCAGAGGAGAGGATGGAGCGTCATCTGGCACAACTGCTGGCCCGGACGCCCCCCGCCCTGCGCAGCACAGGGGACAAGTCAGCCGCCGCGCGCTGATCGCCGCCTCACTCAGCTTTTTGTTTATCGGTTCCGGTATCGGTTATTTCGCCCGTCCGGAAAGCGCCTCGCGCCGCGAAAGCGGCGGATCCGCGACCTCGAAGCGCAATATATGTCGTTGTACAGCACTCAGACGCTGGCGGATGTCGATAATTCGCCGCCGGTGATTGCGCGCTCGCTGGAGAGAACCGCCCGCGAGATGGGCCTGCGGCTCAGCGCACAGCAGCTGGCGTTACCCGATGCTGAGCTAAAGAGCATACGCCTGCTGCGCTATGACGACGCTTCAATCGCGCAGATCGTCTGGGATCGCGCCAGCGAGGGTCCGATGGCGCTGTGTATTTCCCGCGAGCAGCATCAAAATCTAACCCCGGTGCAGGATGAAAAGCGCCACGGTATGAATCTCGCCTGGTGGCATGCCGAAGGTTATCAGTACGTATTGATTGGCCCGCAGCCCGACGCAGCAGATGCAGCAGCGGGCAGGGCAGCTGCGGCAGAGTCTCTCGTAGCGGTCAGGCATGCCTGACCCGACGCGTAGAGTAGGTAGCAATCCCAGGATAATGCCAACCTTATTGCTTTCCGCCTGCCGTGAACTACGCTTTTCAGGTAGGACACGGCTGCGCTTGTTAGCCGACTAATTAAAAACATAATATTCGATAACTCTGAGGATTTAACCATGATGCTTAAGACTAAGCTGGCCACTGCTGCGGTATTGTTATTCTCACTTAATGCTTATTCAGCGGAGCTGATGACGAAAGTCGACTTCGACAAAGTTTCTCTTCAGTATGAAAAAGTGGGGGATATCTCTGTTTCGGATGAGTCCGCACCAATGGATGCGCGAGAAGCGCTTAAGGCAGAAGCGGATAAGCTGGGTGCCGATATTTACGTCGTGACCTCAGGTGAGATTGATAAAAAAGTGCGTGCTACTGCGGTCGCTTACAAGAAAAAATAATCGGTCATGTAGGGGTCGACCTTTTTTTCGGTCGACCCTCCACCTTTTTTCCGGTCGACCCGCTATTGACGATGACGCTCAAGGCATTTACTTTGACTGAAGCTCACCAGTGTTTAATCAGCGAAGCCCCTATCTCTGCGATCTGCTTATTTCGCTCATCCATACTTGCGTCATTCTCTGTTAAGTAGATGACTACGATACGGAAGGTTTACCATCAGGCCCAAGTGCCGCGATAATACCGCGAGAACCTCGTTCGCCCGCACCCGTTTTATCAGCAATAAACCAGCCGGGCGGAAGTACCGAGCGCAACAGTGGAGCGGCGACTTTATCTGCCACCATCCAGTCCATTAATTGCTGACGTGAGTTGCTTTAAGTATCTTGCCGGTTAACAGTTGGCGCAACGTCTTTGCCATGACTTCAGGCGTAGTGGTATCGCGTACGTCGCCAGGCAAGGCTTCATTCAATGCAGGTTCCCAGCGATCGAGGCGAGTAACATGGTCGCCGTATTACGTAAGAATGCCGTTAATCCCTGCGGTCCTCCAATAACAGATAGCAGCAAATTAGCCGCAGTGTTATCACTCATTGTAATGGCGGCACTGCACAATTCGGCCACGGTCATGCCTTCAGCAAGATTTTTTTCGGTGACCGGTGAATACTCGACCAGGTCACTCTGACGATACTTTATGCGGGCGATCCAGCTGCTCCAGCCCGCGATCAACGCGTGATAAAACCGCACCACATAGCAAAACTTTAAAGGTACTCATCATTGGAAATCGTTCTTCAGAACGAAAGCTTTCCAGTATATGACCGCTATTGATATCCAGTTCCGTATATCCTACTCGAGCATCAAGTCGGACTTCAGCATCTTTTATCTTCTCCAGGGTCGCTTGCTGAGAAAAAGCCGGCAGGCAAAAAGCAGAGAATAAAAGAATGGTTGGGAATTTAAAATATCTCATTTCATTAATCTTCCGTGTATTTGTTTCATCATGCTAGCGAACATAAAACTCTGTTAATGCTGCGTCAGGGTCTGGATGATCTTATTCGCCGCTTCCACTCTTGCCGGGTTCGGATAACTTTTATTTGCCAGCATCACAATCCCAACTTTCTGCTGCGGAATAAAGGTAATATAGCTGCCGAAGCCGTTGGTGCTGCCGGTTTTATGCACCAGGATTGCGCTTCAGCCTTTCCGGCTGGCGTTAACACCTCGACGGCGTGCGGCTTGAGCGCCACCCCATTGTCGCTGGCAGCAATCACTTCTTTGGCATCCACCGGCCAGTGATAGATTTCCCACCCTAAGCCCTGATACCCGTTGCCCACGCGCAGATAGCGCGCCTGGCTGGTGAGGATTGCCTGCTTCACGGCGGGCGTGCTGTCCGGGTCGATATTCGCCTGCAGATATTTCGCCATATCCTGCACGCTGGTTTTCACTCCGTAGGCTTCCGCATCCAGCATGCCCGCTGAAACGCGCACCGGCTTACCGTCGCGATATCCCCACGCGTAATTTTTCTGCTGCGCCGCAGGCACATCAATATAGTGTGCGTCATCTTCAGCGGTTGCAGCACGTTGTTGTGCAGATAGTCGGCAAAGCTCAGCCCGCTGTTTTTCACCGCCAGTAAACCAAACAGCCCGATGCTGGCATTGGAGTAGCTGCGCATCGTGCCGGGCTGCCATTCAGGCTGCCACTGCTGATAGTAGTGCCACAGCGCCTGCTGGTCGCTCACCGCATCCGGCACCTGCAGCGGCAGCCCGCCCGCGGTGTAGGTGGCGAGGTTTAGCATAGTGATGTGCTGCCACTGCGGCGTGTTGAGCTGCGGCGCATACTTCACCGCCGGGTCGGTGAGCTTCACCAGACCGCTGTGTAATCGCTGCGCCTGCGGCGATACCGGTAAAGGTCTTGCTGACGGAACCCAGCTCGAACAGGGTATCCGCCGTGACCGGGCGCTTAGCCTCGATGTCGCTTCGCCGTTAGCTATAGAGATGGCTTTTTGCCCTGATACACCACGGCGACGGCCATGCCGGGGATCGCCTGCTGGGCCATTAAGGGTTTTGATGGTGTCATTGACGATCTGGTCGAGCTGCGCGTTATTCAGCGGGGGCCGCTAACAGCGAAAAGCTGGAAAGGGTGCCAGCAATCAAGATCGGGAGAAAGTTTTTTTTCATGCTTAATAGTTCCATAGGCTGATTGATGCAAACAGTGTTGCTCCTTGTGACCTGGAATAGTCTGAAGAGATTGCACGGATCTGACAAACGATTATATTTAGCATCTGACAATAGAAAATCTTACACGAGAGCACCATGAGCCGCAGTTTCTGCCGTTAAATTCGCTGCGTGCCTTTGAAGCCGCGGCCAGACAGTTAAGTTTTACTAGGCGGCTATCGAACTCAATGTGACCCATGCCGCCATCAGCCAGCAGGTTAAAGCGCTGGAGCAGCATCTGAAGTGCCAGCTATTTATCCGCATCTCGCGCGGCTGGTGCTGACGCCAGAAGGGGAGATCCTGCTGCCAACGCTGAGTGACGCCTTCGATCGCATCGCCGATTCGCTGGACCGTTTTTTCTGCCGGCCGCGTCAGGAGAAAGGTGAAAGTTGGCGTGGTCGGAACCTGTGCCACCGGCTATCTGCTGCCGCGGCTGGCGGCATTTCGTCTGCGCTATCCGCATATCGATCTGCTGCTCTCCACCCACATAATCGCGTCGACAGCGTGGCTGAGGGGCTGGATTACGCCATCCGCTACGGCAACGGCGCCTGGCACGGTACGGAGTCACAGTTTCTGTGCGATGCCCCGCTGGCGCCACTGTGCATGCCGGAGCTGGCGCAGCAGATCCAGCAGCCTGCCGATTTGAACACCTTTACGCTGCTGCGATCCTTCCGCCGCGATGAGTGGACAACGTGGTTTGCGGCAGTGGGGGAGCCGGCGCCTTCGCCCGCGCAGCATATTATGGTGTTTGATTCGTCGGTGAATATGCTGGAGGCGGCACAGGCCGGGGCGGGGATTGCGCTGGCGCCGCCGGTGATGTTCAGCCATCTGCTGCAAAGTGGGAAGATCGTGCAGCCATTTGCCACCACTATCAGCTTAGGGGGGTACTGGCTGACGCGGCTGCAGTCGCGCCCGGAAAGCGCGGGGATGCGTGATTTTGCGGACTGGCTGCTGGGGAAGCGGGTGCGCCCGGCCATCCCGGGCCGACCAGAAAAGCGGTCGGCCCCTACAACAGATGATGCGTCATTCATTCCTGATGATGCCCCGTACTTCCTGTAGGGGCCGACCCTTTTTTTCGGTCGGCCCGAAGTCCCTTGATGATGCGCCATTCATTCCTGATGATGCCCCGGTACTTCCTGTAGGGGCCGACCCTTTTTTTCGGTCGGCCCGGACCCCATCACCCGTTATCCTGAAACCCGGATAAAGCGTCATGCCGCCATCGACAAACAGCGTGGTGCCGTGCACGTAATCGGACAGATCGCTGGCCAGCCAGACGACCGCGTTGCCAATATCCCGCGCTTCGCCAATGCGGCCATAGGGGATCAGCTCCAGCAGCTTGCGCCCCGCGTCACCCTCGGTACTCTCTTTGTTGATCGCGGTGGCGATGGCGCCGGGCGCGATCGAATTGACGCGTATACGCTCGGCGCCAATCTCCTGGGCAAGCGAGCGCATCAGCAGGTCGACACCGCCTTTGGAGGCCGCATAGTTCACATGCCCGGCCCACGGGATCACCTGGTGTACCGAGCTCATATGGATAATTTTCCCCAGCGCGCGGCTGACCTCCGGCCGCGCACCCTGCTGGCGAAACTGGCGCAGCGCCGCACGGGCGCAGAGGAACTGCCCGGTCAGGTTGACATCCAACACTTTGTTCCAGTCGGCCAGCGACATCTCGCCAATCGGCGCGTCTTTTTGCAGCCCGGAGTTCGCCACCAGAATATCCAGCGCGCCAAAGCGTCGATGGTGCGGGCAAACAGGTTGTCGACGTCGTCCTCTTTTGACACTCGCCGCCGACGGCAATGGCTTTGCCGCCTTGCTGACAAATTTTGCCGCCAGCTCTTCAGCGGGCTGCGCCTGGCTGTTGTAATTGATCACCACGCTGGCCCCGGCTTCCGCCAGCGCCTCTGCGCAGGCATAGCCAATTCCTGAACTGGCGCCCGTCACCAGCGCACCTGATTTTTTAATGAAATCATCATAACTTGACCTTCTTGTCGTGAACACGGGTGTCCTATAGTCTTGTTGAGGATCATGAACTCAGCAAATCATGCGGCAATTTTATCAGGAGAGAGCTATGCCAGAGATTAAGTCTGCCCAGTGCCACTGTGGGGCGGTCACTTTAACGTCACGCTGCTGGACGGCTTCAACACCGTGCGCCGCTGCAACTGTTTTTTTTGCCGCATGCGCGGCGCGGTGGTGGCGTTTTGCCAGTGAAATTAACATCACCCAGGGCGAGGATAAGCTGACCGAGTACCGCTTCAACAGCAAATCAGTGGCAACTATTTCTGCTCCGTCTGCGGGATTTACACCTTTCATCAGCCCCGCTCTAATCCGCAGCAGCGTGCCGTCAACGTGGCCTGCATCGACGGCATCTCGCCGTTTGATTTCTCGCCGCTGAACGTTACGGATGGTATCCATCATCCGAAAGATGGCGGCAAAGGCGGCGTGGCGGGAACGCTGAGCTATCAGCCTTCTGCCGATGAGTGCGCGCCTGAGTGAATATCCACGCGGTGTTCGCGCCCCGTCATCGATCAGCTCAATATCGCCGTACGGCTGCGGCGTGCCGTCCAGGCACAGTGAAGACTCTCCGTCGCAGCGCCGCACGGTGATGCGGTAGTGGCTGCTGCCGTGCTGATAGGCGATCATCACTTCAGGCCAGGCGGCGGGCAGCAGCGGCCTGATGCTCAACTTATCGCCCTCACGGGTTATCCCCAGCAGCGATTCGGTCAGCAGGCGGTACGCCCAGCCCGCCGAACCGGTGTACCAGCTCCAGCCGCCGCGCCCGTTGTGCGGCGCCACGCTGTAGACGTCGGCGGCCATCACGTAAGGCTCGACCTTATAGCGCGCGACTGCGTCAGCATTCAGGCTGTGATTTACCGGGTTAATCATCGACCACAGCTGCCAGGCGCGCTCGCTGTTGCCCATCTGCGCAAAGGCCATCACCGCCCAGATAGCGCCGTGCGTATACTGCCCACCATTTTCCCGCACCCCGGGACGTAGCCCTGAATATAGCCGGGGTTAGGGCCGAGACCGTCGAACGGCGGAGTGAGCAGTTTGATTAAGCCGTTATCGCCATCGACCAGCAACTCGTCCAGGGAGCGCATCGCCTGAGCACAGCGATCCGCGCTGCCTGCACCCGACAGCACCGCCCAGCTCTGGGCTATAGCATCAATCTGGCAGGCGGGAGAGAGCTGGGAGCCGAGCGGCGCACCGTTATCAAAATAGCCGCGGCGATACCACTTGCCATCCCAGCCCGACGCGTGGAGATTTTTTTGCAGCAGGTCGGCCTGCTCGCGGCACAGCAGCGCCACGTCGGGCTGCTGTATCCGATCCGCCAGCGCGGCGAAGCGCTGTAGCACCGTGAACAGGAAGAAGCCGAGCCAGACGCTTTCGCCTTTGCCCTCAATACCGACCAGATTCATGCCGTCATTCCAGTCGCCCGCGCCCATCAGCGGCAGGCCGTGCGGACCGAAGCGCAGCCCGTGGCGAATTGCCTTCACGCCGTGCTGCCACAGCGTCTCCTCCAGCGGGGTGATGGTCGGCGGCTGCTGGTAAACTGACTCCTCTTCCGGCCGCAGCGGGCGCGATTCGATATAGCTGACGGGCTGTTGCAGCAGCGCGCTGTCGCCCGTCACGCTCACGTAGTGGCACATGGCCAGCGGCAGCCAGAGATAATCATCGGAGCAGCGGGTACGCACCCCGTTGCCCAGCGGCGGGTGCCACCAGTGCTGCACATCGCCCGCCAGATACTGGCGTGAGGCGCACAGCACGATCTGCTGGCGCAGCCGCTCCGGCGCCGCATGCGCCAGCGCCAGCGTGTCCTGCAGCTGGTCGCGGAAGCCGTAAGCGCCGCCCGACTGGTAGTAGCCGCTGCGCGCCATGATGCGGCTGGAGAGGGTTTGGTACAGCAGCCAACCGTTGACCAGCAGATCCACCGACGGGTCGGGGTGGTCACGGTGATTTTGTCGAGCAGGCGGTGCCAGTGCTGATGGACGATTTCCAGCTCGTGCCGTGCCGCGCCTTCACTGATAAGCGCGCAATCAGCCCTTCGGCCTCTGCCGGGGTTTGCCCGGTGCCGAGAACAAAATAAAGGTGCGCTGGTCGCCATCAATCAGCGTGGTCGCTGACTGCACGGCCGCGCAGGGATCTAACCCCACGCCGGTAGTGCCCGACAGCATGTGCTGGGTCAGCGCCGCCGGGGCACGCTGCGTGCCATTACGGCCAAGAAAGGCACGCCGGTCGCCGGTCAGGGAGCAGTGGACGCCGCTGACGGCAAAGAAGGACGTGCGCTCTGAGCCGTTACTGCCGTAGAAGTTGGTGGCAGCACGCCGCACCCGGCGGCAACGCCAGCGGGCTGCGTCATGATATGCATCGCCGATTTGCTGCGCGTCTCGCCCAGCGTCCATTCTACGTAGCCGGTGGCGGAAATTTTGCGGATCCGCCCTGAGTTATTGCTCACCGTGAGGATCGCCAGCTTGACTGGCGCATCAACGGCGACCAGTACGGTCAGCTCGCTGTCCAGCCCGGTTTCGCGGTGGTGAAATACGCTGTAGCCGAAACCATGGCGGCTCAGGTACAGCCCCTGGCCCCTGGCGGGTAGCGCCGTGGGTGACCAGAAGTGGCCGCTCTCTTCATCACGCAGATAGAAGGCTTCACCTGAACGGTCGCTGACCGGGTCATTTTCCCACGGCGTCAGGCGATATTCGTGTGCGTTCTCGAACCAGCTATAGGCCTGCCCGGCCTCTGAATTACCGAGCCGAAACTGTCATTGGCGATCACGTTGGACCATGGCGCAGGGGTCGGGTCCTGCTCATCAAGCAATATCTGGTATTCACGGCCATCAGGGGAGAAGCCTCCGCGCCCGTTGAAGAACAGCAAGTCATCCGTTTCAGGTTGCCACTGCAGGTGCTGATTAGCAGGCAAATCCGTCTGGATAACCAGCGGCTGAGCGGCCGCCGTCACGGGCTGCATGCGCATTTAAGCTGTTCTTTCAGCCCACCGGCGCGATCGTCGATGACGACCCGCGCCACGCTGAGCAGCAGCAGGCGGTCCTCAGGGGAGAGATGCTGGCCGTCGCGCACAAAAATGCCCCCTGACTTATCGATCAGGCTGGCTTCGGCGCCCGCGGCAACCAGGCTCATTATCTGGTTTTGCAACAGCTGCTGATAGCCGCCGGGGCCGTCATTGAGGATCACCAAATCCATCGACAGACCTTTCATGCGCAGATATTGATGCGCCTGCACAAAGGTGGTGATCAGCGGCGTGTTTTCCGCGCGGGTGACGCTCAGGATCACAATCGGCAGATCGCCCGAAATAGCCCAGCCCCACAGACCGCTTGTGCCCACGACGGTTGCGGCTGAGGATCTCCGCCCCGGCGCGTAGCTCGGGCTGGGGAACAGCACGGCACTGGCGAGGCGGTTTAAACAGTTTGGCGTCATCTTCGTTGGCGTTGATCTGCCGCAGCGCAATCTGGCTGTGCGACCAGGCCAGTTCAAAGACCCGATCGGCAATCGGCTGGTCGCGGTACTTTTCCAGCAGTTGAATACTGAGGGCGCGGCTTTCCGTCACCCCATAAACAATGTCTACCGTTACCGACTGGCCCGGTAGCAGGGTAACAGGCTGGCGCACCGCCATGATCGGGTCGAGCACCGCGCCCGCCGAGTTGCTGAGCGGCCCGCTAAACGGGACATTGCCGCATTGGCGGTATCGTTGCCACGGCCAAGGAAGATGGCGCGGTCAGTTTCGAAGGAGGCGGTTTGCTGCGTTCTGCCATGCACCACCATCATATGAAACAGACAGGGGGTGACTTCATCCGGGGATCTCGGCGGCGCTGGCAGAGAATGGCTTCATCCTCCGTGAGCAGTTCCGTCTGCACAAAAAGGTTACTGAAGGCCGGATGTGCCCGATCGCTGGCGGCCGGGCCAGCACCACTTCTGCATAGGTGGTCAGCTCCACGCTGCGCGCCTTGCGGCCGCGATTGAGCAGCGTGACGCGGCGCAGTTCGATATCGTCTTCCGGCGAAACCACGATCTGGGTTTTGATCTCCAGCGTGCCCTGAGTACGGGTGAAGACCACACCCGCGTCGGTAAACGATGCCCGGTAGCGATCGGCTGGCGCGCCCAGCGGCTGCCAGGTGGTGTTCCACAGCTCACCGCTCTCCACATCGCGAATATAGCAGCACGGCCCCGAATTATCGCAGGTGCTGTCGCTGTGCCAGCGGGTCAGCGCCAGATCGCGCCAGCGGCTGTAGCCACCGCCGGCCTGCGTCAGCATCAGGTGATAGTGAGCATTCGACAGCAGCTGGACCTCCGGCAGCGGGCTGTTAACATCATTGAATTCTCGCGGCAGATAGTGAACCGGCAGTAATGCCCCTGCCTGGGCCTCAAAATGACGGCGCGGGCTGTACAGCTCAACAGCATCCGGCACCCGTTCCCTGCAGCAGCAGGCGGCCGGACTTGAATGCGGCAACCGACATAAAGCGATCGGTCATGGGCGCGTTGTGCAGCAGGTGGGAGATCGCCTGAAAAAGCCATCCCCTGGTGGATGCGCCATCCATGAACGCACCACGGCAAAGCGCTGGCCGCTGGCCTGGCGCGAAGGGGTGAAATCCAGCGCCTCATAGAAACCGTATTCGCCGCGCGCGCCGCTTTTAGCCAGCAGCGCCAGATTCTCACAGGCTTTTTTGCGGTGACACCATCAGCGCCAGGAAGGTGGCATACGGGGCGATAACCATATCCTCCGCCAGCCCGCGCTTCAGCCCCAAACCGGGCACGCCAAAGGCGTGATACTGATAGTTTTGCGCCACGTCAAAGGCATAATATCCCGACTCAGAGATCCCCCAGGGCACCCCCGCGCTTTTTCCCCCAGTCTATCTGTCCGTTCACCGCCGACAGGCTCATGGCGGCCAGCAGGCTGCCGGGGGTAGATTGGCATCACCAGATTGGGCATCAGATATTCAAACATCGACCCGCTCCAGGACATCAGCGCGGTATTGTTATCGATAGTGGTGAACAGGCGGCCCAGCGCATACCAGCTTTTCAACGGCAGCTGGTAGTGGCAATCGTCAGGAAGGTTGTCAGGCGGATCTCAGAGGGGAACAGGTCGTAATGGCTGTGGTCCAGCGTGCTGTTATCGCAGTGATAGCCCACGCTCAGCTGGTGGTTAACGTCACTGTACAGGAAGACAAAGTCCATTCTGGCGTGCGCGTTCAGCCGCAGTTCCAGCTCGCTGATGATGGCGAGCTGCATGCGGGCCTGGACAATGGCCGAAAGGGGGGGAGAATCGGGCTGCAATGTATCAGCCTGGGAAAGCCACGCCAGCGAAGGCAGCCCGGCCGCACGCCAGTCGGGCGGCAGCCAGCCGAGCAGCGATGACCAGACCTGGCAGAAGCGCGTCAGCTGCGCGTGCAGCAGCCGCGTCCAGCGGCTAACTTCACTGTTCTCCTGCTGGCTCATTCCCTCAAGGCGAGCGCTCAGTTTGCGCATCTTCTTCAGCTCATCCTTTAACAGCGCCGGGGAGAGCTGCGCGGCGTCAACAAGATGCTTTTGCAGCAGCCGCAGCGTGGTGGGGGCATGAGCCCCCCAGCAGGTTTCCAGAATAGCCAGGGTATCTTTAAGCCCCGCCAGCATCTGGCCGATATCGATGATCGGCTGATGGCGCAGCTGACCTAAGCCCGCGCTGAGCGTCAGCAGGTGACCGGCCATATTGCCGCTGTCGACGCTGGAGACATAGCGCGGGTTAAGCGGCAGCAGCGTCAGGGTGTCGTACCAGTTGAACAGGTGACCGCGGTAGTGCTCCATTTTATCCAGGGTGTCCAGCGTCAGGGTGACGCGCCGCAGCACTTCGGTGCCGGGGATATAGCCGAAATCCATCGCGGTCAGATTAGCCATCAGCGACAGGCCGATATTGGTCGGCGAGGTGCGGTGGGCAATCATGGCGTGGGGCTGCTCCTGATAATTGTCCGGCGGCAGCCAGTTGTCGTCTGCGCAGGTAAATGTTTCGAAAAAGGCCAAAATTTCGCGGCTGCTCTGGCGCAGCAGCATTTGATGGTCGCTGCTCAGCGCGGGGGCAGAAAGTTCCGCAGGTCGGCTTAGCCAGCAGAGCAGCAGCGGGGCCAGGCACCAGAGTAATCCGGCGGGCAGGGCGAGGCTCAGCAGGGCGGGCGCCTGCAACGCGCTTAACAGAATCAATAGCAGGCCAGCCACCACGTTCAGCCACATGCTGCGGTAAAACGCCAGTGGGGAAGCCGGGTTGCCGACAGCCGAATGGTCGGCGCTGACCCACTGATTGAGGTTGCGCCGGGTAATCGCCAGCCGCCAGAGGGTGAGCGCAATGGCATGCAGGGAGTAGCCTGCCTCATGCGGCAGCGTGATGAAGTTCAGCCCGATGCGCAGCAGCCGTAGCCAGGTCCCCTTCAGGACAGCCGACACGCGGCTCAACAGAGGGCGGTTGCTCATCACCAGGTCCAGCACCACGGCCAGCACAGTGGGCAACAGCAGCACGATAGCCAGCCCGCAAGCCAGTACAGGGGGTTAGGTACCAGCAGGAAAGCGCAAAACAGCAGCGTAAGAAATGCCGGAGCTGCCAGGCTGCGGCGTAGATTATCGAATAACTTCCAGCGTGACAGGGTGGTGAGAGGGTTAGGCTCGCGCGAGCCATCGGCCCGGGTCACGCGCAGCTTCAGCCAGTTGAGGAGCTGCCAGTCGCCGCGGATCCAGCGCGTGCGCCTGGCGACATCCGTCAGGTAGTTGACCGGGTACTGCTCATACAGCAGCACCTCGCTCAGCAAGCCGGAGCGGGCGTAGCACCCCTCAGCAGGTCATGGCTCAGCACCAGATTTTCCGGGCCAATGTTGCAGGTTGCCTGCGCGAAAACATCCACATCATAGATCCCTTTACCGACAAACGTCCCTTCGCCAAACAGATCCTGATAAATATCCGAGGACATCATCGAGTAGGGATCGTTGCCCGGTACGCTGCTGCAGATCGCCGCGTAGCGCCCCTGACCGTGGCGCGCATCTCTTCCGCCAGCCCCGGCTGTAAAATGCCATAGCCTTTCACCACCCGGCGTTGCTGCGCATCGTAAACCGGGTGGTTGAGCGGGTGGGCCATGGTCGCGACCAGCTTGTGTGCGGTGTCGCGCGGCAGCACCGTATCGCTGTCCAGCGTGATGACATATTTGATCGGCGCGGGTAGCGCTTTTTCATTGCCGGTAATAGAGGAGAACTGCGTGCCGGGCTGCCGCAGCCAGCTGTTAAGCATCGCCAGCTTGCCGCGTTTGCGTTCATAGCCCATCCAGACGCCCTGCTGGGGGTTCCACGTGGGGGAGCGGTGCAGCAGGTAGAAAAGGGGCGTTTCACGCGCGTAGCGGCGGTTAAGATTTTGTAGCTGTGCGCTAGCCCACTGCAGCAGAGCGTCATTCTCCGGCGTGCTTTCAGACGGGGAATCGTGAAAATCGCTGAGCAGCGCAAAATAGAGGGTTGGCGCTGGGATTACCGAGATAGCAGACCTCAAGGCTGCTGAGCAGCGCGTCAATCGATTTACGGCTGCCCAGCAGGCAGGGAATGGCTATCAGCGTACTGGCGGCAGGCGGGATGCCGCTGGCATAGTCCATGCGCGGCAGTGGCATCGGGGTGCGAAAACGCGTGGTCATTTCGCCCAGCAGTTGCAGCACCAGCTGGCTGATTACCAGCGCCAGCGGCAGAGCCAGCAGCCATAGCGTCCAGCTCATTCCGTGCTGGGCAGTGCGCTGCAGCACCGCGGCGCTAACGGCCATGGTCAGCAGGCTGAGGCTACCGAGCCAGGAGAGCAGCGGCACCTGATTGAACCGATGGCGCAGCTGGGTGACTCCGCTGGTGTTGGCCGTCAGCACTTTTTCCAGCACCTGGCGTTCTTCGCCTATCAGATAGTGACCAATATGCTGCGGTGGCGAAGCGCCGCTGGCCGCCTGCGACAGCGCCAGCACCTGACGCGTGACGTCCAGCTCGCTGAAACGACTGTTGCGCGCCAGCCGCTCAATCACATGCCGGTAATGGTCGCGGGTATCAAAATGCATCTGGGGATAAATCGCGGCGGGATCCTGCCTGAGCAGCTGCTCCACCAGGCTGGCAGACTCGCAAAAATCTGCCCAGTCGGTTTCGCTCAGCAGGCGCAAACCGGCAATGCTGTTACTGACCGAAAGCTGGCTGGTGGCCAGCTGCTGGTTGAAGCGGTTGATCATGACATCGGTCGTCATGCCACTTTCGGCCAGGCTCTGCTCGGCCCAGGTCAGCGGCAGCGCCAGTAAACTGCCGCGCCCCTGCAGCCTGCGCACCAGCTCGGCGACGAAAGCACTGCTCAACGGCGGGCGCGAGCGGGCCATATCGGCGATCACCAGCACCAGGTCAGCGGGGTGGCCTCGGCGCAGGCAATCAGTTTATTAACCCGAGTCTGCCAGGTTGCGCTCTTTTTGTGCCTGAGCGACCTCGCTGCTGATGCGGCGCAGGTTCTCAATCAGCGCCAGGCGCAGCATGCCGGGTAGCGCCCACAGCTCGCCCAGCGTCAGCGGCGTAACCCGCTGATAGGCCATAATATAGCCGGTTAAGCTGCCGACATCCCAGCGCCCGTCACCGTGAGCAATCGCTTCGGCGGCGATATCATAGATCCTGGGGCAGGAGTGCGGAGCTGAGAGCACGGGCAACCCTTTACCAAAATTCTTGGGTAAATGGTGGCGCACCATGCGGATCTGCTCCTCAATCAGATAGTAGTTATCCAGCAGCCATTCGCCCGCCGGGGCCATGCTGGCCTTCTCTGCGTCATTGAGTAAAAAGCAGTTGTGGGTAATCACCGCCTCGTTATTGCCCAGTCGTTTGAGCAAATAGTACGGCTGAGTTTTTGGCGACAATCGGTGTGAGCGGGCGAGCTTTTGCCCGTAAAGCTCCATTTGCAGCGCAGAAAAAATTTCCGCCTTCAGGGGAGGGTCATTGGCAGGGGAGACGTCTGCCTGCAAGGGTTTATTTGATCTGCTGGCTATGTTCGCAAACACGTTTGTCAGCCACGATTTAAAATTTATTTTCATAATTTTGCTCTTCAGGCGAAACAGACGCAGGGGAGCAGTGGTGAAAGAGGTAGAGAAACGTTTTTTGAAATGGGACGACGTTATAGTTTTCAGCAGCTGCCGCAGCGAGAGGAGTAGTTAAGAATTAATGGGGTACGACAAAAAGCGATTTACAGGAGGGGCAGAGTAAGGTCTGATTCTGCCTGATTTTACTCGCCGCATGGGACGACTTATGCCCGCAAATGGGACAAATCGCTGTGGTGGTCGTGGCTTTATTTATGCGTTTCAACGCATCATCTAAAAAGACATGGAATTGTTCCTCCGTCGCGTTTATTTTCTGATGTTCAGAATGCTCTTTAATGACTTTCTATACTCTTTAGTCCAGCCGTTATAAATTTCAGTTAGCGACTCCAGATCGGTTCCTGCCCGCCACATGGCGAATAAACAGTCTTGCCTCGCTCTCATTGCGATCGTAGACATAAAGGTTGGCCCATGAATCCACCATCCCTTTTTTACCATCGACGACAATCTTAGCGTGGTCGAAATTAATCAATGGCCATTGTGCTAACTGCGAGAAAAAATGTTTCTTTTCCATAAGCCACCGTTAATTATGTAGATATTAAGAAAGGAACAGGAAAGGTTATTTATTGTGCATAGCGACTATATACCTAACCATTGACACTGTCCTGCGTGGGGTCACCAGTTTACTAATAACCTCTGCAGACGAGGTAGATTCTGTCATTACCTCGTTTTAACCATGCTAAAGCTGCGGATTCAGCACAACTGCGAGGCCATAACCTGGGTGCCGTGCAAAATTCCAATCGGTTGATACACTTACAGGAAACGAACCGGGAGGAATAATGAAATTAGGCTTTGCCTGCAAATACCTTAATGCTGACTTACAGCAGCCGTACCCTTTTAAATCACCCACGCGCAAGCGTTTTCTTAGCCTGGATCAGGACAAGCGCCGTGAGCTGCTGCTGTCGTGTGCCAGCCACAACCTGTCGCAGCTGGCGCACATATTTAGCGAGCTGGCGCAGCTGCCGCGCCAGTTAAGAATGATGCGTATCGGCAGCGATCTGCTGCCGCTGTTTACCGTTCCCGAAGCGCAGGAGCCATACCAAAGCCTGCTGCCTGACTTATTGCCTCTGTTCGCGCATGCCGGTGCGCTGGCAAAAAAAGCGGATATCAGGCTGTCGTTTCATCCGGGCCAGTATACGGTTCTGGCTTCGGAAACGCCGGAGGTGGTGGACAGGGCGCTGGTGGACATTGAGTATCATGCGCTGTGCGCCAGATTGCTGGGTTATGGCCGTGAGTTTCAGGATTTCAAGATCAATATCCATATGAACGGGCGCGCCGGTTTTGCCGGGGTTCAAAGCCGCCTTTGAGCGGCTCAGCCCGGAAGCCAGGCTGATGCTGACGGTGGAAAATGATGAGGTTTCCTGCTCGCTGGATGATGTTTTGCAGGCCAGAGATCTCTGCCCGATCGTGTTAGATATCCACCATCACTGGGTGAAGGAGAATCAGTTTATAAAGCCCGACGATGCGCGCATCGCACTGGT
Source organism: Avena atlantica (assembly GCA_910589765.1). Taxonomy (NCBI): domain Eukaryota; kingdom Viridiplantae; phylum Streptophyta; class Magnoliopsida; order Poales; family Poaceae; genus Avena; species Avena atlantica. The sequence goes on along the minus strand of CAJUWN010001535.1, from coordinate 241,634 downwards.
CAAAGAGTCCTGGCGCGGGGTACGGCCGGTGCTGCACTACTCGATTTCTCAGGAGGATTGATTCCCGAGCAGGGGTTCCCCGATCAGGAGTCGCTGGGGCTGTCAAAAATGAAGCTGCGGGCGCATTCAGACTACTACTTTAACGACACCCTGAACGACTGGGCATTGTCGTTTAGCGATTTCGATATTATGTGCGAAGTGAAAATGAAAATATCGCCAGCGCAAAGCTGTTGCGGGTCGGGCATGCCCGACCCCTACGGGTAAATAGCGTTTAATCGTGACGTTCGCGCGCTTCCACTCGGCAGGCGTGAGAGTTTTAATATCAAACTGATCGCGGGTGCGGGTGTAAGTATGCCCGCCCATTCGACCCACTGCGTCCATCAACTGCTGGTCGATGTGCAGGTTCTCCAAGTTGACCGCGTCACTACGCACGTAGACACCAAGCACTTCGCCAAGGATGATTTCGCGCGCCGGGCCAACCTGTAACGTAGTGTGGCGGCGGCACTCCAGGGCGGCAGGGGCCGAGAGAATACGCGGGCTGCGCACCATCTTGCCCGCAGTGGTTTCTAGCCCGGCGAGGCTCATTTCATCCACTTCCGGGCCGAATTTAATCGCGCAGACCTCCATCTGCTCAACAGCGCATCGTCAACGATATGCACGGTAAACCCCGGTTTCGCGGATATTACGCGCGGTATCCTTAAAGCGCATATCCGCGTAGTTTTCCACACCAATCGCCACAATCGCCGGATCGTGGGTCAGCACGTTAAAAAAGCTGAATGGGCCGGCGTTGGGCTGGCCTTCCTTGCTCAGCGTCGTGACCAGCGCGATAGGGCGCGGGATCACAGTGCCGATCAGTAGCTTGTAGCGGTCGCGCTCCCCCAGCTCGGCAAAGTCAAAATAGCTATGCCCTGGCATCGTTTTCATCTCAGGCTCCGGCGGCAATGCGGTGAGTTTCCAGCGGGGTGTGGCGGCTCAGGTTTTCAAAGCCCTCTTTGGTCACCACATACATATCGCCAATATTACAGCCTGCTGACAGCGGCTCCAGCCACTGGGTATGCATCACAAATACCATCCCTTCTTCCAGACGATCGTAGTTGTGCGAGGAGATATTAAAGCTGTTCTGCCCCCCCGCCATCCCCACGGAGTGACCGAGGTTCGGGTTATGCGGCCCGTGCGTTGCCGGGTAAACATGCATCAGTCTGCGGCCCTGAGCTTCATAATCCGCATCCGGCACATACTGCTGCGGGATGCGCCTGGCGGACCCGTCCGGCATTGGCGACCAGTTGTACGGCATGGTGCGCGCCTCCGGGGAGGCCAGCAACCCGGCTTCAATCATTGGCGCAAAAGCGGCGTTATTGATATCGCGCATCAGCGCGCCGGGCTTAATCAGCTTCTCGGCATTTTTTCACCCCTGCAGTACAGGCATCCAGCACCAACTGCTGGCGCCCGGTGATCTCGCCGACGGCGATCATGCGTGCGGTCTGCGCAGTATAACCCCGCCAGGTGACGTTGGAGATATACAGGTTGATCAGGTCGCCCGGGCGCACCACATGGCCGTAAGGTTTGCCGCAGTGAGTGCCAAACTGGTTAATGCCAATCTGGTAGCCGTCGCCGGTTTCGCCGCCAAACGCCATCTGCGCCGCGGTGAAAGCCGCAAAGATTTCGTAATCGGTAACGCCCGGTTTGGCCACGTGCCAGGCGGCCTGTGTGCCGATGCCGATCAGCTGCGCGGCGGCGCGGAACATCTCAATTTCGCGCGGGGAGCGCACCTTCTGCAGGCGATCGAGGATGGCGTTATCGGCAATAAATTTGCTGCCCGGCAGCATCGACTCCACGGCAGCCCAGAAGGTCAATGAAGTGCGGTCGCCGATTTTTCCGATCTGCGCTTTTGCCAGACCAAGATCGCTCAGCAGCTGCGCGCACTTCTCGGCAGTTTTCATCACCGAGTCACCCGGGCGGTCGGCGTATTCACGTCCGATCGGACCAATCTGCCAAATCTCGTCAACCAGCAGCGGCTCGCCGCCCGGAGGCAGCAGCACCGACTGAGTGAAGAAGGAGAGCAGCACCAGCGCTTTGTCAGCATCGGTCGGGATAATCAGCACGCCTTCGCGCATCCAGTCACAGATATAGCGCAGATAGTGATTCGAGGCGTGGAACCAGCCCACGCTGCCGGCATGAACGATAATCGCATCATGCCCGGCTTCCACCGCCTGGCGGCGGATTTGCGCAGCCGCTCTTCAAACTCTTCAAGCGGCAGCGGCAGCGGAGCCGAGAAGTCGAAATCCGGTTTAAAGTCCGCCAGCAGGGCGCCGATACGATAGCCTGGCGCCTGAGTCGCATGAGTCTTCATAGTCATTCCTTGTGTTTCTTTTGATAAAGTTAAGATGCCTGCGGGCGCGGGGCCAGAACACGCCGGGCGACCAGCATGCCGAGCAGGGTTATCGCAATCAAAATGCCGGAGATAGCCGCGACGCGTACGTCAAGGGACTCCTCGATCATCGCGAACATGCGTAGCGGCAGAACCGTGGTGCTGGCATCAGCGAGGAACAGAGAAACGGTGACGTTATCCAGTGACTGGATAAACACCAGGAACGCCCCGCCATAATGCCGGGCATCAGCAGCGGCAGCGTGACGCGGCGCAGGGTCATAAACCAGCTGGCCCCCATCGTGGTTGAGGCTTCTGCCAGCGACGGATTAATGCCCTGCGCCACCACCGATGCGGCGCGGTACATCAGCGGGCCAAATACCACTACGTGGCCAACCACGTTCAGCCACAGCGAAGGCTGGAAGCCGATAAAGTTGGCGACAATCAGCGCCGCCAGCCATAAACCAGGCTCGGCAGCACCAGCGGGGCGAGCAGCAGTGGCTCGATGGTACTGACGCTGCGTCGCTTCATACGCGTCATACCGATGGTGGCAGGCACCGCAAACAGTATGGCGCCGAGTACCGCCAGCGCGGCGATTTTGAACGAGTTCCAGGCGGCAATTTGCTCGGTGGTCGAGCGCACCGGGTCAAGCAGCGCCTCATACCAGCGCAGCGAAAAGCCCTGCGGGGGATATTTCAGCGTCTGCCCGGAGGTAAACGACATCATCACCGCAATGACGATCGGCGCCACCAAATAGATCACACACAGCGTACCGAAGCCATAAACAAACAGCTTGTACAGCAGGGCCGGAAGCGGGTTTTCGCGACGTTCAAACATGGCCATTCAGCCTCCGGTGGCGTGAGATCATGGTAAGGGCAAACCAGCAGGCAGCCTGTGGAGACCAGCAGGACCACGGCGATAGCAGAGGCCATTGGCCAGTCGAACAGGGTGCCGACTTCGCGATAAATCAGCTGCGGAACATAGACATTGCGCGCGCCGCCAATCACCGCCTGGGTAACAAATGAGCTGCTGGTACTGGCGAAGACCAGGATCCAGCCCGCCAGCAAGCCAGGCAGCATCAGCGGCAGCAGCACCGTCACCAGCACGCGCCACGGCCCGGCACCGGACACCTGCGCCGCCTCGGTCAGCTGATACGGCGTGCGAGACAGGATGGCGATCAGCGGCAGAATAATCAGCGGCAGATCAATCTGGCACATTGCCAGCAGCAGACCGGTTTCAGTAAACATCAGGCTGGTCGGCATGTTGGTCACCCCAAGGAACATCAGCGCCTCGCTGATCGGCCCCTGACGACGAGGATGACGATCCAGGCAAAAGTGCGCACCACGTTGCTGGTGAGCATTGGAATAAGGGTCAGAAAAATTAAAATCTGGCGCAGCGTGCGCCCGCCGTGCCAGTAAAGCAGGGCGATAGGCACCCCCAGCAGGGTGGTGCCTATCACGGTTTCAATCCCCAGTCGGGCGGTATTAACCAGTACCCGGAAGTTAAAAGCGTCGCCGAAGAAGTGGGCGTAGTGCTGTAACGTCACTCCGCCATCCCGGGTGAAACTGAAAACGATCAAAACAGCGAGCGGCGTCGCGAAGAACACCACGGAAAGTAACAACATGGGGATAAACGTACGGAAAACCGCTCTGTTTCATGATTTACCTCAACTTGCGACCAGCGCATCAAACTGGCGGATCCAGCCGTCACGATTTTTATTGATAATGTTCCAGTCCGGGTAGACCAGCGATTTAACCTGCTCGCGGGTGATGTACGCCGCAATTGCCGGGGTCAACTCAACATTTTTGTTAGTCGGGAACATTTCGGTCGGCGGCTGCTCCAGTTTTGTTTGCACAAACTGTGAAATCGCGGCGTCCATATAGGCGTAAGCGGCGTCGAGATTTTTTACTGCCTTTGGTCAGATGGATATTCACCGGGGCAGCAGGAGAGCCGGTTTCCGGATGGACAAACTCGGCCTTCAGACCCAGGCTTTTCAGGCGCGCCACGTTGTTGGTGCTACACATAAATACGGCGATGTTGCCCTGCTGGAACTGGGTCATCTGGCTGTTGGTGCTGTCAACAATGCTGGCCATCTGCTCAGGGTGCTTTTTAAACAGGTCAAACACTGCCGCATATCGTCCGGACCTTTGCCGTAGATTTTTGCCAGTTCGGTGTAGGCCATCACCGCAGTGTTAGAGCCAAATCCGGTCCATGACACAAGGCCTTTATAGGCCGGGTTGTCAAACAGATCGCGATAGCCTTTCGGGCGCGGCACCAGCTCCGGGTTGTAGGCAATGCCGTTCACTTTCTACCGTTACGGTCGGGCCATATTCGCCCTGAAATGCCGGGTCAAGCAGGTTCCAGTTTTTCAGGCGGGAAGGGTCGATCTTCTGAATCAGCCCCTTTTCTACTGCCACCGTCATTTGGCCAGGCGACATTAACAGCGTGTCGTACGGCGGGTTACCCGGGCTGGCCATCACTTTTGCCAGCTGATCCTGCGCCATTGCCGGGGAAATGGTCAGACTAAAACCCTGCTCTTTAAGGATCGGAGCTAGCGTATTGCGGTAAGCATCTTCCCAGTTACCGGGGAAGGTGGCCGCAACTGCCGTCCCGCCGCCGGCAGCGAACGCGCGCAGCGAGATGGGCAGCATGGCGGAAGCCGCAACGCCTGCCATGATCTGACCAAACCGACGACGACTGATTTCAAAATCTTTCATGGTGCTTACCTCTGTTTTTCATTCATGGGTTGCGGTTCAGCTGGGAAGGCGTGACAAGCGTGCAGTATCAATCTCAGCGTAAAGTTGCGATCCGGGTTGCGGATAAAGGTGACGGTCCGCGCACTTCGGAGGCGCGTAGCGTGGTGCCATCATCCATCGCCAGATCATGGACCAGCGTAGGACCAAGCGGCAGTGAAACGGTCATCCGCACCGGCTGGGTGTTTTCACCCGACTGCTTTGCCAGCCGCACCTCTTCAGGGCGGAAGGTGATCGTGACCTTCGAGCCAGTAGTAAAGTTGAGACGGCGCGGCAGGCGCAGCGTGTGCTGACCCGCTAAACCAATCAGCGTGGTGTCGTTATCAAAACGCAGCACGGTGCCATGCAGTTGGTTGGTCTGGCCGATAAAGGTGTTAACGAACAGCGTTTTTGGTCGGTCATATACCGCCATCGGCGTGTCGATCTGCTCAACATTGCCTTTATTCATCAGCACCAGACGGTTCGCCAGGCTTTGCGCCTCTTCCTGATCGTGGGTGACGATCAGCGTGGTGATACCCAGCGTTTTTTGCAGGTGTAGAAGTTCCACCTGCAGGTCGAAACGCAGCGCCCGATCGAGTGCGCCAAATGGCTCATCCAGCAGCAGCAAAGAAGGGCGACCGGCAATGGCGCGCGCCACGGCAACGCGCTGCTGCTGACCGCCGGAAGTTCACGCGGCAGGCGGTTACCGTATTCATCCAGCTGCACCAGATTCAGCATCTCGGCGACGCGCTGTTTCCGCTCAGCGCGGGAAACCTGCTGGCACGCCAGCGGATAAGCGATATTTTCGGCAACGGTCAGGTGCGGGAATAACGCATAGTTCTGGAACACCATGCCAATACCGCGCCCTCTGGCCGACACCGTGGCGAGATCCTGATTTCCCAGCACGATTTTTCCCGCTTTTGGCTGAATCAACCCCGCAATGGCACGCAGCACGGTCGATTTGCCGCATCCGCTCGGGCCGAGCAGTGCGACGATTTCGCCCGGATCAATGTTAAAGGAGACATCGCTGATAGCGTTGCTGCTGCCGTAGCTATGGGTCAGGCCCTGAACGCTGAGCCGCTTACTTTCAGCGGTGTTGTGCATATCTGGCATAAGGTGCTTCCCTGGTTTTGAGTAGCGGTCACAAGACGTTTAGAAACTTGTGAAGCATTCTGCAAGCCGCATGCCAGGTTAGTTATTCCTGGTTCGGATCCACTTCAATACATTGAAATTTATGCCATAAATATGAATTTATTATATTCGCAAATTTGTGCGAAATTACTTAATCCTTATCATCCGAAAGAAATTCCCACATTGAGACAAGCCATTTTGGTGCAGCAATATCGTCATTTTGGTGCAAAAAAGCGACTAAAAACCCTGTCAACGTGAATGTTCTTATGCCGCCAGACGTTCAATTTGTGAGTAACAATCTACGCCAGCGCCCGTGAGGGCGGACTCTTTTGGGAATATTCACTGCTTGAGCTATTTGCCATGACAGAAAGAGTAAGGTCGATTAGCATCGTTATTCGCAAATATATTCGACAATATATTATTTTAAATATTATTTATAAAAATCATATTGATAGGGAGGTTTTTCACGCTAAATTTTGCAACTGGCATGCGCCTTGCAACAGCGGCTGGTGCTCAAACAGCAAATCAGAAAGCAATTAAGGAACAGGTTATGAAATTAGGCATTGATGGGTTGAAGCTGCCCGAAGTTAAGAGACAGGGTCCGCTGGCCAGTCTCGATCGTGTAGGGCGCTGGGATTGCAGGGATCTTCTTCAGTACCGTGCTGGATATGAGCCCGACGCTCGACAGCGGCGAGCTGCGCGATATCCGCGCCAAAGCTGACGACCTGGGGCTTTACCTGGAAAGTGGCCTTGGCAAAATTAATCCTTACTGCAGTGCCGAAGCGCCGGAGCTGCGCGCCATCGGCAACGGCGACATTGTTGCCGGGCTGACCCGCATGATTGAGGCCAGCGCTGCTATCGACTGCCGCGAGATGTGGGTTTCGCCGGGCAACTTCAAGGCACAGTATCCGGGCCGACTGGCGGTGGACCGTTTTCGCACTGACGTCAGCTGGCAAGAGCAGCTGCTGGCGATGGAAAAGGTGCTGCACAAAATGGCCCCGGTGGCGCGTGCTCACGGAGTGCATATGAATATCGAAACCCATGATGAGATCACCTCGTTTGAGATCCTGCGATTGATTGAAGCGGTAGGTGAAGATTGCGTTGGCGTGGTACTGGATACCGCCAACATGGTGCAGCGCGGCGAACATCCGGTACTGGCCGCGCAGCGCCTGGCCCCGTGGGTGCGCCAGACGCATATCAAAGATGCATATATCGGGCGGGCGCCCGGCGGCATTGATTTCCAGCCGCGTCCGTGCGGAACCGGCGTGGTCGACTTTGCCGCGATTCTGACGATGCTGGCGAAGGTTAACCCCGAGATGACGCTGTCGCTGGAGATTGCACAATCTACTGATGATAATCGCCGCCGCGCCAACCCGCGCCAGTGCATCGAGATTGATGATCCGATCTGGCGCGCGGGGCATCCCGACCTCAACGCAGGGGAACTGGAAGCCTACTTTACGCTGGTGGACAGCTATGCGCAGCGCGTGGCAGCAGGAGAGGTTGAGGACTGGGAAAGCTATGAGAGCTCACGCTATGGCTACCCAACATATCAGAAGCAGAATTATGGCTATAAAGAAGCGATCGACTTTATCCAGCAGTCGGCCAGCCACATTCGCGCCGTTTGCGCGCAGCAGGGCATCACTTTATCCTGACCGTTACGCAGAAAGATACGCACAAAGATAAATCACCCGTAAGAGTGCTGTTGCGGTAAATTATCAGGCAAGCGTCAACATTCACCAAAATGATACAGAGGACAGGGAGAGAGCCATGAAAAAAACGCGCGTCAGAGCGACGCCTGAAGCCAAAACCGAGGGCAGCAGTGCCGATCACAGTGAGGATGTTTCTGAGCGGATTCGCACCACGCTGGCTGCTGCTATTGGTGAAGGGGCGCTAAAACCCGGTAGTAAAATACTTGAAGAAGCCATCGCCGAGCATTTCGGCGTCAGTCGTACCGTGGTACGTGGCGCACTTGGCGTGCTGGAAAGCGACCATCTGCTGGAGAGAAAGCGAAATCGTGGCACTTTCGTGGCAGAGCCGAGCATTGAGCAGGCAAAGCACCTGTTTGAAGCGCGACGCCAGCTGGAAGGGGTTCTGCTGGAGTTCGTGGTGGTGCGAGCCAGCACCGAACAGCTGGATGCGCTGGCCCGTCTTGCCGACGAGGAGGAGCAGATCCATCATCACGGCGACGAGAAATCTAAAACGGTGCTTTCCGGTAAGTTTCATATTGTGCTGGCCGAGCTGGCGGGTAATCCCGTTCTGACCGAGATGCTGGCTAAAATTGTTGCTCGCCTGTCACTGGTAATGTCGCTTTACGAAGAGGAGCGCAAAGACGACTGCGGCGCCGATCACCACCGCCAGATTGTCAGCGCCCTGAAAGCGAAAGATCTGGCCACCGCCCGCCAGCTGATGGAGCACCATCTGGCCGATATTGAAGGGCGGGTTCGCCTGACGGAAGGCCACGGCGATCGGCATTCGTTTATTTCAATGCTGGAGAACTTCTCCTGAGGTCCTTTTCATCGCCATCCGGTGCCCCATGCGGAAGAACAGCAGGCCAGCAGCAGAGAAGGCGATTAAGGCAAAAAACATTACCGGCGGTGCCGTGTAGCTGAGCAGGAAGCCGCACAGCACAGGGTTAATGGCACCGCCGATGTTGCTCAGGTTCTGCATGCCGTAGTAGCTGCCTTTCATATGGTCCGGCGCAATAAAGTCGATAAACATATACTCCACCGGGATCACAATCAGCTCGCCAAAGCTGAAGATGGTCATCGCGATTATCCACAGCAGTACCGAAGTGCCGGCCAGCATAAAGCCGGCTAGTCCGAGGATGAAAAACAGCGTGCCGAAAAACAGCCACTTCAGCAGGTTATTCTGTTTCATGCCGCTGCTCATGACGTACTGAAAAGCGATAACAATTATTGCGTTGGTGATCATGATGGCGCCGATGATCTTATAAGCCTGTGCGGCGTCTGAGATAATGATCAGATACTGCGACAGATAGCCGGTGAACTGGCCAAACACAATCGCGCCAAAAGTGCTGCCGAAAGTGAAATAGACCAGGCAACGGTCGCGCATCAGGATAGCTAACGTCTGGCGCAGGTCAGGTTTTTCCAGCGGCTTTAGCTCAATATCGTTGCGTGCCGGGCTGTTGGGGATATGGCGTAAGCCCACCGTCAGAGCAATGACCGTGCCCAGCGCCAGGCTACCGGATATCATAAACGGTAGCTTAGGATCAAAGCCCGCCAGCCACACTCCCAGCGATGAACCAATGGCCCAGCCGACATTAATTAGCGTGTAGTTTATCGAAATGCTTTTACCCGTTTCTCCACCGGCAGCCAGGCGGCAATGCAGGCTTTAATGGTAATACTCAAAAGTGCATAGGAGGCGTTAAGCAGGGCAATCACCATCACCACGCTACTGACCTGCGGCAGGACAGGCAGCAGAAAAAAGCTCAGCGCGAAGAGGCTGATAGAGAGGGTGATTAAGGTTCGGTGGTTAAATTTGTCGACCAGATAGCCGCCATACAGGCTGCTGAAAATACCGATAGCCAGGCTGGCGCCCATAATAATGCCGACGCTTTTCGGCAACAGCTGGTAATGCTCAGTCAGGTAGATAGTGAGGAACGGCAGAGTGACGCCACGCCCAATCGTCAGAACCAGTGAGCCAGCAAGCAGGGCGAGGATAATTGGCGGCATCCCTTTCATTTACGCTACATCCATCGATCAAGAAGTTAAAAATCAGACCGTTTACTCTACCCGCTTATGGGGGATTTTTTGTGTCGTAGAATCATCATGTTTCAAGGTGTTGTGATGAGAAAACGCTACAGAAAACTCTTATTATGGCAGGGAATACTGCGACAGCGGACTGTGACGCAAAGCGCGCTCAGATTAACCCTCGGGCAGCGTGGTGAAAATTTGTTTTTACCTTGTCTATATGAAAATTCTGTTTTTTGTCAAAAACAGTCAATAAAGGACGCAGACTACAGCTTAACCGGAGATGTCAGACTGAACATGTCCGATTCGTTAACGTCTGGGGCAGCCTTGGCCAGCAGGCTGGCAGTAGCCAGTACCGCGACAGCAGTGCGGCGGTGGGCGTTAAAATCAGTTTCTGATAACAGGCGCAGCCTGCTGTAGTGCAATATAAGTCATAAAAAACGGGCAGAGAATTCTGCCCGTTTTTATTTGCGCAAATAGCACTGGACAACACCGCAAGGGATTCTGTTAATGTAAGCCTTTAAAAGACCAGTATTGCGGAATTTTTATGTTATCTACCCTCATCTATCGCAGCCATCTTTCCGATAATGTTCCGCTAAGCTCGCTGGACAAAATTGTACAAAAGGCAAATAAAAACAACCAGTTAATTGGCGTTACCGGCATTTTGCTGTTTAACGGCACGCATTTCTTCCAAGTGCTGGAAGGCCCTGAACAAGCAGTCAGTACGCTTTATGAACATATCTGTCGCGATCCCCGTCATCATAATGTCGTGGAACTGATGCGTGACTACGCGCCATTCCGGCGATTTGGTAATGTCGGCATGGAGCTGTTCTCGCTTCATGAGTTTGATAAAGCATCGGTGCTGCAGGCAGTACTGGATAAAGGCACATCCGAATTTCTGCTGACCTGGGATGATCGCGCGCTTCAGTTTCTGCGCACCTTTGTCGAATCCTGGGAGAAAGAAAACTATTTCGAAATCCCACCTGCCGGTCAGTGGGAATTTATCGCCACGGACGATCTACCCTTAACCGATGCTGACTTTGCACCAGGCGAGGAGATTAGCTTTGCCTTCCAGCCGATTATCGACCCGCTGGCCGGAACCATCGTCTCCCTTGAAGCCCTGTTGCGCAGCGCACAGGGGCTTTCACCGCTGGATTATTTTGCCAGTTTGCCGCGTGAGGAGCTTTACCGCCGCGACCTGGAATCCAAGAGCCGGGCCCTGGCTCTGGCAAAAGAGCTGCAATTGATGACATCACCTTCTCGATTAACCTGCTGCCGATGACGCTGGTTGAGATCCCGAATGCCGTGGATTACTTGCTGGGTGAGATTGCCCGACACGGACTGGTGCCTCAGCAGATCGTGGTAGAGGTGACTGAAACTGAGGTGATTTCGAATATCGAAGCATTCTCCAGTGCGTTGAAACATCTGAAAGCGGCGGGTATCAGTCTGGCAATAGATGACTTTGGTGCCGGCTCCGCCGGTCTGCTGCTGCTTTCACGCGTGCAGCCGGAGAAAATCAAGATCGATCGTAATATTATCAGTGATGTGCATAAAAGCGGCCCTAAACAGGCAATCGTCCAGGCCATTATTAAATGCTGTTCTTCGCTGGAAATAGCCGTTATTGCCGAAGGCGTGGAAAAACCAGAAGAGTGGATGTGGCTGGAAGCAGCAGGCATCTGCCAGTTCCAGGGGTTCCTTTTTGCCAAACCGCTGCTCAAAGGCATCCCACCTGTTGCATGGCCTGAATTGAAATAACCGTTTTTTGCTACGAGGCGGTGAAGCTGGTGTTTAATAACCAGGGGGAATATGCCCCCTGACATTTATACGTCTTGCGGGGCAGGGTGCTGCTATCAATAGGCTGCAATATTTATACCTCTAAATCCCTCTTTAAGCGGAGCATTGCCCCATCAAACGCTTTAGTCCTCTCTCTAAGTACTGCTATAGCCTCCCGCAGGAGGCTATGTTACAGCAACTCAATCAGTTGAAACTCTTCTGCCACAAGATCCATTTCACTTCCTTATTTATCAGGGGGATTATTTTTTCCGCGTCAGCGTGATGCGCGTCAGTTCTGACGGGCGTCCCACGCGTACCGCCATTCCCGGCCACAGCGCCGTGCCGTTATTCACATACAGCTGCATGCCATCAACATCATAAAGCCCGGATACAAAGCCGCCATTCGGTTTGGCAAACAGGCGGTCTAAGCCGACGATTAAGCCGCCGTGAGTATGGCCGGACAGCTGAATATCGACCCCGTGTTTCGCATTTTCACGAGCGTTCTTTGGCTGGTGGTCGAGTAACACCACCGGCGCGTTGTCAGGGGCATTACCCAGCGCTTTAGCCAGATCGGGGCCGTTACCGCCCCGGCCCGGTGCAGAAGTATCGGGCAGCCCGGCAATCACCAGGCTGGCGTTGCCGCGGGAAATGACCGAATGACTGTTTAGAAGGGGCTTCAAACCTAAAGATGCCAGATGCTCGGTCCAGGCCTGCTGCTCGAAGAAATATTCGTGATTGCCGGTAATCGCCAACACGCCATCGGGCGCATGCAGATTGCGCAGCGGCTCCACGTCCTTAATGCGATTTTTAAGCGTACCGTCAATAACATCCCCGGTAACGACAATCAGGTCTACGTTCAACTCCAGCGCGCGCTTGACTAACGCGGCACTCCAGCTGGCGTAAAAAGCGGGGTAATGTGCATATCGGTTAACTGGAGCATTTGGTAACCCTCAAACTCCTGCGGCAAATCAGCAACCTGAATTGTCACATCTTTAAGAGGGGGAACGCGGATTGCCTGCTGCACGCCCCAGCTGGCCAGGCCGAATGCCAGCAGGGCAGCCAGGTAGCGCACGCCGGGAGCAATCTCCAACGGATGGCGCATCAGCATCGCAACAAGCGCAACCACATCAATCAGGATCTGGGTGAGGGCGAGGAACAGCACCGCGCTATATACCCAATTGAACAGGATAATCACCATTCTTGGCATCTCCGGTGAGAAGATGCTGCCAGAAGTAAAGCGGCTCACCAGCAGGTATTGTGAGGCAAGCAGCGCCAGTAGAGAGAGTATGATTTTTAACGCCAGTGGCATGGAAAGCGGAATGATAAAACGGGCAATAACATACCAACTCGGTATGCTGAAAATGAGGTGAAACATGGCGATTTTCCCTGTTAAACGTGCCGATAATTAGCGCAGAAGTAGGATTAAATGGATAATGCGACGCTTCTATTTTAATACAGCAGATTATCATACGGAGAAAATGTGCTGCATAACACCCCAGGTACTGACCTGAATGTGCCTTTCAGCTCAGCCTGCGCCCGTTTTTATCGACAACTTCTTCCCGTCTTCTTTGCTGAATTCGCCGCGCTGAGCCGCTGGCAAAATATCTAAAACTTTCTCTGAAGGGCGGCACAGCCGGGTTCCGAGCGCAGTGACAACGACAGGGCGGTTCATCAGGATTGGATGTGCCAGTATCGCGCTGATGAGCTCATCATCAGTGAAAGCAGGGTTATCTAGCTTCAGGTGCTGATAAGGATCACTGTTTTTTCCGCAGCAGTTCGCGCACGGTAATTCCCATATCAGCAATCAGCTTAACCAGCTCGGAACGGGTTGGCGGCGTTTCCAGGTAGAGGATTACCGTTGGCTCCATGCCGCTGTTGCGGATCATTTCAAGGGTATTGCGCGACGTGCCGCAGTCGGGATTATGATAAATCGTCACCTGGCTCATTTTGTTACTCTCTTTTCTCTATTATCCGGCCCCCGGCATGGCTATGCAGGGGTAAGAAGTTAAACGATGGACAGCCGCAGCGCCAGTGCGGACAGCGTAATAAATAGCACCGGAATCGTCATGACGATGCCGACACGGAAGTAATATCCCCAGCTGACTGTGATGTTTTTCTGCGCTAAAACATGTAGCCACAACAGCGTGGCAAGGCTGCCAATCGGGGTGATTTTTGGCCCCAAATCACTGCCGATTACATTGGCATAAATCATTGCTTGTTTAATCACTCCCGTGGCCTGGCTGCTTTCTATCGACAGCGCGCCAACCAGCACGGTCGGCATATTGTTCATCAAAGAGGAGAGGAACGCCGTCAGAAGCCGGTGCCCAGAGTTGCGGCCCACAGTCCGTGTTCAGCAAGCTGATTCAGCAACGAGGAAATATACAGGGTCAGCCCGGCGTTGCGCAGGCCATAAACCACCAGGTACATGCCAAGGGAGAAGATAACAATCTGCCAGGGCGCACCGCGCAGTACCTTAGCGGTATTGATCGCATGGCCTTTTTTTGCCACGGCAAGCAGGAACACTGCTCCCACAGCAGCCACCAGACTTACCGGGACGCCAAGGGGCTCAAGTGCGAAGAAGCCGACTAGCAGCAGAACCAGAACCAGCCAGCCGGCTTTAAACGTGCTGCTATCGCGAATGGCCTCTTTTGGCGCCTTTAGCAGCGAAATATCGTAAACAGCCGGGATCTCTTTACGGAAAAACAGGTGCAGCATGAGCAGTGTAGTTGCGATAGCAGCCAGGTTGACTGGCACCATCACGGCGGCATACTGGGTAAATCCAAGCTTGAAAAAGTCAGCTGAGACAATGTTAACCAGGTTCGAGACAATCAACGGCAGGCTGGCGGTATCGGCAATGAAACCTGCGGCCATCACAAAAGCCAGGGTTGCAGCCGGGCTGAAACCCAGCGCCAGCAGCATGGCAATGACGATGGGCGTCAGGATCAGTGCAGCACCATCATTGGCGAACAGCGCGGCCACCATCGCACCCAGCAGAATAATCCAGCTAAACAACAGGCGGCCACGGCCTTTGCCCCAGCGGGCAACGTGCAGGGCAGCCCATTCAAAGAAACCAGACTCCTCCAGCAGCAGGCTGATGATGATCACTGCAATAAAGGTGGCTGTCGCATTCCAGACAATGTGCCAGACCACCGCAATATCAGAGATATGAACAAACGCCCGTCATCAGCGCCAGGCCTGCACCCAGCATGGCGCTCCAGCCAATACCCAGCCCTCGGGGTTGCCAAATAACCAGGATCAGCGTCAGTAAAAATATCGCACTTGCCAGCAACATTACACACTCCATTTATATTCATTTAAGCGTATGTATTACGCATACTCAACAGACAACTGACGGCGCATTTCTAAGTTTTTTTTGTATATGCTCGCGCTCGCAGTTCCACGCAGAATCGATAATAGCTACAGCCCAGGCGGGCATGTGCGGCGACAAACGGTAGTGTACCCATTTGCCTTCACGGCGATCGATCACCAGCTCCGCCTCACGTAATAGCGCCATGTGGCGTGATATTTTCGGCTGAGACTCTGCGGTAATGGCACAGATATCACAGACACAAAGCTCGCCGGACTCGCGCAGCAGAATCACCACCTTCGAGCGTGTTTCATCGGCAAGCAGTTTAAAAAGTTGTACGGGTCGCAGCATTGTTAACCTCGATAGTATTTGACATTACATATGCTAATTCATATATGATAAATTGCAAAGCACCGTTTCTAACAAGCAGTCCTTATGCAGCACTCACCCGCATTTTTAAGTCGCATACCCATTACTTGGCCGACCGCTACAGCGGAAGGAAAGAGAGCTAACAGGAGTTATCCAGCCGGGTAAATCAGAACAAAATTTGATAAAAAGCCGCGACGTACTGACCTACGGGCCAAAATTGTGCACCTCAGGTATGGCGCCGCAACGGATTTTAATTCTGTCGGGCGGAAAGTGCGTGATATTGTTATCTATTCACGTTGGCGCGGGGCGGTGGTACAGCTCGCGCTGTCGTCATGATAAATCACGTTGTCTGGAGGAAAGATGGAATTGGAAACTGCACGGCTGCGTCTGGAGCCATACCAACACGCTCATTTTGATGGCCTGCGCGAGATGGAAAAAGATCCGGAAATGATGCGCTATATTAGTCCAGGCGAGGTGAGGACGGAGGAAGAAACGCGTGAAAGCATCGAACGGGTGATGCTGCGCTGGCAACAGCGTGGCTTCTCGTGGTGGGCACTTATGGAGAAGCAGTCAGGTGCGCTGGTCGGTGCCGCCTGTCTCCAGCATTTAGCCAATGACGACGGCGCACCGCTGGAGCTCGGCTGGCGCCTGAACGCCAGTTATCATGGCCAAGGGTACGCGACGGAAGCGGCGCAGGCGATTGTGAAATTCGCGGTTGAACAGGTCGGCGCGCGCTATCTGGTTGCGGTGGCGCATCCGGATAACAGTGCCTCACATCGGGTGATGCAGCGCCTGGGCATGACATACAAAGGCATTGAGCAGCACTACGATACGCAGTGCGTGGTGTATGAGATGCACGTTGGCGAATAACATCAGGCAAATCGCCTCAGCCAGGCTGTCTTATCGCTACCTTACGTCGGCAGACTGGCCATTTTTCTTGCTTATTTAGACGATATAATGCCAGCCTGAGACTGGCAAAAATAAAGTTAGAAAAATAAGTAGCGCGATAATATCTGACAGAATTATCTATCCAGCGACCAGCATCCGGCTTCTTTTAACGCAGCGCTGCCACTATTTGCAAACAGCATGATGGCGCGCTCTCCCGGCTGCGGATAGATTCGGCTGCTTAAACAGGCTTCGCCTTCATTGACAAAGACTTCCACGGATGAACGGTCAATGAAAATTCGCAGTGAAAGGATATCGTCCTCTGGCAGGGGAATGCTGCGCGTTCCCACAAGCGAAAAATCAGGATAGCTTCGCTCTAATATTAAGCGCTGGGCCTGATTATCAACGTAAATACGCAGCCCATCTCCCAGCATCATGCCATACTGTTCTGCCTGCGACCTGGCTCGCTCCCATTCCAGTGATAATTCCATGGCTTCAGCATCTGCTGCGACAAGCATTTGTTGACTACTCAGACAACGTGCAGTGACAGGAATATAGCTGCCTCGCAAAGCGGTCACTTCGGCGATGGGTTTCATCATCAGGCGATTATTATCACCTAAGCTCAGTTCGCGCGGCAGGGAGAGCATACCAGCCCAACCATCCTGTTGCTCCGGCATCGGTGATTCCCACATATCCAGCCAGCCAATAACGATTCTGCGCCCATCCGGACTGAGAAACGTTTGCGGGGCATAAAAATCGTGACCGTTGTCCATTTCAATAAATTGCCCGTCATGGCTGAACGCCTGACCTGGCTGCCACTCTCCCAGTAAATATCCACTCTGGAAGAGGTTACGGTTTTGATAGCCTTGCGCCACCATTCCTTGTGGAGAGAACATCAGCACACGCTGGCCGTTCAGGGTAAAGAAATCAGGGCATTCCCACATATAGCCCATTCCATCTTCAGATTCAGCCAGAATACCTTCGTCATGCCATTTGTGAAGGTCCGTGGAACGGTACAGGCGGACCTGGCCGGTTTCCGCCACGCGTGAACCGACAACCATGTACCAGTATTCACCCTCACGCCATACTTTCGGGTCGCGGAAATGATGCAGTCCTGGAGGGGTATCAATCACCATTCCTTGACGCTCGAAATGAACTCCGTCACGACTGGTTGCCAGACATTGCACCTGATACAGATTGTCATCACTTTCTGGCGAACCGTGAAATTTATGACCGGTGTAAATCAGTGCCAGCGTATCTCCGTCCACCACTGCGGAACCGGAAAAACAGCCGTCTTTATCTGCCGGCCCTTCCGGTGCCAGTGCCACAGGCAGATGTTCCCAGTGAACCAAATCTTTACTGCGGGCATGCCCCCAGTGCATGGGTCCCCATTTCGTTGAATAGGGGTGATGTTGATAAAAGGCATGATACCAGCCGTCGAACCAGACCAGCCCGTTAGGATCGTTCATCCAGCCGGCTCGTGCGGCAAGGTGATAGCGTGGATACCAGCGGCGGTTAATTCCGGCTTGTGCTTCTTCAAGCGTCTCTTCAGCCTGTTTTAATAAAGATGTCATTATGCTTTCTCCCGAAAATTACACAGCATCTTGCTGTAAAAAGGGGTGTTCAGTTGTGGGTTTATTTGGGCGCAAAAGGAAGATGGAAATAAACGTGGTGCAGAACACCATAATGCCCATTATCAGATAGGATTGAGCGAAACCAAATTTTTCGTAGCTGAAACCCGCCAGCGGCGATAACACGGTGCCAATAACTGAACTGGTACAGGCAAAACCCACCAGATAAATTGTGGAAGACAAACGCTTGTCGAAGTTCAGGCTGTTATATTTGAAAATGGCAACCAACAGTATCGGCAATTCCAGGGCATGTAGCAGTTTTGTAATAGAAATGAGCAGGGGTCCTTCAACCAGCCCGGAAGCGATCATACGCAGAGCCATTACCATTCCGGCGAATATCAGGCCATTTTTGGCGCCAATTTTGTTAACCAGCCAGGGTGCGCAGAACATGCCTGCCGCTTCCAGAAGTACTTGGAAGGAGTTTAAATAACCAAACATCGCGTTCCCTTCGCGCAAGGTAGGAAACTGTGAGGAAAAATAAACCGGAAATTGCTGGTCGTATACACCGTAAATACAGGTTCCAATCACGAAGAAAATAAGTGCCCAGAAACGCGGTAGCGTTAGCAGCCGGATAGCATCTTCCAGAGAAACCTTTTTAGCCCCAATCTCCAGTTTTTCCATGCTCGCCGGTGCCGCAATTTTTAATCGGGCCAGCATGAAAAAGAAAACCAGGCCAGAGCATGACGCCACCAGGAAATTAAGATTGGGGTTAATGTTAAACAGCAGTCCGGCGAAAAACGTGGCAACGGCCCAACCGAGAGAACCCCACATGCGGGCCCGTCCAAATTCAAAGGTACTCTGACGCGCAACGCGCTCGGTATAGGATTCCAGCACGCCTATACCGCCATTAAACGTCAGACCAATAAACAGGCCACCAAAAACACTTCCCAGCAGAATATTGAGGTTGAGCAAATAGCTGAAGAAGAGATACGCAGGCCCGGAGAGGATCAGCAGGGCGGCCATAAACCACAGCAGGTTTTTGCGCAGACCAAGACGATCCTGAATGAAGCCGTAAAAGACCTGAGCGAAAAGGGCTGATACTGATAAGACGGAAAAGATAATACCCGTCTCGGAGGCTTTTAAACCCACTTCCTGGTGGAGCCAGATAGAAAGAAGGGAGCTGGACGAAGACCATGTGACAAAGAAAAAGAACAGCAGGGCGCTGAGCAGCATATAGCTGCGGGAAGGCTTTTTTTTCATCTGAGCAATCTCATAGCGATTTATATGCGCACATGGTAACGTTAACATTATACGCCGGCACCGAGTTTTATGGCAATATCCGATGTTAATCACAAAAGTTAACGTTAACATTGGTATTGTGAGATCTGTATCAAATTTCTTTGCCAAATTCCCAAAATAACAGGCTCAAAGCTTAGAATAGTGGGTTCAACTCTATGGATAACTTGATTACGGCTGTTCGCTTGCGGCGCAATGAAGTATCCGGGTTTTCGCAAAATGGAAGAATATGGCGTCTTTGAAAGATGTGGCCAAAATGGCCAATGTATCGTTAATGACAGTTTCGCGGGCGCTTAATTACCCTGAACGCGTAAAGCCCGAGACCCTTGCACGCGTGCAGGAAGCGATTCTGCATTTGAACTACGTACCCGATTTGTCGGCAAAACAGATCCGCAGTGTGGGGACTAAAAACAAGACGATCGGCGTACTGGCGTTGGATACGGTAACCACACCTTTTTCCGTCGAAATCACGCTGTCAATCGAGGAGACCGCGCGCGCACACGGCTGGAAAAGCTTCGTGGTTAACATGTTCTCTGATGATAATCCGGACGAAATTGTCGATCTGCTGCTTGCTCATCGGCCCGGTGGCATCATTTTCACTACCATGGGCTGCGTGAAGTACGCATACCGCCCAAGCTGCTGACACATCCTTGTGTTCTGGCAAATTGCGAGAATAAAGACGAGCCCGTTGCCTGTTACATACCCGATGACGAGAAGGGCCAGTACACTGCAGTTAGAGCCTTGTTGGCGGCAGGATATCGTCGGCCTATCTGTCTGCATTTACCCGCCAACCACCTGGCGACGTCCCGTCGCCAAAAGGGAATGGCGCGCGCCTGTCTTGAGGCAGGCATCGATCCCGGTACGCTGGATCATTACTATATGCAGCTTGGCGATGAGCACTACCGTGACATTCCCGACGTTCTCATGGCTCATATTCGTCAGGGGATACCTCAGTTTGATTCGGTGATTTGCGGGAATGACCGCATCGCATTTATGGTGTATCAGACGCTTTTGGCTAAAGGAATTCGTATCCCGCAGGATATCGGGGTTATTGGTTACGATAATCATGTAGGCATTGGCAACCTGTTTTTGCCGCCGTTATCTACGGTACAGTTACCGCATTACGAAATTGGTCGACTGAGTACTTTGCATATCATTAACGGTGATGACAGCAAGGCGAGGGTACTGGTGGATAGCCCCTGGCTGTCTCGCGAGTCATTTAGTCGCTGCACCTGACATTCAGTCAGCCCGAGTGGTGAAGCAGCATCACGACGTCGCAGGCATTTTTTCATCAAAGGCCTGGATCACCGCAAGGCGGTTAAGAACTCCCCAAAGCAGCGGCAGGATCGCCGTTGCAGGGTGACATGGTGACCAACCTAATAGTGATAATCCTGGCTGCCTGAATAAGAACAGGCTAACCGGAGTACGACATTTTAACTTTGCTAGAACAAGACGTTATCGCTTTGGACTGACGTTATCGGTGCGCATAATGTATATTATGTTAAATAAGATATCAGGTAGTTAATCCGCCAGGGCTTTCTGACCAGCCTCATTGCCCTGCTCTTACGGATGTCAATTCAGGCAGCGCTACGTGAATTCTACGAAATTGTGTGGGCTCTCCCACGCCAGGATTTACGTAGCGTTGCCTGTAAAACGCACTCACGATCAACTGCCACCTTTTGCCTGTGTCATGATGCATTCACTCATCACCCACAGGAACGGCTCATGTCAGACAATGATGTTGGATTTAGTCATCTGGCTTTACAGGTGAAAGACCTGTCGAAAAGCGTCGAATTTTATCAGCGTTACGCAGGCATGCAGATTATTCATCAGCGTGAACCCGGGATTGCTGAAGCACAAAAAGTGGCGTGGCTGTCTGACCTGACGCGGCCGTTCGCGCTGGTGCTGGTGCAGTCAGAAATCAGTAATGACACACCGCTGGGACCCTTCGGTCATATTGGCGTGGCCTGCGGTAGCCGCGAGGAGATCGATGCCAAGGTCAAACTGGCTGAGCAGGAAGGCGTTTTGCGCCGTGCAGCGCAGCAATCTGCTGCACCGGTTGGCTACTGGGCTTTCTTTGCGGATCCTGATGGCAATACGCTGGAGCTGTCATATGGTCAGCAGATCGGCATGGAAGTTATCACCGCGCGCCTGTCGTCATCGACCGGCTAAAGCAGTGATTTACTCATGCGGTAGTTGATAAAGTTCTGGCCACGCACCTGCACCTGTTGTGCTGCGAGCAGTTGGTACCCTCGCCTGCTGAAAAATGGCTCAGCCGTGACGCTGGCCTCAGTAAATATCTCCGGCAACGCCATGGCAATAACGGCGTACTCCAGTTTTTCCAACAGCGCACTGGCCACCCCGGTGCGCAGATACTCCGGATGGGTGAACATCAGATCGAGATGACCATCAAACTCTACGTTGCCAAAACCCACTATCTTATCCTCGATGCTGGCAACCCAGCAGTGACTGTCGAGCAGCCGCTTTTGCCAGGACTCCCGATCAACCTGTGCCCAGGCTGCAATCTGTGCAGGATTATAATCGTGTGAGGCTGTCTCGCACACAGCGCGTTCAAACACCGTAATCACCCCTTCGAGGTCAGAATGTTGGTACGACCTCAGCTTAAATGTCTGACTATGCACTATTCCCCACTCCTTATCCATTTGAAGCAAAAGAGGGTCATCGACACTCCGTAACTTCCTATCCTATTGAATATAAAGTAAAATATAAAACAGATCGCGCTACGTGAATTCTGATGTTTTTGCAGTACTGTGATACAGGAAGATTGACGTAGCACCGTTAAAAATGTCCTCCTGAACGGCCTGCAGCCTCAATGATAGCGCGGTAGTTACAGATGACACACTCATAGTTATATCTGTACGTTGTAACTAAAGTACCACATTATCGATGATTTAAATGCCGCGACAGCCGATCGCCGCACAGCTGTAATACCGTAACCAGCGCCACCAGCACGATTATCACCGTGAGCATCACCTGCGAGTCAAAACGCTGATAGCCGTAGCGGTAAGCAATATCCCCCAGCCCGCCCGCACCAATCGCGCCCGCCATTGCCGAAGCATTAATCATGGTGACCAGCGTAATGGTAAATCCGCTGACAATCCCCGGGCGCGCCTCTGCCAGCAGCACATGCCAGATGATATGCCGCCGATGGAAGCCCATCGCCTGCGCCGCCTCCACCAACCCTTTATCCACCTCGCGCAGGCTCACCTCGGCAATACGCGCAAAGAACGGCGTTGCAGCCAGCGTCAGTGGGACAACGGCGGCCCACACGCCATAGGAGGTACCCACCACCAGTCGGGTAAAGGGGATCAGCGCAACCATCAGGATCAGAAATGGCACCGAGCGGAACAGGTTGACGACCCAGCCCAACAGGCGATTAAGCAGCGGATTGGCGAAGAGATTATTGCGATCGGTAATCACTAATATCACCGCCAGCGGCAACCCCAACAGCAGCGCGGCCAACGAGGAGGCTCCGACCATCATCAGCGTATCGAGCAGCCCCTGCCATAAACGTTCAAGCTGGAGTGACATAGCCCAGCACCTCCACGCGGTCAGCCAGCGTCTGCGGAATGCTGGCAGGATTAAACGGCAGCGGCTGTCTGGCCGCCTGCAATACGATATGGCCAATCTGTCGGCCCTGCACCCACTCCAGCGCACTCTGGATCAGGATAACCTCCTCACCCAGTAGCCCGAGCTGCGGCACCGCCCCTGACCGGTATAGCTCAGGCGCAGCAGCGGCTGGTCACTCTGCGTCTGGGGAGCGCGATGCAGGTGCGCCAGCAGCGCTTCCGGCAGACCGCTATGCTGAGGATTGAGCAGGATGCGGGTGGTCGGCTGCTGCGGATCGCCATACACCGCCCACACCGGGCCCTGCTCTATCACCTTGCCCTGCTCCAGTACCGCCACCTGGTGGCACAGATCGTGGATCACATTCATCTCATGGGTAATAAGCACGATGGTGATGCCCTGCCGCTGATTAATCTCGCGCAGCAACGCCAGAATCGAGGCGGTAGTCTCCGGGTCAAGTGCCGAGGTGGCTTCATCGCACAGCAGCAGCTGCGGCTGATGCACCAGCGCCCGGGCAATCCCTACCCGCTGCTTCTGCCCGCCGGAAAGCTGCGCTGGCCAGGCGTGCTGGCGTTCTTCCAGCCCGACCAGCGCCAGCAGCTCATCAACCCGCTTTTTGCGCAGCGGTGGAGAAACGCCCGCCACCTTCAGCGGTAGCTCGATATTCTCACGCACGCTTTTCGCCGACAGCAGGTTGAAGTGCTGGAATATCATGCCGGTGCCGCGCCGCCATTCAACCAGCTCACGCTGAGTCAGGCGGTTAATATCGACACCATCCACCACCACGCGCCCCGCCGTGGGCGTTTCCAGCCGGTTAAGACAGCGGATCAGCGAGGACTTGCCCGCGCCGCTGCGCCCGATAATACCGTAGATAGCCCCGCGCGGGATCGTCAGGTTGATATCGTGCAGCGCATCCAGCGGCTGGCCGGAATAGCGTTTCACCAACCCCTGAATCGCCACATGCGTCGAGCCATCCGGGCTTACGGCATCAGCTTCTGTTAGCTCATCCCACGTCATCGTCGCCATGCTTACTGCTGCCAGCCAGGCTGATAGAGCTTGCCGTAAAACTTATCGAGGCTGGCGCGCACCACCGGGGAGTGCTGATAGATATCAACAAACTTCTTCAGGCGCGGATCGTCCTGGTGCCCGTCGCGGATAACAAACTGAATCACATATTCCGGGTGCTCCAGCCCGTCAAACAACAGCGCGTTATTCGGGTCAATCACGCCGGAGGCGCGCAGATAGTGCGGATAGCCCTGTGCGAGATCAACCTCCTCCAGCGAGCGCGACAGCTGCACCGCTTCCACTTCAATAATCTTCAGGTGCTTCGGGTTAGCCACAATATCGTCAACGGTAGACTTCAGCCCCGCGCCGGGCTTTAGGGTTATCAGCTTCGCCTTTTGCAGCAGCAGCAGGCCGCGCCCGCCGTTGATGGGGTCATTGGCAATCGCCACCGTGCCGCCGTCAGGGATCTGATCGAGACTGCTGTGCTTTTTCGAGTACAGGCCGACATTATTAATAATCGCCGGGGCGTACTTCACCAGATGAAATCCGCCCTGCTGATTGGCGTTATCAAGAAACGGCTGATGCTGGAACAGGTTAACGTCGATATCGCCGTTTTCGACGCTGACGTTAGGCGCCGTCCAGTCGCTGAACTCAATCAGTTCCACCGCCAGCCCCTGTTTCTTTGCCTCTGCCACGGCGGTTTCCAGTGGCGGTGCGAAGGCCGAGGTGGTGCCGACTTTGAGCGGCCCGCTGTAATCGGCCGCCAGCGCATTTCCGCTGAGCAGCGCGGTCAGTAACAGTGTTTTAATTATTTTCATGATGACCCCTTTTTATGTCCCAAATGTTCAAAGATCGCGACGCCACCGGGCGGCCGGATGGCGCAGCGGCAGGCGGTCGTGGTGGAAGAGTTTGTGGCGCAGCGTGCCGGGCTGATAGGCGGTTTTATAACGCCCGCGCTGCTGAAGTTCCGGTATGACCAGCTCGATGAAATCGATATAGCTCTGCGGATTGACGATGCGCGTCAGGTTAAAGCCGTCGATATCCGCCTCATCCAGCCAGTGAATAAGCTGGTCGGCCACCTGCGACGGGCTGCCAACAATCAGCGGATAGCGGCCACCGAGGGCGTGCTGCTCCAGCAGCCGCCGCCGTGTCCAGCCGCTGAAGGTTTTGCTGACCGACTCGATGGCGCGCCCGGAGCCGCTGTCGATCGGCTCATCCAGCCCGAAGCGGGCGAGATCGATGCCGATAGAGCTGGAGAAGTGGGCAATCCCCGCTTCCGGGCTGGCATAGCGCAGGTACTCCTGATGCTTCTCCTGCGCCTCCTTTTCCGTGGGCGCGACAATCACCGACACGCCCATAAACACCTTCACATCACCCGGTTCACGCCCGGCATCGCGCGCGGCGCGGCGCAGCGTGTCCACCTGGGTGCGCATCGCCTGCGGGGTGCTGCCGTTAACAAAGCTACACTCCGCGTGGCGGGCGGCAAACTGCACGCCGCGTGCCGAACTCCCGGCCTGAAACAGCAGCGGCGTGCGCTGCGGTGACGGGGAGCTGAGATGGTACCCCTCCAGCTGGTAATACTTACCGTGATGGCGCACCGGATGAATTTTTGCCGCATCGGCGTAGCGGCGCTGCTGGCGGTCGGCGAGCACTGCACCCTCTTGCCAGCTGCCCTCCCACAGCTGGTAGCTGACGTCGAGAAACTCGTCCGCCTGGTCGTAGCGCTCGTCGTGGCCAAGCAGCTGCGGCTGCCCCATCGCCCGCGCGGCGCTGTCGAGATAACCGGTAACAATGTTCCAGCCCACGCGGCCATTAGTGAGATGGTCGAGGGTGGAAAAACGGCGGGCAAACGGGTATGGCGCCTCGTAGCTCAGGTTGGCGGTCAGCCCGAAGCCGAGGTGCTCGGTGACGCTGGCCATCGCCGACACCAGCATCAGCGGATCGTTAACCGGCAGCTGCACCGACTCGCTGGCGGTCAGCGTAATCCCCTGCTGATAGACGTCATACACGCCGAGGATATCGGCAATAAACAGCCCGTCAAACAGGCCGCGCTCCAGGGTACGCGCCAGGTCCAGCCAGTAGCGTAAGTCGTTAAACTCGGTGGAGCGGTCAAGCGGATGGGTCCACATGCCGTGATGGATATGCCCGACGCAGTTCATATTGAAGGCGTTAAGCAGGATTTTTTTGCTCACAGCGTCCCCCTGCGGGCGGGTAACGCGCCGTTTAACATATAGTTGCCGATCGCCGGATACTTCCAGCGCACCGGGTCGTGCAGCGTATGGGTGCGGGCATTGCGCCAGTGTCGGTCAAGGTTATGCTCGCGTAGCGCGGAGCGGGTGCCGGAAAGCTCAAACAGCAGGTTGGATGCCTCCAGCGCCAGCTCGGTGGTCCAGGCGCGCACGATGGCAACGGCAATCGAGGCCGCCGCCACGCTGTCGGCATCCGGGTTACGCTGCGCGGCGTCTACCGCTTCACCCGCCTCCTGCAGGAGGGCGTCACCGGCCTGCAGGCGTGGCGCAATCTGGCCCACGCGATCGATGGTCAGCGTATCCTGCGCGGCGTGATCCACCCCGGCATCGGGCCACGGGCGCGCACGGCTGTTGATAAAGTTCAGCATGTCGTTAAATGCGGCGCGGGCGATGCCCTGTTCGATGGCGGCATGCATGATCTGCGCGAATGACCCCACGGTGGTCGGGCGCTCAAAGGCGCTCTGAAACGGCACGATATCCTGCGGGTCGACCCTGACGTGATCAAAGGTGACCGTGCCGCTGCCGGTGGTACGCTGCCCGAATCCGGACCAGTCGTCGATCACGCTGACGCCAGGCTGAAAGCGCGGGACAAATACCAGCTGTTCCCTGCCGCTGGCATCACGCGCCGCAGTGGGAATGCGGTCAGCATACAGCGCGCCGGTGGCGTAAAACTTCTGGCCGTTAAGCAGTAAATCCGCACCCTGCGGCAACACCGCCGTACAGCGCTGATGGGCCGCCGCCGAGCTGAACTCCGCCAGCGCGTTGCCGAGATGCACGCCGTCCAGCACCTCCTGATAAAAACGCTGCTGCTGCGCCGGGCTGCCGTTGACGCGCAGTACCTCCAGCGCATAAAAGTGGTTCTGCGGCACCTGACCAATCGCGGCATCGGCCTCACTCAGAATGGCGATCGCCTGCGCCAGCACCGCCGAAGAGAGCGCAGCGCCGCCGAATTCGGCCGGTACGGTAATCGCGCCCAGCCCGGAGGCGAACAGCGCCTGCAACTGCGCGTGCGGCAGTTCGCGCTCGCGGTCCCTGCGTGAAGATCCGCTGCGAAATTCCTGCGCCAGCTGCTGAGCAACCTCGATAGCCTGCTCAGCACTGTGAATGCGGCTGGCGGGATTTTTGGCCTGAACCTGACTGGTTGGCATGACGTGCTCCTTATATCCAGGCATGGCGCACCGGAAAGACACCGTTGAGGTAGTAGTTGCCGATGGCGTGAAACTTCCAGCGGATCGGGTCGTGCAGCGTATGGGTGCGCGCATTGCGCCAGTGGCGGTCAAGGTTATGCTCAGCGAGCGTGGCGCGGCTGCCGCCCCACTCCAGCAGCTTCTCACTGGCCCTCAGCGCCGCCTGGGTCGTCAGCACTTTGGCCTCCGCCACCACGATGGAGGCGCGCGCCGCCGTGGCCGCATCCAGGCTGGCAGGGTCGACCTCATCGAGAAAGCGTGCCGCCCGGCGCAGCAGCGCATCCGCCGCGGCAATCTCGACCCACACGCGCCCGACGTCGGCCTGCAGGTGCGGGTCGTCGCTGTTGCGCTCCACTCCGGCATCCACCCACGGCCGGGAATGCTGGCGCACAAAGGCGCAGGCCTCATCAAAGGCGCCGCGGGCAATTCCGCCGTCGATAGCCGCCTGGATCAGCTGCGATACCGGGCCGCGCAGCGACGGTTTATCGCTGGCGGGCGTGGGGATCACCAGCGCAGCCTCCACCGCCACCTCATCCAGATGGATAGTGCCGCTGGCGGTGGTGCGCTGCCCGATGCCGGACCAGTCATCAACGATCTCCAGCCCGGCGGAATCGCGGGGCATAAACGCCATCACCGGCTGGCCGCTGTCGTCGATAGCGGTGGTAACAATGATGTCGGCGAACAGTGCACCGGTGGAGTAGAACTTACTGCCGGAGAGCCGCAGCCCGCCTTCACGCTGCCGCAGCCGTGCCTGCACGTCCCGGGTGTGCCGGGTGTTCTTCTCCGGGCCACCGTTGCCTAAACGCTGCCCCTGCACTACGGCAGAAAACAGGCGCTGCTGCTGTGCGAAGGTACCCTCATCGCGCAGGAACTGAATCAGTCCGAAGTGGTTCTGCGGGATCTGCCCGAGGGACGGGTCGGCGGCCGAAATAATGCGGAATACTTCCGCCACGGTGCGGTAAGAGAGCCCGCCGCCGCCGAATTCGCGCGGCACGGAGATACTGCCGAGGCCGGAGCGGCTGAACAGCTCCAGCGCCTCCAGCGGGTAGATGCGTTCGCGGTCACGAGTGGCGGCATCGCGCAGCGCCAGATCGGCCACCGCACGCGCGGCGCAGAGCGCCAGCTCATCGCTGAGGATCACCCTGGCCGGAGGATTTTCTGGGCGTGTAAGTGCCGCAGTTTGTTGCGCTGACTGGCTCATGATTTCCCTTAATTAACAGGCAAAGCGATGCCGGATGGCACAGGCCATCAGCAACAGGATTTGTCGAATTTAATTAATATAATCAGAGCGATAATAATTAGTAAAGCGCCACAATTATGACAAATATGGCGTTTGATTGCTGATATTCAGCTAAGGGAACTCACTGTATCGGGTTGAGCGAAAAAGAAGGTCAACCCCTACGGAAATAACCGTCCGGCACATCAATCGTAGGGGCCGACCGCTGTTCTGGTCGGCCCTTATATAAACGGGCTGACCGAAAAAGAGGGTCAGCCCCTACGGGTAACAATCATCGGGCACATCAACCGCAGGGGCCGACCGCTGTTCTGGTCGGCCCTTAATTTTCCCTACCGCCCCATTGACTTAATCTGTATACATCGTACATTTACCGCCATGCACACTTTCCTGATTATCGTCCCCGATGGGGGCATGCTGTTTGAATCCGCAGGCGTCGCCGACATTCTGATGCAGGCTAACCGACAGCGCGCGCACGCCGACGCTTTTTATCACATCACCGTGGCCACCACGCAGCCGCACCGGGTGATCCACGGCCAGTCCGGGCTGAACCTGCTGGCCGACCAGCGCCTGCTCGATCTCGACCCGGGTGAGCAGCGCGATACCATAATGGTGACCGGGCGCGGATTAACCGAGGAGGAAAATGCCGGGGTAGCTGAATGGCTGCGCCTGGCGGCACCGCACGCCGGGCGCGTGACATCCGTGTGCGGCGGCGCGATGCTGCTGGCGCAGGCGGCCTGCTGGAAGGACGGCGTGCCACCACCCACTGGCGGCTGATGGAGGCCCTGCAAACCCGCTTCCCGAACGTCAGCGTGCAAAATGGCCCGCTGTACGTGCAGGATGGCACGGTCTGGACCTCCGGCGGGGTCAGCTCCGGTTTTGACCTTACGCTGGCGCTGGTGGAAGACGACCTCGGATTTGACCTGGCGCGCTGCGTAGCGCAGGACCTGGTGATGTATCTGCGCCGCCCCGGCGGCCAGGCCCAGTTCAGCCGCTACCTGCTGAACCAGGCCGCCGATGGCCCGATTGCCGGGCTGCAAAGCTGGATGGCGGCTAACCTGAAAGCAGATCTGTCGGTGCAGAGCCTGGCAGAACGGTGGCAATGAGCCCGCGCAACTTCACCCGGGTATTTACCCGTGAAACCGCCATCAGCCCGGCAAAGTATGTTGAGGAGCTGCGTTTAAGCGCGGCACGTCAGCGGCTGGAGCAGACCCGCGACGGCGTTGAACAGATTGCCTGCCTGTGTGGCTTTGGCAGCGCGCTCAATCTGCGCCGGGTGATGGAGCGCAATCTGCATGTCACGCCGGTGAATACCGTCAGCGCTTCGCCATGCGCACAATGGCGTAAATTGATCTAAATTTGTCATTTACGCCATTCAGAACCCAGTCCAGACTGAACTCATTACTCATAATAAGGAGTTCACCATGGTAAACATCGGCATTAACGGCTTCGGCAGAATCGGACGAAACGTGCTGCGCGCCGCCCTTGGGCGCAGTGATTTTCAGGTAGTGGCGATCAACGACCTCACCGACAGTAAAACCCTCGCCCACCTGCTGAAATATGACTCGCTCTCCGGCACGCTGCCCGTCCCTGTGGAAGCG
Organism: Avena atlantica; assembly: GCA_910589765.1. Classification (NCBI taxonomy): domain Eukaryota; kingdom Viridiplantae; phylum Streptophyta; class Magnoliopsida; order Poales; family Poaceae; genus Avena; species Avena atlantica. Next base: position 211,631 of record CAJUWN010001535.1, on the reverse strand, counting down.
GGCGACGGCGAACTGTGGGTTGACGGCCAACGTATTCAGGTCTTTTCCCAGCGCGACCCGGCGACCATTCCGTGGAGCAGCGCCGCAGTGGATATCGTGATCGAGGCTACCGGTTTCTTCACCGATAAAGCGCAGGCCGAAGTGCATATCACCCACGGCGGCGCCAAACGGGTGATCATCTCTGCCCCGGCAAAAGGCGACGACCTCACTATCGTAATGGGCGTTAACCACCAGCAGTACGATCCGGCGCTGCATAAAGTGGTCAGTAACGGCAGCTGTACCACCAATGGGCTGGCCCCTGCGGCGCAGGTACTGCATCAGCACTTCGGCATTAAGCACGGACTGATGAACACCACGCACGCCTACACGAATAGCCAGGCCCTGCACGACCAGCCAGAGAAAGATCTGCGCGGCGCGCGTGCCGCCGCCGAGTCCATCGTCCCCTATTCCAGCGGCGCTGCGAAGGCGATTGGCAAGGTGATCCCGGAACTTGATGGCCGCATGACCGGCTACTCGCTGCGCGTCCCGGTGCCGGTGGTGTCGATCGTTGACCTGACGGTGAATCTGGATCGTGACGTGACGGTGGAGGAAGTCAATGCCGCATTCCGCCAGGCGGCGGAGTCCGGCCCGCTCAAAGATATTCTCGGCTACAGCGAGGAGCCGCTGGTCTCCAGCGACTATCGCGGCGACGCGCGTTCCTCGGTAATTGACGCCCTCTCAACGCTGGTGATTGGGGGCAACATGGTGAAAATCCTCGCCTGGTACGACAACGAATGGGGCTTCTCTAATCGCCTTGTTGACCTCGCGCTGCTGATGGAACAGCGCGGCCTGTAGCCCCAACAGCATAACTAAGAGCATCATAATGATGCTCTTTTTTTTTCTTAAGCTTCATGGTGGTATGATGCCTGCGCCGCTGAACACTCCATGGAGTCATTAATGTCCACACTGCGTTTGCTGTTATCCGATTCTTACGATCCCTGGTTTAACCTGGCGGTTGAGGAGTGCATTTTTCGCCAGATGCCCGCCACCCAGCGCGTACTGTTCCTGTGGCGCAATGCCGAAACGGTGGTGATTGGCCGCTCGCAGAACCCGTGGAAAGAGTGCAACACGCGCAGAATGGAAGAGGACAATATTCGCCTGGCGCGGCGCAGCAGCGGCGGTGGCGCGGTGTTTCATGACCTCGGCAACTGCTGCTTTACCTTTATGGCTGGCAAGCCGGAGTACGATAAAAGCGTATCAACGGCGATTATTCTCAACGCGCTTAACGCGCTGGGTATTCCGGCGGAAGCATCAGGGCGCAACGATCTGGTGGTGAATACCGCCGACGGGCTGCGTAAAATTTCTGGCTCTGCCTATCATGAGACCCACGATCGCGGCTTCCACCACGGCACCATCCTGCTTAATGCTGACCTGTCCCGGCTGGCAGACTACCTCAACCCGGATGTGAAAAAACTGCAGGCCAAGGGCATTACCTCGGTGCGCTCGCGCGTGGCGAACCTGGAAGAGCTGGTGCCCGGGATTAGCTTTGAGCAGATCTGTGGCGCGGTAACGCAGGCATTCTTTAGCCACTTTGCCGGGCAGTGCCAGCCGGAGATTATTTCACCGAGCGCACTGCCCGACCTGCCGGGCTTTAAAGAGCAGTTTGCTAAGCAGAGCAGCTGGCAGTGGAATTTTGGTCAGGCTCCGCACTTCCAGCACCTGCTGGATTCGCGTTTTAGCTGGGGCGGCGTGGAGATCCACTTTGACGTTGAGCGCGGCAAGATTAGCCGCTGCCAGATATTTAGCGACAGCCTGAACCCGGCGCCCGTTAGAGCAGCTGGCACAGAATTTACACGGCGTGGAGTATCGACCGCAGGCGCTCGGCCAGCAGGTGGCGTTGCTGACAGCGGCGTTTCCCAACCAGCAGACAGAGTTGACACAGCTGCAGGCGTGGCTGGTCAGCAGCGTTAGATAAACCGGGCGGACCGAAAAAGAAGGTCCGCCCCTTGCAGGATAATGTTAACTTTCCAGCACCACCACGCACTGGCCGGCGCGCACCGCGCAACCGGGCTGGACGCGCACCTCGCTGACAATACCGTCGCAAGGCGCCAGCAGCGGGATCTCCATCTTCATTGCCTCGATAATCACCAGCACGTCGCCCTGCTTTACCGCATCGCCCGGCTGGAACTTCACCTGCCACAGATTGCCGGCAATCGCGCTTTCTACCGCCTGCTGCCCGGCCTGCAGCGGCTCGTCATCCGGCGCCGCGCTTGCCTCCTCCTGGCTGTCGAAGTGCGCCTGACCGCTGGCGATTCCAGCGCTCGCGCTCGGCGTTAAAGGCCGACTGCTGGTGCGTACGAAATGCCTCAATGCCCCCACTTTCGCGCTGTAAAAACTGCTGATAGTCGGCCAGCGCCAGCTCGGTGTGCTCAATGCGCAGCGGATAGCGCCCCAGCGGAAAATCACGGCGGATAACCTGCAGCTCGTCGGCGGAAACCGGATATAGAACTTTATCTGGTCGAAGAAGCGCAGCAGCCAGGGTTTGCCGTTGAAATCGGCGACCTCACGATAGCGGTTCCACATCTGCAGCGTGCGCCCCACAAACTGATAGCCACCCGGCCCCTCCATGCCATAAACGCACAGATACGCCCCGCCGATCCCCACCGAGTTCTCCGCAGTCCAGGTGCGCGCCGGATTATACTTGGTGGTGACCAGCCGGTGGCGCGGATCGAGCGGCGTAGCGACCGGAGCGCCAAGGTAGACATCGCCCAGCCCCATGACCAGATAGCTGGCGGCAAATACCGTTTTGTAGACCTCATCAATATCCGCCAGGTCGTTGATGCGGCGAATAAACTCAAGGTTACTCGGGCACCAGGGCGCATCGCGGCGCACGGTGGTCATATATTTATCAATCGCCAGCTGGCAGGCGGGGTCATCCCACGACAGCGGCAGGTAAACCACGCGCGACGGCACGCGCAGATCCTGCTGCGCGCATACCGTTTGCCACAGCCGACCGACCGTTGCCAGCAGCTCGCTCAGCGGCAGCGCTTCAGGGCGATAGTGAACCTGCAGCGAGCGGATGCCGGGCGTCAGGTCGATCACTGCCGGATGGTTAATGGCCTCCAGCGCCTGCATTAGCGCATGAGCGCGAAAACGCAGCACCAGGTTCAGCTCGGGCGCGCCAATCTCCAGCAGCAGATGGGTATCACCGCTCAGCCGCGCGACCAGCTGCGTATCACCCGTGCCGCACTCCAGCACCACCGGGGAATTCAGCGGCACAGGCTGCCAGACGGAATCAACCGGCGCCAGCGCCTGCAGCTCCGCCTCACGCTCTGCGGCCAGCTGGCGGGCGGTCGCCACGTCCACCGCGACAAACTTCAGGCGATCGCCCGCTTTCAGCTGCCCGACCTGCCAGAGATCGGCCTCAATCACCGTCACCGGGCAGACAAATCCGCCAAGGCTCGGGCCGTCGCGCCCGAGGATCACCGGCATATCCCCGGTGAAATCCACCGCGCCGACCGCATACGGATTATCGTGGATATTCGAGGGGTGCAGCCCGGCCTCGCCGCCGCTGTCGCGCACCCACTGCGGTTTTGGCCCAATCAGCCGCACCCCGGTGCGGCTGGAGTTGAAATGCACCTGCCACTCGGTGGCGAAAAACGTCTCAATGTAGCCGGCAGTGAAATACTCTGGCGCAGCGTGCGGGCCGTAGATAACCCGCAGCTCGCGCAGCGCTGGCAGATCGCTGCACAGCGCGTCAGGCAGTGCCTCCCCGGCGCGGGCATCGCGCAGTTCGCTCAGATTGCAAACACGTCGCCCGTACGCAGCGCGCGCCCCGCATGGCCGCCGAACTGCCCGAGGGTAAAGGTGCTTTTACTGCCGAGGTACTCCGGCACCGCGATCCCGCCGCGCAGGCAGAGATAGCTGCGCACGCCGCGGCCAGCGATGGTGCCGAAAGTTAAGGTGCTGCCTGCCGCGATTCGCGAAGGTCTGATTCATCGCCAGCGGCTGGCCGTCAAGCGTGAGCGGGATCGCCGCCCCCGTCACCACCGCCACGCTGGCCGTATTGAAGCGCAGCGTCGGGCCGCTCATGGTGATCTCCAGCGCGGCCGCCGTCGGGTCGTTATCCAGCAGGCGGTTGCCCAGGCGTAAAGCGCGGTCGTCCATCGGGCCGGACGGCGGCACGCCCACCGCCCAGTAGCCAAGGCGGCCCGGGAAGTCCTGCACGGTGGTTTGCGTTCCGGCGCTCAGCACCTCAACGGTGGTGGCGCGGTAGTGCAGCTTCTCAAGGCAGCGCGTCCACGGCGAGCCGCTGGTGAACGGCTGCGACGCGAGGATCTGCTGCAGGTACTGGCGGTTAGTCTCAACGCCGTACAGGCGGGTTTCTCCCAGAGCCTGGCTGAGCGCTGCTGTCGCCTGTTCGCGGCTGGCTGCAAAGGCAATAACCTTCGCCAGCAGCGGGTCGAAGAATGGCGGGATCTCACAGCCGGACTCTACCCAGCGGTCAATGCGCAGACGTTTGCCGTCGGCGGGTGGGAAAAACACCTCGGTCAGCAGACCGGGCGACGGTTGAAACTGGCGGCCAGGGTCTTCGGCGTAAACGCGCGCCTGAATCGCATGGCCCTTCGGTGACAGTGTCACGCCAAGCTCTGCCAGCGGCGGCAAATCCCCCGCCGCAAGGGCGATCATCCAGCGCACCAGATCCACGCCCCATACCTGTTCGGTGACGCCGTGCTCTACCTGAAGACGGGTATTAACCTCGAGGAAGTAAAACTGTTCGGCGGCGCTGTCGTAGACAAACTCAACGGTTCCGGCGCTGCGGTAGCTGACCGCCTTCGCCAGTTTGATGGCGGCGGCACAGAGCGCATCGGCCATGCCCTCTGGCAGATTGGCTGCCGGCGTCTCTTCAATCACCTTCTGGTTGCGGCGCTGCACCGAGCAGTCGCGCACGCCGAGCGCAATCACCTCGCCCTGGCCGTCACCAAAAATCTGCACCTCAAGGTGGCGGGCGCGCTCGATATACTTCTCGATAAACACGCCCGCATCACTAAAGTTATTCTGCCCGAGGCGCTTAACCGCTTCAAACGCTTCGCTCAGTTCAGCAGCGCTGTAGCAAACGCGCATGCCGATGCCGCCCCCGCCTGCGGTGCTTTTCAGCATCACCGGATAGCCGACCTGTTCGGCGGCCATCAGCGCAGCGCCAACACTCTCCAGCAGCTCCGTTCCCTCCAGCAGCGGTACCTGATGCTGTTTCGCCAGCGCACGCGCGGTGTGCTTCAGGCCGAAGAGGCGCAGCTGCTGCGGCGTCGGGCCGATAAAGGCGATGCCGGCGGATTCACAGGCTTCGGCGAAGGCGGCGTTTTCGGAGAGAAAAACCGTAGCCGGGATGGATAGCGTCTGCCGCGCTGGCGCGTGCCGCCGCAAGGATCTTCTCCACCACCAGATAAGTGTTGGCCGCCGGGCCATCGCCAAGGCTGACCGCTTCATCGGCCTCGCGGATGTGCAGGCTGCTGGCATCGGCTTCGGCAAACACCGCCACGCCGCTGACGTTCATTTCGCGCAGCGAGCGCAGGATCCGGCTCGCAATCGCGCCACGGTTAGCAATCAGCAATTTTTTAAACATAGGTCAGACTCACACCAGGGCGGGCCGTCCCGCCAGTCTTCAGGCCGCCCGGGGTCGTCCCCGGGGGAAATCTCAGGATTTTCGGCGGCTCAGTTCCACACCAGCACTTCGGCGGCGGTCGGGTTCCAGCCGTTACACGGGTTGTTAAGCTGCGGACAGTTGGAGATCAGCACAATCACGTCGCATTCGGCGCGCAGCTCAACATATTTCCCGGCGGCGGAGATACCGTCTGCAAAGGTCAGCCCGCCCTCCGGCGTCACCGGCACGTTCATAAAGAAGTTGATGTTGGCGGCGATGTCACGCTTGTGCAGGCGGCCATCGTGGATGCAGGCGCAGAGGAAGTTATCGCGGCAGCTGTGCATGTAGCGCTTATCGGCGTGATAGCGTACGGTATTGCTCTCCTGGGCGCAGGCACCGCCAAGGGTGTCGTGGCGCCCGCAGGTGTCGGCAACAATGGTCAGCAGCGGGTTGCCAAGGTTGGAGTAAAGCACGCTGCCGCTGGTCAGGTAGGCGTTATTCTGGCGGCGCAGCGTGCGCTGGGCGTCATAGCGCTCGCGCGGGTTGGCAGCGCTGTAAAACAGCGTATCAACGGCCTGATTGCCTCCAGATCGTGCAGGCGCACGGTCTGCCCCTTCTTCACTTCAAACAGATAGGGTTCACCCGCCGGAATGGTGTGGCGCAATACGGCATCGCTGGCCTGCTTAGCGCTGGTAATTAAAGTCATCAGACGGCTCTGTCACGTTAAAGCGTTCGATATTCTGCAAGGCGCGCAGGTTTCCGGGCGCGAGGTTTACAGCCTTCCAGTATCTGTTCATCGTGGGCATCTCGCAGCGCCAGCTGCACCGGGCGCGGCGCATAGTGCGGGTTCGGGTCCATCGGATGCTGCAGCGCGGTGAGCACCACCAGCGTGTTCATCGGGGCGTACAGCTCAACCACGCTGCCCGGCGCGGAGTGGTTCTGATGAAACTGGAAGCTGCCCGCTTCATCAACGCTCACTTTACTGAACAGGTTAAGCACCATCAGCAGGTCTTCCAGCCGCAGGTCCCACTTGCCCAGCTCCACCAGCAGATTATCGCTGCCGTTGCGGTAGAAGCCGTTGCGCAGCTCCTGATAGCGGCCGTCGCCGTATTTCTCTGCCACTTCTGCCGCATTCAGCACGCCGCCAAAGCAGTCGTGCCAGCCGCAGGTATCGGTCACCATGGCCGCCAGCACGCGCCCCATATCTGAGTAGAGGCAGTGCCCGGCGGTCAGTCTGGCGGTGTGCTGCCCTTTCAGCGTATCCGGCAGGTTCAGGCGTTCACTTTTCTCATCGGCATTCAGCAGCATCAGGCTGACGTTGGCGCCGCCTTCAAGATCGGTAAGGCGCAGTAGCTGGCCCTTTTTTATCACCAGTGAGGTGTGGCCGCCGCCGGGTAAGGTCTCTTCATAGAGGTGCGTCATGGGAAATCTCCTGAGTGGATGGTGGGCAAAAGCCGTTGGGTGCATCAGCACTTCAGCGGGCTGACGGCGCTGCCGCAGTCGGGTTTCGTTCAGCGGCAGGTCATAAGTAATGCGTGCGCCCCAGGCGTTGGGTTCGTGCGGGTCAGTGCGCACTTTGTCGAACACCAGCAGGCGCGTGCCGAGGTTAAAGCCCTCCGACAGGTCATGCGTCACCATAAACACCGTCAGCGCGGTTTCCTGCACAGCTCCAGCAGCAGGCTGTGCATATCCTTACGGATGCCGGGATTTCGAGCGCGCCAAAGGCTCATCGAGCAGCAGAATGCGCGGTTGCATGATGAACGCCTGGGCGATCGCCAGCCGCTGCTGCATGCCGCCGGAGAGCTGCGCCGGATATTTCTTTAACGCCTGCCCCAGCCCCACGCGCTCCAGCATCGCGGCCGCCTGCTGGCGCGCCGCCTGTTTACGCCTGCCGAACAGCCGGCCACAGAAGCGCGCAGCGGGCAGCTCCAGCCCGATGGCAAACGTTATCCAGCACGTTAAGGTGTGGAAAGACCGAATAGCGCTGAAACACCACGCCGCGGCTGGCGTCCGGTTCCGCAGGCAGGGTTTCGCCCTGTAGCGTGATGCTGCCGCGCGGCTTGGCTTCTCCTGGCCCAGCAGCAGGCGCAGGAAGGTCGATTTACCGCAGCCGGAGGCACCGACCATGGTGCAGAACTCCCCTTCGTTGATGCTCAGGTTGAGGTTCTCCAGCACCACGTGGTTGCCATACTCCTGCCAGATGTTGTTGATGTTGATAAAGCTCATGATTTCTCTCCCTGGGCCCACGGGAAGCACCAGCGGGTAAGGCGGCGCGGCCAAGGTCCATCAGCCAGGCCAGCAGCGTGATCCAGAACACATAAGGCAGGATCACATCCATCGCCATATAGCGGCGCACGAGGAAAATGCGGTAGCCCAGCCCGGCAGTCGAGGAGATCGCCTCCGCGGAGATCAGGAACAGCCACGCGGAACCAGCAGCAGGCGCAGCGAGGTCAGCAGCCGGTCAGCAGCTGTGGCAGCCACGCGCGCGCACACACCGTCCAGCTATTGGCCCCCGCGTCTGCGCTTTAATCGGATCTCCTGCGAGATCTCCGGCCCGCGTGTTCAAGGTCGCGCGCCAGCATCGGCGTAATGCCAGGACGATCAGCATGATTTTCGACAGCTCATCGAGTCCGAAGACGATAAACAGCACCGGCAGGATAGCCAGCGGAGGCCAACCATCGACAGCACGGTCATAAACGACGACAGCGGCGAGCGCCACATTGGAAACACCCCGGCGGCAATGCCGAAGGCCAGTCCGAGCAGCGAGGCGATGCCCAGCCCCAGCAGCAGGCGGCCAAGACTGACGGCGGTATCCATCCACAGCAGATAGTCGCCGCTGCGCTTGTCCGGGGTGAACGCCATGCGCTGCACCGCGTCGATCATCTGCCCGAGTCCTGCAGCAGTTTGTCGTGCGGGTTGGCATCCAGCCGCACGGCGGAGCCGATGAAATAGGCGGCGATCGCCAGAATAAACGGCAGCAGCACCAGCATCAGATGCATGCCTCTGTCGGGATGACGATTCATTTGCCGCATGGCGTTGGCTCCTCTGTGTGGGGTTTATAGCTTGCCGTCGGCGGCCATCTTCAGAAAGCTGTCGTCAAAGCGCAGTTTGACGTTGCTGCTGTCGCCCTGGGTGACGTTGCCGGGGAAGCGCATGCCGATAAAGTCAGCACTCTGCGCGCCGTCGCCAAGCAGCCCTTTCTCAAATGAGAAGCGGGCCACGCGCTGCATGGTTTTCGCCAGTTCGGCATCGCTAATAAATTTCAGGTTGTCGGCGGGGGTGTAAAACAGGTGGGTGGTTTTCAGCTGCGCCTGGTAGCCTTTCAGATCAGTGCCGGAAGCGGCTGCCATTGCATTCAGGGCATCGCTATCACCCGCTTTCATTTTGCTCATCATCTCGTACCAGCCCCGGTCAGGGCTTTGCCAAGCGCCGGGTTATCCTTCAGCACGTCACTGTGACTACCATCATATCGATCAGCTCGCCCGGCACCTGCGAGGACTCAAATACTTCCGTGGTATCCGGCGTGGCTTTGATAGCGGAGAGCTGAGGGTTCCAGGCCACGGCCGCCCTGCACGCTGCTGGTGGCAAACGCCGAGACGATATCAGCATCAGAGGTGTTTACCACCGTGACATCTTTCTCGGCCAGGCCCCGCTTTCTCCAGCCCGCGCACCAGCAGATAGTGTGATACCGACAGTTCCGGCAGGTCGACCTTCATCCCTTTCAGAATCGTTGAGGGTCTTGCCCTTGCCTTTCAGCACGATGCCGTCATTGCCCTCAGAGTAGCTACCGAGGATCAGCGCGGTACTGTCAACGCCCCCGGCGGCAGGAATAGTAAGCGCATCCATGTTGGTCATGGTGCAGCCATCAAACTGCCCGGCAGTGTACTGGTTAATGGATTCGATATAGTCGTTAAGCTGGGTGACGTGGATTTTAATGCCATATTTAGCCGCCCACTTGTCGATGATGCCAGAGGTGGCGATCTGGCCCCACGGCATCCAGCCGGCGTAAATGGTCCAGCAGACGTTGAACTCTTTTTTGGCGGCAGCCTGTGAGGGAATGCTGGCCAGCGCGGTAAACGCTGAGAAGGCAAATGCTGAGGATGTGAGAAAGTTTCATTGTAACCTCGGTTTTTGACGGAAAAGGGGCAGCGCGACACCTGTGGTGTTGCTGTCTCCCGGGCTTTTCTCCCGCCGTGTAACCCCAACCGAGGTCGCCAGCTCTCGGACCAGTCATCCACCTGCGTGGACCGGAACCCTAGCCTGCTATTGTGTTCAGTTATCTGTGTAAACGCTGCTGCTATTATTACCTCAGCAAGAGTTGTGCCAGCTTTAAAAGTCCCGTAATCAGTGAATTCGCGTTTTCGCAGGTTATACGCGTTCCGCATTGGGGCATCATTTTCTGGCAGGCTGCCTCAGCGCGGTGCAGGCTTCAGGGACGGGCAGCCCGTCCACTACGAAAAATGTGCTCGGTGCAGGCGTCAGGATGGATATGCCTGTCCCCTAACAAAACTCGCTTGCCCGACGGGAAGCGGGTAAACTACCCTTGATGTACTTGTTTTCCCGGAAGGTAAAAATAACAATGACAAAGCCTGAGCAGTTAAGAAAGAAAGCGCTGGTGGCGGGCGCGGTGGGAACTTTATTGAGTGGTATGAGTTTGCCGTGTACGGCTTTCTGGCCACGGTGATTGCGCAGAACTTCTTTACGCTTCAGGGCGAATCGGCGATGACGGGTATCATCCTGACCTGGGCTTCTTTTGCCGTTGCCTTCTTCTTCCGTCCGCTCGGGGCGATTCTTCTTTGGCCGCATCGGCGACAGAATCGGCCGCAAGCCGACGCTGGTTGCGGTGTTGATCCTGATGACGCTGGCGACCGCCGCGATCGGTTTCGTGCCGGTTTATGCCTCGATTGGCGTCGCCGCCCCGCTGGCTGCTGACCCTGTTACGCATCCTTCAGGGGCTGTTCGCCCCGGCGGCGAGTACGGCGGCGCCGTCTCCCTGATGACGGAGTTTGCCCCCAAGGGCAAGCGCGGGCTGTATGGCGCCTGGCAATCCCTGACCGTGGCGTTTGGCCTGCTGGCGGGTGCGGCGGGGTGGTCGCCACGCTCTCTGCCGTGATGAGCCGGAGTCACTGCATGCCTGGGGCTGGCGCATCCCCTTTATCAGCGCGCTGCCGATGGGGCTGGTCGCACTCTGGCTGCGTATGCAGCTGGAAGAGACTCCGACCTTTAGCAATACGCAGCGTGCAGCCAGCCCACCCACGGCAGCGCGCAGCGGGCTGGTGCTGAGCGTCATTCTGCTGGGTATCGGCCGCGTTATGGTGTGGTCGGCGGCGGGTTATACCTACCTGGTGGTGATGCCCACCTACCTGCAGTCGGTGCTGCATACCGGGCTGAATCAGGCGCTGGTTATCCGCGGTGCTGTCGAATATCGGCTTCGCCTCACCATCCTGCCTGCCGCATACTCAGCGACCGCATCGGCCGCAAAAACCGGTGATGATTGCGGCCAGCGTGCTGCTGCTGTGTGCGCGTGGCCGCTGCTGAAGGTATTGCAGATGCCGGATATTGGCCTGCTGGTGAAATGCTGATCGTGCTGTTTGCCGGGGCGATGGTCGGCATGCTTGCCGGTCCCGGGCCTGCCATGCTGGCGGAAATGTTCCCCACCCACGTACGTTATACCGGGTGGGGCTGGCTTACTCCTCTCCAATGCGCTGTTTTCCGGCTGTGCAGGCCTGATTATCAGCGGGCTGATTAAGCAGACCGGCAACAACGATATCCCGGCTTACTATGTGATTGTGACTGCGGCCATCAGCATTCTGGCGCTGATGAGCTGCGGCGCGACGATCATCTGCGTTCGCTGGAGTAATCGCCAGCGGGTCAGGCATGCCTTACCCCGGCAAACAGGTGCCGGCGTCGTAGGGGTCGGGCATGCCGACCCGCTCGCCTCCTGTAAAAACCCCCCTCTCCGTTAGCGGTTAAAGATGCTGTTTCAGCACCTTTCCGAGGGTCGCAATCCCTTTAACTATGTTTCTCGTCGCTGTGCGTCGAGTAGCTGAAGCGGGCGCGAAGTTATGGCGCTGCAGCGTGGGGAAGAAACTCCCGCCAGGCACATAGGCGACTTTCGCCTCGTATCGCATGGTGTGCAGCATAAACTAAACTGCGGTATCGACCCCTTGCGGGAACTCCAGCCAGGTGTAACAGGCCACCGTCGGGGTTGGTGAAGCTGATGGTCTGCGGAAAGTGCGCCTTGATCGCCGCCAGCATGGTCTCTTTCTTACGCAGATAGCGTGCTTTGATGGTCTGGATATGCTGTCGATGTCATGACGCTCCAGATACAGCGACACCGCCGCCATATTCAACGTGCTGCACTGCGTGTCGGCGGCCCGCTTCAGCAGGCCGAGCTTCTCGGTGATCTCCTTCGATGCCACCGACCAGCCCAGGCGCAGGCCGGTGCCAGAATTTTCGAGAAGCTGCCCGAAATAGATTACCCGCCCTTCCGTATCCATACCTTTCAGCGTGGCGACTTTCTCGCCCTGATAGCGCACTTCACGGTACGGCGAATCCTCAAGGATAATAAAGTCGTACTGATTAGCGAGCGCGATCAGATGGCGGCGGCGCGCCAGCGACAGCGTGATACCGGTCGGATTATGGAAATCCGGTACGGTATAAATGAATTTGATCGCTTACCGGCCTGCAGCTCAGCTTCCAGCACCTCCGTCATCATGCCTTTTCGTCCATCGGCACGGCCAGATACTCAGGCTGGCAAGTGTTGAAGGCCAGCAGCGCACCCAGGAAGGTCGGCGCTTCGGTGGCAACGATATCGCCCGGGTTCAGCAGCAGGCGCGCCGCCAGGTCCAGCCCCTGCTGGCTCCCCTGTAAAATCAGCACATTGTCGTCGCTGCAGGCAATACCTTCGCGCGCCATGCGGGCGGCGATCTGCTCGCGCAGCTTAGGCATACCGGTCGAGTGAGTGTACTGCAGGGAAGCTTCACCCGGGCCGGAGAGCAGCTCGGCGTAGATATCCTGCAACGCCTGCGCCGGAAACAGGCTGGAGTCCGGGTAACCACCGCCAAAGGAAATAATGGAAGGGTCGGCCCCTAACTGTAATAACTGTCTGATTGCTGAAGGCTTGACCAGCTCCATTCTGTCGGCGTAACGCGTGCTCATTAAAGTATTCCCTGCGATGTTTTTTATTGGAAATCCACGTTATGAGAGTGAGTAAGTTATGTCAATAAAGGGCCGGGCAAAAAACTCGGCCCCTGCCGCTATGCCTGGATGACGACCTTTTTATCCGCCGTGCGCGCCATTCCGATCTTCATCAACACCAGATAGCCGACCGCACCCGCCACCAGCCCGATCGTCGCTTCGCCAAACTGCGAAAACCAGATATGCGCAGCCACCGCACACAGGCTGCCGAACGCCCAGCCTGCAAAGGCGCTGCCGCGAATACGCTGAGTTTTACGCTGGCCGCTGAGGCGCGACATAAAGATCAGGTCAACAATCATCACCGCACCAAATGGCGGCACCACCACGCCGAGCAGACTGAGCCACTCCAGGAAGTAGTGCCACACTCCGGCCAGCGCCAGCGCACCGCCCGCCGCACCGAGGATCAAGGTCCAGATGCGCATTTTGCTGCTGAAGATATGGCTAAAGGCCACCGCGCCGTTGTACAGGCAGTGGGTACACACCGAGCCAAGGTTGATAAAGACAAACAGGCAGGCCACGGTACTGAGCAGCACGCCGTGCCCCATCAGCAGCGGCAGGAAGTTGCCGCCGTTGTTGAGCGGATCCACCGCTGCGCCCAGCGCCACAATCACCACGCCGAACAGGTAGGAGATGCCATTGGCCAGTGGAAACGCGGAGAACGCGGCAAATACGGCGGATCTGCCGTTTTTTGACCAGCGGGTAAAGTCTGCCGTCATGGTGCCGGAGTCGGCAAAACCGGCCACAACCATCGTCACGGCGGTACCCAGCGTCATGCCGCCCGCTACGCTGGCGCTGCCTTTAAACTCAGTGACAGTGCTGAAGTCATGATTTTCTGACACCAGCCACAGCGCCACCAGCCCGAGCACCACATACAGCGGCGCAGCGATGATGCCCAGCACTGACAGCGCGCGCACGCCGAGGAAGGTGATGGCGGTATAAAGCACCATGGCAAACGCCGTTACTGCCAGCGCATTCCAGCCAAAGGTCTGGTTGATCACCAGCCCGGTCAGCCCGGTCTGGAAGGCGTACCAGCCGATCACACGATGGAGAGAAACCCGGACACCAGAATATAGCCCTGGGTACCGAAAGTCCGTTTTGCCTGCAGCGCGAAGTTCATTCGCTATTGCCGGCAAACCAGCTCAGCGCACCGACATAGGCAAACAGCACCAGGTGCCGAGCAGGATAGCGATAATTGCCGGCCAGAAACCGAGGTGCCAGGTAATGATGCCGCCGAACAGCGCGTTGGTGAGGATCATCGGGAAGCCAAACCACACCGCCGAGACGGAGCGCGTAGAGTGACGATGGCTGAGCGGAACCGGCTGGTGCTCAAATTCCTGATGCAGACTGTCTGATGATTTTTTCACGGGTGTTCCTCAGAGTTCAGGCGCGAACCGCGCAGGTTGGTGGTGTTTCCACGGCTGGAGACGTTCAAACGCGGCGCTGGCGGCCAGCACGCGGGCATCGTCGAGATGGCGGCCAACGATCTGCAGCCCGACCGGCAGCCCTTCGGCGGTAAATCCGCACGGCACCGAGGCAGCAGGCTGGCCGCTGAAGTTGAACGGGAAGCAGAATGACAGCCAGTGATCGCTGCTCACCCGGCGGCCGTTAATCTCTTCCGGCCCCTGCATCCCCAGCGGGAATGGCGGTGCGGCCAGCGTGGGGGTAATCAGCAGGTCGTAGCCCTGCATAAAGCGCCACAGCGTATTCACCAGCCTCTTGCGCGCCGTCATGGCATCGGTAAAATTCGGCGGCCTGCCACGGCCGTTGCAGCATGGCAACCAGATGCGCGGCCATCTGCCCGCCGAACTCAGGCAGCTGCGCGCGCATGCCGCTCAGGTCGGTTTCCAGCGCGACTATGGCGCGAAATGACTCAACCTGGTCGCCAAATGGCGGGTCGACGAGCTCCACCGTGCAGCCGAGGTCATCGGCAAAGCGCTGGGCGGCGCGGCTGACCAGCGCTCTTACCTGCGGGTCGAGCGCCACAAAACCAAAATTGGCGCTGAAGGCTACGCGTAGCCCGCGCACTGGCTGGCGTAACGAACCGAGCCACTCCACGTCGCTGCAGGGAATCGAGTGGCGATCGCGCATATCCGGTCCCGCCATCACCGACATCATCAGCGCCGCATCGCGCACGCTGCGCGTCATCGGGCCAATGTGCTCCAGCGACTCCCAGCTTGAGACCCCGGGATAGCGATCGTCGCGGCAGCCGGGCCACAGCGGCACGCGCGCCCCATCGACGGTTTAAAACCGTAAATCCCGCAGTGCGCCGCCGGGATACGTACCGACCGCCGCCGTCGCTGCCGAGCGCCAGCGGGCACAGTCTTGCAGCCAGCGCCGCCCCGGACCCTGCGCTGGAGCCGCCGGCGTCTTGCTGAGATCCCACGGATTGCGCGGCGTGGGGAAACAGCAGGTTGTCCCCCACGCCGCTGTAGCCGAACTCCGGCGCGGTGGTTTTCCCCAGCATCACCGCACCGGCGGCCATCAAGCGCTCAACGCAGATATCATCTTCATCCGGCACGAAATCGCGATAGATAGCCGAGCCGGAAGTGGTTTTTACCCCGGCGGTAGAGATCAGGTCTTTTACCGCCAGCGGCACCCCGGCCAGCGGCGGCAGCGTCTCACCGCGCGCCCGCCGGGCATCTACCGCCGCGGCCTGCGCCAGTGCCCGCTGCGGCGTGGGGGTACAAAACGCGTGAATCTGCCCGTCGCGGCTCTCCATGCGGTCAAGCGCGGCGCGGGTAATCTCCAGCGCCGAGACTTCGCGCGTGGCGAATATGCGCCGCCAGATTGGTCGCATCGCCATCCAGTAAATCGTCAACAATTTCACCCCACTCTGATTGCTAGCACTGAGGCTATCACTGCCATAAAGCGGGCCAGATATGAGTAGACCAGGGAAATCGTTGCTGAAGAGGCGCCGGGATAGGATGCGGGATACAATCGGAAACCCCTGCGCGTGGATCAGAAAAGGAGATGCACAAAAATAAGGCGGGATGCACTGCGGTAGCTAATGATTCTGCATTCGCCGGGAGTTTATTAACCGGAACCATTCGTAATCCGCAATTTATCTCAGACTGGGCGCTATGTTGTGGGTATCATTCAATCCTTTACGCCAAATTAACCTGCGGGATAATAGTATGTTTCAGCAACTTCTCCAGCGCCTGCAGCATTGCAATCAGGTGAGTGCGCGTATTGGGCATGCCAGCCACACAGAGTTGCAGCAGTTAAAAGAGCAGCTTTCAGAACAGATGGGAAAACCTATTGGATGGCACACAATGGGTTTACCTGCGCTATCAGCACTTTGGGAATCATTCTGAGTTTCGCTATCCCCCAGCTGTGGCTGGGCTATATCGTAATGACGGGGTTAAATCTCCCCCGCAGCAGGTGTTTATCTGGGTGTGGCGGCAGCCATTACCGGGAGCGTAATGTGGTTAATTAGCGCCGGCTGTATCCGTTCGACCGCATTTTATCAAATGCTGCTGTTTGCACTGCATAACCGCGTGTGGCGACAGTCAATGCAGGTTAGCCGCCGCCATTAGGTTAGACTACTGCGAAGCCTCTCAGGGGCAGGTCCTGGTAGGGGTCGGGCATGCCCGACCCGAAGGCTTACGAATTCTCCAGCTTCTGCCGCCGCCTCAAATGCGGGAACAGCGTCATCCACACCGCGACCACCACCAGGGTGCCGACGCCACCGAGCACCGCAGCAGGCACCGCGCCCATCATTGCTGCCAGCAGGCCGGATTCAAACTCCCCGAGCTGGTTTGAGGTATTAATAAAGATGCTGTTGACCGCATTGACGCGCCCGCGCATATCATCCGGGGTGTCGAGCTGCACCAGCGCCCCGCGGATCACCATGCTGACCATATCAAAAACCGCCGAGCGCGGCCAGCGCCAGCAGCGAGAGCCACAGCTGGCTGGAGAGCGCAAACACCAGCGTAGCAACGCCGAACCCGGCTACGGAACCAAACATAATCATGCCGACATTCTTCTCCAGCTTGTTACGGCTGAGCCAGACGCCCACCAGCAGCGCGCCAACCGACGGTGCGCCGCGCAGCATCCCCAGCCCCCACGGCCCGGTATGCAGAATATCTTTGGCAAAAATTGGCAGCAGCGCAGTGGCGCCGCCCAGCAGCACGGCAAACAGGTCGAGCGAGATCACACCCAGCACGTCGCGGCGCTCGCGGATGAACTTCACCCCGGCAAACAGCGTTTTGATATTGGCGGGCAGACGCGGCTGCGCGGCGCGGATAAAGCGGATGCGGCTGACCATAATAATCGACAGCAGGTAAAACGCCGCGGCCACCGTATACACCACCTCTGGTCCGGCAACATACAGCAGCCCGCCGAGAGTCGGGCCGAGGATCACCGCGCTTTGCCCGCTCACCGCCCCCGCTGCCGTGGCGCGCGCCAGCATCGCAGGCGGCACCAGCGAGGGCAGCATCGACTGCATTGCCGGGCCTTCAATCGCCTTCGCCACCGAGATAAGAAACACCAGCCCCCACAGCGCGTGCTGATTCGACCAGTGATTAAAGGTCAGCAGCACCAGCGCCAGCAGCGCGCCCCACTCCATGAGCTGCCCGCACAGCACAATACGGCGGCGATCGTACTGGTCGGCCATATGCCCGGCCGGCAGCGCCAGCAGCACCGACGGCAGAAACTGCATCAGGCCAATCATCCCCAGCGCCATTGCACTGTGGGTGATAGCGTAGATCTGCCAGCTGACCGCCACGGAGAACATCTGAAAACCGAAGGAAGAGAAAGTGCGCGCCAGCCAGAAAGCGACAAAGGCGCGTTGATGCAGCAGCGAACCATCCGCTGCTGGTGCAGGTGAACTCATAGCGATTCCGAATCTTATTGTCAGGTTTTGTAATGTTGACAATAAAATAGCGCAATCAGCGCGATGCGGCGATGAGAATAATCACCAGCGCACTCGCCCAGACTGCACGCTTTACTGCGCGGCGGTGACGCGCCAGACGGTGTCTCCTGCATCGTCGGCGATCAGCAGTGCCCCCTGCTGGTCCATCGCCAGCCCAACCGGCAGGCCGTGCACCTGCTTATGATCGTCGCTGAGGAACCCCGTCACCACCGCTGCGGCAGGCCAACCGGCTTGCCGTTCTCAAAGGCGACGTACGCCACGCGATAGCCGTTGAGCGGGTCGCGGTCCCAGCTTCCGTGTTCGCTGATAAACGCCCCGCCGTGATACTGCGCGGGCAGACTGTTGCCGGTGTAGAACCACAGGCCAAGCGGCGCGACGTGCGAGCTGAGCGCATAATCCGGCTTCACGGCTTTCGCCACCAGATCCGGGCGCGGCGGCTGTGCACGCTTGTCAACATGCTGACCAAAATAGCTGTATGGCCAGCCGTAGAACGCACCTTCATTCACCGAGGTCAGATAATCTGGCACCAGGTCTGCGCCAATTTCATCGCGCTCGTTGACCACCGCCCACAATTTTCCGGTTTGTGGCTCCCACTGTAATCCGGTCGGATTGCGCAGCCCGCTGGCATAAATACGGCTGGCGCCGCTGGCCGCATCCACTTCCAGCACTGCCGCCCGCCGATACTCGGCCCCGATGCCGTTTTCGGTGATATTACTGTTAGAACCCACGCCGACATAAAGCTTGCTGCCGTCCGGGCTGGCGAGCAGCGATTTGGTCCAGTGATGATTGATCGGGCCGCCCGGCAGCTCGGTCAGCTCGGTTCCCGGCGCCTCAATGCGCGTCTGTCCGCTCTGATACGGATACTTCATCAGGCTGTCGGCGTTCGCCACATACAGCGTATTACCGACCAGCTGCACGCCAAACGGCGAGTGCAGCCCCTCAAGGAAAACATGCTTCTCCCAGGTTTACCGTCGCCGCTGCTGTTACGCAGCAGGGTAATACGGTTGCCGCCTGCTCCCCCCTTACCGGAAGACTGCTGCACAATGCCCATAATCAGCTGCTTCGGTCGGCTGGTGGGTTTCGCCGGGCCGTTAGCCTCCACCACCAGAATATCGTTATTCGGCAGCACGTACAGCTGGCGCGGATGCTGCAGACCGCTGGCAATTTTGGCAATTTGCAGCCCCTGTGCCACCTGCGGCTTCTCCTCGCCCTTCCAGCCCACGCCCTGCGGCACGCGCATCGGCGGCATCAGGAAGTTCTGCGCCTCCGGCAGCACCGGATCGGCGCCCACCTGCTGATTCGGGTCCATGGTTGAAGCGCCATCGCATCCGGCGAGCATCAGCGCTGCCGACAGCGCCAGCAGAGGGAAAACGTGTTGATTTTTCATCTTTTTCTCCTCAGTATCGCGCGCGCAGGCGCAGAGCAAGCTGAACATTGCCAATCAGCAGCAGCAGGACGGTCAGGGTCGAGAGGATCGCCCCAAGCGGCACCACCGCGTAGCCGTCACGGCTGTGAATAAAGGCATTGAAGATCGCCAGCACCACCGCCAGCAGGTTAAGCCAGAAGTCCGTGCGGTAAGCCCCCGCACGCAGCGGTGCCCGCCCGACCCAGACTTGAAATAAATTAATCAGTCGCGGAACCACGGCAATCAGCAGGCCAAAGACGATCAGCCAGCTGGCGCCCTGGGTCCAGAACTGTTCAAAGCTGTAAACGTAGATGATGTCGAAGATCCAGGCCGCAACGAAACAGCCGAGTGGAATGGGATTCAGCAGCTGATACAGCGCCAGTGCCAGCGTTGACTGCCGTAAGGTGCCAGTTTCGGACATAACAAACCCTCCAGAGAAATAATGCGGGCGGCAAAACCATCCGCCGCCCGCGACACTGCAAAGTTTAGTTAGTGTTATGAATATTTGTAACTTTTGTTAAAGATCACCCCGCCTGATGGAAGAACGGGAACGCACCGGTGATCAGTCCGCCGACCATCAGCATCAGGCTGACCAGGATCCCCCACTTAATCGCAAAGCGCTGATGGTCACCAATATCCACCTTCGCCAGCCCTACCAGCAGGTAGACTGACGGCACCAGCGGGCTGAGCAGATGGAACGGCTGGCCGACAATCGATGCGCGTGCAATTTCCTCAGCGGAGATGCCATAGCTGGCTGCCGTCTGCGCGATCACGGCAGGATGCCGAAATAGAAAGCATCGTTCGACATAAAGAAGGTAAACGGCAGGCTGACCAGCGCGGTAAACACCGCCAGATAAGGGCCGAAGCTGTGCGGGATCACCGCCAGCAGGCTCTTCGCCATCGCATCGACCATTCCGGTGCCGGAGAGGATGCCGGTAAATATCCCGGCGGCGAAAATCAGCGAGGTTACCGCCAGCACGTTACCCGCATGGGCGCTGATGCGCGCTTTCTGCTGCTCCAGCGTCGGGTAGTTGAGCATCACCGCCACGGCGAAGGCCAGCATAAACAGGATCTGAATCGGCAGCAGGCCCACCACCAGCAGTACCAGCAGCACCGTGGTAAGGATCAGGTTGGGCCAGAACATTTTCGGGCGGCGGTTGGCGGCGCACTCTTCGGCATCCCCCAGCCCCAGCTCAATGTTTTCCAGATGATGGTCGCTGATTTTCATTACCCCGAGGCGCTTACGCTCCTGCAGGCCAAACAGCACCGCCATGCCGACCAGCGTCACGCAGGCGATAAACATCGCAGGTAGCATCGGGATGAAGATGTCCAGCGCATCAATGCGCAGCGCCGCCGCGGCACGGGCGGTAGGGCCGCCCCACGGTGAGAGGTTCATAATACCGCTGGCGAGGTTGACCAGGCAGGTCATCGCCAGCACGTTCATTCCCAGCTTGCGGTACAGCGGTAAAAACGCCGCGATGGCGATCATATAGGTTGTCGAGCTGTCGCCGTCCAGTGAGACCAGCAGCGTCAGGATAGCCGTGCCGACCAGCACCTTCAGCGGATCCCCGCGCACCAGCCTGAGAATAAAGCGCACCAGCGGGTCGAACAGCCCGGCATCAATCATCAGGCCAAAGTAGAGAATGGAAAAGGTCAGCATCACGCCGGTGGGTGCCAGCGTCTTCACCCCATCGAGCATCATGGCGCCCAGGCCATGGTAAAAACCGCCTGCCAGCGCAAACAGGGTCGGGATCAGGATCAGTGCAATCAGTGCCGACATGCGCTTGGTCATGATCAGGTACATGAAACAGACAACCATCGAAAAACCCAATATGGTCAGCAAGGTAACTCCCCTCTTTAAGCGGTATGAAAGGTGATAAATTGGTCACGTAGTGATAAAAAAACTGATGAAACAATTAGCGCGCTCATGATTAACCTATTGTTTTACATGACGAGCGCTATTTCCTGATAATAATTAGTAACCAAATTTCTTCATTTTTTTAACAAAAAAGAGTGAGGGCGATCGCCTTTCCACACTGTGTAAATGGATAAGTGTGAGGGCGATCAACTGCTGCAGGGTTATCGGTAACAGGAAATGTGGAGGGGACAGTCCGGTTTAACCTGGCACTGACGGTAAAGTACAGGGCCGCAGCCAGCGGCCGCCGCCCTGCCCGTGCGTTTACCGGCTTTGCACCAGCTTTTGCAATACTTTGAGCTGTGCAACCGCTTCCTGCATTGCATCAATCCCGGAAGTCATTTCGTTAAGCTTATCGAGGTTATCACTAATGCTCTTACGCTCGCTGGCCGTCTGGCTGCTCATTGCCGCGATGGCGTTGGCGGCATCGATGCTCTGCTCGGCCATCTGCTTCGCACGCTCGACGGTAGTCTCCGCCACTTTACGGATATGCAGAATGGTACTCACCGAGTCGGTGATGCTGCGTGAGGTGGCATCCGCCTGCTCTTTCGAGGAGTGCGCCAGGCGGCGCACTTCGCTGGCGACCACGGCAAAACCTCGTCCTGCCTCCCCGGCGCGTGCTGCTTCCACCGCGGCATTCAGCGCCAGAATATTGGTTTGAAACGCAATATTACTGATGCCGCTATTGATAGTGGTAATCCCGGCGGAGAGGGTTTCCAGCTGGTCAAGGCCGCTGCTGAGCTGATGCTGCGCCTGCTGGCTGTGCAGCGCGGCATCGCTGATCGAACGGATATTGCTTTCTGCCGCGGTCAGCGCTTCGCTCTGGCTGCGCGTGGCGTTTTCCAGCGCCGGCAGCGATTTCATCAGCGGGTCGAGCTGCTGCTGATAGTCCACCACCTGATTCACAATTTTGCTTTGCAGCGCGTTCAACGCCTCCCAGCGGCGCAGGGCGCGCTGCGCATAGTGGCTGGCATAACCGGCATACTGTACCGGGAAGTTACGCATCGCATCCGATGGACGATGGAAGAATGCCAGCGCCGACAGCGTCTGATTGATCGGCACACCAAGGATTTCGCCAAAGCTGGAGAAGCCCGCCGCCGGGATGCCGGTGAAGAAGTGGGACTGCGGCAGGCGCGCCAGGTTACCGGCCCGGCGCAGTACGCAGTCATTCAGCAGCAGCGCCGCTGGCTCGCCATACTGCGCGGTAAACTTCTGCCAGTCTTCGCGCGTGGCCGCAGCAAAGTCGGTCTCCTGCAGCAGATGCAGGCGATCGCCAAACTCCAGATCGCAGAAGAACTGAATGCGGTCCGGCAAAATTTTGGCGATGGAACGAATGAAGAACTCCTCTTCGACTTTTACCGCAAAGGTCAGCCCCTGCAGGCTTTGTTGCAGGTTTGCCGGCGTGCAATTTAACTGCGCGCACAGCGCCTCGATAACGTTGTGCTGGCGCCCCTGGGCATCAAACAGCGAGGTGACGGTGCGTGCCACCGGGTCCGCTTCCGCGACCAGCCAGCTGTGCGCTGTCGGGACAAAGTTCTGGCTTTTAAACGGCGCAAAGGATTTACCGGCGGCCATCTGGCAGAAGACGATCACCGCCTTGCCCTGCAAAATACGCCCGCCGTTGGCGATCCAGGTGCCGTCAAAATCCAGCGTGCCGCCTGCGGACCCGCCAATCGCCAGACACGGGAAGCGACCGGAGGCATACCACGCCTGCATCAGGAATCCTTCGGATGCTGACAGGCCATCACAGAAGATCAGCGCAAAGGTCCGCTCTGCCGAGAGTGGCATTTTAAGCGCCAAATGCTCAAGCTCGCGCTGAATAGCGCTGACACGCTGCGAGGCACCCGAAGTATCCTGTACGTGCAGATCAACTTCATGCACTTCGTGTGCGGCAATCAGACTCTCCGGCAGCCAAAGCCAGCTTCCCTGCTGCCCGTCACCGTCACAGTAGGTGCTCTGCCCCCGCCCGCTGCACAGTGCGCCATTGGAGGAGAGCGTCAGCACGCTGCGCCGCGCCGCGTTCAGCTTCTGCCACGGCGTACTGACACGGCTGAAATCGGCATGCGGCGGCACAAACTTAGCAGCAGACCGGCGCTGTTGCGGCTCAGTCCTAGCTCGTTCATGCCTGCAGGAGGGTGGCTGGCGTTAAAAACACCGGCACGAGGTACGCTGCCGCGCGTTTTCAGCCGCGCGGCAGTGTTCCAGAAAGAAGTGTGACTCATTTATTGCCTACTTATTAACTAAGCGCCCGGTGCCGTCTGGGTTGAAGTCTGGCACCTGCTGGTGAAAAAAATAAGAGATGCGCTTCCGTGTGTCGTTAGGTTTTACGCTGGGGGTTATCGGCAACGAGGGGGGAAGTATTAGGAGCAATGCGTGCGGTGCGCCAACAGAGGGTTAACGGGCGAGGCAAACCTCGCCCGCGCGGTGGTCGGGCCATTTTCCTGGTTGGGGTCAGGCCTGCCTGACCGGGGGCCACCAGTGATTATGGTCGTGCCGCGCTGCCGTCCGGCAGGCGGGCGTTGGTCCAGTCCGGCAGACCCCCGCTCACCGGGAAGCGTTTCGCTTTCTCCTCATCAATATCCACCCCCAGCCCCGGACGGTCACTGAGGTAAGCATAGCCGCGGTCGATTTCCGGGCAGCCTGGGAACACCTCCATCAGCGCCTCATTGACCGGGGTATACTCCTGAATGCCAAAGTTGGTCACGCTGAGATCCAGATGCATATTGGCGGCGACGCCGACAGGGGAAATATCCCCCGGGCCGTGCCACGCGGTTCGCACGCCGTGGATCTCGGCATAGGTCGCCAGCTTCTTCGCGGGGGTAATCCCACCGATGGTGCTGACGTGGCAGCGGATAAAATCGATCAGCTGCTGCTGAATCAGCGGCTTCCATTCGTTGACGTGGGTAAACAGCTCCCCATCGAGATCGGGGTGCTGCTCTGGGCGCGGATCATTTTCAGCCAGTCGAGGTTCTCTGGCGCAACCGGATCTTCAAGGAAGAACAGCTGGTATGGCTCAAGGTTTTTCGCCAGCTGTACCGCCGCAACCGGCGCGATGCGCTCGTGAACGTCGTGAATAAACTCAACGCCAAAGCCTAATTTGTCGCGCAGGTGGTCAAAACAGGCGCGGTACCGCTCGGGCATAAGCATCCGGGTCAAAATAGATCCCTGCCGTCTGGCTGCGCGGCGAAATTTTCGCTTTGATGTTGCGGGCTTTCGCCAGCTTGCCGGCAATCAGGCGCAGATCTTCGGTCCCGGCGCCGCCGTACATCCCCATCTGACAGCGCACATACTGATAGCCCTCTTCCATGCGCGCGCGGATGTTGTCCTCCACTTCTACTTCATCGGCACCGTCGCAGTGGCGATAGAGCGGAATAGCGTCGCGACATTTGCCGCCCAGCAGCTGATAGACCGGCAGCCCGGCAACCTTGCCCTTAATATCCCACAGCGCCATATCAATGCCGGACAGCGCGTTGTTCATGATCGGGCCGCTACGCCAGTAGCCGCTGACCGCCGCCGACTGCCAGATATCCTCAATGCGCAGCGGATCTTTCCCCAGCAAAAATGGACGCATGTAATTTTCAATCGCGGCTTCCACGGCGAAAATGCGCTGAGTAAAAGTGGCGCAGCCCAAACCGTACAGCCCCGGCTGATTGGTTTCGACTTTAACAACCACCAGATCGATGCCGCCGGGTGCCGTCAGCAGGGTTCTGACATTCGTTATTTTCAACGTTTCCATAACTGTCTCCGTATCACCGCAATGATGTATGATGTCCTACAAGATAGGGTTTTAAAAAAAGCCTCGCACTGAGGCTTTTTGCGCGACTACTTTTCGCCCAATTTCACTTCTTCAATCGCGCTGACGTTGTGCGCCATCGCGCTGTTCAAGGTTTCGCTGGCGGTGGCCGCATCACGGTTTTTCAGCGCCATAAACACCTTAATATGCGCCTCGACGCTTTCCAGCGTGACGCCCAGCACCCGGTTAAGCTCTTCCAGATAATGGATATAGATATTCTTCAGCGACTCCATCACGTGGATAAACACCTTGTTATGCGAGGCTTTAACAATCGCCAGGTGGAAATCGTAGTCGGCTAAGGAGTACTTTTTGTAGTCGTCTTTGCTGACCAGCATGCGGTTCAGCGCCTGCTCCAGCCGCACGATGTCTTCATCAGTGGCATTCTCTACGGCCAGGTCCATGCAGCGGAACTCTACGTCTGGCGGAACACGCGCATATCGTCAAACTCTTCCTGTGAGAGGTGCAGTATCGGCTGGCTGTCGCTGAAAGCGCCGTAGCGCGACACTTCACGCGTAACAAAGGTGCCCTTGCCCTGATGGGTCACCACCACGCCGAGGTCGCGCAGTTTCTGCACCGCACTGCGCACGCTGACCCGGCTAACGTTAAAGGTTGCCGTCAGTTCAGCTTCCGAAGGCAACTTACAGCCCGGCTCCCACACCCCGTCCTGAATGTTTTGCTTCATCTGCTGATAGATCAGATTCACCACGTTGTGCTTTTGTACGCTTTCCAGGGTCACTGCCGTCCTCTCTTAACCTGTCCTACAAGCTGGGTTTATTTTTAGCATTGTCGTGGTGTCATTAGCAAGGCTTTGATGATAAATAGTTAACTTCATGATTTTATACACTAAGCCGCACTGCGGCAATTAAAATGTGATATTGCCTGCATTTTTATTATCTCCGGATTGCCGATTTAACGCGCATCACGTAGATATTAAGCCACAACTTGTTAGTCATGTTACATATACATTAACCGGAGTTACTATGTCTTCTCTGTTCTCCCTTGCTGGTAAAACCGCGCTGATTACCGGCTCCACCCGCGGCCTTGGCCTGGCCTATGCTCAGGGGCTGGCGGCGGCTGGCGCAGCGGTGATTATCAACGGTACGCAGCAGCAGCACCTGCACTCTGCCCTGGCCACCCTCGGCGCTCAGGGCGCCAGCGCACGCGGGTTTCTGTTTAATGTCGCCGATGAATCAGCGGTTGAGGCCGTGTTCCGTCAGCTTGATGAAGAACAGGTCAATGTCGACATTGTGATTAATAACGCCGGGATCCAATTTCGCAAACCGATGCTCGAACTGGCGCTCAGCGACTGGCAGCGCGTGCTGGATATCAATCTCACCAGCGCATTTATCGTCTCGCGTGCCGCCGCGACGCGCATGGTGGCGCGCAACAGCGGCGGCAAGATCATCAATATTGGCTCCCTCACCAGCGAAGCGGCGCGGGCCACCGTTGCCCCCTATACCGCGGCTAAAGGCGGTATCAAGCTGCTCACTAAGTCGATGGCGGCAGAGTGGGCACAGTACAACATTCAGAGCAACGGTATCGGCCCGGGCTACATCCTGACCGATATGAACCAGGCGCTGGTGGATAACCAGGAGTTTGATCAGTGGGTGCGCAGCAGTACCCTTCCGGGCGCTGGGGCCACCCCGATGAGCTGATCGGCACCGCTGTTTATCTGGCCTCGTCAGCGTCCAACTATGTGAACGGCCAGATGATCTACGTTGACGGCGGCTGGCTCGCCACCCTGTAACAGCGCATACCCTACCGGAGCAGAGCGCTAAGACTCTGCCCTTCCATGATACCGAGGTCAGCACCATGAATCAGACAATCGCGGCGGCACTGCCGCCAGTCGCTGGGGGAAACTGATCCCCATCGCTTTCATTACCTACAGTCTCGCCTATCTTGACCGCGCCAATTATGGCTTTGGTGCCGCAGCGGGGCTGGCTGAAGATCTGAATATTACGCCCGCTATTTCGTCCCTTCTCGGCGCGCTGTTCTTTCTCGGCTACTTCTGCTTTCAGGTGCCCGGCGGGATTTATGCGGAAAAGCATTCGGCTAAGCGGCTAATTTTCTGGAGCCTGGTGCTGTGGGGGCGCGCTGGCGGCGGCCACCGGAATGGTGCACAACGTGGTGCTGCTGGCCGCGATCCGCTTTCTGCTCGGCGTGGCCGAAAGCGTGG
Source organism: Avena atlantica (assembly GCA_910589765.1). Lineage (NCBI taxonomy): Eukaryota > Viridiplantae > Streptophyta > Magnoliopsida > Poales > Poaceae > Avena > Avena atlantica. The sequence continues at coordinate 184,649 of CAJUWN010001535.1, read as the reverse complement.
TGATGCCCGCCATGCTGATTTTCCTCAGCCACTGGTTTACCCGCGCTGAGCGTTCAAAAGCCAATACGTTCCTGTTCCTCGGTAACCCGATCACCGTGCTCTGGATGTCGATCCTTTCCGGTTATCTGGTCAATGCCTTCGGCTGGCGCGGCATGTTTATTATCGAAGGAGTTCCGGCAATTCTCTGGGCGGGGATCTGGTGGCTGGTGTATGCAGACCGCCCGCGCGACGCCAAATGGCTGAGCGAGGCGGAAAAACGGGCGATTGAGAGTGCGCTGGCTGCGGAGCAGCAGGCGATCAAACCGGTTAAAAACTACCGTGAAGCGTTTCGCTCACCGAAAGTGCTGGCGCTGGCATTTATCCACTTCTTCTGGAACATCGGCATGTACGGTTTCATTATGTGGCTGCCATCGATGCTGAAAAGTGCCTCGGGCATGGGGATTGTGGCGACAGGCTGGCTCTCCGCCGCGCCTTATCTGCTGGCGGTGCCGCTAATGCTGGCAGCTTCGTGGTTTTCTGATAAATACCAGCAGCGTAAGGCTATTGTCCTGTTGTTCCTTGGACTCGGCGCGATCTGCTTTATCGCCTCCTTCTCCATCGGGCCTGCTCACTTCTGGCTCTCGTGGGTGCTACTGGTGATTGCCGGTGGTGCAATGTATACCCCTTACGGCCCGTTCTTTGCGGCGATCCCTGAAATGATCCCACGTAACGTCGTGGCTGGGGCGATGTCGTTCGTGGTCTGTTTTGGCGCACTGGGATCCTTTATTGGTGCGTGGATCGTAGGCTATCTTAACGGCCTGACCGGCAGCCCCGACGCGTCCTACATCTTTATGGGCGGTTCGCTGGTGCTGGCGGTGCTGCTCGCCGCGCTGACCACCTTCAGCAGCCACTCCTCCACGGCGCAAGCCACTGTGGCCGGCTAAGGGGGCACTGATGACGACGATGAAACCCACGCGTTCACGCTTGACCATTCTGCTGATGCTGTTTGTGGTGACGGCCATCAATTATATGGACCGCGCCAATCTGTCGGTGGCGGGGTCGCATATTCAGGGCGAGTTTGCCCTGTCACCGACCCAGCTTGGCCTGCTGTTTTCAATGTTCACCTGGTTTTATGCCATGAGCCAGATCCCGGTCGGCTATATTCTGGACCGGGTGGGTTCGCGGGTGCTGTACGGCAGCGCCATCGTGCTGTGGAGTATCTTTACCTTTGTGATGGGCTTTGCCTCGCACCATCTGTTCGCTACCGCCAGCGCATCGTTCGCCATGCTGCTGGCCTGCCGCGCGCTGATTGGCGTGGCGGAGGCGCCCTCTTTCCCTTCCAACACCAAGATCATTGCCAGCTGGTTCCCGGACCACGAACGCGCGCGCGCCACCGCCTTTTACTCCAGCGCGCAATATATTGGCCTGGCGCTGCTGACGCCGCTGCTCTCCTGGATCGTGGCGGAATACGGCTGGGAGATGTCGTTTTATCTCTCCGGCGGGATTGGCATTGCGTTTGGCATTTACTGGCTGATCGCCTATCGCGACCCGCAGCACAGCAAAACGGTCATCAGCAGAGCTGGAGTATATTCGCGCCGGTGGCGGCTATGGTTCCAGTAATCAGAAAGGTAGCAGTGGCAAAGTGAACTGGGCCAGCGTCAAGCATATCCTGCGCCAGCGTACCGTGTGGGGGCTATTTATTGCCCAGTTCGCCGCTTCATCGACCCTCTATTTCTTCCTGACGTGGTTTATTGTCTATCTGGAAAAAGGGCTGGGGCTGTCGATTGCCAAAGCGGGGATCGGGGCGATGTCCCCTACCTGATGGCGATGGCGGGCGTGCTGTGCGGCGGTACGTTGAGCGATATGCTGCTGAAAAAAGGGCATTCACGCACGTTTGCCCGCAAGCTACCGGTGATGAGCGGCCTGTTGGTCACCACCTCCATTGCGCTGGTCAACTTTTTCCAGCACAGCCCGACAATTGCCATCGCGATTCTGTCAGTCGCCTTCTTTGCCAATGCCTTTTCTAACCTCGGCTGGGTGGTGTGCAGCGATGTTATTCCACGCCATCTGATCGGCACCATCGGCGGCTTCCTGAATATCTTCGGCAACCTGTCCGGCATCATCAGCCCTATCGTGATTGGCGTGATCCTCGAACGCACCCATAACTTCCAGTATGCCATGTGGTATATCGCCGCCGTGGCGCTGGCGGGCTTCTTCGCCTATCTGCTGCTGGTTGGCAAAATAGAGGTGATAGCCCTGCCGGATGAAAAACCTGAAGCGGATGAACCATTAAAAAAACTGAGGGAAAACAATGCAGCACATTAAAGAAATCGTTGCCAGCGTGGTCAGCGGTGCGCATCAGGTCAGTAATGAAACGCGCAGCCTGACGTGGAGCGACAGCCAGGTGCTGGTGAAGGTCGAGCGCGGCGGGATCTGCGGCTCCGATCTGCATTACTATCAGCACGGCCGTGCCGGGATGTCGATACTAAAGCAGCCGCTTATACTGGGGCATGAATTTGTCGGCCGCATTGAACAAGCTCTGCCAGAAAGCGGCTTGCGGGCCGGTCAGCGCGTGGCGGTCAATCCTTCGCAACCCTGTAATCAGTGCGAGCTGTGCCTGAAGGGCAAACAGAACCTCTGCCGCACCATGAAGTTTATGGGCAGCGCGCAGTTCTTCCCTCATATCAACGGTGGGTTTGCCAGCTTTGTCGCGGTTAGCCCGGCGCAGTGCGTGCCATTCGCCGAGGATGTGGACAGCAAGATTATTGCCTTTGCCGAGCCGCTGGCAGTGGCGCTGCATGCCATTCACCAGGCGGGGGAAATTTTCGGCAAGAAGGTGCTGGTGACCGGTTCCGGTCCGATTGGCTGCCTGGTGATCGCGGCCGCCTTAGCGGGCGGGGCCGCTGAGATCGTCGCAACCGATATGAGTCCGCGCTGCCGCCAGCTGGCGCTGGAAATGGGGGCCACGCAGGCGATCGATCCCAGCGATGAGAGCCTCACCGCCCACTGGCTGGAAGAAGGTGGCTATTTCGACCTGTGCTTTGAAGCCTCGGGGGCAGCAGCGGCTATCGCCTCCACCGTCGTCGTTTTACCCGCCCGGCAGGGCGCATTGTGCAGCTGGGGATGGGCGCGGCCGCGCTGGAATTCCCCCTTGGGCCTCTACTGGTTAAGGAGATTGTGCTGGCAGGATCCTTCCGCTTTATCAGCGAGTTCCAGCTGGCAGTGCGCTGGCTGAGAGCGGACGGATAAACCCCCTGCCGCTGCTTTCCGCCGAGTTCCCACAGCAGGCTATCGTGGCGGCGCTGGAAATGGCCAGCGATAAGAGCCGTGCGGCCAAGGTGCAGGTCGTATTCGGCTAACGTTATGGCGAGGCATGCCTCGCCACTACGGGATTGCGGATGCAGGCGCAGCAGCAGGAGGTTGCCGTAGGGTCAGGCCTGCCTGACCCGCAATTCCCCGCGCTGATTCAACCTTCCAGCACGTTCAACGACTCGCCCGTGGCATAGAACTGCCCGCCTGCCACGTAGTGCAGGCTGCGCAGTGCGGGGTCGGCCTGGTCAAAATGCCAGTGACCTTCGCTGAATACCCGGCTGTCGGCCCATGCGCCCACCACTTCAGCGATAAACAGATCATAAGTGTTCTGAATATGAGGTTCGGGGATTAGCCGGCAGGCCAGCCACGCGGAACAGCCGCGTACAAACGGCAGGTCGTAGCCGTCGAAGCTGAACAGCTCCACGCCGCAGTTGGCCAGCTTATCCGGTTCGTTAAACAGGCTGCGCGTGCCAACCGCATGGGTAAGATTGATCTGTGCGACGGTGGGAACCTGAATCACAAACAGCCCGCTCTCCTCTACCAGCTGCCGGGTTTTGGCGATTTTGTCGATCACTACCGTCAGCTTTGACGGCGAGAAATCCAGCCCGCAGGCCCAGGCCGCTGCCATCACATCTTCCGTGCCGCCTGCGCGCGCTGAAACAAGGATGGTCGGGCCGTGATTAATCAGGCGGTAGGCCTTTTCCAGTTCAACCGGGACAATATTGTTCATTGATTTCCACCCTGATGGATTTTTTGCATTACGATCATATCAAGGGTATCTCATCGGGGAATCATCATGCCACTGCTAATCCTGGTACTGCTCAGCGCGCTTCTGCCGCTGCGGGTCGCGACTGCCGACAGCAGCGGCTGCCAGCAACAGTGCTATATCGAAAACAGCCGCTGCGACCGTGACAGTCGCAGCGGCTGTAGCAGTACACTTCAGAGCTGTCTGCAGGCCTGCGCGCACCGTTAACGGCTGACGGGCAGATCAAGCACCTGCTGGGTGGTTTTGATCTCGGCGAATACGTCTGCGACGGCGGCCAGGGCAGCACTCTGCAGATCCTTGCTGTCGACAACGTTGTTATCCCAGGTCGCCAGGCTGCGCGTGGCGGTAGCATCTTGCGGGATAATGACCTCATAGCCCAGCGGCACGGCGTCACGCGCGGTAGATGAGACGCACATGTGGGTCATCAGGCCGCATACGATCAGCGTTTTAATTCCTTTCGCTTTCAGCTGCGCATCCAGATCGGTGCCGACGAACGAACTTGGGGTCGGTTTGGTAATCGTGATATCGCCCTCAACCGGCAGCAACTCCGGGTGAAACTCAGACAAAAAGTGGTCTTTAGCAACAGTGGGCCGTCCGCCGGGCCTTCGTGGCGAACGAAAAATACCGGCATCGCGTGGGCATGGGCAAAATCAACCAGCTTGCGCGACTGCTTTAAGACTTTCATGCCGTCGGCGATCGGCATTTTGCCGTCAAAATATTCATTCTGGATATCGATAACGATCAGCGCAGTCTCGTTGGCCGTCAGTTGGTTAATAGCCGTGGCGCCGCTCATGGTGCGGATGCTCGGTGCCTGGCTTGCAGTAGCAGATAATGTGGTCATGTTATTTTCCTGTAAGCGTGTTCAATTAGTGGCCTGTCTGATTATAGACAGGCTCACAATGGGATTAGTTAATTACCCGCATATCGAGAACCTGCTGGGTGGTTTTGATCTCGGCGAATACGTCCGCAACGCCTGCCAGCGCGGCACGCTGCAGATCCTTGCTGTCGACGACGCTATTATCCCAGGTCGCCAGGCTACGAGTGGCAGTTGCATCTTCCGGAATAATTACCTGATAGCCTAATGGCACAGCGTCGCGGGCGGTGGAAGAGACACACATATGGGTCATCAGTCCGGTGACAATCAGATCTTTGATGCCCAGTTTTTTCAGCTGCGCATCAAGGTCGGTGCCAACAAATGAGCTGGGAGTGGCTTTGGTGATCACAATGTCACCTTTGCCCGGCTGCAGGTCTTTATGGAACTCTGCAAAGTGGCTGCCTTTGGCAAACTGCGGGCCGTCCGCCGGGCCTTCATGACGCACGAAGATCACCGGCATCCCTTTTTTATGCGCAAAATCGACCAGTTTGCGTGACTGCTTCAGAGCTTTCATGCCGTCGGGGATCGGCATTTTACCGTCAAAGTATTCATTCTGAATGTCGATAACCACCAGCGCGGTCTGTTTGGCAGTCAGCTGCTTGATGGATGTCGCGCCGCTCATGGTACGGATAGTCGGAGCTTTGCTGGCGTTTACGGTGTCAGCGGCAACAGCAGCGCCGGAAGCCATCATGGCTAATACCAGGGCAGCGGAGGTGAATAATGTTTTCATGTTATTTCCTTTCTCTCATTTTCAGGTTAGTTTGCTTTTCACTCATCAAGTGATGGCGGCAAGTATCCTCCTGAAACGGCATGTTGAAGAGAGGCGCGGATACCCAAAAACGATCGTTTTGGGCCAGGTTGATTACAGGAGAAGGTTCATGGCGATTAACATAGGGATTGTGGTGTTTGACGACATCATTCCTTTCCATCTCTCCGTGCCCTGCGCGGTATTTGAGAAGGCGCTACAGCCGGATGGCAGCCCTGTTTTTCAGCTAACCGTGTGCGCCACCACGCCGGGCGTGCTGCGCACCAATGCTGGGTTTTCCATTGTTGCGGAGCGGGGATTAGACGCGCTGGATTCAGCGGATATTGTGGTGGTGCCCAGCTGGAGTAAACCGGACGAGCTCCCCCCTGAAGTCCTGCTGGCGGCGCTGCGCAAGGCACATCAGCGTGGAGCTACCGTCGTCGGGCTGTGCCTCGGGGCCTTTGTGCTGGCGGCAGCGGGCCTGCTGAATGGCCGTCGCGCCACCACGCACTGGCGCTGGATGGATGACTTTCTCAGCCGCTATCCGCAGGTCGATATGACCGGGACGTACTCTATATCGATGAAGAGGATTGTCACTTCGGCGGGCACCGCAGCCAGCATCGACTGCTGCCTGCACCTGGTGCGTAAACATTGTGGGGCGGATAGCGCTAACAGCGTGGCGCGCCTGCTGGTGGTCCCCCCTCACCGTCAGGGTGGGCAGGCGCAGTACGTTGAGCAGCCGGTGTATAACACCAAAGGCGGGGATAACTTTTTATCGTCACTCAGCTGGGCAACGGAGAACCTGCAGCAGCCATTAACGCTGGATATGCTGGCGGACCACGCCTGCATGAGCCGCCGCAGCTTTACCCGCCGTTTTCAGCAGACCAGCGGCACCAGCTTTAATGCCTGGCTGCTGAATCAGCGGCTGGCGGTAGCGCAGCGTTTTCTGGAAAAAACCGACCAGCCGATTGAGCTGGTGGCGCAGCACAGCGGATTTCCATCCGCCATTGCTCTGCGCCGCCATTTTAAAGCGCAGTTTAATACCTCCCCGGCCCGCTACCGCAGCGAGTTCCGCGGACGGGTTTAATTGCCGACGCGCTTCATCAGATCGGCGGGGTAACGATCTCCGGTGACTTCGATCTCAGCCAGGGCGCTGTTGATCGCCGCCAGATCGGCGGATGGTCTGTTCCCCGGCTTCGGACAGGCCAAAATGTTTTACTTCCCTTCGGCGATCGGCTGCTTAACCGTACCGGCCACCTCTTCAATCGGCACGTTAGGGTCGATGCGGTGCTGATACAGCACACTATAGTGCTCAGGCGCATGCGCTTATCAGTTCAGCTCATTAATCATCGGGGACTGGCGCATAACATTCACCAGAGCACGCGCCATTAATGAGTTCAGCTCACCACTTCTATAAGCCAGACGCACTCAATCCCCCGTGTGCAATAGCCTATGATGAAGGGGTGTTCAACACTCAAGGAATCAAACTGATGATCGATATTACAAAAAAAGACAGCAAACCGGCCGTTGCCGGACCGGCAGACTATTTCACCGGGGCGGTTACCGTTGCTTCCCCGTTTGCCACCACTGAACCGGCGCGTCTGAGCGGCGCAACCGTGACCTTTACCCCGGGCGCACGCACCGCATGGCATACGCATCCACTGGGGCAGACGCTGCTGGTGACGGCGGGCCAGGGTTGGGTGCAGGAGTGGGGTAAAGAAGCACAGGCGATCTCTGCTGGCGACAACGTGTGGATCCGTCCCGGGGTAAAACACTGGCACGGCGCCAGCGCCGAAAGCGCGATGACCCATATCGCCATCGCCGAAGCCGAAGATGGCAAAGTGGTAGACTGGCTGGAGCATGTCAGCGACGAGCAGTATCAGGGCTAATATTTCACCCTGGCGGCCAACCTAAAAAGAAGGTCGGCCCCTACGAGGAACAGTGGCCGAAGCTGGCGCAGGGGACGACCCGCATCAACACCCAGGGCCGACCGAAAAAGAGGGTCGGCCCTACAGGAACGGTGGTCGAAGCTGGCGCAGGGGCCGACCCGCATCAACACCCAGGGCCGACCGGAAAAGAGGGTCGGCCCCCACAGGAACGGTGGTCGAAGCTGGCGCAGGGGTCGACCGCCCTTCTGGTCGACCCGCACCAACACCCAGGACCGACCGGAAAAGAGGGTCGGCCCCTACAGGAACGGTGGTCGAAGCTGGCGTAGGGGTCGACCGCCCTTCTGGTCGACCCGCATCAACACCCAGGGCCGACCAAAAAAGAGGGTCGGCCCCCACAGGAACGGTGGCCGAAGCTGGCGTAGGGGTCGACCGCCCTTCTGGTCGACCCGCATCAACACCCAGGGCCGACCGAAAAAGAGGGTCGGCCCCTACAGGAACGGTGGTCGAAGCTGGCGCAGGGGTCGACCCGCAAACCTTAAACCAGGTACTTGTTAAACCACGCCAGGGTTCTTTCCCACGCCAGATCAGCGGCGGCTTTGTCATAACGCGGAGTTGAGTCGTTATGGAAGCCGTGGTTGACCCCTTTGTACACGTAGCCCTCGTAAATCTTGTGATGCTCTTTCAGCGCCGCTTCGTAAGGCGGCCAGCCTTCGGTGATGCGCGTATCCAGCTCGGCATAGTGCAGCAGCAGCGGCGCTTTAATCTTCGCCACGTCTTCCGTTTTAGGCTGACGGCCATAAAACGGCACGGCCGCCGCCAGCTCGGGATAGGCGACAGCTGCAGCATTGGCCACCCCGCCGCCGTAGCAGAAGCCGGTAATGCCCACTTTGCCGGTGCCGGTTGATGCTGCATCAGAAATTCAATCGCGGCGAAAAAGTCGTTCATCAACTTAGTCGGGTCGATCTGCTGCTGCAGCTCGCGCCCCTTCTCGTCATTACCGGGATAGCCGCCGACCGAACTTAACCCGTCCGGGGCCAGCGCGATAAATCCGGCCTTGGCCACGCGGCGCGCCACATCTTCGATATACGGATTCAGGCCACGGTTTTCGTGCACCACCACCACGCCCGGCACCTTGCCACTGGCGTTGGCCGGGCGCACCAGGTAGCCTTTTACGCTGCCGTGCCCCTGCGGTGACGGATAGTGAATATATTCCGCGAGAATGTCAGGATCGGTGAACTTCACCTGCTGAGCATAAGCATAATTGGGCGTCAGCAATGTGCCGAGCGCGGCGGCCGACAGACCACCAACGACAAATTTCGCCGCGATATCAAGAAATTCGCGCTTGCTGATTTTGCCGTGGACGTAGAAATCGAAATACTCGAGTAGTTCAGGGGGGAAATCTTTTGCCGTCATACGTGTCATGCGCCAGGCTCCGTTCGGTTCAAAAGAAGCCTGAATAATGACCTGTAAATGCCGATTTTGTAAACACATTATGCACAGGCACGTAGGGGCGAGGCAGGCCTCGCCCCCATAACGGGCTCGCTATAATTCGACGGAATGCGCGTTGATATCCGGAATGGCTTTGATCAGTCCCTGCTGCAGATACCACTCGGCAACGTGCTGAATATGCTGGCGCTGCGCTGCGCCGACCGGGGAGAGCGGCACGGTATTCACTGTGCCCAGCTGGTCGCCCAGCCCGTCCCCGAGGCGCCCCATCTGCTGCGCCCAGATTTTCCCGGCCTCATGCGGGTGCTGCTTCGCCCAGGCATTCTGCTGCTTCATCACCTCCCAGAATATCTTCACCACTTCCGGGTGCTGCTGATAAAACGAGGTGGTGACAAAATAGCCCACCGCATTTTCCGAGCCAAGCTGTTTGCCGTTGGTCAGCAGGCGGCCATCGTAGCTCTGGCGCGCCAGCGACAGAAACGGGTCCCATACGGCCCACGCATCAACATGGCCGCCGACAAAGGCGCTGCCGCTGTCGGTCGGCGTCAGGTACTCTTTCTGCACGTCGCTCTCTTTCATCCCGGCGCTTTGCAGCGCGCGCGACAGCAGATACTCCCCGGTGCCGCCCTTATTCACCGCCACCTTTTTCCCGCGCAGGTCGGCCAGCGTTTTCAGCGGCGACTCTTTACGGACCACAATGCCTTCGCCATCGGGCGACATCGCCTGATAGCCGAAGAACACCAGCGGCAGCCCGGCAGAGATGGCGGTGACGAACGCGGTTGAGCTGCCGGTGGTGATATCGATCGACCCGGCGTTCATCGCTTCATAGGCGGGCGCGGCTGAGGAGAACGTCCCCGACCACTGCAATTTAACGTTATGCGCGGCCAGCGCCTTTTCCAGGCTGCCGTTTTCCCGCGCCAGCGCCAGGTCGGTCGGCGCACGTAAAAAGCCAATCCGCAGCGTGACAGGGTCGGCAGCCTGAGCCGCCAGCGTGATGCCTAACGCCGCGGCAACCAGCACGCGCAGCACTCCGTTCTTCATGCCTGTACTCCGTATTCTGCCGCAACGCCAATCGTCAACGGCTGGGTGATAAATTCGGCGGCCAGCAGATCGTCGGCCTGCTGCTGCTGCTCCGCCAGCAGGGCTGGTGCAACGCGCTGAATGCCCCATGGGCGGGCGCGAAGGGTTGCCAGCCAGTGGCTTTCGCTCAGCGCCCCCGGCAGATGCTGATGCAGCAGTCTGGCCGCCTGCAGGCTGTTTTCAGCAATCCAGCGGTCATTATCGCTGAGCACTTCCAGCAGCTGCGTTGCCTGCTGCGCATGCTGGCTGAGCCAGCATGCGCGGCACCAGAACAGCGAACGATTGCGGATCACCTCGCCGACCTGAGCGAGACAGCGCACCTTTTTAGCATCCCGGGCGGCAGTTAGCCAGGGATCGATAGCGGCCCACAGGTCCACCCGCCCTTCGCGCAGCGCACGCGCGGCATCGCTGCCGTTAAGGTCCACCAGCGTGACGTCACCCAGCGTCAGCTGCTGCCGGAGCAGCAGGCGGGCGAGAAAATGGTCGGTAAACGAGCCTTTCATACAGGCAATGCGCGCGCCGCGCAGGTCGCGTACGCTTTGCCTGGCGCCCTCCTTCATCGCCAACAGCGCACAGTTGGCGGCACGATCGGGAGAGGCGGCGAGATAGGCCACATCCAGACCGTTACCCTGGGCGTAGATCGGCGGGGTTGAGCCGGTCCCCGCCACGTCCAGCCGCAGGTCGGTCAGCATCGCCGCGCTGTCGCCGCCGTGCAGATAGTCCACCCAGCGCACGCCGCTTATCGCCGCTTCCAGCACGCCGCGCTGGCGCAGAATAAACAGCGAGAGGTTATTGGGATGGCTGCCGATACGTAAGCTCATCAGCGCTCCTCCGTCTGGCTAATCGGGCGGTCCCACAGATTGCTCCAGGTAAAGGTATTGGCCGCCTCGTCCGCCGCTGCCGTGACCGCATTGTCGTCCAGCTGCAGGCGCGGCAGCACCAGCTCGCTGAAGCGCTCGGCCTCCTCCAGCAGCGGGAAGCCGGAGAGAATAAACACCTCGACGCCAGCCTGCTGATAAGCTTTCAGCGTGCGTTCCACCGTTTGCGGGCTGCCGACAATCGCCGTGCCCGGCCCCGGACGCACCAGACCGATGCCCGCCCACAGCCCGGGATAGATCTCCAGCTCGCGCGGGTCGTCGGGGCGGGCGTCATTGTGCAGCGCGCTCATACGTGCCTGGCCGACGGAGTCCGACCCCGCCGCCAGCGCCCGGCGGGCAGCGATCGCCTGCTCATCCATCGACTGATACAGCTCGTCTACCGCCTGCCATGCGGCCTCGTCGCTGTCGCGCACGATGACATACAGGCGAATGCCAAAGCGTAGCGTGCGCTGGTAAGCGGCCGCCCGCTGCTTCACCGCCGCGATTTTCTCTGCAGCCTGCGGCGGGGTTTCTCCCCAGGAGAGATAGGTATCAATATGCTTAGCCGCGACGTCCTGCGCCGCTTCAGATGAGCCGCCAAACCACAGTGCCGGAGGCGGATAGCCGCCGTTGCCCAACGCCAGCTTCGCCTTGTCGATATCAAGATGGTCGCCATGGAAATCCACCGACTGCCCGGCCAGCAGCGGTTTCAGCACGGTAAGAAACTCATCGCTCAGGGCATAACGCTGGTCGTGTTCCAGGTGCATACCGTAGGCGCCAAGGGTATTTTTATCACCGCTCACCACGTTCAGCAGCACCCTCCCTTTCGAGAACTGGTTAAAGGTGACCGCCATTTTCGCCAGCAGCGTCGGGGAGATCAGCCCTGGCTGGATGGCAATCAGAAACTTCATGCGCTCGGTGGCAGAGATCAGCGATGCACCGATAATCCACGGATCGTGCGCCCCCGTCGCCAGCAGCGCACCGTGAAAACCCAGACGGTCAATACCGCGCGCCACCCGCTGGAACCAGGCATAATCGATGTTATAGCTGCCGGCGGCGTTCCACGGCTGAGGGCCATCAGGGGCGGTGAGATACCAGTAAATTTCCATTGCGGCTAACCTTTGCTGTGTCAGAGTTAAACCACAGCAATATCAAAGCCGTATCGTAAGGACAAAGAAGAAATCGGGGAAAGGTGTGCAGGAATGAGCATTTGGAAAACTGGCGGCTCTGTGGCCGCCTTGTCTTTCAGGCGCGGGTTAATCATCATCACACTTCTAAAATGTACCGTACCGTACCGTACCGTACGGTTTGCTTGTGCCCTGGCAGGATTTTTTGTCAATAAAATGTACACTCGGGTTTATTTTTCGCGGGAGGTGCGATGAAAGTCAAAACGGAAGCCCGCCGTGAGGCGATTGTGGAAGCTGCCGCTCAGCTGTTCCAGGAGATGGGGTATGAACGCGCCTCAATGAATGAGCTGGCGAAGCGGCTGGGTGGCTCGAAAACCACGCTGTATAACTATTTCCCCTCGAAAGAGGAGCTGTTTAGCGCGGTGATCCGCACCTATGCGACGCAGCACCTGACCGACGCCGCCTGTGCGCTGGATACCTCCGTCAGCAAAGGCCTGTCGCTGACCGAGAAGCTGCAGCTGTTCGGTGAGCAGATGCTGCAGGTGATGACCACCAACAACACCGCGCTGGCGGTATACCGCATGGTGGTGGCTGAAGCCGGTCATTCGGAGATGGGGATGCTGTTTTATGAATCAGGGCCGCGTGAGAGCATCGAACGGCTGGCGCGACTGTTCTCCAGCGCGATGGACAGCGGCGTGCTGCGCATGGGCGACCCGCAGATCCGTGCGCTGCAGTTCCTCGCCCTGCTGACTGCAGAAATTGAGATCCGCATTTACCAGCGCAACGCGCCGCCGCTAAGCGTGAAGCGGGTCAGCGAGATGACCGCCTGCGCGGTAAGAATGTTTATGGCTGGCGCAGGAAAGTAGTGCCGCCCCTATTGTGAGGAGATGAATAATGAAGACTCTGCCTGCTGTCACTATCACCTACTGCTCCCAGTGCAACTGGATGCTGCGCGCCAGCTGGATGGCGCAGGAGCTGCTGCACACCTTTAGCACCGACCTTGGCTCGGTTACGCTGATACCCGGCACCGGAGGTGTCTACCAGATTGCGATCCATGACCAGATAATCTGGGACCGCAAAACTGATAACGGTTTTCCCGATGCCGCCGAGATCAAACGCCGCCTGCGCGCCGTCTGCTTCCCCGAGCGTGACCTTGGCCATATTGACCAGCACGTGAAACCGGCCGAATAACACCACAGCGGGTCAGGCATGCCTGACCCCTACCTGAACCCGGATGCTGCTACCGTGGGGGGCGGGCACGCCCGACCCGTTGTTTTCCGTGATGCTGCAACCGTAGGGGTCGGGCACGCCCGCCCCGTAGTTTACCGTATCGCAATTAACCAACGCGCTTCACGTCACCGACCAGCAGGATGTAGGAGAGCGCACCAATCAGCGCCACCACCGAGATATAGATCAGCGCCGGAGAGAAGCCATAATCCTGCGCCAGATAGCCCACCACCAGCGGCACGGTGATGCCACCCAGCCCGCCAATAAAGTTGAATACCCCACCGGTTAAACCAATCAGACGCACCGGCGCCAGCGAAGAGACCAGCGACCAGGTGATTGAAGCAAAGCCGTTGCCGAAGAACGCCACCGCCATCAGTACCATGATCCAAACCGGATCGTTGGTGTAGTTGGCGCCCATAATGCAGGTGGAGATCAGCAGCCCGCAGATGATCGGCGTTTTACGCGCAAAGCCCAGCGAGCGGCCGCTGCGCACCAGACGGTCGGCGACAATGCCGGAGAGGATCACCCCGAAAAAGGCAGCGAGGAACGGCACGGTCGTCATAAAGCCAGCGGTAAGTGCCGCAATATGTTTCTCCTGGGTCAAATAGTTAGGGAACCAGGTGAGGAAAAACCACAGCGTCGAGGTCACGGCAAACTGCCCGAGGTAAACGCCGCACAGCTTGCGGTGGAACACCAGCTTCCAGTCAGCCGCCGTCATTTTAACGCGGTTTTTCTTCTCTGAGGGGGCATCGCCGTCGATCATCGCCCCGCCGTCGCGAATGTACTCCAGCTCGGCCTGGTTGATACCCTGGCTTTTGCGCGGAGCCTGGTAGACTTTGATCCAGACAAATGACCAGATAATGCCGATGCCGCCGGTAATGATAAACACCCAGTGCCAGCTCAGTATCTCCTGGATCCAGATCAGCAGCGGCGTCAGAAATGCCAGGCCGACAAACTGCCCGGAAGTGTAAAAACCCACGGCCGAAGCACGCTCCTGCTCCGGGAACCAGCTGGTCACCAGGCGATTATTGGTCGGGAACGCCGGCGCTTCAAAGATACCGGTAATCGCGCGCAGGCCAATCAACGACATTAATCCGCTGGCAAAGCCTTGCAGCAGCGTCGCCACCGACCAGCCGAAGATGGCGATGAAATAGGTCAGGCGCGAACCGACGCGGTCAAGGAACCAGCCGCCGGGGATCTGGCACAGGGTATACAGCCATGCAAAGGCCGAGAAGACGTAGCCCATCTGCGCTTTGCTGATGCCAAACTCTTCCTGAATATGTGCCGAGGCCACCGCCAGGTTGGCGCGGTCGACATAGCAAATCACCACGGTAATAAAAATCATCAGCAGGGTTAAATAGCGCCGACGCGTAGGCCTGGTATTAACGTCAGAGATGTCCATAATAGGGCTCCGTAGGGTTTCAGGGCGAGATTTACCCGCCCGGTGAGAGGTTTATCTTTCTAATAATTTGATAAAAAAATTGCCATATAAATAGAACGGTACACTTTGCCACTAATATCGTTAATGGCTGTGCACTCTTAATTAATATCCAAAATAACTCGAGCAGCAGGAAGGCGGCAAGCCCGTGAGTCTCCAGCAGCATAGTAAGCTATGTGACTGGGGTCAGCGGGTGAAGCCAACGCATCTGCGGCTCGAAGAATGAAGGATATTTACCATTCCGCCACGGAACCATCCGCGAAACGCCACAATGGATTACGCCAGTCCGGGGCATTTTTACTGCGCTCAATCACCAGCTCTTCGTTTATTTCTACGCCAAGGCCGGGTTTATTTAACGGATAGAAATGACCGCCATCCATTTTAAAGTCGTCTTTATTAATCACGTAGTCGAGAAGTTCGGCGCCCTTATTATAATGGATACCCATACTCTGCTCCTGGAATACCGCATTGCGCGAGACAAAATCGACGTGCAGGCAGGCTGCCAGCGCAATCGGTCCCAGCGGGCAGTGCGGCGCCAGCGCCACATCGTAAGATTCAGCCATCGCGGCAATTTTATAGCACTCGGTAATGCCGCCCGCGTGGGAGAGATCGGGTTGCAGAATAGCGAGACCGCCCGCTTCCAGCACGCGTTTAAACTCGAAGCGCGAAAACATGCGCTCACCGGCGGCAATCGGAATATGGGTTTGTGCCGCCAGTTTCGGATAGTACTCCGCCTGCTCTGCCAGCACCGGCTCTTCGATAAACAGCGGACGATACGGCTCCAGCTCTTTGATCAGCACTTTCGCCATTGGCGCACTGACGCGGCCGTGGAAGTCGAGGCCGAACTCAATCTCACTGCCGAACGCTTCACGGATCTGCGCCACGGTATTGACGGCGGTATCGATCTTACGCGAGTTATCGATAATGCCCATCTCTTCACAGCCGTTCAGCTTAAAGGTGTCGAAGCCGATGGTGCGCAGCTTTTTGATCCCTGCGATGGCATCTGCCGGGCGGTCGCCGCCGACCCAGCTGTAGGCTTTGATGCTGTCGCGCACCAGCCCGCCCAGCAGCTGATAGACCGGGACGCCGAGCACTTTGCCCTTAATATCCCACAGCGCCTGGTCGATGCCCGCAATGGCGCTCATCAGGGTTGGGCCACCGCGATAGAAGCCGCCGCGATACATGACCTGCCAGAGATCGTTGATGCGCGCCGGATCCTGGCCGATCAGATAGTGTGACATCTCGTGCACCGCCGCTTCCACGCTGCGTGCGCCCCCTTCTATTACCGGCTCGCCCCAACCGAATACGCCTTCGTCAGTTTCAATTTTGAGGAACATCCAGCGCGGCGGTAGGCGGTAAGTTGTCAGTTTGGTAATTTTCATCGTAACGCGTCCTTATAAGCGTGAATAAATGCCTGAGCCTGTTCAACGGTGCGCGCCAGCGGCTGCCCGGCGCGGTAGAGATCGCTGCCCAGCCCGGCGCCAATGCAGCCCGCCGCCATAAAATCTTTTAAGTTTTCCGGGGTCACGCCGCCGACGGCAAATACCGGAACGTCGGCAGGCAGCACCGCCTTCAGGGCTTTGATATAGTCAGGGCCAAAGGCGGAAGATGGGAAAATTTTCAGGGTTTGCGCACCGGCTTCCAGCGCGGTAAACGCTTCGGTCGCGGTCGCGCACCCGGCGGCCACCACCATCCCGCAATCGACCGCCCGGCGGATCACCGCGGCGTTGGTATTTGGCGTCACCACCAGCTGGCTTTTGATCTGCGCCAGCTGCTCAACCTGTTCCACTTTCAGTACCGTTCCAGCACCGATCAGGGCTTTATCGCCGAAGTTCTGCACGGCTTCGCTAATGCTGACCGCCCACTCCGGGGAGTTAAGCGGGATCTCGATGGCGTCGAACCCTGCGGCGATCAGCGCGGCAATATGCTCCTGCGCTTCCTGCGGACGAATGCCGCGTAAAATGGCGATTAACGGTAATTTAGTCTGCCAGCTCATTGGCTATGCTCCTTATCCCATGCTGGAAGGCGCTATCGCCCGCCAGCGTTTGTGTATTGAGGCCGACAAAACGCAGCGCCTGCTGATAGCGTTGCGCCAGCGCCTCCCCGGCTATAATCGTCACCGGACGCCCGGCCTTCACCGCGTACTGCCCGGCCATCAGCGCCGCTTCGTGGCCAATTAACAGCCCGGAGAGAAAATCGCTAATCGTCGCCCGGTCACGCACCCCCAGCACGTGTGCCGCACGCACTTCAAACAGCCGGGAGAGAATGGAGCGGTCGCTGCTGCCTATCGCCAGCCCGTCGCGAAAAGCGGCGCGATCCTCACGCTGCTCAGGCAGCCCCGCCCCCACCAGCGACTGCGTTAACAGCAGGTGGTGCAGCTCACCGGTCATGACGGTACGAAAATCGATAATTTTGTCCGCTTCAGCCTGCACCCACTTGGCATGGGTGCCGGGCATCACGTAAACGTCCGCCGGGGCGAGCTGAAGTGCGCCCAGCAGCTGCGTCTCTTCACCGCGCATGACATTGGCGTTATCCTCCCGCTGCACGCTCAGCCCGGGCACCACCCAGGCACGGTTTTCGACGCGGGTCAGGCGAGCGGCAATGTCGCTCAAGCGCACCGGGCAACTAAGGTACGGCACCGGCTGCCAGCCCGCGTTGCTGCCGACCATCCCGGCCATGACCACCGGCACGTCATCCACCGGCCAGCCGGCGGTCACTTCTGCAAACACCTCGGCGCAGCGGCGACCGTTAAGGCGCGTGACGCCCGCCTCTGAGCGGCGCTGTTCAACACATGCGCCCTGCTGATAGTGCCAGGCGCGTAAATTGGTGGATCCCCAGTCGATGGCGATATAGCTGTTCACATTATCTCCTTAAGGCGCCCCGTTGAGCTGGCAATCATGGTTTTCGCCGCCTGCTCAGCGGCATCGGCATCCTGATGGCGAATGGCATCCAGCAGAGCTTTATGCTCCTCCAGCGTACGCGGCATATTGGCTTCGTCCGGCATAAAGGTGCGGTCAAACACCGCTTTTTGCAGCTCGCCAATCGCAACGTTAAGCTGTTGCAGCACCGGGTTATGCACCGAGGCCATCACCGCTTCGTGGTAGCGAATATCCGCCTGGTTAAAGGCATCGCGATCGCGGCGGTTCGCCACCATCTCGTTCCAGGCCATCTCGATATTCGCCAGATCGCTGGAGGTGGCGCGCTCCGCCGACCAGCGCGCAATTTGCGGCTCTACCAGCACGCGCACTTCGTTCATGGCGGCGATCAGGCGCGGGTCGTCATCATGCGCCAGCGACCAGCGCAGCACGTCGCTGTCGAGATAGTTCCACTGGTTGCGCAGGGTGACGAACGCGCCGCGATAGCGCTTCATCTCCATCAGGCGTTTCGCCATCAGCGAGCGAAACACCTCGCGAATAATATTGCGCGAGGTGGTAAAGCGTTCGCACAGCTCGGCTTCGGCAGGCAGCGCGCCGCCGGGAACATATTTGCCCGAAACGATCTCCTCGCCCAGGGTCAGGATGATGCGTTCGGTTTTACTTAGCTGTTCTTGCGTCATGATTTTCCATTCGGTGAGCTGCAGGTCAGCGGCGGCAGTGGATGAGCGGATTGTAGTACTAATGGATAAAGTTGTACTACAATCCAGATCACAAAACAGACAATTGCTCTGACAGGCACAAAAAAGGCCGGGCAAGCCCGACCTTATGGTTAATCCTGAGCCTTACATCAGAAATCGACGTTCACACCCAGCTGGAAATTACGCCCCGGCATGACGGCCAGTGAGCGGTCGTTGGTATCCATCGGGGTCTCCCCGGTCAGGTCGCGGCTGCTGAGGTAGTCCCAATATTTGCGATCGGTCAGGTTATAGATGCCGCCGCTCAACCTGACGTTCTTCGTCACCTTCACCCACGCGGAGAGATCCACCATGCCGTAGCCCGGCACGCGCTGGTACTCGGAAGTGGCATCGGTCAGCGCCGAGCCACTGTTGTTGAAGCTGTTGCGATTGGTGTTTTCCGCCTGCTTGCCCTTCACAAAGGTTGCGGCGACATTGGCACCAAAGCGCTGCGCCGGGTCGTCCCAGCCCACGCCGACCACGGCTTTCATCGGTGCCACGCTGTCGAGGTCAACATACCTGTCGCCCGCATAGCTGGACTTCGACTGCCCTTTGCTGTAGCCCAGCGCGAAGGTGCTGTTCAGACCATTAACCGCTTCAAACCAGGTGCCGTAGTTGATTTTGCTACTGATGTTGCCGCCCCAGATGTAGGCTTTATCGCGGTTTTCCGCCTGGTAAGTGGTGGCGATATTCGACGGCACGTTGGCGAATTTCTCCGGGTTGGTGGCGCGGCTGTAGCGGGTATAGGCAATAAAGTTTTTATAGCTGTTATAGAACATCGCGCCGCTGAAGGTAACCCCTGGCGTCGCTTCGCCCTTTACGCCCCACTCAACGTTGTTGCTGGTTTCGGTATCGAGATCGGTGTTGCCGATCAGCGCGTACTGGCGGCCGGCCAGGTAGTTGGAGCCGAGGTTCCACGAGCCGTACAGCTGGCTGGCATTCGGGAACTGCGCCCCGCGCTTGTACTGCACATAGGTCATCAGCTTTGGCGTGATGTCGTAGTTGAAGCTGATGGACGGCAGCACCTGCGTGTCGCTGTTGGTTTTACCGTACAGCGCTTCGGCATCGGCCCCGGTCAGCACGTCGGTGCCAGCGGCGAGGTTATCGAGGTTCTGCGGTTTGGTTTCCTGATGTGCCACGCGCACGCCGGGCACTACCGCGAAGCCGTGACCGTCGAGATCGAACTGAATGGTGTCCTGCACGAAACCACCCAGAATCACGGTGCGGCTGTCGCCCTGGGGTTTGGTGATCTTATTGAACGAGGTCTGCGCCGGGGATTGGCTGAATGGACGCTCCGCATCGGCCAGACGGGCATTGACCCCGGCGAGCAGATCGTGACGGCCAATGCTTTTCGCCAGCTGGGCTTCGTAGCCCACCGTTTCAACGTTGTAGTCAGAATAGACGCGCTGCATGGATGACGCATCCAGCGGCATCAGGGTGTTGTCGTGCGCTTCGGTTTTCTGGTAGTAGACCTTATTGCTCAGGCTGTCGATCCACGCGTTTGCCGGCGTCCACTCATCTTTCAGGCTGATGCCCCAGCGGCGGGTATTGCTCTGCTGATTGGCATCGCCCAGTACCGCTGTGCCGGCGGTGTTCCAGCTGTCGTAACGGGTGTGGTTCACCTTGTTGTAGAGATCGAAGGTAGCTATCAGCTTGTGCTCGTCGCTGGGCTGCCAGATGCCGGAGGCGAGAAACGCATCGGAGTGCCAGTTAGCCGGGTAAGCATCCCGCTCGCCGCTGTTGTTGCGCGTCTCCTGCCCGTCGCGGCGGCTGTAAGCCACCAGCCCGCGCAGGGTTTCATCGCCCATCGCTGCGGTAATGCCGTTGTGCCAGCTGCGGTTGGAGGAGTCGTAATCGCTCTGGTAGCCAAAGTAGGTCGGTTTTGACGGCGCGAGGTAGTCATCGGCAGATTTTGGCAGGAAGGAGACGGAGCCACCGAGCGCGTTATTGCTGCGCGCCGTAGAGGTTGCGCCGACTTCGATGTCGACCTGGCCGTAAAGATAAGGATCCACGTAGTCGCGACCGATACCGAAGGTATTTACCCCGGCACGGCTGGCGTAGCTGCGCCCGGTCGCGTCCGGCTGCGGGATGCCGTCAACGTCCATCGCGATGCGGTTACCCTCCAGACCACGGATGTTGTAGCCGGTGTAGCCGCTGCGGTCGAAGCCGCTTTTACCGCTGGTGGAGCCACCGCTGCTGCCGACCGCACCGATCAGCGTTTCATAACGCATGATGGTGCCAAAGTCGTTGCCGCCGCGCTGCTGCATCTCCGCCGCGCTGAGCGTGATTTTGCTGCCGGCGACGTTTTTCACCGCCGGCGACAACACGGTCATCACCGCATCATCTTTCGGCCTGGCGGCATCGGACGGTTTCTGGCCGCTGGCGTTCTGTGCTGTTTGTGCGGTCTCGTCACCCTGCTCCGCAGCGCTGCTGACGGTGGCGGTGAGTAAAGTTCCCATGACGAGCGATGTCTGCAGTAGCCCCTGGCGGGACGAAAATTTGAGCATGATAAATACCTGATTTAATTATTGGTATTTGCTCAACAGTGCTTTCCGATGAAACAGGTTAATGGCCCCGAAAATGCGATGCGCGGGGCAAGTCGTTCTTTTATAATTTGCGACATCATATACAGACGATAATAATTATCAATACACTAATTGAATAATTTACATTAACCTGCGGAACTTTCTGCTAAAGCCGCCCTCATGGCATAAAAAAACCGCTGTTCCTTGCGGCGCAGCGGCTTAGACGTGACTCAGTCCTCTCAGGATTCAGCGAAATCCGTCAGCACTTTGCCCTCCATGCGGTAGCGCACCCACTCATCCTGCGGAACCGCGCCGAGGCTTTTGTAGAAGTCGATGGCAGGCTGGTTCCAGTCGAGCACGCTCCACTCCAGGCGACCGCAGTTGCGCGCAACCGCCAGCTGGGCGATATGGCGCAGCAGGGTTTTACCGGCTTTATGGCCGCGAAAACGCGGGGAGACGTAGAGATCTTCAAGATAAATACCGTTTTTGCCCAGCCAGGTAGAGTAGCTGGTAAAGAACACCGCGTAGCCCGCCGCCTCACCGTCGATTTCGCAGATTAGCGCTTCTGATTTGCTCTCCGCAGCGAACAGCGACTCTTCGATGTCCTGCTGGCTGGCAACCACTTCATGTAGCGCTTTCTCATATTCGGCCAGCTCGGCGATCATCGCGAGGATCAGTTTAGCGTCCGGGCGTTCGGCGCGGCGGATAACGATATTCATTGTATTTCTCTGAGGTTAGGGCGTGGATAACGCTTAGCATAACCGCTAAGCGCGGGTGAATGAAGGGAAAGCTTATGCCGCTATGCGTCACGCAGCGTGATGAGTCTGACGATCGTGGTGGTCGCGCCTGGCGATGCCCAGCCTTTCGCGCAGCGTGCGGCTGTCGTCCTGATGCCAGTAACCGCGGGCTTCGAGGATCGGCAGCACGTAGCGCACCACGTCTTCCAGCGCTTCGTTCAGCACCGGGCCACAGATGATAAATCCGCTGGCGCCACCCTGCTCAACCCAGCGGATAAAGGTGTCGGCCACCTGCTCTGGCGTGCCAAAAAACTCGCCTTTTGGCAGCGTGGTGCGCAGCGCAACCTCGCGCAGCGTTAACTTTTCTTCTGCCGCCAGTCGTTTGATCTGATCGGTGGTGGAACGGAAGCTGTTCTCGCCCAGGCTACCCAGCTGCGGGAAAGGCGCGTCCGGGTCATACTGGCTGAAGTCGTGATGGTCGAAGAAGCGCCCAAGGTAGTTCAGCGCCTGCTCCAGCGTCAGCAGGGAGAGCAGATACTGATATTTCTCCTCGGCTTCCTGTTCCGTGGCGCCAATAATCGGGCTGATGCCGGGAAAAATTCCCACCGCGTCACGCCCCTGCTGCGCCACCTGTTCACGCAGGCTGGCGGCGTAACCTTCGGCTTCCTCCAGCGTGCGCGCGTTGGTAAACACCGCGTCAGCCGTCGCCGCCGCCAGGCGAATACCGGACTCAGAGGCGCCCGCCTGGAAGATCACCGGCTGCCCCTGCGGGGAGCGCTGAATATTAAGCGGCCCTTCAACCGAGAAGTGGTCGCCCTGATGATTCAGCTTGTGCAGTTTGCTGGCGTCAAAAAACTCGCCGCTCTGCTTGTCACGGATAAATGCATCCTCTTCCCAGCTGTTCCACAGCCCCTGCACCACTTCAATATATTCACGCGCTATCTGGTAACGCTGGCCGTGCTCCGGGTGTGTTTTACCAAAGTTGCGCGCCGAGCCTTCCAGCGGCGAGGTCACCACGTTCCAGCCTGCGCGCCCGTGGCTGAGCAGGTCGAGCGTTGCCAGCTGCCGTGCGACGGTAAACGGATCGCTGTAGGAGGTGGAGATGGTCCCGGCCAGCCCGATGCGTTCGGTGACCGAGGCCAGGGAGGAGAGCAGCGCCACCGGCTCGAAACGGTTAAGGAAGTGCGGCAGGGATTTTTCATTGATGTGCAGCCCGTCGGCGACAAACAGGAAGTCCAGCCCGGCATCCTCTGCCTGGCGTGCCAGCTGGTGATACCAGCTAACGTTGACGCTGGCATCGGCCGGGACACGATGATGGCGCCACGCATTCATAAAACCACCGGCGCCCTGCAGCATCAGACCAAGTTTGATCCGTTGTGAATTCTGGCTCATTTTACTACTCCCTCGTCATAAGATATGACGCCAGATTTTCATAAATCCGCGACGGAATTAAATATCAATATCCCCTTTGTAATGCCGCATTACGGCAAACTGCCGGGCGGTGAGGGTTTTACCCGCACCAGCAGCGGAGTATGATGTCGCGCTTTGGTTAATATGATGTTCTCTTTTGCTGACTTCAGGATCCTGCCGCCATGATTGTTCGCCCGCATCAGCACTGGTTTCCGCGCCTGTTCTCATGGCACGGCGCGGTGCTGCAAAAAATTCTGTTTCGCCTCAGCCTCAATCTGATGATGGCGATATTCGCGGTGATCTGCTTTCAGTGGTATGAAACGCTGGGGGTGAAGCTGACCACCGCGCCGTTCAGCCTGCTGGGGGTGGCGATTGCTATCTTTCTTGGCTTTCGCAATAGCGCCAGCTATGCGCGCTTTGTTGAGGCGCGAACCCTCTGGGGGTCGCTGCTGATTACCCAGCGTTCGCTGCTGCGCCAGGCGAAAGGCGCGCTGCGCAGCGACCCGGCGGCAGTGAGCGAATTCAGCGCGCTGCTGAAGGCCTTTAGCTGGAGCCTGAAGCATCAGCTGCGCAGCACCGATGCCAGCGATGATATCCGCCGCCTGGCCCCGGAAAAGTGGCGGGAAGAGGTGCTGGCCAGCCCGTTCAGGACCGGCCGCCTGCTGTTGTGCATGGGCGCGTGGCTGGCGGACCAGCGCGAAAAAGGGCTGATTAGCGACCTGCTGTATAACGGCATGGATAATAATCTGAATGAGCTGTCGCATATTCTGGGCGGCTGCGAGCGCATCAGCACCACGCCGATCCCGTTTGCCTACAGCCTGATTGTGCATCGCACGGTGTACCTGTTCTGCACCCTGCTGCCGTTCGCGCTGGTGGCAGACCTGCACTATATGACGCCGCTGGTCTCGGTGTTTATCTCTTATACCTTTTTGTCGCTGGAATCGCTGGCGGAAGAGCTGGAAGACCCCTTTGGCACCTCCGCTAACGACCTGCCGCTGAACGCCATCTGTAACCACATCGAACGCACCCTGTGCGAGATGGATAACCAGCACCCGCTGCCGGAGAAGCTACTGCCGGACGCGCGATATAATTTGATGTGATTGGATTGCTGTTGCGATAACAGTTAAGGGCCGACCGCGGTTTGGTCGACCCGATCGATTTCTCAGTGCTCATCAAGAAAAGCGTTAGCTGCACAAGTGTGCCAGGGGTCAGGCTGATTACATATATGCTCTCACCCGCCTGTAAAAAGGCCGACCGGAAAAGAAGGTCGGCCACTACGCGTGACGGGCTACGCTTGTCGGCAGCGCAATGACGTTGGATTTATAGAGGCACTAACGGATGCTGGCAATCAGGGCTAGCCGGGTTACCCGGCCGATGTAGGGGTCGGGCATGCCCGACCCGCTGGGAGGCCTCCAGCCTAAAGGGATCTAACGACGGTGAGCCCTGAAATCATCCTTACTTATCGAGAATGCTGTTCACCGCCGCGGCATGGCCGGTTTTGTCGCTGGCGCCGGAAAGCACCTGGATAACCACAAACTTGTTATCGGCGGTGGAGAGCAGCGTCGCCTGCTGCACGCCTTTGCCATCCATCTTGTCGGTGGCTTCAATGTGATAAACGTCCAGCCCTTTGACCTTCTCGGTCTTCTCGCTGATCACCTTATAATCCGGCGATGCCTGCTTCTGTTTATCCTTAATCGACTTCATGCCGTTGAGGAAGTCCGCATCGGTGCCGCCTCGCGCCACAACGGGGACATTGTCCTCACCGAGGATAATCACGCGCTTTTCTGCCTGGCTGACGTACATCTTGCCCGGTGCCCCGCCCGGCATTGGCTGCTGCTGATAACCTTTCAGATTAAAAGCAAAGTCGCCGTTCAACAGCGAGACTTTCTGCGTGGCGGGTGCCGCTGCCGCAGGAGTAGTGACTTCCGCTGCGCCTGCGGCTGTCGCCGTACCAGAGAGGGCCAGCACCAGAGATAATGAACCTGCTAATTTAGATAATTTAATAGATTTCATTCGAGCATCCTTCTTCTGAATTGGCTTTCAGTATAGTGACCCGCTCCAGCCCCCTGCCATGAGAAGTTCCTTAACTGCCGAAAACGATAATGATTAATAAGGATATTTGGCCAGTCACTCTATCGCAGCCAAACCAAAGCCCTGCTTGCCATTACGCTTTACGTTGTACATCGCTTCATCGGCGCGCATCAGCGCCGCGCCAAAATCATCAGATTCCTGCACCTCAGCAATACCGACCGATGCGCCAATCTGCGCCAGACCGTTATCGAGCTCGAACGGCGTCAGCGCCGCATCCAGCACGGCCTGCGCCGCAATGCGCACTTTGGGATAACCGATCAGGTAAGGCAGCAGCAGCACGAACTCATCGCCGCCGATCCGGCTAATCACCACGGCGGGCGGCACCGCGTCACGCATACGCTGGCTGAGCTGGATCAGCACCTCATCACCGCTGCGGTGACCTAGCGTGTCATTAACGTGCTTAAAGTTGTCGAGGTCGATATAGGCAAGGCACAGCGGACCCTGCGTTTTCATCTGGCTGAAATGGTGTTGCAGCGCGTGGCGGTTAGTAAGGCCGGTTAGCGGATCGTGATGCGCCAGCGCCGAGAGCTGGGCTTCGTACTGCTTCTCTTTGGTCATATCAATATGAGTGCCGGTCACCTTCAGCGCGTTACCCTGCTCGTCCCATTCGCTGACGCGCCCGCGGTCCAGCACCCAGGTGATCTTACCGTTCTTGGCGATCATCCGGTGCAGCGCCTCATAATAGGGTGCGCGCCCCTCGATATGGTCATAAAACGCCTTCAGCACTTCCTGCGCATCCTCCGGGTGCAGATGTTCGCGCCACACGGCAAATTGCGCACTCAGCTCCTTCGGCCGGAAGCCCAGCATCGACCCCCAGCGGCGGTTGAAGATCACCAGCTTGCCGCTGGGGATATCCAGCTGCCACAGACACAGCCCGGTGCCGTCCAGCGCCGCATTCAGCTTATGGCGGGCGTCATGGGCAATACGCTTCAGGCGCGCATTATGTTTTTTCAGGTTGTGGATTTGCTGGTGGAGCGCTTCGTCGGACATGGTTCACGCAAAGAGTGAAAATAAGCGCTATTTTGCCTGCGCGAATTTTTCTGTAAATGACTGAATTGAAAAGCCGATCTTTGGTGGGGAATTTCAGGGAAAGAAGGGTTTTTGGCGGAATAGCAGGGCAATATCAGCGGGGAGCGCTGTTTTACCGGGTTGGATGCTGAGGGCTGGTCAATAGCTGGCGGCGCGATGCCCTGCGCCGCCGGGCTTAACGTGGTCAGAATTACATCTGCACCAGGTTCTTAATTTTTACGTCCGGATTAACATCCGCTTCGTAATCCACGCCGTCCAGACCAAAGCCGAACAGATGCATGAACTCGGTTTTGTAACCGACGAAGTCAGTCAGCTGGTTCAGATTTTCGTCAGTGACGGTTGGCCACAGTGCGGAAACCTCGTCCTGAACTTCAGGCTGCAGCTCTTTATAATCGGCACGCAGGCGGCCGGTGTCATCGAGGATCGGCGAAGCACTATACAGGCTGTCTTTAAACAGGCCGTAGACCTGCTCGATGCAGCCTTCGTGGGTGCCTTTCTCTTTCATCACTTTGAACAGCAGTGAAAGATAAAGCGGCATCACCGGGATAGCCGAACTGGCCTGGGTCACTACCGCTTTCAGTACGGAAACGCGTGCGTCGCCGTTACCGTGCGCGGCCAGCTTGTCGCGAATGGAAAGAACGCGTTTATCGAGATCTTTCTTCGCTTCACCAATTGAGCCGTTCCAGTAGATATCATGGGTGATCTGCTCGCCCAGATAGGTGAAGGCAGTAGTTTTAGCGCCGTCGGCCAGCACACCCGCTTCCATCAGCGCGTCGATCCACATCTGCCAGTCTTCACCACCCATAACCGCGACGGTGCCTTCAATCTCTTCCTGAGAAGCCGGTTCCAGGGAGACGTCGGTGATGGTTTCTTTATCGGTGTTCAGCCCACGGGTCACCAGCGGCTTGCCGATTGGCTTCAGGGTAGAGTTAAACACTTCACCGGTGGTTGGGTGGGTACGGCGTGGCGCGGCCAGGCTGTAAACCACCAGGTCAACCTGACCCAGATCCTGCTTAATCATCTCAATGGTTTTCTGTTTCACCGCGTCAGAGTAGGCGTCACCGTTGATGCTTTTGGCATACAGGCCTTTCTCCTCGGCAAACTCTTCGAACGCCGCAGAGTTGTACCAGCCTGCGGTGGCGGTTTTATTCTCTTCGCCGGCACGTTCAAAGAACACGCCCAGCGTATCTGCACCGCAGCCAAACGCCGCAGAGATACGCGCCGCCAGGCCGTAACCCGTCGAGGCGCCAATCACCAGAACTTTTTTCGGGCCGGAAGCAATCTCGCCCTGTTGGGTGACGTATTCGATCTGTTTTTTGACGTTAGCTTTGCAACCCGCCGGATGGGCAGTAATACAGATGAAGCCACGGATGCGTGGTTTAATAATCATATTGACCTCAGTTTATGAAACTTTTTCATTAACTTTTTCATTAACTTTCTCATGAAATAAGGGCGTCAGAATAGCGCGTAAAGCGGTTCAGGCAAAGTGCGGAAGCGCCGATCTGCCGCTTCGGCTTACTCTGTAAGCGCCAGTTGCTTACGGATTAAGCGCTTTTAGTGCACTGGCCTGATACTGCGCCATCTCCGCAGGCGGCACCATGCCGCCGCCGGTCGCCCAGACTAAGTGCGTCGCACCGGCCAGCGCCGCTGCACTGATGCCCTGCTGAGCCAGCTTTTCAGGCTGCGCGCTGATACGCCACGGCCCTGCCATTCCCGCCAGCGCCGACGGTTCCAGCGCCAGCTGTTCATGCTGATACAGCAGCCCGAGCAGCGCATACATTTCTTCGTCACTGAGAGTATAAAAGGCGCTTAGCAAACGCTCCATTGCGCGGCCCACAAAACCGGAGGCGCGCCCGACCGCCAGACCGTCCGCTGCGGTACGGTTGTCGATTCCCAGATCCTGTACCGCGATCTCATCATGCAGGCCGGTGTGTACGCCCAGCAGCATGCACGGAGAGTGCGTCGGCTCGGCAAAGATGCAGTGCACGCTGTCGCCAAAGGCCAGCTTAAGGCCAAACGCCACGCCGCCGGGGCCACCGCCGACGCCGCACGGGAGATAGACCAGCAGCGGATGCTGTGCATCAACCCGGATATTTTCCGCAGCAAACTGCTGCTTCAGCCGTTCCCCGGCCACCGCATAGCCAAGAAACAGGTTATGGGAGTTCTCGTCGTCGATAAAGAAACAGTGCGGATCGGACTCGGCCTGACGGCGCCCTTCCGCCACCGCCACGCCGTAATCCTGCTGATACTCCACCACCTTTACGCCGTGCTCGCGCAGCTTCTGCTTTTTCCACGCGCGCGCATCCGCCGACATGTGGACCGTGACATCAAAACCGAGGCTGGCACTGATAATCCCGATCGACAGGCCAAGATTTCCGGTCGAGCCGACGGCAATACGCCGCTGGCTGAAAAACTGGCGCAGCGGCGCGGAGGCAAGGCAGGCATAGTTATCCGTCTCCTTCAGCAGCCCGGCATCGATTGCCAGCTTTTCCGCATGTGCCAGCACTTCATAGATGCCGCCGCGGGCCTTAATCGAGCCCGACACCGGCAGGTGGCTATCTTTCTTTAACCACAAACTGCCGGGCAGCGCGTGCTGATAGCGTGCATCAAGCACCGGTTGTAAGCGGGTCAGCGGGCAAATTTCCGACTCAATGATGCCGTTGCTGGCGCGCGTTTCCGGGAATACCTGCATCAGGTAAGGAGCAAAACGCGCCAGCCGGGCGCTGGCTTCCACCACCTGTTCACGCGTCAGGCCGACGTGCGCATAGCCCTGTGCCAGCGTCGTGGCTTTAGGGTTGAACCAGGTAACCGGTTGTAAGGCACACAGCTGATTAACCAGTGGAAAATTCTGCCTGACCTGTTCTGCATCCATTAACATGGTGACTTCTCCTGTGGTGGTGGGGTGATGGCCGATTTATGCTTAAACAATGGGAAAAACAGTCATTAGCGCCAAAGTTTGATCGCATTCAAATTTCTGAAAAATATAAAGAAAAAACCAGATATGCAGTTTATCTGCATAACTACCGCCTGCCAACTGTCGGTCTGTAAAGTCAGCGCAGTTTTACCCGCTAACTATGCAGTTAGTCATGCTGAATTGCGCTTAAAACACAGGATTTCACATTTATTTAAAAACTTTGAAACCTTTTTTGATGTTAAATTAGCGGCGACTTAGTGAGATTCACTGAGTCATCCACGGTATGACAGTATTTATAACTAAGAGCTCCCCACACGGCATTTGCCCCTGACGGACAGGCTCTACACATATGAAGGTTTGTTATGGAAAAGCTCTCTTACGTTTCTGAAGGCAGCAAGACGGCCTGGTCAACCTATCTGCAGCAGATCGATCGCGTCGCGCCGTATCTCGGCGACCTGTCGCGCTGGGTGGATACCCTGCGTCATCCGAAACGTGCACTGATTGTAGACATTCCGCTGCAAATGGACGACGGCAGCATCCGCCACTTCGAAGGCTTCCGCGTGCAGCACAACCTGTCGCGCGGCCCGGGTAAAGGCGGTATTCGTTACCATCCTAATGTGGATCTTAATGAAGTCATGGCGCTTTCTGCGTGGATGACGATCAAATGTGCGGCGGTTAACCTGCCGTATGGCGGCGCCAAGGGCGGGATCCGCGTTGACCCCTTTGCGCTGTCGGAAGGCGAGCTCGAGCGCCTGACGCGCCGCTACACCAGCGAAATTGGCCTGATCATCGGCCCGCAAAAAGATATTCCTGCGCCGGACGTTGGCACCAACGCTAAAGTGATGGCGTGGATGATGGACACCTATTCAATGAATCACGGCACCACCATCACCGGCGTGGTGACCGGTAAGCCTATCCACCTTGGTGGTTCACTGGGGCGCGAAAAAGCCACCGGGCGCGGCGTATTTATTACCGGCCGTGAAGTGGCACGCCGCAGCGGCATTGAAATTGAAGGTGCGCGAGTTGCCGTGCAGGGCTTTGGTAACGTCGGTAGCGAAGCAGCGCGCCTGTTTAACGATGCCGGGGCGCGCGTGGTAGCGATTCAGGACCACAGCGCCACGCTGTTCAACGCGGCAGGCATCGACCTGGTCGCGCTGAGCGAGTGGCAGGCAGCCAATAAAAAGATTGCCGGATTCAGCGGTGCAGACGTTATCAGCGATGAGGCATTCTGGGACGTAGAAATGGAGATTCTGATCCCTGCCGCGCTGGAAGGTCAGATCACCCGTCAGCGCGCGGAAAAACTGCACTGCCGCATCGTGCTGGAAGGCGCAAACGGCCCAACCTTCCCGGAAGCCGATGACGTGCTGGCCTCACGCGGTATTACCGTCGTGCCGGACGTCGTGTGTAACGCCGGGGGCGTAACCGTCAGCTACTTTGAATGGGTGCAGGATATGGCCAGCTTCTTCTGGAGCGAGGACGAAATTAATGAGCGCATGGATAAGCTTATGACCGAAGCGATGGTCCACGTCTGGGATAAAGCGCGTGAGAAGACGTGCAGCCTGCGCACCGCCGCCTATATCGTGGCGTGCGAGCGCATCCTGATGGCACGTAAGGATCGCGGGATCTATCCGGGTTAACGGCAATATAGCCCCTCAAAAACCGTATTGATGTAGGGTTGGCTCGAAGAATGGCAGGCTCCTTTAGGAACCTGCCTTTTTTTAGTTCTTTTATGCCCGGGCGTCCGCTTCGGCCTGCTGGTAACGCTGCTTAAATGCCTCGTTCTCTTCGACCAGGCGCAGCGCCGCCTCGATCAGTTCATTCTGCACCAGCGTATCGGCACCGTCGCTGGTGGCCCAGTGAATGTACATCACGCACAGTGCCGCAACCTGCAGCTGCTCGCCCTCTTCATTGCTGCCGTCAAACTGATATTCGGCCAGCGACCAGCGGTAAATTTCAGCGACAAATGGCATATCACCACTTTCATCCAGCGCCGGTAAGGTGGCGAACAGTTCCAGCATCTCCGGGGTGGCGACGTAGTTCTGGCGGCCAACGGCATCCAGCTGGCGTCCGTGGGCGCGGGCCTTATTGGCCTGTTTGGCTTTCAGTTTGGCGCGTTTGTTACGTTTATCCTGTTTGGTGCTCACGGCTTTTCTCTGTCAGTAAAAAATTGGGCGGCAGGATAACATATCTGGTCAGGATTTCCCGATCATCAGCGACACCAGCCCGGCGGCAATCAGCGGCCCGACCGGCACGCCGCGAAACAGCGAGACGCCGATAATGGTGCCGATCAGCAGCCCACCAACGACGGTAGGCTGGCTGCTCATCAGCTGCACGCCGCGCCGCCAACCCATGAAACGAAAATGCCCACCGCGATTGCCAGCAGCGATTTCCAGTTCAGGAACGAGTGCATCAGCGTGGTGGATGGCAGCGAACCGCTGGCAATCGGCGCCATCACGCCAATGGTCAGGATAATGATCCCCACCGTGACGCCCTGCTTCTCAATCCACGGGAAGGTTTGCTGCAGCGGCGTCATGCGAATGGCAACCAGCACCAGCAGCGCAATGGTGACGGTGAGGTTGTGGCTGAAGTAGCTCAGGGCGGCAAGGAACAGCAGAATAGCGAGGGTCAAATCGAACATTTTTACCTGATAACAGTTTCGCAACAAAGTGGTGAGCACAGCATAAAGAATTTTTTCAGCAACTCACCCTTTTTTTTCCGCCACGCCGCGGGCGTGACCCGCGCCCGCTTCAGGCAATCAGTGGCTGGCATCAATCGCGGCCTGCAGGCTGACCTGCGGGCCACTCAGCACCGCCAGCGTACTGTTAATAAAGCGCTCCGCCCCGCTCATCGACGCCTGCGCCAGCACGATACAGCCCAGGGTGCATTCCGGACGTTGCTGAATATACTGCGCAATTTCCTGATGATAGCCGTCAATGTCGCCCTGATTGAACCAGGCCCACGCGCGCGGGATCAGTTCGATCACCAGCCGTTCACCGGGAATAAAGGCGCTAAATAGCTGGGTGGTGGAGGCCAGCGTCGAGCTGGCGGTACAGAGCACCAGTATCGTGCCGTGATAGCGCGAGGCGATTTTCGCCAGCGTGGCATCAATGCGCACCACCGGTTTGCTGAAGGCGACCTCGTATGCCGCCACCCCAAGCGTGGTGCAGGTGACAATCACCGCATCAGCCTGCTGACACAGCTCTTCAATGGCCAGGCGCGTGGCGGCTGCGATCTCCGGGGTGACCTGCTGCTGCTCAATGGCTTGATCAAAAAGTTCACTCTCCACCCGGTGCAGCAGCTGGACGTCTTCATAGCCGAGCGCGCCGAGCGCCTGCTCGAACACTTCTATATTACTTCTGGCCGCGTGCAGGCAGGCAATGATGGTCATGGCCGCATCTCCTTTAACGTTGAAATGCTACTGTGGCAAATATCACAAAAAATGCCAGTAAAAAGGGCCTCTCTGAGAACGAATGTTTCACCCGATAAGCACCGCCGTGGTGCACTGCACCGTATTTGTTCGCCACCTCCCTGCAACCTTTGTTTCAACAACCGCATTGTTCGCCTGCTGGCGGCACTTTTTGTCTCATAAGAAAACTGGTATGGAAATTGCTTTTATTTACTCATGACGCAAAGGAGAGACAGATGAAAGCAATTATCATAGGTGCCGGTATTGGCGGTATGTGTGCGGCGATTGCGCTGCGGCGCGGCGGCATTGAGTGCGAGGTGTTCGAGGCGGTGAAAGAGATCAAACCGGTAGGTGCGGCGATCTCAGTCTGGCCAAACGGAGTGAAATGCCTCAACTATCTGGGGATGAGAGAAGCCCTGCGCGCCATTGGCGGTCCGATGCAGATGATGGCCTACAAAGACGGGTACAGCGCGGAAACTCTGACCCGCTTCAGCCTTGACCCGCTGGTTAAGGATTCCGGCGAGCGCCCGTATCCGGTAGCGCGTGCCGAACTTCAGGCGATGCTGTTAGATACCTGGGGCGCGACTCTGTACAGTTCGGCAAACGGGTGGTCAGCGTGGAAGAAAAAAGTGACGGTGTCACTGCTTACTTCGACGATGGTTCAGAAGCACACGGCGACCTGCTGATCGCCTGCGACGGCACCCACTCGGCGATCCGCCAGCACGTGCTGGGTTATGCCACCGAGCGCCGTTACGCGGGCTATGTAAACTGGAACGGCCTGGTGGAGATTGATGAATCACTGGCTCCGGGCGACCAGTGGACCACCTTTGTCGGTGAAGGCAAGCGTGTTTCGCTGATGCCGGTAGCGGGCAACCGCTTCTATTTCTTCTTCGACGTGCCGCTGCCAAAAGGGCTGGCGCAAGACCGCAGCACCCTGCGCAGCGATCTGAAGGGGTATTTCTCCGGCTGGGCCGCGCCGGTGCAGCAGCTGATTGAACGGCTGAACCCGGAAACCACTAACCGCGTGGAGATCCACGATATCGAACCTTTTGCGCAGCTGGTTAAAGGCCGGGTAGCGCTGCTGGGCGATGCGGCACACAGCACCACGCCGGATATCGGCCAGGGCGGCTGTGCGGCGATGGAGGATGCGGTGGTGCTGGCGATGATGCTGCACAGCAATTCGCTGGGCATTGAAGATGCGCTGCTGCGCTATCAGGACAAGCGCGCCGGGCGGGTAAAGGATCTGGTGCTGAAGGCGCGTAAGCGCTGTGATGTTACCCACGCCAAAGAGCCAGCGGTGACCGCAGAGTGGTACGCGGGGCTGCGCGAGGAGACTGGCGAGCGCATCCTGAACGGCATGTGCGAAACCATCCAGGGCGGTCCGCTGGCATAGCCCGCGATTTGCCCCTGTAAGCAGGGCCGATCGAAACAGAAGATCGGCCCCTGGGCGTTATTCTTGCAAACCCCGGTTGCGCAGCATCGGTTCGATCTCCGGGTCACGCCCGCGCCAGTCGTGGTAGAGCTGCTTCAGATCTTCGCTGTTGCCGCGTGACAGCACTTTGTCACGGAAGCGCTGACCATTTTCCCGCGTCAGGCCGCCGTGCTCTTCAAACCACGCAAAGCCATCATCCGCCAGCATTTCGGTCCACAGATAGGCGTAATAACCGGCGGCGTAGCCGTTACCCCAGATATGCTGGAAGTAGCTGGAGCGATAGCGCGGCGGCACGGCGGCCAGGTTGATTTTCTCCTCGCTCAGCGCGTGCTGTTCAAACTCATCGGTTTTCTGCACTGGCTGGTCGGCATGCAGCCCGTGCCAGTGCTGATCGAGCAGCGCGGCGGCCAGCAGCTCACTCATGTCATAGCCTTTGTTGAAGGTGCTGGCACGCAGCATCTTATCGCGCAGCGCCGCTGGCATCGGCTCCCCGCTCTGGTAGTGGCGGGCGAAGTGGCTGAACACCTGCTGGTTGCTGGCCCAGTGCTCGTTAAACTGCGACGGGAACTCAACAAAATCACGCGGCGTCTCGGTGCCGGACAGGCTGGCGTAGCGCTGGTCGGCGAACATGCCGTGCAGCGCATGACCAAACTCGTGGAACATCGTAATCACATCATCCCACGACAGCAGCGCAGGCTGGCCGGGCGACGGCTTGCTGAAGTTCGCCACGTTGTAAATAACCGGTTTACTGCCCAGCAGCGTCGACTGCTCGACAAAGTTGCCCATCCACGCGCCGCCGCCTTTGTTATCACGCTTGAACCAGTCGGCGTAAAACAGCGCCAGCGGCGTGCCGTCTTTATCCAGCACTTCATACACTTTGACATCCGGGTGATAGACCGGCAGATCGGGGCGTGGCTTAAAGGTAATGCCGTACAGCTGAGTCGCGGCATAGAACACGCCGTTCTCCAGCACGTTGTTCAGTTCGAAGTAAGGTTTGATCTGCGCCTCGTCGAGGTCATATTTGGCGCGGCGCACCTGCTCGGCGTAGAACAGCCAGTCCCACGGCGCCAGGGTAAAACCGCCCTGCTGCTGGTCGATGACCGCCTGGATATCTGCCGCTTCACGCCCGGCGCGCGCGGTGGCTGCGGGACAATCTGGCGCATAAAATCGAGCGCGGCCTGCGGGGTTTTCGCCATCTGATCCTGCAGCTTCCAGGCGGCGTAGCTGTCGAAGCCCAGCAATTTGGCCTGCTGCGCCCGCACCTGCGCCAGCCGGGCAATCAGCTCGCGCGTGTCGTTGGCGTCACCTTTTTCGGCGCGCGTCCAGCTGGCCTGATACAGTTTTTCACGCGTCGCGCGCGCGCTCAGGGTTTGCAGGTCCGGCTGCTGGGTGGTGTTTTGCAGGGTCAGGAGCCACTGGTTGCTCAGCCCGCGCGCCTGGGCCGCATCGGCCGCTGCGGCAATTTCTCCGGCGCTCAGCCCGGCCAGCGGCTGCTCGCTGCTGAACAGGACGCCGCCCGCTTTGGTGGCGGCCAGCAGGCGGTTGGTGAAGCGGGTGCTGAGCGTGGCAGACTCCTGATTCAGCGCTTTGAGCTGAGTTTTATCCGCGTCGGAAAGCTGCGCTCCGGCCAGTTCAAACGCCTGCCAGGTGACCTCTGTCAGCCGCAGCGACTCCGCATCCAGCTTCAGCTGCTGGCGCTGCTGATACACCACGTCCAGCCTGGCGAACAGCTTGCCGTTGAGGTGAATATCGTCGTCGAGCGCCGCCAGTTTTGGCGACATCTCCTCATCCAGCGCCTGCAGTTCATCACTGGTATTGCCGGAGGTCATCGCGCTGAAAACGTTATACACGCGTGCCAGGCTCTGACCGCTCAGCTCCAGCGCCAGGTATGTATTTTCAAAGGTCGGTGCGGCCGGGTTGTCGGCGATGCGGGCGATTTCGGCGCGCTTTTCCGCTATCGCCGCTTCCAGTGCCGGGCGATAATCGGCACTGTGGATCTTGTCGAAGGGCGGTGCCTGGAACGGCAATGCACTGGCCTTGCTGAACGGGTTATCTTGCTGTCTCTGCATCTGCTGATGTTCCTTTTGCGATTCTGCCGCCTGCACGCTGGCGGTGACTGCCATACTGATGGCCCAGACTAACGGTGCAATCCTCATAACTTTACCCTCATCCCTGTTGACGAATCACCAGCTTAGGCGCAGATGCGCCGGGTTGCAAAGTCATTGCTGGCGCTGATAACAGGCGATGATCTCCCCCGCCACCGCCACGGCAATCTCGGCGGGCAGCTTGCCTTTCACGTCCGGTAGCCCTATCGGGCAGCGCATCCCAGCCAGCTGCTCGCGGCTGAAGCCTTTGCCCTCCAGCCGGTAATCAAAGCGCTGGCGCTTGGTTTCAGAGCCAATCACACCAAAATAGCGCGCATCGCCGCGCCGCAGGATCGCTTCACACAGCTGTAAATCTCGCGGGTGATGGTGGGTCATTACCACGTAATAGCTGTTGGCGGGCATCAGCTTGACCTGATCGAGGGGGTCTTCCAGACAGCACGCCGTCACCCCTGGCGGCACCGCCGTGAACTGCTGCGGCCGTTCATCAACCCAAAATACGTGACAGGGTAACGTTGACAGCAGGTTCACCAGCGCCTGACCGACGTGCCCGGCGCCAAACACGGCGATCTGCGGTTGCGGCTGTACCAGCGGCTCGAAAAGAATACTGGTGACGCCGCCGCAGCACTGCCCGAGGCGTGCACCAAGGTTGAATTGCTCATGCCGCGCCTGCACACCCGGGGTTTGCAGCATCTCGCGGGCGATAGCAATGGCCTGAAAACTCCAGATGGCCGCCGCCAATGGTCAGCCAGGTGTTATCCTGGCTGACGATCATCTTGCTGCCGCGATTCGCGCGGCACTGAGCCTTTATCATCGAGCACCGTCAGCAGCACGCAGGCCTCAGCGCGCGCGCGCAGATTCGCCAGAATAGTGATCCAGTCATCGCTACGCATTTTCCCCTCCCGCACGCATTTTTTCCGCCCCCCAGAACACTCGCTCCGGGGTAGCCGGGGCATCCAGCAGCGGGTGCTGGCGATAGCCGCCTAAGCTGGCAACCGCGTCCTGCAGCGCGCACCACACCGCAATACCAGCATAAACGGCGGCTCGCCGACCGCTTTGGAATGGAACACGGTCTCTTTTGGATTTTTGCGATTTTCGACCAGCGTCACGCGCAGGTCGTGCGGCACATCGCCAATCGCCGGGATTTTGTAACTGGCCGGGCCATCGGTCATCAGCCGCCCTTCGGCATTCCACACCAGTTCCTCGGTGGTCAGCCAGCCCATGCCCTGCACAAAACCGCCTTCAACCTGGCCGATATCAATCGCCGGGTTAAGCGAAGCGCCCACATCGTGCAGGATATCGGCACGCAGCAGGCGGTATTCGCCGGTCAGGGTATCCACCATCACTTCCGCGCAGGCCGCGCCGTAAGCGTAGTAATAGAATGGTTGCCCGCGTCCCGCCAGGCGATCGTAGTGGATGCCCGGCACGCGGTAATAGCCGGCGGCGGAGAGCGGCACCTGATTGAGCCACGCCTGCTGCGCCACTTCGGCGAAGGTAAAATGCTTGTCGCCAACTTTGACGATGCCGTTGCTGAAGCGCACCTGCTCCTCAGAGCAGTGATGCACTTTGCACAGCATGGCGATCAGCCGGTCGCGCAGGATCTCCGCCGCATTCTGCGCCGCCTTGCCATTGAGATCGGTGCCGCTGGAGGCCGCCGTCGGTGAAGTATTGGGTACTTTGCCGGTATCGGTCGCGGTGATCTGGATGCGATCGACGTCGATTTGCAGCACTTCAGCGACGATCTGCGCCACTTTGGTGTTTAGCCCCTGGCCCATCTCAGTACCACCGTGATTCAGCTGGACCGTGCCGTCGGTGTAGATCAGAATCAGCGCCCCGGCCTGGTTGAGGAAGCTGGAGGTAAACGAGATGCCGAACTTAACCGGCGTCAGCGCCAGGCCGCGCTTCATTACGCTGTTGGCGGCATTAAACGCCGAGATTTCGGCACGGCGGGCGGCGTAGCCTGCACTCTCTTCCAGCTGGGCGGTCATCTCCTCCAGCAGGTTATCTTCCACCGTCTGATAATAGTGGGTGACGTTGCGCGTCTCTTTGCCGTAGTAGTTACGCTTGCGCACCTCCAGCGGTCGAGGCCCAGCTCGCGGGCGATATGGTCCATAATCTGCTCAATGGCGACCATGCCCTGCGGCCCGCCAAAGCCGCGATAGGCGGTATTGGACGCAGTATTGGTGCGACAGCGGTAGCCGGTAATCAGGGCATCGCCAAGGTAATAGGCATTGTCAGCGTGGAACATCGCACGATCGACGATAGAACCCGAGAGATCGAGCGAATAGCCGCAGTTGCCCGCCAGATCGATTTTTACCCCGCAGAAGCGCCCTTCATCATCCACCCCGACGTCATAGCGCACAAAGAACGGATGGCGTTTGCCGGTGGTGCGCATATCGTCGCGGCGCGACAGGCGCATTTTTACCGGCCTGCCGCTTTTACCTGCCGCTACCGCGCACAGGCAGGCAACGCCCGCGGCCTGCGTCTCTTTACCGCCGAAGCCGCCGCCCATACGGCGCATGTCGATGGTCACTTTATTCATCGTCACGCCCATTACCGAGGCCACCAGCTTCTGCACTTCGGTCGGGTTCTGGGTTGATGAGTAAACCTGCAGCGCACGATCTTCGCCGGGCACCACCAGCGCCACCTGAGTTTCCAGATAGAAGT
Source organism: Avena atlantica (assembly GCA_910589765.1). Lineage (NCBI taxonomy): Eukaryota > Viridiplantae > Streptophyta > Magnoliopsida > Poales > Poaceae > Avena > Avena atlantica. Next base: position 145,986 of record CAJUWN010001535.1, on the reverse strand, counting down.
GCTCCTGACCGCCGATGTGAAATTCGCCCTGCAGGCGGTGGGCCGCACGCGCCAGCGCCGCTTGCGCATCGCCGCGCTGGTGGATGTGCGGCTGCTGGACAAAGCTTTGCTGCTCCAGCGCCTGCTTCACGTCCAGCAGCGGGGTGAGCGGCTGGTACTCTATTTTTGCCAGCATCGCCGCCTGACGCGCCGCCTGCTCGCTTTCGGCTGCCACCACCAGCACCATCTGCCCGGCATACTCCACCACGTCCTGCGCCAGCAGCGGGTCGCCAGGCTCCAGCGGCCCGATATCCACATCGCCCGGCACGTCGCGCCAGGTCAGCACGCTCACTACCCGGGCACCGCGTAGCAGGCTGCGACATCAATGCTGATAATGCGCGCATGGGCATGTTCGCTGAGGCGCGGGCAGAGGTGCAGCATCCCAGGCAGCTCGAGGCGATCGTCAATATATTGCGCTGCGCCGCTAACGTGCAGCGCCGCGCTCTCATGCTTGTTGCTCTTGCCAACGCCGTTCTGAATGCCCTGCTTAAACTGGTGGGCAATCACCTCTTCACTGACCTGCGGGCGATTATGAGACATAGCGGGCAACCTCCGTAATGGTCAGTTCACCGTTGAGATCGGCGTAGTAGCGGCGCAGCAGATTTTTCGCCAGCTGCAGGCGATAAGCCGCGCTGGCGCGGAAGTCGCTCAGCGGCTGGAACTCCTGCTCCAGAGCTTTGCAGGCTTGTTCGATGGCGCAGAGCGTCAGCGGCTGGCCAAGCAGCAGCTGTTCACAGCGCAAAGCGCGCTGCGGGATCGCCGCCATGCCGCCAAAGGCAATGCGCACGTGCGACACGCAGTTTTGCGCATCGGTTTGCAGCGTGAAGGCGGCAAATACGGCGGAGATATCATCCTCCAGCCGTTTGGAGACCTTCCAGGCGCGGAAATTTCGTCCGGCCGCGGTTTTGGCTATCACGATAGCGCGGATAAACTCGCCAGCGCGCAGCGCGGTTTTACGGTAGCCGAGGAAGAACTCACTTATTGCCACGCGGCGCACTTCATCACCGCGCTGCAGCAGCAGCTCCGCGTCCAGCGCCAGCAGCATCGGCGGCGTATCGCCAATCGGCGAAGCGTTAGCGATGTTGCCGCCCAGCGTGCCCTGATGGCGGATCTGCAGTGAGGCAAAGCGCTCCAGCAGCTGGCTGAACGCCGGGATTTCCGCGCTCAGCAGCTGCCAGCAGTGATGTAAAGAGGCCCCGGCCCCCAGCACAATCTCCTCGCTGCCAATTTCACACTGTTTCAGTTCATCGACGTGGCCGAGAGCAATCATCAGCGGCAGCGCCTGATGCTGCTGCGTCACCTGCAACGCGAGGTCGGTGCCGCCCGCCAGCAGCCGCGCTGCGGATTGGCCAACAGCGCCGCGCTGAGCTGACCGAGAGTTTTTGGCAGCAGGCAATGGTTGCCCTGCCGCGCGATCTCCTGCATATCGCTGTTTTGCAGCGCCAGCAGGCGTTCTACCGTCGCGGCTTCCTGCTGCTGAAAACTGTCGCTGACCGGCGCGGCACAGGCCTGCTGCGCCGCCGCAACAATTGGCCGATAGCCGGTACAGCGGCACAGGTTGCCCGCCAGCGCCTGCTCAATCTGCTGATGGTTTGCGCTGCCCTGCTTTTGCAGCGTGAACAGCGACATCACAAAGCCCGGCGTACAGAAGCCGCACTGCGACGCGTGGCAGTCAACCATCGCCTGCTGCACCGGGTGTAACCCCTCCGGCTGGCGCAGATCTTCAACGCTAATCAGCTGTTTGCCCTGCAGGCTGCTGACAAACGTCAGGCAGCTGTTGACCGTTTCATAGTGCATTTTCCCGTTTTCTACCCGGCCAAGCGTGACGGTGCAGGCGCCGCAGTCGCCGGAGGCGCAGCCCTCTTTCGTGCCGCAGCGCCGCTGGTTCTGGCGCAGATAGTTGAGCACCGTCAGGTTCGGGTCGATCTCCTGCTCGCTTACCAGGCGCTGATTGAGTAAGAACTGGATCATGCTGCACGCTCCATTTTATCGCTCTGCCAGACGCAGCGCCCGTTGACCCAGGTGGCGGCGATATTGCGGTCGTCACCCAGCGTCATCAGCACGAACAGTTTTTCCCAGATATCGCGGCTGTTGGCGTGGCGCATCTGCTGCAGCGGGGAAACAGCCGGATCGAGCACCACAAAATCGGCCTCTTTGCCCGGCATGAAATTGCCAATCTTCTGGTCGAGATCCAGCGCTTTCGCACCGCCCAGCGTGGCGTGGTAAAAAGCTTCACAGGCGGAGAGCCTGTAGCGCTGCAGCTGGCCAACCTTGTAAGCCTCGCCCAGCGTTTGCAGCATATTAAAGGTGGTGCCCGCGCCGACGTCGGTGCCAATACCCATCTTCACCCCTTTATGCCAGCAGGTTTGCAGATTAAACAGCCCGCTGCCGAGGAACAGGTTAGAGGTCGGGCAGAATGCCACCGCGGAATCCGTGGCGTGCAGGCAGTCCCACTCGCCATCGTCAAGATGCAGGCAGTGGGCAAACAGGCTGCGCTTGCCGGTCAGCTGGTACTGGTGATAAACGTCAAGATAGCCGTTGTGATGCGGGAATAGCGCCTTCACCCATTCGACCTCCTGCGGGTTCTCGCTCAGGTGAGTATGCAGCCAGGTATCCGGATATTCGGCGCGCAGCTGCTGTACCTTGCTCAGTAACTGCGGGGAGGAGGTCGGGGCAAAGCGCGGGGTCAGCGCGTAGCTCAGGCGGCCGTGATTGTGCCAGCGTTCGATCAGCGCTTTGGTCTGCTGGTAGCTCTGCTGCGGGGTTTCGGTCAGGCTCTCCGGCGCGTTGCGGTCCATCATCACCTTGCCGGCAATCAGCCGCATCTCCAGCGCCGCAGCCGCGGTAAACAGTGCATCGACCGATTCAGGATGCACGGTGCCAAATACCAGCGCGGTGGTGGTGCCGTTGCTCAGCAGCTGCTGGAGGAAAAATGCCGACATGCGCGCCGAGTGCTGCGGGCAGTGATACTGGCTTTCCACCGGGAAGGTGTACTGATTGAGCCACTCCAGCAGCTGCTCACCAAACGCGCCGATCATTTCGGTTTGCGGGTAGTGAATATGGGTGTCGACAAAGCCAGGCACGATCAGGCGGCCGCGATAGTCGAGTGCCCCATTCCCCGGCTGCAGCAGGTGCTGCCCCTGCTGCCACTCATACAGGCCGACGATTTCGCCCGCGTTCAGCAGCAGCAGTCCATCTTCAATATGGCGTGCGGCGTCCGGCAGCTGCTGAGGGTTTTCCACCGTGCGGGTGATATCAAAAAAGCTGGCGCGTATCGCCTGGGTATAGGTCACTGACATAACATTTCCTTAATTGAGGCGGCCTCACCCTGTTCAGTATTTACCAGCAGTGAGGTTTTTACCCGTAATCAAATAACTTTCTTATCAGTGTAGTTTTGCAATTGTTGTGCCAGCCGGAAAAAATAAATTTTCGTTAAATTACAGTTAGTTAAAATTATCCTTAATAAAATCTGTTATTCAGGCTTAATAAACGATTGCGCAATCGGTTGCTAATAATGCAACCGATTGCTAATGGGCAACAGTGCGCTTAATGATTGGGATGATATTTTATTTGGCCGGGCCTGCGCCCTTTTTTGGCGCATTTCTGCCTTGAGGTGCACCAGCAGTGTGCAGCTTTTGGTATTAACCCATAACAAAACGCTCCTTTATCGGCGGCGCGGCATAATGTTAAGGTAAGAAAAATCCAAAATGTGTTGAGGAACAGTGAGATGATCGTATTTGTTACCGGTGCGACCGCCGGTTTTGGTCAGAGTATTACCCGCCGCTTTGTCGCTCAGGGACATAAAGTCATTGCCACCGGCCGCCGCCAGGAGCGCCTGGATGCGTTACAGCAGGAGCTGGGCGACAGCGTCTATACGCTGGTTCTCGACGTGCGCGACCGCGCCGGCATTGACGCGGCGGTGAATAGCCTGCCGGCGGAATGGCGCAACATTGACGTGCTGGTGAATAATGCCGGCCTGGCGCTGGGCATTGAACCGGCACAGCGTGCCAGCCTGGAAGACTGGGAAGATATGATCGACACCAATAACAAGGGCCTGGTGTATATGACGCGCGCCATTCTGCCCGCCATGGTGGAGCGCAACGTCGGCCATATCATTAATATCGGTTCGATTGCCGGCAGCTGGCCGTACCCGGGCGGTAACGTCTACGGCGCGACCAAAGCGTTTGTACGTCAGTTCAGCTTTAACCTGCGTACCGACCTGCACGGCACCGCGCTGCGCGTTACCGATATCGAACCGGGCCTGGTCGGCGGCACCGAGTTCTCCAATGTGCGCTTTAAGGGCGATGATGCCAAAGCGGGTAGCGTGTATGACGGCACCGAACCGTTGACGCCGGAAGATGTGACCGAAGCGGTCTGGTGGGTGGCTACCCTGCCGAAACACGTCAATATCAACGCGCTGGAGATGATGCCAGTCGGCCAAAGTCAGGCTGGCCTGCGCGTGCACAAAGGGTAATTAACCTGCGGCGGGCGACTCAGGCCCGCCCCCATCCGGCAACGATAATCAACACTCCGCAGAACGCCACCAGCGCCCCAACCCAGTCGAAAGTGCTAAGCCGAACACCCTCAATAAAGCGCAACCACAGCAGCGCCGTGACCACATACACGCCCCCATAGGCGGCGTAGACGCGCCCACTGGCGGCCGGGTGCAGCGTCAACAGCCAGACAAACAGCATCAGGCTGACTGCTGCCGGCAGCAGCAGCCATGGCGAACCGTTTTTTTCAGCCACAGATACGGCAGGAAACAGCCGACGATTTCGGCCAGTGCGGTGGCAAAGAAAAGTAAAATGGTGGTCAGCAAAGGTAAATTCTCACTCAAAGTTCAACGGCGCAACCGCGTGACTGGTCGCTGCCTGAAAGCTGGTGATATACTAACAAACATCGTCCGCGCAGTCGCGACAGCGGGCTGCCCACTGAAAGGAAACTATGATGAAAACAGTACAACACCGTCTGAAGCAGGCGACACTGCCGCTATTAATGCTGGCAGCCCTGTTCTCCGTCCAGCACAGCGCGCAGGCACGCACCGACCGCCTGGTGATTGAGGATGGCGATAACTCACTGACTAAAGAAGAAGCGCGCCAGCAGAAAGAGCAGTGGGATGACACCCGCAATCTGCGCCATAAGGTTAATTCCCGCACCGAGAAAGAGTTCGACCGCGTTGACCGCGCTTTTGATACCAGCGAAGCCTGTGAAAAAAGCCTCAATCTGAATGCCTACTGGGAGCCGAAAACCCTGCGCTGCCTCGACCGTCGCACCGGTCGTCCGGTCACGCCTTAACCACTCCGGCACTGTTATTACTGCTAATTTAAGGATGATAAGATGAAGAGTTTCAAGTGGATATTAACCGCCCTCGTCGTTGCCACTCCTCTGGCCGTTCAGGCATCTTGCGAAACGGTCAAGGCCGATATTAACCAGAAAATCATCAACAACGGGGTTCCGGCCTCCGGCTTTACGCTGGATATCGTGCCGAATGACCAGGCCGATCAGGCGGGTGGCCAGGTCGTGGGTCATTGCGAAAACGACACGCAGAAGATTGTTTACAAGCGCAGTGGCAATAACGATGACAGCAGCGTCCCTACTGCTGCCGGTACCTCGCAGGATACTTCCGCGCAGTAACATTCCGCTGGCCAGGCATGCCTGGCCCCTACCAAACGTTATAATATTTACCCCATCTGCAGGGTCAGGCATGCCTGGCCCGCCTCAACAATTATAAAGTTATAATATATTCGTCATTTGTAGGGGTCAGGCATGCCTGACCCGCCTCAAAAAATTAATGCGGTTTCAGCGCCGGGATCATCCGTGACACCAGCAGGCTCATCACCGCCACCCCCAGCGATACCGCAAATACCCAGTGTAGCGACAGCGCGATTTCACTCAGCATATGCTGCAGGCTTTCCGCCTCGATCGCCGCGCGCTGGCTGTGGGACATCACCTGCTGTACCGGGTCGTTGCTATGCGGCAGGCGCAGCAGCAGATTATAATTCAGCACCGCTCCCATCACCGCCGTTCCCAGCGCCGAGCCGAGCATGCGGCTAAACATGATTGACGCGGTACAGATGCCGCGAATGGCGAAGTCGGCGGTATTTTGCACCGCAATCAGGAAGGTGGTGCTGGTCATGCCCATCCCGGTGCCAATCACAAAGGCGAAAAAGCCGGCGTGCCACACCGGGCTTTCACGATGCAGGGTGAGCAGCAGCGCGGTGCCGGCAATTAACAGCAGCGAGCCGAGCAGCGCGGTAAAGCGGTACGAGGTGCGCTGCATCAGGCGCCCGCTCAGCGTGCTGGCAAGCGGCCAGCCGATTGACATCATCGCCAGCGCACTGCCCGCCTGCAGCGGCGTGCCGCCGTTAACCCCCTGGATCCAGGTGGGCAGAAAGGCGCTGATGCCCATCATCGCCGCACCGATCAGCAGATTTCCGGCATTACCTGCCAGCAGCGTGCGGCTACGCCAGATGGCCATCGGGAACAGCGGTTGGTTGGCGTTACGCTCGTGGTGCAGCAAGGCGTAGCCGGCGATGCATGCCACAATGACCAGCCCGGCGACCAATGGCAGCCCCAGTGATTCCGCCTGCAGTAACGCCACCAGCAGCGCGCTGACCGTCAGCATCAGCAAGGCGCTGCCCGTCAGGTTCAGGCGGTGCGGACTTTTCTCCTTCGATTCCGGGAAGAAGCGCGCCAGCAGCAGCATCGAAATAATGCCGATCGCACATTGACCCAGAAAATCAGCGCCCAGTTAAAGTGCTGCACCAGCCACGCCCCGGTTAACGGACCAACGATCGCCGCCACGCCCCAGACGCTGGACAGCCAGCCCTGGATCCCCGCCCGCTCTTTCGGCGGATAGACATCGGCAATAATCGTGGAGGTGAGCGGCATGATGGCCCCGGCCCCCAGCCCCTGTAGTGCGCGGAACAGGATCAGCCAGCCCATATTGGTGGCGAAGCCGCACAGCACCGAACCGCATAAAAACAGGCCTGTACCAATAAAGAACATGCGCTTTCTGCCCCATAAATCTGCCAGCCGCCCGTAAATCGGCACGCTGACTGCCTGGGTGAGCAGATAGATAGAGAACACCCAGCCAAACTGTGAGAAGCCTCCCAGCTCGGCGATAATCGTGGGCATAGCCGTAGCAACAATGGTGACCTCGATCGCCGCCATAAACATCGCCAGCATCGAGGCGATCAGGATCCAGTGGCGCTGCGCCACTGGATTAGCAATATTTTCCGACATAGTTTCCCCGTCCTTCGTTCATCCCTTTAGTGTGGAGCATTTTAGAGCAAACAGTTTCCGAAATGTGCTTATCTGAATTAGTGACATTGTCACCTGTCGACGATAAATTTTTTTCATTGATGGCTTTTCCAGCGCTGGCAATGGCTTAAGCGTGATTTAACTTAAAACTATCCCCCTGATTTTCGGCCTAAAATTTGGCACTTCTCCCGCTTCGCTGCTATAGATTTTTAAGCGAACTTACCGGGTAAAACGCTAGTAACACATTTAATCATCACTTTTAGTGCTTATCTGCATCCAGGGAGAACCATGATATGCAAAATTCCACGCTGTTGCAGCGTGCCTTACTGGCGGTGCTGTTTATCGCCGCTATCGTTGGCCTGCTGGTCTGGGGCTTGGCGTAGAGACTATTCAGGCTCGCCGCGTTGATCTGATTTACCTCGGTCAGCAACATATGAAGCTGGTGTTCTGGTCACTGCTGTTTGCGCTGCTGATTGGCATTCCGAGCGGCATTCTTCTCAGCCGCCCTTTTGCCCGCCGCTGGGCGGAATACGTAATGCAGATCTTTAACGTCGGCAATACCCTGCCGCCGCTGGCGGTACTGGCGCTGGCGATGGTGGTGATCGGCATTGGCGATCGCCCGGCGATTATCGCACTGTTTCTGGCGTCGCTGCTGCCGATTGTGCGCAACACCTACGCCGGCCTGTGCTCGGTGCCCGCTTCACTGCTGGAGGCCGCTGACGGCATTGGCATGACGAAAGGCCAGCGCCTGTACCAGGTTGAGCTGCCCAATGCGTGGCCGGTGATGCTGTCCGGCATTCGCGTGGCGACGGCAATTAACGTCGGCACCGCCCCGCTGGCGTTTCTGATTGGTGCCAGCAGCTACGGCGAGCTGATTTTCCCGGGATTTACCTGAATGATTTCCCTACGCTGATCCTTGGCGCTGCCGCCACGGCACTGTTTGCGTTGATCCTGGATATGCTGCTGGCCGGTCTTGGCCGCCTGCTCAGCCCGCATACTGCGGCATAACAATAATAAGGAGCTGATAATGGCTGATTTCCTGTTTACCCGCTGGCTGCGCCACGGCGCACTGGCGCTGACCGCCTCGCTGGCGCTGAGCGGCGCGGCTGCGGCGGCACCGCTGGTGATGACCACTAAGAGCTTTACCGAACAGCATATTCTGTCGGCGCTGACCACCCAGTACCTGCGCAAACAGGGCTTTGAAGTGGAACCCAAAACCAACATTGCCACCACCATCGCCCGTAACGCAATGATCAACAAGCAGGTCGATATGACCTGGGAATATACCGGTACCTCGCTGATTATTTTTAACCATATTTCAAAACCTATGCCGCCTGATGAAGCGTATCAGACGGTGAAAAAGCTGGACGCCAGGCTGGGTCTGGTGTGGCTCAACCCCGCGCCGATGAACAACACCTACGCCTTCGCCATGAAGCGCGAACGCGCCGACGCCGAGCATATTGATACGATGTCACAAATGGTGGCAAAGCTGGAGCAGGTGCGCAAAAACGACCCCGACCATAACTGGATGCTGGGCCTTGATCTTGAGTTTGCCGGGCGCTCCGATGGCCTGAAGCCGTTGCAGAAAGCCTACAGCATGGAGCTGGACCGCCCGCAGATCCGCCAGATGGACCCGGGGCTGGTTTACAACGCCATTCGTGATGGCTTTGTTGATGCCGGTCTGGTGTACACCACCGACGGGCGCGTGAAAGGCTTCGATTTGAAAGTGCTGAAGGATGATAAAGGCTTCTTCCCAAGCTATGCGGTAACGCCGGTGGTGACCGAGCAGGCGCTGAAAGATCATCCGGGGCTGGATACGGCGTTGAATAAGCTGTCGCCGCTGATCACTGATGAGGCAATAACCGAAATGAATAAACGCGTGGATATTGACCATCAGTCGCCGCAGCAGGTGGCCCGCGATTTCCTGAAATCTCACGGCATGCTCTGAGGAGACAGTTATGGATACCCTTCACTACATTATTGATAACTGGGGCTACCTCGCTTCCCTCACCTTCCAGCATTTATGGCTGGTGGCGCTGGCGGTGGGCTTCGCCATTGTGATTGGCGTGCCGCTCGGCATTCTGATTGTGCGTTTTAAGTGGCTGGCAACGCCGATATTAGGGCTGGCAACTATCGTGCTGACCATTCCGTCGATTGCGCTGTTTGGCCTGATGATCCCGCTGTTTTCGATGATCGGTCAGGGCATCGGCGTACTGCCCGCCGTGACTGCGGTGTTCCTTTACTCGCTGCTGCCGATTGTGCGCAACACGCACACCGCGCTGGAAAACCTGCCGGATGGGCTGCGTGAAGCCGGGCGCGGTATCGGCATGACGTTCTGGCAGCGCCTGCGCTGGGTGGAGATCCGATGGCGCTGCCGGTCATCTTCGGCGGTATCCGCACGGCGGTGGTGATGAACGTTGGCGTGATGGCGATTGCCGCGATTATCGGCGCGGGCGGCCTTGGCCTGCTGTTGCTGGACGGTATCAGCGGCAGTGATATCCGTATGCTGATTGCTGGCGCATTAATGATCTGTTTACTGGCTATTATTCTTGACTGGCTGCTGCACCGCCTGCAGCTGGCGCTGACACCTAAGGGGATTCGATAATGATAAAACTGGAAAACCTCACCAAAACCTTTAAGCAGAAAAAACGGTAACAGCTTTAACGCCGTTGATAATGTCAGCCTGAACGTGCCGGAAGGCGAAATGTGCGTCCTGCTCGGCCCTTCCGGCTGCGGCAAAACCACCACGCTGAAGATGATTAACCGCCTGATCCCTTCCAGCAGCGGCAAAATTCTGATTAACGGCGAGGATACCAGCGGCTTAGACACCGTGACGCTGCGCCGCAATATTGGCTATGTGATCCAGCAGATCGGGCTGTTCCCGAATATGACTATCGAAGAGAACATTACCGTGGTGCCGCGTATGCTGGGCTGGGAAAAGCAGCGCTGCAAAGAGCGCGCTCGCGAGCTGATGAGCATGATGGCGCTGGATGCCAACAAGTTTCTTCACCGCTATCCGCGCGAGATGTCCGGCGGCCAGCAGCAGCGCATTGGGGTAATCCGCGCGCTGGCGGCGGACCCACCGGTGCTGCTGATGGATGAGCCGTTCGGTGCGGTCGACCCGATTAACCGCGAAGTGATTCAGAATGAGTTCTCGAGATGCAGCGCCAGCTGAAGAAAACCGTGATGCTGGTCAGCCACGATATCGATGAGGCGCTGAAGCTCGGTGACCGTATTGCCGTGTTCGGCCAGGGAAAAATCGTGCAGTGCGCCAGCCCGGATGAGCTGCTGGCAAAACCGGCTAACGAGTTTATTGGGTCGTTTGTTGGCCAGGACCGCACGCTGAAGCGGCTGCTGCTGGTGCAGGCGGGCGATGTTACCGATCGGCAGCCTACGCTTACCGTGCAAAAATCCACGCCGCTGGCAGAAGCGTTCGGCATGATGGATGACAACGATTTACGTTCAATCACCGTGGTGGATAATGACGGCAAACCGCTGGGCTTTGTGAAACGTCGCGAGGCGCGCGCAGCCAGCGGCGTCTGTGCCGATATGCTGCACAAGTTTACCGTCACCGGCAAGGCGGAAGAGAACCTGCGCGTGGTGCTGTCAAAACTGTACGAGCACAATCTGGTCTGGATGCCGATCGTCGATGAAGACGGCCGCTACAGCGGGGAGATTTCGCAGGATTATATCGCGGATTACCTCAGTTCAGGCCGTACCCGCCGCGTACTGAACGTTAGCTAATCATCTGGGTAGGGGTCAGGCATGCCTGACCCCAAAAGATTCGGAGCCGATCAGGCATGCCCGCCCCCCAGGATTCGGAATGGGGCAGGCATGCCTGCCCCCTACGATGTTGCTGCCTAATCTTCTACAGCTTTAGCGCGCTTAAATCGAGATAGTGCGCCAGCTCGCGCGTTTCGGCTCGCGGCAGATACGGCAGCTCCCCAGCAGCGGCGCCGGGATCTTATCCCTCAGCACGTCGATAATTTGCGCATAGTGCGCCAGCCCCGGATTTATCCGGTTGGCAACCCAGCCCAGCAGCGGCAATCCATCATTCACTACCGCCTGCGCCGTCAGCAGCGCATGGCTGATGCAGCCCAGCTTGATCCCCACCACCAGTACCACCGGCAGCTGTTCCTGCACCGCCCATTCCGATAACGGACGCAAATCGTTCATCAGGCTGCGCCAGCCGCCCGTCCCTTCCACCACGGTGTAATCCGCCTGCCCGTCCAGTGCCCTCAGCCCATGGCTGAGCGTGGCGTAATCATCGGCGTGCGGCTGGTGCTGATTTCATCTTCCAGCAAGGTGACCGGGTTAATCGCCTGGTACGGCAGTAGAATCGATGATGAAGCCTGCAGAACCAGCGCATCTTTATTGCGCGGCCCCTCTTCCGTCTGCTGGCTGCTTTTAGCCACAGGTTTATAGCCTACGGCCTGTTTACCCTGCGCTGCCAGCTTCTGTAGCAGCGCGCGGGACACCACCGTTTTGCCGACTTCTGTATCGGTTCCGGTAACAAATAGACGTTTCAACATGAATGGCTCCGGCAGGCCCTGTCTGTCCAGGGTAATCATTTTCGTACTTTACAAGTGAGCGAAAATTGTAGGGCAGTACAGCCCGCCGGAGATTGCGTTAGCGCAAGATTTAGTGGATTTATCAGCCCTGTAGCAGCTTGATTAATAACGAACCGTTATACAGCGCATCTTTGACCAGCGCGGCGCCCGGCATGGTGCCGAGATTAACAAACTCGGTTGGCTCAACCTGTAAGTCAGCGCTGTAGCGGGGTAGCGCCTGCTGGCGAATGCAGGTGGCGATAGCGGGGAACAGCACGCTCTGGGCACGATTAAGCGGGGAACCGATAAGAATTTTTTGAGGATGGAACAGATTAACCATAATGGCCACAATGCGCCCCACGCTGCTCCCGACCCCGGCGATGACATCGCAGGCCAGCTGATCGCCAGCCAGCGCCGCGTCGCACAGCGCATCAATCGTCAGAGGCTGATTATGCAGCGTTGAGCTCATCGACGCCTGCATGCGCTGCGCGGCCAGCTCCAGCATGCTGTCGATACTGGCCACGGTTTCCAGGCAGCCGTGATTGCCGCAGTAGCAGCGCTTGCCCCACGGATCGACCTGCGTGTGGCCAATTTCCACCAGCGTACTGCTGCCACCGTGCAGCAACCGGCCACCGGTAATCACACCGGCGCCAACATGATGGTCAATCACCACCTGCAGGACATCGCTGGCATCGCGCGAGGCGCCAAACAGCGACTCCGCCATGGTCCAGGCGCAGATGTCGTGCTGGATATAGACCGGCAGCCCGGTGCGCTTCGCCAGTTCTGGCCCCAGCGGCATATCATCAACCTGATAAAACGGCATGCGGTGCACAATGCCGGACTGGCTGTTCATAATTCCGGGCAGCGTAATGGCGATAGCGGTAAGGCGTTCCAGCTTGTGCTGGTGATCGATAAAGAACCGATCGATGAGCTGGATGATGCGCATCAGCAGCGGCTGGTCAGCCTCGGCAGGCAGCGGAAACTGCTGCTCCACCACCATTTTGCTGCTGAGATCGCGCAGCGCGAGCGTGATTTCGCCGTTGCCAATGCGGGCAGAGAGATAGTGCCAGGCCTGGGTGTCCAGCACCAGGCCAACCGCCGGACGGCCACGGCTGCCCGGCTCCTGAAACTCGGTTTCCTGTACCAGATGAGCTTCCAGCATTTCGCGCACAATTTTGGTAATACTGGCCGGGGCCAGCTGAGCTTTTTTGGACAGCTCAATCCGCGAGATGGGCCCAAACCTGTCGATCAGTCGGTACACCGCTCCGGCATTAGTCTGTTTTATCTGATCGATATGACCAGGCTGACTATCCGCAATCACACCCCACTCCTGATTATTACCTGCCCGTCACAGCCGAAATGCGACCGAAAGAAGCACTTATTTTCACGCTTCAAAATAAAGCCATCTGTGCATGGTGAAACACTTATCAGATGGCGTCAAATATTTGATTCGATATGTGATTTACAGCACATAAACCAGCGCCATGCGCTCATGTTTTCTGCGAAAAAGAGCCTTCCTGGCGCAGGAGCAGTGACATCATCGCTGCCGTCACCGCCGGAATTTCCCGCTGTTTCGACCACACCAACCACACTTCAGACTGCGCGTCCTGCTCCTCCAGTGGGATCCACACCACATCGCTTAGCCGCACGCGGTGAAACGAGGCGGGTAAAATAGAGACGCCCAGCCCGCTAGAGACCAGTCCGATGATCGTCATGGCTTCCCCCACCTCCTGGGCAATGTTTGGCTGGATCTGATAGCGGCGCAGCAGCTCCAGCACCTCGCTATAGAGTGCCGTGCCGACGCTGGGGTCAAAAAGACAAACGCTTCCTGCGCCAGATCGCTAAGCGCAATTTTCTGCCGTGTTGCCAGACGGTGAGCGCGGTGAACCAGCGCGTACATCGGCTCACGCAGCAACAGCTGATGGTTGAGATTGTCCGGCAGATCGGTATTGCGCATCACGCCCAGATCCAGCCGTCCGTCGCTGAGCGGCGCCAGCTGCTGGCGGGTGTTGATCTCCTGCATCTGCACGTGCACGGCGGGAAAGCGCTGGCGGAAGTTGAACAGCGCATCGGAAACGGCGGTAATAAACGGCGCGGAGGAGGTAAAACCAATGCGTAGTTCGCCTTCATCCCCGCGATGCAGCCTGGCGGCTTTTTCCGCGGCCTTGGTCACGTTGAGCATAATCTGGCGCGCATCGAGCAGAAACTGCTGCCCGGCGGCGGTCAGCTGCACGCTGCGATTGGTGCGCGCCAACAGGCGCGCACCAATCTCCTGCTCCAGCAGTTGGATCTGCTGGCTCAGCGGCGGCTGCGAGATATTCAGGCGCGTGGCTGCGCGGCCAAAGTGCAGCTCTTCAGCAACGGCAATAAAGTAGCGCAGATGACGGAGTTCGATATTCATACTTTAAACATATCATTTTATATTATTAATATATTAGACATCATAATCCGCATTTCTTACCCTTGACAACGTGATACCTCAAATTGACTACTCAAAATAAAAAAAGGAATAGAAGTGAACCGCTCACCCTCTGCCGTTGCGGCGCCAGACCGCGCTGAACGAGCCTCCTCCCCGCTGATGTCCAGGGCAAAGCCAGCAAAGAGCTGTATATCAAACGCGGTACGCCGCAGTTTATGCGCGTGACGCTGGCGCTGTTCTCTGCCGGTTTGGCAACTTTTGCTCTGCTGTACTGCGTGCAGCCAATCCTGCCCGTTCTGTCGCAGGAGTTTGGTGTTTCTCCTGCGGCCAGCAGTATCTCCCTGTCGATCTCCACCGGGCTGCTGGCGCTCGGCCTGCTGATTACCGGCCCGCTGTCTGATGCGATTGGCCGCAAGCCGGTGATGGTTACCGCCCTGATGCTGGCGGCGATCTGTACGCTGCTTTCCGCTACCATGACCAGCTGGCACAGTATTTTGCTGATGCGGGCGCTAATTGGCCTGTCGCTGAGCGGTGTGGCAGCGGTCGGAATGACCTACCTCAGCGAGGAGATCCATCCGAGCATGGTGGCGTTCTCCATGGGTTGTATATCAGCGGTAACTCCATCGGCGGGATGAGCGGTCGCCTGCTGAGCGGGGTGATTACCGACTTCAGCAGCTGGCGTGTGGCGGTAATGGTTATCGGCTGTTTTGCCCTGGCTTCGGCGCTGATGTTCTGGAAGATCCTGCCGGCCTCGCGCCATTTCCGCCCGGCCTCGCTTAAGCCGCGCAGCCTGCTGATCAACTTCCGCCTGCACTGGCGAGATAGCGGCCTGCCGCTGCTGTTCGCCGAAGGTTTCCTGCTGATGGGGGCGTTCGTTACTCTGTTTAACTATATTGGCTACCGCCTGCTCTCTGCACCTTTTTCGCTCAGTCAGGCGGTTGTCGGGCTGCTGTCGGTGGTCTACCTGACCGGGTCGTGGAGTTCGCCGAAGGCGGGTGCAATGACGGCAAAGTATGGTCGCGCCCCGGTGCTGCTCTTCTCCACCGCCATTATGCTGATCGGGTTACTGATTACCCTGACCAACAATATCTGGCTGATTCTGGCCGGGATGATGCTCTTCACCGCCGGATTCTTTGCTGCACACTCGGTAGCCAGCGGCTGGATTGGACCACGCGCCCGCCGCGCTAAGGGTCAGGCTTCTTCGCTGTATTTGTTCAGTTATTACCTTGGCTCCAGCGTAGCGGGTACGCTCGGCGGCGTGTTCTGGCATAACTTCGGCTGGCACGGGATTACCGCATTTATCGCTGCGCTGCTGGTGATGGCGCTACTGGTGGCAACACGGCTACACGGGAAGCGGCTGTAGCGGTTTGATGGCGGGCGAGGCATGCCATCGCCCCTACGACAA
Organism: Avena atlantica; assembly: GCA_910589765.1. Taxonomy (NCBI): domain Eukaryota; kingdom Viridiplantae; phylum Streptophyta; class Magnoliopsida; order Poales; family Poaceae; genus Avena; species Avena atlantica. The sequence continues at coordinate 130,310 of CAJUWN010001535.1, read as the reverse complement.
CATTTGACGGGCGAGGCATGCCATCGCCCCTAATCGCCATGACCGTAGGGGTCGGGCATGCCCGACCCTACAGACGACATTGGCACCTTTGCCGATGTTCATCTCCGTTATTGTCTGCTATATTCCAAAGGTATGTTGTAACTAATGGAGAAGGTTATGAGCCGTTATGATGCCGTTGATAGGCTACACCGCTGTGTCGCGCAGCTGGAGCAGGAGCTGGATACCTTGCAGCATCAACTGCTGGATTTGCGCCTGCTGGCGGCCAGGGTTTTTGAACTGCCCGCCGTGGAAAAAGGCAAGGAGCACGATCCGCTGACTGAGATTGCGGTGGAGCAGCTGGTCGGTCAGCCCGCCCTGCAGCGGGCCCTCAGCCACTTCTGCCGCCTGTTTATGCAGCATCAGTCAGAAAAAATAAGCACCAAGGCCGCGGTACGCCTGCCGGGCGCAATCTGCGTGGAAACGGACGCTGAGCAGAGTGCCCTGTTACAACAGCAGGTCGCCACTATCAATCAGCTCAAACAGCAGCTGGAGCAGATTATCACCGTAGAGTCGGGCCTGCCGCCCGAGGAGCGCTTCGAGTTTGTGCATACCCACCTGCGCGGCCTGATCACGCTGAATGCCTACCGTTCGATCGCCCTGCTCGACGCGCCGGATTCAGTGCGCTTTGGCTGGGCAAATAAGCACATTATCAAGAACGTCAGCCGTGAAGAGATGCTTGAGAAGCTGAATAAAAGCCTGCAGGCCGGGCGCGCGGTGGCCCCGTGGACGCGTGAGCAGTGGGCAGAACGCGTGGCGGATGAGATTGAAGCGATTAAGTCGCTGCCGGCTCATGCCGCGCTGAAGATTAAACGCCCGGTGAAAGTGCAGCCCATTGCGCGCGTGTGGGATAGCCAACAGCAGAAGCAGACGCAGCTGGCCTGCCCTTCGCCGCTGCTGGTGATGTGCCCGGATGCGAACAGCGTGCCGAAGCTGGGTGAGCTGCTGAATTATGATGCCGGGAAAGTCACGCATCGCTATAAGCCGGAGGCGCAACCGCTGTATCTGCTGATCCCGCGGCTGCATTTGTACAGCGATCGGTTAGTTTGAATGGCGATTGCTGCGGGCCGACCGGAAAAAAGGTCGGCCCCTACAAAACCGGATTCTTACTGGCGAGCATGAGTCTGCTGCGGGCCGACCGGAAAAAAAGGTCGGCCCCTACAAAAACCTGATTCCTACTGGCGAGCATGAGTCTGCTGCGGGCCGACCGGAAAAAAGGTCGGCTCCTACAAATACCTGATTCTTATTGGCGTGCATGAATTTGCTGCGGGCGTTACACCTTCATGCTGCCGACCATCTCTTCCGGGCGCACCCAGGCGTCGAACTCCTCTTCGGTCAGGTAACCCAGCTTCAGCGCTGAGCCTTTCAGCGTCAGCCCCTCTTTATGCGCTTTTTTCGCAATTTCTGCCGCTTTATCGTAGCCGATATGGGTATTGAGCGCGGTCACCAGCATCAGCGACTCGTTCAGCAGCTGGGTGATGCGGTCACGATTTGGCTCGATGCCCACGGCGCAGTGGTGGTTAAAGCTGTCCATTCCGTCGGCCAGCAGGCGCACCGACTGCAGGAAGTTGTGGATCACCATCGGGCGATAAACGTTCAGCTCGAAGTTACCGGACGCGCCGCCCATATTCACCGCCACATCATTGCCCATCACCTGGCAGCACAGCATGGTCATCGCTTCACACTGCGTCGGGTTGACCTTACCCGGCATGATTGAACTGCCCGGCTCGTTTTCCGGGATGGAAAGTTCGCCGATGCCGCAGCGCGGGCCGGACGACAGCCAGCGCACGTCGTTGGCAATTTTCATCAGCGAAGCCGCCAGCCCCTTTAGCGAACCGTGCGCGTGCACCAGCGCATCGCAGGTCGCCAGCGCTTCAAATTTATTCGGTGCGGTGACAAACGGCTGCTGAGTCAACTCCGCCAGCTCTTTGGCCACGCGTACCGCGTATTCCGGGTGGGTGTTCAGCCCGGTGCCCACCGCCGTGCCGCCCAGCGCCAGCTCCGCCACATGCGGAATGCTCTGTTCAATATGCTTGAGGTTGTGGCTCAGCATCGCCACCCAGCCGGAGATCTCCTGGCCGAGCGTCAGCGGCGTCGCATCCTGTAAATGGGTACGGCCAATTTTGACGATGTCTTTAAACGCTTCTGCCTTCTCGCTCAGCGTTTTCTGCAACACTTTCAGCTGGGGGATCAGGTGCTGCTGCACCGCCACCACCGCCGCGACGTGCATGGCAGTTGGGAACACGTCGTTAGAGCTCTGGCTCTTATTAACATCATCATTGGGGTGAACCAGGCGCGACATGCCGCGCTCGCCGCCGAGGATCTCGCTGGCGCGGTTTGCCAGCACCTCGTTCATATTCATATTGGTTTGCGTGCCGGAGCCGGTTTGCCAGATAGCCAGCGGGAACTCCCCGTGATGCTTGTCCGCCAGCACTTCGTCCGCCGCTTTGATGATCGCCTCGGCACGCTCATCCGGTAACAGCTTCAGGTCGCTGTTCACTTTGGCCGCAGCGCGCTTGGTCAGCGCCAGCGCATACACCAGCTCGGTCGGCATTTTTTCCGTCGAAATGCGGAAGTGCTCCAGCGAGCGCTGTGTTTGCGCGCCCCAGAGTTTATCGGCAGGGACATCGATCGGTCCCATTGAGTCTTTTTCAACGCGGTTGGCAGCCATTCCTCTCTCCTTTAGCACAACTTTTTTGGCGCTTTTAACTTTGCGATAGGTCAAAAACGCGCACATGAGTGATAAGTCTGACACAGTATAGTTTACGAGTATGCGACTCATTCGCGTTTATCGCACGTTGATTATCTCTCTACGCCATTTTTCTGCTTTAATAGCGCCAGTAACCAGTGAATGACCAGGGAGAAATGATGCAAAAGTTAATCAATTCGCTGCAAAATTATGCATGGGGCAGCAAGCACGCCCTCACTGATTTATATGGTATTGCCAACCCTTCCCAGCAGCCGATGGCGGAATTGTGGATGGGCGCGCATCCGAAAAGCCCGTCAAAAGTGCTGATCAACGGCGAGCCGCAGTCGCTGCGCGCGCTAATTGATGCCGATAAAGCTTCCCTGCTTGGCCCCGCCGTCGCGCAGCGTTTTGGCGAGCTGCCGTTCCTGTTTAAAGTGCTGTGCGCAGAACAGCCGCTGTCGATTCAGGTTCACCCGAGCAAACCGGCTGCCGAAGCGGGCTATGCGCGTGAAAATGCCGCTGGCGTGCCGGTCGACGCCGCCGAGCGTAACTATAAAGATGCTAACCACAAGCCAGAGCTGGTCTATGCGCTGACGCCGTTCAAGGCGATTAACGGCTTCCGCCCGCTGCGCGAAATCCAGTCCTTGCTGCAGCCGGTGGCGGGCGCGCACCCGGCCATTGCCCATTTCCTCAATGCCGCCGATGAAACCCGCCTGGCCCAGCTGTTTGCCAGCCTGCTGTCGATGAAAGAAGAGGAGAAGTCGCTGGCGCTGGACATTCTGCGCACGGCGCTGCCTGGCCAGCACGGTGAGCCGTGGCAGACCATTGCTGAAATTGCCGAGGTTTACCCGGACGACTGCGGCCTGTTCTCCCCCCTGCTGCTGAACGTGGTTACCCTGCAGCCGGGCGAAGCGATGTTCCTGTTTGCGGAAACCCCGCACGCCTACCTCCACGGCGTGGCGCTGGAGGTCATGGCGAACTCCGATAACGTGCTGCGCGCCGGGTTGACGCCCAAATACATTGATGTTCCTGAGCTGCTGGCCAACCTGAAATTCACCTCGCGCGCGGCCGATACCCTGCTGACCACACCGCAACAGCATGGCGCAACGCTCGATTTCCCCATCCCGGTGGATGACTTTGCCTTTGCCATACACGCGCTGAACAGCCAGCTGCTCGCGGTGGATCAGGAGAGCGCCGCGATTGTTTTCTGCATTGAAGGCCACGCCGAACTGAACTGTGGCGGTCAGTCATTGTCACTTAATGCAGGTGAATCTGCTTTTATTGCCGCCAGCGAGCCGACGCTGTCGCTCTCCGGCAATGGCCGCGTAGCCAGGGTTTTTAATCAACATCTTAAATGCGGCTGACGCCAGCGGTCATAATTGCTAAGCTATTTAGTGTATTAAACAAAAACGCCGCATTGGCGTTTTTATCGCCAGAGGGTTACCCGCAGGATCTGCACGGGCTAACCGGCATTCGCGAACGGAAAAAGGACGACACAACTGATGAATAAAACCAAGATTGCTGTGGGTGTAGTGGTTGCCCTTGGCGTAGTCTGGACTGCTGGTGCCTGGTTTACCGGCAAGCAGCTGGAAAAAAATATGGATCAGCTGGTACAGCAGGCTAACGCCCAGATCCAGAACAGCGCTCCGGAAAGCCGTCTGCAGCTGAGCTATCAGGATTTCCAGCGCGGCGTATTTAGCAGCAGCGCACGTTTCGTGCTGCAGAGCAGCTCGCAGACGGAAGATAACGCCATGCTGAAGCCAGGCCAGAGCATCGTGTTTAAAGAGACTATCGATCATGGTCCTTTCCCGCTGGCACAGCTGAAAAAATTCAACCTGATCCCAAGCATGGCTTCGGTACACAGCGAGCTGGAAAACACCGACGCGGTGAAAAAGCTGTTTGAAATCACCAAAGGCAAGTCGATTGTGCAGGCGGAAACCCGCGTGGGCTACGGCGGCAGCACCGATTCAGACATCAAACTGTTACCTGCCGACTACAGCAATGCCCAGACCGGTGAACGTTTTGCCTTCAACGGCGGCACGCTGAAAGTCAGTGCGGATGATAAAGGCGATAAAGTGGCGTTTAATGGCGATATCGACAGCCTGGTGCTGACCAGCAAAAACGAGCTGGGGATGCCGGTGCTGTTCACCGTTAACGGCCTGAAGCTGGATGCTAATACCAAACTTAGCCCGGAAGGGATGCGCATTGGCGACCAGACTATCGCGCTAAAAAAACTGAGTGCGGCAGTGGATGGCAAAGAGGCGCTGATCGCCGAAGGCCTGAACGGTAAATCGACCTTCGATTCCGACAAGGGCAGCGTGTCCGGCCAGATCGACTACACCTTGACAGCCTGAAGCTTCAGGGCCAGAACTTCGGCCAGGGCAAGCTGGCAGTTAAGCTGGCTGGCTTTGATGGCAAGGCGATGAAAGCCTTCTCCGAAAGCTACAACCGCCAGATGCAGGCGTTGAACAGCGATCCGGCTGTGCAGGCTAACCCTGAGCTATATCAGCAGCGCACCAGTGAAATCCTCACCAGTAACCTGCCGCTGCTGCTGAAAGGCGATCCGTCAGTTAGCATCGCGCCATTTAGCTGGAAAAATGATAAGGGCGAGAGCAGCTTTAACCTTAACGCCCAGTTCAAGGACCCGGCCACCGCCACCGCTGCGGCGCAGAATCTGGGCCAGCAGGTAGATAACGTACTGAAAACTTTGGATACCAAACTGACTATCTCGATGGATATGGCGACCGAGATGATGACGCATGTGGCGATGGCAGAAGGCTACAGCCAGGAAGAAGCGGTAAAACTCGCGGACCAGCAGGTGAAAGGCGTGGCCGCGATGGGCCAGATGTTCAAGCTGACCACGCAGAAAGATAACAACATTACCACCAGCCTGCAGTACGGCACCGGTCAGATCACCATGAACGGTGAGAAGATGCCGCTGGAGCAGTTCCTGTCCCGCTATATGCTGGGTGGCGCTGGCATGGTCGCACCGGAAGGCATGCCGCAGTAATGTTATGAAATTAAACAGCCACCTTTCTGAAGGTGGCTTTTTTTTTGCCTGACTAGCTGTGCTGGATCCTGATATCGCTGGTTTCTCCCAGCAGCTGCTGCCCGCTGGTCAGGGGGATCCTGAACGCCGTCGCGTCGCGCTCAAGGCAGACGGTGCGTAAGTGGCGGTTACAAATAAACCAGATCTCATCGCGATTGTTCGACAGCAGATAGTAGGCATCAGAAGTTTCAGAGGGGTTGTAACAGCCTAATGCGCGATAAGCGGTATCCGGAGTGAAACCGCTTTGCAGGGGCAGTGGGCGCGGACCATTATCCAATTCCTTTACTCTCAGATATAAACCTTGTTCCAGCCAGAGCATAAACCACCATCCTTTTTATCCCAGATAATGTGATTATAACCAGCATTCCTCTGCGCACCCCGCCGCCCCTTTATTTGCAAAGCCCGTCACAGCGCTGCAGGAAATTTAAGCCGATCCACGCTCAATCAGCAGCGGCGGCAGGATGATATGCTGGACTGCACTGGTTGGGTCGGCCATCTTTTGCAGCAGGCGCTGTGCCGCGCTGCGGCCGATTTCCCGTGCCGAGCTGGAGACAAAGCTCAGCGGAGGATCGGTCAGCTGCGCTTCTGGCACGTCACCAAAACCTACCAGCGCCATCTGCTGGCCGTAAAAGCTGTTGACCCCGCCGCTGCCAATGGTGCGCCCGCTGCGCTGGATGCCGAAATAGCAGCCGAGCGCCACCGAGGCGTTATGGCAGAGAATTGCGCTAAGGGTGGGATACTGCTGGATCAGCTGTTGCGTCAGCGCGGCGACATCACGCTGCTGCGCGCCGCACTCGATAATCCATTCGCTACGAAACGGCAGGCCGTACTGCATCAGCGTCGAGCAGTAGCCGCCGATACGTTCGGCGCGCGTTAAGGAGGAGCCGGAACCGCCAAGCCAGGCAATGCAGCGGTGGCCGCGCTTGATAAGATAGTCGGTGGCGATTTTGGCCGCCTGCTGATTATCCGGGCGCACGGAGTCGATGTGATCAAGATTGCTGGCGCGCGAGGCGCAGATCAGCGTGATATTCAGCTCCTGCGCTTTTTGCAGCAGCCCGGCTGCATTCTCAATGCCGCCGCCTAAGACAATCCCTCCACGCCCTGCTCCACCAGCGAGTCGAAGCAGCGCTCTACGTGCTGCCCCTGCGCGCCGCTCTGGGTGAGAAACAACACTTTGCCCTGCTGCTCCAGCGCTTCGCTCAGTCCGCCGGTCATCTCGGCGTAAAACGGCTGGCAGATGTCGCGCACGATCAGCCCGACCACCCCACTGCTGCCGCCGCGCAGCATTGTCGCAGAGCGGTTACGCACAAAGCCCAGCGCTTCCGAAGCCTGGTTGACTCGCTCAATCGTCGCGGACGAAATGCGACCTTTCCCTGACAGTACCAGCGAAACCGTGGTGACCGACACCCCAGCCTCGGCGGCGACATCATGAATGGTAATTTTTTTCTGCGACATAGCGTTCCTGACTGCCGGGTTTGCACCCCGTTGAAAAATCACGATAAAGCATAGGTTAAACGTTACACCCGGATTGTGGCAGAGAAAACCATACCGAGCGAGAACTGTGTGATCGAAGACGCATTAATATTAGGTAAAACGTTTTATCTTATTTTACCTCAGCAGCGGCTGAGTTCGAATTCGCCAGGAGAGCGCATGTCGTCCGTTAAACAAAAAATTACTCTGTGGGAGTTTTTCCAGAGTCTGGGAAAAACCTTTATGCTGCCCGTCGCCCTGCTGTCATTCTGCGGGATCATGCTGGGGATAGGTAGCTCATTAAGCAGTCACGACGTGATCACCCTGATCCCGTTCCTCGGTAATCCCCTGCTGCAGCTGGTGTTTACCTGGATAAGCAAGGTGGGATCGTTCGCCTTCAGCTTCCTGCCGGTGATGTTCGCCATCGCCATCCCGCTGGGCATGGCGCGTGAGAATAAAGGCGTTGCGGCTTTCTCCGGCTTTGTCGGCTTCGCGGTCATGAACCTGGCGGTTAACTTCTGGCTGACCGCCAAAGGTATTCTACCCACCAGCGATGCTGCCGTGCTGAAAGCCAATAATATCCAGAGCATTCTCGGCATTCAGTCGATCGATACCGGTATCCTCGGGGCGGTGATCGTCGGGATTATCGTGTTTTATCTGCATGAACGCTTCCACACCATCCGCCTGCCGGATGCGCTGGCATTCTTCGGCGGCACGCGCTTTGTACCGATTATCACCACTCTGGTGATGGGGCTGGCCGGTCTGGCGATCCCGCTGATCTGGCCGTGGTTCGCGAAAGCGATTGCCGGGCTGGGCTGGGTGATCAACAGCGCCGATGACTTTGGACCGATGATATTTGGTACCGGGGAGCGCCTGCTGCTGCCGTTCGGCCTGCAGCACATCCTGGTGGCGATTATTCGCTTTACCGATGCGGGCGGCACCATGGACGTCTGCGGTCACAGCGTCAGCGGCGCGCTGACCATCTTCCAGGCGCAGCTCTCCTGCCCGACTTCCGGCGGCTTCTCCGAAAGCGCAACCCGCTTCCTGTCGCAGGGTAAAATGCCGGCATTCCTCGGCGGCCTGCCTGGCGCGGCGCTGGCGATGTACCACTGCGCCCGTCCGGAAAATCGGCATAAAATTAAAGGGCTGTTGATCTCCGGCGTGGTGGCCTGCGTGGTGGGCGGGACCACCGAACCGTTGGAGTTCCTGTTCCTGTTCGTTGCCCCTTTCCTCTATCTGATCCACGCCGTACTGACCGGGCTGGGCTTCACCGTAATGGCGGTACTGGGCGTCACCATCGGTAATACCGACGGCAACGTGATCGACTTTGTGGTGTTCGGCATTCTGCACGGGCTGTCGACCAAATGGTACTGGTGCCGGTGGTGGCAGCGGTTTGGTTTGCGGGTTACTATCTGATCTTCCGCTTCGCCATTACCCGCTTCAATATCAAGACCCCGGGCCGTGAGCTCGACACCCCCCTCGGCGAGAAAATGTCCCGCGGCCCGGTGGGCAAATCGGGCTACAACACCCCGGCAATCCTTGCCGCGCTGGGGGGCATCGACAACATCACCTCGCTGGACAACTGCCTGACGCGCCTGCGCCTGTCGGTAAAGGATATGAGCCTGGTGGATGACGCGGCCCTGAAGGCCAACCGGGTCATTGGCGTGGTGCACCTCAATCAGCATAATTTGCAGGTGGTGATAGGCCCGCAGGTACAGTCGGTAAAAGATGAGATCGCCACGCTGATGCCGCAAACTTCAGCCTGACTTTATAACGGGGTGCCTGGCACCCCTCTCTTCTGCACCTGCGTTATTGAGGCCGCTATGTCAGACACTCAACAGTTTAATTTTGACCGGGTAGTCGATCGCCACGGCAGCTGGTGTACGCAGTGGGATTTTGTCGCCGACCGCTTCGGCCAGGACGATTTACTGCCCTTTACCATCTCCGATATGGATATCCCCACCGCTCCGGCGGTGATCGAGGCGTTGCAGCAGCGCGTGTCGCACGGCGTGCTCGGCTACAGCCGCTGGCAGCATGACGATTTCCTCGGTGCCATCAGCCGCTGGTATCAGCAGCGTTTTGAGGTCAGCGTGGATCGCCAGCAGATTGTTTACGGGCCGTCGGTGATTTATATGGTGGCGCAGATGCTGCGCCGCTGGTCACAGCCCGGTGACGGCGTGGTGATCCACACGCCCGCCTACGATGCCTTTTATAAAGTGATCGAAGGCAATCAGCGCCGGGTGATGACGCTGCCGCTCAGCCAGCGTGACGGTGAATGGCAGTGCGATATGGCGGCGCTGGAGGCGTTGCTGGCCAGTCCGCAGTGCAAAATCCTGCTGCTGTGCAGCCCGCATAATCCCACCGGTAAAGTGTGGCGCCGTGCGGAGCTGCAGCAGATGGCGGCGCTGTGTGCCCGCTATCAGGTGCGCGTTATCAGCGACGAGATCCATATGGATATGGTCATGGACCAAAGCCGCCATATCCCCTGGAGCTGCGTCGGCCGCGGGCAGTGGGCGCTGTTTACCTCGGCGTCCAAAAGCTTCAATATTCCGGCGTTAACCGGTGCCTATGGCTTTATCAGCGATGAAGAAGATCGCGCAGCGTGGTTCCAGGCATTAAAAAATGCCGACGGCCTCTCTTCCCCCGCTATCCTGGCAGTGGCCGCCCATATCGCCGCCTATCAGCACGGCGCGGCGTGGCTGGATGCGCTGCGCGACTATCTGCGCGCCAACCTGCAGCATGTTGCCCAGCGCCTCAACGCGGCGTTTCCCACGCTTCACTGGCAGCCACCGCAGGCGACCTACCTGGCGTGGATTGACCTCAATCCGCTGGGCATTGACGATGGCGAACTGCAGCGCGAGCTGATTGAGCAGCAGAAGGTGGCGATCATGCCGGCAGTAACTACGGTGAATGCGGGCGCGGCTGGCTGCGTTTTAACGTTGGCTGCCCGCGCAGCAAGGTGGATGACGGGCTGGATCGCCTGATCGCCGCCCTGCACAACTGCCTGAAAACGCGCGCTTAGCCGCCCTCTTTGCGCAGATAAGCAACGACCAGCAGCGCCGTTGCGCATTTTGCTGGCGTTGTTGCGCAAAGAGTTTTTATAATGCTCTGCACTTTACGATAACAACAGAGAGTGCCGACATGATCGATTCCAGCTTCCCCTCACCGATATCCATCGCCATCTTGACGGCAATATTCGCGCCCAAACCATTCTCGACTTAGGCCGCGAGTTTAATCTTACTCTCCCTGCCACCACTCTGGAGCTTCTGCGCCCGCACGTGCAGGTGATTGAAGCGGAGCCGGACCTGGTGAGCTTCCTTAACAAGCTCGACTGGGGCGTAAAAGTGCTGGGCTCGCTCGATGCCTGCCGCCGCGTGGCGCTGGAAAACGTCGAGGACGCGGCACGCGCCGGGATCCACTATGCTGAGCTGCGCTTCTCGCCGGGCTATATGGCGATGACCCACAACCTGCCGGTGGCGGGCGTGGTGGAAGCGGTGATCGACGGCATTAAGGCGGGCTGCGGCAAGCACAATATTGATGTGCGCCTGATTGGCATTATGAGCCGCACCTTCGGTGAGGAAGCCTGCCTGCGCGAGCTCGACGGCCTGCTGGCGCACCGTGACAGCATTACCGCACTCGACCTGGCGGGTGATGAGCTGGGCTTCCCGGGCAGCCAGTTCCTCAGCCACTTTAACCGCGCGCGTGACGCCGGGCTGCGCATTACCGTGCATGCCGGAGAGGCCGCCGGGCCGGAAAGCATCTGGCAGGCGATCCGCGAGCTGGGCGCGGAGCGTATTGGTCACGGAGTAAAAGCGGTGCAGGATCCGGCGCTGATGGAGTTCCTCGCGCAGCACGGGATTGGCATTGAGTCGTGCCTGACCTCCAATATCCAGACCAGCACCGTGGCCTCGCTGGCACAGCATCCGCTGAAGGCCTTCCTTGACCACGGTATCCTCGCCACCATCAATACCGACGATCCGGCGGTTCAGGGGATTGAGATCGGTCACGAATACGAAATTGCCGCCCCGGCAGCAGGTTTGAGCCGGGAGCAGATGCGCGTGGCGCAGGAGAATGGCCTGAAGATTGCGTTCCTCAGCGATGCCGAGAAAGCCGCAGTGCGGGCGCGTGCCGCAGCGTAATTAATGACGCGGGTCGACCGGAAAAAATGGTCTCCATCACGGCCTATGCCAATCCTTAACACGGGTCGACCGGAAAAAATGGTCGACCCCTACGGTAGGGGCCGACCTTCTTTTTCGGTCGGCCCTTTTCACGGCGTAATCCTATTTCAACGACAGGGTCTGGCGCTTCTCGGCGGACTGTAAGCCCAGCTCGATCAGCTCCATCACCTGAATCGCCTCTTCCGCCTGCACCGGGTTTTCACCCACGCCGTTAATCGCATCGCGAATGCCCGCATAGTAAGCCGGATAGTTGCCAGGAATAGTCAGCAGGCTCTTCTCGACCATTGCATCACCTTCGGCCAGCGTCAGCACGCCGTCGCGCATATCGTAGCCCCAGTCTTCCTGCGGCGGGCGCGCCCCGGCTTTCAGCGCATCCTCCTGCGGATCAAGGCCAAACTTCACAAAGCTGCCTTTGGTACCGTGCACCTGATAGCGCGCCGATTGGGCGGCAACCAGCATGCTGGCGTGCAGCACCACGCGGCGCTGAGGATAGGTCAGCGTGCAGTGGAAGTAGTCGGTGGTTTGCGCCCCGGGCGCAACTCGGCGGCATCGAGAGTAATCGCCACCGGGGAGCCAAACAGCTGCAGCGCCTGGTCAATCACGTGTGGCCCCAGATCGTACCAGATTCCGCTGCCCGCGCCTTTCTGCTCGCGCCAGCGCTGCTGCACGGTTGGGCGGAAGCGGTCAAAGTGCGACTCAAAGTAGCGTACATCGCCCAGCGTGCCGTCAGCCAGCAGCGCTTTAAGGGTGAGGAAATCACTGTCCCAGCGGCGGTTATGGAACACCGACAGCAGCAGCCCTTTGGCTTTTGCCAGCGCGTCCAGCTCGCGCGCCTGTGACAGTGTCACGGTAAACGGTTTGTCGACAACCACATGTTTTCCGGCATTTAGCGCGGCTTTGGCCAGCGGGAAGTGGGTATCGTTTGGGGTGGGAATGACAATCAGCTGCAGGGTTGGGTCGTCGAACAGTGCCTGAGGGTCGGACACCACCTGCACCGAAGGCCAGTCCGCATGAACTTTGCCGGCATCGCTGCTGGAAACGGCGGCCAGCTCCATCTCAGCAGTGCCTGAGATTAGGGGTGCATGGAAGGTTTTGCTGGCGAAGCCGTAGCCCACCAGACCAACACGAATTTTATCACTCATTAGAATCCCTCTCGTAGTTACCCGTTGATTTAAGTCGATCGACGGGGCAACCACAAGAAGGATTTACCCTAAAAGCTATTCATTGGCACGGCGCGGTAAGTGCCAGGTCTCCTGGGCGACCAGCGCATCGTGTGCATCCAGGCTGCGACGGCGGAAATCGCTGGGGCTGACGCCCGCGCGCTTGCGGAACACGCGGGAAAAGTAGAGTTGATCGTCATAGCCCACTTCGCGCCCGATGCTGGCGATCGGTTCCTGGGTAGTTTGCAGCAGCAGCTTGGCGCGGATCACCCGCTGATCCTCTCGCCAGCGCAGCAGGTTGACCCCCATCTGCTCGCGGAACAGGTGCGCCAGCCGCGACGGTGACAGGCAGACATGCTTCGCCACCTCTTCAATTTTCACCTCCGCCGCCAGATTGTTGGTGACGTACTGGCAGGCTTCGACCACGCGCGCATCGCGGATCTGCTGATGGCTGCGCGGATCTTCCTGCACCGCCCGCAGCAGCAGGCGCTCCAGCAGATTCATCGCCAGCTCCTCGGCAAAGCGCCGCCCGGAGTTGTGGGTGTGTTCGATATTGGCGAACAGGCGGTCAAACTCGCCGCGCAGCGACTCCGGCAGGCGCAGGCGCCCCACGCCCTGCGCTTCATCCTGCCACTCCAGCCAGTCGCTCCAGTAGGCGCGCGGGCGGAAATAGACCCAGCGGTGATACCAGCTGTCGCTGTCAGGCGAACGGCCGTAATAGTGCGGAGTTTTCGGCTGAAACAGCAGCAGGTCGCCCGGTTCGCAGTCAAACGCCGCCTCGCCGTCACACACCCGGCCACGCCCTTTAATCGTCAGGTTGAGAATGTAGCCCTTCATGCCGTGCGGGCGATCGATAAAGAAATCGAGCGGCCCGTCAGCGTTGATGGGGGTCAGCCCGGCCACCAGCCAGGCGCTAAACGGATACCCCGGAAGCAGCGGGTTGGATTGCGCCACCGGCGCCAGACGATGATACATAACCCCTCCTGTCAGGCCGCTTTGGCTTTTTGTTTGTAACGGTCAAAAATCACCGCCGCTAACAATATCAGACCGCGCACCACGTACTGTGAGAAAGGCGAGATATTGAGTAAATTCATCGCATTCTCAACCGTTCCGAGGATTAACACCCCGGCAACCACATAGGAATCTTACCAATCCCCCCCTTCAGCGACACGCCACCGAGCACGCAGGCAGAAATCACAATCAGCTCATAGCCGAGCGAGGTCATTGGCTGGCCGCTGGTCATGCGCGAGGCGAGGATAATGCCCGCCGCCGCCGACACCAGCCCGGAGAGGATAAAGATGATAATGCGCGTGCGCACCACCGGCACCCCGGCCAGCCTTGCCGCTTTCATTACCGCCAATCGCCAGCGTATTGCGGCCAAAGGTGGTTTTGTTCAGCAGGAAACCGAACAGCACCAGAGTGACTATCGTCAGCCACACCGGCGCAGGAATGCCCAGCCAGCTGGCGTAGCCGAGCGCGAAGAAGCGCTCGTCTTCGATACCGACCGCCTTACCGTCGGAGAAGATATACGCCAGCCCGCGCACAATCTGCATGGTCGCCAGCGTGGTGATCAGGGCGTTAATTTTCAGTTTAGCAATGACAAAGCCGTTGATCAGGCCGCAGGCAACGCCGAGCAGTAGCCCCGCCGCCACGCCGATCCACAGGCTTTCGGTCATATTGATCACCACCGCGCACACCACCCCGGCACAGGCAATCACCGAGGCGACCGACAGGTCAAAATCACCGGACGCGAGGCAGAACAGCATGCCGCAGGCCACCATACCGGACATCGACATTGCCAGGCCGAGGCCTTTCATATTGATCAGGCTGCCGAAGTTCGGCACAAACACCGTGCAGGCGATAAACAGCGCGGCAAACACCACCAGCATGCCGAAGTTGTCCCAGATGCGCCAAAGGCTGAAGCGTGATGGGGCGGCTGGCGTCCCGGTTGAGGTTGTTGTAGACATCGGTTTCTCCTGCATGTCAGGCCACCTGGGTGGCAGGTTTAGCGGTTTTTGGCATCGCCAGACTTAAGGTCAGCGCTTCCGTTGCGTCGTTGTGGTCCAGCTCCCCGGCGATTTCGCCTTCGCGCATCACCAGGATCCGGTCGGCCAGCCCCATCACTTCCGGCAGATCGCTGGAGGCAAACAGCACCGCAATCCCCTGTTCGGCCAGCGCGTAAATCAGCTGATAGATCTCATTTTTTGCTCCGACATCAATGCCGCGCGTTGGCTCGTCGAGCAGGATCACTTTCATCTCTTCCGACAGCCAGCGGCCAAGGATGGCCTTCTGCTGATTGCCACCCGACAGGTTCATAATCAGCTGGTCAGCCGACGGGTTTTGATATTCAGTGAGCGAATATGCGCCCCGGCGTTTTTCGCTTCCCAACCTTTGTTGATCAGGCAGCCGGCGGTAAGGTTGTTGCGCCGGGCGCTGATGTTGATGTTGTCGCGCACCGAATGCACCGGGATGATGCCGTCGGCCTTGCGGTCTTCGGGCAGAGCATGATCCCGGCACGAATGGCCCTCAATCGGCTCACGCAGATTGAGCACCTCGCCATCGAGGCGCAGCTCGCCGCTGATGAGACGCGTGGCGCCGAACAGCCCTTTCATCAGTTCGCTGCGCCCGGCGCCGACCAGGCCGAACAGCCCGACGATCTCCCCGGCTCGCACGCTGAACGACACCGCGCTGCGCACGCCTTTGGCCTGGACATTGTCGAGCTGCAGGCGCACTGCACCGTGCGCACGCGGGCGGTAGCCGTAGATATCGCCGATTTCACGCCCGACCATTGCCTGCACCAGCAGGTCGTTGGTGGTGGTTTGCATATCGGTGAAGGTGCGCACGTAGCGGCCATCTTTAAATACGGTGATTGCATCGCTAAGGGCGAAATCTCCTCCATGCGGTGCGAGACGTACAGCACCACTTTGCCATCGGCGCGCAGCTGGCGGATAACACGGAACAGCTGGTCGATTTCCCGCGCAGACAGTGAGCTGGTCGGTTCGTCAAAGGCGATCACTTTGGCGTTGCGCGCCAGCGCTTTGGCAATTTCCACCATCTGCCACTGGCCGAGCGACAGGTATTTCAGCGGCAGATCCGGGTCGATATCCATGCCGAGCGTTTTTAGCTGGCGCGCGGCTTCGGCACGCAGCTTCGCCCGGTTAACCAGCCCGCCGCGCTGCGGCAGCTGGCCTAAGAAGATGTTTTCTGCCACCGACATTTCCGGCACCAGATGCAGTTCCTGATAGATAATCGCTACCCGGCATTCAGCGCATCGGTGGTGTGCTGGAAGTTAGCCGGCTGGCCTTGAATGCGGATCTCTCCACTGCTGGCCTGATAGCTGCCGCTGAGGATCTTCAACAGCGTCGATTTGCCCGCGCCGTTCTCGCCCATCAGGGCATGCACTTCCCCGGCATAGCAGTCAAAACTGATATCCTGCAGCGCTTTTACGCCGGGAAGGTTTTGCCTATGCCGTGAAAGCTCAGATAAGCGGGTTGCGTGGTCATAGTGTCTCCTCCTGCACGTTGAGCGTTTGCAGCGGGCGGACCGAAAAAGAGGGTCCGCCCCTACAGCATTCTGAGCCGCTGAAGCCGAACTTTTGGTTTCGATCGGCCCGCGGTTCGCCCCATCACCAGCGTTGAATTGTAGGGGCCGATCCTTTGTTTCGATCGGCCCTCTGCACAGTTACATCAGCCCTTTCTTCGCCAGTTCGGCTTTGAAGTTATCGCGGGTAATCAGTACCACGTCGGTCACTTCGGTGAACTTGGCAGGCTCGGTGCCGTTGGTCACCCAGTCATGCAGCATCTTGATACTGCGGTAGCCGTGCACGTCCGGGCTTGGCAGCAGAGAGCCGTAGAAGCCGGTCGCGGCACCTTTCGACAGTTCGCTTACCGCATCCACGCCGTTAATCCCGATGCCAATGACGTCGGCCGCCTTAAAGCCCTGACCTTCGGTGGCGCGCACGCCGCCCAGCACGGTGTTGTCGTTCATACCAACGATTAGCCAGTGCTTCACTTCCGGATGCTGCACCAGCAGGGAGTTACCGGCATCAAACGCGCCGGGAATATCGTTGGATTTGGTTGGGATCTGATAAATCTGTTTTTCCGGGAATCCAGCAGCCTTCAGCGCATCCATCGACCCGCCGGTGCGGCGACGGGCGGTATCCAGCTCGTTGGCGGTGATCGCCATTACCGCCGTCTCTTTCGCATCCCAGCCGCGTTTCTGCATCTCTTTGTACAGCTCCTGCCCCTGGCGCTCGCCGATTTTGGTTGCGGCCATCATCACCAGCGGCACGCTATCCATCGGTTTACCTTTGGCGGTGACGAACTGGTCATCAACGGCGATCACCTTCAGGTCATAGCTGCGCGCTTTCGCGACAATGGCGGAGCCCAGTTTTGGGTCCGGCGTACAGATAACGAACCCCTTCGCGCCGCTGGCGGCCAGGCTGTCGATGGCGTTCAGGGTTTTCTCACCGTCCGGCACGGCGATTTTAATCACCTCAAAGCCCATCTCTTTACCGGCCTTATCGGCGAATTTCCATTCAGTCTGGAACCACGGCTCTTCCGGCTGCTTCACCAGAAAACCGAGTTTCATGGTCTCCGCCATAGCGGATTGTGACATAACGGCGGCGAGGCCAATCGCGGCCAGCGCTTGAGTGAATTTGTGCATGAGGCTCTCCGGCTCAGTGCCCGCTTTACGCGGGTTTGTGTAAACGGTAACAATCGGATGTTCATAAATTTAAAAGCTGCTATTCAATACCTTACCTGAGCACTGACGGCGTAACAGTGACGGTAGTGCGCTAGTTTTACCCGCATGCAAGGGAAAATTTGTAGAGCGCTATCACACCCTGAAATTACAGTCGTTTTGTCCATCTATTCAGCCAGTTTAACCGTCACGCAACATTTGAAGCCCATCACATAACCCCCGCTGATGGCAGAAAAGTGCATATTTGCAGCCAGCCGCACCTAACGTGATTGCCGCGAGCTTTCCAGGATAGAGGGACATGAAAAAAGCCTGTTCTGAAAATAACGGAGAACAACTATGCATAAGGGTGCGATTACCCTCGGTCTGGATTTTGGCAGCGATTCGGTGCGGGCACTGGCAGTGGAGTGCGCCAGCGGGCGCGAGCTGTTTAAGCAGGTCGTGGCCTACCCACGCTGGAAGGCCGGGCACTACTGTATGCCGGCGCGCAACCAGTTCCGCCATCACCCACAGGACTACATTGACGCGCTGGAGCAGGCTATACGTGACGTTGTCACGCAGATGACACCCGAGCAGCGCCAGAGTGTGGTGGGCATCGGCGTCGATTCTACCGGCTCCACCCCCGCGCCAATCGATCGCGAAGGCCGGGTGCTGGCGCTGCGCCCGGAGTTTGCTGATAACCCTAATGCAATGTTCGTGCTGTGGAAGGACCACACCGCCATTGAAGAGGCCGAGGCGATTACCCGGCTGTGCCACAGCGGCGAATATCAGGACTATTCACGCTTTATCGGCGGCATTTACTCCTCTGAATGGTTCTGGGCCAAAATCCTGCACGTCAGCCGCAGCGATGCGGCAGTGCGTGAGGCGGCAGTCTCCTGGGTGGAGCTGTGCGACTGGGTACCGGCGCTGCTGAGCGGCACCACTGCCCCGGCAGAGCTGAAGCGCGGGCGCTGCGCCGCCGGGCATAAATCGCTGTGGCACCCGCTATGGCAGGGTTTACCGGACGCGCAGTTCTTAACGCGCTCGACCCGCTGCTGACCCGCGACCTCGATCACCCGCTGTTTCACGATACCTTCACTGCCGAGCTCCCCGTGGGCGTGCTGAGCGCTGAATGGGCCGAACGGCTCGGCCTGCCTGGCAGTGTCACTATTTCCGGCGGTGCGTTTGACTGCCATATGGGCGCGGTTGGGGCCGGGGCGCAGCCCTACACGCTGGTGAAAGTGATCGGCACCTCGACCTGCGACATCCTGATCGCCGATGCTGAGCGCGTCGCCGACCGGGCAATCAAAGGCATCTGCGGCCAGGTCGACGGCAGTGTGATGCCGGGAATGATCGGGCTGGAGGCCGGGCAGTCGGCGTTTGGCGATATGTATGCCTGGTTCAGCCGCCTGTTGAGCTGGCCGCTGGCGCAGGCCGCTCAGCAACAGCCTGAAATCAGACCGCAGCTGGAAGCGATGCAAAACGATCTGCTGCAGCAGCTTACCGCCGCCTGGGCCGCCGACCCGCAGCTTGACCATCTGCCGGTGGTGCTTGACTGGTTTAACGGCCGCCGCACGCCGTTCGCCAACCAGCGCCTGAAAGGGGTGATTACCGACCTGAATCTCGGCACCGATGCGCCCACGCTGTTCGGCGGTTTTATCGCCGCCACCGCCTTTGGCGCCCGCGCCATTATGGAGTGCTTTGAACAGCAGGATATCCCGGTGCAGCAGGTGCTGGCACTGGGCGGCATTGCGCGCAAATCGCCGGTCATCATGCAGGTGTGCTGCGATGTGATGAACCGCCCGCTGGATATCGTCGCCTCCGACGAGTGCTGTGCGCTCGGCGCGGCGATTTTTGCCGCCGTCGCCGCCGGCGTTTATCCCGATATTCCGAGCGCGCAGGCCCAGATGGCCAGCCCGCTGGCGCAGACCCTGCAGCCCGATCCGCAGCGCGTGGCCCGCTTCCAGCAGCTTTATCAGCGTTACCTTCAGTGGTGTGAATGCGCTGAGCCGCAGTTTGCCCCATCAACCTCTTCGTCAGCTAGTTAAGGAACCGTTTTATGACACAGTTAAACGCCCAGAGCGTATGGTTTGTGATTGGTACGCAGCATCTGTACGGTGCGGAAACCCTGCGCCAGGTGGAGCAGCACGGCCAGCAGGTGGTCGAGGGCCTGAATCGCGCCGGGATTCTGCCCTTTACACTCCAGCTCAAGCCGCTGGTAAAAACCCCCGATGAAGCGCTGGCCCTGTGCCGCGAGGCCAATCACGATCTTGGCTGCTTAGGGATCGTTACCTGGCTGCACACCTTCTCCCCGGCCAAGATGTGGATTGGCGGGCTGAGCGTGCTGAACAAGCCACTGCTGCAGCTGCATACCCAGTTCAACGCGGAAATCCCGTGGGACAGCATGGATATGGACTTTATGAACCTGAACCAGACCGCGCACGGCGGCCGCGAGTTCGGTTTTATCGGCGCGCGCATGCGCCTGCCGCATCAGGTGGTGACCGGCACTGGCAGGATCGAACCACCCAGCAGCGTATCGGCCAGTGGATGCGCGGTGCCGCCGCGCTGCAGGCCAGCCAGCAGCTGAAGGTGGCGCGCTTTGGCGACAATATGCGCGAAGTGGCGGTAACCGAGGGTGATAAAGTCGCGGCGCAGATCCAGTTTGGCTACGCGGTAAATGGCTGGGGCGTTGGCGATTTGGTCGAGGTGATCAACCAGGTGAGCGACGGCGACGTCAGCACGCTGATTGACGAATACGAGAGCCAGTATGAATTTTCCGCTGCGGCGGCGATCGGCGGCGATAAGCGGCAAAACGTGCTGGATGCGGCGCGTATTGAGCTGGGGATCAAGCGCTTCCTCGACGCCGAGGGCTGCCGCGCCTTCACCACTAACTTCCAGACGCTGCACGGCATGACGCAGCTGCCGGGGCTGGCGGTGCAGCGCCTGATGCAGCAGGGATACGGCTTCGCCGGAGAAGGCGACTGGAAAACCGCCGCCCTGCTGCACATCTTCAAAGTCATGGCGGGCAGCCAGCCGGGCGGGACGTCCTTTATGGAGGATTACACCTACCACTTCGCGCCGGGTAACGACCTGGTGCTCGGTTCACATATGCTGGAAGTGTGCCCGACCATCGCGCGTGAAGCTAAACCGCTGCTCGACGTGCAGCCGCTGGGCATCGGCGGCAAGGCTGACCCGGCGCGCCTGATCTTCTCGGCACCTGCCGGGCGAGCGGTAAATGCCAGCGTGATTGATATGGGCGACCGCTTCCGCCTGCTGGTCAACGTGGTGGATACCATTGAACAGCCGCAGGCGCTGCCTAAGCTGCCGGTGGCGCGCGCGCTGTGGCGGGCGCAGCCGTCGCTGGCCACAGCCTCAGAGGCGTGGATCCTCGGCGGCGGCGCGCACCACACGGTGTTCAGCCAGGCGCTGACGGTGGAGGATATGCGCCTGTATGCCGAGCTGAATGGCATCGAGGCGCTGGTGATTGACGAAGAGACCACGCTGCACGGCTTCCGCGATGCACTGCGCTGGAACGAGGCGTATTACCGCCTGAATCAGCGGTAATCCTGCAGGCAGGAAACAACAAGGGCGGCCCCATAAACAGGTGCCGCCCTTTTATTTTGCACCTTCCGGCTGACCGGAAAAGAGGGTCAGCCGCTACAGGGTCCGGGTAGGTCAGCCGCTACAGGGTCTGTAGGGGTCGACCATTTTTTCCGGTCGACCCATTTCCCACCGTTTCAGGATATCAACCGCTTCACTGGCGCATTCTGCTGGCGATCCCACATCACGGTCAGCAGGCGTTGCAGGGCAATAAAGGCGAACAGCAGGATGCCGATGGCGATCTTGGTCCACCACGAGCTGAGCGTACCGTCGAAGTTAATCCATGTCTGGATCAGCCCCTGAATCAGCACGCCGAACAGCGTCCCCAGCACGGTGCCAACGCCGCCGGAGAGCAGCGTGCCGCCAATCACCACCGAGGCGATGGCATCCAGCTCCACGCCCATCCCCGCCAGCGCATAGCCCGCCGAGGTGTAGATTGAAAAGACGATGCCCGCCAGCGTCGCCAGGCCGGATGAGAGCATATAAATGCGCACCGTGGTGCTGCGCGTCGAAATGCCCATCAGCTGCGCCGAGGTGGCGTTGCCGCCAATGGCATATACCTGATTACCGAAGCGGCTGCGGTGCGCCAGCAGGATGCCAAAGGCCACCACCACCAGCATGATCACCGCCAGCAGGCTGAGCCGCCCGCCGCCGGGAATTTTCCACGCCATCGACGACAGCGTGGCATACAGCGGATGGTCGATCGGCAGCGAGCTTTCCGCCACCAGATAGCTGCTGCCGCGCAGGAAGAACATCCCCGCCAGGGTGATAATAAACGCCGGGATTTTCAGCGCGTCGATCAGCCAGCCCATAAAGGCGCCAAACGCCGAGCCCATCACCATCACCAGCGCAAACGCCAGCCACGGATCGAGGTGGAAATCACCAATCGCGCGGGCGAGAAACACCCCGGTAAAGGCGATCACCGCGCCGACCGACAGATCGATACCGCCGGAGAGGATCACAAAAGTCATCCCAACCGCAATAATGCCGAGGAAGGCGTTATCGGTAAGGATATTGGCGATCACCCGCGTTGAGGCGAAGCCGGGAAACTGACTGAGGCAGAACAGGTAGCCCGCTACAAATACCAGCAGGGTAATCATTAACGGCAGATGACGTTTAATCACGGCGGCGCCCTCGTTTAAACAGTTGAATAAAGCGCGGCGACTGCAGCAGCAGCACCACCATCACCACCACCGCTTTGACCACCTGGTTCAGCTCGGGCGGGAAGCCGGAAAGCAAAATCCCGGTGTTCATCGCCTGTATAATCAGCGCGCCAATCAGCGACAGCAGCAGGTTAAAGCGGCCGCCCATCAGCGACGCCCCGCCAATCACCACCGCCAGAATCGCATCCAGCTCCAGCCACAGCCCGGCGTTGTTGGCATCGGCACCGCGAATATCCGCCGCGACGATCAGCCCGGCCACTGCCGCGCACAGGCCGCTCAGCAGATAGGTACTCATCACGACCAGCCAGCCGTTCACCCCGGCATTGCGCGCGGCGCGCAGGTTGATGCCGACGGCCTCGATAAACATCCCCAGCGCGGTTTTGCGCGTTAGCAGCCAGACCAGCAGCGCCAGCGCCAGGGTGATCCACATCGGCACCGGGAACAGCAGCAGCGTGCCGCTGCCAAGCTGCGCCAGCGAGTCGCTGTTAAAAGTGACTATCTGCCCCTGGGTGATCAGCTGCGCGATGCCGCGCCCCGCCACCATCAGGATCAGCGTGGCGACAAACGGCTGGATCTTCAGCAGCGCCACCAGCACGCCGTTCCACAGGCCGCATAGCAGGCCGCTGCCCAGCGTCACCAGAATAATCACCGGCAGGCTGTGCCCGGCCACGGTCAGCGTCGCCGCCGTGGCTCCGGCTATCGCCATCACCGCCCCGACCGACAGATCTATCCCGCCGGTGGCGATCACCAGCGTCATCCCTATCGCCAGAATCGCCACCGGCGCAGCGCGGTTAAGGATATCTATCGGGCTGCCGAACAGCCGACCATCCTGCACGTGAATAGCAAAGAAGTTATTGGCCACCAGGCTGTCGATCAGCAGCACCAGCAGCAGCGCGCCAATCTGCGGCAGGCCCGGCGGCAGTTTACGTTTCTGCATCCGCGGTTTCCCCGTCAGTAAGTGGGAATCAGGCATGTTGCTCCCCTCCCGCCGCAATGGCGTTAACAATGGAGGCAACGGAGAGCTGCTCCAGTGGAATCTCCGCCACCTGCTGGCGATTCGCGCAGGATCAGCACGCGGTCGGCGTAGCCCACCAGCTCTTCCAGCTCGGAGGAGATCACCAGCAGCGCCAGGCCGTCGGCACACAGGGTCTCAATCAGGCGGATGATTTCGGCGTGGGCGCCAACATCAATGCCGCGCGTCGGTTCATCAAGGATCAGAAACTGCGGTTTGGTCACCAGCCAGCGCGACAGCAGTACTTTCTGCTGATTGCCGCCGGAGAGCAGCTCAACCGGTTGATCGGCGTCCGGCGTGCGAATACCAAGGCTCTTGATATAGCGGTCGGCCACCTGCTGCTGTTCGCGGCGTGGGATGGGCCGCAGCCAGCCGCGCTGCGCCTGCAGAGCCAGAATGATATTTTCCCGCACCGAAGCGGCACCGATAATACCGTCGGTTTTGCGGTCTTCCGGGCAGAAGCCCATGCCGAGGCGAGACGCCTGCGCCGGGGAGCGAATGGTTTTGGCTTTACCCTTGATAAAGGCGCTGCCGCTGTCGGCACGCTTAATGCCGAACAGCAGCTCGGCGGTTTCGGTACGCCCGGATCCCAGCAGGCCAGCCAGCCCGACCGCTTCGCCCGGCCGCACGCTCAGGCTGAACGGCTCGATGGTGCCTTTCTTGCCGTAATTTTTAAATTCCACCACCGGCTGATGACTTTCAGCGTGCTGCCCGCGCGCTGCAGCGCGGTTTCCAGCAGCTCACGGCCGAGCATCAGTTTGATCAGCTCAATCTGCGGCAGGGAATGGGTATCGCGCGTGGCAATAAACTGCCCGTTGCGCAGCACCGTAATACGGTCGGTGACGCGGTAAACCTGGTCGAGAAAGTGGGTGACAAACACCAGGCTCATCCCCTTTGTCTTCAGCTGTCTCATCAGCGTGAACAGCATCTCGACTTCGCTGGCGTCCAGGCTGGCGGTGGGTTCATCGAGGATCAGCACCTGAGCGGAGAGATCCACGGCGCGGCAGATAGCAATGATCTGCTGCATTGCCACCGAGTACTGGCCCAGCGGGCGGGTGACATCCAGCTCGAAACCGTAGTCGTTGAGTAATTTCACCGCGCGCTGGTTTAGCGTTTTACGGTCTATCAGGCCAAAACGTTTCGGTTCACGCCCGATAAACAGATTATCGGCAACCGACATATTCGGCAGCAGGTTCACTTCCTGATACACCGTGCCGATGCCCAGCTGCTGTGCCTCGGCGGTATTGCGCGGATTGATCGGGTTTCCGGAGAGGGTAATGGTGCCAGCATCGCGCTGATAAACGCCGGTCAGCACTTTAATCAGGGTCGATTTCCCGGCCCCGTTTTCCCCCAGCAGCGCCATGATTTCACCGGACGCAGGTCGAAAGAGACATTATCCAGCGCCCGCACGCCGGGAAAGGACTTACTGACGCCGCTAATGGCAAGCAGCGGCGGTGGAGAGGAGTCGATGGTCATACGCGTGCCTCACGCCATAAAAAAAGCCGCCCTCAGGGCGGCCCGGGGATCAGTAACCCATACCTTTTTTCTTATCCAGCTGGGCCTGGGCATCAGCAGGAAGGAAAAGTTTCGATTCGGTTTTGATGATCTTCGGCGGCATGGTGCCGTCTTTTTTAAGTTTTTCCAGCGCGTCGAAAGCCGGGCCGGCCATATTTGGCGTCAGCTCGACGTTGGCATTGGCTTCACCTGCCAGCATCGCTTTATAAATATCCGGCACGCCGTCAATGGAGCCGGTGAGAATATCTTTACCCGGTTTCAGACCGGCCTCTTTAATCGCCTGAATGGCACCGATAGCCATATCATCGTTATGGGCGTAAACCATGCAGATGTTTTTACCGTTGTTCTCTGCCTTGATGAAACTCTCCATCACCTCTTTACCCTTGCTGCGGGTAAAATCGCCGGACTGCGAACGGATCACTTTAATATTTGGCGTGTTGGCAATCGCTTCAGCGAAGCCCTTCTTACGGTCAATCGCCACGCTGGCGCCGACGGTACCCTGAAGCTCAACCACGTTACACGGCTTGCCCGCCTGCTGTTTCACCAGCCAGTCACCGATTAGCTACCTTCATAGACGTTGTCGGCGGTGACGACCGCCTGATACAGCGATTTATCTTTGACCACGATAGCGCGGTCCAGCAGGAATACCGGGATTTTGGCGTCTTTCGCTTCTTCAAGCACCGGCTCCCAGCCGGTCTGGACTACCGGAGCAATGAAGATGGCATCCACGCCCTGGGCAATAAACGAACGCACTGCCTTGATCTGGTTCTCCTGTTTTTGCTGCCCGTCGGCGATTTTCAGCGTGATACCGCGCTTTTGCGCTTCACTTTTCGCCACGCTGGTCTCTGCGGCTCGCCAGCCCGATTCCGAGCCAACCTGAGAGAAACCAACAGTCATGGATTCAGCCAGCGCCGGAGCCGCCAGGCTGGCACTGAGGAGGGTGGATAAGAGTAAACGCTTCCACATGATCATTTTTCCTCTGATGGGATTTTATCGAATAGGGTTAAGAGCCACTTAAGCCTGTACTATTCACCAAAAAACATTTTCGACAATGCTCACAAAACGCAACAAAACAAATGGCTTACGCCAACCCCGCGCCCCAGGCCTTAGCGGGTCGATATGGAAAAATCACGCAGTGGGTGCCAAATTGAGGTTAAATAACTGTAATAAACAGAAGCGTTTGCGCCGCAATCATTTGGAAGCGATTACAATACCGCGTGCAGTTCTGTCGCCGCCGTGCGGCGCGGTTGCGACGTCGGGTAAAGTGTGGATTTGTGAGCTGTTACACAGTTTGCTAAATTCCGGCAAAACGCTGGCCTGCAGCCGGGCGATGTGAGTCGGTGACAGGAAGTGGATAGCGGCGCGCAATAAAATGAACCTAAATACCACTAAATCAATAAGCGGTATAAAAATTCCTAGAAAACTCTTAAAAAATCTATTTCAGCCCCGAATATCTTCATCATTAGTCTGAATTTACCTATTTCATCGCGAACTTTCTGGACTCTTTTTTGCCAAATAATATACTTATCACTCACTATTCCGTTCGCAAATGGCCAATATGACCGCTCAAGACTATTTGTTAAAATTTCGCAAAGTTAATTCCCTGGAAACTCTGGAAAAACTCTTCGACCATCTCAACTATTCCCTTAACGATGATGGTGAAATTATTCAGATGTACCGCGCTGCCGATCACCGTCGCGCAGAACTGGTTTCCGGCGGTCGCCTGTTTGACCTTGGACGCGTGCCAAAAACTGTCTGGCGCTACGTCGTTTAAGGTTCCAGTTCGCTCTGGTTAATGACCTGGCGCATGAAGTTCCGTATAATCCTTTTCTGATATGAGGTGTATCCTGACGGTGCACCTTTTGCCTTGATGGCAGAGTTTGCTGACTGGATAAGGATGAATAAGTGGCTGTTGATACTAAACCGCGCCTGGCAGGCTGGCTGCTGGTGCCGCTGGCATGGCTGATCATGACCTTGCTGACCAGCGCGCTGGTGATGGCAATGTATTTAAGCGCCCTGCTCGACCCGGCGATGCGTAACGCGCTGTTCAGCCATGAAAGCAACGCATTATGGCAGTGGGGAGCCTCGCTGCTGACCTCTACCGTAGTCTGGTGCTACAGTGCCTGGGTGACGTGGATCTTCTGTCAACGCTCGCGTCGGCTGCCGCGCCACTACATTTTGTGGCTGCTACTCACCGTGCTGCTGGCGGTGAAGACTTTTGCCTTCTCTCCGGTGGCCGATGGTGCGGCAATTCGGACTTTACTGATCGCCCTGCTGGCGGCAGCGGTACTGGTGCCTTATTTCAAGCGTTCTCAACGCGTTAAGAACACTTTCATCGAACCGTGATGGCGAAATAAACGTCAAGAATTTAATCCTGAGTGCGCTGGCGTCGGACACCCGCCGCGCAACGGTTGTGATGGCGTAGCCAATATCCGATAATGTGCTGCTTTTGACTTTTCTTCAGGCGTAATAATGACCGAATACCTGCTTCTCTTTATTGGCACAGTGCTGGTGAATAACTTCGTCCTGGTGAAGTTTCTCGGCCTTTGTCCCTTCATGGGCGTTTCCAAAAAACTGGAAACGGCAATTGGCATGGGACTCGCCACCACCTTTGTTATTACCCTGGCCTCTATCTGTGCATGGCTGGTCAATCACCTGATCCTGCTGCCGCTCGATCTGGTCTACCTGCGCACCATGGCCTATATCCTGGTGATTGCCGTGGTCGTGCAGTTCACCGAAATGGTGGTGCGTAAAACCAGCCCTGACCTCTACCGCCTGCTGGGTATCTTCCTGCCGCTGATCACCACCAACTGTGCGGTGCTTGGCGTGCCGCTGCTTAGCGTCAACCTCAATCACACTTTCCTGCAGGCCGCGCTGTTCGGCTTTAGCGCCTCTATCGGCTTCTCGCTGGTGATGGTGCTGTTCGCCGGCATCCGCGAGCGCCTGGTGCTGGCCGATGTGCCCGCGCCGTTTAAGGGTTCATCGATTGCACTGGTCACCGCCGGCCTGATGGCGCTGGCGTTTATGGGCTTTACCGGACTGGTGAAGTTCTGATGAGTGCGATTTGGATTGCTGTGCTGGTTCTTAGCGCACTTAGCCTGGTGTTGGGGGGGCTGCTGGGCTACGCCTCGCGCCGCTTCGAAGTTGAAGAAGACCCGATTGTCGAACAGATTGACGCTATTTTGCCGCAGAGCCAGTGCGGACAGTGCGGCTATCCCGGCTGCCGCCCCTATGCCGACGCGGTGGGTAATAACGGCGAACTGATCAACAAATGCGCGCCCGGCGGCGAGCAGACCATGCTGAAACTGGCGGCGCTGCTTAACGTCGACCCGCAGCCGCTGGGTGAAGAGGCCGCTTTGGAGCCAGAGCGTAAAGTGGCGTGGATTGACGAAGCCAACTGCATCGGCTGCACCAAGTGCATTCAGGCCTGCCCGGTGGATGCGATTGTCGGCGCCACCCGCGCGATGCACACCGTGCTGAGCGATGTCTGTACCGGCTGCGACCTGTGCGTTGCTCCCTGCCCGACCGACTGCATTGAAATGCGTCCGGTTGCTACCACTACTGCCAACTGGAAATGGGACCTGCAAACCATTCCGGTGCGGGTGATCACTGTAGAAAGTCATGCTTAATCTGCTCAACTACTTTAAAAAAGATCGGCTTTGGGACTTCGAAGGTGGCATTCATCCACCGGAGATGAAGACCCAGTCAAACGGCACGCCGCTGCGCCAGCTGCCGCTGCCCGCCCAGTTTATACTGCCGCTAAAACAGCATATCGGTAACGAAGGCGAGATCTGCGTGCGCCCCGCGACGCTGTCCTGCGCGGCCAGGCGCTGACCTTTGGCAATGGCCGTATGCTGCCGATCCACGCGCCAAGCTCCGGTACCGTGAGCAAAATCGCCCCGCATATGACTGCGCATCCCTCCGCGCTGGCGGAGATGTGCATCTTTATCACCCCGGACGGCGAAGACCGCTGGATTGATAAGCAGACGCTGAGCGACTATCGCAGCCTTGACCGCCAGGAGGTGGTGCGCCGCGTGCATCAGGCTGGCGTTGCCGGGCTGGGCGGCGCGGGCTTCCCCACCGCCACCAAGCTGAAGGGCGGGCTGCGCGGGGTCAATACCCTGATTATCAATGCCGCCGAGTGCGAGCCTTACATCACCGCCGACGATCGCCTGATGCAGGACTGCGCCGCAGAAGTGCTGGAAGGCTGCCGCATTCTGGCGTGGACGCTGCAGGCGGAGCGCACCGTGATCGGCATTGAAGATAACAAACCGGAAGCGATTGCCGCGCTGAAAGCCGCCCTGGGCAGCGCGCGCGATATGGAGATCCGCGTCATCCCCACCAAATATCCTTCCGGTGGTGCCAAACAGCTGACTAAAATTCTCACCGGTAAAGAGGTGCCGCACGGCGGGCGCTCTATCGATATCGGCGTGCTGATGCAGAACGTCGGCACCGCCTATGCCGTTAAGCGCGCGATTATTGACGGCGAGCCGCTTACTGAACGCGTTATTACCCTGACCGGTGAGTCGGTGCGCCAGCCTGGCAACGTCTGGGGCCGCCTCGGCACGCCGATCAGCCATCTGCTGCATCACGCCGATTTCGCACCGGGTGCCGAACAGATGGTGGTCATGGGTGGCCCGCTGATGGGCTTCACCCTGCCGACGCTGGATGTGCCGGTGGTGAAAATCACCAACTGTATTCTCGCACCCGCCGCCTCTGAGATGGGCCACAACGAGCCGGAGCAGGGCTGCATCCGCTGCAGCGCCTGCGCCGACGCCTGCCCGGCCGCCCTGCTGCCGCAGCAGCTTTACTGGTACAGCCGCGGCGGCGATCACGATAAAGCGCGCGAGCATAATATCGCAGACTGCATTGAGTGCGGCGCCTGTGCTTATGTCTGCCCGAGTAATATCCCGCTGGTGCAGTATTACCGCCAGGAGAAGGCCGAGATTCAGGCTATCGATCTGGAAGCCGAGCGTACTGCCCTGGCCAAGGCGCGTTTTGAAGCGCGTCAACAGCGCCTGGGAGCGGGAAAAAGCGGCGCGTGAAGCGAAGCACCAGCAGGCCAAACGCAGCGTGGCTATCACCGACGCCGATGCGCTTAACGCCGCGCGCGAACGCGTGAAGGCGAAGCAGGCCGCCGCTGCCGCACAGCTCGATGACGACGCGGCGGCAGCTCAGCGTGCAGCCCGCCAGGCGGAAGCCCGCGCGCGCCAGGCTGAGCAACAGGCCAGCAGCGAACCGGTGACGCGCCAGGCAGCCGACCCGCGCAAAGCCGCCGTTGAAGCCGCGATTGCCCGCGCCAAAGCGAAGAAAGCCGAAGCCAGCGCGGCCATCGCTGAGCCGCCGGCAACCGCCGATACGCCGCCAGCCGCAGACCCGCGTTAAAGCGGCGGTGGAAGCGGCTATCGCCCGTGCCAAAGCGAAGAAAGCCGCGCAGGCCGGCGTTGCTGAACCGCAACCGGCTGCGGCAGAACAACCGGCACCTGCCGCTGACCCGCGCAAGGCGGCAATTGAGGCCGCTATCGCCCGTGCCAAAGCGAAAAAAGCCGCGCAGGCAGCCGTTGCTCTGCCAGAAGTCACCCCTGAACAACCCGAACCCCGTCAGGAAGAGGCGCCCGCCGCCTCCCCTGAGGATGCACGTAAAGCGGCGGTGGCAGCGGCCATTGCACGCGTGAAAGCGCGTAAATCGCAGCAGCCGTCGACGCAAGAGGATTAAATGGCATTTCGTATTGCAAGCTCGCCCTATACTCATAACCGCCGCAGCACCAGCACCATTATGCTGCTGGTGCTGCTGGCAGCCGTACCCGGCATGGCCGTGCAGTGCTGGTATTTTGGCTGGGGTAACCTGATCCAGGTGCTGATCGCGGCGGCTGCCGCTATCGCGGCTGAAGCGGCTATCCTGCGGTTGCGCAAGCTGCCGCTGGCGGAGACGCTGAAGGATAACTCCGCGCTGCTGACCGCCCTGCTGCTCGGCATCAGCATCCCGCCGCTGGCGCCGTGGTGGCTGATTGTTATCGGCACGCTGTTTGCGGTGATTATCTCCAAGCATCTTTACGGCGGCCTCGGTCAGAACCCGTTTAACCCGGCGATGGTTGGCTACGTGGTGCTGCTGATCTCCTTCCCGGTGCAGATGACCAGCTGGCTACCGCCGGACGTGCTGCAGGGCATCAGCCCGACCTTCGGCGACACCCTGAGTATGATCTTCCATTTCCATACGCTTGACGGCCACAGCATGCAGCAGCTGCAGGTGGGGATCGACGGCATCAGCCAGGCTACGCCGCTCGACACCTTCAAAACCGGGCTGCGCGCCGGCCATTCGGCTGAAGAAGTGCGCGCCATGCCGATTTACGGCGGCGTGCTGGCCGGCCTGGGCTGGCAGTGGGTCAACGTGGCGTTCCTGGCGGGGGCATTTTCCTGCTGTGGACGCGCAGCATCCGCTGGCATATCCCGGTGAGCTTTATCGCCTCGCTGGCGTTCTGCGCCACGCTCGGCTGGCTGCTGTCACCGGACAGCCTGGTATCTCCGCTGGTGCATCTGTTCTCCGGGGCCACCATGCTGGGCGCATTCTTTATCGCCACCGACCCGGTGACCGCCTCCACCACCAATAAAGGCCGCCTGCTGTACGGCATGCTGATTGGCCTGCTGGTGTGGCTGATCCGCAGCTTTGGCGGCTATCCGGACGGCGTGGCATTTGCCGTGCTGCTGGCGAATATCTGCGTGCCGCTGATTGACTACTACACGCAGCCGCGCGTATACGGACACCGTAAGGGTAAATGATGCTGGACGCGATTCGTAAAAACGGCGTAACGCTGGCGGTGTTTGCCGCTATCACCACCGGCCTGACGGCGGTGATTAATGCGGTAACCAAGCCGACTATTGAACATCAGACCGCCGTACAGCAGAAGATCCTGCTGGACCAGGTGGTGCCGCCCGAGCTGTATGATAATAAAATTCAGCAGGAGTGTTACGTTGTCACTAATCCGGCACTGGGCAACGGCAGCCCGCACCACCTCTATCTGGCGCGCAAGGGTGATAAACCCGTGGCAGCGGCGGTGGAAACTACCGCGCCTGACGGCTACTCTGGCAATATTCAGCTGATTGTCGGCGCCAGCTTTGACGGCACGGTGTACGGCACCCGCGTGGTGGAACATCATGAAACACCGGGTCTTGGCGATAAAATCGAGCTGCGAATTTCTGACTGGATCATGAGCTTTAACGGTAAAAAAGTGACCGGCGCGGATGACAGCCATTTCGCGGTGAAGAAAGACGGTGGCGACTTCGACCAGTTTACTGGCGCAACGATTACGCCGCGTGCGGTGGTCAATGCGGTGAAGCGCACAACGTTGTATATTGAAACCTTACCGGGGCAACTGTCCTCGTTGCCATCCTGTGGAGACGCCAATGAGTGAAGCAAAAACCCTGCTGGTCGGCGGGCTGTGGAAGAATAACTCCGCGCTGGTGCAGCTGCTGGGCCTCTGCCCGCTGCTGGCCGTGACGTCGACCGCTACCAACGCCCTCGGCCTTGGTCTGGCCACTACCCTGGTGCTGACCTGCACCAACAGCGGCATCTCCCTGTCGCGCCGCTGGGTGCCATCTGAAATCCGTATTCCGATTTACGTGATGATTATTGCGGCCGTGGTCAGCTGCGTGCAGATGCTGATCAATGCCTATGCCTACGGCCTGTATCAGTCCCTGGGGATCTTCATCCCGCTGATCGTTACCAACTGTATCGTGGTGGGCCGCGCCGAAGCGGTGGCGTCCAAAAGCCATGTCGGGCTGGCGGCGCTGGACGGTATGGCGATTGGCCTCGGCGCCACCAGCGTGATGGTGGTGCTGGGCTCTATCCGTGAAATTATCGGCAACGGCACCATCTTTAACGGCGCAGACCAGCTGCTTGGCCCGTGGGCAAAGGCGATGCGCATTGAAGTGGTGCATTTCGACTCGCCAATGCTGCTGGCGATGCTGCCGCCGGGCGCGTTTATCGGCCTCGGCATGCTGCTGGCGGCAAAATATCTCATCGACAATAAGATGAAGCAGCGCGCCGCGCTGAAAGCAGAACAGGAGAGTGCTGCTATGCCGGAAGGAAAAACTGCGCAGTGAACAAGGATAAGCGTCACGAGATTCTGGTGCGGCTGCGGGACAATAACCCGCACCCCACCACCGAACTGAACTTCACTTCCCCGTTTGAACTACTGATTGCGGTGCTGCTCTCCGCGCAGGCCACCGACGTCAGCGTAAACAAAGCGATGGCCAACTCTACCCGGTAGCTAATACGCCTGCGGCGATTCTGGCACTTGGCGTAGACGGGGTGAAGGAGTACATCAAAACCATCGGCCTGTTTAACAGCAAGGCCGAGAACGTGATCAAAACCTGCCGCATTCTGGTCGAGCAGCACGGCGGAGAAGTGCCGGAGAGCCGCGAGGCGCTGGAAGCGCTGCCGGGCGTCGGGCGAAAAACCGCTAACGTGGTGCTGAACACCGCCTTTGGCTGGCCGACCATCGCCGTCGATACCCATATTTTCCGCGTCTGCAACCGCACGCGCTTTGCGCCGGGTAACAACGTGGAACAGGTGGAAGAGAAGCTGCTGAAGGTGGTACCGAAGGAGTTTAAGGTCGACTGCCACCACTGGTTTATCCTGCACGGTCGCTACACCTGCATTGCGCGTAAACCGCGCTGCGGCTCCTGCCTGATTGAAGATTTATGCGAGTTCCGCGAGAAAACGGAAGTATAAAAAAACCCGCCAACTGGCGGGTTTTTGTTTCTGCTTCACTCCTGCTGCTGCTTTAGCAAAAAATAGCGCTTCTCTAACTGCTCCAGCGCCATCTCGGCCTGGCGGCGCTGAATATCCGACGGGTTAACCGAATAAAGACGCAGCTGCTCTTCTGCCGGGGTTGAACGGCTAAACGCCTGGGTGGCGTTGTACACCACCGATTTCAGCTCGCTGACGGTGATATATTTACCGCGCTGCCCGTCAAGGGCATTCAGCCTGGCCGTCAGCAGCTGCAGCTGCTCCATCCCCTGCTGCCAGCCGCCCATTGCCTCCTCCGGAAGCGCCGTGGCTTTGAGCTGCTGCTGCCACTCGGCGGCCATTTTGCCGACCGCAGCATCCTGCGGCTTAAACGCCTGGGCCTGGCGCACCAGCCGCTGCCCATAATCAAGCGCCCAGCAGGGTGGCAGCGCCGCCAGCCACCCCAGCTGCTGTTCGGTGTGCTCGCGGATTTTTTCCGGCTGATAGTTTTGCCGCTTCAGGCTGTCGACCTGCTCCCCGGTAAGCGGCATTGCCAGGGGTGAAAGCGTGGCGGCAAGATGATCTATCAGCGGATCGGGGCGTTGCACAAGCTGCCATCCCCCTATTCCCGCAGCGCCCACCACCAGCATGGTCACAACCCCTGCGGCAAACGGCTTCCAGCGGCTGGTCGGCGGCAGCGGCGTCATGACCTCAATGTTCGCCTCGGGCTGGGGCTGGGCGATATAGACCCATTTTACGGCTGAAGGCGTCATCTCCACAGCCGGGTCGGCTGCACGCTGGGCGCTGGCGGGCAGCACCGCACCTGACGGGGTGGCAGTCGCGCTGCCTGCCGCCGCATCGCTGTTCTCCAGCCGCAGCGCGCTGCTGTGCATCAGCGCCGCCAGCGCGTCAAACTGGCTGAGATGGCGCAGCTCCAGCCGCTGTAACACCTCGTTCAGCCGGGTGAGCTGCTGCTCGGCGCGTAAAGCTGGCTGAGATCGCTGTAGCCGATCGGCAGCGTGCGCATCATCTGCTGCACGCGGCGGCTGAGCCCGCTGAGGATCTCCACGCGCGCATGCACCTGCTGCGGCCACAGGTTGCCCCACTGGTGGCTGATTAACGCTTCGAGGATGGCCAGACCTTCGTTCAGGCCAGCAAGGCCGCCCAGCTGGGTGCGCGCCAGGGTATACCAGGCCGCCGTTTGCAGCTCGACGCCGTTATGTTCAAACAGCGCGAGGCTGAGTTTTTCCACATAGTGCCAGTTCACGTCCGGGCGCGCCGGGTGGGACAGCTTGCCCAGCTCGTCGCGCAGCGCCGCGTAGTCCGGCAGCGTGCGTGGGTCGCCGCCGGTTTTCAGGTAACGTTCAGATAGATTCATAAAAAGTTTCGATGATTATCAGAGAGGGGTGCCGCTGACTACAGCGAGGCGCGGGCGTCGAGGTACTGCTGCTGTTTCATGTGGCGGATCAGCACTTTGCCTTCCGGCATAAATTCGGTGCCGTAGCGCACCAGGCCGATGCCCTTCAGCTCGGCATCAATGGCGTAGCGCAGCTCGCCGGGAATGCTTTGCGGCAGCATATCGACCTTAATACTGCTGAGGCGCGGCTCGTAGCGCAGCAGCACGCCGGACAGCGTGGTCATCAGCTGGTGCGCGGTGCCGGGCATGCCCTGCAATATTTTGGTCATATCCGGCAGGCCGTAATCGGGCAGATGCGCCAGGGTTCCGGCGCGGCAGTTGAGGATGCGCTGCATATTGTCTAGCACCGAGAGGATCACCTGGTTCTCTTCACTGACGTTGTGCAGATCCAGCCCGCCGGCAAAGTTGCCATACAGCATTTCATACAGTGAGGGGGAGTTGTGTGAGTGCGGCATTATTTTTCCTTAACAGGCAGCAGGCTCAGGCTGTTGTCGCTCGCTTCCAGCACGCGCGCGATATCCGGGTCCAGCGCTTCGCGCTCCAGCACCTGCTGCCAGCCACTCTTCGCCAGGTCCGGCTGGCGGAACAGGCCAACGACCGCGACAAACTGCGCTTCCGGCTCCATCGGCATATTCAGGTTAACCGCGCCGCCAGGGCTCAGCACCAGGTCGCGGCTGGCGAGGAGATCGGCACCCAGCAGCGTGTCGCCATCGGTCGCTAACTGCTGGTAGACCAGCTTGTCGAAGGCTTTACGATCTTTCAGCTGATAAACGCGGATCACCACCGACTGCGGGCTGCTATGGTTTTCGCGCGCGTCGGTATTCAGTGCCTCACGCGCGATAAAATCGAGGTGCAGCACCTTAATCTTTTTATAGAAGATGGACGATACCGCCGAGCGGGTGCCGTCAGAGACGCTCTGCGTCAGTCCGCAGCCGCTCAGGCTGATGGCCAGTACCGGCACCAGCCAGCGGGTAGATTTAGTCAAACTGGTAATTAACACGCTTATTTCCTTGTACGTGCAGGGTCGGTTGCAGGCCGCGATAGCTGCCAAGTTCGGTGGTAAAAGTTTGCGGGACGTCGTCGGGAATATTCCCCACCTCCACGCCCAGCACGCCGCTCATGCCGAGCCAGAACGGCGCCTCGCCAAGCGGCATCACCGGCAGCAGCGCGGTGCTGACGGTCAGGCGAATTTTCGCCTTAAAGCGCCAGCCGAGATAGACGCGCAGCATCACCAGGAAATCCTGATACAGCTGTCCGTCCGGCTTCCAGCCCTGCGCTTCGCTCTCGCTGTCGGTGAACAGCTCGATCAGCAGCTGGCTGCTGGTGTCCATCACTTCATCGCCCAGCGGCGCGTTGCCGTCCAGCAAAAAATCCTGCTCGCCGTAAAAGCCGAGCGGCTGGCTGATTTCAATCGGGCGCAGGCAGTACGGGCTGACCCGCGCCTGCGTCTCCGGCGCCAGCAGCTGTACCAGCGCCTGCACGCCCTCCTGGGTTTTTGCCGGCTGGCGCAGCACGCCGAGCAGCGCCAGAAAGCGCGAAACCGGGGTGGCGATATGGCTGGCGGTACCGGGAATGCCTAAGCCCACCAGGCCCAGCAGCGACTGAGAAATCGTGTCCGTCCCGCCGCGCTCGAAGGTGGCGGGATAGGAGTATTTGCGCCAGATGCGGTAGAACTGCGTCAGGATGCGGTGGCTGAAGATATCCAGGAAATCCTGCAGCGCCTCGTGCCCTTCGCGCCGCTGGCTGATGTCGTCAAGGTAGGTTGTCGGCAGCGGGGAGTCTACGCCGTAGACGCCCATAAGGTGGTGCGCACTTTGGGTGCCGCCGCGTCATCTTCACTGTATTCAACGCTTTTCAGCTCGCTAGCGGGAAAGCCCATGCCCGGCCACGGGCTGAAGCGCACCGCATCATCCTGAGGACAGGCGGTGCTGCCGAGCGGCGGCCTGTCCGGATGCTGTTTTTCCAGCAGCTGACAGAAGCGGTAAAAGTTCATCCGCGTCAGGTCAGCTTCCATACGCGGGCTCAGCCGGGAATGCGGCGGTTGTGTTTCTCTTGCCATTCCAGGCGCTCTCCGGTGGGTTGCAGGATAATAACCAGGCGGTTAAACAGGTAAATGTCGGTATACAGCGCGAAAAAGTGGCTGAGCATCTCGCCGAACAGGCAGATGTCGCCGTGCCCGGCAAAACCGTTGCTGTCGAGCGTCACGTCAATCTGTACGCCGCGCAGCAGGTAGCCCTGCTCGAAGCGCTCGGTTTCGCTGTGGCTAACGTCGAGGATCGCCTCCAGGCGGCGGCGGTTCATCTCGCTGCCGGTCCACTCGTACAGCGCCAGCGTGCCGCGCAGCACCTCGGCATTGTCCATCATCGACAGGAAGTTGCTGCCGAGGTGGCTGAGCACGCGCCAGTGGAAGCGGTCGCGATCCGGCGGATAACAGGGCAGCGTTGGCGCACAGAGGTTGCGCACCTCGACGCGGGTCGAGCTGGTGATGATAGCGGTATCCAGCACCGTGCTCTGCAGGGCGCGACGCGGCAGCTGGCCATTGGTGCCGGTCAGGGTTAACGACAGGCTTTCGTCACCGGGCACGCTGTGGTTATCAAAGGCTTCACCGCCGAGGATAAGCCAGGTGTTGTGCAGCCCGGAAGCACCGCGCCGCACGCGGGAATGGTAGTAATATTCCGGCGCCTGGTGGCGCATCATCCCGCCCTTGTGGCGGAAGCTGGAGAACGGCACGTAGGTGTGTTGGCCGGAAGACATTACCGAGTCGACGGAATAAATTTCGGTATGACCGTCCTGCACGCGCATCGGGCGCAGCAGGTATTCGGTCTGCAGCGAGTTAAGCGTCAGCGGGTCGGACTCCAGCGGGAAGAGGTTAATCACCGGCGCACAGTGCAGCCGCAGGTGTTTCTCGCTGAAGGTAAAATCATGCTCCCAGCGCTGCGCCAGCACCACGTCGATTTCGAACCAGGGCAGCTCAGCAGGCAGCGCGATATGCTCCAGCCCGCGCAGGCCGTGAACATAAACTTCTCGCGGAAGGTGAAGTACTCCAGCAGCAGCTGATAGCCGCTGAAGCTGCTGTTGCCCTTCGGCCACAGCCGGTCATCTTCACCAAATCCCAGCGCGGTGAAGCGCGCATCGAGCGGGCGGCGCTCCGGGTCACCCGGCAGGCGTAGCCAGATGCTGGCGCTATTCAGGGTAAAGGCTTCATGCATTGCGCAGGCCAGCGGCGCATCGGCATTGAGATATATCGGGATCAGGCTGAGGTCAACCCTGCTCCAGTCGGCCAGGCTGCTGCAGGCAAAGCGCAGGCGCACCACCGAGCGACCGTCCGGGTCGGTGGAGAGCGTGGCCCGCTCCAGCGCCAGCGGCTGCAGGCTGATTTCACGGGTGGTGGTGTAGCGGCAGCGGGTCGCTTTCTCGCCGATTGGCCGTGACAGCACCTCAAAGCCCTTCGCGATAGCCATTTTCTCTTTCATCTCGCGCCAGTCGGGGCTGAACTCCACCACCGACATCGACGGAATGGTGCGCAGGTAGTGCGGCCACAGCAGCGTGACCAGCCCTTCCGTCAGCTCCGGAAGATCGTCGTCCAGCTTCTCGCGCAGGCGGCCCATCATAAAGGCGAAGCCTTCGAACAGGCGCTCAACGTAAGGGTCGCGCGCGCCGGATTTGTCCAGGTTCAGCAGCGCCGCCCGGTCCGGGTGGGCGCGGGCAAACTCTTCACCGGCTTCAAGCAGGTAGCGCATTTCAGCGTCGTAATAACGCAGGGTTAAGTCGTCCATAATAAAACCTGAATAAGGGGTGTATCGGAGGAAGTCATTAACTGCAAAGTACCGCCGCACGCGCCGGGTCAAGGCTGATTAAGCCACTCAGCAGCGCGTCCATTTCCGGCTGAATGCGGGTTTTGTCCGTTTCGCTGCGCGAGGCTTTGATGCGCAGCAGCTTTAACTGCCGCGCCCGCACCTCAAACAGCAGGGCTGGCGACCAGTGCTGTAGCGTCAGGGCCTGCGCGTTGCTGTCCAGTTCACCGAGCAGGTGGAACGCCAGATCGTGACGGGCGTACTGCTCCGCCACCCGCGCCATCAGCAGGCGCATCAGCCACTGGTCGCGCAGCGAAGTCATGCCCGGGCGCGACTGTAGCCAGCCAAACGCGGCTTCAATGCCGTCGCTGTCGGCCAGCGCCAGCAGCTCCGGCTCCAGCAGCAGCACCTCTTCATCACTGTGCGATGCCGCTGTCACCGCCTCCGCCCCCCAGCCGCCCGGGTTATCCATCACCTGCTGATTGATCCAGTTCAGCGTCACTTCATCAGCAAATGGCGTACCGTCGTTAAACGCCAGCGCCTCCAGACCCGGTAGCCGCGACAGCAGCCCTTGCACATCGCGGCAGAGAATATCGGCACGCGCGCTGTCGGCATCCAGCTTCGCCAGCGCCTGCCAGGTGTACCACTGTAAGTCCAGCCACAGGTGGTTGACGCCCTGGGCATACAGACTGTCGGCCTGCTCCAGCAGCTCCATCCAGCTCTGCTGCAGGTAAAGGCGCTTGAGGTGAGCACGGTGATCCGGCTTCGGCGGTGCGAGGCGGGTGCGTCCGCTGGCATCAAGCGGCGGCAGCTCGGTCAGCGTGTCCCAGCGAATGCTTTTCATCAGGTGATGCCCGGCCAGCCAGCCGCCGGGCTGGTCGCGCAGGTAGCCCGCCAGCATTTTCGCCTGGTCGAGCAGATCGCGGCCGGAACTTACGGCGGTCATCAGCGGGGCGGCGGCAGAGGGTGCAGCCACGGGCGCAGCGTCATCGCGGCTGGTCTGCGGCACCATGCTGTCTGCCCCGCCGCTCTGCGCCAGGCGGTTTTCCAGCGCCACGCACAGGCCGGTGAGCTGCGGACGGTGTTCTTCGGCAAACGACTGCATCGCCTGCTGCGCCAGCAGCAGCGCGCCGGTGATACGCTGCATGGCGGCCATATCCACCTCCGGGTAGAGCGACAGGCTGTCGAGCACGCGCCCGCTGCCGAGCCACTCCAGAGCGGACGTGCGGC
Source organism: Avena atlantica (assembly GCA_910589765.1). NCBI lineage: Eukaryota > Viridiplantae > Streptophyta > Magnoliopsida > Poales > Poaceae > Avena > Avena atlantica. The sequence continues at coordinate 90,592 of CAJUWN010001535.1, read as the reverse complement.
TGCGCTCGCGCTGTGGGTGCAGCTGCACGCCGAAGCGCTGCAGCATCGCGGCCAGCAGCTCCAGCCCTTCCGCCAGCCCGGCCTCGCCGTCCTGATGCAGACGCGCCCAGATGTAGAAGGTCACCACGCGCAGATCCTTGCTGGCCGTGGTCAGCAGCTTTTCCGCCAGCTGGCAGATCAGCGCGGTATCAATGCCTGAGAGCTTGTTGACCTCTTCGCGCATGCGCTGGAAGTCATCATCATAGCCGGGCTCGTCTCCCGTTGGCTGCGGCTCACTCAGCGGCAGCAGCCAGGCGTTCCAATTATCTGCACGCGCCTGCGCCAGCTGGATCAGCGCGCCTTCTTCAGCGCGGCAGGCGGTGACTAAGTTTTCTAAGGTTGTCATTCAGATTCTCCCTCAGGGACGGGTGGCTCATCATCATTGCCCGCAAGCGCCTGGGCCGCCTGCGCGGCATCAACGCTGAATATCTCCTGCGGCAGGGTAAAATTACGCAGCTGCAGCAGCTGTAACGGGCCGCTGCCGAGCTGTGAGCGCAGTACCCACTGCAGGGTGCTGCCGTCCGGCGTGCTGAAGCTCATCATCCACTCGCCACGGTCGAGCTGGCGGCGTTTGCCCTGCTCCAGCCAGCGGATAAGCCCCCAGGTGCCGCTGTAGTCGCCAAACAGCCTGGCTCCCGCGCTGGCGGTGCTCCAGGTCAGCAGGGTTCCGGGCTTGAAGGTGTCGCCCGGCCAGCGGAAGGTCTGCCACTGCGCCATCTGGTTGAAGTACTTCTGCTGCTGGCCGTCGATGGTCAGCTGGGTCTGCACCACCCCCGGCGCCGGGCGCGCCTGCAGCTCAAAGCTGATGCCCTGGCTGCCGTCGGTGAACAGCACGTCCGACAGCTGGCTGAGCTGGTTGAGCGCTTTGATAAACGCCGGGTTAAAGGTCAGCCCCTGGCTGTTGGTGCGGTCCGCCACCCACTGGCTGCCCTCTTTGTGCAGCACGCCGCCCAGCTCCGCGCTGAGGAAGCGCTCAATGCGCCCGCTGTCCTTGCGCAGAAACTCGGCCAGCATCGGCAGCGAGGCGTCGTTATTACTGGCGGCAAACGGGTAGCGCCCGTCAAAGGCCCCGTGCCACAGCGCCACCACCGAGCGCGCCCATTTGTCATTCAGGCTGGCGGCAGACGGCTGCAGCACCGTCTCCCACGCCTGGGTCAGCGGCTGCACGAACATCGTCTGGCCGAAGCCGCTCCACTCCTCGCCAAGGCTGGCGGCAATCAGGCTGCCGTACTGGCGGGTGTCGGTCAGGTCAACGCTTTTGCCCTGAAACACGGTTTGCGCCAGCGTCTGCATCATCTCCTGCGGGTCCGAACTGCCCGCCACCTGCTGCAGGCGCAGGCGCACGCGGGTGATGCGCGTCAGGTACGTCTGCAGGCTCAGGCTGTCGTCGCCGGACAGCGCATTTGCGGCTTTGTTGCGGCCCATCAGCGTCAGCAGCGGGCCGAAGGTCTCGTCAAGCGGCCCCTGGGGACCGGCGGCGCCCTGGTCAATCACCGGTTTTTTGCTGCTGCCCACCAGCTCCTGCGCCGATTTCATCAGCGAGTCCGCCAGCGCCTCGCTCTTCTGCCCCGCCTGCCCCTGCCACGCCAGGGTGTTCATCAGCGCAATCAGCGGCGACTGGCGCACGTCGCTCATCAGCGTCAGCTGATCGGTTACGTCGGCGATGTTGGCCGCCGGGTTGAGGCGCAGGCCGTTGAGGAAGTTGAGCCAGCTGCCGGCAAAGTCGGTAAAGTAGCGCCGGGTCAGCCGCTCCTTCAGCGCTTCCGGCGACAGGTCGGCGGTCACGCGCGAGCGGCTGTCGCTCAGCACCCAGTCAATCTCATCGCGGCGTGATTTGGCCGCGCTCTCAATCGCCTGCTGCACGCCGCCCTCCCACGCCTGGCGGGTAAACATGCCCGGCACGATCTCATCGGTGGTGAACAGGCGGCGGGCGTCGGTACCGTTGGTCATATCCTCCAGCGTGACGTCGGCAAAGTTGCGGCGCACTGATTTCAGCATGTTTTCATACAGCGTGCTTTCGGCGTTGCGGCGGCCTATCTGCTGCAGCAGCACCTGGCGGGTCTGGCTGACCCGCTGCGGGTCCGGGGTGATTTTCCACTGCGGCTGGTGCGGCAGCTCGCTGATGTAAAACGCCCAAAGGTCCGGCGCCAGGCTCTGCCACAGGCCGGGCGAGATGCCGTTGCGGGTCGGCTGCACCGTGTTCATCACCTGCGCGTAAAATGCGCCGTCGACCTTATCCGGGCGCGCCATCATCAGCCACGCCTTCAGCTGGTCATAGCCCGGCCGGGCACGCTCTGCACGCTGCGGGCTGTTGGGCGGCAGGTCGGCCAGCGCGCTCAGCTGCTGCTGCAGCGCGGCGCTGGCCGGGTCGCGCAGCAGGCGGTTATTTGCCACGCCGTACCACGGCATCATCGCCTCCAGAAGCGGCGTATTGTGGTCGAGGCCGAAGCGCTGGTACCACGGCGAGCCATCCTGATGGCGGTGTTTAAGCAGCCCGGCGTCGTTGCGCAGCGCATGCAGGGCGGTAAGCTGGCGGTCGGACACCGCCGGAGCCTGCACCAGCGCGCGCGCCTTCTGCGCCACGCTGACAATCTGGCTACGGTTAAGCGCGAAGGAGAGCAGTAGCCCCGCGCCCCACAGGCCGATAACGGCCATCAGCGCCCAGGCCAGCGTCTGCTGCCACGGCAGGCCGACGCGGCGGCCGGACTGACGGCGGCAGGCCGCCACAATGCCGCCCCAGCCGTTAGAAAGGATCAGCGCATGATCGTGGCGGGTGGCAACGTCACTGGAGGACGGCTGGCTGAACATCAGGCCGCGCAGCGGAATGCGCGCCTGCTGGTGGTCAGCCAGCGGCTCAGGCGCTGCTGCCACTGCAGGCTTTCGCCCTGCTCCAGCTCGCTGCCCAGCCGCAGCAGGAAGTCATGGGAGAGGTGTTGCGCAATCTGCGCCATGCCCTGCTCACGCAGCTGCGGAACCAGGCTGTCGAGCTGCTGGCTGACCTCTTCCGGCCGCGCGCGCGCGGAAAACAGCGCGCCGACCGTCTGCTGCTCGCGCCCATCCTGCGGCCACTCGCTGTCGCGCAGCTGCCACAGCCAGACCGGGGCTGCCAGCGCAGGGCCTGCGAGATGTTCTCCAGGCTGCGCAGGCCATTATCCAGCATCTGCGGGGTCATCAGCTGGCCGTCTGCCAACACCCAGACAATGCCGTCCAGCGGGCGGCCGCGGCGCAGCTGGCGCAGCGCGGCGAGCTTTTCGCCGTCCGGCGCGGCGCTCAGGCTGCCGCCGTCAATCAGCACGGTGCGCTGCCCTTCCAGCCACTGCTGCTCCTGCAGCCCGGGGACCAGCGCGGCGCGCGCGGCATCGTCGCCAACGACCAGCAGCAGGCGCACTTTGTAACGCCAGAGCAGGTGGTAGCGGGTGCGGAGGTAAGCGTTTAGGTCGTAATAAAAAGCTCCCGACTTGCTTTTACCACCTGGTTCAGCTTTTATATTTTTTCCTTTCAGAGAGGAAAAATGGAGAGTTTTTTGGTGCGCGGAAATGCCAAAACTCAGTAACCCCAAAAGGATAATCAGCAATGCCATTACTGACATCCAAAGAGTTAACTTTTCTTTGGTCGTCACCCAGCCAAATTCAGGGCCGTAGGTAATACAAGCAACGTAAACAATCGCCCCGGTCAAAATAATAAACAAGGCCAGACTGAGCAATCTTATTTTCGTGGCAGAGTTCATAGTAGATCCCCCACAACATCGATGGTGACTGAGGGGCAATCAGTGAAAACAGAAATCCGTCACTATTTTTACTAACCATTAGTTGACTTCTGTTTGATGCCTTACAAACATCTGAAAGATAACAAAGAGATAGCCAGGCGTGCTTATCATCTTGAACTCCGAATGTCATACCCAAGTCCTTTATAGAAAAAACCCATTCCCTTGACAACGAATTAGCTGCCTTCTTTAACTCACTGGTAATCAGGGCAATATCTTGCTCACTCACACCACAAAAATTAATAGCTGACGCAAGGCATATGTCAGGTTGATATGTTACTAGTAATAACAAACCCTGCTTTAAATCCCCGCGCGTACAAAACATGGGCCTGTAAACAACTGATTGTGCTTTGGGAGAGTTAAACACTGAGAAAATATTAAGCGATGCAAACTCAGTAGAGTTATTACTTGACACTGCCACATCCGACAAGTTAACACTTAGCACAATTGTTATCTTATCATTAATACCGTCATCAATAGTTTCAATAAATGAATCCCACAACCCTGAACTGTAGAAATCATGGCTAACTATTTTTTCCTCACGAAAGCCACATTCTAACCAGGCTGACTTGAAAAATGAAAAACTCAAAGGATTGGCACTATTATAAAAATTATTCTAAAAGATAACCTGTCATCAATCTCTTTAATCACGGCGCGCACAGAGGACAATAATTCGATGTATATTTCAATTTCTTTATACCTTCCGCTCTCACCTTGATGTAACGATAGTAGTTGAGATGTATGTACATCGAAAGCAGAGTTATTAATTACAGATTGTATATCAATTACTTCCGGCGAGAAAAAACGATAACCATTAATGCAAGCCCGCTTGCTGGCCCAATGGATCCATTGCTGCTTAATTTTCTCAGACTCAGCCTTGCAGGCTTCATAGACCGTGAGTTGAACACTATAAATATAAGCCTTAAATGATAGCAATATCAAAAATACAATTACCAACACCCCATATAAAAAAATCACAGCACTTGATAGATTATCAAAATATCCTGAATATAAATAATTCACTCCACATATCGAAACCCCAAGCAAAACACACAGAAATAAAAATAATAACAAATACCGTTTCCAGTTTAATCTCTTTACTTCATTAACTTCATTGATAACTCCAACAGGCCAGTTCATTACCCACTCCAATTATTAATTTTATTTTCTCGCAAAACCAGCTAATGAGCAGAAAAAACCACGCTCCTAAAATAGGTATGCAGCTCTTTTTTTTCTGATAACTCCTGTAGAATATCACCATCATTGCACCCTTCGATAACTCGCGGTGAAAACCTCAACACACCAACACCAAATCTCACAATATTTTCATTCAGGGAAAACGTCTCAACATAGAAATTTAAAGCTGGAAACAACCACTGCCACGCTTGCTTTTCAGAAACACGAGAAAATAATTTATTACCCCGGTAATTAAGTAATATTTTATTCACAAGAGCGATATAATGCATTTTCTCCCACTCGGCACTGGTCATACCCAGTGAAAAATCGAGTTTAGGGAGGCCGTCACCACCACCTGATTTCGTGCAGAACTCACCATCACCATTGATATAAGACCAGGTGATGATATTTTTAAGCAATCGTCTGGTTTGCCAAGAATCTAAAAAATTATCAATATTTCCAAAAACCCCAGGGTCGTAAAACCTGAAGATAGCACTGGAGCCACAACTAATCTGCTGAATGGATGAGTGAGAAATCTCTCTACCTAAATCTTCAATTGTCAAACTTGAGTTGATCCACGCGCAGACCTTTCTTCCATTGCCAGCCTTAAGCGATTCCGGAACGATCTCGTCAAGAGAATGCTGGATACTTAACTTTAGTAAAGCCAAATCTTCGATACTATCCTGATTAATCTTAATCAGTAACAATTCTGCGACACCATCAAGATCCGGATGGGGGAACTGCACGCGAAAGGAATTAACCCCACCTACTCGCTCGATAAAAGGACTTTCTTCATCTCGACGATTAACTGTAAAATCAACAAGAAGATAGAGCCCACCAATATTTACAACCCTTTCACTCAGCAAACAATTTATTTCTTCTAGTTTTTTAATGCAGATTTCGCCGAGAAATCATAGTTAGTTATCACAATAGCCCCTTAGTTAAAATTATTACCTGCGGCCCTTGAAGGTATTTTAGGATATCAACTTTCATTTTTTTGAAAGCAAGCCTCTAAATGCATCATCTGGTACCCTATAACCCGCGGCAGGGTATGGTTGCGGTACGCCTCCACCCCGAAGTACTCGCTGCTGAACGACTCCAGCCGCCCGTGAGGCCGCAGCACCGGGCGCGGCGGCAGGGCGCGCGTCTACTGCTATCCGAAGTATTCATAAGATCTCCCTGAAGGCACTATCGAGCGCTTACGCTGTTCATCCATGATGACTAAATCGATTTATTAATCTTTGACATCAGATCACTCGTTCAGTAGTAGTACCAGTTTTCAATGGAGAAGGTTTTTCGCGTCGGAAGAAACGGCCTGTCCTTAAGCCACGGCGAATACCACAGCCCTTTTTTCTTAAGCTCTTTTTCGCGCGCGCGAGTGATTTTCGCCAGATTGATTCGCGCCACATCTTCCATTCCAAGGACGGTAAATATTTCCTCAGCAAGCCGACAGGCGGTGGGGGCATAGGCCTTGTAAGCAGACAGAGCCATCAGGCCCGTCAATACCAGGGACATAGAAACAGACATAGAACCAATTATCAGATAATCATGGGGGCTCATTGCTCCATGATTAATTGCAATTATTAAAAATGTAATTGCAAACATGGCCATTAATATCGCCGTCAGAATAAACAGGTTTCTGAACCTTACCCAGCCCTCTGCAATATGCCCCCGGTCGCAGCCCGGGCAGACCGAGACAATCCGCTCCTGCGGCAGCGCGATGGCGTACACCTCGTAGTGGTCGTCCCGCCACTCCGCCACCATCTCCACCTCATCCCCGACCTGCAGCCGCGTAATTCCCACCCAGCCACGGAACGGCCTGCCGTTAATGCTGCCCTGCACGTACTCGCCGTAATGCTTTTCAGACTCAGTGATAGAACCGCTTGCCAGCATCGCTCCGGCCGCCGGGCTGCCGGCCAGAATGGCCTCAGCCGCCCCGGCGCCGCGCTGCGCACCCGAAACGCGCGGCAGCGTATTGTTGCGGTACGCCTGCACCCCGAAGTACTCCCGGAAGCACTCGCTGCTGAACGATTCCAGCCGACCGCTGACCTTCTCCAGCCGTCCGTAAGGCGGCAGCACCGGGCGCGGCGGCAGGGCCCGCGTCCACTCCCGTTTATTCATCAGGGCAATTTCTTCGGCGGTACGCAGCTCCTGCAGGTTTTCTGCAACTTTCCTCGAACCTGAATCTCTCACTTTTCGGGAAAACTGCTCCCCGGTAAGCTTGTCTCGCATTCTGCTCATAATACCTCCCTGATGGCGCTTTCCAGCGCCTTACGCTGTTCATTCCAGCGCTTGTCCGGCGGTTGAGTACCAAACACGCACTGGCGGCACCACACCTGCAGATCGTTACCCTCAATCAGCGTCACCACCATCTGCAGCGGTACGATGGCCACCTGCACCTCCCACGTCATCAGCACGGCAAGAATACGGATCCCGAAAATTTCCATCTGCAGTTTTTTGGTGGTTGCTGCGGCTGTTGCCGCAAGGCCATCCGCAAACATCGACCAGTATCAGGTGAACATCCCCGCCCTCGCAATTGCCCGCCAGGACCTGCGACACCGACGCACTGTTCCGGTTCTGTTTCCGGCCAGGGTTTAATAGGCAACCCTCTTTTCAGGATTGATTCAGTGGTAATGCCCCCCATCCGGAACGTTTTTCTGGCGGGACACAGCGGCTTATCCTTGAGCCACGTAGAATACCGCTGCCCTTTTATTCTGCTTAACGTTGTAAATAAACTCAGTAGTAAAACCAGTTCTCATCGGAATAAATAAATTTCTGGCTGGGTACCGGGATCTGCTCTTTATCATCAGGTGAATGCCATTGTCCTGTTTTTTTTAGTTCACGCTCTCGTCTCGACGTGAACTTTTTCAGGTTAACTCTCTCCACATCATGTCTGCCAAACAGAGTAAATATCTCCTCTGCCAGGCGGCAGGTTGTGGGCGCATAGGCTTTATAGGCAGAGAGCGCCATCAGGCCTGTCAGGCCTAAAGACATGACTAAAAACATTAGCCCAATGATTAAATAGTCACCCGGCTTCATTACTCCATTATTATAAGCGTGTATAGCAGCCACAAAGGCAACCATACTGAGCAGCACTGCCGTCACAATAAACAGGTTCCTAAACCTCAGCCAGCCCTCCGCAATATGGCCCCGGTCGCAGCCCGGACAGACCGAGACAATTCTCTCCTGCGGCAGCGCGATGGCGTACACCTCGTAGTGATCGTTCCGCCACTCCGCCGCCATCTCCACACTGTCGCCTGCCTGCAGCCGCGTCATTCCCACCCAGCCACGGAACGGCCTGCCATTAATGCTGCCCTGCACGTATTCGGCATACTCTTTCTGCGACCTGGTAATGGTGCTGCTCACCAGCAGCCCCCCTGCCGCCGGGCTGCCCGCAAGCACCGCCTCAGCAGCTCCGGCCCCCCGCTGCGCGTCTGAAATGCGCGGCAGGGTATGGTTGCGGTACGCCTGCACCCCGAAATACTCGCTGAAGCACTCGCTGCTGAACGACTCCAGCCGACCACTGACCTTTTCCAGCCGCCCGTAAGGTGGCAGCACCGGGCGCGGCGGCAGGGCGCGCGTCCATTCCCGGCCGTTCATCAGGGCTATCTCCTTCTGGGTTCGCAGGTCCGAAATGACTTCCGGCCTGGCAAAACGATAGCTTGGTGATGGCGCTTTTTGTTCCGTCATATAATCTCCTTAAAAGCCGCATCCAGCGTCTTTCTCTGTTCATTCCAGCTCTTATCCGCCGGTTCAATACCAAACACGCAATGCCGGCACCACACCTGCAGGTCGTTATCCTCAATCAGCGTCACCACCACCTGCAGCAGCACGATGGCCACCTGCACCTCCCACGTCATCAGCACGGCAAGAATGCGGATCCCGAAGATTTCCATTTGCAGGGTTTTGGTGATAGCTACGGCTGCTTTAACAGCGTACTTATTATCAAATACTTCCAGCAGCGTTCCGGTATATTTCGCCGCCGTCAGCCCGTCGTTCAACGTTTTGAGCCCATAGACACCCATCAGCGCATAACGCTGCTTTTTCCTCTCTGCATCAATGGCATCCCAGTCCGTATACAGCGACCAGCCTGAGGAGAGCATCCCCGCCGCCGCTCCCAGCCCCTTCACCGTCGCTACCGTGACCGCACCCGCCTTCAGGCCGCCCTCCACCGCCGGCGTCACCAGCGCCAGCGTCTGCGACACCACCGCCAGCCCGCTCGCCACCACCCCCGACAGCGGCTTGCGGTCATCCCGCAACTGGCTGCACAGCCACACAAAGTCTAGCGCGTTCAGTACCAGCAGCAGCGCGCCGATACGCGCCTCCTTCAGCTTCGGCCGCCCCTCCTCCGACTGCAGCCAGTCGTCAAGACCGCTGCGCATCGCCTGACGGTTGCGCATCACCTCCGCCTGCGGCGTCATAAACCGCCGCGCGCTGCCAAACCCGCCAGCACCCGCGCGCGCATCTCCGGCGCGCCGCGCAGGTAGCTCTTCACCACCGCCTCCACCGCCTCCAGCGGAATGCCCGCCCGCACGTGCAGCACCATCCTGAACACCGTCGTCGCCAGCGTCTCGCCCACCGCGCTCACCCGCAGGCTCTGCGTGATGCGATCACCTACCGTCACGACAAACGCGTCTGCCCGGTACAGCCGCTGCTCCAGCAGGCTGGCGTTCGCCTCCAGCGCCTTCGACTGGGCCTTCGTCGCGCTGCCGTAATACCCCGTCAGCTTTTTCAGCACCGCCGCCTGCGCCATTATCCAGCTCACCGTCGCGTCCGACGACGCCGCGCTCACCTCCTCGTCCTGCCGCGCCTTCACCGCCCCCAGCAGCGGCATCAGCCCCGCCATCACCTCCGGGTCACCCGCCGCGATATGCCGCCACAGCAGGTTGCCGCGGCTCAGCGAGCTGTACTCGCGCAGCCAGCGCCCCAGCACGACGAGCCCTGCGCCGACCGATCTATCCCGTGCAGGCACATCGTCACCGCAGACTGGTAGAACATCCCCGCCCTCGGCACGCCGCAGCAGAGGTCCTCCAGCGTGGCCAGCAGCAGCGGTGCCTCCAGCCAGTTCACCACGCTGACCACCCGCGCCTGGTACAGTGCCTCCACCTCCCGGCCCAGCCGCTCGCAGCACGCGCTGAAGTTATCCAGCCGCGCCTGGCTGAGGTACTGTTTGTAAGGCGCCCAGTCGCGCGCGCAGTTGTCCGCCAGGTTCTGCGGCACCGCCGCACGCTCCCGCTCCACGTCGGCGCATATCGCCGCCACCCGGCGGCGGTGCGCCGCCAGCGGCTCTGGCGGGCTGTCCAGCAGCGCCCGCACGTGCTCTGAGGAGACGTTCTGCCCGCGCCAGGATGCCAGCAGCCGGGTGTCCTCGCGAACTTGCGCCAGCACCTCCGGCTTATCCTGGTAAATCCGCTCCAGGCTGCGCTGCCGCGCGGTCAGGGCCGGTTCGGCAATCAGCAGCTCGCCGCCCTCGGCGTTGCGCTCCAGCACCCGCTCGCCGCGCGCCTGCATCATGTTCCCCAGCGTGGTCTGCAGCATCTCCAGGTTCAGCCGCGTGCCCAGCTCCCGCTCCCGCTCCTGCTCAAACTGCGCCTGCCGACCCCGCGCCTCCATGCACCAGCCGTTCAGCTCGTGCGCGATGCCCACCGCATCCCACAGCGGCAGCAGCATCGGCACGCTGCCCGGAGTGTCGCCGCTGCGCGCCTGCATGCGCTCCACCGTGGCACGCCCCTGACCGCCGCGGCCAGACGCCCAGGGGTAGAGCGTGGACTGCGCACGGACTACCTCACTGTTTACCCGCCAGCCGTCATCCGCGCCCGGCACTGCACTCAGCGCCGGCGCACGGCTCACCTCCGGTATCTGCCCGTCCGGGCCGGGCAGCAGCCCGGTCACGCCCGGCAGCGGGTACTCCGGTACGCAAGCCAGCGCCGCTTCGGTCGCGGGAAGGCCCGGGCCGGAGCGCAGCCCCTTCAGCCACGCGCCCGGGCTTATCCGCTGCATGCGTTCCCCGCGCGCATCCGCGTCACCGGCGTAGCGCGCCAGGGTCTGCTCCTCCCACGGATACTGGCTGAAGGCAAACCACAGGTCGCCGCTCTTTTCGGGCGAAGGGATGCAGATGAATGTGACGTTAAGTGGATTGTGCACGCCCGAACGGCAGTCCGGCTCACGGATAGCCTCCGGGTGCGCCGGGGAAAACTGTAGCCACAGCGAGCCGTCCTCCGCCACGCTGTAGCACTGCCAGCCGCCACCCTCTGCGCCTTTTTCGTTAAAGAGATAGAGGTAGCCCTGGCGCAGCACGCGCAGCACGTATTTCTCACCGTTCGCCAGCTTCACGCCGGTCACTTTTGCGTCATCCGCCCCGGCGGGCAACGCCGCCGGGAAGCTTCCCGGCACCACCGCGTAGCGCAGGGGCAGGATGGCAAGCCCCTCGGAGGTACACTGATTGTTGCAGCTCATGATGAATTCCTTTTCCGGTTAGCCGTTATAAAAAGATGAACCTGCCAGAACCCGATGATCCGGGCACTGACAAAGTACCCGGTCCTGATCCTGAACAAGAAGAGTACCTTCGCTGATAACACCCTTTGCCGTGCCCTGTAGCGGGAAATTCCCCTTACATTCGGAGCAGCTTGCCAGGTCATTGTTTTGTGCAACCGGCTTTCCTGCGCTGTAATAATTGGAAGTTGCCGTGATGACCTTTCCAAAGGTCGTGTTGTCACCAGACATCGCCAGTTTTTTAGTCACTCAGATTCTCCTTTATCACGACGGCCCAAGCAGAAGCCCGACCGACTGATTCTGCGCTGCGGCCAGGATACCCGGCCGGCAACCTTTGGCCAGGTTCAGTTCAGCGTTGAGCTGTGCAGATGGCTGTTGCTGTACGGCGATGCACTTGAGGGTGACATTTTTTCCTGTTCCCATTTCAATGCCTTTTTCACTTAATTTCAGGTAAGAGACGCCGCAGTTAAGGAAAATTTCCTTCTGCGCCGTGATAACAACGCGGTCCTCTGCGCTGGAAACAGTCAGCTGCTGCCTGGCGAACAAGTTAAGTGCATCCGACTGGGCCTGAATGTCTACTTTGCCCTCTGCAGCGAAGATTTTGATCCCGAGTTTGTGTGCGAAAAAGCTCAGGATCTCTCCGGCGGCTAACGAAAAGCGCTTCACCACGCTGAGATCGGCATTTTTGCCCGCTGTGGCAATCAAATTTTCTCCTGCCGACAGCTGTAAACTTGCAGGCGTGACCTGAGCAATACCTCCGGGTGCAGACATGAGTATTGCCTGCTGTTTGAGAGCATCCAAAGCATCGCTCATCAGCGTGGTTTGCGTTTTCAAATCGGCCAGTTCGGCTTTTGCTGCTTCGGCCGCATGCAGCAACCCTGCTGTGGTTTGCCGGGCAGCGTTAAGTTCCTGCAGTGCTGCCTGCATCTCCAGCTGCTGGCCCTGTGCCTTCTGCTGGCCGTCGGCGGTGATAAACAGCCCTTTCTCCGCACGGAGGGTGCCCCAGCTGTCGCTGCGCAGCTCAAACCCTTCGCCGCGCTTCTGCTTCTCGCTGTCCACCAGGTGGCCGAGATTAAGCTGGCTTTTGCCGCCGTACTCGGTGCTGAGCTTGATATGCTCCTGGCCCGCCGTATCGTCCAGGCGCAGCTTATTGTTCTTCGGCGTGCGCAGCACGTTGCGCTTGTAGTTGCGGATGGTGACGTGGTCGCCGTGCGCCGAGTCGTGCAGCACCCCGGCAATGTACGGGCGGTCCGGGTTGCCGTGCTCAAAGGCTATCGCCACCTCAGTACCTGCCAGCAGCGGCAGGTGCAGGCCGTAGGTGTCGCCCGCATAGGGGCGCGCCTGGCGTACCCACAGGCTTTCAAAGCCGGTTTCCCAGCCCGCGCGGTCAAACAGCATGTTGACGCGATAGCGCCCGTCGCGGTCAATATGGCCGTAGGCGTCGTTCACCGTGGTACTGGTGACGCGCGCCGGCAGAGTTCCCGCCATCACCGGGTGCGGCAGCGGCACCGGGCGGAAGCCGTAGCGGCTGTTGAGCGGGATGCCGTCAAAGGCGGTTTCAAAGCTGCGGTCGCGCCGCGCGGTGCTGACGATGGCGGTGACCAGCACGCCGCTCTGGAATACCTCACTGACGTCCTCCCCGCCGCTGACCTTCAGCTCACTGCCGGGGGCCAGCGCCGGGCAGCTGGTCACTGCCGCCACCCGCGTCTGGCCGTTCAGGTAGCGTTCGTGGCGCAGGCGGGCATAGAACGCGCCGCTCTCGGGGGCCGGGTTATGGCTGTAGCCGTCGCCCGGCGTCAGGTAGTTGTCCGCCCAGCGATAGGACTCACCGTAGGTGGTGTCGTCGCCGCCGGTGACGTCGGCCTGCACGTTCATATCTTCGAGGGCGTTGCGGTAGTTGTAGTCGCGCCCGCTGACGCTTTTCTCCACCACCGCAAAGCGGCTGGCGAGGTCCCACACCGAGTCGCTGGCCGCGTCGTGCATGCCGGAAGGCGGCACGGCGGGCAGCGTCAGCCCCTGCACATGGCCCTGCCTGCCGTCGTAAAACTCCACCACGTCGATGTGCAGGCGGGTGTCGGTGGTGAAGCGAAACCAGATGCCGACCTCGCCCAGCAGGCGGGTAATAAACGCCAGGTCGTCCTCGCCGTACTGCATCACCTGCTCGCGGCGCGGGTACGCGTTGTTGAGGGTGAAAACAAAGTCCTGCCCGCGCATCCCGTGGCGCTCGCGCAGGATTTTTTCCACAATCTGCGGCACCGACATATCCTGATAGATGGCGTTCTGACGGCTGCGCGACAGCAGCGCCAGGCGCGGCTGCAGGGTGACGGCGTAGTGGGTCTGGTCGGCGCTGGTGCTGAGGCGCTCAAAGCCGGTCACCACGCCCTGCACCACGCGCACCGGCTGCTGGACCTTAATGCCCCAGCCCTGGTCAACCGGGGCCTGCAGGGTCAGCGAGGCCGCTTTCATCAGCATCGCCTCGCGGGTGATGGCATGGTCGGCGCTGGTGAACTCAATGCGCCAGCGGAACGGCTCGCTCAGGCGCTCTTCCCCCTTAAACGCCAGCACGTCGGGCTGGGACTGACAATCACGCACCGCCAGCAGGTGGTGGCTGTGGCTGAAAAAAGAGATCGGATTTTTGCTCATGATTCACTTTCCTCTGTGTTAGCAAATTCCAGCACGATGCCTTCCTCGTCATCCCAGTCGATCGTCAGCCGCTGCGGCTTCTGTTTTGCCGCCATCTGCAGCAGCAGCTGCTGGCTCAGCACCGGCAGGATCTGCTGGTTCAGCAGGCTGTCGACGTTGCGCGCCCCGGTGTCCGGCAGCAGGCACGCGGCGGTCAGCGCCGCTGACAGGCCGTCGCCCACGGTGGTTTTCAGGCCGTAGTGGCGCGCCAGGCGCTGGCTCACCTGGTTGAGCTTCATGCCAACGATGGTGCGCATCGCTTCTTCGGTCAGCGGGCGGTAAATCACCGTCTGAAAGCGCGCCAGCAGCGCGGGCTGGAAGTGGTCGCGCAGCGTCGGGCGCAGCAACTCCTGCAGGTCCGCTTCCGTGGCTTGCGGCTGCTGCTCCAGCAGCTGCATGATGGCGTCGCTGCCGAGGTTGGAGGTCATCAGGATCACGGTGTTGCGAAAATCGATTTCGCGCCCCTCGCCGTCGCGCATAAAACCGCGGTCAAACACCTGGTAGAACAGGTTCAGCACGTCGCGGTGCGCCTTCTCGACCTCGTCGAGCAGCACCACGCTGTAAGGGCGCTTGCGCACCGCCTCGGTGAGGATGCCGCCCTGGCCGTAGCCGACGTAGCCCGGCGGCGAGCCCTTCAGCTGCGAGACGGTGTGCGCCTCCTGGTATTCGGAGAGGTTAATGGTTATCAGCGACCTCTCACCGCCGTACAGCACGTCCGCCAGCGCCAGCGCGCTCTCGGTTTTGCCGGTGCCGCTCGGGCCGACCAGCAGGAACACCCCTGCGGCCCGTTCTCAGAGGTCAGGCCGGTTTTGGCGGCGCGCAGGCGCCGGGCGATGGCGCTGAGCGCGGCGTCCTGGCCGACCACGCGCCTGCCGATTTCCTCCTCAAGGCTCAGCAGCTCGCTCTGCTCGTCCTTCATCAGTGAGGAGAGCGGCACCCCGGTCCAGTCGGCAATCACGTTGGCAACGGTGCGGGCATCGACGTCGACCTGAATCAGCGCGTCCTGCTGCTGCAGCGCCGCAAGCTGCTGCTGAACGGCGGCAATCTGCGCCTGCGGCTGCTGGTTCTGGCGGCTGCTTATCAGCTGCTGCGCCACTTCCTGCTGCGCGGCAAAATGCGCTTCCTGCTGCGCGCGCTGGCCTTCCAGCCCGGTACGGGTGGCGGCGATGGCGGCGAGGCGCTCATCGTGCTTATCGCTGCCCGCGGCCATGTCATCGCGCAGGGCCTGCTCCTCCAGCGTCAGCGCGGTAACGCGTGCGTTCAGCAGGGTGATGGCCTCCGGCACGGTGTCGAGGCTCATGCGCACGCGCGCGGCGGCGGTGTCCAGCAGGTCGACCGCCTTGTCCGGCAGCTGGCGGCCCGTCAGGTAGCGGCGCGACAGGGTCACCGCCGCTTTTACGGCGTCGTCGCTGATGTGTACGCCGTGGTGCTGCGCGTAGCGCGACTTCAGGCCGCGCAGCATCAGGCAGGCAGTCTCATCGTCCGGCTCGTCGACTTTCACCATCTGGAAACGGCGCTCCAGCGCGGCGTCTTTCTCGAAGTACTGCTTGTACTCGCTCCAGGTGGTGGCGGCGATGGTGCGCAGTTCGCCGCGCGCCAGCGCCGGTTTCAGCAGGTTGGCGGCGTCGGCCCCGCCCGCCTGGTTGCCCGCGCCGATAATAGTGTGCGCCTCGTCGATAAACAGCAGCACCGGGGTCGGCGACTGCTGCACCGCCTCAATCACGTTTTTCAGGCGCTGCTCGAACTCGCCCTTCACGCCCGCCCCGGCCTGCAAAAGACCGAGGTCGAGGGTGCGTAGCGAAACGGTTTTCAGGCTGTCCGGCACGTTACCCTGCGCAATGCGCAGCGCCAGCCCCTCGACCAGCGCGGTTTTGCCGACGCCCGGCTCGCCGACCAGAATCGGGTTGTTCTTGCGGCGGCGCGAGAGGATATCGACCATCTGGCGGATTTCGCTGTCGCGGCCAAACACCGGGTCGATGCTTCCCGCCTGCGCTTTGGCGGTGACGTCGAGGGTGAATTTGTCCAGTGCGGCCTGCAGCGCCTCGCTAAGCGCGCTGCCGTCGGCCGGGGTGACCTGCGCATCCACCTCGCCCAGGGTTGATGGAGCCTGGCTCAGGCTCTCCTGCTGCTGCACTTCCGGGCGCTCGTCGGACTGCGCGTCCAGCAGCGGGCGCAGGCGCTCCAGCTGGGGGCGCGTCAGGCTCAGCAGTGGCCACAGCCCTTCGCAGCCGACCAGCGACGGCTTGTCGGTCAGTGCCGCCAGCAGGTGATGGCTGCGGATATGGGCATCATCATCCTCCAGCGAGGCAATCAGCCAGGCCTGCTTAATCAGCGCCAGCAGGGAGTCGGCGAGCTGCGGGCGGGTGCGTACCGAGCGCGGCACGTTGTCCAGCCAGCACAGTAACGCCTGCCAGATGCCGTCCATGTCCCACTCGTAGCGGCGCGCCAGCACGGTGATGTCGCCCTCACCCTGCTCCAGCAGCTTGAGTAGCCAGTGCTCAATGCGGATTTCACTGTGGGCGCGGGTCTGGCACAGCGAGGCGGCGGCCTCCAGCGCGCGGGCGCAGAACGGGTTTAAGCGACGTAGCAGGACGGCTGACTGGTTTTCCATATAGGGTTCTCTCTTCCGTAGTTAATCAGGTTCGGACACGCTACCGCCCGTCGCTGTTCCTTTCAGTCAGGAACCCGAAGCGCATCAGGTCAAAAGGCAGCAGGTTGTCGGGTTGTTTGCTGAGCCGCCACGCGGGTAGCGGCTCAGCAAACAAAACGGCAGGCGGCGAACCGCCTGCAGATGATCAATTACCCTAAATAATTCGTGTTGCAGGAAGGCGGCAAGTGAGCAAGTCCCCGGGAGCATAGATAACTATGTGACCGGGGCGAGCGAACGCAGCCAACGCACCTGCGGCGCGAAGAATGACGGGTAATTAGGCGGTGGTGCGTTCATTCCATGAATCGGAATGAATAATATTGCCGTCTTTGTAGGTCCAGGTGATCTTTTCGTAGCGCAGCTCAATCTCTTCCAGATGGTTGTGCTTCTCTTTGGACGGGTCCTTGATGTCGTGCATTTTCGGCGCGACCTTCACCAGCTTGACGTTCTCAAGTTTGGTGTTGAAGTACTCCACTTCCTGACCGGCGTCGTTGATTTTGTACCACTTGAACTCGGCAGATTTCAGGGTCTGACCGGTGGACACCGCCTTGTAGAGGTACGGGCTGGAAGAGTCGATCTCCTTGGTGAACATGAACGGCGTGTGCACGCGGGTACCGGTCAGCTTGCCGGTGTTGTTATCGGTCGGGATGTACAGGTTATGTTCCTGTGCCACCACTTCGATGCTGCCTTCACGATCTTTCACATCCACGGAACCTTTGATGTCCGCACCGCCGTCGTCTTTCAGCCACAGATATACTGGTATTGCCATGTGTTACTTCTCCTTTTAATCCCGTCATAATTCGCGCTGCCTCTTTGTTGGCTGCCTTCGTTCACCCCGGTCACATAGTGAACTATGCTCCCGGGGATTCCCTCAGTTGCCGCCGCGATGCAACAGGAATTATTTAGGGCTTACTGTTGTGTCATCATCCTGTGATGACGTTCGGGTTGCTGCTGCCAGACAGGCATCCGCCTGCGGCACCAGACTGATTTCGACCCGGCGGTTTAACGCACGACCTTCCGGGGTATCGTTAGTCGCCATCGGGCGGCTTGCGCCAAAGCCCTGTACTGCAAAACAGGTCGGCGAGACGTCGCTGGTCTGTAGCATCCAGTCGCGCAGCGCTTCAGCACGCTTCAGCGACAGCTGCTGATTGGCCTGCGCATTGCCGGTGCTGTCGGTATGGCCGGCGACCACTATCAGCCAGCCCGGCCGGGCCTTAATATCCACCAGCGCGTTAACCAGCATCTTTAGCGAGCCGGGTTTGAGCACGGACTTGCCGGAGGCAAACAGCGACAGGCTGTCGAGGCGCACGGTTTTTGGGGCTTCCTTCACCACCGGAGGCGGTGGTGGCGGAATATACGAACGAATCGCATCCAGCAGCGGCAGGCGCAGATGCCCCCCCTGATACAGGCCTAAACCAAGCTGCAGAGGTGCGCCGTTGCGGGCATACTCATCCAGCTCGCGGGCATCGCGACGCAGTACATTGACCGCTGCCGCTTTCACGGCGTAATCATTCATGGCGATACGCGCGTAATGAGCAATATCAAAGGAGACCCGCTGAAGCAGCCGATGGTTATTCCAGGCGCTGCAGCACAGTGCGACAATTCCAACCGTCAACGCCAGCCATAGCGCACCACGCCAGGTGCGCTGGCGCGGCGTCAGGCCATGTCCTGCGGGCAGCAGTGGCAGAACAAACTCCGGCAGCATTGACGGCAGCGGAGACTCCGCAACCTCTGGCGCAAACCATCCTGCTACCTGTACCAGCGCCGTGTGCTGCTGCAGCCAGCGCGTCCAGAGAGAAGTGGCTAATGCCCCGTCAAGTGAAGCACTCAGCCCCCAGACCATGCCTGCGGGGGTGGCGGCAGGCATATCCGGGTGACTGTCGGTTAACACGCGAATCACTTCCTGCTGAAACCACTCCGTCAGGCTGTTGATCATCACCTGCTGCTGTAATGCGATGCCGCCGCCCGCGGCCAGCCAGCACTCAGGAGGGGTGGGTTTTGCGCTATCGGACCATACGCTGACGGGTTCACCGGCCAGCCGCACCTGCCAGAGAGACTCGCTGACCAGCGCACTGCCCACCTGAGCATTCAGTACCAGCGGCAGTGAATAGCCGGTTTCACGCCGCAGCTGGCCAATCTGCCAGCGCAGTGCCAGCAGGCGGCTGGCCAGCGTGTCACTGTCCTGATGCTGCTGAGGACAGACGCTGATCATCACCGACAGCTGATGTCCCCACTCCGGGCGCAGCGACAGCAGCTGACGCGCCACCACGTCCAGCGCCTGCTGATCGGCCACCCGCACCCAGCAGCCGTGCGGCACGGTCAGTACCGCCGATCCTTCCGGCCAGGCATGCGCGCTGTCGCCGCAGACCAGCACCACCGGCTGACGGTAAGCGACATCCGGCAGGTCATCCGCACACAGCCCGGCTTCAGGCCCGGCGGGACGGCGGGTAACGGCCATCACAACGGCCAGCAGCACCAGAGCGGCCAGCAGTATGAGCACGGTAGCTAAATGAGGCAGCGGCAGGAGCAGCACGGCGACCAGCAGGACAACCCACAGCGCCAGCGCGCGCTGTAACGCAGGGCTCACTGAACCACTCCCGGCAGCAGCGAAGCCACCAGGCTGCTCAACCAGTGATTCAGCCCCCACCAGACGGCGGCAAGTAACAGCACGGAGAAGCCGATTCGCAACGGCCAGCTGGATAGCCAGCCGCTGAAGCCCAATCCCGCGTTGTTTTCGGCCAGTACGGCCTGCGCCTGCGGCCCGCTAAAGGGTGAAACCTGCGCATTTAACGCGGCGACCAGCTTTTCCCGCTGCGGATCGTTGACTGAGCGATAGCCGCCGAGGAAGCCCAGCAACATCACCCGCTGGAAGCAGGTCACAACGAGCGGTTCCGGCTCTGGCTCGCGCAGCACCTCACGCATGCGCTCGCAGAGCATGTCACCGGCATCAACGGTGCCGAGGAAATGCCCCTGCAGAGGCAGGTGAAGCCACTGGATGTAAGCGTCATCCTGCTCGCCGCGCCCCTTAACCACTTCATCGATCAGCGCGCACTGGGCATAGAGAACATCCTTACTCTGTTGTGCATCGTAGCCCGCGTCTTTTAGCGCCTGCTGAACCTTCTCCACTTCTGCGACGCAGCGCTGCCATAACTGCTGACCTTCTCCATCCTTGATCTTTGCGCCGTGGCGCAGGCTGATCACCTGCAGCCAGCTGTTTTGCAGCAGCGCGTCAATATCACACTCGTTTTTCTGGCTCATGTTCTCAGCACCGCAAACAGTTCAAGTTCAGGTTCACCGAGCATGCCCGGCACGTAAAACATGCAGCTGCCGGATTCCAGCATCTCGCGGGCTGCCGGATGCGACAGGTCGAGGGCAAAATACTGATTTTCCAGCCGCAGCGGGATCGCGGCGGGTACGTGGCGTAGCGACTTCAGCGGTATCCCCTGCTGCGACGAATTCACCAGGCCCGTGACGTAATCCGGGCTGCCGACTTTGCACTGGCGCGGGAATTGCTCCTGCAGCTGTACCACCGGCAGCGGGGAGCGGACCGAAAGGTAGAAATCGGCATCTTCGCGCAGGCGCGGCTCCTGCAGACGAGCCAGCCACTGATGCAGACGCTTGTCGTGCTCAAGTGCTATCGACACCACGCGTGACGGCAGGCTGGCTTCCAGCAGATCGCTGAGCAGATCGAACAGCGCCGGGAATACATGGTTAAGTTCAGCATGCTGATACGCAGGGATCGCGCTGACCTGATGCTCCAGTGAGAAGGTCAGCAGGCTGCCAGCCAGACGGGCAAGCTCCGGATATAACCGCTCCGGCGCACTTTGCGGAAAACGCAGGAACTGGCCCAGTACCGGCTCCGCGCTGTTCAGCGCATTGAGCAGCCAGAACAACGACACATCCGCCACGGCAAAATCGGCCATGCGTTCGTTGCTCTCGCGCCGCATCGCCATCAGGCGGCTGAGGCGCGCGCGCAGCTGCGTCATCAGCTGTTCAAGCTGGGTCAGCAGCCACTGGCTGCTCTGCACGCTCAGCAACGGCGGCAGAAAAGTTTCATCCTGCGTCCAGCTACCCTGACTGTCCTGCCTGAGACGCGCCACCGGGCATACCAGGTAGTCGCCATTGTTCTGATGGGCAAAACGCAGCGTCAGCTCGGGTTTGATCACCGCAATCTGGCGCGTATCGTCGCCAAACTGGTTGCGGATGTCGCGCCAGCGCTGGCGATAGCGCACCGGGCGCTCGGCAATCTCGTCCGGCTGCAGGCAGTTGCCGCCGTTGGCCCTCAGCAGCGGCAGTGCCAGCACCACCACCACGTCCTGCCCTTCAGGCATCATCACCGGCGGCAGATCGTCACCGTTATTGGTGTCGATCAGCGTGCCGTCCTGAAAGCGCACGTGCAGATGACGCGCCTGCAAACGCCCCAGCTTCAGGGCATCCGCTTCGAACTCGGCACGGATCACGCCCCAGGGATGATTCAGCCCCATTTGTGCAATGCATTCCGTTGACCAGGCCGCATACGCGGCCTGCTGCTGGAAGTGCTGTGGCGAGACCATCACGCCCCGACCCCACAGCGGTTGTTCCGTTTTCATCCAGCCTCCGCCTTATGCTTTCGCTTTCGGCATCTGGGAAACCAGAGAGAGGTTGACATCCATCCCTTCCACCTGGAAGTGCGGGACGGCGAACAGCCTGACGCGGAAGAAGCCCGGGTTGTCCTCGATATCTTCGACAATCACTTTGGCATCGCGCAGCGGGTGCGAAGCCTGCAGCTCGTCGCCCGGATCGGTCATTTCGGTGACCAGGCCGCGCACCCAGGTATTCAGCTCCAGCTCCAGCAGGCGGCGGTCCTTGGTGGTGCCGATATTTTCACGCTGGATAAGCTTCAGGTAGTGCGCAATGCGCGACAGCAGGAAGATGTAAGGCAGGCGCGAGTTGATGCGGCTATTCGCCGTTGCATCGGCGGTGTCGTACAGCGCTGGCTTCTGCGTCGAGTTGGCGGAGAAGAAGCACGAGTAATCGCGGTTTTTATAGTACGACAGCGGGATAAAGCCGAGGTTGGCGAACTCAAATTCGCGGGTCTCCGGGATCATCACCTCAGACGGGATCTTCACCTGGTTACCGGTGCCGAGGTCGTACAGGTGGATCGGCAGATCCTGCACCGCACCGCCGGCCTGCGGGCCGCGGATCTGCACGCACCAGCCGTTGTTGATAAAGCTTTTCACCATGTTGGCAGCGAAGGCAAACGAGGCGTTGGTCCACAGATATTTGTCGTGGTCCGGGCCTTTTACCTCTTCAATGTAGTTGAAGCTGCGCACCGGCACGGTATCCGGGCCGTACGGCAGGCGGCCGAGTACGCGCGGCATCACCAGGCCGATATAGCGCGAGTCGTCGGTTTCGCGGAATGACTTCCACTTGATGTACTCGGCGCGGTCGAAGTAGTTGCCGATATCTTTGATTGCCGCCACCTCTTCCATGTTGTCCTTCAGGAAGAACTGCGGGCCGGCGGAGCCGATAAACGGCATATGCGCCGAGGCCGCCACTTTGGAGATGTTGCGCAGCAGCGCCACGTCCTGCGCCGAGGCGTCGAACTCATAAGAGGAGATCAGCGCGCCAATCGGCTCGCCGCCCGGGGTGTCGTATTCGGCGATGTAGGTGTGCGCGTACAGGCCGCTCTGAATGATTTCCGGCGAGTCTTCGAAGTCCTGGCGCAGATCCTCTTTCGACAGGTCCAGCACTTCGATTTTCACGTTCTGGCGGAAGTCGGTTTTGTCCACCAGCGACTTCAGGCCGCGCCACAGGATTCTACCTGCTGGAACGCATCGTGGTGCATCACCGCATCGAGCTGGCGGCTGATCTGCTCGTCCAGCTGCGCGATATGGTGGTCCAGCAGGGTTTTATCCAGCTTCTCCACTTTCGAACCGGACTGGTTCAGACACTCGACCAGCACCTTCATCGCCGCGGTCACGCGCTCGTCGACGCTGGCGTCGGACATCGCCTGGCTGTCCTGCCAGATATCCAGGTCGCTGAGGTGCGACACCGGGCTGAGGTTGATTTTTTCAAACAGTGAAGCGTAAACGCCGCCCGTAGCCGGGCGATCCAGCACGGTGCTTGCACCGGCAGAGGAGGTTTCATTTTGCACAGACATCAGCATTCTCTCTATATCGTTCCGTGAAGGGGGGATCAGGCTTTTTCAGGCGCCAGAGCGGACAGTTCGCTACGCAGCTCATCACTGAGTGCCGGGTTTTTCAGGATGGTTTCCAGCTCTTTGCGGAAGGTGACGTTATCCAGCAGGTTGGCTTTTAGGTCGCGCAGCAGGTTGCGCATTGCCAGCATGGCTTTAAGCTGAGGGATCTGGCGGGCGACCTGCTCCGGCGTGAAGTCCTTCATGTTGCTGAAGGTGAGTTTGACGTTCTCTTCGCTGCCGTCACCGGCCAGGGTGTTTTCAACCGAGATGTTTAACGATGGGGAGAACTCCGCCAGCACGCTGTCGAAGTTGTTTTTGTTAACGTTGACTTTCTCACGCTCGGACAGCACGCGCTGCTCCTGACCGTTGCTGAAATCGCCGGTGACCAGCAGCTTCAGCGGCAGCTCCATTTTCTTACTGGCATTACCCGTGTGCAGGTCAAGCTTGATATTTACACGCGCTTTAGGGATTTCATTCTGATAAGAGTTGCTCATATTAGTTCCTTTAAACATGCCGTGGAAAGCGCAGGTAAGCACACTTTCCATGTGTGAACAAAAGCGACTATATAGCACTCATCTGAGAAAGGGCAATATGCTAACCCTGTTTTTGTGATCTGATTTATATAGGAATTTTCTTGTTATTTTAGTTAAGTCACTGATTGAAATCGTGAATGACAATTCGGAGCATTCCTAATGAAAACTCAGAAAAACATGAAAAAAGCTTATACCCACCTTTTTACCCCACCTCAAAATGATTCGTTTATATTAACTGTTCCAATAAAAAACTGTTAGATACCTCACTAACCCCTCGGCCGTATTTCTACCGCTGGAAATGGATGAAAAATCTGTAGGAAACCTGCCGCGTGACGTCAGCAGATCCAGGATTACACTTAGGCCGTCTGATGCTAAAATAGATGTCGGGCTAACCGCCCGGTATTCCTTGCTTTAGACCTGTCTTTTATCCTCATTATGCGACCGGCTTCACCTGCTATCCGGCCATGATCCAGAATAGAGAGTTCGCTATGCAGCACATCATTGAAGGTTTTTTAAACTTCCAGAAAGAGGTTTTCCCGCAGCAGAAAGAGTTATTTCGCACTCTTGCCTCCAGCCAGAATCCCAAAGCGTTGTTTATTTCCTGCTCCGATAGCCGTCTGGTACCGGAACTGGTCACTCAGCAGGACCCAGGACAGCTCTTCGTGATCCGTAATGCCGGAAATATCGTTCCGTCATTTGGCCCAGAGCCAGGCGGGGTTTCCGCGACTATTGAGTACGCGGTCGTTGCACTGGGCGTAACGGATATTGTGATCTGTGGCCACTCTAACTGCGGCGCCATGAAGGCTATCGCTTCCTGCCAGTGTCTGGACCCGATGCCTGCGGTCGCGCACTGGTTGCGATACGCTGATGCAGCAAAAGCGGTGGTTGAGAAAAAGAGTTACAGCAGCGAAGAAGAAAAATTGAATGCCATGGTGCAGGAGAACGTGATTGCGCAGCTGAACAATATGAAAACGCACCCTTCCGTGGCGGTGGCCTGCGTAATAATGCACTGCGCCTGCATGGCTGGGTGTATGACATTGAGAGCGGTGTGATCCGCGCGCTGGATAAAGACAGCAAGAAGTTTGTGTTGTTGTCGGAAAACCCGGGCGTCTGTTTCGAGTAAACGCGAACAGGGCCGATCGGCCCTGTAGACGTAGGGGCGGACCGCTTTTCTGGTCCGCCCTTTTTTACGATTGCGCGGGCCGATCGAAAAAGATGATCGGCCCCGACATCAAGGCTAGCGGGTCAGCTTATAATACTCCGCCGTTGACAGCGGCAGTGGTGCTTTGCCGCGAATGGCATCGGAGATTTTCTCGGCAATCATCACCGTCGGCGCATTCAGGTTGCCGGTGGTAATCTGCGGCATAATTGACGCATCCACCACGCGCAGCTGGTTCATACCGTGTACGCGCCCTTCTGCATCCACCACCGCCATCTCGTCGTTACCCATCGCGCAACTTCCGCAAGGGTGGTAGGCCGTTTCCGCATGTTCGCGGATAAAGGCATCAATTTCTTCGTCGCTCTGCACGTTAATACCCGGCTGTAACTCTTCACCGCAGTATTCTGCCAGCGCTGGCTGGCGCATGATTTCCCGCGTCAGGCGAACCGCATTGCGGAACTCCACCCAGTCGCGCTCTTCGGACATATAGTTGAAGAAGATCGACGGTGCGGCATAGGGGTGCTTGGAGGTCAGCTTGATGCGACCACGGCTCATGGAGCGCATTGGGCCGACGTGCGCCTGGAAACCGTGCTGCTTCACCGGGCTGCTGCCGTTGTAATTGATCGCCACCGGCAGGAAGTGATACTGCAGATCCGGCCAGTCAGGCTGGTCATCGCTGCGGATAAATCCGCCCGCTTCAAACTGGTTGCTGGCGCCGGTGCCGGTGCCGTTAAACAGCCACTCTGCGCCGATAGCCGGCTGGTTCCACCACTGCAGCGCCGGATAGAGGCTGACCGGCTTTTTGCAGCTGTACTGCATATAGACTTCCAGGTGGTCCTGCAGGTTGCGACCTACGCCCGGCAGGGCATGCACCACATCAATATCCAGCTCGCGCAGCCACTCTTCCGGGCCAACGCCGGAGCGCTGCAGGATCTGCGGTGAGTTAATTGCCCCGGCGCACAGCAGCACTTCACGCGCCGCTTCGGCCTGTTCCTGTTTACCGTTACGCAACCAGGTGACGCCAGTGGCGGTTTTACCACTAAACAGAATGCGGTCGGTCTGTGCATGGGTAATGATGGTCAGGTTCGGGCGCTGTTTCGCGACATCGAGGTAGCCGCGCGCGGTGCTGGAGCGGCGGCCCTGCGGCGTGACGGTACGATCCATCGGGCCAAAGCCGTCCTGGCGGTAGCCGTTAAGGTCATCGGTCTCAGCATGCCCTGCCTGCTGCGCGGCATCAATAAAGGCGCGGAACAGCGGGTTATTGCCCTTTTTCGGCGTGGTGACGCTGAGGTAGCCTTCACCACCGTGCCAGTCATTTTCACCAATGTCGCGCTTCTCAGCACGGCGGAAATAGGGCAGACAGTTGAGATAGGACCAGTTTTCCAGCCCGGGCTTGCTCGCCCAGTTGTCATAGTCCATCGCATTGCCGCGAATGTAGCACATGCCGTTGATCAGCGATGAGCCGCCCAGGCCTTTGCCGCGGCCACACTCCATGCGGCGGTTGCCCATATGCGGCTCGGGATCGGTCTCGAACGCCCAGTTATAGCGTTTACCCTGCAGCGGGTAAGCCAAAGCGGCTGGCATTTGGGTACGGAAGTCCCAGCGGTGGTCTTTGCCGCCTGCTTCCAGTAACAGTACCGATACGTCAGCATCCTCAGTCAGTCGCGTTGCCAGCACGTTGCCCGCTGAACCTGCACCAATAATGATATAGTCAAATTTCTGCATTAAACCTCCGGTAAGAGTGCCGCGACGCGTACGCCGCGGCGAAAAATCAGAATGCGGATGGATAGTCGCCCATCTCAATCAGAATCGATTTAGTACGCGTGTAGTGGTGCAGCGTTTCCAGGCCGTTCTCACGCCCAACGCCCGACTGCTTGTAACCCCCCACCGGCATCGGCGCAGGTGATTCACCCCAGCTGTTTACCCAGCAGATGCCGGCTTCCAGCTGGTGGATCACGCGGTGTGCCCGGTTCAGTGAGGTGGTGAACACCCCTGCGGCCAGACCGTACTCGGTATTGTTGGCGCGGGCGATAACTTCGTCTTCGCTGTCGAAGGCGAGAATGCTCATCACCGGCCCGAAGATCTCTTCACGCACAATACGCATCTCATCGCTACAGTCGGTAAACACCGTTGGCTGCACGTAGCACCCTTTCGCCAGTGGGCCTTCGCTGATACGCGAGCCGCCCGCCAGCAGGCGTGCACCCTCTTGCTTGCCAATCTCGAGGTAGGAGACCACTTTCTGGCAGTGCTCTTCGCTGACCAGTGGACCGAAGTTCACCGCCGGATCGGTTGGATCGCCGCAGTGAATTCCGGCCATTTTCTCTTTGAGGCGCTGCTCGAACGCTGGCAGCAGTGAACGCTGCACGAAAACGCGGGTGCCGTTAGTGCACACCTGGCCGCTGCTGTAGAAGTTGGCCATCATCGCACCGTCGACGGCACGTTCCAGATCGGCATCTTCAAACACCACCAGTGGTGACTTGCCGCCCAGCTCCATAGTGACGGATTTCAGGTTGGCTAAGGCCGCATCCGCCATCACGCGCTTGCCGGTATTGACTTCCCCGGTGAAAGAGACTTTGGCGATCTGCGGATGCTGGCTCAGACCCTGACCGACGGTTCCCGCGCCTGCACCACGTTGAACACGCCATCCGGCAGACCGGCTTCGGTGAAGATTTTTGCCAGTTCCAGTGCGCTCAGCGGGGTCACTTCGCTGGGTTTGAATACCATTGCGTTACCGGTGGCGAGCGCCGGGGCGCTTTTCCACATGGCAATTTGAATCGGGTAGTTCCACGCGCCGATACCGGCGCAGACGCCGAGGGGTTCGCGGCGGGTGTAAACCAGTGCAGTGTCACGCAGCGGGATTGACTGGCCTTCAACGGCCACCGCCAGCCCGGCGTAATACTCCAGCACGTCTGCCCCGGTAACGATGTCGACCGCGGCCGTTTCGCTGATTGGCTTGCCGGTATCGGCGGTTTCCAGCTCGGCCAGCGACTGATTGCGCTCGCGCAGGATTTCAACCGCTTTCAGCAGCACGCGGCTGCGTTCCACCGGAGTGTAGCTGCGCCAGATTTTTTGCCCGGCGTGCGCAGAGGCAACGGCAGCATCGATATCCTGCTGGCTGGCGCCTGAAATTTCTGCCAGCACTTCACCGTTGGCAGGATTGATGGTGGTGAATGTTTCGCCCGTTCCGGACACTTCACGTCCGTTGATGTATAAACCACGGCGTTGCAACTCGGCCATGTCTCCTCCTTTTAAGGGGTGGGTGCGCTGGTTAACCACAGCGCTAAATTTTGATAGCAGAGTGAACGAGCCTGCTCCAGGCCCTGTTCCATCGGCTGAGAAGTCAGCGTCATCCGTAACCATGTACCGTCAATAAGTGCGGCCATGCTGGCTCCGGCGGCACGCGCCTGCTCTTTCGGCAGCACGCGACTGAAATGTGCCGTCAGGTTGGAATAAAGACGGCGGTCGTTAATGCGTTGCAGACGATGCAGATTGGGCTGATGTAAACTGTTAGTCCAGAACACCAGCCAGGTTTTCAGCACCGGTGAGGTGATATCTGCTACGTCAAAATTGCCGTTGATGATAGCCGTAATTTGCGCCTGAGGGTCCGCCTGTGCATCAGCCCGGTGGCGCTCCAGCGCCTTGTACAGGTCTGACATTATCTGGCGCATACAGGCATATAACAGACCGTTTTTGTCACCAAAGTAGTGGCTGACAATACCGGTTGATACCCCAGCCTCTTTCGCTATTAGCGCCAGGCTGGCATCTGCCAGCCCAACCCGGTCTATCACTGTCAGAGTGGCATTAATTAACTGCGCCTGACGGATCGCCTTCATTCCTATTTTTGGCATCGGCTTCATCGGTTTTGGCTATTGAATGAGAGTAATTGTAGACGTTTTATATTGAACGT
This sequence comes from Avena atlantica, assembly GCA_910589765.1. Taxonomy (NCBI): domain Eukaryota; kingdom Viridiplantae; phylum Streptophyta; class Magnoliopsida; order Poales; family Poaceae; genus Avena; species Avena atlantica. The sequence goes on along the minus strand of CAJUWN010001535.1, from coordinate 62,013 downwards.
TCAATCAATAAAAACCTTTAATGTGGTTGAGGCGTTTTTTTAGATCAAAAATTATCGCTATTTTTGTGACCTACATCACTCAAAGTGGGTTTAGCATGAATTCCGCCTGCTTGATCTTGCTAGCACTATGAATAACCACTGTTTTTAGATCTTCAGTTAGCATAAATACCCATCGATAACCTTTGTGTAGCAGATGTCGCCATACACGAAGGCGCTAGCGAAATTATCTGCACAATGAACAAATTTCACGCCACCCACCCTCACTTAGGTTGGTTACTTGTTGTAAAACAGCATATTTAACTATTGAATAACAAAAACCACTCAGTTATCGCTATAAAAATGCGCGATGACGGTGATGAAAAAAAACTTGCCTCTGTGGGTTCGATCGGCGAAATTATCCGGCGTTTTTCAACTTCTATAACTATAAGACGAGCGTACGTCCCGCGTTGCGTCGACTTAATTCCTGCCACAAAACAGGTCAAGAATTCAGAGGTACAAGTGTCAACTGCAAACAAACAACCCGAGGCACCAAGCCTCAACGCTTTCAAACAACCTAAAGCGTTTTATCTGATCTTCTCTATCGAATTATGGGAACGTTTCGGCTATTACGGACTACAGGGGATCATGGCGGTCTACCTGGTGAAACAGCTGGGCATGTCCGAAGCACAGTCGATCACCCTGTTCGCTTCCTTCAGTGCGCTGGTCTATGGCCTGGTGGCCGTGGGCGGCTGGCTGGTGATAAAGTGCTGGGGACCAAGCGCGTTATCGTACTGGGTACGCTGGTGCTGGCGCTGGGCTATGCGCTGGTCGCGTGGTCGGGCCATGACGAGGCGATGGTGTACATCGGTATGGCGACTATCGCCGTCGGTAACGGCCTGTTTAAAGCTAACCCCTCTTCACTGCTCTCGACCTGCTACGAAAAAGATGACCCGCGTCTCGATGGCGCGTTCACCATGTACTATATGGCGATCAACATCGGTTCCTTCTTCTCTATGCTGGCCACTCCGTGGCTGGCCGATAAATATGGCTGGAGCACCGCCTTCGCGCTGTCATTTGTCGGGATGCTGATCACTCTGGTGAACTTTATGTTCTTCCGTAAGTGGGTGAAAAACTACGGCTCCAAAGCAGACTTTGCTCCGCTGAACGTCGGTAAACTGCTGGCGACGCTGGTCGGTATTGCCGTAATGATCGCCGTGGCGACCTGGCTGCTGCACAACCAGGAGATTGCCCGCCTGGTGCTGGCGGTGATCGCGGTTGGTATCGTACTGGTGTTCGCTAAAGAGGCCTTTGCTCTGCAGGGTGCCGCGCGCCGTAAGATGATTGTTGCTTTCTTACTGATGGTGCAGGCGATTGTCTTCTTCGTGTTGTATATGCAGATGCCAACCTCGCTGAACTTCTTTGCGATTCGCAACGTTGAGCACAGCATTCTGGGTATCACTTTCCAGCCGGAGCAGTTCCAGGCGCTTAACCCGTTCTGGATTATGATTTTCAGCCCGCTGCTGGCCGCAATCTATAACAAGATGGGTGACCGCCTGCCGATGCCGCACAAGTTTGCGCTTGGCATGGTGCTCTGTTCTGCCGCCTTCCTGGTGCTGCCGCTGGGGGCGTCATTTGCTAACCAGCTCGGTATCGTGTCGGTTAACTGGCTGATCCTCAGCTATGCCCTGCAGAGCGTGGGCGAGCTGATGATTTCAGGTCTCGGCCTGGCGATGGTGGCACAGCTGGTGCCGCAGCGCCTGATGGGCTTCATCATGGGCTCGTGGTTCCTGACTACCGCTGGCGCAGCGATGGTGGCCGGTAAAGTGGCGAACCTGATGGCGGTACCGGAAAATATTACCGATCCGCTGCTGTCGCTGCACGTGTACGGCGATGTGTTCCTGAAGATTGGGATCACTACCGGCGTGATTGCCGTACTGATGATTCTGGTTGCTCCGCTGCTGAATCGTATGACGCAGGATGAACAGCCGGTTCCTGAGAAAGTCAAAGCCTGACGGCTGACGCGGTAATGATCGGGGCGGCAGCAATGTCGCCCTTTTTTATTGCTCGTCGCCCGCTGCAAGCGAAGAATCCGCATACTCCACGCTCAACCCTGCCGCGGGCAGCAGCTGACGCAGGCGCAGGATGCGCTGCGGTGCCAGCGTCCAGAAGCGTTCTACCCGCCCCTCTCCCGGCCGCTGCCACAACACTTCCGCCCGCCCCTGAATATGCAGCGCCGCTCCCTGCTGAAAGTCCATAACCAGTAGCGCCACGCGCGGCTCCAGCAGTATGTTACCCAGCGTATTCATATAGCGATTGCCGCTGTAGTCCGGGATCAGCAGCTTACCTCCGCTGAGGGTTATGAATCCCGGCACTCCTCCACGATGGGAAATATCCGCGCCGCCCACCCCTCCTGCGCGCCTGGCGTGGCTGGCGACAAAAAACGTGTCGGCAGCGGCGATCAGATAGCGTGCATCGGCATCCAGCGCGGCAAGAGGCTCCACCCCTGGCTGACGCCTGCTGTCAGGGGTGGCAGCACCCGTCGCTGAATATACTGCGGACAGTTACCAAAGCTCTCCTGCACGCGAATGCGCATGCTGTGCTGGTCAATACGCTCAACCACCCCGTTGACGCGATTTCGCCGCCGGTTAGACAGGTCGATGCCCAGCCCGCCAAACGGCATGCCGGGCTGGATAGCGGGCAGATACGGCAAGTTATGCAGCGCGCTGCGCGAAATATCCAGATGCTGTTCATCCGGGGTGGCAATAAACCCCTGCGCCCCCTGAATCAGCGCGGCAACCGGATAACCGTCAGCACCCGCAAAGGTGAGGTAAAAGGTCTGCAGCCCCTGATAAAACAGGCGATGTTGCTCCGGCATCGTCGGGTAGATCGCCGCTTTCACCCGCTGATACCCGGCCTTTTCCTGCGCCTGCTGCTCCCCCCGATGGAACATATTCACTCCTCCGCCGGCAGCGGCAGTGCCGGGAGTGCGATAAAGCCCGGCAGCGCTTCAATACGCTGAAGCCAGCGCTGGATTGCGGGATAGTAACGCAGCGAAATGCCCCCTTCTGGCGCACGGGCGACATAGGCATAGCAGGCGAGATCGGCAATGGTTGCACGCTCAGCGACCAGCCATTGCCTGCTGCTCAGGTGCGCTTCCAGCTGGGGTAAGAATTTTGCCGCCACCGCCCGCGCTGAGTCGTAGTTTTCCGCCACGCCAAACTGCTTAATCAGGCGAGCCGACGCCACGCCGTAGCGGATCTCGCCAGCCGCTTTTGCCAGCCACTGATGCACCGCCACCTCCTGCGACAACTCCTGCGGCAGCCAGCCGCTTGCGGGGGCATAGCGTTTTACCAGCCAGATCATAATGGCATTACTGTCGGTAATCACCGTCTCACCCTCCACCAGCACCGGGATCTGGCCCAGCGGGTTAAGCGCGAGGAACTGCGCGCTTTGCCTGTAGCCAGCATCGGCTTCTACCCAGTCCGCAGAGAGGTTCAGCATACTCAGCAGCAGTTTGACGCGATGAACGTGCCCGGATAGCTCGGTGCCATATAAAGTTAAGCCTGTCATTGTCATCTCCTCAGTTTGAATTGATTAAGCTTACTCTTGCTGAAATCGGCGTAAACGGGCAAAAATAACAATTCATAATTACGAAAAGTGGAACAGTGATGGATAAACTGGACGAGCTGGCGGTGTTTGTTGCCGTGGTGCAGCAGGGCAGCCTGGCCGCCGCCGCACGCAAATTACAGCGCTCTGCTCCGGCGATTACGCGCACGCTGGCGGCGCTGGAGAGCCGTTTTGCCCTCAGCCTGATAGAACGCTCCACCCGGCGTCTGTCGCCGACTCCAGCCGGGATAGCCCTGTATGAGCGTGCAACCGTGCTGCTGGAGGATTATCAGCAGGTCTTAGAAAGCACCACCCGCAATCAGCTGAGCGGTAAGCTGCGTTTAACCGCGCCCGTGATGTTTGGCCGTAAGCATATTGCGCCGCTGCTGCTGGATTTTATGGCGATCTATCCCGATATCCAGATTGAGCTGATGCTGAGTGACAGTTACCAGGACCTGATTGAGCAGGGGCTGGATATGGCCGTCAGAATTGGACAGCTGCGCGACTCCTCGCTGGTGGCGACTGAGGTCGGCCACGTGCAGCGCGTGCTGGTCGCCAGCCCGCACTATATTGCGACCCACGGTGCGCCGGAAATACCCGGGCAGCTGGCAGATCACCCGCTTATTGCAGGGACAATCCCTGCTCAGCAAAGAGAGTGGCGTTTTCGCGCCGAGGCCCAGCAGGAACGCGTGCGCATCACCCCCAGGGTGACGGTCAACGACGTGGAAACCCAGCTTGTCGCTTGCCGCGCAGGTAAAGGCATTGCGCGTCTGTTCTCCTACCAGGTTTATGACGACCTGCAAACGGGTGTACTGAGCGAGGTGCTGGCGCAATATCGCCCCCCGGCGGTTCCGGTCCAGCTGGTGGCGCAAAATGTGAAATATATGCCGGCGCGGGTGCGCGCATTCTGGGATCTGGCCCGCACCAGGCTGCCGGAGATTGAGAGCTTGCGCTGGGTTAAATAATCAGCAATTAATTTGCCTGGCCACTCAAGGTTGTGCTGGCTTTTTGACCAGCCAGGGTTAAGCTGAAGGGATCTGCGCCACTGACGATAAGGAGCAAGTAATGAAACTGTACTGCAAATCCGGAGCCTGTTCGCTGTCACCTCACATTGTACTGCGTGAAACCGGGCTGGATTTTACGCTGGTGAATGTCGATCTGAAGGCTAAAACCACCGAGCAGGGGGAAGATTACCTGCTGATCAACCCGAAGGGTCAGGTCCCGGCGCTGGAGCTGAATGACGGGTCGGTACTGACCGAGGGCGTGGCGATTGTGCAGTATCTGGCGGACCTGAAATCCGACCGCCAGCTGCTGGCACCGGCAGGCAGCCTGACCCGTTACCACACGCTGGAGTGGCTCAACTTTATCGCGACCGAGCTGCATAAAGGCTTCAGCCCGCTGTTTCGCCCCACCACGCCCGAAGAGGTAAAAACCCTGGCGCGGGAACAGCTGTTGCAGAAATTCCAGTACGTGAATAATGAGCTGAAGGAGAAGCAGTGGCTGTTGGGGCTGCGTTTCACCGTCGCCGATGCCTATCTGTTTACCGTGACGCGCTGGGCTCATGCCATCAAGCTGGATCTGAGCGGGTTATCTGCACTTAACGAGTGGTTTGAACGGGTTGCGGCGCGGCCTGCGGTGGCGGCGGCCCTGAAAGCGGAAGGATTGAATTAACAAAACGGGCAGGCGCATTTCTGCCCTGCCCGTTTCTCTTACAGTTTTACCGCGGCAAAGTGCTGCTGCGGCTCGGCAATCGCCTGCTGCGCCGCGACCAGCTGCAGTTCATACTCGCCCATCTGATGCGTTTTCAGCATCACCTCATACACCGCTGCCGTCACGTGCTCCAGCGCCTGCTGGAGAGACAGGCCGTGCAGCAGATCGACCAGCAGCAGCCCGCTGGTGAGGTCGCCCACGCCAACCGGCTGGCGCACGCCGAAATCGATCAGCGGGCGGGCAATGTGCCAGGCTTCATCGGCCGTCACCAGCAGCATTTCAAAGCGATCGCTGCGATAGCCGGCTCGCGCCAGATGCTTAATTAGCACGACTTTTGGCCCACGGGCAATGAGTTCGCGTGCAGCTGCTACCGCTTCTGCCACGTCCGCCACCTGACGGCCGCTGAGCATTTCCAGCTCCAGCAGGTTTGGTGCAATGATGTCGCTGGCTGGCAGTGAGGCATGAGTATGAAACTCCGCCACGCCCGGCGCCACAATACAGCCTTTCTCCGGATGCCCCATCACCGGGTCACAGAAATACCAGGCGTCCGGATTGGCGGCTTTCACCATGCGCACGATCTCAAGGATAGCTTCGCCCTGCTCGGCGGAGCCAAGATAGCCGCTAAGCACGGCATTGCAGGTTTTCAGGCGGTCAATATCACCAATCCCGCGCGCGATGTCCGTCAGGTGGCTGGCCGGCATTACGGAACCGGTCCAGTGGCCGTACTGTGTATGGTTGGAGAACTGTACGGTATTCAGCGGCCAAACGTTTGCGCCAAGGCGACGCATGGGGAATTCTGCTGCGCTGTTACCCGCATGACCAAAGACCGTATGAGACTGGATGGAGAGAATGTTTTTCATCGCGCTAACCTGACCTTTCTTGCCATTAAAAAAGCCGGCGTTAACCGGCTTAGGGACGGAGCAAAACCCCGACCGATTTTATTATTTCCAGCTGATTAAGCTGTAGTTCTTTTTACCGCGGCGCAGCAGCGTGTACTTATCGAACAGGCGGTCATCAGCGCTAAACGCATACTCGGCGTTAGTCTGCAGCGTGCCGTTAATGCTGACGGATTTGGCATCAATCAGTTTGCGCGCCTGCCCGCGGGAGGGGGCCAGTTCAGAATCAACCAGCGCCTGCTGCAGATCCTGACCGGACTCCAGCTCCACGCCCGGCATACCGTCCTGCGCCAGCTGCGCCAGATCCTGCTCTGTCAGCTCGCTCAGTGCGCCGGAGAACAGGCTTTGGGTGATGCGTTTAGCCGCCACCAGGCCCTCTTCGCCGTGCACCAGTCTGGTGACCTGCTCGGCCAGGACATACTGGGCGCGGGGTGCTTTGCCGCTGTTTTTGTCTTCTTCTTCCAGCGCATTGATCTCGTCAATGCTCATAAAGGTGAAGAACTTCAGGAAGCGATAAACGTCAGCGTCAGCGGTGTTGATCCAGAACTGATAGAACTTATACGGGCTGGTTTTCTTCGCGTCCAGCCACACTGCGCCACCTTCGGTCTTGCCAAATTTGGTGCCGTCTGACTTGGTGATCAGCGGAACGGTCAGGCCAAAGACCTGATTCTGATGCAGGCGGCGCGTCAGGTCGATGCCGGAGGTAATGTTGCCCCACTGGTCGGAACCCCCAATCTGCAGCGCCACGCCGTGACGCTCGTTCAGGCAGGCAAAGTCATAGCCCTGCAGCAGGTTGTAAGAGAATTCGGTGAAGGAGATCCCCTGGTCATCGCGGTTCAGGCGCTGCTTAACGGCTTCCTTGTTGATCATCTGATTCACAGAGAAATGCTTGCCGATATCACGCAGGAAGGTCAGCACGTTCATGCCGCCAAACCAGTCATAGTTATTGGCCGCAATGGCGCTGTTGTCACCGCAGTTAAAATCGAGGAACGGTGCTACCTGGTGGCGGATTTTTTCCACCCACTCATTCACGGTATCGCTGGTGTTCAGCTTGCGCTCGGCCGCTTTAAAACTCGGGTCACCGATCAGACCGGTGGCCCCACCGACCAGTGCCACAGGCTTGTGTCCGGCATCCTGAAAACGCTTCAGGCAGAGCAACGGCACCAGATGCCCCAAATGCAAGCTGTCGGCAGTCGGATCGAAACCGCAATAGAGAGCGATTGGCCCCTGTGCCAGTCGTTCTGCTAACGCTTCCTCGTCCGTTACCTGGGCAACAAGGCCCCGCTCTTGCAATTGTTTGATCAGGTTACTGCTGGCCATCTAAGACTCCATGTAAAAAAAGTCTGCACCTGGGCTGGTACACAGCTTTCCGCTGAAACGCGGAGAAAAAATAAGGGTTATAGAATAAAGCGCGGGATCGGGCTGGTCCAGCGCTTAGCGGCATTATTTCGTGTTTACGGTGCCAGGCGGTCAATTTTCCACGCATCGCCTTCGCGCTGGTAGAAAAATCGGTCATGCAGGCGGTGAGCCCCCCCCTGCCAGAACTCCATTGAGTCGATTTTGATGCGGTAGCCACCCCAGAAACTCGGCAAGGGGATCTCACCCTGCTGAAACTTCTGCTTCAGCTCGAGGAACTTGCCTTCCAGCACGCCACGCGCCGAAATGCGGCTCGACTGCTTTGACACCCAGGCACCGAGCTGGCTGTCGCGCGGGCGGCTGTGGAAATACTTCACCACTTCCAGCGTCGACAGACGTTCCACGCTGCCCAGCACCATCACCTGGCGCTCCAGCATATGCCATGGGAACAGCAGGCTGATGCGCGGATTGGTTTCCAGCTGCTTCGCTTTGCGGCTCCCCAGATTGGTATAAAACACCATACCCTGAGCATCGAAATGCTTGAGCAGCACGATACGTTGATAGGGCTGGCCCTGCTCGTCTACGGTCGCGACGCTCATGGCCGTCGGATCCGGCAGCTGGGCCTCAACCGCCTGGTTAAGCCAGTGTTCAAACAGGCTCAACGGGTCTTCAGGAAGATCCTTGCGGCGCAGGCCACCGCGCGTATATTCACGGCGCAGATGGGCTATTTGTTGCAGGTGATCGCTGTCGGTCATTATTGCGGCTTCTGAGTAGTGAGGGATACGGCATTGTGCGCCGCACCCTGCAATATTTCAATCAGTTAACGGGCTGGAACCTGCTGACAGTCGTTAATAATTATTCGGTCGTTGCGCTCAACAAAGGCACTGTCGCCCTTTGACCAGAAGGTATAATGACCGTCACTGTAGCGGGTGCCGGAAGCCGCAACCTGCTGCTTCAGAACCAGCTGTTCACCGTCCAGAATCAGGCTCACTTCCTCCTTGCTGTTATCCAGCTTCACCGTCAGCGGCAGGGTGCCACAGGTATAATGCAGTGTTTGCACCTGCTCTTGATCCTCTGGCTGGAAATAGCTACAGCCGGACAGGGCAACCAGTAAGCCTGCGAGATACCACTTTTTCATCATTCACTCCTTGTTAGTTCTCCACTCTGCACTCAGGGTAGAGTGCCGTTTCAGACGATGCAATCAGCGAATTGGACGGTTTGCCGGGAATATTGCCCCGATAACAGAGGCTTCGCGCGCCCCGGTAACGGAGGGCAGATTGCCCGGCAGGCCGCTCAGCGTGCGCCAGGCTAGCCAGGCAAATGCCAGCGCCTCCATATCGTCTCCGCCGATCCCTGCCTCGTCCGTGCTGCTGACTTCGGTTCCCGCCAGCTGCGCCGCAATGCGCGCCATCAGCAGTGGATTACGCCCGCCGCCGCCACACACCAGCAGACGGTCACAACCGCCGCTCAGCAATACCTGCTCGCAAATCGTGGTGGCGGTCAGTTCCACCAGCGTCGCCTGCACATCCTGCGCTGCCAGCCCCGGGAAGGTGGAGAGTTGCTGTTCCAGCCAGCTGAGGTTGAAGTATTCTCGTCCGGTGCTTTTCGGTGCGGCCAGGGCGAAGTACGGGTCGCTCAGCATCTGCTGCAACAGCGGCCAGACTACGCTGCCCGATGCCCCCCATGCGCCATCCTTATCGTATGGCAGCCCCTGCTGACGCCAGACCCAGGCGTCCATCAGCATATTGCCGGGACCGGTGTCAAAACCGCGCAGCGTTTTGCCCGGCAGTAACAGGGAAAGATTGGCAATGCCACCGATATTCAGCACCATTCGCCGCTCGGTGGGATGGCTGAGCACTGCGTGATGAAACGCCGGGACCAGCGGCGCACCCTGCCCGCCAAGGGCCATATCGCGGCGGCGGAAATCGCCCACTACCGTAATCCCCGTCGCGGCAGCAATCTGGTTGTTGTCACCGATCTGCAGAGTGTTTGGCGCATCCCCCAGCGGCTCATGCCACACCGTCTGCCCGTGGCAACCTATGGCGACAATCTCCTCGCTGGCGATCCCCTGCTGTTTCAGCAACGCCTGCACGGCCTCGGCGAACAGTCGCCCCAGGCGGGTATCCAACTGGCCTAATTGTGAAAGCGTTAGCGACTGTCCCTGACATATCGCAAGGATCTGCAAGCGCAGTTCCTGAGGGATAGGATGACTGTAGCTTGCCTGCTGTGCCACCATCTGACCATCAATGGCGGCCAGTACCACATCAATACCATCAAGACTGGTACCGGACATCACGCCAATGTAGCGCCCTGATTTCATGCTTTACCCCTACCCGGGTGTGAGTTTCATGCTCCCAGCCTGGCAAAATTAACGCCGCAATTCTATGATTTAGGCATCTTTAATTGGCGATGAAATTTATCTGGCATTTTATGTTGTGATTGAAGCGACGTTTAATCGCGTTGCATTATGTTTCTGCGGTGCTTTTACAAACTATTAGTGAGTAACGTGCCGGTTGTGCCATATAATAATGCTATTGACCGCTGCTATGGTTGGCAGCACCTGTAACAGATAGGAGTTCTATTATGATGAAGCGTTTAGTCGTGGTGGCGCTTGCCGGGATGACGCTAGCTGGCTGTGTGAATGACAACACCCTTTCCGGTGATGTTTACAGTGCCTCTGAAGCGAAACAGGTGCAGAGAGTGACCTATGGCACGCTGGTTTCTGTGCGTCCGGTACAGATCCAGGGTGGCGATGATAGCAATATTATCGGGGCGATTGGTGGTGCAGTGCTGGGTGGTTTCCTTGGTAACACCGTCGGTGGCGGTACCGGGCGCAGCCTTGCCACGGCAGCCGGTGCCGTGGCGGGTGGTGTAGCAGGCCAGGGCGTGCAGGGCTCTCTGAACAAGAGCCAGGGTGTAGAGCTGGAAATCCGTCAGGATGATGGCAACACCATCATGGTGGTACAGAAACAGGCAGCCAGCCGTTATGCCGTTGGCCAGCGTGTTTCCATGGCGTCAAACGGCAGCCAGGTCACCGTTTCCCCACGCTAATCCGCAATCCGCTCGTATGATAAAAAAACCGGCCTGAGAGCCGGTTTTTTTATTCGTCTTTTCCCTGAAGTTCAAGGATATTTTTTTCCAACCTGGCGATCAGCGTCACCATCTTGTCGATCTCTGCCTGCGAAATGCCCGCGAGGATATCATCGCGAGTGGCGTCAATAACGTGCTCAACCTGAGTGATAATCGGCTCGGCCTGTTGTGTCAGCTTGATGCGTTTCGCCCTGCGGTCACTGGCGCAGGTGCTGCGCGTAATCAAACCTTTCTCTTCAAGCTGGTCCAGCGTGCGTACCAGAGAAGGCTGTTCGATACCAATGGCTTTTGCTAACTGAATCTGCGACTGCTCAGGCGGAAGCTGATGGATATTATGCAACGTAACCCAGTGGGTTTGCGTCAGCTCCAACGGCTTGAGTCGCTGATCGATCAGAGCACGCCAGATGCGTACTAATCTTGCAAGGTCGGTTCCCAAGGGGGTATCCAATTTCAACTCCTTATAATTAGCTTGCTAGCTATCACGCCTCATTCTAGACTATTCTGCGAGTTTACAGGACAAAATACAAATCCATCCTTAGAGATGTCGTATTAAGTTGTCGGTCGCCTGCAACGCACCGGGAAGAAGGATTCAGCGTTTGATAACATCACTTTTGCCCTCAGCAAGTCCCTTCACCGACCTGGTGTTGGGTGCTTCGCTCTATTTTCCACCGCTGTTTAAAGCCGTTTTACTCGGTTTTTTCATCTGGCTGCTGCTTCACCCCCTGCTGCGAGACTGGATGTATTCAGGTGAAATCTGGCACCCCACGCTGCTGGATCTCTCGCTGTTCATTCTCTGCGTAGCAGCTTCGCTGTGGCTATTCATCACCGGGTAAGACTATGAAACTGAGTTCACTGAAGTACTTTTCAACCCTGATTTTTTTCACTGCTGCGATCGCGGCGGGCTGGTGGATGTGGAACTACTACATGCAGTCGCCGTGGACGCGTGATGGCAAAGTTCGTGCTGAACTGGTGAGCATCACGCCGCAGGTTTCCGGACGAATTGAGAAGCTGGACGTTGAGGACAACCAGTTTGTTCACAAAGGGGAGCGGCTGTTCACGCTGGATGATGAACCTTTCCGGATTGCCGTGCTCAATGCAGAGGCAAAGCTGGCGCAGGCGCAGTCTGACCTCGTCAAAGCAGAGCATGAAGCCCGCCGCCGCCAGAACCTGCCGCGTAATGTGATTTCCGCAGAAGATCTCGATGCGGCCAACCTGCAGGCAAAATCGATGGATTCAGCCGCGAAAGCTGCACAGGCGGAGCTGGATCAGGCTAAGTGGAATCTTTCACAAACGGTGGTTTATGCGCCCACCGATGGCTGGATTAATAATCTGACTACGCGTATCGGCGATTACGCCACCACCGGAACGCCCCTGTTTGTGCTGGTCGATAGCCACTCTTTCTATGTTGTTGGCTATTTTGAAGAGACCAAGCTGCGCCACATCAAACCCGGTGCGCAGGCCAATATTCGTCTCTACAGCGACGACCGTCAACTCGCGGGAACCGTGCAAAGCATTGGCCGGGCTATCTACGATCAAAGTGTAGAAACTGACAGCGGGCTGACGCCGGATATCAAACCGAATGTTCCCTGGGTCAGGCTGGCACAGCGTGTTCCCGTGCGAATAAAGCTTGCGAACGTCCCTCCGGACGCATCGCTGGTTGCCGGAACAACCTGTACCATTTCGATCCAGCACTGAGGCCCTGATGAATTTTAGCTGGCTGGAATGGCAGCAACTTCCGTGGATCAAAGCCACGAGTGGCCAATGGCGCTATGCCCTGCGCAACGCGATTGCCGTGTGTCTGGCGCTGAGCATCGCTTACGGATTACAGCTGGATGAACCCTACTGGGCAATGACCTCCGCTGCCGTAGTCAGTTTCCCTACCCTGGGCGGCGTAATCAGTAAAAGCCTGGGCCGTATTGTCGGCAGCATGCTAGGGGCCGCTGCCGCGCTGATTATTGCCGGGCATACCCTGAACGACCCATGGCTTTTTGCTGTGGCCATTGCTGGCTGGCTGGCGCTCTGCACCTGGGTGTCGAATCATTATCAAAATAACGTCGCTTATGCTTTTTCTTTGGCGGGTTATACTGCAGCAATTATCGCGTTTACCAGCGTCAACGTGGTTGAAATCGATGATATCTGGACTATCGCTCAGGCGCGCGTCTGCGAGGTTATCTCCGGATCCTCTGCGGCGGCCTGATGATGATGATATTGCCCAGCACCTCAGATGGTGATGCGCTGATTCGCTCGCTGAAAGAGATGCACGGCAAGCTGCTGGATCACGCTACCCTGCTGTTGCAGCGTGAAAGCACCGACAATATCCGCCAAGCCCATGAGAACGTTATCGGCCAGATCCTGACGATGAACCTGTTACGTATTCAGGCATTCTGGAGCCATTATCGTTTTCGGCGGCAAAACAATGTACTCAACTATATCCTCCACCAACAGCTGCGTCTGACCAGCGTCATCTCCAGCCTGCGGCGAATGCTGCTACTGTGGGAAAATCCGCCCGAGGTGCTGTTTAGCGCTATGCATCAGATGCTGGCCGAGTTAGCCCGTGGGGATGCTGACAAATACCGGCTGGCACAAATTCTGCGCTCTGCGGCTCCGCAGGACCGCACGGATTATCGGCATCGTGCTTTCTGGAATCGTTTACGCTATTTCTGCTGGCTGTATCTGAATATCTCGCGCTGGTTACGACAGTTTGAACGCGCAGATAGCCAGGCCTGGCTTTCGCCTCCCCCCTCACCGCCACTGGCGCGCCAGGCCGATGGCGCCGAAGCGGGGTGGAATGCCTTACGCACTTTCTGCGTTATTTTACTGGGATGTAGTTTTTCTATCGCCACTCAGTGGGAGTCGGGACCGTCAGCCCTGACGCTGGCAGCCATTAGCTGCGTGCTTTACTCATCATCCCCCTCCCCTACCAGCAGCGTTTCGCTGTTGTTAAAAACCCTTGGCCTGCTGTCGATATTCAGCTTTGTCATGAAGTTTGGCCTGATGGTGCAGGTTAACGTTCTGTGGCAATTCCTTATTGTGCTATTTCCACTGCTGCTAACTTTACAACTGTTCAAACTTCAGCAAAAAAAACGGGCGGCACTCTGGGGTCAGCTGATCGTCTTTATGGGCTCTTTCCTCGCCGTAACTAATCCACCCACCTATGATTATCAAAGCTTTATCAATGATAACCTGGCCAAAGTCTGCGGCGTGATGCTGGTTTGGATAGCCTTTCATATTCTTCGCCCCAGCTCGGACAAACGCCGCAGTCGGCGCCACATCCGTTCGCTACGCCGGGAGTTCGTTGACCAGTTAGGCAGGCACCCACGGCTCAATCAGGACAGTTTTGAGTCACTGATCTACCACCGCATTGACCAGCTCAATAACAGCCGTGACGATCAGGCCCGTTTGTGGCTGTTGCGCTGGGGAGTGGTACTACTGAACTGTTCGCATATCGCCTGGCAGCTGCGCGAATGGCGCCCTCGAACGCCTGAACTGGCGCAAATCCGCGATGCGGTTCTGAAGGATCTGCAAACCATCATCAGCGAGCGCGGTGTTCATCACGTTTCACTCAATGACACGCTCAACACGCTGCAGCAGCGCATTGATATGTTGAGCCGTGCTCAGGAAGAACAGGAAACGGAACTGGCGGGCATTATCTGGCGCTTACTCTGTTCGTTGTCACAGCTCAGACAGGGCTAAACCCAGTTTTTGCGCAGTCGCTCTGAAAATTAATAACAGGCGGTATTATTTTTACGCAGACAGGTTTAATCTCCTCGCCAGTGAGCATAAAATAGCCGACGGAGAACGACACCGTGTTCAGGGAGGATGAGATGCATACTGGGATGAAAAACAGACACTCGCACGATGATTTAACGGTTATCAGGCTTTCACAGCAAGAAATGCAGCGATCTCAACAGGTGATGGCGTCATCTCTGCATGAGCTGAAACAGGCGCAGCAGGCCTCTGATTTATCACTGCAGGACGTGAAGCAAACGCAACAGGCGATGGCATCATCACTGCACGAGCTGAAACAGGCGCAGCAGGCAACTGATTTATCGCTGCAGGACGTGAAGCAAACGCAACAGGTGATGGCGTCATCACTGCACGAGCTGAAGCAGGCGCAGCAGGCGACTGATTTATCGCTGCAGGACGTGAAGCAAACGCAACAGGTGATGGCGTCTTCACTGCACGAGCTGAAACAGGCGCAGCAGGCGACTGATTTTTCGGTGCAGGAGCTGAAAATTTCATTTCAGAAAATGGATGTTTCACAGCAGGAAATGAAGCAGTCGCAGCAGGAAATGAAACTCGATATTCGCGCGCTGCAGCAGGGCCAGTTGGGTCTGGTGAAAGACATTTCGGGGCTGGTTAAACGCCAGGAGCTGGAAGAACTGCGTGCGGAAACCCAGGAAGAGTTTCGCCTGGTGCGTTGTGAAATGCGCAGTATGCGCACCGAACTTAAAACAGAAATCGGCATCCTAAGAAACGATGCGCGTGCCGATTTCAGGCTGCTGTTCGGAGCGTTAATTACCCTCGCCATTGGCATGACAGGCCTGCTGGCGAAGGCATTTCACTGGATATAAGAGTTTAAGGTACGTCGTATCCCAGTGCAGCTTTACGGATGCGGAACCACTGCTGGCGGTTCAGCGTTATCTGTGTTGAAGCAGCTGAACTGCGCACGCGCTCAATTTTCCCACTGCCGATAATCGGTAATGGTTGCGAAGGAAGTTGCAGTATCCACGCATAAATCAGCTGCTCGATCGTTTCGGCTCCGGTTTCCTGCTGAATGAGCTTGAGCTCATCGCGCAACGGCTGATATTCCGCGCCGGTAAACATTTTACCACCCGCCAGGCATGACCACGCCATGGGTTTAATGCGCAGCTGCTGACACTGGTCGAGAGTACCGTCCAACAGAAGGGGCTGATAAACCGGGGAAATCTCCACCTGATTGGTGACCAGCGTAAACGGTAGTCGCGACTGCAGCAGGGAAAACTGCGTGGGAGTAAAGTTGGAGACGCCAAAGTGCTTAACCTTGCCGCTTTGATGCAACTGCAGGAAGGCACTGGCCACCTCGTCCGCATCCATCAGCGGATCGGGGCGGTGGATCAACAACAAATCGAGATAATCAGTATTAAAGTGACGCAGGGAGTTGTCGGCGCTCTGAATAATATGCGCAGCATCGGTGATGTAGTGGCCAAGCTTGTGGTCTGGGTTCGCCGTAGTGGCAATACCGCATTTGGTCACCAGCTCCAGACGCTCGCGCAGCTGAGGCTGCAAACGTAGCGCTTTACCGAATTCAGCTTCACACAGATAGCCGCCATAGATATCGGCATGATCGACAGTAGTTATGCCGCACTCAAGGTGCTGTTCGATAAAACTGACCAGCTGCTGCGAGGTCATTTCCCACTCCATCAGCCGCCAGTAGCCCATCACCATGCGGGAAAAAAACCGGGCCCTGTGGGGCGATCTGCACGCGTTGTAACATCTGTACTCTCCGTTAGCGAAATGACTAAACGCATGATACACCATCACTCCGCACCGGAAGCACGTTGCCGTCAAGCTTACCG
Source organism: Avena atlantica (assembly GCA_910589765.1). NCBI lineage: Eukaryota > Viridiplantae > Streptophyta > Magnoliopsida > Poales > Poaceae > Avena > Avena atlantica. The sequence goes on along the minus strand of CAJUWN010001535.1, from coordinate 45,818 downwards.
TCAAAACAGCGTTGGCTGTTCCGGTTCGTCAGGTGCAGCTGCCGCGCCCACTCTCTGCAGCCGCAGAAAGCGCTGGCGACACAGGCGTAGTACCTGGCGCTTTTGCGCATCACTGAATTTCATCCAGTTAAACCGCTCGTCGCGGCTGCGCAGACAGCCCCGGCAGTATCCGCGATCGTCCGCCTGGCAGATCCCGCGGCAGGGACTGGGTACCGGGAAAAACTCAAGTTGTTCAGCCACCCTAACTCCTGATTGCTCTACCTGATATTTATTGAAGACGGCTCAGTCGATGTCTGCAAGCGTGACGCGGTGGTTTTTACTGAAATAATCGCGCAATGCGCGTATTGCCTGGCGGCTTTTTTCCGGTAAAACCCGTTCGAGCGTCAGCGCCGTTAATTTTAGCGGCGCCGCACGCCACTCCGGTAACAGCAGCATTAGTTGACCACTACGCAGCTCTTCCTGAATTTCCTGCAGCGGCTGAAGCGATAGCCCCATTCCCGCCACGGTAAAAGCGCGCATCACGTGCATACTGTCGCTAACCACCTGCCCTTCGGCAAGACGCAGGGTCAGCTCGCCTTCACGCGGATGATGGAAGTCGATGTGGCGATGAGAGTGGTGTCCGTGGATCCAGCGATGCGCTGACAGTGCCTGCGGCGTCTCCGGTACGCCATAACGGGTAAGGTAAGCCGGTGCCGCACAGATCACCATCGGCCACTCAGCCAGCGGGTGAGCAATGATGTTGGCATCGCTCAACTGGCGGCTAAAACGCAGCGCAATATCAATGCGATGTTCAATCATATCCAGCACGTTATCGGTGGCAATAATACGCAGACGAAGGCCGGGATGCTGCTGCAGTAACGGTGATAGCGCACTGCACAGTGGCTGGCCACCGATCCCCGGCGTAGAACTGATGCGCAGCTCCCCGGTCAGGTATCACGCATCTCAGCCAGCCTTTGCTCCGCCTCCTGGGCATTTTTAAGCATCGCCTCACAGCCCGGATAGAATGCTGCACCGGCCTCGGATAGCGTCAGCTTACGGGTCGAACGGTGCAGCAAACGGCACGCCGACCGCCTGCTCAAGCGCGCGCAAATGCTGACTGACTGCAGAGGGTGACATAGCCAGGCAGCGTGCTGCCGCCGCAAGAGAACCTTCCCTGACCACGGTGGCAAACACCGCCATACGGTTGAGTTTTTCCATGATTAGTAAGTATTACTTCATTATAAAAGCATAATATGCCACTTATCGCTCTGCTTGTTAAGCTGTAGAGTGCAATACACACTTACAGAGGAGCATTGCTATGAAAATTACCATCATTGGCGCAAGCGGTTTTGTCGGGCCGGACATCGTTAAAGAAGCACTGGCACGCGGCCACCAGGTGGTCGCCGTTTCCCGCTCCGGCAAAAATTTGCCTGTGGATAGCCATCTGACTCAGGCACTGGGTGATATCCACGACAGCGAGTGGTTGAGCGGCGTACTTAACGGTCAGGATGCGGTTATCAGCGCCTATAATCCCGGCTGGGCAGAGAGCGACCTGTTTGAAAAATTCACGCGCGGCAGCAATCAGATTCTGACAGCGGTGAAAAGCAGTGGCGTGCAGCGTTTGCTGGTGGTTGGCGGTGCGGGCAGTCTTGAGGTCGCTCCGGGGGTTGAACTGGTCGATACTGAGGCATTCCCGGCGAGTATCAAGCCCGGAGCGCTGGGAGCGCGGGCACTACGTAATCAGCTACAGGCAGAAGAGGGCCAGCTGGAGTGGACCTATCTCTCGCCTGCGGCATTTCTTGAACCCGGCCGCGCACCGCACAATTCCGGGTTGGCAACACCTCGCTACTGATGAATGGTGATAAGCCCGCTTCAATCAGCGTCGCCGACCTGGCGGTGGCAATCCTTGATGAGATCGAAAAGCCACAGCATATCCGCCAGCAATTTACCGTTGCTTACTAATTTACCCAGCCCGCTGCGGTGGGCTAATCACACGATGGTTAAAAGGTTAAGGTTTACCTAAGGTTTTCTGGCTATTATACGCTAAGATTATTCTGCATTTGGAATGCCATGAAACCCTTGTTTACTAAGTTACGTTGTAACGAAATTACGTTTAATCTTATCGCTGCGCTTTTCTTTACCCTGGTTTTAAACAGTGTCTTTATTGTCCGGGCCTGGGAAACCATCCCTTACCTCCATTTTCCTGACTACCTGTTTGCCGCCTCTATCCCACTGGTGCTGTTCTGCGCGTTTCACCCTGATTTTTAGCGTGCTGGCTTTACCGTGGCTGCGTAAACCGCTACTGGCTGTGCTGATTCTGGCGGGCGCAGCGGCCAACTATTTTATCTACAGTTTCGGTACCGTGATCGATACCAATATGATCCAGAACGTATTTGAAACGGATGTGCAGGAAGCGACCGCACTGTTCAACCTGCGCTATCTGGTGTGGATGCTGCTGCTTGGCGCTTTACCTGTTGCCCTGCTCTGCCTGACAAAAATTGAGAACAATCGTCCGTGTGGATGGCCATTGCATGGCGCGCCGTGACCTCTCTTGCTGCCGTGGTGCTAATACTGTTGGCCGCGGCGCTCTTCTATAAAGACTACGCCTCAATGATCCGCAATAACAAAGGGCTGGTAAAAATGGTCACCCCGGCGAATGTGGTCAGCGGCATCGGCCACTATGTGGATAATCGCTGGTTTGCTGGCGACCAGACGCTGGTCAAAATTGGCGAAGATGCCAAAAAAGGTCCGGTTATTCTCGGGCAAAGAAAAAGACCTTGGTTATTTTCGTGCTGGGTGAAACTGCGCGGGCAGAAAACTTCTCACTTGGCGGCTATGCCCGCGAGACGAATCCAAAACTCAAGCGTGATAATGTCATCTATTATCAGCATGCCACCTCGTGCGGCACGGAAACTGCCATCTCTGTACCCTGCATGTTTTCTAATATGCCGCGTGAAAATTATGATGCCAGCCTCGCCCGCCATCAGGAAGGCCTGCTCGATGTGATGGCCCATGCGGGCGTTACCGTAATGTGGCGTGAAAATGATGGCGGCTGCAAAGGCGCCTGCAATCGCGTACCGCATACCGATATGACAAATGGAACGTCACCGCACTGTGTAAAAGCGATTACTGCCTTGATGATGTTCTGCTCCACCGACTGAATAACTACATTGACAGCGTGAAGGATGACGCAGTAATTGTTCTGCATCAGATGGGCAGCCACGGCCCGGCGTACTATCTGCGTTATCCCGCTGAAATGCGCCAGTTCACGCCAACCTGCGACAGCAATCAGATTCAGGATTGCGACCATCAGGCACTGGTCAACACCTATGACAACTCGATCCTCTATACCGACTCGATGCTGGACAGCACCATTAGCCTGCTAAAGTCATACAGCGATAAATTCAACGTGGCGATGGTCTATCTTTCCGATCATGGTGAATCACTTGGCGAGCGTGGCATGTATCTGCACGGCGCGCCGTATCTCTTTGCGCCCAGTCAGCAAACGCATATTCCCTTGCTGCTGTGGATGTCGCCGGACTATGCCAGTACGTTTGGCATTAATCAGCAGTGTCTGAAACAGCAGGCTGAGCAGGATGATGTCTCGCAGGACAATATTTTTCATACCCTGCTGGGGATGCTTAACGTAGAAACTAAAGAGTATCAGCCGAAGCTGGACATGATCCGTTCGTGCCGGCAAGGGGTATAAAGGGTTGAATGCGACCGTTCGGTCTAGTACCCTGCTGCGATGAATAAAACGACCCGCTTTGACACAAGAGAGCATCTGCTCAATACCGGCGAACAGCTCTGCCTGCAGTGCGGCTTCAACGGCATGGGCCTGATCGCGCTGCTGAAACAGGCAGAAAGTGCCTAAAGGGTCGTTCTATCACTATTTTCCTTCTAAGGAAGCGTTCGGCGTGGCGATGCTTGAGCGTTACTTCGCCCGCTATCATCAGCGCCTGTCTGACTATCTCAATGATCATCAGATAAGCTATCGTCAGCGCGTACTGGATTACTATCAGCAGTCGCTTTCGTTCTGCCAGGAGAGCAGCTTCGCCGGGTGCCTGTCGGTTAAGCTGTCGGCCGAAGTCTGCGATCTCTCTGAAGCGATGCGCAGCGCGCTGCATGCCGGGTCTGAAGCATTGATGGCCACGCTGGTCAAGGCGCTGATGAAAGCGCAGCAGCAGGGTACGCTGTCAGCCGAAATCAACTGCTCCCAGTGCGCAGTAACGTTATACACTTTGTGGCTGGGAGCCAGCCTGCAAGTAAAATCTGCCGTGACAATGCGCCGTTGCTCAACGCATGGCAGGAAATGACACGCATTCTACGCGAAGCGTAAAAAAACCACCTTTTCTAGTCGACCGGTCTACCAGGAGTAAGTTATGGAACTGAAAAAAACTGTTCACCCCTCTCAAAACGGCGCAATCACCGTGCCGAACCGCATTTTTATGGCACCGCTGACGCGTCTGCGCAGTATTGAACCCGGTGATATCCCGACTCCGCTGATGGGCGAATATTACCGTCAGCGCGCCAGCGCAGGATTAATTATTACCGAAGCCACACAGATCAGTGCGCAGGCGAAAGGCTATGCCGGTGCGCCAGGCTTACATTCGGCTGAACAGATCGGCATGTGGAAAGCCATCAATGAAGGTATTCATCAGGATGGCGGTCACAGTGCCGTTCAGCTGTGGCACACCGGACGTATCTCGCACACCAGCGTGCAGCCTGAGGGCGCGGCGCCGGTATCGGCTTCCGCCATTAAGCTGAAACGCGCACTTCACTGCGTGATGACGCGGGTAACGCCGTGCGCGAAGCCACCTCGACGCCACGCGCCCTGACAACCGAAGAAGTGGCCGGTGTGGTCAATGATTTCCGTCAGGCAGTCAGCAACGCTCGCGAAGCTGATTTTGACTGGTTGAGCTGCACAGCGCTCACGGTTACCTGATCCATCAGTTCCTGTCCCCTGCCTCAAACCAGCGTGACGACCCAGTACGGCGGCAGCATCGAAAATCGCACGCGTTTCGCGCTGGAAGTGGTTGATGCCGCGATCGCCGCCTGGAGCGCAGACCGCATCGCTATCCGTATTTCACCTCTGGGCCCGTTTAATGGACTGGACAATGGTGAAGATCAGGAAGAAGCCGCACTGTATTACATTGCTGAGCTGGCAAAAACGCCAACTTGCCTATCTGCATATTTCTGAACCAGACTGGGCGGCGGGAAGCCATACAGCGAGAGCTTCCGTAAGGCTATCCGTGCCGTTTACCCTGGCGTGATTGTCGGAGCCGGTGGTTACACCGCAGAAAAAAGCGGCGGGAAACGCTGATTTGAACAGGGCCTGATCGACGCCGTTGCTTTGGCCGCAGCTACATTGCCAACCCGGACCTGGTCGAGCGCCTGAAAAAGAACGCTGAACTGAATGAACCACAGCCGGAAAACCTTCTACGGTGGCGGTGCAAAAGGCTATACCGATTACCCGGTTCTGGGCTAAGGGTTCGCAGCGGTTGCTATAACCGCTATACTGGATTTTTTACGTCATCCACCGATGGCGCCGATACATGAGGATGTTATGCGTTTACTTCACACCATGCTGCGCGTTGGCGATCTGCAACGCTCCGTTGATTTTTACACTAAGGTGCTGGGCATGAAGCTGCTGCGCACCAGTGAAAACACCGAATATAAGTACACCCTCGCGTTTGTCGGCTATACCGAAGAGAGTGAAGGTGCCGTTATCGAGCTGACCTATAACTGGGGCGTAGTAGATAAGTAGACCTCGGCAATGCTTATGGTCATATCGCACTGGGCGTAGACGATTGTGCCGCAACCTGCGACCCGCATTCGTAATGATGGTGGCAATTTCACCCGTGAAGCCGGCCCGGTAAAAGGCGGCAGTACCATTATTGCTTTTGTTGAAGATCCGGACGGTTATAAAATCGAACTGATCGAAAAACAAACATGCTGGTCCCGGTCTGGGCAATTAATTGTTTAGGGTGCCTTTTTGGCACCCTCTCCCTTCCTGTTTGCTGCATCCTGCAGTGAAATTTGCCATAATGTGCGCTGCCTTTTTCCGCCTATGAGATGCCGATGTCTGAATCGAAATGAACTGAACACCCTGAGCAGCCGTTTTCGCGGTTTTTATCAGTGGTGATTGACGTTGAAACCGCCGGTTTTGATGCCAAAACTAACGCTTTACTGGAAATCGCTGCGGTCACGCTTAAGATGGACGACAATGGCTGGCTGGAAAAAGATGAGACGCTGCACTTCCATGTCGAACCCTTTGTCGGCTCAGTTCTGCAACCCGAAGCGCTGGCGTTCAACGGCATCGACCCGAACAACCCTTTGCGCGGCGCAGTGAGCGAGTACGAAGCGCTGCATTGCGATTTTCAAACTGGTGCGTAAAGGCGTGAAGGATCAGGGCTGTAACCGGGCGATCATGGTGGCACACAACGCAACTTTCGACCTGAACTTTATGAACGCCGCCGCCGAGCGCGCCAGCCTGAAGCGCAACCCTTTCCATCCGTTTGTCACCTTTGATACGGCGGCATTGAGTGGTCTGGTGCTGGGGCAAACCGTTCTGGCTAAAGCCTGCACCACTGCGGCATCGCTTTTGATAATACCCAGGCACACTCCGCACTGTATGACACGCTGCAGACCGCGGATCTGTTCTGTGAACTGGTTAATCGCTGGAAACGTCTGGGCGGCTGGCCGTTGCCCGCCAGCGCCGATGATCAACAGCAGGCTTAAACGCGCTGATTGAAAGATAAAAAAAAACCGGCGCCATTTGGCTCGGTTTTTATTTTGGGTGCACTCTCAAGCTTTAACGCTTATTCAGACGCTTCGCTCGGATTTTGCCGCAGTTTCTTTAATCAGACTCTGCAGTTCGCCGCGCTGGTACATTTCAATGATGATATCGCAGCCGCCGACCAGCTCACCGTCAACCCACAGCTGTGGGAAGGTCGGCCAGTTGGCATACTTCGGCATTTCAGCACGGATGTCCGGGTTCAGCAGAATATCAACATAGGCGAAACGCTCGCCGCAGCTGAAAGCGCCTGAACAGCCTGCGCGGAGAAGCCGCAGCTTGGCAGTTTCGGGGAGCCTTTCATATACAGCAGGATCGGGTTTTTTCTGCGATCTGGCGCTGAATTTTTTCAACAGTACTCATAAATGCCTTCCTCAATACGATACTTCGTGTTTAGTTATTGTAGCGATTCTGTCCAGGCGATGAAAATGACATTTTCAGCAACAGCGTCAGCTTGTGCGCTGTCGTGGAACAGGTGATGGTGACAAAATAACATTTTCTTATCATCAATTCTCCCTCTGTCATGCGCGAAAGTGCAGTAACCGCTGACTTAAACCACCTGATTGTGCTCAATTTCAACGCGTTTACTTGATCTGTATTATTGAAACAAAAAAGACCTTACCTTTTGTTAAGAAGTTAGATTAGAATCGGGTCAACCTTCTGCTTTAGCGCAGAAATCACTTTTTCTGGCTGTGTTGCAGTGTTTTGCAGCGCACAAACTGTTAATGAGAACAATGCGTTCACTCATCACACTCATTCTGCTGGCCTTTGCTCAGCTATTTTTTAACCTGGCGCACGCATCGCCACATGCTCCTATTAATGCAAATCAACATAAAGTTGATAGCAGCGCTGCCAGTAAGGATGACCGGCGTAAACGCCGCCCGGGTCAAAGCCGCCTCAACCAAAAAAGTCAAAGAACCCCTCAGCAAAAAAAGTAAACAACCAGCCAAAACCACGCGTACAACCGTTGCGCAGAAACTTAAGCTGAAAAGAAACCTGCTGCTGAGCCGGTAAATAAGATTAACGTCGCAAAAAAAACAAAACCACGGCTAAAAAGCTGGCTAAGAACGAAGGCAAAAAACGCTACGGTCGCCAGCGCGCAGATAAAAAACTCGAATCGCGCGTAGCAGAGTACCAATGCGCCGCTCAAGCTGAGCAAAGCTCACCGCGCGCGCTATCAGAAAGCTCGTGAGACAGCGATGAATAAACTGATGGGTCAGCTAGGGAAACCCTACCAGTGGGGCGGAACCCGCCCAAAAACCGGCTTCGACTGCAGTGGGCTGTTTTGGTATGCCTATAAAGATTTAGTGAAATTCAAGATCCCACGTACCGCGAATGAGATGTATCACCTGCGTGACGCGGCCTCGATCAAACGCGATGAGTTGGAAAAAGGCGATTTGGTATTTTCCGCATTAATGGTCGCGGCACTGCCGACCATGTGGGCGTCTATCTGGGCGGTGGGAAATTTATCCAGTCACCACGCACCGGCAAAGATATCCAGGTGAGCGCGCTGACGGAAAAGGACTACTGGCAGGAGCACTACATTGGTGCCCGGCGCATGATGACACCGAAAAACCATTCGTTAAACGCTAAAGAGAAACGGGAGGAGCGACCTCCTCCCGGTGAAACTTAGTGCATTACTGCCGTGATGCTAAACGCAATAATCATCAGCAGTGAACCCACAACCGTCAGCAGTGTCATTTTCATATCGGTATTCATTTCCCCCCCCTTAATAACCCTGTTTAAAGTAAGCCAATAGATTTTCCCACAGTAGCCCGTAAAAATCTCGTTTTCTTTGCGCCAGCCTTGCTAGAATTCCTCTTTCCGTTGCGCAACAAGCACGAAGTGATTTTACTCAGCACCGCATGTCACTCTACGGACGATTTAACCCATCCTGACCCTTTGAGACAGCATCCATCATTATTCTGGGCGGCCAGAAATGGCGGTGTTTAGGCAAACGTTTAACCATTAGTTATCAGAGTGTTACGATAACGCCAGGAGTACGAGTTTTAATGGCAACAATTAAGGATGTGGCAAAGCGCGCCGGTGTTTCCACCACCACCGTTTCCCATGTAATCAATAAAACGCGCTTTGTAGCTGAAGAGACGCGTGAAGCGGTATGGACGGCAATCAAAGAATTGCACTATTCTCCCAGCGCCGTTGCACGTAGTCTGAAGGTTAACACACACCAAAACTATTGGCCTGCTGGCAACGTCCAGCGAAGCCCCCTATTTTGCCGAGATTATCGAAGCCATTGAAAACCGGTTGCTTTGCTAAAGGTTATACGCTGATCCTCGGCAATGCGCACAACGACATCCAGAAGCAGCAGGCTTATCTGTCGATGATGGCGCAAAAGCGCGTTGATGGCCTGTTGTGATGTGCTCAGAATACCCCGATGAGCTGATTCCATGCTGGAAGACCATCGTAATATCCCCATGGTGGTGATGGACTGGGGTGAATCGCGCGGCGACTTCACTGATACCGTACTGGATAACGCTTTCGAAGGTGGCTACCTTGCCGGGCGCTATTTGATTGAACGTGGGCATCGTGATATTGGCGCGATCCCGGGGCAGTTGGAGCGCAACACCGGCGGCGGCCGCCATGCTGGCTTTATCAAGGCTCTTAACGAAGCCGGCATCAGCCTGCGCGATGAGTGGCTGGTGCAGGGTGACTTCGAACCGGAATCCGGCTACCGCGCCATGCAGCAGATTTTGTCACAGAAGCAGCGCCCGACGGCGATCTTCTGCGGTGGCGATATCATGGCAATGGGGGCTATCTGTGCCGCTGATGAGATGGGCCTGCGTGTGCCACAGGATATTTCGGTGATCGGTTATGACAACGTGCGCAACGCGCGCTACTTCACGCCGGCGCTTACCACCGTCCACCAGCCAAAAGAGCGTCTGGGTGAAACTGCCTTTGATATGCTGCTCGACAGAATTACCAGCAAGCGTGAAGAGCCTCAGACCATTGAGGTGCACCCTTCCCTGATTGAGCGCCGTTCAGTGGCCGATGGCCCCTTCCGCGATTACCGTCGTTAATCCTCAGGGTGATGTTGCGCAACGTCACCCTGGTACGGTTTCACTTAGCCACTCGGCGTTAAGCGTTTCGGTACTGCCCAGATGTTCCAGCAGCCAGCTTAACGCCGGGGAGACGCTCTGCTCTGACCAACTCAGGCAGCACGGGCTATCGGAAAAGGGGCGGCAAGCGGCAGCTCGCACAACACCCCCTGCTCCAACCACGGCTGAGCAAAGTGCCCTGGTACCATACCCACGCATAATCCGGCGCGCAGGCAGTCAAACGCGCTATCCCAGTCCGGCACCACCAGCCGCCGCTGGTTATTCAGCGTCCAGGTGGTGCGCTTTGGCAAGGCTCTGGAGGTATCCTCCAGCACCAGCGATGGCCACTCGCGTATCAACTCTTCATTCAACGGGCTGCTGTGGCCAAGCAGCGGATGCCCGGCCAGCACGACACAGCGCCAGTTCAAACTTCCCATATCGCGAAAAGCAAAACGCCCGCCGACAGGAATAGCCTGCGTCGCGCCAATCGCCACGTCGACGCGCCCGTCCGCCAGCGCATCCCAAACGCCGTTGAAAACCTCTGGCGTAATATGCAGCTCCATATCCGGGAAGTGGCGGTAAAAATCCACCACCAGCTGCCGGGTACGCGCCGGACGGACAATACGATCGACCGCGATATTAATCTGCCCACGCCAGCCGTTAGCCACCTGTTGACAGCGCCGACGCGTGGCGAGCATTTTTTTGATGACAACTCTGCCCTCTTCGCTGAATACGCGCCCGGCTTCGGTCAGCACCACGTCGCGGTGCGCCGCTCAAACAGGCTAACGGCTAGCCACTCCTCCATCTGACGTACGGTATAGCTGACGGCAGAGGGCACGCGATGCAGTTCTGCCGCAGCAGCGGTAAAACTGCCGGTTTCTGGCAACCGCATCAATAACTTCCAGAGAGTGTTCAGACCACATAGCTTTGCCTTCAATTTTTTCAACGCGACTGACGAATATTAGCGTTTCACAAGCCAGTCGGCACTCTATTACACACTGCGTCGGTGAAAAATTTGTCTGATAAGAGTTAAAACAATGCGATCCAAAGGCTTTATGATTTACCTGGCACTGCTCAGCATGCTGGGTTTCCTTGCTACCGATATGTACCTGCCCGCATTTGGCGTGATGCAGCAAGACCTGGGCAGTGAAGCGGGTGCCATCAGCGCCAGCTTGAGTATATTTCTCGCCGGTTTCGCCTGCGCACAGCTTATCTGGGGGCCACTCTCCGACCGCATTGGCCGTAAACCCGTGCTGCTGATGGGCCTGAGCCTGTTTGCCATTGGCTGCGCGGCAATGCTGTGGGTGAACTCTGCCCCATGGCTGCTGGCGATGCGCTTTGTTCAGGCCGTTGGCGTCTGTGCTGCGGCGGTAAGCTGGCAGGCACTGGTGGTAGACCGCTACAGTGGAGCGCGTGCCAATCGCGTTTTTGCCACTATCATGCCGCTGGTTGCTCTTTCGCCCGCGCTGGCGCCGCTGCTGGGGGCGTGGCTACTGCAGCACTTTTCCTGGCGATCGATCTTCGTCGCGCTGCTGGTGATTAGCATCGGTTTGATCATCCCCACCCTGCGCCTGCCTGCACGCCCGGTAACCGACCATCGCGCACCTAAAACCGTCACTCCGGGCTTCTTCACTCTGCTGAAGTCACCCATTTACAGCGGCAATGTGGCAATTTATGCCGCCTGTTCAGCGAGTTTTTTTGCGTGGCTGACCGGCTCACCGTTTATTCTGGGAAAATTAGGCCTGTCACCCGCGGATATCGGTCTGAGCTACGTGCCGCAAACTGCCGCCTTCCTGATCGGTGGGTTTAGCTGTCGTTCACTGCTGAATCACTTTGCCGGCCGTCAGCTGTTGCCCTGGCTGCTGGCGTTTTACAGCCTGAGTATTGCCGGGCTTTATCTGGTTGCTCAGCAGGCCGAACCTTCTCTGTTTGCGCTGCTGCTGCCGTTCTGCGGCATGGCGATGGCTAATGGTGCGATTTATCCGATTGTTGTCTCTAATGCCCTGCTGCCCTTCCCGCAGGCAACCGGCAAAGCAGCAGCATTACAGAATATGTTGCAGCTGGGTTTGTGCTTCCTGGCTAGCCTGGCGGTATCGACCTGGATTGAGACGGCACTCCACACCACCCGTTAGTGATGTTGCTGACTATTTTACTGGCAATTTTCGGCTATATTTTACAACGCTCCGCTGATAAAAAACGCCAGTGGGAAAATGCCTCCCAACAGGGCTAAGTGGTAGCAAATCATTTAGTTAGCACCCTAACAATAATGAATTGAATATGCCTCACGTGAGCATATACTCCGTGAGGCACCATAAAATAATAAGTTAACAACATTTTAAGCGGGGAACGCCTACGGCGCTTTCCTGGTATTGAGATCCTGACAAGGCTGTCATGATGTTCTTCCGCGTGACATTCGTTACGGCCTCTACAGGTTTCAAATCAATCCTCTTTTTTACGTCGGATATCAGGCCACGGTTTTTGCCGTGCGTTTTCTCACAGATCTGTAGAAATTGACTATTCTATTTCTCAGGTTTCAATCACACAGGGTGATGGAGAAGCTATGAGTTCATCGTGTATAGAAGAAGTGAGCCTGGGGGACAACCAGTGGTATCGAATCGTCCAGGAAATGTTAAGCAAAGCAGACATTCAAATTAACGGTTCCCATCCCTGGGACATCCAGGTCCTCAACCCTGAGTTCTTCAAGCGCGTGATGCAGGAAGGATCGCTGGGGCTGGGCGAAAGCTACATGGATGGCTGGTGGGAATGTGAAAGGCTGGATATCTTTTTCCAGCGCGTTTTGAAGGCTCACCTCGATCAACAACTTCCTCATCATTTTCGCGATACTTTGCGTGTCGCCGCCGCACGTCTGACCAATCTGCAATCGCGTAAGCGGGCATGGATAGTGGGTAAAGAGCATTATGATTTGGGGAACGATCTGTTCACCCGCATGCTGGACCCCTTCATGCAATACTCCTGCGGTTACTGGAAAGAAGCGGAAACGCTGGAACAGGCACAGCAGGCTAAGCTGCAGATGATTTGCGAAAAGCTCCAGCTCGAACCGGGTATGTCGCTGCTGGACATCGGCTGTGGCTGGGGAGGCCTGGCTGAATACGCCGCGCGCAACTTTGGGGTAAAGGTGTTCGGCGTGACGATTTTCAGCCGAACAGCAGAAGCTGGCTCAACAGCGCTGTGAGGGGCTGGACGTCACTATTTTGCTGCAGGATTATCGCGATCTGAACCAAACAGTTTGACCGCATTGTTTTCGGTAGGGATGTTTGAACACGTTGGCCCCAAAAATTACGCCACCTATTTTGAAGTCGTGGATCGTAATTTAAAACCTGACGGTCTGTTCCTGCTGCATACCATCGGTGCAAATCGCACCAACGACATGTCGATGCCTGGATCAATAAATATATCTTCCCCAACGGGTGCCTGCCGTCGGTGCTGCATATTGCACAAGCCAGCGAGCCTCACTTCGTTATGGAAGACTGGCATAATATCGGGGCGGATTACGATCTTACGCTGATGGCGTGGTATCAGCGATTTCTCGCAGCATGGCCGGAACTGGCGGAAAAATACGGTGAGCGCTTTAAACGGATGTTTACCTACTACCTTAACTGCTGTGCCGGGGCGTTTCGCGCCAGGGATATTCAGCTTTGGCAGGTGGTATTTACTCACGAGCGGAAGGCGGATTACGCGTAGCGCGCTAAAAGTGTCTAAGGGCGACAATCAGTCGCCCTTTATAATGGCTTTAAATCTCTTCCTGCTGTTCAGCTACTGCCGCAGCCAGCAGCGCGGCTCGCGCTGCGCCAGAACACGTTCTACGGTTTCAACAATCGCCTGCGTATGGGGGTCGATCTCAATATTGACCTTATGGCCCAGACGCTTATTGCCCAGCGTGGTGCGCGCCAGCGTTTTCCGGGATCAAATGCACACAGAATTTGGTGCGCGTGACTTCGCCCACGGTCAGACTAATACCGTCGATGCCAATAAATCCTTTATGCAGAATGTATTTCATCTGGCTGGCATCCTGCGGTTTAAACCAGATTTCACGATTGTTCTCTGAGGTGAGAATTTTACTGATTTCAGCCGTCGTCATGATATGACCCGACATCAGGTGGCCGCCGATTTCATCGCTGAATTTCGCCGCGCGTTCAACGTTCACCGTATCACCCACCTGCAGATCGCCGAGGTTAGTGATGCGCAGGGTTTCTTTGACCAGATCAAAGCTGACACGATCGCCATCAACGTCGGTCACCGTCAGGCAGCAGCCGTTATGGGAAACCGATGCACCCAGCTCCAGCCCTGGCAACAATGCCTCCGGCATTTTAATCACATGGGTACGAAAATTGGGTTTCTCTTCAATTGCCAGCACCTCTGCGGTGCCCTGCACAATACCGGTAAACATAACTGTTGCCTCAATCAATGTGTTTTCTCTGCGCTTAGTTTGCCCTGGCATCGTAGCAAAGCCAAATAAACTCCCGCACAATTGCGTGACACAAGAGCTATTTTTTATGCATAAGATTGGCTATTTCTACTATCAACATTAAACTGGACCACCTGCTCTACTGACATTGCAAAAATGTGTCGACTTTTTCATCAGCAGTGGCTCCCCTCCCGATAATATATAAGGTGTATGCGTGCAGAAGTACCTCTCAGAGGCGCGTCAGTTATTGGCCCTGGCTATTCCGGTGATCCTTGCGCAAGTTGCGCAAACCGCCATGGGCTTTCGTTGATACAGTAATGGCCGGTGCCGTCAGCGCCACGGATATGGCCGCCGTTGCCGTGGGAACCTCAATCTGGTTACCCTCTATTCTCTTTGGTCACGGCCTGTTGCTGTCGCTAACGCCGGTTATCGCACAGCTGAATGGCTCTGGCCGCCGCGATCGTATTGGCCATCAGGTGCGCCAGGGTTACTGGCTGGCCGGGATGGTCTCGGTGCTGATCATGCTGGTGCTGTATAACGCCGGTTATCTGATTGGCGCGATGCACAACGTTGATCCGCTGCTCGCCGAAAAGGCGATTGGTTACCTGCATGCTTTATTGTGGGGCGCCCCTGGCTACCTGTTTTTTCCAGGTCGCGCGTAATCAGTGTGAAGGTCTGTCTAAAACCAAGCCGGGTATGGTGATGGGCTTCCTCGGCCTGCTGGTGAACATTCCGGTTAACTACATCTTTATCTATGGTCATTTCGGCATGCCCGCCCTGGGCGGCGTCGGCTGCGGCGTTGCCACGGCTTCCGTTTACTGGGTGATGTTTATTGCCATGAAGGCGTGGGTGAACCGCGCTAAGTCAATGCGCGATATTCGCAAGCCAGTCAGCCATACCGGTCCCGACTGGAAAGTGATACGCCGCCTGGCTGGCCTCGGCCTGCCCGTGGCGCTGGCGCTGTTCTTTGAGGTCACCCTGTTCGCCGTGGTCGCCCTGCTGGTCTCGCCGATGGGGATTGTTAAAGTCGCCGGGCACCAGATCGCGCTGAACTTCAGTTCCCTGATGTTTGTACTGCCGCTGTCGCTGGCGGCAGCCACCACCATCCGTATTGGTTTCAAACTGGGTCAGGGCTCTGTCGAGCAGGCGCGCGTGGCAGCCTGGACCGGCCAGGCGGTGGGTATTGGCATGGCCTGCCTGACCGCGCTGTTTACCGTCACCTTCCGCGAACAGATCGCCCCTGCTGTATACCGATAACCCGGAGGTGGTTACGCTGGCTGCGCAGCTGATGTTCCTCGCTGCGGTGTATCAGTTCTCGGACTCTATTCAAGTGATCGGTAGCGGTATTCTGCGCGGGTATAAAGATACGCGCGCTATCTTCTTCATCACGTTTACCGCCTATTGGATCCTCGGCCTGCCGAGTGGTTACATTCTGGCGATGACCGACCTGGTGGTGCCCGCGATGGGTCCTGCCGGATTCTGGACCGGCTTTATTATCGGTCTGACCTCATCGGCGGTGCTGATGATTTGGCGCATCTTGCGTATGCAGAGTCAACCTGCTGAGCGCATTCTGCGACGCGCAGCGCGCTAATTTTTAGGCATATTTCGCGCCTGAATGATTAAAATTGCTGCGCTTCGCACAGATGCGCAGCAATCAGCAGGAAAAAACCTTTTTTCTCCTTGCCAGGCGTGCGCGCAGTGCCGTTAATATTCGTCCCCGCTGTCACCCAGACAGCACAGTGCGTCTGTAGCTCAGTTGGTTAGAGCACCACCTTGACATGGTGGGGGTCGATGGTTCGAGTCCATTCAGACGCACCACTATCTTTTGTTTAAGCAGGACACTGTCTTTGCAAAAGATTTTCGTCAGCACAATGCAGTGATGGCGTAAAAGATAAATAAAAGCGTTCTTAGCTCAGTTGGTTAGAGCACCACCTTGACATGGTGGGGGTCGGAGGTTCGAGTCCTCTAGAACGCACCAATTTCTCCTCCCCTCTGTAGTACACCCCGCTAAACAACCACCAAATTCCTGACCAGTGACCGTTTGCGCAACGAAATTGATGCGTATCATCCTGTCAGCGGATTTAGCGCTTTTTAATTGGTTTTCGCACACTTAGCGACTATAATACGGAACGTTGTTTTCACTTGAATGGTTTCAGCGTATGGTTGCCCCTCATTTTATAACAAGTACCTGTTGCGCAACGTCCTGCTGCGCCTGCGCCGAAACCGCGTCTCAACTTACCCTGCACGCTTTAATTCTGTCACCTATCCTTACTCAGTATTGCCGTTCGCCTGAAGCGCCAAATTTCTCTTCCGGTGGAGACACCGCCGGGATCCCTCTTTATCATCCATCACAACTTAATAGATAAATCGTCATGAAAAAGACTAAGATCGTTTGTACTATCGGTCCAAAAACCGAATCTGAAGAGATGCTGACTAACCTGCTTGATGCCGGCATGAACGTGATGCGTCTGAACTTTTCCCACGGGAATTATGAAGAGCATGGTCAGCGCATTACCAACCTGCGTAATGTTATGAGCAAAAGCGGTCATCAGGCCGCTATTCTGTTAGACACCAAGGGCCCTGAAATCCGCACCATGAAACTGGGAAGGCGGCAATGACGCTTCCCTGAAAGCGGGCCAGACCTTCACCTTCACCACCGACCAGTCTGTTATTGGTAACACCAATACCGTTGCAGTAACCTATCCGGGCTTTGCTGCCGACCTGAAAATCGGTAACACCGTGCTGGTGGACGATGGTCTGATCGGTATGGAAGTGACAGAAGTCACCGAAAGCACCGTCGTGTGTAAAGTGCTGAACAATGGCGACCTGGGCGAAAACAAAGGCGTTAACCTGCCGGGCGTTTCAATTCAGCTGCCAGCGCTGGCTGAAAAAGATAAGCGTGACCTGATCTTCGGCTGCGAGCAGGGTGTCGACTTCGTCGCTGCCTCCTTTATCCGTAAGCGTTCAGACGTAATCGAAATCCGTGAGCACCTGAAAGCCCACGGCGGCGAGCACATTCAGATCATCTCCAAAATCGAAAACCAGGAAGGCCTGAACACTTCGACGAGATCCTTGATGCTTCTGACGGCATCATGGTGGCCCGCGGTGACCTCGGCGTTGAGATCCCGGTTGAAGAAGTGATCTTCGCGCAGAAGATGATGATCAAAAAATGTAATCGTGCTCGTAAAGTGGTGATCACCGCGACCAGATGCTCGATTCGATGATCAAAAACCCACGCCCTACCCGCGCTGAAGCGGGCGACGTGGCGAACGCCATTCTCGACGGCACTGACGCCGTAATGCTGTCTGGTGAGAGCGCCAAAGGGAAATACCCGCTGGAGTCCGTCACTATCATGGCGACCATCTGTGAGCGTACTGACCGCGTGATGAAGAGCCGTATCGACTCTCAGCACGACAACCGCAAAATGCGTATCACTGAAGCGGTTTGCCGTGGTGCCGTTGAAACCGCAGAGAAACTCGAGTCACCGCTGATTGTCGTGGCGACAGAGGGCGGCAAGTCAGCGAAATCCATTCGTAAATACTTCCCGAATGCGACTATCCTGGCGCTGACGACTAACCCTCAGACTGCCCGTCAGCTGCTGCTGAGCAAAGGCATTGTCACTTCTGTGGTGAACGAAATTGCTTCAACAGACGATTTCTACCGCCTCGGGAAAGAAGCCGCTATCGCCAGCGGCTATGCGCTGAAAGGCGAAGTGGTGGTCATGGTTTCTGGTGCCCTGGTGCCAAGCGGAACCACTAACACTGCGTCCGTGCACGTTCTGTAATATAAATTTACGACTTGCATTAAAAAAAGCGCCCTGAGTGGCGCTTTTTTTACAACTTGCGTAGGCTAATTTCACAAAGTCTCCAATCGAAATTAACGATTTAATCACCGCTAAATCTAAGAGCAGTCCGATTAAAATTGCCTGTTTTCGCGCGTTTTTTTGCCAAAACGCCAAAAGAAGATGCTTCTTTGAGCGAACGATCAAATTTAAGCACGTTCTCATCAAAAAATTATTCTCATTAGAAAATACTTTGTGTAATACTTGTAACGCTACATGGAGATTAACTTAATCTAGAGGTATTAATAATGAATCGTACTAAACTGGTACTGGGCGCGGTAATCCTGGGTTCAACTCTGCTGGCTGGTTGCTCAAGCAACGCTAAAATCGACCAGCTGTCTACCGACGTTCAGACTCTGAACGCTAAAGTTGACCAGCTGAGCAACGACGTGAACGCAATCCGTTCTGACGTTCAGGCTGCTAAAGATGACGCAGCACGCGCTAACCAGCGTCTGGACAACCAGCTCACTCTTACCGTAAGTAGAGTTCTGGTTTAAAAATGGCGCACTTAGTGCGCCATTTTTTTTGCCTGCGTTTCGGGGGCCTTCCACGGCTTGCTTCCAGCCCCTGCTGCTAAACGCAATCTCAGCCACGCTAAGCGATTTATTCCCCGACCTGAGACACAGTCGCAGGTGCACTGGAGGACGTAGCAAAGGCGTCTGCTGCCTACAGCAGGCACAGTATCCTCCGTTCCGGCTTTCTCCCCTTTGTTGACCAGCACCGGCATACCTGAGCGGCGCGTCATGGCAGTTTTGATCATCGCCCTGTCAGCGTCAGCATTCTGCATGAACTTCTTCGCCGCTGCGGTCAGCGTAATCGGCATGGTTTGCGGATCGTCTTTCTCGCTGTGTGACAGCGGCTGATGCACCTCCAGATAGCGTTTGCCGTCCGGTTCCACCGCATATTTCACCGGCTGGTTGATAATCTGCACGCGCGTACCTTTCGGGACGCTATTAAACAGCGCCTCAATATCATCTGGCCGCAGGCGGATGCAGCCGGAGCTGACGCGCATCCCGATGCCAAATCAGCGTTGGTGCCGTGGATCAGTAGTGCTGCTGGCCGTAGGCCAGACGCAGCGCATACAGCCCCATTGGATTATCCGGCCCGGCAGGCACGGTCACCGGCAGGCTCTTGCCTTCGGTCGCGTAGCGCTTACGGATGTTTGGCGTGGGTGTCCAGGTCGGATTGGGGATTTTTCTGGCTGATGCTGGTGACCATCGCCGGCGTGTTCGCCCCCAGCTGGCCGATACCGAATCGGATAGACGATCACGCGGTTTTCATCTTTCGGGTAATAGTAGAGGCGCAGTTCCGCAACGTTCACCACAATGCCTTCACGCTTAGTGTCCGGCAGCAGCATCTGGGTAGGGATGGTCAGTTCGCTGCCCGCTTGGGTAGCCACGGGTCGGTACCGGGTTGGCTTCCAGCATGCCGAGCAGCCCGATTTATATTTCGCGCCGCCACGGCTTCCAGCGGCTGGCCGTCGTTGGGGACGACGTAAGTGGTGTTCTCACCAATCAGGCGGCTGTCGGCAGGGGGTAAAGGGTATTCAGTTGCGCTGGCGTTGTGCGCCCCGGCAAGGAAGGTGAGCGTAAAAGCTGCAGCAAAGCGAGACAGAGGTTTTCATGCGCGTTTTCCCGGTTACAGGTGGAGAGAGCACCCCGTTCGTGGGGTGCTTACCGGGTAGTGTAGCAACTCAGCCCTGAGTTAAAATCAGCGCTTTCTGACGTATGGCACGAATCATGGCTTCCAGCCCCTGCGAGCGGGATGGCGTGAGCTGCTGCGTCAGGGAGAGATCGGCGAACCACGGGCGCACGTCGAAGTCGACAATCTCCTGCGGCGTCATCTTCTGATAGAGAGCAAAAACGATAGCAATGAGGCCCTTAACCAGCGCGGCATCGCTGTCGCCCTGCAGGCGCACACAGCCACTTGCATCGGTATCAACCACTATCCACACCTGGCTCTGACAGCCGGGTACGATATTTTCCGGCTGCTGCAGGGAATCAGACGATTCTGGCAGGCGTGCGCCTAATTCAATGATGTAGAGATACTTTTCTTTCCTGGTTGGCGCAGCGGTTAAAGTTGCGCACCAGCTTGTCTTTATCTGGCAGAGTTGCCATTGCTTCCTCACTTAAAAAACGAAGGGGCGAGGCATGCCTCGCCCCTGCGGGTCGGTGCGGGTTGAAACTTAACCCAGCAAACGGTGAATACGTATTAAACCTGCGACCAGACGGTCGACCTCATCTTCGCTATTATACAGCACAAACGAGGCGCGACACATTGCCGGCACCTGATAGTGGTGCATCAGCGGCATGCGCAGTGGTGGCCGGTACGAATAGCGATGCCGTACTGATCGAGGAAGCTGCCAACGTCAAAAGCGTGATGCTTGCCGAGGTTAAAGGCAATGACGCCGGAACGCTGACGTGGACCATAGATCACCAGATCCGGCACCGTGGCCAGTTTTTCCAGTGCATAGTGCATCAGCTGCTGCTCGCGCTCGGCAATGACCTCCAGCCCCAGTTCACTCACCCACTTCAGCGCAGCGCCCAGACCAATGATAGCGCCGGTGTTCGGTGAGCCAGCTTCGAAGCGCCACGGCGCGGCGGCGTAAGTGGTGCCTTTCGTCAGGCTGACGGTGGCGATCATCGATCCGCCCCCTTCCCACGGTGGCATCTGGTCCAGCAGGGCTTTGCGGCCATACAGAATACCAATACCGGTCGGCCGTAGATTTTATGCCCGGAGAAGACATAGAAATCACAGTCCAGATCCTGCACGTCGACCTGCTGATGCATAATCGCCTGTGCGCCGTCGATCAGAGTCGCAACACCCGCCGCCCTGGCCTGAGCCACCAGCGCTTTTACCGGGTTTTCAGTGCCCAACACGTTGGAGACGTGAGTCAAGGCCAGCATGCGCGTACGGCTGTCCATCAGCGCAGGGAGCTGCGCAACGTCCAGCTCGCCATTGGCGGTCAGCGGGATAAAACGCACTTCCGCGCCGGTACGCTCAGCCACCATCTGCCACGGTACGATGTTGGCGTGATGCTCCATCTCCGTGATGATGATGTTGTCGCCTGGCTGCAGCTGACTGCCGCCCCAGCTGCTGGCTACCAGATTAATCGCTTCGGTGGTGCCTTTAACAAACACAATCTCTTCCGCTGAGGCAGCGTTGAGAACTGTGCTGCCTGTACGCGCACATTTTCCATCTCGGTGGTCGCTTCCGCGCTCAGCGTATGGATACCACGATGCACGGCGGCATAGCCGTGTTCGTAGAAACGACTTTCGGCGTCAATGACGACCTGCGGCTTCTGCGCGCTGGCGGCACTGTCGAGATAGGCCAGCGGTTGCCCGTTGACCTCGCGCGTCAGTAACGGGAATGCCGCCCGCACACGGGCCAGGTCAAAACTCATTGCAGGCCTCCAGGAAAACGCTGTGCAATGCGCTGCATCACAGCCTCTTTCAGCGTTTCATCATTGATGGCTTCGGTCAGCTCAGCGGCAAAGGCGTAAATGATCATGCGCTGCGCTGCGGCTTCGTCGATACCGCGCGAGCGCAGATAGAACATCTGCTCTTTCGTCGATACGACCAATGGTCGCGCCGTGTTCCGCACTTCACGTCATCCGCGTAGATTTCCAGCTGCGGTTTGGTGTCCACGTCCGCCAGACGACCTAACAGCAGGTTGTTGTTGCTCATCTGCCCGTCGGTCTTCAGCGCGTACTTCGCCACTTTGATATGACCGTTGAATACGGCACACGCGCGCGGGTCACGCACGATAGTTTTGTGCAGCTGACGGCTCTGACAATACCCTTTGTTGTGCTCAAGATAGGTACGGCTGTCGCACACTTCTTTATCCAGCGGCAGCATCAGGCTGTTAATCACCAGATCGCTGCCCTCGCCTTCCAGCTTGCTGCTGGTGTTGTGACGGGTCAGACCGGCACCCAACAGGAAGCTGTGGCTCTGCAAGCGCACATCACGGCCCAGGGTCAGATCGTTGTGTGAGAAGTGGTAGCTGCTCTGATCTTCAAAGCACAGTTGTAGTGCGTCAGCGCCGCGTTATTGCCCACGTTGGCGGTAAAACGCGCCCCGGTGAAGTGGGTGCTGGCGTTCAGGCTGAGGTAGTGCTCAATCACCGTCGCTTCAGCCGCTTCATCCAGCTGCAAATGGTGGCGATAGTGCGAAGTGTTCATCTCACCTTGCGCGCTGCCGCTGCTGATATGCAGCAGGTAGAGCGGACGGGCAGCAGCTTTGCCACGCGCCAGATGAATGGTAGTCACCTCTTCAGCCAGGCTCTCGGTCAGATGCAGGAACACTTCAGGCTGGATAGGTGCGTCGAGTTCACGACGCTCAGCAGCCTGAGTCACCTGAATATCAAACAGATCAAACTCGGCATCACTCAGCTCAGGGGCGAAGCGGCCATCAACAAACACCAGGCGCACGGCATCAATTGCCAGCGCCTGAGCGTCGACCACATCCGCAGTCAGCACGGCGGGTTTTGGCAGCACGAAGTGGGGGCCAGCAGTTGATCCAGCGGCGTGTATTTCCAGTTTTCCTGCTTACGCGTTGGCAGGCCTACGCGCAGCAGCTGCTGCCAGTGCTGTTGTGCCTGCATTGAGCGGTTTTTCACCGCGCGTTTCAAACAGGTGATGCCACTGTTGCAGCGCGTTTTCACTCTTCGTCGGTAAGCCAGCCATAGCCTTGCTCCTCCAACTGTTTCACCAGTGAGAAATCCCCTGATTAACGATCTTGCCCTGATACAGCACGTGGACGAAATCGGGCTTGATGTAGTCAAGAATACGCTGGTAGTGGGTGACGATAATAAATGAGCGCTTGCCGTCGCGCAGGCTGTTGACGCCGTTGGAGACAATTTTCAGAGCATCGATGTCCAGACCGGAGTCGGTTCATCCAGAATGCACAGATCCGGCTCCAGTGCCGCCATCTGCAGAATGTCATTGCGCTTTTTCTCACCGCCGGAGAAGCCCACATTGACCGAACGGGTCAACAGATCTTCAGGCATTTTCAGCAGGTGGATTTTCTCTTCGATAAAGTCCTGGAAGTCAAAACGGTCCAGCGCTTCCTGCTCGCGGTATTTACGCACCGCGTTTACCGAGGTTTGCAGGAAGAACTGGTTGCTGACGCCTGGAATTTCAACCGGGTACTGGAAGGCCATAAAGATGCCTTCACCGGCGCGCTCTTCCGGGTCAAGCTCCAGCAGGTCTTTGCCTTTGAACTCGACGGAACCGCCGTCACTTCATAATCTTCACGTCCTGCCAGCGTGGCAGAAAGCGTGCTTTTCCCTGAGCCGTTCGGCCCCATGATGGCGTGCACTTCCCCAGGTTTGATTTCAAGATTCAAACCCACGCAGGATAGCTTTGTCTTCAACGCTGACCTGTAAATCTTTGATGCTTAACATAAGGTTTCCTTCGCAGTGCTTTCCAGCACTGTTGATAGTTCTTGTGCGCGCAGGGTTAGCCCACGCTGTGTTCCAGGCTGATCGCCAACAGTTTCTGCGCTTCCACCGCAAACTCCAGCGGCAGCTCCGAGAAGACATCCTTGCAGAAGCCGTTAACAATCATCGAAATCGCATCGTCTTCGCTGATCCCGCGCTGCAGGCAGTAGAACAGCTGGTCTTCGCCGATGCGTGAAGTCGTCGCTTCATGCTCCAGCTGCGCGGTGTTATTGCGCACCTCCACATAAGGGAAGGTATGGGCTCCGCATTCAGCACCAATCAGCATTGAGTCGCACTGGGTGAAGTTACGGGCGTTGGTCGCCGTCGGCATGATCTTCACCAGGCCGCGATAGGTATTCTGGCTGGTTCCAGCCGAGATCCCTTTCGAGATGATGGTCGATTTAGTATTTTTACCGATGTGGATCATCTTGGTGCCGGTATCCGCCTGCTGGCGGCCGCTGGTCAGCGCCACGGAGAAGAACTCACCGATGGAGTTATCACCCGCGCAGGATCACGCTCGGGTATTTCCAGGTAATGGCCGAACCGGTTTCCGACTGCGTCCAGGACATTTTGCTGTTTTCGCCTTCACACAGCGCACGCTTGGTCACAAAGTTGAGGATACCGCCTTCAGAATCGCCGCCGGAGAACCAGTTCTGCACGGTGGAATATTTCACTTCAGCATCTTTATGGATAATGACCTCTACCACTGCGGCATGCAGCTGATAGGTGTCGCGCACCGGTGCGGAACAGCCTTCGATATAGCTGACATAGCTACCTTCATCGGCAATCAGAATGGTACGTTCGAACTGGCCGGTTTTCGCCGCGTTGATGCGGAAATAGGTCGACAGTTCCATCGGGCAGCGCACGCCTTTCGGGATATAAACGAAGGTGCCGTCAGAGGCGACCGCCGAGTTCAGCGCGGCAAAGAAGTTGTCATTGGCCGGAACCACTGTGCCGAGGTACTGCTGCACCAGTTCAGGATGATCGTGAATCGCTTCGCCGAACGAGCAGAAGATAATCCCCTCTTTCGCCAGCTTGTCGCGGTAGGTGGTAGAGACAGAAACGGAGTCGAAGATGGCATCAACCGCCACTTCCTGCCCTTCACGCACCGGCACACCGAGCTGCTTAAAGGCGTCTTCCACTTCCTGCGTCAGATAATTGGGCGCATCACCGGGTGAGGCCTGGGTAGCCCCTGGCTCAGAGGCGCAGCTATCATCGCAGTTGCCGCAGGACGGCGCGGAGTAATAGCTGTAATCCTGATAATCCAGCTTTTTGTAGTTGGCTTTCAGCCAGTGTGGCTCTTCCATCTCCAGCCAGGCAGCAAATGCCTTCAGGCGGAATTCCAGCATCCACTCAGGTTCATTACGTTTGGCCGAGATGGCGCGCACCACATCTTCATTGATGCCGTGCTCGAACTCTTCGGTTTGCAGTTGGGTAAAGAAGCCCTCTTTGTACTTCTGCTGGCCGCCTTCCCAAACCTGTACATCATCAGATGCGTCAGTATTACGAGACATAGTATTCACTCAACGCCAAAGCTCTCACCACAGCCGCAGGCGTGTTGAGCTTTAGGGTTATTAAATTTGAAAATCTGGTTCAGGCCTTCGCGCACGAAATCAACTTCCGTGCCGTCGATATAGGGCATCGCCTGCAGGGGCACGATCAACGCCGCGCCGTTATGGCTGAACACCAGATCATCCGCCGCTGACTCTTTCACCATATCCATGGTGTAGCCGAAACCGGCACAGCCCGAGGTCTTCACACCCAGCTTGAGTCCCTTGATTTCAGGGTCACCGGCAGTCAGGTTAATGATTTGTTTGGCTGCGCTGTCTGTTAGCGTCAGTCCTTTCCAGATAAAGTCATCTGGAGAAAAAGTGGCAGGATTTGCTGATTGCATAATTTACCTCGCGATACGATAGCCCTTCGGGCTAGTGCCCCTATGTTAGTGATAACCTGAATCACTTCAACCTCTTGTTTTGCAGGGATAAAGGCCAAAGATGCTTTTTAGAGGCTGTTTTATAAGTTTAGACCCTGAAAAACAGAATGCGATCTGCCTCACGAGCCGAACCCTGCGAAAGATAAGCGATTGAAAATAAGATGTTTATAATTTTGTTATCACCTGTTAGTTCTTAATAAGAACTATTTTAACCCTTTTGAACGCCCCGCTTATCGTTATCACCGATTTTTCTGAGAGGCGGCATTAATCGATAAAAATTCGCTCACAGTGATTGAATAATGTCGCAGTTATAATATGATAATGATTATCATTAGCGCGACTGGAACCAGCAATGAATCTGTCGATGAGTGCATGGCTGCAACATAAAATTGATCAGTACAAATTTTCCGTACGTGATATCACCGTAGATTTCTACATGGCGCAGGCTAAATTAAACCGCCCGGAGTGCACCATAGAACAGCTGCGCAAGTTCAACGATACCTGTCTGGACATGGCCGAACTCTGTCAACTTAACGGCGACGATCAAAGTTATCTGCACGCAATGGGCAAACTTCATCAACGGCTGGTTATTGAACTAAGCGACACGACACGCGAACGGCTCTATCGGATGCAGGCCTGGCAGCTGGCGCGTCACTCCCTGAGCCGCTTGTGTCATCAGCTGGCGCTGAACGGCGAATGGGATAAAGCTACCCTGCTGCAAAGCGAATTCGTCAAGCACGCTTCATGGATTATGTGATTCTGTAAACCAGTATACCGTGTGCAGGCGATAGGAAAAACCCCGCAAAAAGCGGGGTTATGGCGTGATTACTGCCGTGGTTAAGCGAGAAGTACAGCATAATCTGTCGCTAACGTCGAAAATCTCGATTTGCCAGACCTGATGGCGGCGACCAATATGCACCGCTCGACAAATTCCGCGCACCTCACCGTCACGTGCGGAGCGCAGGTGGTTAGCGTTGACTTCCAGGCCAACCACCTGCTGCTCACCTTCAGTACACAGATAGCCCGCCATTGAGCCTAGCGTCTCCGCCAGCACCACCGAAGCACCGCCGTGCAACAGCCCTAACGGCTGACGGGTTCGACTATCCACCGGCATCAGCGCCTCGATACTCTCTTCATTCAGCGCGGTGAAACGGATGCCGATATGCGCCACCATCGTTCCCTGGCTGCGCTGATTAAGCTGCTCAAGCGTGGCTGCGCGTTTCCAGATAGCCATCAGATAATCTCCAGTAAAGCCTGCAGAGGGTGGCGCACACCGCTACCTTCAATGCGCTTAACCTGGCTGCGGCACGAGTAGCCGGTCGCCAGACAGCGCTGGCGCGGCAGTTTTTGCATCGCCTGCTGCCAGGATAGCTCATAAATCCCCAGCGAGTTCTGCAGATTTTTCGATTCGTGGCCGTAGGTTCCGGCCATACCGCAGCAGCCGACGCTGACATTTTCCAGCCGGGCACCAAAGCGGGCGAAGATGTTTTCCCACTGCTTTACCGATCCCGGCAAGGCGGTCACTTCGGTGCAGTGGCCAAACAGATACCACACTTCACCCTGCGCTGCTTGCACCGTGCTGTTCACTTCAGGCAGCGCGTTATGTAGCCACTCATGCACCAGCTGAACCTGGAACTCGCCGCGCTTATCGCCCAGCACCTGGTGGTACTCATCGCGATAGCACAGCACCAGCGCCGGATCGACACCCACCATTGGCAACTCAAGGCGTGCCACCCGATTCAGGAAGTCTGCGGTTTTCTCTGCGGTGCGCGCAAACTGCTGCAGGAAGCCTTTGATATGCTGCGCTTTACCGTTGGGTGAAAACGGCAGCACCACGGCGCGGTAGCCGAGTTTTTTCAATCAGCTGGACAAAATCAGCCACCAGCTGCGCTTCGTAGTAGCTGGTAAAGGGATCCTGTACCACCAAAACCTGCTTCGCGCGCTGCGCCGGGCTCATCTGCTCCAGGCTTTCCAGCGTGGTGCTCAGCGCACGGTGCCCGGCCAGCTGCTGCTTGAGCGTCGGCGAAGAGAGCAGCGGAAGATCGACCATACCGATATGACGCTTGCTCAGCGATTTCACCCACGGCTGACGCAGGAAGAAGTTAAAGGTTTTAGGCGCTTTCGCCATCAGCGGCGCATAGCTTTCTACCGTGGCCACCAGATAGTCACTGGCCGGACGCAGGTAGCGAGTGTGGTAGAGCTGCAGAAAGCGCGAGCGGAAGCCCGGCACGTCGATTTTAATCGGGCACTGAGTCGAGCAGGCTTTACACGCCAGGCAGCCTGACATCGCCTCTTTCACCTCGTGCGAAAAGTCATACTGCCCGCGTTTTGCCTGCCAGCTATTGCGCGTGCGCTGGATCATCCCGCGCAGGCTGACGCCCTGCTCCGGCAGCTGTTTCTCCAGCAGCAGCGGATCCACACCCTGCTCCGCCAGCAGGCGCAGCCATTCACGCGTCAGCGTCGCGCGCCCCTTCGGCGAGTGCATACGGTTGGCGGTGATCTTCATCGACGGGCACATCGGGCTTTTCACATCGAAGTTAAAGCACAGTCCGTTGCCATTACACTCCATCGCGCCGCGCCAGTCGCTGCGCACGTTAATCGGGATCTGGCGATCGTAAGTACCCCGCTTCACGGCATCGACCTTCAGCATTGGATCATCCACCCCCAGCGGCGCACAGATTTTACCCGGATTGAGACGATTAGCGGGATCGAACGCCGCTTTAATACGGCGCAGCTCTTCATACAGCTGCGGGCCGAAGAAGGAGGGGCTGTACTCCGCACGGAAGCCTTTCCCATGCTCCCCCCACAGCAGGCCGCCATAGCGAGCCGTCAACGCCACCACTTCGTCGGAGATCTGCTTCATCAGCATCTCCTGCTGCGGGTCACACATATCCAGCGCCGGGCGCACGTGCAGCACCCCGGCATCGACATGGCCAAACATGCCATAGCTGAGATTGTGCCCATCGAGCAGCGCCCGGAACTCCACAATATAGTCCGCCAGGTTGTGCGGCGGCACGCAGGTATCTTCAACAAACGGGATTGGCTTGGCGCGGCCTTTGGCGTTACCCAATAGCCCGACCGCCTTTTTACGCATGCCGTAGATGCGCTCAATGCCGGAGATGTCATCACACAGCTGATAGCCAATCACGCCGCCCTCACGCGTCGCCATCAGCGTATCAAGCCGGGCGCACAGCGCCTCAACCTGGCCATCAATCAGCGGCTTATCATTCCCTGCGAACTCGACCATATTCAGTCCGAGCATCTCTTTATCCGGGACGTCGGTAATCAATTCGCTAACCGAGTGCCAGACGATATCTTCACGCGCCAGATTCAGGACTTTCGAGTCGACGGTTTCTACCGACAGCGCTTTCGCTTCCACCATAAAGGGGGCATTGCGCAGCGCGGAGTCGAAGGAGTCATACTTAATATTGACCAGCCGCCGCACTTTCGGGATCGGGGTAATATCGAGCTTCGCTTCGGTAATAAAGGCCAGCGTCCCTTCCGCACCGCACAGAATGCGCGTCAGATCGATGTTTTGCAGATCGTCGCTCAGCACGTGGCGCAGATCGTAACCCGTCAGGAAGCGATTCAGTTTGGGAAATTTATCGATAATCAGCTGGCGCTGCTGACGGCAGCGATCCAGCACCACGCGGTAAATATTACCCTCGGCACCCGGCTGCTGCGCCAGCACTTCAGCCTCGCTCACCGGCATCGCGCGGGTGTCCAGCACCTCACCGCCCAGCAGCACGGCTTTCAGCCCCAGCACATGGTCTGAGGTTTTACCGTAAACCAGCGAACCTTGCCCGGAGGCATCGGTGTTAATCATACCGCCCAGCGTGGCGCGGTTACTGGTCGACAGCTCAGGGGAGAAGAAATAGCCAAACGGTTTAAGGTAGGCATTGAGCTGGTCTTTTACCACGCCAGCTTCAACTCTTACCCAACCCTGTTCGACATTGATCTCGAGAATATTCTTCATATGCCGCGACATGTCGACCACGATACCCTGATTTAACGACTGTCCGTTGGTGCCAGTGCCGCCACCGCGCGGGGTAAAGCTCAGGGTACGGTATTTCTCATCAGCTGCCAGGCGGGCAATCAAGGCCACATCGGCGCTGGAGCGGGGAAAGAGGACAGCATCAGGCAGCAGCTGATAGATGCTGTTGTCGGTGGACATAATCAGCCGATCGGCATAGCTGGTGGCCGTATCGCCGGTAAATCCGTGCTGCTTTAACGCATCCAAAAAATTCAGCACCGGTTGAACGAGGCCGGGTGCCTGGGAAATCTGTGGGATCATTATCGGGTGACCAAAAAGTTGTGTGAATCGTTTGCGTTGCTCAAATGGCGCAGTTATCCGTTTTATCACATTTTTTTATCACCTGCCGTTATTTCAAAAAATGAGGCAAAAGAATAACCTGTTGTCTCTGTCACAAAATCATTTAATACATCATGCTTAAGCAGTCAGGCTCAGCGTAACCGCTTTGCTGGCACTGATTTTAGAGAGATATCGCATCATTGTTCTTTTTACTTGAGGTCACTTTTCGTCAATGAAAAACGCGCAAACAGGCTGGGATTTACCGCAGATCATTTTCTCGTTGCTGTTTATCAGCATCATGATCGTCGCGTGCTTTTGGGTCGTACAGCCATTTATTCTCGGCTTTGCCTGGGCCAGCATGGTGGTGATCGCCACCTGGCCCCTGATGATCAAAATTCAGGGCCTGCTGTGGGGCCGCCGCGCGCTGGCCGTGTTAGCCATGACCATTCTGCTTATCCTGGTGTTTATTATTCCCATCGCCATGTTGGTTAACAGCCTGGTAGAGAACGGCGGCCCCCTGCTGGCGTGGCTGACCTCCGGCAAGCTGCAAATGCCCGATTTACACTGGCTGCGTGAGATCCCACTGGTCGGCAGAAAGCTCTATTCCGCCTGGCACAAGCTGGTGGCCGGTGGCGGCAGCGCCATTATCACTCAGGTTCAGCCTTATATTGGCCGCACTACCGGCTTTTTCTTTGCCCAGGCCGGGCATTTTGGTCGCTTTATGCTGCACATCGGTCTGATGCTGCTGTTTAGCGTGCTGCTTTACTGGCGTGGTGAACAGGTCGGTCACGGCATTCGCCACTTCGCTTTCCGCCTGGCGTCACGTCGCGGCGATGCAGCGGTGCTGCTGGCCGGTCAGGCGATCCGCGCCGTCGCGCTCGGTGTGGTGGTGACCGCGCTGGTGCAGGGCGTGCTGGGCGGCATTGGGCTGGCGATCTCCGGAATTCCTTATGCGGCCATTTTGACGGTACTGATGATTCTCTCCTGCCTGGTACAGCTCGGTCCCTTGATTGTGCTGGTCCCGGCGATCGTCTGGCTTTACTGGAGTGGCGATACCACCTGGGGCACCGTGCTGCTGATCTGGAGCTGCGTGGTAGGAACACTGGACAATGTTCTGCGCCCGATGCTGATCCGCATGGGGGCCGATTTGCCGATGATCCTGATACTCTCGGGGGTTATTGGCGGGCTGGTGGCGTTTTGGCATGATAGGATTATTCATCGGGCCAGTGGTGCTGGCGGTCTCATACCGCCTGGTATCCGTCTGGGTGCATGAGTCGCCCGCTCCAGAAGAGGATGCGCTGGCCGTGGTGGAAGAGCTGGCCGAAATAGAAGCCGAAACGCACCAGCCAAAACCATAATTTTGTCAATTCTGCGGTCGGTAGTCCCGGCCGCAATCATTAGCCATCAGAATACTTACCCGCCGTGAATTAAGAATTCCATTAACGATATTTATCTCTAAACCCCCTTTTTTAGCCTTTTCAACATGACTTAACCTATATTGCTCATATTTTACCCATCTTTTTCAGCACTGTGGTGGGCAATCCGAGTTAAAAGATTATCACTTTTAAACTAATAAGAGGATTCTTAAAGACTCCAGGAACGCGGTTGCATAGTATGGATAACAAGTTTGAGATCAACCCACTGATTTTTAAACAAAGCATTTCCCCCTGAGTGAAGTACAGAATTGCTGTGTGTAGTCTTTGCCCATCCCCTGTGATGGGCTTTTTTTTTGGCTAAAATTTGCGATAAAAAAGGCTAACCAGAGAGTGGTCAGCCGGAGGGTGTTCGCACAACTTATGTCGTGGTCGACCATTTTTGGTCGACCAGCGAGTGATTATTGCAGCGGTCTGACCGCAAAAGTGGGTCAGCCGCGACTGATGAAGGCGGTGATTACTTCTTCAACTCGGCCAGGCTCAGCCAGGTCTGCACCACGGTGTCCGGGTTCAGTGACAGGCTGTCGATGCCCTCTTCCATCAGCCACGCCGCGAAGTCTTCGTGGTCTGAAGGCCCCTGACCGCAGATGCCGACGTATTTTCCCTGCTTCTTCGCGGCGCGGATCGCCATCGAGAGCAGCGCTTTCACCGCATCGTTACGCTCGTCAAACAGCTCGGATACTACGCCAGAGTCGCGATCCAGCCCCAGCGCCAGCTGCGTCATATCGTTAGAGCCGATTGAGAAGCCGTCAAAATATTGCAGGAACTCGTCGGCCAGCAGCGCATTCGACGGGATTTCACACATCATGATAATCTTCAGCCCATTCTCCCCGCGCTTCAGACCCTGACGCTCCAGCTCTTCCACCACCGCTTTCGCCTGCGCCACGGTACGGACAAACGGCACCATCACTTCGACATTGGTCAGCCCCATATCATTGCGCACGCGCTTCATCGCCGCGCACTCCAGCGCGAAACAGTCACGGAAGCTGTCGGCCACATAGCGCCCGGCACCGCGGAAGCCAAGCATCGGGTTCTCTTCTTCCGGCTCGTAGCGCTCGCCGCCCACCAGGTTGGCATACTCGTTGGTTTTAAAGTCCGACAGGCGCACAATCACGCGCTTCGGCGCAAAAGCGGCACCCAGCGTGGCAATCCCTTCCGTCAGGCGGGCGATGTAGAACTCTACCGGGTCATCGAACCCTTTCATCAGCGCGCGGATCTGCTGCTGCAGCTCCGGCGTCTGCTGGTCGAACTCCAGCAGTGCTTTCGGGTGCACGCCGATCATCCGGTTGATGATGAACTCCAGGCGCGCTAAACCTACGCCTTCGTTCGGCAGGCAGGCGAAGTCAAATGCCCGGTCAGGGTTACCGACGTTCATCATGATCTTCAGCGGCAGCGATGGCATCTCGTCAACCTGCGAGCTCTTCACTTCAAAGTCCAGCAGATCGTTGTACACGTAGCCGGTATCGCCTTCCGCACAGGAGACGGTCACTTTATTACCATCTTTAAGAATATCAGTGGCGTTACCGCAGCCAACCACCGCCGGGATACCCAGCTCGCGGGCGATAATCGCCGCGTGGCAGGTTCGGCCGCCGCGGTTAGTGACAATCGCTGACGCCTTCTTCATGATCGGCTCCCAGTCCGGGTCGGTCATGTCCGTCACCAGCACATCGCCTTTCTCAATGCGGTTCATTTCGCTGATGTCGTGATCACTTTGACTTCACCGGCACCAATGCGGTGACCGATAGCACGGCCTTCAACCACTACGTTGCCTTTACCCTGCAGGGTGTAGCGCTCCATCACCGAGCCATTGGAACGCACGGTTTCCGGGCGCGCCTGTACGATAAACAGCTTGCCGGTGTGGCCATCCTTCGCCCACTCAATATCCATCGGGCGCTGGTAGTGCTTCTCAATCTGCACCGCCTGCGCCGCCAGCGCTTCGACTTCGCTATCCGTCAGCGAGAAGCGGTCACGCTCCGCTTCCGGCACGTCCTCGATTCTCACCTGCTCACCGTGATCCTGCGAGTCGGCGTAAACCATGCGGATCTTTTTCGACCCCATATTACGGCGCACAATCGCCGGGCGGCCGGCGGCCAGCGTGGGTTTGTGCACGTAGAATTCGTCCGGGTTAACCGCGCCCTGCACCACCATCTCACCCAGACCCAGCGCGGAGGTAATAAACACCACCTGGTCAAAGCCGGATTCAGTGTCAATGGTGAACATCACACCAGAGGATGCGAGGTCAGAACGCACCATGCGCTGCACGCCCGCCGAGAGCGCCACGCCGCGATGGTCGTAACCCTGATGCACACGGTAAGAGATGGCACGGTCGTTAAACAGGGAGGCATAAACATGCTTCACCGCCACCAGCACCGCGTCGTAACCCTGTACGTTGAGGAAGGTTTCCTGCTGACCCGCGAACGATGCATCGGGCATATCTTCCGCAGTGGCCGAAGAGCGCACGGCGAATGACGCTTCGGCGTCATCGGCAGAGAGCTGGTTGTACGCTTCGTGAATCGCCTGCTCAAGCTGCGGCGTAAATGGCGTTTCAACTATCCACTGACGGATCTGTTTACCCGCTTTAGCCAGCTCATCAACGTCATCAATATTGGTCTTATCCAGCAGATCGTAGATACGCTGATTGACGCCGCTCTGATCGAGAAACAGGTTGAACGCTTCTGAGGTTGTCGCAAAGCCGTTAGGCACTGACACGCCTAATGACGACAAATTAGTAATCATTTCACCCAGAGAGGCATTTTTGCCTCCCACCCGATCCACATCGTTCATGCCAAGCTGGTTATACCAGAGCACAAGCGGCAATTCGCCTTTATTGGACATTGAAGCAATCCTTGTAAGATTTAATTAGGAATATTAGGGACACAGCATTGCTTCATGAGACTGGCACAGTTAAGCCGGATTGATAAAGTGTTGAATCGTTCAAGCAGCTGAAAAAAATCTTTTTAAGAATACTCCGCGTGAGAAAACAGCGTTGCGCAACGGATAAAATAATAATAAACATTATTTTTCAGTGCGTTATGTATTTTTAATGCATGCAGGGGGAAAAATTCTTTGCGCAACAGAAAACGATTCCTTATTAGAATGATTCTAATAAAAAGGGCGGTAAAAACGCATAATGGATAGAAACGATATTTCATTTTAGGCTGAAAGAGGCGAATGGTCTGATTTTATAAAAATAAAAAGTTCAAATCATCATAAAATGGATTTTTTATTTTATTTCGCGAGCTTTATCACGATTTGCATTATTCAGGCAGATTAATTTAGTCTGCTTAACCCCCCGAACGCGGAGAGAAAATGGACGTGAACGCCGAACGCAGTGTTTTTTATATTTCAGACGGCACGGCAATCACTGCCGAAGTGCTGGGCCACGCGGTACTGTCACAGTTCCCGGTGATCGCTAATAGCGTTACCCTGCCCTTTGTTGAGACCGTGCAGCGTGCTCAGGCAGTGAAAGCCCAAATCAATGCCATTTACCAGCAAAGCGGCGTGCGCCCGCTGGTGTTTATCTCAATTGTCACGCCCGCCATCCGCGAGATTATTTTGCAAAGCGACGGTTTCTGTCAGGACATTGTGCAGTCGCTGGTGGCCCCGCTGCAGCAGGAGTTGGGTGTGGATCCCGCCCCAGTCGCCAACCGCACCCACGGTCTGACCGCCAACAACCTCGGTAAATACGATGCCCGTATCGCCGCCATTGATTACACCCTGGCGCACGATGACGGTATTTCACTGCGCGGGCTGGAAGCTGCGCAAGTGATCCTGCTCGGCGTCTCACGCTGCGGGAAAACGCCCACCAGCCTCTATCTGGCGATGCAGTTTGGCGTGCGCGCCGCTAACTATCCGTTTATCGCCGACGATATGGATAACCTTAAGCTGCCCCCGGCGCTGAAGCCTTTTCAAAATAAGCTGTTTGGCCTGACTATCGACCCGGAACGCCTTGCCGCAATACGCCAGGAGCGCGCCGAAAATACCCGCTATGCCTCTATGCGCCAGTGCCGCCTTGAAGTCGGTGAGGTGGAAGCCCTGTTCCGCACCCATCAGATCCGCTACCTCAACAGCACTAACTATTCGGTGGAGGAGATTGCGACTAAGATCCTCGATATCATGGGATTAACGCGGCGCATGTACTGATTTTTGCAGCTCTGACGCACCGGGCAGGGTCTGGATTTCACGATTCCCCTGCTGTTTTACGGTTGAAATCATCACGGTTTGGTTTATGGTGAACGCCATTACTTCCCGGCATTCCTGCCGTTGTGAAGACAAAGATTTAGAGAACTTTGATGAACAGAACAGATGAACTGCGAACCGCGCGCATCGACAGCCTGATTACGCCTGCCGATCTGCAGGATAACCTGCCGATCACCACGGCGATTGCCGACAACGTGACAGCGTCACGCAAACGCATTGCGCGCATTTTGAATGGTGAAGACCCGCGCCTGCTGGTGGTGATTGGCCCCTGCTCGCTGCACGACCCGCGTGCGGCGCTGGAGTATGCCGGGCGCCTCAACGCGCTGCGCGAGAAGCATCACTCGCGCCTTGAGATTGTTATGCGCGCCTATTTTGAGAAACCGCGTACCGTGGTGGGCTGGAAAGGCCTGATCTCCGATCCCGATCTTGACGGTAGCTTCCGAATCAACCACGGCCTGGCGGTGGCGCGTAAGCTGCTGCTGGATATCAATGCGCTGGGCATGCCGACCGCAACGGAATTCCTCGATATGGTGATCGGCCAGTATATTGCCGACCTGATCAGCTGGGGGGCTATCGGCGCGCGCACCACCGAAAGCCAGATCCACCGCGAAATGGCCTCGGCGCTCTCCTGCCCGGTTGGCTTCAAGAACGGCACCGACGGTAATACGCGCATTGCGGTGGACGCCATTCGTGCCGCCCGCGTCAGCCACATGTTTCTCTCTCGCCGGACAAACGCGGCCAGATGACTATCTATCAGACCAGCGGCAACCCCTCCGGTCACGTTATCATGCGCGGCGGAAAGGTGCCGAACTATCACGCTGCGGATATCGCAGCAGCGGCGGCCAGCCTGCGTGAATTCAACCTGCCCGAACAGCTGGTTATCGACTTCAGCCACGGCAACTGCCTGAAGCAGCACCGCCGCCAGAAGGAGGTCGCCGCCGATGTTGCGCAGCAGATCCGCAGCGGCTCGCACGCCGTGGCTGGCGTAATGATTGAGAGCTTCCTGCAGGAAGGCACGCAAAAAGTTACGCCGGACACACCGCTGGTGTATGGCCAGTCCATTACCGATCCCTGCCTTGGCTGGGACGACAGCGCTGAAGTTCTGCAGCTGCTGGCAGACGCGGTCGACAGCCGCTTCTGACCGACTGAATAGCCAATAAGGCTGCTCCCACGGGGCAGCCTTTTTCTTTTGTGCCACCGTCTTGAATCAGGCTCATTTTCTGCTTGCGCGCCGCCGCCATTTATTGATAATGATTATCATTCTGATAAGCAACGCCCTTGACGTTTACCTGCCTGATGAGGACACAGCACATGACCGCGCACTATCCCCGTTACTACCAGCTAAAACAGCAGCACCCGAAGAAATATGCGCGCGATCTGGCCGCTATGATGGATATCAGTGAAGCGGAGCTGACCAACGCGCGCGTCGGCCACCAGGCGCAGCCGCTGCGCCCGGCGATGGCGGAACTGCTGCACGCGCTGGCAGCCGTAGGGAAACCAAATGCATTACGCGCAATGACTATGCGGTGCACGAGCAGCTGGGTACTTTCAGCAATATTCAGATCGGTGCCCACGCCGGTATTGTGCTCAACCCGCGTGCGCTCGACCTGCGCGTGTTCGTCAACCAGTGGGCCAGCGTCTTTCACCTGCAGGAGATGACCGGGCATGGCGAACGACAGAGCATCCAGTTCTTCGATCGGCAGGGTGACGCAGTGCTGAAAGTTTACGCCACCGATAACACCGATATGGGCGCCTGGCAGCAGCTGCTGAAGGATTATCACACCGAACCGACCTCAGCGTTCAGCGTAGAACCGGCTGTGGCTCCGGCCAGCGCCAGTGAATTTGATGCTGAGCTGCTGGAGAGCGAATGGCGCGCGATGACCGACGTCCACCAGTTCTTCCGCCTGCTGAAAAAACACAGTGTCACGCGTCAACAGGCGTTTCGCGCGGTAAGCCACGATTTGGCGCAGCAGGTCAGCAATAGCTCGCTGGCCGCGCTGTTGGAAACGGTGCGTCAGGATGCTAACGAGATCATGATTTTTGTCAGCAACCGGGCCTGCACGCAGATCTTTACCGGCAGAATTGAGAAGCTGATGCCGATGCACAACTGGCTGAACATCTTCAATCCGGCCTTTACCCTGCACCTGCAGGAACAGCTGATTGCCGAAAGCTGGATCACCCGTAAACCTACCGCCGATGGCATCGTCACCAGCCTTGAACTGTTTGCCGCTGACGGCACGCAGATTGCCCAACTCTACGGCCAGCGCAGCGAAGGTCAGCCGGAACAAACGCGCTGGCGGGAACAGCTGGCTACCCTCAGCGCTGAGGACGCCACCGTATGAAATTCCGACTGATTGCCCTGCTGGCCCTGCCGCTGGCCTTTTCTGCCGCCGCCGCGCAGCGTATCGTCAGTATCGGCGGTGATGTTACGCAGATTATCTACGCGCTGGATGCCCAACAGGAGCTGGTGGCCCGCGACAGCACCAGCCTGCATCCGGCGGTCGCCACAAAACTGCCTGATGTCGGATATATGCGCATGCTGAACGCCGAAGGGATCCTGGCGCTGAAGCCGACGCTGGTGATCGCCAGCGAACTGGCTAAACCGGCGCTGGCATTGCAGCAGGTGGAACAGAACGGCGTCAAAGTGGTGGATGTGACCGGCAAAAATGATATCTCCGCCATCAACGAGAAAATCCAGACCATTGCCGCCGCGCTGCACCGCGAGGAGCAGGGAGCGCTGTTGCAAAAGAGAGTGCGCAGCCAGCTGGCAAAAGTGCCTGCGCAACACCTTCCGGTTAAGGTGCTGTTTATTCTGGCCCATCAGGGCATGGGAGCAATGGCTGCAGGCAGCGGGACGTCGGCTGACGGCGCAATCCGTGCCGCCGGGCTGCAAAACGCCATGGCCAGCATACAGCGCTATCAGCCGCTGTCGCAGGAGGGGGTCGTTGCCAGCGCACCGCAGCTGATCGTCGTAACCGTCGACGGTATCCGTACCCTTGGCGGCGAGGAAAATCTGTGGAAGCTGCCCGGCATCGCGCTGACGCCGGCCGCGAAAAACCGACAGCTGCTGGTCGTCGACGATATGGCCCTGCTCGGCTTTGGCATTGACACTCCGGCGGCGATCCTCAAACTGCGTCAGGCTGCGGAAGCCGTGCAATGATGTCAGTGCGCCACCTGCGCTGGCTCGGCGTATTGCTGCTGTCGCTGATGCTGCTCGGCATCGGCGCCGCTAACATCGGCGCAATGCATCTGTCGCTGCCGATGCTGTGGCATGCGGGCAGCGACAGCAGCCTGTGGCAGATCTGGTTCAGCATCCGTCTGCCGCGCGTGCTGCTGGCGGTTATCGTCGGCGGCGCGCTGGCGCTCTCCGGCTGCGTGATGCAGGGTCTGTTCCGAAATCCGCTGGCCGATCCCGGCCTGCTGGGGATTAGCAGCGGCGCGGCGCTGGCGGTTGCGCTCTCTATTGTGATGTCATTTTCCCTGCCCGGCGTGCTGACGCTCTATCTGCCGCTGCTGGCGGCCTTTATCGGCAGCATGGCAGTGACGCTGATCATTTTTCTGCTCAGCCGCCAGGGCGTCAGCGGGTTAAGTCGCCTGCTGCTGGTGGGGATTGCGATCAATGCGCTGTGCGGCGCGGCGGTCGGGGTGCTCTCATGGATGAGCAATGACCAGCAGCTGCGCCAGCTGTCGCTGTGGGGTATGGGCAGCCTGGGGCAGGCGCAGTGGCCCACGGTGCTGGTTTGTGCCTCGGTAGTGCTGCCGTGCATGGTGCTGGTTCAGCGCCTCGCACGGCGCCTTAATCTGCTGCAGCTGGGTGAAGAAGAGGCGCACTATCTGGGCGTTGACGTGCCGCGCACTCAGCGCTATCTGCTGGTGCTCAGCGCACTGCTGGTGGCGGCCGCCGTGGCGGTCAGCGGGGTGATTGGCTTTATTGGCCTGGTGATGCCGCACCTGATGCGTTACTGCCTGGGCGGCGATCATCGCTGGCTGCTGCCCTCCTCCCTGCTAAGCGGGGCTATCCTGCTGCTGCTGGCAGATACGCTGGCACGCACGCTGGTGGCCCCGGCGGAAATGCCGGTCGGGCTGCTGACCAGCCTGATCGGTGGCCCGTGGTTTCTGTGGCTGATCCTGCGCCGCCGAGGAGGGCTCAATGGCTGAAGCATTGACCGCGGAGGCACTGAGCTATCAGCTCGGGCAGCGCTGGCTGATTGAAGAGGTGTCGCTGACGCTGCATCCGGGCGAGCTGGTCTCCCTTATCGGCCCGAACGGCGCGGGGAAATCGACGCTGCTGCGGCTGCTCACCGGCTTCCTGACGCCGCAGCAGGGTATTTGCACGCTGAAGGGTGAGCCGCTGGCGCACTGGTCTCCGGCACGGCTGTCGCAGCAGCGGGCGGTGATGCGCCAGCAGAGCACTATGGCCTTTCCGCTTAGCGTGGAGGAGGTAGTCGCAATGGGGCGCGCGCCGTGGCCGGGCAAACCGCTGAAAGCAGTGGTGGAGCAGGTGATGGCGCTGACCGGCTGCGACGGCCTGGCGCAGCGCGACTATCTGCAGCTTTCCGGCGGAGAACAGCAGCGGGTACAGCTGGCCCGGGCGCTGGCGCAGCTGTGGCAGCATAACGGCCCGCGCGGCTGGTTGTTCCTCGATGAACCCACCTCCGCGCTGGATCTCTACCATCAGCAGCACCTGCTGCGCCTGCTCTACCAGCTCACGCGCCAGCATCCGCTCAGCGTCTGCTGCGTGCTGCACGATCTCAACCTGGCGTCACTGTGGTCGGATCGCGTGCTGCTGCTGGCGGATGGACATCTGGTCGCGCAGGGCACGCCAACAGAGGTTCTGAAGGAAGAGACGCTGAGGCGCTGGTATCAGGCCGATGTGATGGTGCACCCGCATCTGAGCGAAGGGGTGCCCCAGGTATCTCTGCGCCGTTAGCTTGAGCAGCTCACTTCCAGTTTTTTGCCCCAGTCAGGTGGGCGGCGCGCCAGGTCAGCAAACTCCGGCGCGTCGTCAAACGGCTGCGACAGCGCCCGATGCAGGCGTGCCAGAACGCTGATATCGTCCTGCTCCGCCTGTTCTATCGCCTGCTGCGCCAGATAGTTACGCAGCACCATCGCCGGATTAGCCTGCTTCATCGCCTGCTGGCGCTGCTCATCGCTGCACTCTTCCTGTAACAGACGCTGGCGCCAGACGTTGTACCAGCTGTCAAACGCCTCACGATCGATAAATTCATCGCGCAGCGGGGAGCGTGACTGCTGCTGTTCGCTGCTGCTCAACAGACGGAAAGTGCGCGTATAGTCGCTGCCCTCTTTGGTCATCAGCGACAGCAGTCCGGTAAGAATATTGTTATCCTCTTTGCTGCTGCGCGTCAGCAGCCCAAGCTTCGCACGCATTTTCTCACCCCAGGCGCGCATCAGCTCCGGTTCATAGCCCGCCAGCGCCTGTTTCAGCTGCCCGGCGCTCATCAGGCCGGAGAGCGCGTGCGCCAGGCGATTCAGGTTCCACAGCCCTACCATCGGCTGATTCTCAAAGCTGTAGCGCCCCTGGTGGTCCGAATGATTACAGATAAACTCCGGCTGATAGTCATCGAGGAAGCCATACGGCCCATAATCCAGCGTCAGGCCGAGGATCGACATATTGTCGGTATTCATCACCCCGTGGGCGAAGCCCACGCTCTGCCAGCCAGCAATCAGGCGCGCGGTGCGCTGCACCACATCGCTAAACCACAGCAGATATTTATCGGCTTCCTGCTGCAGATGCGGCCAGTGATGGCGGATTGCGTAGTCGGCGAGCTGTGTGACTTTTTCCTGCTGCCCAAGGTAGTAAAAGTGTTCGAAATGGCCAAAGCGCAGGTGGCTTTCCGCCACGCGCAGCAGCATGGCTCCGGGTTCGGTGGTTTCGCGATAGACCGGTTCATCGCTGGTCACCACCGTTAACGCGCGCGAAGTCGGAATACCCAGGTGGTGCATTGCCTCAGAAGCGAGAAACTCGCGCAGAGTGGAGCGCAGCACCGCACGGCCATCGCCCATGCGCGAATAGGGCGTCAGCCCCGCCCCTTTCAGATGCCAGTCGAATTTGCGTCCGTCATCCAGCTGCTGCTCACCCAGCAGCAGCCCACGCCCGTCGCCGAGCTGCCCTGCCCAGACGCCGAACTGATGGCCGCTATAGACCTGTGCCAGCGGCTGCATTCCGGGCATCAGCTTTTCACCGCTCCATAAACCTGGGTTATCTGGGGTAAACAGCGCTGCCTCCAGCCCCAGCTCCTGCGCCAGCTGCGCGCTGTGGTACAGCAGGCGCGGATTTTTTAACGGCGTTGGGTTTTAATGCGGTGTAGCAACCGCTCAGCTCGTGAAACCAGGTGTTATTGAAATGCATGACGCCTCCGAAGCGCGGCCAGGAAGATCCCCGACAACGCTGTCAGTGTAAAGCGCGCGGCGGCGGCTAAACAC
The DNA here is from genome assembly GCA_910589765.1 of Avena atlantica. Classification (NCBI taxonomy): domain Eukaryota; kingdom Viridiplantae; phylum Streptophyta; class Magnoliopsida; order Poales; family Poaceae; genus Avena; species Avena atlantica. The sequence continues at coordinate 3,959 of CAJUWN010001535.1, read as the reverse complement.
AGAGGATTAGCAGGGTTATTGCAGCACGGGCTGCTGCAGTAAGTATGGCGGGTCCACCAAATGGCTCAACCCCTCTTCATCTACCGGGGGGAACAGCGCGCTCTGGATACGTCGAAGGCAAAGTGGCGAATGCTTTGCAAGCCGCTGATATCGTCAACGCCCTGCACCACCACGGCGTGACAGTGCGGTTTGATATGGTCGAGAATTGCGCTGATAAAGGGGGAAAAGAGCCGCGTTTAATATTGTGCTGAATAAATCCCCGGTCCAGCTTAATGCGATAGAAAAGATTGTCAAAAACGGCTTTTGACGTGGCTTTTCCAGCACCATAATTATTCAGACTTAAGTGAAATGTTGACTCAATCCCTGCAGGCAGAGATTGTTTTTACCCCCAGCGATATCTGGAAAACTTTCACTAATTTCCAGTTCAATACAATCCAGCTGGTTCATTTTTTTAATCAGAAAGTCACTTGCGAGGATGGTTTCTGCCAGTCGCTCATCAATATTTATAGCCACATTATATTATGGCTACTAAAGAAAGCGTAATGCTTCTCAATAATATTAATCTGATCCTGCAATAGCAGGACGCGTTGATGTTCATTTAACTGTGGTATCAAAATCTCCTGCGGGATGACCACGTTGGCCTGCGCATGAGCAAAGTGTGTCAACATTTCAACAGCAGCAGCTGCCCGCCGGGCCGGTAAACCGGGCAGAATGCTGTAAAAGTTTTATAATCCGCTTCCAGATGGATTTTCATTTTATTTATTCCCATTATTAAGCGACACTCACCGCATCCGAGATCAACAAATCAGGCCAGGCCATTGAGCTCTGAGTCAGTTGCCATACAGAAATTCAGCTGTGGTGTGCTTATGCCTCTAATCCAGATCGTTACGCTAACACAAAACTGACATAATTCATCTAGTCAGAATCATTAGCCTGCTGATAGTTAATATCCTCTGCTGTTTTTGTTTACGCAGGCTTTACTAAAATATTGGTTAAGTGTCAGCGCGAGAAAGACTTAAGGTAAATTGATCGGAGGGATATTTTTTAATCGCCCTGGCATTAATTATGGCAGCCTAAATCAAATGCTGCATAAAGCAGCACGATGAAAAAAAGGCCAGCAATAAGTAAATACGACGCGCCTGCCAGAACACCTTACGCCAGTAAACGTTATCCAGCGACGAGCGGGTTACCCCCTGACTGGTAGAGGCGTGAATAAACTGGTTATCGGTATCATAGATAACAACATGCAAACCGTTCTCGCCGCTGCCGGTTTTAAAAAACCCAGGTCGCCGGGCAGCAGCTCATCTTTAGAGATACGGGTGCCGATATCGGTCTGGGCAGCGGTGGTGGGGTAATTGCAGATTAAAGCGCTCGCGGAATGTCAGATAAACAAAACCGGAACAGTCAACGCCACGCGGGCTCATCCCGCCATAGCGGTAAGGCGCACCGCGCCATTTGCCAAGCTGATCGTTGAGCTGTGCAATCACGGTGATGGAGTCGGAAAGACGGCTGTTGGGCACAGGGCATGACTGCTGCAGCCTGCCAGAATAACAACAATTAGAACTAGCCAGTAGCGCATCACGGATCCCCTTCCCTGCAAACCAGTTTAATGTAGCGGTAAAATACCCTCGCTGGCAACTTATGCCCTGCCGTTAGCGCAGCGTGGTCAACATCTGCCGCCCTTCCACTTCAAGCAGGCGAAACGGAACCTGGTACAGGGCGCTGAGATTGGCCGCTGTCAGCACCTCCTGCGCGCGGCCGACCAGCGCGCTCTGGCCTGAGCGCAATAGCCACACCCGGTCGGCAAAATGCAGCGAATTGGTTAAGGTCGTGGCTGCTCATCACCACCGCGACACCGCGCGCGCTAATGGCAAAATGAGGTCATCGAATCCGCCTGCTGAGCGATATCCAGTCCGGTCAGCGGCTCATCGAGCAGCAGCAGCTTGCCTTCAGACTGGCTGAGCTGCAGCAGTACGGCAGCCAGCCGCACGCGCTGCACTCTCCGCCGGAGAGCTGATGCAGCGCGCGCTGAATTTTGTCGGCCAGCTGGAGCTTCTCTGCCAGCGCCAGTAGCACGCTGCTGCTCTCTTCCAGAGTTTGCTGCGCGTGCATGCGCAGATAGTGCCAGACCGGCATCTGCCCCGGCGGCGGCTGTTGCTGCGCCCAGGTAAGCCCGCTGGCGTGCCAGCGCAGCGCCGTGCCAGTCGCTTAGCCGCTGCCCGGCAAAGCGAATCTCGCCCGCCGTGCTGAGCATCCCAGCCAGGAAGCCAGCAGAGCTTTTTCCGGCACCGTTGGGCCAACCAGGTGAATCACCTGTCCTGCCGCTACCTGCGCGCTAAAATGGGATCAGCGCCCGGCAAGCGCAGCGCCTGAAATCTCCAGCAGCATCTATTTTTCAGAGCCTGGTTAATGGCGGCAGTCAACGTCGGATCGTTGGCTCCATATCCGGTGAGAACGCGCAATAACCTGACCATCACGGCCAATCAGGAATTTTCAAAATTCCCACAGAATATCCCCGACCTGCTTCGGCGCGCGCCCTTGCTCTCCATACGCTCGAGGAAACCACACTGCCTTCAGGGCGGTGCGCCACCGGCTGTGCGGCCACCAGCTGATGGTAAAGCGGGTGGCGCTGCGGGCCATTCACCTCGATCTTGCTGAACATCGGGAAGGGGACGCCATAAGTGGTACTGCAGAAGGTTTTGTCTCCTCCTCACTGCCGCCCGGCTCCTGCTCCAGAAACGCATTGCAGGGAAGCCCAGCACGGTCAGTTCACTGGCATGCAGCGTCTTTTGCAGATTCTCCAGCTCCGTACTGCGGCGTCAGCCGCATTTTGAAGCAACGTTCACCACCAGCAGTACATCACCCGCCACTGGGCCCAGCGTGGTTTTCTCACCGTCGAGCGTGATCAGTTCTGTATCAAAGATGCTCATAGCGTTTTTCCTGTTTCAATGAGAGACAACAGCTATGGCTGTTAACGGTTGCTCAATAATAGCCAGATAAATACCGGTGCGCCCAGCGTGGCGGTGACAAACGCCAATCGGCAGCTTCGGCCCGAGGTGAGCGCTACGCGCGCAATAATTCCGCCCCAGCAGCACGCCAGCTCCGGCCAGCGCACAGCCGGCAGCAGAATACGATGATCGCTCAGCCATTGAGCCGCAGAATATGCGGGATCACCAAGGCCGACAAAGCCGATCGCCGCCCGCCAGCGCCACGCTGACACCGACCAGCCACCGATAGCCATTACCAGCAGATTACGCCACAGCACCAGCGGGCAGCCGAGCTGGCGGGCAGAAACCTCCCCCAGTGCCAGCAGGTTCAATACCCCGCCCGGCCGCTTAAACCAAAACAGCACCGGCATTAATGCCCAGATCAGCCAGCATAGCGCCAGTCAACGCCGCTAAAGCCACCCATCATCCAGTACATCAGCTGGCGCAGATCGAGATTACTGCTGAAATAGACGGCCCAGGTCATCAGGGCACTACAGATTATCCCCAGCGCCACGCCGGCCAGCAGCAGTCGGCTGGTCGACAGCTGGCGTCGTGCCAGCGCAGCAGGATGAGGGTGACCAGTAATGCACCGCAGATGGCGGCCAGGCTCATCATCCACGGACTGTTTGCTGCCGGTGAAAATGCCAGCACCAGCCCGACGCCGGCACACCACGGATACGCCGAGCAGGCCCGGCTCTGCCAGCGGATTAGTAAACAGCGCCTGCATGGCTGCGCCGGCCACCGCCAATGCGGCACCAACCAGCATGACCGCCAGCGAGCGCGGCAGGCGCAGCTGCCAGACAAACAGCTGACCATCAGGCGTTAACCACTGCGTTGGCGCTATCCAGCGTTCACCCCGCACACAGGCTGATAATAAGCAGGATCAGACAGAACAGCAGCAGTCCGCTCAGCCAGACTGTTGCCCGGCGTTGCGCAGCCGATATCTGTTGAGAGAGCAGAGTCATAGCCGAC